>JAPDVU010000006.1:146354641-148777141 GCA_026230045.1 Corynorhinus townsendii | reverse complement strand
TCCCACATTAATTGACTAGCTGTCAATTAAGTCAGTGTTTTGACATGCACCTGTGCATCATAATCTCCTGGGAGCTTGCCCAAAATGGAAATTCTCAGTCCTCACCTCAGGTCCTAATTCAGAATTTATGGAGGAGAACACACCTAACTTCTGTATGTTTAACAAACTCCTCAGGTGATACGAATTCTCTTCAAGGGTTGAGAATTGATGTCTACCACCCAATGCTGAGGGAAATGTGAATCCTTCTTTGGGCCACACTCCTCTTACTATTTTACTTATTTTTTATTTGTTTGTTTGTCTTACTGTTTTCAAGTTGACATTATCCTATTGTCATTTGAAGCCTACTTTGTTAGAATTTCACCATGTGTATCTAAGTGTGTAAAATACTTTCATAATCTCCTACTCAATAATTGCACACTTCCAAGAGTGTCTTCTAAGGGAATTTATTTTAGAAAATAAGTAAATATTTGTTGGTATGTATACAATATAAATTTAAATCTCCCTTGTTTCTGACTTGTGCTCTTAGGAAACATTGCTCAGAAATCATCCCCGGCTGAAGTTTTTTTCTGGCTTTCCTTAGACCAGTGCATGTAGCCTGTATCAAACCAGCCTGAATTCTGTCCTGTGGAAGCATTCAGTTCACATCATGGCTCCTTCCCAACCACTTGTTCAATTCATTTTGCTAATATGACTCTTTCTATTTCTGACCTGATTTCAAGCACTGACTCATTACAGCTTCAGAATCACAAACACACTGTTACACATCACATCAACAGTCTGAGCCAAACATTTGGAAGGAGAGTGCATGATGGAAAATGGATGTCTGTGTATTTTGGTGTGGGATATGTCACCAGGGAGGACATACCAATGCTAGTGAAATGCTGGTAGCTACACATTGCCCATCAGTGAGCAATAGCATTATGAAAATTGAGTGAGAAAATCTAATGGGGTATGGGAGGGGGCACTATCACTTTGCCACCATCTGGCATTAATCCAGAATTTCCCAAAGTGGGATGTTAGATGGGACATGGATGGATTTCTTTTTCCCCAGCAGTGACTATTATTGCAGCATAAACTAGAAAAATATTACTCGCACACCAAAACATTGGTTCTACACATATGTCTGCTTAGATTGAGGCTAAATGAGGTGGACATTAAGGGCAGGTGGCGGGGGGTGAGGGGCAGGGAATGAGTTGATTTAGAGAAAAATTAAATAATGTTAAAGTTGGCATGCGTATACAGTGAAAATTGTGAGAGTTGTATGCAAATGCCTGGAGTTTGGGAAACACTGCATTTATCATACTGGTTGCACATCTCACATGGACACCTGACCTCACTGAGAGCACAGTCCATTTCTGCCCTTCCTGAGACTCTCTAGCTTGGCTTAGCACAATGCCTGGCACCTCAGATTAATCAATATGTATTAAATCACAGTGCCTGTATAAAGGTTTAGCTTCCCATGTAAACATGTTCACATGCCTTACAAGAAGGCTGTTTGTGTTTTCAGTTGTTAAATATGGTGCCAGATTGCCCTGGGGGAAGGCTGTGCTAGTTCACACTCCCCTGCAGTACAGGAATGTTCCCCACATCCATGCCAAAGCAGTGTACTTAAATCAAGCTTTCTGATATGCAAAACATAGAATTGTCATTTTAATTTGACTCCTTATTTATGTATAAGATTGAGCTTCTGTGCTCTTTGAATGCTTTGTGTCACACTGAGTGACCAGCCTCCCAATCTTACACATTATCCTTCAGCAAGAAGGTCAGAGCATTGCTGCCCCAGAATTGACCGTAGATTTCATTCACTACAACTCCCTCACTTTGCAGACCTGGGAAGTGAAGCCCAAAATGGAGAGGGTTTTGCCAAGGGTCACACAGCACCTCACATATATTCTTTACTCAACAGCTGACCATTTGCTGTCTCAGAGTTAAGCACTCCTAGAATTCTTCTCTGGCTCCGATAATCCACTGCTCAAGGTGCTGCAAAGGTTAGAGCTCTGGGGTTCAAACCCAGCTTGAACAAGACAAGTCGTTCCATACATTCACAACGGGCTTATCTGTTGCAGAAGGCACCCCAAGGAATCAAGAAATAAGAGGGCAGTTATCCTTGAGAAGAAGGAAGACTCCCTCTCGCAGCACCAGTGAGCAGATTCCAAGGAGTTTCACGCATCCCGGGGACAGCAGCTGACGAGATAAAAATATCCCGGCTGATTTGTGTGCAGATGTTTGCCTGCACCTTGTTATTCACACTCTGCTATGTTGTTAGTGCTATTTCTCTCTCTACTCCCTCCAGTAAATGCGGCATCCTTCAGAAAAGTGAACAAACACCTCCACCACGCCCCTGACTGCCTCAGCCACACTGCAATGCTGCTTCCTCAGGGAAGCCTCCTCACTCCAACCAGTGCCTTTCTCAAAGTCTGAATAGCCAGCAATACAAGTGAAATGACTCAAGACAGAGAAAGAAAAATACCATATGATTCCCCTTACATGTAAAATCTATTAGAAATTTCACTGATATGAATCTAAAAAACAAAACAAGCAAAAGAGAAACCAACTCATAGATACAGAGAACAAACTGATGGTTGCCAGATAGGAGGGGGTTTGCAGGGATGGCTGAAAGAGGTGAAAGGGATTTAGAAATACAAATTGCCAGTTATAAAAATAGTTACAGGGATGTAAAGTACAGCATAGGGAATTTAATCAATAATATTGTTATAACTATGTATGGTATCAGGTGGGTACAAGATTTATCAGGGTGGTCACTTCATAAGGTATATAAATGTCTAATCACTATGTTGTACACATGAAACTTATATAATACTAGAGACCCAGTGCATGAATTTGTGCACCGGTGGGGTCCCTCGGCCTGGCCTGTGCCTTCTTACAATCCGGGACCCCTCAGGGGAGGTCAGACTGCCGGTTTCGGCCTGATCCTCACAGGCCAGGCTGAGGGACCTCACCAGTGTACAAATTTGTGCACTGGGCCTCTAGTATGCATATAAGATTGTTGGTTAATCTCTTCCCACCCTCCCCCCTCCTCCCTTTCCTCTGAGAGGCATCAGTCTGTTCCATGTTTCCATGCCTATGCGTTGAGCGTCTGCCCGCTGGTGGTCAGTGCATGTCATAGCTACCAGCTGAATGGTTGGCCAGTCACTTAGGTTTTATATATATATAGATATATATAGATTGCATGTCAACTATAATTGAAAAATAAATGTAATTTTTTAGTTGAGTTTATTGGTGTGATATCTATATATATAAAAGCCTAAGTGACCATCACAACCTAACGGACAACCAAACAGGCTGCGTTGGGTAACTAGGCCAGCAGGGGGGTCAGTGAGGGGCAACCAAACGACTGAGCAGCAGGCTGCGTGGGGTGACCAGGCCCACAGGGGGGGCAGTTGGGGGCGACTAGACTGGCAGGTGGGGGGCAGTGAGGTGTGACCAGGCCGGCAGGGGGGGGCAGTTGGGGGTGACCAGGTTGGCGGGGGGCAGTTGGGGGTAACCAGGCCAGCAGGGGGGGGCAGTTAGGGGCAATCAGGCAGGCAGGCAGGTGAGCAGTTAGGAGCCAGTAGTCCTGGACTGTGAGAGGGATGTCCAACTGCCGATTTAGGCCCAATCCTGGGGTCCTGGATTGGAGAGGGTGCAGGCTGGGCTGAGGAGACCCCCCCACCCCCGTGCATGAATTTTGTGCACCGGGCCTCTGGTTAATAAAATTATATAGGTTTCAGGTGTAAAATTCTACAATACATCATCTGTATATTGTACTGTGTGTTCAGCACCCCAAGTCACCTCCCATCACTATTTATCTTCACTATAACCTCTTCTACCAACTTTTCTGTTTTAAACTTTTGATAACAAAGAAAGAGCTATTAGTAATATCAAATACAAATGATTATTGATAGCTAAAGATATTTAGAAGTTAAGGAAGGGGAACCTCCACCAGACTTCACTATTGAGTAAATGATCATTCTGATTTGTTATCAGAGATTCCAGTTGGTCTCCCATGGAGAAGCTCATTGGCTATAAATGGATAATTTAGTCCTCTGGGAGAATGAACCAGCCCTCCTGGTTGTCTTTCCTTTTGCCTTGCTCCTCCTCGGATGTTGTCCTCTTTAGCAGGAAAGTCCCCAGTAGTGGGAAGCAAGGAGAGAAAGGGAAAGTCCAGCACCTTCTCTTCTTGAGAAAAAAAGTGTGGGAGACCTGGGTGTGAGCCCAGGGTCTACCATTCAATGACTGTGTGACTTGGAGCAAGCATTTCCCTGGGTATCCTCTTCATCTTGGAAGTTCTTTCCTCTGAAACTCCTATTCTATTGCAAACAAATTTTATCCATTTCAAATTTTCCCAAGTGTATTTGAAAGTAGTTGTCCTTTCACAAGTGACAGAAACATGTCAGTCTCAGTTAACCTCATACCACATAGAACAGAATCTTGAGCATACCTGGCATTCGGTATCTGCTTACTAACTTTTGTCCAACCTCCAAAGGGACATACCTTAACATTCTTTTTTGTGATTACCTAACTTTGTTGAGATAAGGAAAGTTAAGTAAGGTAGCAACCTGTATATTGGGAAGCCCTTCGTAGAACATTGTTTTGTTCTTGTCTCCTCTTCCAAATGGAAGCAAATCCTATATAATAAAAGAGTAATATGCAGATTGACCATCACTCCAACACACAAGATGGCTGCCCCCATGTGGTCAAAGATGGCTGCCCCCATGTGGACACAAGATGGCCACCACAAGATGGCCTGCCGGGGAGGGCAGTTGTGGGTGATCAGACCTGCAGGGAAGGGCAGTTGGGGGAGTCCCAGGCCTGCAGGGAAGAGCAGTTGTGGGGCAGGGGGGTTGGGGGGTGGGGACCAGGCCTGCAGGGAAAGGCAGTTAGGGGCAAACAGGCTGGCAGGGGAGCATTTAGACATCAGTCAGGCTGGCAGGGGATTGGTTAGGGGGTGATCAGGCTGGCAGGCAGAAGCGGTTAGGGGCAATCAGGCAGGCAGGCGAGCAGTTGGAAGCCAGCAGTCCTGGATTGTGAGAAGGATGTCTGACTGCCCATTTAGGCCTGATCCTGGTAGGACATCCCTCTAGGGGTCCCAGAGTGGAGAGGGTGCAGGCTGGGCTGAGGGACACCGCCCCTCCATGCATGAATTTTGTGCACCGGGCCTCTAGTATCCTAATAATTATATTCAGATTTTAAATATGGGATCTTTTGTGGCTTTAAAATGTATAATATAATAGAAGTATGTGTATGTCAGCATAATGTTTTGCTTATATAACTTATGTCTCCAATGTAGACCCTTGAACAAGTCAAGGAAATATGCCAAATATTAATCCTCAATGCCCCTATCAGTCAGTATGCAATAAATGAGTATAAATGAGGGGAGAAGTCTGTGGATACCTAATCTCTCTCTCTCTCTCTCTCTCTCTCTCTCTCTCTCTCTCTCTCTCTCTCACACACACACACACACACACACACACACACACACACACACACTCACACGCACGCAAAGATACAACTCCATTTCTATAACATGTAACGTTAGGGGAAGAAAAGAGAGAAGGAGAGAAGCAGGCCTTCCTTTGATGGTCAGAAGTTAGAGAACAACAGAAAAATGTGGTTCCAGGGTACAGGCTAGGGCTGCTGTAGTTTAAGCCCTGCTATTTTCATGAGATAATGCCATAAGGAGAAATCCTATCATCTGACTCACCCTAGAGAGGAAATATGGTAACTGTAGCCAAGCAGCAGATGGAGAGAAGCCATCATAAATTCCACCACCTTGAGTCTGAGGAAAGAGGGTGCTTCCTTGAGCCTCTTCTACCTTGTGGTGTGGGTATGGAAGGAAATTCTTCAATTGGTGCCATTTTGCTTTACCTTTTTTATCCTCTCAGCCAATTTATCATTTTTTCTTTGTTTAAGCTTGTGTTAAAGAGCACATAATTTTGTTGGATTGGTAGCTATTTATAAACTGCCAAATTTAGTTCAGCTATCACTCCACAAGAATCCTGAGTGTTAATACTTATGTCCTCAGCTTGGTTCGACTCTGAATTGATTATGAATATTTACTCCCAGTTTAAATTTTAGAATAAGGAGAGAAAAATCCTCATTCTGCATCTAAGAACGTTCACTTAGAAAACAAATTGGCTGGCTTGCATGTGCTTCTCTGATCCTGTGCCATCCAGTTCCTCAGCCTCCAATGTAGACCCTTGAACAAACACAAAATGTGTCACAATTTGATAAGCTCTGAGCCACATTACTTTGGTCAAAAGAACAAGAGATGTAAAATTTAACTTATATGCCTGTCAGAACCGCTTAGTTCTCTGTGTTTTATTTTCTCCATTTGACAGTAGTTCCCATCCTTACTGTATTTTTTTTCAAAGTGGAACTCTGGCTCACAACAACAAAGAAGAATGAATCTGAGCAATAGTAAGAGATAAAGGTTCGGGAAAGAATCTCACGAGGAGGCATAACAGGAAGGCACATTCTGGGAGGCATGGGAGACAAGCCATACATCAGGCTGTAGAAGTTGCTGATGGAAATTGCCATCCTCTGGGAGGGAGGGAGGGAGGGAGGGAGGGAGGGAGGGAGGGAGGCAGGCAGGCAGGCTGGCTCGGAGGCTCGCTTTGACAAGCATGTTCCTATCTATTTCACAAGACAGTCATAGGGACAGTAGGAATCTTGGGGTGGCTCGTTCTCCTGCATGGCCTCTCCATCTCAGGACATTCTGGCCTGGGGTGATGCCTGCTTGCGGTATAGCCAGCCCATCGAGGAGCTCCGTTGCTATTTTAGCTGCCCCTAATATGACTGTGATCCCAAACTTTGCCACAAAGACAAGATAGGAAACACCCAGAAAAAAAATAGCAAGCTACTGGCATCCCTAGAAAATGAACTTTATCTTCTCTAGCCCAAATAGAACCTTGAAGAAATTTTTTAAACCTCAGTACTTTTCCAGTGGCGATAGGAGCCACTGCCAGCAAATTCAACTTTAAATCTGAGATGGAAAGACGGTGATCCTATTTGACACCAAGAGAACAACGAAGTGCTAGCGTGGCTGTTCTGTTCAAGAATTTAAATATATGAATTGGCCACAAAATTCTTCAACAAAGAAGTTACTGAAAATGTTGTTAGGAGGGATTATTTGAGAAGGAGCAAACATCACAGATATACATAATGGATTTTATTTTCTCCTAAAATCTGATTTGTCTGATCATAAGTTCAACCACCAAATTAATTTTAATTCTGAGTCTTTAAACCATTCTGTTAACCTGAGTTTTTAATAATCCTTTGGCATTTTGACTCCACAGGACTAAAACTGAAGTGCAAAAACTTGAATTTAAAAAATTACCATAAAAATAAATTAATGCCTTCAAAAAATGGAAATAGGGCACTTTAATTTATTTTTGACACTTTTAATGCTCCCTACTCCCTTGCCAAAAATAAAAAGATTAATTAAGCTTTCAGAATTTTTTGTTTCAAAGAAATGTGTTTGCAAAATCCCTTTGCCATCCCTAACTCCACCATTACTCACCTCCCTTTGCTGTTCATTGCTTTCTAATTCTGACAAATGAAAAAGAAAAATGACTTGTGATTTGTACTTACAACATAGATAGATGAGATTATCTCAATGACTACTCACCATGGTCTCTTCCAAAATCATATGTCTAATAGCAACAATAATGCTAAAATGTATTGAGTTTTCCTAGGTGCCAATTCCTCTTGCATATTTCGCTTATTCCATCCAAATGACAACCCCGTGAGACAGAAATTAAAAGCTGGCCAGAGAGGAGTTAGGTAATATGTCCCAGGTCACACAGTAAGTGGTTAGAGCTGATCTTTAAGTCTTGGGTTTTGCCCTTAACCATTATGCAACATTATTTTTCTGTAATTTTTAAAATGTAAGAGTATATGAATATGTTTATAAATAGCTAATTCCAAAGACAGAAAAAGGTATGATTTTTACTGTTTGTATCAAATAAAAATTGTCTACTATTTTGGATTCTATGCAAAATTGATGGTACAAATAATTATTGTGCTGTTTGATAAGAAGACAATGATAAACAACATCCAAATTCTCTCACTTATAGAAAGAAATTATTTATTTTCATTTTTCACAGTTTTATAGTATTTATCATCAGTGTAGATGTTGACAGTTTTTCCTGATGTTATGAACTGTTTTCTAAATCTTACCATTCCCCACAGACTTTTAAAAAGACAATGCTCTGACTCTAACTTGACAAAGGCGAGAGAATGAAAGAGAGGGGCAGAATGAGGGAACGAGTGAGAGAAGGAACAAGAAAGGAAAGAGGAAGGAAGATGTTTGTTTTGCTTTCAGATGGACCCCTTTTCCATCCCCCCAGCCCTAAGGCTGAAATTACAAGTGCTAGACTCTCTTCCTACCATTCATCAATCCATTCATTCATTCACTCTTGCTTTCATTTAAAATATTTATTGCATTCTTTACTGTTTTTATGCTAGTCACTATGATGAACAAAACCCAACACTAACTCTGTTTTCATAAGGCTTTCATTTTAATGAGGGGGATAAGCATTGATAAAAACAAACAAACAAAAAACCAGGCAGACATATAACCACAAGTGTGATACAATGCTATTTAGGAAAAAAATTGTTGATGCTATGAAAACATGTACTAGAAGAAGCTATCCTGTCCTGGAAAAACCAGGAAGGCTCTGTGTTAGCTTCCTAGGGCTGCTGCAACAAATTACGGCAAACTGGGTATCTTAAAACAGCAGAAATTTATTCTCTCTTCATTCTGGAAGCCAGAAGTCTGAAATCCAGGTGTCAACAGCATGGGCTATTTCTGGGGGCTCTGAAGAGACTCTTCCATGCCTCTCTCCTAGCTTCTGGTGGTTGCTGCCAGTCTTTGGTGTTCCTTGTCTTATAGAGGCATCACTTCAGTCTTTCTCTCCAGCCTCATGTGGCATTCTCTCCTGTGTATCTGTTTGTTTGTGTGTAAAGATTCCTTTTCTTAAATGGACACTGGACGTTGGATTAGGGCTAACCTGAATCCAATATGACCTCAACTTGTTTATCTCTACAAAGACTCTTATTTCCAAGTAAGTTTACATTCATAACTGCTGGGAATTAGGACTTGACCACATTTTTAGGGAACACAACTCAACCTACAGCACCTTCCTAGAGTCAAGTACATTTGAGCTGAGATGTAAACTAGAATGAGAGGACCCTGCAAAGGGAATGGGATATGTCAAGGCCCTGAGGCAGGAGGGAGCATTGTATCTGATGACTTCAAAAAGGGACACAGAGACAGACATACACAGTGAAATACAGAAGCGAAGAGACTCAAGAACATGTTCCTCCTGGTGTGGCACATGTTCCCACATAGACTCCCCTCACACAAGCTGTGAACAATCACAAAACGAGTAAGTCCAGTTCAGGTGCTCCTTCTGCGTCTCGCTAGTCAACCAGCACTGCCATGTGCCCTTGAGTAGAAAGAGGGGGAACACTTTCCTATGGAGGAGAAAGTCTACGTGCTAACGCTTCCTTCAGGACCAAATCGTGGGTTGTGAAATATGAACAGGGTCTGGAAGAAGATGACTTAGGTTAGTTACATTCCAGCTTTCTAACAACAACTTGGGTAAATGACTTTTCGCTTCTGAGCCCATTTTCTCATCTGCAAAGTGGGGAGAGCAGCATCTGCCTCAGTTTCATTTTGAATGTTAAGTGAGATAAAGCATGTCCCAGCGCTTTGTAAACTTATACTAGGTGTGCCAGTTACTAATGCGGATTTTGTAATCATAGAAAACACAGTAATTTCAAGAGAAACATCAAAAGTGCTTTATTCAAAGTAATGTCCATCACTAGCTACACATTTTCCCCATCTTTCAGGTAGTTTGTGGATACCGTCCCAATAGAACTTTTCTTGTTTTGAGGCAAACCATTCAGAGACCCAATTTTCCACTTCTTCGTATGTTTTGAAGTGCTGCTCAGAAAGTGCGTGTGCCATCGATCAGAACAAGTAGTAATCTGAAGGAGCAAAGTCTGGTGAATACAGCGGGTGGGTTAATACTTCCCAGACAAGATCTTTTAACATGTCTTTAACTGGTTTTGAAGTGTGTGATGGTGCCTTATCATGAAGCAAAATTACTTTGCCATGTCTTCTGGCACATTTGGTTGTTTCACGATCAAAGCGTGGTTCAAATTGATTATTTGTAATCAGTAGCCATCAGTCTTAATGGTTTCACCTGATTTTAGAAGCTAATAATACACCACACCTTCCTGATCCCACCAAACACAGAGCATTGTCTTCTTTCCGAAGCAATTTGGCCTTGCAGTCGATGTTGATGGTTGACCTGGATCAACCTATGATTTTGTGCATTTGGGATTCGCAAAATAAATCCACTTTTCATTGCCAGTCACAATTCGATGCAAAAAAGACTTTCTTTCGTGCCGTTGAAGCAACATTTTACTGATGACTTTTCGGTTTTCCATTTGTCTTTCGTTCAGTTGTTGTGGCACCCATTTTCCTTCCTTTAAAATCTTTCCCATTGCTTATAAATGATTGGAAATAGTTTGCTGAGCAATGTTTTATCCTTCTGCAAGTTGTTGTTGAGTTTGACACCCATCTTCATCCAATAATGCTTATAATTGTTGGTCTTCAGACTTTTTCAGTTGACCTGGACGTTCTTTGTCTTTCACATCGAAATCATCACTGTTAAAGCATTTAAACCAGCATTCACAAGTATCTTGAGATGGAGCATGTTCACCATAAGCTTCCTGAACTTTTTCTTCAAAATAAAGTAATGACTTAAAACTTCCCGCAAATGCTCTTTTTTTGGCACAAAATTCGACATTTTTAAGCATAAAAATATCTATGATATTAACACCTTCAGGAAACTTGACATATGAAGTTTTTTTTTTCTTTTAAAATATAGTTTATTGATTTTTTTACAGAGAGGAAGGGAGAGGGATAGAGAGTTAGAAACATCGATGAGAGAGAAACATTTATCAGCTGCCTCCTGCACACCCCCTAACTGGGGATGTGCCCGCAACCAAGGTATATGCCCTTGACTGGAATCGAACCTGGGACCCTTCGGTCTGCAGGCCAACGCTCTATCCACTGAGCCAAACCAGTTAGGGCAACATATGAAGTTTTGAAGCTTTCTGTCAATACAACAAAATAGCATACATATTAAATCGCATATATATCAACATATGTATAACTCCATCTAGTGAAAAAAACTCTGCATTATTAACTGGTACACGTTGTAAAATAAGGAGTAAGAATGCTAGATGGTACTAGGAATAGAGAAGATTAATAATCCTTGGCCTTCTAAGCCTAGCACAGCTCATGCAAATGCCTTCCCAGTGACAGAAGGAGGGAGATTAATATTAATAGCATTTCACAATCTGTATACTGTGGAGGAGGTGAGAAGGTCCATAATAACAATAACATTTCGTCTGCGTACAGTAGAGAATGTGGGAGAGTTCATATTAATCATTTTAACAACTGAATTTATGTATAGTGGCTTATGGGTGATAGTGAGTTTCTTATATACAGTCTCAGGCAATGCTTGTGGCTCCTAAACTCATTTTTATTTATTTACTAGGGGTCCAGTGCATGAATTCGTCCACCTTGAAAGGAACTGTGGGCCCTGAGGCTGCGGTAGGCACAGGGGCAGGTCTCAGCCCCTCCCACTACAGTCCCTGGTCCCCTGACTGCCGGCAGTCTGGCTCCCACTGCAGCTGCTCCCATATGGCACAGGCCCCACTTGCACCACTGCTGGCACTGGCCCCAATCGCTCTGCGCCATCATCAGGTGCAAGCAGGGCTGGCCGTCAGTGGGTGTGAGTGGTGGCTGCTGCCCTGATCACCCCTCAGGAGCATGGGGAGGTGGAGAAGTCCTCAGGGGCAATCAGGGCCAGCAGACGCCACTCACACCTGTTGATGGCACTGAGTGATTGGGACCAGCGCCCGGCACGGGCAGCGGGTGCAAGCACTGGATGGGACCGCGGCACACGGGAGCAAAGAATTTTCAATAATCAAAGAATTTTCAGTAACCACCAGAAGCTCGCCCCTATGGCATTGACTGGCACCCCGCCGTGGTCTGGTGCTCCTGCTCACCTGCTCCACCATCCTGTCATCACCAACATCTGCCATGTTCTGCACATGCCCCCTGGTGGTCAGCGCACATCATAGTGACCAGTTGTTCGGTGGTTCCACCTTTCAGCCTATTTGCATATTAGCCTTTTATTATATAGGATTTTTTTGTTGTTAATCCTCTCTTGAGGCTATTTTTCTATTGATTTTTAGAGAGAGTGGAAGGGAGAGGGACAGACAGAGAAAGAGAAAAACATCAATGTGAGAGACACACATTGATTAGTTGCCTCCCGCACATGCCCCAACCAGGGCCAGGAATCAAGCCTGCAACCAAGGTATGTGCCCTTGACCAGAATCCAACCCAGGACTCTTCAGTCCATGGGCTGACACTCTAGTCACTGAGCCAACCCCGCTAGGGCCCTAAACCTCTTTTTGAAATCAAGCCCAGGTATCAGGGGGATGGGCGAGTCTATAAACACACACCTTATCTGCGAGCACATTGGCAGGGGAGTGTATCACACTTACTGAACTTGAGAAGGCTGAATGGAGTAAAGCCCTGGGCAAGAAGATGATGACAAAGGAGGCCAGAATGGGGCCTCCAGTCATCCCCAAACTTCTAAGAAGGCCCTGGGAGATGGGAGAGAAACTGAAGAAATCTTGTTTTAACCCAGGACCAATCCTGTCTGCTCTAAGGGTTTCAGCTTTTCCAGAGACAGAGCACACAGTATGTCACTGTCGGAGCTGTCCTCAAGGTGAAGCTTATGATACAGGATGACACAGCCGCACTGCTGTGGAGAATGACCTGCAGACTGGTCTATGGTTGAGACGGGAGGTGTTGAGAGCCAAATTTTTTAAACTTAAACTTCTTCAAACGCCACTTCTTCAAAATAGACTCGCCCAGGCCGTGGTATTTTGTGGAAGAGCCACACTCAAGGGTCCAAAGAGCCACATGTGGCTCACGAGCCGCAGTTTGCTGACCACTGGCAGCCTTTTTGATCCCTGAATGAGGTGGAACCTGCCACCCAATATATCTTTCCAAAATATATTATGGCCTTATGGACATATATGTACACATAGAATTGTGTGTGTGTGTGTGTGTGAGACATTATACTTTGCACTTCATTTCATCATCTTGCTCTTTTGACTAATACGTCTTGATGTGTAACTAGTCTCATTGGTTTATCAGATCTACTTAGGTATTTTAACTATTGCATACTAATTTTTAGACTGGACTTGCCACTTTTATTACACCACTTTCTTTTATGCGGATCTCGCATTGTTCCTCGTTTTTCAATACTACAGAGCTGTGCATGCATGGGTTTGATCTTTATGAAGTCTCACATCATTACCTTTTAAGATGCTGTATCATTTATATATTTATCTGGCTATCTTTCCCCTGACTACTTGAATATAAACTCCAGGAAAGCAGGGGTTTTTGTCTTGTGTATCCACAGCTCTAGCTCCACAACTTAAAACTGCATCCCAAAAATATTCACTGGATGAATGCATATGACTACATTCTGCCTCCATGTATAGTTATGAGGTATTGATCTCTTACTAGAGTTAAGCTCTCAAGGGGGCAGGAATAGTCATTGTCATCTCTTCCATTGGCAGTGCCTGGCACAATGCCTTTCTTAGAGTGGGAGCTTAATACTATCAGGGATACACAGTGTAGCACATCTCAACTCAACAATTGACTGGTTGTAATTTTGCCCAAAGACCAATTTGAAAAGATTAATAGCAACTTATATCTGGTTCCTCTTACCACCTTCACAGCTCCCACCCTGGCCTAAGCCAGCACCATCTCTAAGCCGAAGTTTTGCAGTGGCCTCCAAACTAGTCTCCTTTCTTCCACTCTTATGCATATTCTTCTCCTGTCCCCATTGCAGTGAAATGCGGAAGCCTCAGATCAGGGCACCTACTGTCAAAACTTCCAGTGGGACTTCACTCTGAGTAAAAGCCCAGGTTGATGTATAATGGCCTAAAAAGCACAGCATGGTCGGCACACGCTGCCCTTCCATTAATGTCTGCCCTCAACTTGGCTGCTGTCCTAGCTCCTCACTCCCTCCAGTCCTGGGCTGCTGGCTTCCGGCAGTTCCTGGAACTCATGTCTGTGCTCAGTGGAGAGCTCTTGTACTTGCCCTGCACTCCTCGAATTTTTCCTCCAGGCATCTGCATGGCGCACTCCCTTCCAGCCTTGAGCCAAGTAACATGATTTGGTTAGGCTTTTCCTTATCTCAAATTGCAATCCCACCTGGACACTTCCTGTCACCTCTGTGCTCTATTATGATTTCCCCAGAGCACTTTGTGATCATGCAGCATAGTATGTATTTACTTGTTTGCTTGTTCATCATGCTCATTGTGTCTCTTCCAACTAACAGATTAGTGCCACGAGCAGAGATATATGTTTTATTTTATTTAATGCCAAAAACAGTGGCAGCAATTGAGTGTTCAATACCTATTTACTTGTTTTGCTTGTTCATCATGCTCATTGTGTCTCTTCCAACTAACAGATTAGTGCCACGAGCAGAGATATATGTTTTATTTTATTTAATGCCAAAAACAGTGGCAGCAATTGAGTGTTCAATACCTATTTGTCCAACAAACTGATTTTAAAAGAGAGCACTTATTTGATACACACCCTGCTAAAACCTTTATTATTCCATGTAATTTTCACCACCATCCCAAGGGAGGTATATAGTGATGGAGTGAAGATAATGGTCTCTACAGTTATACAGGTTGGATTAAGTCCTTGCTCCATTGCTTACCAGCTCTGGGCCCAAAGTCAACAATCATCTGTGTTCATTAGGCCTCTATTACCGCATCTCAAAGAAATCAAGGGAAATATTAATGATGAGCATTTTGTCACACTCTGTATGAAGCAACCAGGTCAGCACTATAAGAAGTGTTTCAAGCACAGCCCTAAATTTAGGCTTCAAATCCCATCTTATTTCATTATCTATCTCATGTGATCATTTAAGACTTAATAGCTATTTTGTGCATACTGTTTTGCAAGAGTAAAGTAATCCTTTGTCTTACCCTGTATCATACAGGAAAATGTTAACTGCTAGATCATAAGTGCCCTGAAAAATGGGATTTATCAGTGCAAGTGATTAACTCTCAGCACTCAGTGCATTGCTTCAATAATGATACACTGCCTTGTGCTAAATCTTTGTCATGCTCTGGACAAGAAATGTGTTTCATCGCCTTACACTCTGATTTCTATAGACCAGGACTTGTTTTTTAGTCATCTGAGAGTTTTCAAGATAATAATAGATATGCCATATACATACATAAACACACACACACACACACACACACACACACACACACACACATATATTTATTTCCTGGAGGGACAACTGCCGTAATGGTTAAAACAAATATTTGTGAATCAAGCTGACCCAATTTAAATTTTGACAGACACATCATAGGCTCTCAAGAAACATTTGAATCAGAGAATGGCTCATAGACATTGGGCAATTTTCAACGTTTTAATTTCTTCTCTTATATAATGAGAAAATGAGATAACATATGTGCAATGGTAGCTACTGTGTTGGACATATAGAAAGATTTTAATAGAGTTATTATTAAACAGTTTTTTCCATTATGCCATTCAGAATATGGAACCCTTCTCTCCCAAATTTAATGTTTTACATAAAGTGTAAGAATACAAATGAGCTTAATAGCAGATATAAAAATGAGCCCTTTCTAAATTCTCTTCTCTCCCTCCCCCTTTGCCCTCCTCCTCCCCCTCCTCCTCCTCCTCCTTCTCTTCCTCCACCATATCCCCAATTCCATTTAATCAATAGTATGGGTACATCCATGATTCCTTCCAAATCTCTTATTCAATAATTATTCAGTTATGCCTATTTCCTCAACCACAAGACAAACCCTCTCTTATCTTTCAAGACTCAGCTCAGCAGTCCCTTCTGTTGGCAGCAGTCCCCACCCCCCAGGGAAGTGGCTCTCCTCCTCTGTGCCCCAGTCCTGCCTGATTTGCTTCTGTTTCAGCTCTCATTACATCCTCAGGCCTACAGCTCATTATTTACATGTCAGTCTTTCCCATTGGGGAGAGTTGTAGAGGGGACTCATAAATCATACATTCCAGACTGGGCTAGATGACTTTTCACATGCATCTCAGAGCATTAAAAAGATAATGCTTGGAAGTAGTTTAGCACGGTGGGCAGCAGGAGTAAATGGTCAATGATGATAATGAGGACGATTAGCAGTAGTGGTAGTATTCATCTGTCACAGTGTGAGGTAAGTAAGTGGATGAAGTATAATTATATATACAAATGCTATTATGATCTAGAATATTACAGGCCAGGACCCCAGAGCTTTGGAATATTCAAGATTGCTTACTATGCAAAGAGGAAAGACTAGCTCTCAGAATCCTCCTTTACGGTCCTGTGAGGGGGAAAAAAATAGAGCCTTTGAGACTGCTTTTCTTAACAAAACTGTTTATAGAAATATTTAAAACCTTAAATGAGAAATTGTAATTCCTGGTTTCTGTGCCAAGAGATAATAAAAAACAAAACAAAACAAAAACAGAAAAAAATTATGTTTTGCATATGTAAATTGCTTACACTTGAAAGCATTGCTTATATTTCTGAATACTTAAGTACTATTAATATAGCACAGAGTTTAATATGGGATAAAATAACATTATGATTAAGTCAGTGGTGAATTATACCTTCTATAATTTGGGAGAACAGCATTAATATTTTGTGGGGTTAAGGTGTTCTTGATTCTTTCCAATGAAAATTTCACTTGGCTCCATTCATTTACCTCAACAAACATTTTTATTTTTGAGTACCTACTGTAAGGCACGATCCGTATTTCTCTTGAGGGCTTCTTTTTCCTTATCTGTAATATTTATGATAATGTGGGTTAAATTGCATATTACACATATCAAAGATATGTTTTTAACAAATTGCTTGAACTAATATATATATAATTTAACATAGTTCCTGGCTTATATTATTCACTCTGAAAATATTAGCTCTTGTTACTTCTAAGCACACATATGATTCCTTTCATCTACTAGTAAGTGAGTTTTTTTATGGTACCCACATCCTTCTAGTGTCCCATGCACAAAGGTTGGGTGTCATTTTCAAACTTTTCTTCTCTCTTTCCTATTTCCCAACAATCAGCACATTATGTGGATTCTTCACACATCACAGATCAGCTGGAGAGAAGAGTTGAGGTTTAAATCCGTAAGAAGCTTCAGACTAAAACACATTTGACTCTGCCATTTACCTGGCTCTGTGTCTTTGAGTAAAAGAATTGACCTCCTATCAACTCAGTTCTCTCATGTATAAGTAGGGAATACTAACTGCATATATCTCATAGTTTTAAATGGAAGGATGGACATAAATTGCTGCCTTATGCAGTGCTCAGCACATATTAAGTGCTCAGTAATAAGATGATGTTGAGTGATGATGACGAAAATGATGATGGTGAGATGAATAAGAGTTCCTTTAGCCTAGAAAAGAAAAAGTCCTTCTAATCTACATCCTAATCCAAACTTCATCTATTTACATATGAAAATTGGCAATGGATGCCTATCTGGACCTCTAACCTCTACTTCTTCCTGTTTCATTCCACTCTACACATAACTTCAAGATTAATATTTATTTTAAAAATTGTATTATGCCTCTTCTCTTAAAAGTGCTTATCATACTCCCAGTAATTATTAACTAAGATGTAAATTCATCATCAAGATACTTAAGACATGCATAGTTTATCCTTACCTTATGTTTCTGTACATCCATTGGTTTCCTACACTGAACCTCCCACACTGGGCTTGTGATCTGCAATTTATTCCTCACAATTACCTTCCACTTGTCCTACCTACATGCCTTTCTTTGATTCCTCCTGTTCATCTTTAATTGTCCTGACCCTAAACACGAGGCCCTCTCTTTTGGTGAAGTAATTTGTTTATTCAGAATCAGTTTTATGCCTGGCACTGTACTAGGCACTGAGAGTCAACAACGAGCCAGAGAGACACAGTCCTTGCCCTCATGCTACTCTTCCTCTTGTTGATGTGTATGTGTGTCTCCCCACCCCTTTGGCACATAGTATATGCAGCCTCGTTTGGTAGATATACACTGAATGGCCAGATTATTATGATCTCTGAATGCATAATAATATGGCCACTCAGTGTATATATCCTATATAATAAAAGGCTAATATGCAAATTGTCCCCTCGACCAGGAGTTCTACCATCAGGCAGGCTGGCCATCCCCCTGGCCAGGCTGGCCGGACCCACCCATGCACGAATTCATGCACCAGGCCTCTAATACACACACACACACACACACACACACACACACACACACACACACACACGCACACGCACACACACACTGAGTGGCCAGATTATTATGCATTCAGAGATCATAATAATCTGGTCACTCAGTGTATACTGCATCATCTTCCACTATAACATAATTATAGTTATAATTATGTGCAAAGTTAAAACTTTGCACATAATTATAGTTCAAGAGATAGCTGATCCATTTTTGAAATTATTTTCCTATAGTTTAAGGTTCACACTGGGATTATGTTGACTAACAGAAGTTAGTCTTGCTTCAAAGATCCCATCAACTGGGGGTAGGGGGTGTGGTTAAACATTGGCCTCTGGGACAAAACTCAAAACAGAATCCTAAATGTTAAAAAATGGAATAATCTATATTGTCCTATAATTTATTATACTGCATCATATTATAACATAGGGAAATATTGATAGCCAGTTTCTTTTTAGTAACATGTGGAAAATTAAATGCATTTCTTTATAATAGAACCATATAATGTATCTAAAAGTTGTTTTATTCAAACTTTATGTACTTCTACTTAAATAACATTGATCAGAGTAAATCTTAATACAGAACTTGTTCTGCCTTTTAAAAATAGCAGGTACATAAAAAATAGCAGGTACATGTTATGCATGTCCTATTTATAGAAATTTCTGCTCATGTTTGACACTGCAAAGATGCCTTTATGAAAGTTTTCCTTTTTTAATTCAAGGTCAACAGAATAGGTTATACACGCTTCACTTAACCTAAAATAGAAAATCTTGGTGTCACTTATAAATATAATTATCTGAAGATGACTCCTTCAAATGCTTTGGGTATTCATGTGTCGGTTTGCTTTCAATAACTGTACATACAGAGCAAATGCCTACTTGAGGCAAGGGTTCTGATTCGCTTTTCTTGCTCTGTCTGACCTTGAATACATAACTGTTTCCTGCTGTGTTTGAGATTTCCGCCCCCCCTCCCCATTTTCAGTGAACTTGGTACTCTCATTCAGCTGTAAAATAATTTGAATCCAGAAAGAAAGGACAATGCAAATAAGAATATGTAGCACTGTGAAATTTATTTTGCTAAGAGTACAATGCAAGATAACTTAGAGCGAAGGAGTGAAATTAAGCTTGGGAATATGAAGGATAGCAGCAAGGATTTTGAAATCTCAACACATGGCTTAAATAAAAACTCATTTCATTTTATTGTTTATTAACTTGTTACACCAAGCTTTAACTTTTGCCTGAAATCTAAACTGTCATTCAAGGGCTCCCTCAAAGTAAAGGGAACTTCCATAATAAACCTTATTGAAATGATCTGGACATTGTGAAAAAAAATTTCTCAATCTCAGTATTTTCCTTGGATCAGGATCAATGTTAATTAAATTGAACTTGATGGTGGTCATTGTGATAGATAACTCTGAGTACAAAGAGGAATCAAAACAAGGTTTTACTCTTAAGTGGCGTTCGGTCATTCACCTAAAGAATAATTATAATATAAATAAACATGGCCACAGCCTCCTAACTGTACTTTCTGCATCTGTGTTTATCCCTTTAGTCCATTCCCTTCTCTGTTGCCACAGGACTATTACTAAAACCAAAATGTGATCTAGTCACTCCTTTCCCCTACACACTTCTATAGGGATGAACATAGTTTATACTGGTCTCTACCAGCTGCTCCCAGTCTGCCTCTGCTAGCTCATCTCTTACCACTTTTTCATTTCCTCATCAAGCTCTTGTCTGTATTTTTCTCCAGAGCATCCTTCATATTCTCTTTGGCTTCTAGACTTTCATACTCAATATTCAACCTAGAACGTTCTTTGGTCCTCCTCCAACCCTATTCTGGCTGATTCCTCCTCATCTTACAGAGCTTTGAGATATATACTAGTTTATTACTGTTCCTAAGGTGTCTTTCCTAACCCACCAAGACCCTTAGGATTCTTACAGCCTATGATATGTCCAATTACCACACTATATGAAATTGCTGATTCTTCCTCTGGGAAGGACAGGAACCCTGTCTCTTGTTTCACACAGACATCCTTTGCCCTCCAGATGTTTCATAAATATTTGTGAATTGATAAATTAATGCATTTAAAATGAATAATGAATATTGTAAGAAGTGCCTTCAGATTGAAAATGGAAACCAAAGTGAGGGAATAACTTATTTTAGCATCAGGGTATGGTGAAGAGGTATAAAGGAAAATGATATGAGATGACATTGGATCTGGTCCCTAAAAGATAAATAGGAGAGAGTTAGGGAGTTGAGGAAGAGAAATGGAAGCTTAAACAACAAACTGTATAATCAAAGTCAAGGGTTTCCAGAATATATTGATTCTGGATGAATCCGACCTGCTTTGGATCTCAACTTAGACATCTCCAAGCCTTCCTGACAACCCCCTTTAAAGAAGTTAGATGTTTCTTGTATGTGTGCCGAGAGCTCTCTCTTACTGCAGACTGTATAGATATAATGTGAAGTTTTAATCCTGAGATCTAAAAACAAATCCATCAAGAGTAATAGCATTATTTCATATGAAAAGTGTAACATGTTGATTTTAAATAATTTATAATGGTTGCTGTTATTACTAAGTGATAAAGAGGGTATGCAGCAGAATAGAAGAGAGACAAACAAACATAAAGGTACATAGGAGCCTGATAAATACAATCCTGAAGATGCATAATTACTACCATGCTGAATGTCAGCCTTTCAGATTCATTTTCTTCTAACAGATATGTAAGGGGTTTGAAGCCCTTCGACTCCATAGCCACACCACCACATTATTTGTATATAAGGAAATTAGAACTCCGTGGTTGGACTGTCTTACACAGCAGCCCTCTCCTCTATATTAAATTGCTTTGTCAAGTTAATAAATGCACAGTGAGGCATTTTTCCTGCACAGAGAAGGGTTTAAGAAGTGATAACGTGGTCCACAGGTCACCAGGACTAAAGTAAGTTTAATTCATTCAGTTTAAACAATAACACCTTCTGAGTCTAAAGCATCATCTTTGGAAATGAAGGGGGAAAGGCTTAAATGAACAGACTCTGGTAGAGTGAACATATCCAAATATTAATTGTGGAGAAGTGTTTGTAGCCTTTAGCTCATACATATGAACCCCACCTATTTTATATTACAGTTGCTTTTCAAATCATAACTCAGAGGCAGCAACCTTATTGGAAACACTAAGGTTAATAATGGCTTTATTCAGCTTATAGCTTAGGGCAGAACCAGCTACAAAGCCAAGACTCCTGGGTAACTGATTGTGTCAGTGCTGGTCCCATTTCCCCCAAGGCATAAGCATGAATTCCTTTAGTCTTTCCAGGGATCTCTGAGCTCTTCTTGGCCTGTCTTTTTATTAACACTAATGGGAAATAAATATCTTTCCTCCTTTAAAATCTAAGATGGCTTTTAGTAAATAATTGGGCCATAGAAAAATAATAACTATGATATTGATAATGATAATTTACTAATCATTGGACACATTTTAACTTATTTATTCCTCATGAGAGCACAATGAGGTAAACATACTCCTTTCTACATTTTATAGTAAAAAAAAACACAAGCTTAGCGATTTTAATTTCTCAAGAATATACAGCTGGGAAGTTTAATTCAAAGCCAGTCTTTCCGATTTCGGATTCCAGTCTCTTAACTTAACCACTACATCCCACCATTGTGTAGGCCCCCAGCTGGCATTTTCATGCTTTGCCATCTCATTACGCTACCACCAACCAGAGCTGAATCCTGCCCTTCCTTCAAGAGCGAGTTATAGTCAAGAAGCTTAGAGGCTGACGTACTAGAGTTGCAGCTCTGCCGCTTCATAGCTGTGTAAGTTTTTTCAACGTAGCTAACCTCTCTGATCTTCAATTTCCCTCTCTAAAAGAAGAGTAAACACCCGAAAGAGTTCATTGGAGTAGTTCAGTAAGTTAGTCTTCCTGAAGGTCAGTGCACTGTGCATTGTTCCTGCACTGAGTGAGAACCCAGCTAGGTGGGCAGCATCTTCAGGCTCAGCTCACATGTCCCTTTCTCCACCAAGCCTTCCTCTTTCTCCGTGCACTCTCAGCTACAGCATTTACCAATGAGCTCGTTCTCTGCTTTCCAGGATGTTTTCTCTTTTTGTGGGCTGGAAGCCTAGGACTGGGAGGTTTTAATGGGGAATAAGGAAGGACTGCTAATAGGTGTAGGCTTTCTTTCTGAGGCGATGGAAAGTTATAAAATTGATTGTGGTGATAGTTGTACAGCCTTGTGAATATCCTAAAACTCACTGAATTATGTACTTTGCAAGTGTGCCATAATTGTGATATAAGTGAAAGCTGTCCAAAAATAAAAAAAATAAAGGCAGCCCAAGGTGACGGCACATTGTAGTGAAATGATATATGAGAATCATAAGGTTGCTGGGCACCCATCAATACTGGAAGAGACTTTGGAAAGCTCCCCTCCACCCGAGGGGTGTGTAGGACCACACTCACAGACAGCTGCTCACTTTGCAATATCCATAAGTCGATGCTACCAGTAACTGTCTGGGATACTTTTTTCTCTCCTGAACATGTTTTCATTTTTTAAACCAATTTCTTTTCCTCAGCCCTTATGGGACTAATTTAACACTAATTCACAGACCAAGAAATACAGGAAGTCAGGACATACTATTATAATTTATGAAAAGAATTATACATTAAAATGTAAAGTTGTCTTGTACATTTTTGCTGCAAGAAATACCAGAGAGCTGGTACTTATTTAGACTGGAAGAGGACCCTGGTTAAAACCAGTAATAATGTGTAAAAGTAGGACATGATTCCATCAAAATCTCCATGTGGTAGAGTTGCCACGCCCGGTTCATCCCCGTGGCCATGGTCCGGTTCAGGGCTGCGTTACTTCTTGCCTGGACCATTACTGAGGTCCTGCCTCCATACGCTCTCTCTACTACCTTCACTTCCACCACGTTGCCAGAGTTCCCTTCTAAAATGCAAATCTGAGGCAGTGCAGCCCAGGAGATAATAGCTTGGGTCCCAGCCCCTCTCAGGATGCCTGGATTTGAATCTGGGCCTCACCACATAGCAACTCAGTCATCTCAAGGCAACTTACTTAATCTCTCTGTGAATCATTTCCCCACATTTTTTAGTGAGCATCAAATGAGAGCAGTGTGTTAAGTGCTTAGTCTAATGGCAGGTTTATAGCACTCAGTCACCATAAGCTTTTATTGTTACACTTATATTCAAGTGCCGCGATGTTTCTTCATGTCTACATAATAAACTTCAGTTATCATCAATTAAGTCTAATGATGGATCATACAGGAACCTGTGCAATCTAACCTCTGGCTGTCTTCTCCCAGTTCACAACCTTCTCTAAATAGGCAAATTGGTGACTCCAAGTTTTTCTCAAGCTCTGTCCTCTGCCATCCCTCTTCTGTTTCCAACAGAAGAGCCCATTTTTGATTCAGGAACACTAACTATAAGGCTGTAAAGTGACTGATGTTTTTCCCTGTGTAGGGTTTGAGAGAAGTTGACCAAAGTACGTCATATTTTATAGGTAAAACAAACTGGACTTCCTGGTGGCCCAGATAAATGAGGGAGAAAAGGAGAAATGATCATTTCTAAGCTTAAATCTGGAATGCCTGGGCCCGGGGTGGTGCCATTTGCTGATCCTGGAAAACCTGGAGAGGATAAGGTTCTGAGGGATAATTAATAAAGACATCTATATTAGTTAGGTTAGGTTTGAAATGCAGTCAGATATTCAAGTAGATTTGGTAAGTAAGCAGTTGAATATGTGAGTCTGCGGTTTGGGGAATGGTCAGGACTATGGGCATAAAACTGAGAGTCATGACTTTATAGGGAAGACAACTTTGAGGAAGCTCTGGAGACCAGTAGCATCTAGAGACCAACTAGAGGACGAGAAACCTGTTGAACATGGACATGTGGGTTTCCTCACTCGGTACCTGCTTGAAGTTGAGTGCTATCTAATTTATCTTTGTGTCTAGTGGTGTCTGTCATACAAATTTTCAATAATGCTTGTTGAATTCATTTTAATTCTAAAAGCAAAGAATGATGCCTCTTAGAAGTCTCCCAGGCATGCACTTTAATGATTTGGCAACACTTGCAAAACAAGCACCAAGGACAACTCCAGCATCTAACTTAGGGTGAGATATTGGTGGACAGTTCCATGACTACTGGAGACAGGCTTATTCTCCCTATCCCTTATCTCATCCCTCTCCCCTTTCCCTGGAGACACATCCAAAGGGCAAGGCCCCAGTGCGCAGGGGGTGGGTGGCAGAAAGCACAGGATCCCAGCATGGGCCTCAAGGCTGAATATCAGGAGTCTTGAGAGAGAAGCAGCTGCCGAACATACGTGTGATCCGTAGGAATTTCCCTTAGTCCTGGACTGAAGCACATCTATGTACGCGACACTCAGTTTTCTGTAAGGTTGCATGGGAAACTTTCTCTGGTATCCTGCCCTGTTTTTCCATGGACTTTGATAGGTTAGTATTGATATTTTTCTAACCTCCTTTGTTCCTGTGAAACATATAAGCATGTGTAAATCAAGACCAGCCCTCTTTATTTCTCTCTTCTTGCTACTGTTCTGATTAAGCCTTCGTCATTCTCCACCTTAGCAAGTTTAATAGGCAGGCTCCCTCCTTCTATTCTCTGCCCACTCTGCCACTAGAATAACCACACAAAAGCACTGTTGTATTATGCCATCCACCTGCCCAGAACTTCAACAGAGTCCCCATTGCTTATTGAAAAGAAAATGATTCCAAAATTCTAAGGTTGGCATCCCAGGTCTCCCACAATTTGTCATTTCCAGGCAACTTTTTCAACATTAGTGCCCATAAATCATACCTTTGGTTGTAATTAATCAAGCCCCCATTTTGACCACAAAATAGTTACTGTGCTATCTATTTGCTGTAGCTCAGCACCTGCCATTTCTTTCACCCAGGATGCTTCACCTGTTTCTCCATCTGTTAACATACTACTCACTCCTCAAGTTCCAGGCCAGTGCAGCCTTCTTCAGGGAGCCTTCATATCCCATTCCAAGGAGAAACCTTATCTATACTCTGAGACAACTGGTTTATTTTTTAAAGGCAGTTATCAAATAGATGATGATGATGATATAGATGGATAGATAAATAGATAACATAGAGGTTTTGTTGAGGGGGTGTGTGTGTTGTTGTTTTTTTTGCCTTGAAACTCTTATTTTCAATTTCAACATGTTGTGCCTAGCATAGCACATAGAAGGAACTCTAATAATATTGACTGAATGAATGTGAGTGACCCAATTAACCCAGTATAATTAAGCCTCACTTCTCACAGTTTATTTATTTATTGTATAATTCTAGGTCTTTATAGAAATGTCTTAAAGTTGGGGCTCTTTACGGGGTGTTCATGAGGTCTTCACATATAGGTGACTTCCTTTTACAAATACTAATTAAATACCTGGTATGTACCAGGACTTATGATGGATACTGAGAAGCAAGTAGTAAGTAAGAACAACACAGCTCTGTCCTCACCAAGTTTACAGTTTCATGGTGGTGACCACAATTAAATAAGAAGGTCATGTAATAACCTAGAGGGTGTTTCCAGGAGGAACTGACGTGGAAGCTGAGACCTGAGAGTCCTAAACTCCAGCCAACCTACACTGTGTGTGTGACAGGGTGTGTGGAGGAGGACATAAGGGAGGACCACGTGAGCAGGCTGGGCAGAGGATGAAGAGAAAATAGAATAGGAAAAGTCCTATGGGAAGGGAGCAAGAATGAGCAAATGAAAAGACATTCCTTATGGTTAGAATATAAGTGAGTGAAATGGAGGCGGTAAGGTGAGGAGAATGGGCAGGGTTAGACATAAAGAGCACTCTGAGACGTGAAAGATATATTCACGGGTCTTTGAAGGATTTTAAGCAGAGCACTGGCGTGATCAGACTGGCCCTTTGGAAAGATCTCTGGAAATTCATCTGCGGAGTGAATGGGAGATAGTGGAGACGAGAACCCTCACAAGGAGACTCAGAGAGGCAGCTCAGGCTGAGAGTGACTGTCAGGCACCACCCAGGTCTCTGCCACAGCAGTAACGGCTGTCTCTTCCCAGGGCATCCAGGGCAGCGGCTAAGGAGACCTTACCAAGGGCCACCACGCAGTAGATGCTGAAACATCGCACTCCGGGATAAGAAACAGGAACATGGCAGCACCCATGTGAGAGGAATTAAAAGCCAACAGACTCCATTTAGAAAGGAACAATGTCCAAGAAAGGGCGAAATAAGGGCGAGAAGCCCGAGGCGCTCATCGTCGCCCTTCAAGCTGCCAATGAAGACCTCAGGACCAAGCTCACGGACATCCAGATAGAACTACACCAAGAGAAGTCCAAGGTGAGTGAGGTCCTGAGGTCACTGCCTGCGGAGTGGCTCTGGCCCAGCTCTGCCTACTGGCCCCCCTCAGTGGGCTCCTTTCTGTACACATGGAGGGTTTCTTGTGTGTGACAGGAGGGAATTGAGCAAGGGATATACAGAAGGTGACAGTAACATGAGACCGATCTCTGCCTGGTTCAGGAAACCAGATAAGAAACACTGAGACCATGACCCCAACCACCCCTACCTCCCCTCGACACATAATAGTTGTTGACTTGGGCAAGTCCCGCCCTTGCCCTCTAGAGGGTATTCCCCCTGTGGTATTTAGAGCAATCTTTCTAAAATATACCACATCTTGTCACTCAGAAACCTTCAGTGGCTGCCTCTGCCTCTCAGAATCAAAGTTCTTCCTACCAACTGCAGGATATTTCCTGTAGCTCTCTCTGACTCAGTTCCACATCCCTCCCCTTGGTTCACTCTGCTCCAACCTCTTGGAAGAATCAAGAGAGATACCGATCACATTCAGGGCCTTTGTTCTTGTTCCTTCCCTGGTCAGCTCCAGGCTCCATCCTCACCTTCCTCAGGTGTCAGCTGCATCTGACCACAGTCTCTAACACAGAACATGCCCAGTGACTCCCCAGAGTCTGGCTATTCTTGATTCATTTTACAGAAAGTTATATATTTACTTATTGTTTAAATAAATGCCCAGTTACTCCCCCATAGCCTGGCTATTCTTGACTTGTTTCATACAGAATTATATATTTATTTATGTTCTTGTTTCGTGCTTATCTTTCCTGAGTCAAGTGTGATCTCTACAAAATCAAAGACTTAATTTACCTTTGTATCCCTAGAGTCCAAATAAATGTCCAGAACAGAAAAGCTCAACATCTGTTTTTTAATGCGTTGAGGAATGAATGAAGCGTGATTTGAGCTGTGATGAGATGTAAGTTAGACAATAAAGTGATTGTGAGGATTAAATGGGAAATTAAATGTCTAGTGCTCTGAGAGCTGCCAGGCACATAGTAAACTCTCAAAAAGTAGTTAATAGTACTGTTCTCTCTAATATGGTCTACACTGAATCGGTTACTGACTGGACTTAGAGAAATGTCTCTTTACTTCTCTGAATCTCATAAATGGATTTGCTAGCACTTACCTCACCAGAGCTGTGTGGATATCACAGGGTCATGGGTAGGAGAGCATTTTGAAATTTTCAACATGCTTTGAGGCATGTCTGCTTCCTGCGAACTGGGCACAACCATGTCCACACTACGTTACCTTCTCTAGATAATTGTTTGCTTAGCAGAAAATGTTCTTGATCAAATGTAGATCACAAACCAACAAATACCCTCATTCTGTTTTCTCTCTCTTCTTCCTTGACATTACTATTAAATTTTAATTATTTTCCTCCAAATCTGTTTGTCCTGGTGCCAGCCATAATAAATATTAGGTCGCCCGAAGCCCTTTGCCTCCTATCTCGGCAAACCTTGACCTCGGATAAACAAACTCCAGTGTAAAATTTGTGAAGGAAATATTTTAGTTCCCATGAAGGTACGAAGAACATGATGTTGTTTTTTTTTAAAAAAAAAATTGTTTGTGAGTCAGAAGACCAGGGCATTTTCTTTATCTCTCCTCAGGGATAAATTTAAGTGTCTCAGTGTCTCCATCTGTAATTCAGATGGCTGAATCAATTTCTCCATATCTGTGTGTCTCAAGCATCACTGTGCCTTAGAATAACCTCAGGGAACTTATTAAAAATTGAAGTCCCTGGGCCCACATTAGAAGGATTCTGATGAAATAGGTGTAGTGAGGACCACGATTTCCAATTCTAACAAACAGCGCAGGCAAT
The DNA here is from genome assembly GCA_026230045.1 of Corynorhinus townsendii. Taxonomy (NCBI): domain Eukaryota; kingdom Metazoa; phylum Chordata; class Mammalia; order Chiroptera; family Vespertilionidae; genus Corynorhinus; species Corynorhinus townsendii. The sequence continues at coordinate 148,748,601 of JAPDVU010000006.1, read as the reverse complement.
CCCTATGCAGGGGGTTCTCCGCCTTCATGTTGACAAACACTCCACTCTACCGTTCCTCCTCTTCTGACTCTGACGGTCTGTGAACATTCCATTGGCTTTAATGTTCCCTGGGGCAACGTCACATTTCAAGAGAGCAGACTCCTTTCATTGTAATCAGGACAGTTTGACAGAACTACATTCATAGGAGGAGGCGCATTGGCCTGGAGACTGGTAACCGTAGACTGCCACTGACTTACAGAGAACAAACTCAGGAGATTTCAGAGAGGCAGAGGCCCTGAGGGCCCCGCTGCTGCCAGTTTTCTACACATTCAAGTCTTTTAAAAGGGGTAACCTGAGCCTGGACAGGGCTGCCTGTTTATCCAGGACCTGGCACTGGTGTCTAAATCGAGAAGGTCAGCGTGATCTCCCCTTGCTCTCTGACAAGACCGGAAGCCAGCCTCCTAAATAAAGGCACTGCCTTATCCTCCCCTCTGCAGGCTGCCTCCTCGTCTCCCTCTCCTTGGCAGTTAATTACAGTCCCAGCACTGGGGCTAACGCAAAGCCTCCCCGCCTGTCAGCAGCCTTCCCCGAAGAACAAAGGGAATTTCGGGGGCAAACAAGTCATAAAGCAGTTTTATTAAAATAAATAGGCTTGTGTTTCCGAGGCCCAGGCGTGAAGAGAGCGCATGTGAACAGCGTCAAGATGGGAACGCTCACTCCCGGTTTGGTTCCGAGACTGTGATGATAAAATGGCAATTTGGCTCCTGTGGAATAGACTAGAGAGTGGAAACCTTTGGGGCGATGGGGCATCACTTGTTTTTCCAGAAAGACGGGTCATTCCATTGGCATTTACAGAACACAGTGTGCAGAGATCAGAGTCATAAATGCTTAGGGCTGATAAGAGAAATAGCTACACTTTACGGAATGTTCACTGTCTGTCACACACTGTAATAAACACATTTTCTCCTGACATAACCCCAGCCCTTTCACTCGGCACCTGAGTGGCCCTGAGCAGATTATGAAATCCCTCGGTGTTTTCCTTTCCTCATCTATCAAATGGGATCGTAGCGGTGTCTATTTCATAAGGATGTTATCTCTGTGTGTTAGTTTTTGAGCAGTTCGTTTGTATCAAGCACGTGTGGTGTTTTAATTCATCATCTTGGCGATTTTTAACTTTTTTCATTTCACGGCACATGCATACGAATCACTAAAATTCTGTGGCACACCACAAAATATATATTTTTTGCTGATCTTACAAAAATAGGAATAATTTTGATTGATTTACAAAAAATAATAATAATAGTAATTACATGCACATGTCTGACTCTGCTCTATACAATGTGTTCTATAAATGTCAATGGGATGAAGGCACAGTGGGGAGAGCAACAGGCCTGGGGTGCAGGGTCAGGGGGGTGTCAGCTGCAAACAGGAGTTTCCACTGTTGGAATAGCCCTTCAGACTGCAAAGCATTTGCATCTACCTCACAGCGAGCCTGGGACAAAGGGTTGCAATGACTATTCTGATTTCACTGAGGACTTGTGAGTGCCGGAGCCTGAATGGGAATCCAGGCTTCCCTAAGGCGTGATTCGATGCTCTGCGGCTGCTGGTGCACTCTCGGAAACCAGCCTCCTTCTCTCTCCTCCAGGGACTGTTTAGGGCCTCCAGATTCAGGGCCCAAATTTGGGGTGCCTTATTTCTTGCTTTTTCTATCTTTAGTTTTGTTTTCGGGAAGCCTTCGTGGCTAAAATCAGGACATGAACAAATAGAACCCTCTGTGCTTCCCCAGGTTGTATAAAATCTCCCTGAGAAGCACCTGCTGCCATTTTTCCCTCCTTGGTGTCTGCTGTTTGAGATTTACTTAGCGCCCAGGAAAATCCCCTCCAGCCTACTGTGAGTTTAGACCTCCAGCAACATCTGAGGCAGATCATCCGAACCAAAGCTTTTGTTAGCTTATCTTGCCTTGATAACCTCTCAACCCTCCTTGCCTTTGATGAGACTGTCCAATTTTTAATCCTTGATGTCTAAGGTCACATGAGCTCACATCCCTGCCATCTTGATCTTGGCAGAATTTACACTGGCAATTGGCAAAGGCCAGACTAGAATTGGGACAGAAAAGGAAAATACGTTTGAGGCTGGGTGAGGTCGTCAGGAATTCCCTTCTCTCAGAACATAAGCTTTCCCCACTAAGATTAATTTTCCCTAATGATTATATGTTACATAAAACCTCTCTCGCTAGAAAGGATTTGGGGGCTGTATCATTCCAAGCCTGGTCAATGCTCACCCTCATGCCCTGTCCCAGCCCCACCTCACTCCTTCTGTATACACATCATCCAAGTGTCTTCCAAGTTAAGGTTAGGTGCCACCAATGTCAGGGAACTCAGTGCATCCTGAGGAAACCCAGTTTTACCTTTGAGCATCTATTTATGTTAGTAAAATAGTTATTACAGTCTTAATGCAACAATAAGAATGTTAGTCTTTTCACGATAATATGGGTACTTATATTTATGTTGTCGGTATTTATGTAGCATTGCATAGCAAGATTTATAAAAATGATATTGTAATATCTACCATATATTAATAATTATTCATCTCCCATGTGGGCCAGCCTTTCCGAAGTATTTTGATACCTTATCTAAATCATTCCTCAGAACTATATGAGAATGATAGCACCAATTCCGGTTTACAAACAAGAACACTGAGGCTGAGCCATGAGGCAACTTGTCCAAGGTTTCAGAGCAAACAGGGGATCTGGGCTCTGACCCCTGACCCACACTGGGCTCTAATCAACCCTCTTTACATGCACTTATGTGGATGGAGACTGTTTCTCACTTTTCGCACCTGAAATTCACATGAAACAGATACTGCCAACATCACAGAGCTGCCCAGGAGGTTAAATGTACTGAATTGCGTAAAGCCTTTTCAAAGGTGCCTGACTAAATGCTATTACGTAATCCAGCTGAAATTGTTCTCCATAAAACATTTCCACTAATAAAAAGTGATTCTTTTTCCACTAACTAAATTTTTTTCCATTTCAAAGCATTATTATCTTATACTTTTTCATTGTTACATAGGAATAATTCTTGATCTTTTTGTACACTCATTCTTACAACTTACATCAAGATATTAACATCTACGTCCACCTCTGAACTAGGAGGTCACAGTTCAATTCCAGGGCAGGGTACATGCCTGGGTTGCAGACTCGATCCCCAGTAGCGGGTATGCTGGAGGCAGCTGATTGATGATTCTCTCTCATCATTGCTGTTTCTCTCTCTCTTTCCCTCTCTCTTCCTCTCTAAAATCATCAACAAATATATATATATTTTTAAAAGATATTAACACCTATTTCCTTAGTGGTGCAATATGTGCCGCAAAATTTTTCAGAAAATGATTTTATTTATTTATTTATTTATTTATTTATTTATTTATTTATTTATTAGTGATTTCAGAGAGGAAGGGAGAGGGAGAAAGAGAGAGAATTATCAATGATGAGAGAGAATCGTTGATTGGCTGCCTCCTGCATGGCCTCTATTGGGAATCGAGCCCACAACCCAGGCATATGCCCTTGACCGGAATCGGACCTAGACCCTTCAGTCTGCAGGCCCGGTACTCTATCCACTGAGCCAAATTAACTAGGGCTCAGAAAATGATTTTACTACAAAATTTTTATTAGCTCTTTTTATCTAAAAGTCACATCCCTTTGTATTTCCTTCATAGTGAAACACCTTCTCTCAAGCTTTAAAAAAGTCATACCTAGAAATCCTACAAAAAACTCCAGTTTCCATGACAACCAAAATATAAGTTAACATAAAAATACCAAATATAATTCAATGGCTTTGAATTTTGTTTGGATTCTGTGGATTCACTTAAGTGACCAATAAGAAGGCCACTGTTTCGCCCTAGCTGGTTTGGCTCAGCAGATAGAGCGTCAGCCTGCGGACCAAAGGGTCCCAGGTTTGATTCCAGTCAAAGGCATGTACCTTGGTTGCAAGCTTCTCCCTGGCCCAGGCCTGGTCAGAGCTCCTACAGGAGGCAACCAATTGATGTGTTTCTCTCTTCTACTTTCCCAAAAATCAATGAATTAATATCCTCAGGTGAAGAGTAACCAAAAAAAAAAAAGGCCAGTGTTTGTATTTGTTTTTGTTTTCAAGCTAGAGCACAATACACAGAGGTAGGCAAAAGTAGGTTAAATTACCAGCCTAAATGATAAATCATAAGTAAGGATTTAAAATAACAACAATAATACTAAGATAAATAATAAAATAATAAATAATAACACAAGAATAAACTGTTTCTCCTACTCACAACTGTAAACCTACTTTTGCCAACCTGTATTTTTCATGTACCTGTAATTTCATGTTTCTATTATTCATCTCTACAGTCTACACATGAAAGATTGGTGTTTATAATTAGAGAGAAATGAATTGCAATGTGATACAATCTAAGTTATCTACAGAGAATTTGACATAAGTAATTTTAGATTATAAATATCTCCTCTTATATCCAATAACTAGAGGCCCGGTGCACGAAATTCGTGCATGGGGAGGGGCTGTTCCTCAGCCCAGCCTGCACCCTCTCCAATCTGGGATCCCTCTCATAATCCAGGACTGATGGCTCCAAACTGCTCACCTGCCTGCCTGCCTGATTGCCCCTAACTGCTTCTGCCTGCCAGCCTGATCACCCCCTGACCACTCCCCTGCCAGCCTGATTGACGCCTAACTGCTCCCCTCCTGGCCTGATTGCCCTCCCCTGCTGACCTGGTCACCCCTAACGTCCCTCCCTTGCCAGCCTGATCACCCCTAACTGCCCTCCCCTGCTGGCCCAATTGCCCCTAACTGCCCTCCCCTGCTGGCCCGGTCACCCCTAACTGCCCTACCCTGCAAGGCTGGTCCCCCCCAACTGCCCTCCCTTGCTGGCCTGATCACCCACAACTGCCCTCCCCTGCTGGCCATCTTGTGGCAGCCATCTTGTGTCCACATGGGGGTGGCCATCTTGTGTGTTGGAGTGATGGTCAATTTGCATATTGCCTCTTTATTAGATAGGATAATACCTGCCCTTTCATAGTACTTTATAGATCAAGCCACTTTCCTATGTCTTATCTAATTTAACCCTAAAAATAACCATTTCATAGGTATTCTTAAGTATAGTGAAAGATCCTCAGAAGGATAAAGCAACTTTCTTAGAGATGGCAGATGGTGGAATTGAAATGCAAACCCAGAATTCCTTACCCTTTGTCCATTTTACTATAGTTTTTCATTATTCTAGGAAGAATTGCTAAAATTTCCTTTAGTAATGTGTTACCAGACAGCCCTTTCATGATGTTATTTCAAATGCCTAATGTAAAAACATCCTGCTGAAATGAAAAATGACTAGCTTCCTAATATTTGAGCTAAACTTAACATTCTCAAGGGCCTAGATGGAAATCAGTGAAAAACTAGGACCCCTTTTCAAAGAGATTCTTTTTCCATGTAAAAGAAGAATTAGCAAACTTTTTCTGTAAACGCCAAATAGTAAATGCGTTAGGTTTTGTGGGTAATCTCTAAGACTATTCAACTCTACTATAGCCTGAAAGCAGCTACAGGCAACTTGTAAGTGAATAGGCATGGCTATGTTCCAATAAAACTTTATTCACAAAAACAGGGGGCAGGAGAGATTTGGCCCATTTGGCTATAGTTTGCCCACTTGTGAGCTAGAAGATATCCACTTCAGTTCATTCTTTAAAAATGGGAAGGAAAATTTAGGTTGTCCTTATTGGAGGACTGAGAGAAATATCAAGCATCAAGCAGAGGGCAAGTAGCAATTCTTATCCATTAGGGCTGTTTTTTTTGTTTTGTTCTTGTTTTATATAGGGACAGGATTGGGTGAAGCCTGTTTCTCTAAACTATATACAGGGTATATTATTCTTGCTTCTGATTAGATGGCTAGCCAAGGAAACATATTGGTATACATTCTTTATTCCCACACACTCTTTTTGGCTTCTTCTTATGTGTTGCCTGGCAGCTGCTGGGTAGACAAAGATGAACAAGGCTCATTGGCAGCCTTCTAGGAGTTTACAGTCTGGGTAGGGGAAGAGAGGATGTGGTGAGGACAGACACGTGTACAGAAAAGCACAGCATAAGAAAACATTTGGACAGGACAAGTAAGGAGGTATTAACAAAGTACATTGAGCCCTGGCTAGTGTGGCTCAGTTGGTTGAGCATTATCTCGTGCACCAAAAGGTCACCTGTTTGATTCCTGGTCAGGGTACATGCCCTGGTTGCTCGATCCTCAGGGGCATGCAGGAGGCAGCCTATTGATGTTTCTCTCTCATATCAATGTTTCTCTCTGTCTCTTCTCCCTTCCTCTCTCTCTCAAATCATTTTTTTAAGTACACTGAGAAGACAAAGGCTGGAGAAATGAGCTTTGTCCTGGGCAATCACCGTAGCATGACCACAGAGGGGACATCTAGCTGGGCCATGTGAATGAGAGGATCCCCAAAAGAGGGAAAGGCAAGTCAGGAAGAGGAAACTGTAGGCGCATGGGTACAGAAAGGCAGGGCATGTGCTGAAAATAGCGTGCTCCTCTGTACCTGGAGACGAAGACACCAGAGCTGGAAGCCTAGCCAAATCTCCTGAGCCTGAAAGGCGAGGCTAAGTGTTGGGAGCTTATTCCACAGTGTAAAGGAGCCCTGGTGACTTCTGAGCAGCCACATACGTCAGACCATAACTAGGCTTTACTCAGAGAGAATCCCCAGCAGTGTGGGGAAAGCTGGGCTCATTAAATGAACCTCCAGGGACCCTCGAGCAGGGCTGTCTGAGAGAAATATAATGCAAGCCACAATGCCAGCCATATGTATGACTGTAAAATTTCTTGTAACCAGAACTTTAAAAGTAAAAAGAATTAGTTTTAATAATAGACTTAATTTAACGTATGTTGCTCCAAAAATTAAAATTTTTATATGTAATCAATATAAAAATTGTTCATGAAATATTTTACCTCACACGGTTTTCAAAATCCGGTGTGTATTTTACACTTAGACTGAGTCTTCTGAAGACTCTCAATGTTCCAAGTGCTCAGTGGCTAGTGGCCACCACACTGGACACTCTTGCTCTAGAGCTGTGGTCAGCAAACCACGGCTCGCAAGCCACATGTGGCTCTTTGGCCCCTTGCGTGTGGCTCTTCCACAAAATACCACGGCCTGGGTGAGTCTATTTTGTAGTGGCGTTAGAAGTTTAAGTTTAAAAAATTTGGCTCTCAAAAGAAATTTCCATCGTTGTACTGTTGATATTTGGCTCTGTTCACTAATGAGTTTACCGACCACTGCCATAGGGCATCTGATATAAGAGGCATCCGGGAAGGGACCTTGGTCTAAGCTGGAGGTGAGATCGAAGGATAGTCATTTGAGGATGCCTGGCTGCTAATTTCGCCGAGTCTCCAAGTGCCCTGAGTTCTTTTAGAATAACCAACATGGGAATAATTTCTTTGCTTTTAAAATATAATGTTCATAATAACCCGTGGACACAGACAATGGGGTGGTGAGGGCCTGCGGAGAGAGGATGGGAGCACGCTGGAAGAACATATATATAACGTTCATAAAATGTCATGTGGACTTAGAAGATTCTGCTCTAGTTAAAGGTAGGTCAACTGTGAAGGTAAGTAAATCTCAGGCTCCTTTCTGAATGGTTTACGTTATCATTCAGTAAGGAGTTTGAATCTTAACATTTTTCAGCTGAAAAGCCTCTTAACAATTATTTTATGACACCTTCCAATTCTACAAATGGCAGAGACTCAATATCACTCAATTGGATAGTCCTCTTGAGGCTGCCTGATTCTCCCCTTTTCCTGTGTGTGTGTGTGTGTGTGTGTGTGTGTGTGTGTGTGTGTGTGTGTGCGCGCGCGCGCGCGCGCGCACGTGTGCGCGGACACATGCATGCTCATGCACACAACAGAGACAAAAGGAACAAAGACAGGCAGCAGAGATGAGGTGGAGGAAAAGGACGGTAGAACAGGAGCCATGGGGCTTTTTCAAGCTGCAAATGCCATTGCTCCATCCTGATCCACTGAATCACAGCCGGGTTCACAGCCGGATGAAGGTAGTGCCATTGCTAATCCATGAGGAGACCTATATTATTTATTATTATTGGAAATTTAGCAAAACACAGATTTTTAAAAATCAGAATACCTAAAAGGTGAAAAGATGAAAAATACTTTATTAAACTACATGGAGAGTTGGCTTAGGGAGGGAGGAAAGAGGGAAGTAACAGTGGGGATAGAGAAGGGTGCAGAGAGACATCTCCGAAGTTTTTTTTGCCTGGTGTGTGCATATAAAGTTTGGGATGGAACCAAGTAACTAAATAAGAAAGGGGAGGTGGAGGTTTTATCACTCATCTTCATTCTTCCCTTCCCCCTTAGTAGCAGCATCTTCTCTTCCAAAGAATAAAGAAACATGGAAAATATGTCATAATATTACTTTAGGCACCATTTATTAGTCTGATCATAATGAACTATGAACTATCTTGAGACACCGACATGGATCAGTCGCACTTAGCTAGGGATGCGTAGTCTGAAAAGCTCTCTGGGTGTTCCGTTTTGAACTCCTCTCTACTGAGGTGAAACCATTGTAGCACCGCTTCCTCATTTCTCTGTGTATGCCCCTCACCTGGGGATTTGTTACAATGCACGTTCCAATTCGTAGATCTGGGACGGAGCCCCAGATTCAGCCCCAGTTTCTGACATGCTTTTGGGTGATGCCTGTGCTACTTGTCTGCAGACCACACATCAAATAGAAAGTCCCCAGCACATCGAATATTTGTCTGAACAAAGTAACAGAAGCATCCTTAGGTATTTGCTCCTTTTACACACTGTATCCCCAGCTTTGAAGCTCGTGGTCCCCTTCCCTCCCAACGCACCGTGGCCTGGAATTTGAAAAGAGCGAAGAGATCACAGGGCCCTCATCTGTAAATCCGGCCTAGGAGCACATCTTTCCTTTGAGGCTCATCCCTTTTATCCTCTCGCCTTTAGGTATCGAAGCTGGAAAGAGAGAAGACGCAAGAAGTGAAGAGGATCCGTGAGCTGGAGCAGCGCAAGCACACCGTCCTGGTGACCGAGCTCAAAGCCAAGCTCCACGAGGAGAAGATGAAGGAGCTGCAGGCCGTGAGGGAGAACCTCATCAAGCAGCACGAGCAGGAGATGGCAAGGACAGTGAAGGTGCGCGACGGGGAGATCCAGAGGCTCAAGTCGGCGCTGTGTGCTCTCCGGGACGGCAGCAGCGACAAAGTAAGGACAGCGCTCACCATGGAGGCCCGGGAGGAGGCCCGGAAACTGTTCGATGCGGAGCGCATGAAGCTCCTACAGGAAATTGCGGACCTGAAAACGGCCAAGAAGCAGGTGGACGAGGCTTTAAGCAATATGATCCAAGCGGATAAAATCAAGGCCGGGGACCTGAGGAGTGAGCATCAGTCCCACCAGGAAGCCATCTCGAAGATCAAGTGGGAGTCGGAGCGGGATATCCGGAGGCTGGTTAGTAACTCCGTGCAGAACCGTTGTCTTTCCGGGAGCCAGGGAGCCAGGGGTTTGCTTTATCGGGTGTTTCTTATGAGTGGGTTATAAACAGTGCCCACCTGTTCTCTCGTGTTCTATGCAAAATACAAGACAGGTCGATAACCAGGTAGGTAGTAGGCAGACAGACAGACACAGTCAAAAATGTAAAAGATTTTGGATCACCTTTCTCATAAAAAAACTGGATTCTTCCAGCCCAATACACACGGAAAATATCTATTCAATGACTCATGTTTTCTTGGATGTCTATAAAAATATTCTAAACGATGAACGCTTCCAAAAATCAGCCTGCTGTCGTGTGCTTCCCATTTGTGAAAATGTTCACAGGGGTAAGGAGAGTGTCTGTGGCTCTTGAGACGTCTCAAACAAGGCAGCTGCTGGGAACATCCCGAGTGATTCACCCGTCTTCTCTCTAGGAACTATGCCTGAAAGGAGTGGGTAGAGCTATGAAATTCCCAGTCCTGTGTAAAATAGATTTCCCCCCAAATAAGCAGGGGTCACTATTCCTAAGTTTGCTATTACCAAGTTCAAAGACCTACTTCAACCCCTGTAGAATTCGTTCTTTCTTTTTAATATGAATGACCAAAGCCATTGGTCTCTCACTATGTCAAAAAACTAAAACAAATATCATTATTGTGTGAAAGCTATAATATCCTAGGGTGACTTTTTCTAATATTTTAGAAGATGCATTTTATATGCATATACTCAGAATGTTTAGCATTAGTTATATCTTACCAAATTAAATATCACCTGTTAGAATGTACTTTATACTTTTCTAAGAACAGTACTTTCTTGGGAAAAATTATACTTTCCCTCGTGTCTCCCAATTCTAAGCAATTCTTTCCTAAGAATTCTAATTATGTTCCTTGGATGGTATCTTGAGGATTTCAATTTTAAGTAAAATGTGGTTACCATAGGACATTAAAAAAAACTAAACATGTAATTTTCTTTGTACTGCAATACATTGTGACTGTAAAATGTTATCTTTGCTACACTTTTCGAATTCTTTCTGCAATTCATTCTATTTTACTGGTTGACGAAGGAGAGCAAACACAGTATAGAAATACTGGTCTCTGCCCTGCCTTTGATTTTTGAAACAACAGTGGCTGATAATAAAGAATCAGATCTGTGAACTCTGGAGTCAGCAGGTGGGTAAATGGGAAGGAAGCTTTACACCAAATATTTTTGTTTGTTGATGGTTTTCAGTGTGTAATCTATAGGTACATCCACTTGCTGATGTGTTGTTTTCTCTATGATGTTTCTTTAACCAGCGCACTGATGAAGTAGATGTGAATCCCTCTTAATAACTGTAAAATCTAAGCTACCTGAAGAATCCTTCAAAAATTGAGTATAAACCAAAAACCATGGTAAACTTTTTCAATCATACAGATGCATTTTTCATTTTTATCATCTTATCCCATTCCTGTCCTCACCCCCAGCTCCATTTTTGGAACCGGAGGGGAGAGAAACGGGAATATATTTCCATCCCAACTAGGAACGGAACTATGGAAAATTCTGGTGTTCTGAGACCACAGTCCATTCTTATAACTATTATACAATAAAGCCTTCTCACACTAATTACTGAATATCCTGCAGGAAACCACTTGGGGAAATGCTGGAAATAATCTTGGAGTCAGTATAGCATAGAATCTAATAGAGTGGGCTCTAAAGTCAGAAGACTGAATGTAAAATCAGGCCTCACCAATTAGCCACATGACTATAACCACATTAACCCTTTGGTACACAGTCATCATCTCTAAAATGGTGATAGCTGAACCTACATGAAAGGATTGTTTATAAAATGAGATAAGGTATGTAAAGCTCTGAGTTTAGTGCCTTGAATGTGGTAAAAGATCAATACTTTTCAGTTGTGATGGTGGTGATGATGAGGATGATGATATGAGCGGTAATGGGGTACTTTCCCAGCAAATTGGGTATGATACATTAGAACCAACTAGGAGTATGCAAATCTGGAACTGTGGTAAACTGTAAATAACACCATAGATGACAGGTCTGACAAATGAATGTGCTGCTCAGTAAAGAATAACATTGCAGTCAATCTTCTACAAGGAGATAGAAACTAAAGACCAGGCTTTTATTTCCAAATTAACAGGACAGTTCAGTTTCTCACCAAGCTACCAGATGATATCACAGGATCATCTGGTAACTTGGAATTTAGCCCAATGGCCACCCAAAATTAATCTGAAAGCCATCACGTGTCTTTGAAGCAATAGCTCACAGATATTTACATGTGGGAAATAATGTGAGTCTATAACACAGTTTCTGTCCCCCCCCCCCTTTTTTTTTGGTCTGAGGAGCAAAGCAAAGAAAGATTTATACAAAGTGATTTGTTATGATAAGGAGACATCTTTCTAAAGAGAAGAGTATAATGGTATAATGTTTGTATTAAATGTCTTTTCTCTATCTCCATTTTGAATATTCACACTGGATATAATGAAATGAGGAGAAAGTTTTCACTCGATAGCTATGCTTTCTTCAAAATTCATTTATAGAAGTTCACGTCACTTGCCCTCATCCAGGCATGGCAAAAACATTCAGTCCAATGAAACTCTGAACAATTGGTATCAAATGTTTATAGGCCTTTAGTTGAGAAATATTTCCAAGGCCATGCGCAGACTTAGCAGAAATGAGTGTTAGGATCAATAAATATATCCCACAGGTACTTTCCATCCCTATTCTTGTTCCAACCATGGCTTTCTGACAGGAAGGGTAAAATGGCTGCTAAGAATTGGCTGCTCTGAAACATGGGTAGGAATGGAAAGAGCTAGACAACATGAACCACGGAAGGACCTCACTGCAGATTCACAACCTGGGTGCAAACATAACTGGCCTTTGGAAATGACTAGGCTCCTAGGAAGTCTGTAGCTTTTCCAGTTACAAAATGACCCACTCCTAGTGGCTACTGCTATTTGAACTGAATTCAAAGGTTATTCCCCCAAAGAGGAGGTGACCTCCAACATTGTTATGGGAAACGCTCTAGTGGAATATTTAGTATCTGTCTTTATGAACACTAATGCCCCATTTTAAAGTGAGCCTTTTCTCTCCATAGTCAACCAACCCAAACCATTTCAAACAATATATTGAGTCAAGGCATCTACACAGAACATACTAGAGAGAAAAAAACTACTCTCTTTGATACCTAACTAGTCTAGGATAGTCCTTCATTACACAACATTGCCTTATATATGAATTTACTACACTAGTTATACCCCTGACTTTGTTCTGTAGCAATCAGCAGAAGTTCAACTCAAAGCTATTGTAAAAAATGCATTTTTGTACAGCATTGTTAAATAAAATGTCCTGGGTATCATTTAATTCAGATGGATGAAATCAAAGCCAAGGACAGGATCATCTTTTCCCTGGAAAAGGAACTGGAGACTCAAACAGGCTATGTACAGAAACTCCAACTGCAGAAGGAGGCTTTGGATGAGCAGCTCTTTCTGGTCAAGGAAGCTGAGTGTAACATGAGCAGTCCGAAACGAGAAATTCCAGGGAGAGCAGGGGATGGCTCCGAGCACTGCAGCAGCCCTGTAAGTCTGTTCAAGTTGAAGTTACGAACACAGGAGTCATCTTTTATGTAGCTCCCAAGTTTTACTTTTCACTTAAGCTCTTTTCCTGTTTACTACCAAGAAATCAATTCCATCTCCTACTATAAAACCAGCTAGTACCTTGGGAACACGGTTTTCTAAACTCATAGACAACAAAGTGGTGTACACTGCATTAGCAGATCACAAGAGAATTACGGATCTTTTAAAATCCTTCATAGAATTTTTCTAGCCATCAATATCTGTTCCAACTCCAGCCTATTATAACGAATCATAAATTAGATGAAAATGCTTTGCTTCGTGCCAAGACTGGTAATTTTCCCTTGTGTGAACAATTGGGTTGGAAATTGGTAAAGATGGTTATCATCTACAGGGTCAAAATGTGTAATTATATAGGGCTAAAGCATTTATATCATCCTCTGAACACTTCTAGTCTGATTGAACTTGCCACTTATTTCTGTGGATGTTCGTCATTTTATATGAGACATTATTTTCAGCAGTGCAGCAATAGAAATCAGCTTATATATAACTGACTTTCATACCTTATACCTTTCAAATTATTTAGCTGCTAAAAAGATGAAAATGAATTATTTAGGAACAGAGACAGGTTCCAAAGTAGTACTTAGAACCAAGTAATGAATAATGTATGAATGGGTATTCAGGATATCTATACCCCAGTAGGTGGTGAAAAAGACTGCTGAACTTGGATTTAGCAGATGTAAGTTTTTGTTGTATCATTGACACCTGCATGGAATGAAGCATAATTAGCAAAAGAATGGTGTCTAGAGTCAGATCTTTTAGTTTGAATCCTGGATCTGCCATTTACAATGTAACCTTAGTAGAGTTTCTTCATCTGTGAAAGAGAGGCAATAGTGGTATCCATAGGCTGGTCTGAGGTTTAGTAAGCGTGGTATGTAAAATGCTGAACACAGTATCTGGCATATGGTTAGCATTTAATACATATTGGGTATTGATTTATCGATACTAGCCACGAGATCTTGAACAAGTTAGACCTCCCTGAATCTTACCTGTTCTGCTGAATCCTCTAGGATACTGTGAAACTGCCTTGTCAACAATACAGCACTATCAAAATGTAAGACAATAATGGCATTGCAAGAGATGATGATAATGGTCCTATGGACTCTAGAGAATAGAATTAAGCCATGACTGCTGTGTGTAAGCTGATCCATGACAATTATGCCAGTTAGGAAGCCAGTTGCCCTGAGCAAAATATACCAGCAATGGCTATCCTATAGTCTCCGTATGAAGGTCATGCACCAACCTTCTCACTCAGACCTTCTCCAGGAATATGGAGGAATTTACAAACCCCATTTCTACCTGATACTCTACCCCCTTTTTGGCTAAGTTTCTTTTTTTTTAAATATTTTTTTTATTGATTTCAGAAAGGAAGGGAGAGAAAGAGATAGAAACATCAATGATAACAGAGAATCACTGATCAGCTGTCTCCTGCAGGCCCCACACTGGGGATCAAGCCCTCAAACCGGCATGTGCCCCTACGGGGGATCCAGTAGTGACCTTCTGAGTCATAGGTCAATGCTCAACTACTGAGCCATGCCAGCCGAGCTCTTTGGTTAAGTTTCATAGCAGGATACTGTCTAAGCCATGGGAAGCGATATGTAGCCACAACAAAAGAATGCTCCTTGAACCTCATGTAGTCACAACATGATCATCATCTCCCAGCTCACAGATTTAATAAGCTGATCCAGACATCTACCTCTCCCTCTGCCAGGAGTCAAAGCTCCAGGGAGTAGCTGCCACATAAAAGTCGTCTGCAGTTTCAACTAGGCTTGGTCTTAAACCCAAGTGGTAAATATTGAGGGTTCAAAAAGGGTAAATATTTGCTCTTCTCTGAATAAGAGAACATTTTACTCTCCCCTCGTAAGCCAGATGAAAGGATGTAAACCTATTACTATTATAAACTGTATTCCAAAATTTTGTGACTAGTGTTGTTGACAAATTACCCATTTAACTTTCATATGTAGGATTTGCGGAGAAATCAAAAGAGAATAGCTGAATTGAATGCTACTATAAGAAAATTGGAAGACAGGAATACCTTGCTTGGGGATGAACGAAATGAATTGGTGAGTTCTAATCAGAATGTTTTATTTTTGGGTGAAGCATTATGTGATAGAAGTATATATGATGTTATGGATGTATAACAATAGAGAAAAATCCACAAATAATAAAGGTAAACTCAATAAATATGCCCAAAGTGATATACCCATATAACTCCACCCAGATGAATAAGTGGAAGATTACGAGTATCTCACACCTCTGCTTCTTGTGACTCCTTCTGAAATTACCCACTACACTGACTTCTATCATGAAATATAAATTCAGCTTTGGCCTTTGATATAAGATGGGAGTTTTCAAAGGGTGATTAGGACAGAGTTGGGGGATATTGCTTTAGAATCACAAGAGCTTTTTAAAGTATTCATAGGTAGCTAAGTCTCCTATCCCACCAATTCCCCAAATGGTAGGTTCTCATAAACAAGAGTGAGTACTTTAAACAGCCTTTCAGCTATTTCTGATACACCCCTCCCCCGTTCCTTATTTTGGTACCCCAGACCCAATGCATACTCACATTCAGAACCATTAGTATGAAATGAATGAAGTAATCATGAGAACTTTGACATGGAAATATATTATGTATAGGGTGACCATAAAATATGTCATCCAAATGGAAGTTTTGAGAGGAAAAGGGGAGACTGTTCATGATTACCCTATGTCAACATTTACAAACTTAAACCAGTATTTTTCAACTAGAGGCGATTTGGACAACATCTGGAGACATTTTTGGTTGTCATAACTGGGAGGGAACTACTGGCATCTAGTGGGCAGAGGCCAGGGATGCTGCTAAACATCCTACATTACACAGAACAGTTTGTCACAATAGAAGTAAAATCTGGCCCCAAATGTTAGAGTGCAGAGGTTGAAAAACCCTGCCTTAGACTAAAGGGGCCAACCAGAGTATGGTCACAGTTTACTGTGGCTAGGTAATAGCACAACCATACTTTACCAAGGCTTGGTGAGAATTGGTTGTTCTTAAACACAAATATCAATAGAGTTTCAGAAATATGTTTTGTTTTTCTCAATAAAACTATCCTAAAAATAAACAGCTTTAGTGTGAGTCAGGAGACTTGGCAAGCTTTCTGATGGAAAGAATGGGCTTTGGGGACAACCAGGCTTGGATTGGGTCCTGGTTGTACTACTTGGTGACTGTGTGTGTGATTCTTCCAGCCAGTGAGGCCCAGGGCGGGTGCAAGCAGGGTGGAGCTGGGGCTGAGCGGAGCGGGGTACCTCGGCTGGAGGAGTCTAGGGAACAGGTGTGCGATTCCTCTTCCTGAGCATTTCCAAAAGCAGAATCCCGGCAGCACCACCTTTAAGGTCATAGACTGTTGGAGGGTTAGGAAGAATGTGATGAAATGCCATTCGAGGAAACTGTAACTTGTGTCTCCTCAGTTAAAGCGTGTGCGGGAAACCGAAAAACAGTGTAAACCTCTCCTGGAAAGGAACAAGTGCCTCGCCAAGAGAAACGACGAGCTGATGCTGTCTCTGCAACGCATGGAGGAGAAGCTGAAAGCCGTTACCAAGGAAAATTCCGAAATGGTGGGTGTCCCAGACTCTAAAACCGCAGCTTCCTTTCTCAGCTTCCTCAGCCACCTGGCTTATTGCTCTCTCTCAGCTTTGTTTTTTTAAATACAATGCTACTTATGAAAGCTCAGATTTTTCCTTAGGTAAGCAAGGAAACTTGAAGGGGAAAAAAAAGGCAAAAGATGGTTGCTGGCTCTGGACTTCACAGAGTTTCTAAATTTGTAGAACAGTGGGAGTGCTTCCAGGAATCTGCACACACTCTGCAAAAGGTCTGAAACAGAGAAGCAGTTTCAATAGAGCTCCTCTGCCAGACACCTCCTTCCAAGAATTTCACTAATGTGCCCTTCACAGAAGTGTACAGTGGTACCCTCATCTTCTAAGAGCTTTCACAATCGTGGGGGAATAGGTGCCATCTTTTGTATTATGTATGGACAAGTCATATGCCAATGCACTCCTTCACAGACATTCACTACAGCTATCAAGACCTCCAGACATTGCCAGTGATTTTGACTGATTATAGCAGATAAAGTGTACCTGAGAGTTGTAGTTGGGATGTGTGTGTATTGAAGCTGCGCAATTTTCAAATTTAACTGGAGCCTCATAAAGTTTCTATAGATGTTTTATGTTAATCACTAACATTTGGGATTTTTACAGTCTCCACCTGTACATTCCTCTTTTCCAATACAGAGAGAAAAAATAACAACCCATCCACCCTTGAAAAAATTAAAATCTCTGAATGACCTCGATCAAGCTAATGAAGAACAAGAGACAGAGTTTCTCAAACTTCAGGTCATTGAGCAACAGAACATTATTGATGAGCTCACCAGGGTAGGTCTTGATCAATCTATGAACCCTAAGCTGTTCCCAAGGGCAGTAGCCAAAGCACCACCATAACTGGAAGCATTTTTGGATTAACCCCAAAGGCTCACGTTCATATGTTTAATATATAAACAGGTTCAAGAGACTCTATTCCAAAAATACTTTATATTATTGAACTCTATTCCAATAATACTTTATATTATTTAACCTTTTTAATTATAATCTGATCATCAGTAATTATAATAAATTGCTTTGTTAACTAATTTGGTAACGCAAATAATAGCTACAAACTTTCAAATGCATTGTACTGTGAGTAGGTAGGACATGTGGGTATATCTTATAATTGTCTCCTGTAAGATTCTGAGACCTACAGGTTACATATTTCACATACAATAATAACAGGACTATATGCTTCTTGTTTCCCAACTCCTAATCCAGTGTCTAGCACATGGTTGCAGTTTAATAAATATTTGTTGCACAGCCACATCATAAGTAGTGAGAGAGCTGAAATTGCAGTCCAGATCTTCTGACCATGACTCCAATACCTGGTGAAGCAGGTAGAGCAAGTATTACTCCCATTTGCATCTGGCTAAAGTCCGTGTTACCAACAGCTGTGGATTAAGACCTTTAATGCCTTTGGGTTTCCTCTCTGTCTTTAGGTTCTGAATGACACCTCTGGTCACTCTCACTTCAGGACCAAGCCAAGGTCCTGAGGAATTAGTGATGGGGGGTTTTAGGCAATAGTCTCCCAATAGAGTGAGGAAGGTGATGTAGAGCCCAGGGAAGAAAAGATTATAACTTTTGTATATAATTACTTGTGGTTTACCCTTTTAAAATGTCCTATGCTGAGTATATGTTATAATGCATATACTCTATCAGGAGGGTAATCTAAGCATACATTTTTTAAAGTTTCAGATATATTGAAGTTGCATGATCAAAATATTTTTACACATAAAAGTGAGAAATCGGAAAGGTTAACACCAAGACTTAAACCAGCTTATTTATCAAACATGGTCTTCTGAAGTGCTATGCCTCTCCCTTCACTTCCACACCCTTCGTAACATATAAATCTCACAGGCTCACTAGTCCAGGGCTTGAGGGATTTGTTTGGTTTTAAGTATCCTGAGTTTAAGCTAAAAGTTTCTTACAGAATTTGGACACTTTGAGGCATGTCAAGCAGACTCTTACTTCATCTACCTTTGAATTTGTACAGTAAATACCTGAAGTACTTAGTAGATGAACACCAAATTCCCAGGATATCTCTATTCACAAGAATGAATCAAGAAATCATTATTTCTAGATATACTTTCGCTTCCCCGAAAATTCCAATGAGAACGTCCCCCACCCTTCAGAAGCCACTAGAGCAGTGATTTTTTAGCCAGTGTGCTGCAAGAATTTTCGAAACATGCAATACCTGATTAGGGACACTGATTTATTTTCCCTAAGATTCAAAATAAAAATATGACAACAGCCAACACAACAATAGCCATCCAGTGTAAATGAATCAAAATTATACCTATTCTTTTGTCTTATCGGCAATATATATATATATTTTTAGTGCCATAGAATTTAGTAATTAGTTTATATATGCCATGAGATGAATAAAGTTCAAAATCACTGCACTAGATGATTTCAACCAAGACAATGTTCCCATCTCCAGAGGCTGTGAGTGAGAACAAGAATCCAAGAATAGTCAAAGGTAGTTTTCTATGCCTGTCAAGTGATTAAAAAAAAAGAATAAGGCTTTCCTTTGTTGTAAAATGATATTTTTTTCAACATTTAAATTGAAACTAATCTTGGGTTTGAGAAAACTGCAGCATTGTGCTTTGGGAGAATATAAGTAACTATTTTCAGAGCTATTTGATCTACGAGTATAAAACAAAGGATTCTGATGAGAAACACAGTGCGCTTCCTCATTGTGAGGCTCTCAGATCTACATAGATTATTAGGACAAGTTGTAGAATATCCTTACTTTTAAAACATTCAAGCTTCAAACCCAAATGTTGCTAAAATTTATGCAACATAATTTTTTTTTTCCAGAAAGAGGAAGGGAGAGGGAGGGAGGGATAGAAACATCAATGATGAGAGGGAATCATGGATTGGCTGCCTCCCACACGCCCCCCACTGGGGATCAAGCTTACAATCCAGGCATGTGCCCTGACTAGGAATAGAACCGTGACCTCCTAATTCATGGTTTGCTGCTCAACCACTGAGCCACACCAGCCGGGCGCTATAATCTTATCTTAAATAGAAATATGTAATGTCTCGGAAAAACAACTCTTGTCTTTGCAAAGCAAAACAAAGCAAACAACAACAAAACCTATAAGGAAAAACGTACAAATTTAAAGTCTGAAAAGTCCTTGATCTGTTTTCCAGGACCGAGAAAAGCTCATCCGCAGAAGAAAGCATAGAAGAAGTTCCAAGCCAATTAAGGTAATGAGAAAACTAGGTTAGCAGGCTTTGCCACAGCCAGAGAAGTGAGGCTTGCCAAGGAGTCTTCCTGCAAAGATGTGATAAGTCAGATGTTCCTGAGAAATTCAAACCATGGGCTTAATTACTAGAAGAAAATCTCTTCTCTTGACAGTTTTCAGAAGTCCCAAGACATTTTAACCTGGAAAGGTTTGCTTTAGTATAACTTTCTCTGAGTTAGGAAACCAGAAGGCTTGACATAGAAAGGGTTACCTGACAAGTTGGAGAGAGTCACACTCCAGGAACGTACAAGTGACACATAGGCTTAGATGTCTCTCACTGAATATTAGCATCTGATACCTACCCTATCACTGATGAATGTATTTTCATTATTTACTTGCACAGTATTATGGGTAGTGATATTCCCAATTCACCAATATCTGTGTAGCCTCTTATTAAATAACTAGAAGCTCAGCGCGTGAAATCGCACAGCCACACCCACCCGAGTGTGCCTCGCCAAGCGTACAGCCCCGCCCACCCATGCTGGTCTTTCTCGTTACAGTGTTAGGGCCACTGGGTTTTTATAATATAGATAAAATCACAAAGTCTTATTGTTTAATTTGTCTGTTTGTTTGATTTTTGTTTTTATTGGGGACATCATTTCATTTGGTTATGGAATTAGGTGATAAGACTTCAGATTTGATAATCCTCTTCACAGAGATGCCTGGCCTTTCAGAGTCCCTTGATTAGTTTTAAATACTGAAAGGAGTAAATGACATAAACTCATCATGGTATAAAATGTACTATAAAAGAGGCTATGATATTTCTATGAAGAGAGCCAAATTAGTGAGTTTTCAAAAAAATATCAGAAATTGAATAATATGGGACAAACATTCATTGGAATTATTATGGTCATCTCCATATTTTTATTTCATCAAGGAAGCATTAAAGGGTCCATGTCTTTTATAATCATTTGCATATATGCCAGTTGACAGTGCTTTAATAGTGTGTCAACTTCTCCCTCTTTTACCTGTGTCAGTAAATATGTATTTCCCCTCCATTAGAGGCCTGTTTTGGACCCATTTATTGGTTATGACGATGACTCCATGGACTCAGAGACATCATCCATGGCCTCATTCCGAACAGACCGAACACCAGCTACTCCCGACGATGACTTAGATGAAGTAAGCCTTTCTCTAGTCATTGGTGATAATGACTAATCTTTCTTTTAAGGGGGACAAAAAGCATTTCACTTCTTTATCTCCTTTTTGAACAGCACAAAATGATTTCATAATAGTGAAATAAGACTTCAGACCAATTTTGAGAGCACACTTGATTTTGATACCTCTTAGAAAATAGTTCACTTGTGTCATGTAGCCCTTTTACAAGATTCTCTAAACTTGAAGACTTCTTTCAAAATAAAAGTTACTGTCCCGAATTCTTCAGCGAGGGAACCTGTGAACCAAGGAACAAGCTTGTAGATATAATCTGAGACACTGTTAAGCAGTGTGCACTGTCAGCCACCTTCATCAGAACCATCTAAGGAGTTCAATTACAATGAAAACACCTAGACCCTACCACACAACTCCTGACCCAGGATCTATAGGGTGGAACCCCAATATCTGCATTTTTCCCAGAACTCCCTGGTGATTGTATTGTGCTCTAAAGTTTGAGATCTTAAGCTGCAAAACTATGTTTTTCATAATTTATGTGGGGAAGAAGTTGTTGGATATGAATGTATAGAAAACAAGTGAAACTAAAACTATGAATATCATTTTCTCAAATTTGGACCCATAATCAGGGTACACATTCTTCTCATTTGGGTCCAATATTGACTGTAACCCAAGCCCAAAGAGGCAGTAAGTAGAAATGTATAAACAAATGCTTCTCTTATTAAAATAAATAGTAAAGCATTTCTGAGGTATCCATCTTGAAAGTATTACAGTATTTTTTTAAATTTTATTTTTTAATTACAATTTATTTTCAATATTATTTTGTATTGGTTTCAGGTGTACAGTGTAGTGGTTAGACAACCATATGCTTTACGAAGTGTCCCCCCAGATATTTCCAGTAATACATAGTTGTTACAATATTATTCACTATATTCCCTATGCTGTACTTTATATTCCTGTGACTGTTTTGTAACCACCAATTTGTAGTTCTTAATCCCTTCACCTTTTGACCCAGCCCCCAATCCCTCTCCTAAAGTGCTACAGTATTTTTGTCCATCCACATACTTTAGAATTAAGAATAAGTCACACAAAATTCAAAATCAAACAAACTTTTAACTTCTGAACTTATGTGCATAGCACATGAACAGACAATAGTGCAGGGAAGGCCTGGAGAAGGGGCAGGATTGAGGTGGATGGTGTCAATGGCGGGGGAGGGGACATCTGTAATACTTACAACAATAAAGATAATTTTTTTAAAGTAGACAGAGGTGAATATTTCACATTGGACACAGTACCTGAACATAGCATAATTATTTTTCGGCTTTTTTATTTTTCTACCTCAAGAGTTTAGCAGCTGAAGAATCTGAGCTGCGATTTCGACAACTAACAAAAGAATACCAGGCCCTCCAAAGAGCGTACGCCCTCCTGCAGGAGCAGACTGGAGGCATCATCGATGCTGAAAGGGAGGCCAAGGTTAGTGAGTGTCTCGGAGAGTGCTCGAAACTGGCTTTTTATGCAGCCCTCACAGCATCAAAGAATCACGGACATAAAAATATCAATAGGGTAGCTTTCCGTGTGCCCTCCTCTCCTCGGTGGCTTTTGAACTGTTGTATCTTTTATGTCAACAAAGCTTGGATCTAGAGACATTAGAACCAGCCTGGATCAATGCTTTTGTTTCTTTTAGATAGTTAAGTATCTTGCTATTTGAAAACTTACATTTTCAAAACTAGACAATATTGAATGTTAATAATCCATTTTTTCAGTTTCTTGCTTGGGGAAAAAAATAACACACCACCACTTTTCTCTTTCAAAAGCAATGGTTAGCCAGTTTCTTTTCTAAGTTAATAAGTATACAGCATTACATTGACAGCCTACCGAGAATTTCCACTTCCAACCTCTCATTTCATCCCTGTGACAGCTCCCAAAGACAGGTATTTCATAAAAGAGGAATGCGAGGCTGAGAGGGGCCATTGAATTGCCCAGGATCACACAGGTAGTAAGTGGGAAACTGAGATTCCAACTCAAGTCTTACTGGATCAGATGTTCCTTTCGTTTTTTACAACTGCCTCTCATAAGCCTATTTCAAAAATATAAAAATAAACACACACAATACTAACATTTAACACTTATTTAGTGCTTGTTGTGTTCCAGGCATTTGTGCTGAGCACGTTATATACATTTATATCATGTAATCCTAAAATAGCCCTATGCCTTAAATGCTTTTGTTATCTTCTGTTTATAAGAGTGGAAATCATATCTTAGGAAGAGTTAAATGTAGCTTAGTTAGCCCAATTAAAATGAGAATATGTAGCTTAGATTACAGCTAGGATATGAACCTAGTCTTCAGAATTAGAACCACCATGCCATAATTGCCCCATAGATTAATTAACAAGGGGCAAAAAGGAGTGTGATCCCCCAGTGGTTTTATCCTCCTTCCTATTTAGAGGGTCTAGAGCAGGCCCTTTTTCTGCCAAGGGCCCATTTGGATATTTATAACATAAATTCTGGGCCATACAAAATAATCAACTTAGGAATTACCCTGCTATATATCTGGTCAAACATTTAATGAACTCACCCCTAATGCCTTCGCAGGGCTAAACCATGGGCCTTATACGTCCTGTGGGCTGGACGTTCCCCACCCTTGGTCTAGAGTATGCTGAGGGGTGTTGTAGGACCTACTGTTAATTGCTTAGTGGGAAAGGATAGATAATATATTTAATATATATTTTAAGTGGTGACACATATACATGCACATACATATATACGAGTAAACATCTTTACAAAAAAAGCAATCATCAGAAAGGGGTGTATGTGTGTGCCTTCATATTTATGTCCTATAACTATAATAGTTGTGGTTTTCATTATCAGCATTTATTAAGCACTCTTACCAATATAGTATTGCCAATTAAAATAATAGCATATGTCTTGTGTTTTGGAGAGCTGGTCATATAGAAATTAGTTGTCTTTCTCTTACCTCACTTGCCCATCTAAATAAAGGTTTAGCTTTATCTCTGGCTATTAGAATAAAATAAAATAAAAAACACAACATTTAAGCAAAATAGTCTAAAATGAATCAAGACATTGGAAAAGAGCAACACAGTAAATTCAAAGAAGTAGAAATAAAAAAATAGACAATATAATATAGATGAAATAGTATCAATGAAAACAAAAGATAAAATTATTTTGATGCAAGAAAAAAATAGAATATACTCAACACCCATTCAAAGTTAAAATAATTCTTAGCAAAATTAAGCTTGGCGTTTTTTTAACCTGATAAAGATAAAATATTTAACAGTCCAAATAAATATTCTCCTCACAATAAGGAATAAGGAGAGAATATCTACCATTCCTGACTTTATTCACCTTTGTAACAAAGAATTTATGCAGATCATAAGAGAAGAGAAAAATATATGTATGTTCAGAAAAAACAAAACCTAATTTTTGCAGAAAATACAATCATAAACAGAGAAAATACAAGAGTATCTAAAAATAAATTACTACACTAAATGAAGTAGGGTTATTCCTTAAAAGATCAGTGATCAAAACTATTAATACACACAATACTTGACATATACATGGACACATACATACATAAATAATTGTATTTAGATTTAGGTCACAAAGATGGCTCTGAATGAATGGAAAGATTTTGGAGAGGCAAAATGGGAGAAGACTTTTCAAATGAGAGCAAGTTGGAGACTCACAAAGCATATTTAGGAGACAGGGAGATCACCAGCAAGTAAGGGGTGGACTGTGGTGTTCCTGAACAGTGGGAAAAGATTGGAAATATAACGGGAAATCTCAAATCCCAAACTAAAGAGCTTGAATTTTAACCCAATAGCAAAAGTTTTAAGCAAGAATTTAGATCATAAACATAGTTTTAAGGGATTCTTTGGTCATAGAATATTCTTCTTCTTCCTTTCCAAGGAAGATGAGGGTAAGAAAAATATTGAATTACCATTTTACTTACTGAGTTCTGGATTTTTTTATTTCACTAGGCTCAAGAACAGCTCCAAGCAGAGGTGCTAAGGTATAAAGCCAAAATTGAAGATCTGGAAGCGACCCTGGCTCAGAAAGGGCAGGTAGGCATTTGGTTGCTGGCAATTCGATCTGACCTTCCTCTAGATCACCCTTGTGCATGGGCCACACCCAGGACACGGCTTGGCTCTCCACAGTGACCTTTCTCAAATGTGTCAGAATGTTCAGCGCTATGTTTCTGCCCCTGGTGTTTTTCTGGCCAGAGTATGAACTCAGCTACAACAGTGAATGAGGTTGGGCAAGAGGGAGAATGCCAGAGGAAGAGAAGCCCTGTACCAATAGCCTAGAGTGGTCATAAACTGCTAAGACAAAGACCCGCCCCTGCAGCTGCATTTGTTGCCTCTATGCTACATTTATGGTTCTGCATTTTAATGTTTTCCATCCATATGTATCTAGCCTGTGTGCATTCTGACCCTTGTCACTTTTTGCCTGTGTGGTCACTTCTGAGTCCCCAAAAGGCTGGTCCTGGATTATTCAGACTGAAAAAGGTAGAGGTAGTGAGTGGCAATGAAAAGGGGTTTAAATTTTCCTGGCGACTTCGGCCCCAGTGTCTTTGAATAAGGAGCTGGCAGGGGTGGGTGTCATTTACCAGTTGTTGGCAGGCAAACAAACTGGGTGAAAAGAAGACAGCTCTGGCAAAGTGGTTTGACAACACGGGCTCTTTCGTGCCACTCTGAAATGCTGACTGCGCGATATTCTTTGTCAAACAGGATTCACACTGGGTAGAAGATAAACAACTTTTCATTAAGCGAAACCAGGAGCTTTTAGAAAAGGTATGTTGGGCGCAATACCCTAGTGGGGCAGAGGAGACAATGATGAGAGATCCAGGAGCAGCAGGGGTCCTCTCAGGAGTGGCACAGGGGCCAAGGGAAGGGGCAGCTTCTCGGCGCTGTATTCTCTCCTCTGCTGCGTGCTCGACTGCATCCCTGTCACCGCCATCACCATCAGTGGAGTGGCACGTGTGCATGGCTCTGTGCTGGGCATTGCGCCAATGCAAAAGGATGTGATCCCTGACACCTATTGATGTGTTAACCATATATATATATATATATATATATGTATGTGTGTGTATATATATATACTGTATATATGCTATACATACATACACACACACACACACACACACACACACACACACACACGCACACATCCGATGTGGTTGTCCATCTACAAAAAGCACACTATGAATAGGACTTGTTATTTTGTGAAAGGAAGTGACAGGTTATGACTCCAAGACTGTGCTGCAGCCTATCATAGACAGTTTTCACTTTTAGTCTTTTTTGCTCAACTTGGCTGTTAATTTTTTTTTTTTTTAATAAAAGGACTTTGGAAATGATTCCTCGAAAGCACAAAATTTCATGTCCAGGATTTTGTTCAACAAATCAAGATGCAAAAGCCTGGTTTAGTCTCAATTGATAGGTTATTTTGATTTGGGGCAATGAAATATAACAGATAATTTTAAGTTCAAAGGTGACTTTTCCTTTGGTATTTACTTTCCAGGAATGTAATTTAAAAATTGCAACATAATCCTTTATATTTTTCTTGACAAAAACAGAATTTCAAAGCCCATTGGAATAAGGGAAATAATTCTGTAGGTCTACCCAAAATTATATAGAAATTATCTTAGAATAATTTCTGCCAATATTTACTAGCTTTGACAAGGAATATAAATTAACCACAGAGAAGATACTTGTCCTCCTTCCTCTCTGGCCTGGCAAAGTTAGGACATCCTATCTCACTTTCTGCATGATTAGAGACAGGGCTGATAGATACAAAGTAGGTGGGTATTTCAGGACTGAGAACTCATACTCTCAGAAAGGTTAAAGGTCCCTCCAAAGAAACCTCATTAGACATTGGCTCTGGTCTGTGAATTACAACCTACAAACCAATTATCTACTTGCTAGCACTAAACACCAGAACCAGGAATTTCCCCAAATAGCCCATTCTCTAATCCCAATCCAAGATGCTAGAAAGTAGAACCTTTTTGTGATCTAAGTCAACTTCTAAAAACTTTCAAAAATTTACTTGACCACAGCAATCTAGTGTCAAAAACTTGAATTGACTTGAATTAATGTCACACAGCTCACTATTTTCGCATCTTTATTTTCCTCTAAATTTTATATATTATGAGGCTATGAGAAAAAGAAGACTTTAATGGTCTCAGAGATGCTCAGTAATATATGCTGTTACATCTCTTTATCATCTAAAAAATAATTTCCATTATGTCTTCTGTCTGATTTCATTTGGTCTTGGTTTCTTAGGGCTAAAAGCAGAATGTTGAGCTCAGATTTTAAAGAGTGAAACAAAACTGAAACAACAATAAAACAAAGCATCCTACTTCAAGTATGTATACTTGGGAAAATAAAATCCATCCTATGCTGAAAAGCCCCTGTTTTTTTATTTTTTATTTTTAACTTTAAGGTTTTAAATAATTACTGTGAGTAATGTCTACCCGCATAGCTAATATCAAAAGCAGCCCATACCCCTTTGCAGATCATGAAATTTGTTGATTCCTTATAGACATGGACCCTGTCTATAGGGTGAGGCATGTTCATACACAACCAACTTAATTACATGCTTCATCAGGTTATACTAGAAGTCCTATAAGACAGCCCTCTAGGAAAACAGAGGAGTTGTTATTATTTCTGAATGGGTAGACATGGAAGCTCTTACAATGGGAGATGTTGAAGCTTGGTGTTCAAGGAAGTGTAGAATTTCCTCACCTAGAAAAGAAGTGGGGGGACCCCCTCTTAGGCAGGCAGATGAGCAAAGACATCTCCTGAAGTAGTCAGTCCATGGGGTAGATCTGGGTTTCTAGACTCTAGTGTGTATGTGTTCATGTGAGTGTGTGAACGTGTTGAGATGAGAGTGATAACATTTAAAACTGGAAAGCTACCTGGTAACCAGAATATCAAGGTTTTTAAATTCCATATTGAGAAGTTTGGCTTTACTCTGAAGGTAACTAGAATTCAGCAAAGTTTGTCTGTGATCAGAGATGTTTTTTAAAAATTATTTTCCTGACAACTTGTAACTCCAGAAATAAGAGGTATAAGTTTCCATTATTTACCCCATTAAATCTACTTTTGGGATCCCCAACAAGGCCATAATGAGTACCCTCAGATTCACTACTCATAAGGTCTCTAGACTTTATCTCAATGAATGGAGGTGTCCTCCAGTGTTTTCCTCTATGACCTAAAAACTCAACCAAAGGATAACTAGAAGGAAAGCCAAATACTTGCCATAGTCACATCTGCTTGGGTTTTTTTTTCCTAGATGATTTATTCACTGAGTAAATGAATGCTATCTATGCTTGCTTTGTAAAGTTGTATTGGCAATGTTCTCCTAACTTGAGAATTTACTTTATTAGATAGAAAAGCAGGAGGCAGAAAATCACCGGTTACAACAGGAACTGCAGGATGCCAGAGACCAGAATGAACTGCTGGAGTTTCGAAACCTAGAGCTAGAAGTAAGGAAACGATTATCATAATGATGATAATAATCATAACAGCTAACACACACAGAGCACATGCTATGTGTGAGGTGCTGAATTAAGCATTTCAGCTGCATACTCTCATTGGACCTCACAACCACAATCAAGATTTTATAGATGAAGCAAGTAAGGTTGAATCCGTCGCCCAAGTCCTGTGATTAGTGACTAGTAAAGCATTGATGCAATTCAGGATGTCTGCCTAGATACTGTACTTTTTCAGCATTATTAATGCCCTGATGAACAAGACCAGTGGTCGGCAAACGGCGGCTCACAAGCCTCTGTTGACTAATGAGTTTGCCGACCACTGAACAAGACTAATGAATAGATTTTAAATAATTTAAAGAAGCAATTTCAAACTTCATCAATGATTCATTGCTTTTAAATAATCATTTCCATCCTTCATTTAATTCTGACTCGAAAAAGGTCACCTTAAGAATTATATTTCAAAATGTGCTATATGCAAAATTATTATACATTTGAATTTGTCAGTCAACTTTTTTAGTCTATAATGCATTTGTGCCAAAAGCAAAGAAGCAAGGTAACTTGTTGTGGGAATACTTTGGTTAATCTGACCAAATTTCAGAGTTGTTTTTGTTTTTTAAGTAAAACATATCAATCAAATAAGATTTTGATTGTATCATGCAGAATCTGGCTTAGGATCTGGCTGAATGTATGTTGAAATGTAAAGGATAAGAAACATTCTTATTTTATTTCTCTTATTCTGTCAACAATTTCTTCTTGAGGTTCTTTCAAATTAGGTCTGGATAGAGTTAGCAGTCAGTATACTTCAATGAAAAGGAGTGGTCTTTGGTAGCCCATATACAGTATCTTATTCATAAAGCTTGAGTGGATTGAATATGCAAAAGTCTGTTAGCTGCCATAAAACTTCATGGTCAAAAGATAACTCTTTGTGATACCTGAAAGCTCTACATATTCAGATAGTTTGAAGTGCAACTCTACTTCCCACATTTCCCTGATCAAAAAAATTTTCAACGTTGGATGACACCATCTATAAATTCCCTTACATACCTTTGTTGACGAATCAGTTCTTTTCATTCAATTTAAGCATGAACATCTTGAGTTCTTTTTTTTTTTTTTTTTTTTTTTTTGCCAAATGTCATATTGATACACTGCTGAAATAGCAGACAACTGGTTTAGTGTTTAATCAGTTGTTGCTTTTTTTTAATGCCCATATATTCTCCACTGTATTTCAAGGAAAGAGAGAGACGGTCCCCTCCATTTAATCTACAAATTCACCCATTCTCAGATGGTGTGAGTGCTCTCCAGATCTACTGTATGAAAGAAGGTGTCAAGGTAGGCAGATATTTGATGTTTTATGTTTGTAAGAAAGTAGAAAAACTGGGAATTGGAAAAGGGGGAGTTGCTCATGACTTTTGTCTTTTGGTCACTGGATGTCATTTTGATACAAACTGGGTGACAATTGAAAGTAGTCATGTCCATTGGAAAATCAGTAGAACATAAAATAAATGTGTGACAGATGTGTGAAATGTAACAACAAAGAACACAGGAAGCCATGATTATTTAGAATGGAGTAACATAAAGAATATGAATTCAAAATATTAATATAATGACCTTTAATTATCTAGAGGAAATATTCAATGAATTCAGTACTTCAATAAACATATTTCAGTTACGTGGGTAAAAATGTACTTGTTGAGTCCCTCTGTTGTGATGTTGGCTGTAAGTGCTGTGGAATTCATAATTTTGGAATTTCAGCATTAAAAGAGACCTTGAAATTGTCTAGGTCAACATCTCTTTAGGTATGTTTAATTTAGGAAAGATTTCTCTTTTGAAAGTTTATAACATATTGCTCAATTTGACAAAATATACTTCTATCTGTAGTGATATTGGAATACATTGAAAATAATATTAAGGTTGAATGGAGATGGCTCCATCTCCTGGGATTAATATTGTCCTTCAATGTAATGAAATCACATGGCAAATATCTATTCCAGAAGTAAAGCTGGGAAGCCCCCGCTATTCCTGGCCTCTCCTTACCTTCTGCATGGCCCTTCCTGCTCCCACTTTGAGCTGTCAAATATCCTGTGTTATTTGCCTTCTCTTTGCCTATGAGAATGAGCTAGTCTTTCCTCTGTGGTAGGATCTGCTGTACTGTATTTGAACATAAGAGGAGATGGTGGTACTAATGAGGTAAAAAGCGTGGGGTAGATGGAGGGGTTGAGGTAGTAAAATTGTGCTTCCTTGACTTCCATCTTAAACCACTTTCACAATATTTAAACTCTGGCCTTCCTGGGCTATATGAAAATTTGTAAAGCAAAGTAATTTTTTATTCAGGTCTAATTAAATGAAAGTACTTTGCTTTATCTTTTCCTTGGATACTTTTTTCTTTCGATAAATCATAACAACATAATCCAATGGATGTCATTTATATCCAAAGGAACTCTTTCAAATGGAGTTTACTTGCTTTAATCTGATGTCAGGATTACAGTAAAAATAAGCTGTTTCCAAAAGATGAAATTAAAGCTCAATAAAAAAGAAGGAACTACATTATAGTTTATGTGGCAGCCAAAATCTCAAACAAGTCAGAATTCCATTAATTAGAATGAAGTTGGCTCATTATTTATATTTATTACCTATTATTTTTTTTTATATCTGAAGTCTACCATGACTGAAAAAAATGGACAACTATTATAAAAAAGTTAATGAGCTAATGCAAACCTTCACTATATTCTGGACTCTTTTGTACATTATCTGTTTCTCCTCAAGATCAGCCTATGAAGGAGGTATTTTTTACCTTCATTTTGCAATTGGCGAAATTGAGAATGAACTATTAAGTAGTTTTCCAAAGTTCACACAGCTTATAAGAAGCATAGTGGAAATTTAAAACCCGATGTGCGTGATTGAAAATCCAAGGCATTGCAGGGTTAAACTGTCTTCTCTGTATTAGGCTTGGGGCACTGGAAGAATGGTAAGGCATATTTGTGTCTTTGACTCGAGTGTATCTCCTTGATTTTGCAGGATGTGAACATCCCTGATCTCATAAAGCAGCTTGATATCTTGGGTGACAATGGGGTAAGTATGAATTAAATAAGTGCAGGAAAGATATGAATTTGCCTAACAAGAGGCAAGAAATCCTTGCCAGTGTGTCACGTGTGAAATAATAGCAGGTGGGAGGCCATGCTCACTGAAGGATGTAGCTCTCCAGAGAGAATCAACAGTTTATCAGACAACTTGGCTAAAGGATTGTAAGGATCTCTGGAAGGTAGTGACAGAAATGAGAACTGGTAAAATGCTTTTCGTGAGCAGGTTTCTGATTTGAATGCCAACCACATCTGCAGTGATTAAAGCTGATTGCCTTCTGACTGTTGCTTGGAGGCATCCAACGTGAAATTAATCAGTCATGCAGTTGCAAATGGTGCTAAATAGTAGGGTTGGTGGCAGCCACATAAAAATGGACCAGGAAGCTATAGTCCTTTTTCTTTTCAAAAACACCTTCCAGGCAGGGTCGAGGTATATTAATTCAGTGGGAGGTCTATTCTTGGAGATATTAGATGAATGATACATGTAGGTTGAGGAGTTACACCATTTTTTCCCTTAAACAATTGTCAAGGAGAGAACATTATCAATGAAATATAATGAAACTGCTATGCAGAGATTACTCTTTATTTCATTTTGGTTTATGCTTTTCTCATAACATGACTATTAATGAAGATGCTTATAGTGAAACAAAATCAAGTCAGTATTTGAGAGGTATAAAGAAACTCACAATATACTTTTTATAGGTTTTTGAATGAACCCTTTGTTAAGAATTACTACTAAATATAATATACTAGAGGCCCAGTGCATGAAATTCATGCACTCGGGGGCGGGGGGGGGGGCCCCTCAGCCCGGCCTGCGCCCTCTCGCAGTCTGGGAGCCCACTTGCCTTAAGCTAGGAGTCCTCAAACTTTTTAAACAGGGGGCCAGTTCACTGTCCCTCAGACCGTTGGAGGGCCAGACTACAGTTTAAAAAAAAAACTATGAACAAATCCCTATGCACACTGTGGGCCCTGGACGAGTCAGCTGCTAAGCAGGACAAGGCAGCGGCACCTGGCGGGCCGGATAAATGTCCTCAGCGGGCCACATGTGGCCTGCGGGCTGTAGTTTGAGGACCCCTGCCTTAAGCCATCAGTTGGACATCCTTAGTGCTGCTGCAGAGGTGGGAGAGGCTCCCGCCAGCACTGTTGTGCTCACCACCCGTGAGCCCGGCTTCTGGCTGAGCAACACTCCCCCTGTGGGAGCACACTGACCACCAGCGGGCAGCTCCTGCATTGAGCATCTGCCCCCTGGTGGTCAGTGTGCATCATAGCGACCAGTAGTTCCACCATTCAGTCTGTTTGCATATTAGCCTTTTATTATATAGGATGTTAAGGTTCCATGCATTTGTGTCTGTCACAAGCACTTAGACAATATTTTCTGATAATGTAAATATCTGAAGTGTCTTCAGCTTATTTTTCTTCTGTCTTTTTCACAGAATTTAAGAAATGAAGAACAAGTGGCCATAATTCAGGCCAGCACTGTGCTGTCCCTGGCAGAGAAGGTAATAAATTGTACTGACTTTCAAATCATCTCCATGCCTGGCTTAACACCTAAAGAGCAGGGTAGGGTTATTGAATACCTAATAAAGATTTTATTTTTCAGGATGAGACAGCCCAGATAGAATGAAAACACACACCAAAAAAAGTCTACACACTGATTTGGGGTTGGTTCTTGCTTTAAGTCTCTTAAAAAGAGAATAATTTAAAAATGGAAAACCTTCTAAGTTACATTATTCAAGCAATCCTTACCAAGATGGGAAACTGATAAAGAACGGTTTTGTTAGAACAAAATTCAACTGAGTATATTTGAAGATTTTTAAATTTAATTTATGGGGTTGACATTGGTCAATAAAATTATATAGGGTTCAGGTGTACAATTCTATAATACATAATCTGTACATTGCATTGTGTATTCACCATTACAACTTAAATCTCCTTCTGTCACCATTTACCCTCTGCCACCTCCCCCCACCCTCCTTTCCTCTGGTAATCACCATACTGTTGTCTGTGTCTATGATGTTTTTTGTTTGTTTGTTTGTTATGTTTTGTTTTGTATTGTTTTGTTTTTGCTTAATCCCTTCACTTTTTTCATCCAGTCCCCCAGCTCCCTTCCCCTCTGACAACTGTCAGTCTGTTCTCTACCTAGGAGTTTCTACTTTGTCTGTTAGTTTATTTTGTTCACTAGATTCCACATGTGAGTGAAATCTTATGGCACTTTCTTAAATTTGAAGATCTCATTGGCTTTTTAAGCGATTCGTGGGGTGGGCAGCATCCCATTTAGCAACTACAACAGTGTTCTTAGAGGTTGTGCAAAATGGAAAGCTTTTATAGGAAGAAGGGTGGGGCTAGGGAGCTATTAACAAAAGAAAATAAACCAGTATTTTTAGGCCAGGACATCTTCTTTGCGGGGGAGGCAGGCAAAGGTTTTATCATGCAGGTTACCTCTTGTTCCTATGGGGAAGAGAGAAGCGCTCCACAGACAGATGACCTCATTGATGTCCAGAGAATTCCAGACTGGTTGACTGAGATTATATTCCTGGTAAAGGTCACAACTGCAATTAGGTCAGATATTAAGTTTAGGTTTGGTATCATGGGCTTTATTTAGCACAAGTAATGCCATTTTGGGGCTTGTGGTGTTAACAAGTGAGAGGCGGTAAATTGGAATGTGGCTCTTTTTATGGGCTTTTCCTTGGGTGTGTACATGCAAATTGTTTCCAAAGGATTCTGTGACCTGGTGGTGGCTCACTGCAGGCTCCTTCAGAAAGCCCAACCTGAGAGTGTGCTCTGCCCCCTTGTGTCTAAACCTGGTCAATGGTAGGAAAAGTGAAAGAAGAGGAAAGAGCAGGTAGATAAGTCTGATAACTGGCTGTTTTCAGGGTCCCCTGAAAATCAGCACATAGTTGAGAGTCATGTATACTTGGCTGGGTCTAATGAGAACTAAGTACGTCCCTTGAGATGCTTCCTTAATTCCTAACTGCATATAAAGCTTGTTATAAATTAAATGATACGAAGAGCAAGCAATCAGCTTACTATAATCTGAAATGAGGGAGTTCTACAAATCAAATGAGCCTGTCAACTTACTCAAACAAAACAAAGACATTTTTAAAAATGGCTATAAAATAAAAAGGCACTTAAGAAATTGCCCTAGCTGGTTTGGCTCAGTGGATAGAGCGTCTACCTGCACACTCAAGGGTCCCAGGTTTGATTCCGGTTGCAGGTTGCAGGCCCTGGTCGGGTCATGTACAGGAGGCAACCAATCAATGTGTTTCTCTCATATCACTATTTCTCTCTGTCTTTCTGTCTCTCTTCCACTCTCTCTAAAAATCAGTGAAATAATATCCTTGAGTGAGGATTAGGAAAAAGAAAAGAAATAGTGATCTTTTTCGGCATCCTGATTCAAGCAAA
The DNA here is from genome assembly GCA_026230045.1 of Corynorhinus townsendii. Taxonomy (NCBI): domain Eukaryota; kingdom Metazoa; phylum Chordata; class Mammalia; order Chiroptera; family Vespertilionidae; genus Corynorhinus; species Corynorhinus townsendii. The sequence continues at coordinate 148,713,515 of JAPDVU010000006.1, read as the reverse complement.
CCAAGCGTAATAAACAGGACATTTTGATGACAGTTGGGGAAATTTTAATATGGACCAAGTACCAGACAACAAAAAGAATTAATGTCACTTTTGCAAAATGTGGAAATGGCCTTGTGGTTATGCTTTTTTTTTCTTTTTAATTAAAAAAGGCCTTATCTGTTAGGGATACATATTGAGGAATTTACATGTGAAATGATATCTGGGATTTGTTCTCCCTAGTTACATGAAATATATCTTTTAATCCTCACATTATTATTGATCCCATATTACAGATAAGGAAGTTGATCAATGCTAACATCAATGTCACATAACAGAATTAGGTGTTTTAAGTGTTAAGAAAATTTTCTAAGTTCTTTTTATGTGCTTTAAAATATCTCTACTCAACAAAAATGATTCTTTAACACGTAGCTGTACTATTTCATATAATAAAAAATTGCTAATTCCCCATTCTCAATTGGCATTCTTTTTTTCATCATGCTCCCTCCAACCTTGGAGAATTGGACATCCCTTCTGGTTGGAAATTGCCCCTCATTTTTGCCTAATCACCTTTGACTCATTGTTCAGATTCCAGTGCAATTGTTACTTCCCAAGAAAGCCTGCGATGGAGTTCTCCATGTGGGCAAGAATGTGTTGTTGGGCAAAAAAATGTGTTGGTTACCATCACAACTAGCACATTGCCTGGCATGTAGTAGATATCAATGAATAGATTTGTTGAATGAATGAATGGATAGATGGATGGAAAACAATAGTCTTATTTCTGAACTAAGAGATAAAATGCACCAAGTTTTCATTTCAGTTCTTGGTCTGTTTCTTGAGCTATAAGGAGAGTTCCTCAGTAGAGAGCACCATATACTAGTGCACCATACCAAAGAGTCATGTTGAACACTTTTGTCTTATTCAGTGGATCCAGCAAATCGAAGGAGCAGAAGCTGCCCTGCACCAGAAAATGATGGAATTGGAGAGTGACATGGTGAGTACAAAGATGAGGTATCATAAAATTAAAGGAAAATTGAACAGGCAAATGGGAAATGACTGTTTTCTACCAGTTTTATTTGGCAGTGATGAAAGTTTGTAGCCTTCCCATTATTTTGGGTACACACCATGGAAGTTTCCAGAAGTCTCAAAGAACTGTTTATATTGAAAATACCCTTGAAAACTCTTTAAATGCACAAATATTAATTACACATTCAAGCTTACTGGGCACTGTTCTAGGCATTGGAGCTCAGAGGTACTCAGGACAGTCACCAGCAAAATGAGTCTTGCAGGTGGTTATGTACTGAAGGCGGTAATATGCACAAAGAAATAACTGACTGTACTTGGGGCTGTATTATAGACAAAGATATATTTTTAAATACTAATGGGAAAATATGCATAATCTGAGAGGCACACAGAAGCTGAGGATTGCAAGGTTACATTAGATTTGTCTCCAGTTCCTACTGGCTCTGCCTCAGGAACAGACACCCATTAAGTAGCATTGTGGTGGTGGGTGGGATCGCCACCACTCTGAATTCTTATCTATCTTTGTGTTTGCTGATCATACACACATGACATTGGATGAGTTTTTCATTATCCAACTCTGCTATATTACATTTCATAACATCCTTAAAAAATAGACTATCATAATATATTTGCACAGATATACTAGTACTTATTAGTGAACATTTATCTTACCAAAATCTATACTCTTGGATTGGCATAAAAATCCTTCAAAGCATTGTTCATTATGTCTTTTGTGCTTCTTCCCATTGATTTTCACATTGTCTGGGTGAGACGCTGAAAGTTGAACTATTTCCCTTACAGACAAAATCGATGACCTTACAAATACTGGTGATTTGTCTTGTGATGGAATTAGAGAAAACACTGATCAATATGATTATATATCACTTTCTGGTTAACTAAGCTGACTCTATTTATCAACATGGCCGTTTTTTATAGGAACAATTCTGCAAAATAAAAGGCTATCTGGAGGAAGAACTAGACTACAGAAAACAAGCTCTGGACCAAGCATATATGGTAGGTACAGCAAATAGTCAAGAGACCCAGAGTGTTTATATCAAATACTATGGAGGGAAACATCCAATTTAATTTGTCATGCCACATACTTGAATAGACCACAGTGTACAATGGTTTATTTATTTAGTGGTTTCCAGTTCTTATTTTAGAAAATATATCTCTAGCTCTTTTTGTTATAATATTCTTATAATACTTAATAAATAATTTTACTTAAAATTTTGTAATTAAATGTATATCATTATATAATATTTTAATGAAAGACAGACTGCTTGGCCGTGTAGATTAAAGAGAAAATGAATTAAATCTGATGGGGAGCCTAATTTAGTGATCAACACTAATAAAAGAGAAACCTGCAAATTGATTGTACCTCTGCTACGCTCACAAGCCACACCCACCAGCCAATCAGGAGAGAGTATGCAAATTAACCCAACCAAGATGGCTGCGGTCACGGAGAGAGCAGGAGGCTTGGGTTGCCCTGGGTGATGGAGGAAGCCAAGCTTCCTGCCCTGCCCTAGGCTGGCCCTGGTCTCCGCTCAAGGCTATCAAGTTTCAATTATAGAAGATAAATAAATCCCAGATACCAGGGCCTCCATTTGGGTCACTGGGGGGTGTGGCCGGCCTGCAAACCACCACAGGCCCCTCGCCCAGGCCGCCCCATGCCCTAAGGGAACCCCCACCCTGATCTGGGACACCCTTTGGGGCAAACCAGCCGGCCCCCACCCATGCACCAGGCCTCTATCCTATCTAATAAAAGAGTAATATGCAAATTGACCATCATTCCAACATATAAGATGGCCAGCAGGGGAGGGCAGTTGGGGGCGATCAAGCCTGCAGGGGAGGGCAGTTAGGGGTGACCAGGCCAGCAGAGGAGGGAAGTTGGGGGCGACCAGGCCTGCAGGAAAGGGCAGTTGGGGGGACCCAGGCCTGCAGGGGAGAGCAGTTGGGGGGGACCAGGCCTGCAGGGGAGGGCAGTTGGGGGGCACAAGGCCTGCTGGGGAGGGCAGTTAGGGGTGACCAGGCCTGCAGGGGAGGGCAGTTAGGGGCAATCAGGCTGTCAGGGGAGTGGTTAGGGAGTGATCAGGCTGGCAGGCAGAAGCGGTTAGGGGCAGTCAGGAAGGCAGGCAGGCGAGCAGTTGGGAGCCAGCAGTCCTAGATTGTGAGAGGGATCCCAGATTGGAGAGGGTGCAAGCTGGGCTGAAGGACACTCCCCGCCCCCCCCCCCCCCATGCACGAATTCGTGCATCGGGCCTTTAGTAGAGTAATAAAAGTCTTTAATGTTTGTTATATACATTTTTAATTTACTTATTTCCCACAACAACCTTAAGAGGTATAGGTGATATTACTCCTCTATTACATAGGAGGACATGAAGGTTTAGAGAGTGAAAGGAATCTGCCCAAACTGGTAAGTGGGTAGTGTTTAGATCTGACTGCAGACATTGTGGCCTTAACTACCATAATCTAGCCAACATGAGCAAAGCTGTATCAGTAAATCAGCTGTACCTTCTTTCACACAGATCATGCTGAGTGAGGAGCACACTTGACCCACGCTCCTATACAAAAGTCATCACAAGCAATTCCTAATATTGGACTAGAGCTTGCATTTCTTCTGTCCATATGCAAACCCCCCCCCCCCATCATTAATTCACAGCAATGACTCAAGAGAAAAAGAGCAAACTTAGAACAGGAACATTTCAGGGAGTTGCTGGTAGAGTTTTTCTAATGCTTTCCTGGAAGCAGCCTGTGTCACTTTTGGGAAAAGAGTGAAGCACTTAGTTTCTGCTCATAACAAAGATGAATTGGTATTTCCCCTCCAAGATGAAGAAGAGGTTCTGGGCATTACTTGATGGGGAAAGGAGAGAATGAGTTGGTCACTAGAGAATAAAGAAGGAAACGATTCTTCCCCTCCCTTCCCACTTTATCCTTGCCTCCTCTACCTGTACATAAAAAAATTAAGCTGCGTATACTCATTCAGACAACAGTACTGAACTTTAAAAAGATGAGATCTGCATAATCTATGACAAGAGTTAGGAAAACGTCCCTCACCAGGGCATGTCTGTTTACCTCTGTCAAAGTCACAGGGAACAAGACTGTAGATTTTGCCAACTGTGTCTGAAACATGTTTCAAAAACAAAACAAAACTGGGATGTAATGAAGAGTAGACTTTTCATCTAAAACAAGAGAAGACTTGCCCAGGTGTTGTGGCTTAGTGGTTAAGTGTCGATCTATGAACCCAGAGGGCATGGTTCGATTTCTAGACAGGGCACGTGTCCGGGTTGCAGCCTTGATCCTCTGGATCAGATTGTGCAGGAAGCAGCCAATCAATGATTCTTTCTCATCAGTGATGTTTCTATCTCTCTCTCTCTCTCTCCCCCTTCCTATCTGAAATCATTAAAAATATATTTTAAAAAAACAGACCAATTCCAGAGACTCCAGGCCATTTTTAGATCATATTTTCTAATTTTTATTTTCAGAATAAATATGGGGATTATAAAGCCATCTTCAGGTACAGAAGCCTGTCATGTGGAAGAATCGTGGCATTTTGTGCATTAAATTTACCTCTAATTTCAAGTATTTTATCCCACCTTTGACCACTTTTCAATACTTATTTCTAAAAGTATGGCCACTATAATAGATGTCTTTAAATATTTGAAGGGCTGTCAAATGGAAGAGAAAACAAACTTATTTTCAGCTACATTTCAGAATAGAAGAATGTACAGTTCTTATAACAAAGTAAGAACTTTTAAAAAATGAAAGTTGTTCAAGAAAAATAACAAATTTCTCATCATCTAAGAAGTTAACATATTGGCTGAATGATTCTTATGGACTTTTATAGAGGGGATTATTACATGGATAGTTAGTCTAGATAAACTATGAAATGCATTTTATTGCTATGATCCTATAAGACTAACATAACATATCTCTTCCCATACACAGACATATGTGTACACTCACACACCACATAGAAAGTACTCAATTTCGAAGTTAGACTTTTCTCATTTTATTTGCCAGAGAATCCAGGAACTAGAAGCTACTTTGTACAATGCTCTGCAGCAAGAAACTGTCATCAAGTTTGGTGAACTGCTGAGTGAGAAACAGCAAGAGGAGCTGAGGACTGCGGTAGAGAAGCTACGGCGGCAGATGCTGAGGAAGAGCCGAGAATATGACTGTCAGATCCTTCAGGAGAGAATGGAGCTCTTGCAGCAAGCTCATCAGGTGAGGATGAGTGACTTCTGCATAGGGTTGATACTAAGCAATGGGACTTAGTACCAAGTACACAGTGCTGAGTATGGGTGTGGAGAAGCCCAGGAGGGAGACGCTATTTTCAGAGTAAAGTAAATCACTTTTGCTTTCAACCTACGTTTAGATAAGGGAGGACTGTTTTGCAATGATACCATCTTAAGAAAATTGGCATTGTAGAAGCACTGCACTTTACTACTATTTCTGCAACTGCTTTGTCATGAAATACCCTTTGACTCTCATGGAGCCTGATTCTCCCTGTTATGCAGGAAGGCCGGGCTTTCTCCAGGACAGGAATCATGCTTTCCTCCCGTTACGCAGCCCAGCCCATACCTCGTCTGATCACACAATCTGAATGGGGTGAAAGAACACAAGGGCCTTTCCCTTTAATCCCAGAACAAACAGCAGGAGCAACAAAGCTTGGAAGATGCCACTTACTTCCTGGCATTTGCTGTGTGTCAGCAAGTAAACTAAGGGCTCTACTTACATCATTTCATTTAATCTACAAAAGAGCCCACGAAGTAAATATCCTTAATATCCCAATTTAAGAGAGAATGATTCTGAAATAAAAGCACTTAAATGGTTTGCCCAAGATGACACAGATAGTAAGCAACAGAACCAGAATTGCAGCCCAGGTCCGCCGGACTCCGAGGCCACTGTGTGTAACCACTTTCCTCACTGACTTATGCAGCTTGAGTTGTGTGTGATTTGTGATTCATCTACACCAGTGAGGTTCAAAATAGACACCCAATATTCATTTATAGCCCAAATTCTTCATCCAGCTCTTAGTTTATGTCTTAGCTTAGAAGGTGAGGGAAAGGTCAAAGGCAGATCCCATAAGAATTCCAGAATTGGAAGTGCCAAGCTGTATAGTATTTGGCACTCAGAAGCTGTAACAAGCAACTGGTACAAAAGTCAGATGGGCTATACAAGAAGAAGGAATCATGTGATCATCGGAGATCAAGGAGAGTGGGAAAGGAACAGGAGTTATTTGATAACATCAGTAAGAACAGTGTGTGGGCAACTTGACACTTAGCACACCTCAGATGGAGCCGGGAGCTTTGCAGCTAACAGACTCCCCAACATAACAGGGAACACTGAAGCCATTTGTCTAGTTGACAGACAAATTCAAAAACAGTCCTGGAACTTGACTGTCTTCAGGATTAGCTGTGCTATTTTTCTTACGTTTGCTTTTTCCCTGATTTGTCAGTTCCCTCCTTGAAATTTTTATGGAAGTGTAATCTCTACTGTGTATTATGAGAACTGGCCAATCATGTTTTGTGAGGAAATCCCACCCTGAAACAGAGTTAAAATAAGGTTGAAAAGAAAGGTTGGCAAAAACCAATGGGCTTGTTTGCATTTGTGTTTGTCAGCTTTATCCAGTTTTAACTGGATTTAAGATTTTTAAGATTTTTAAGTTTTAACTGGATTTAAGATTTTTAACAACCAAAAATCTTAATCCAAATGGTTTACAACGTTTGTTTCTTGTTCACTAGTTCTGATTCATACTGTCTGCTAGAATGCAGCATTCCACAAGTCACCTCCCACCCGCCAACACTGGTCCCATGGCCAAGCCCGAGGACAATGGGCTGGCGACTACATCTCTCACAAGGAGAGCGTTTGCAGGGATAGACCCAGTAGAGAGGGTTAGCAAATAATTCCCACCACAGGTGCAGGTGATTTTGAAAATGCAGCAATGGATAGGAAAAAATGTATATGTGATATTTCCAGCTGCAAATACCATTGCTAATGTTTTTATAGAAAGTTGGTTGTTCTAGGTTGGTGAACAATCTTTTTGTTCAACTTAATGCCCACTAATGCTTTTCCTTTTTCTTCTTTCTGCAGAGAATCCGTGACTTAGAAGATAAAACAGACATCCAGAAAAGACAGATAAAGGACTTAGAGGAAAAGGTAGGTGTTAAGGTCAACATCTATTTTAATTTTACTTTATAATCAGAAACTAATGCCAGTTTCACTCCCTGTGTGTGTTCTTTCTTTCATCTCGGTTACCATGTGCTTTGCGTAGGCAGGTGTGTAGACATGGGCCTCACTTTGAGTCAGGCACCCGGACCCCAGCGTAGGTGCTGCCCTTGGTACTTAGCCTTTTGTGTTGATTCCCATTCTTTTCTGTACATGTTTTCTTTCCTCAGTTTCCCCTTCTTCATCTTTATTTCCTTTCCAAACGTTTCTTTTGAGTTTGGTTATTCTGCTTTCTTTCAAAAATATTTTAGCACCATTTAAAAAATCCCATTATTATTCACAAAAAGCCCTTCGTTCCTGATGCTGCAGTTTCACTTCAAAAATAAGTTTATAAATGTAGATTGACATATGATAATCATGCCCTCCTGTCACTTCCTCATGTCATTTCCCCCAGTGATCTGGAAAAATCACTGCTTCTTCCAAGCGAGCCAGCACTTTTGGGGGGTTAAAGCATAGGCTTTCTTAGAGAAAACATTTGCAGATGTGTGTGTGATGGGAGAAGGGGCACTCGTTCAGGGATGCTAAACAAGCTGAGCAGTGCATTAAACAGTCTGGCACAACAAAAAATTACCCAGCCCGTGATGCCAGGAGCGCCTGCTGAGGAACACAGCGACGATGGCGAGAGGTTTTCCCAGAGTTCCAATCTGATGGACTGGAAGTAGCTGCCTGATCCTTATGTTGCAAAATAATGTAATGCTTTGCTATATCTTCCATCGTCACCCAAGAAGAAAATAGCAAACCATGTGGCATTTCTGAGACAATGGTTTGAATTTGGTTCATCCCAAGTTGCTTCTGTAGCTGTCCACATATGTGAGTTCAGATGGAGCTGGTGGGGAGCCATTAGCCAGACCATCAGCCACCTGGATTCTTATATAGGCTGGTCTTCACATCCTTATTTGACATTGGGTAAGACCCCCTGTGTCTAAGCCATGTCTATAGAATAGGGATGATAACACTTGCATTCACCTCCTCTCCATGAGGAACCAATTAGGTCACTATGTGAACATGTGAAAACACTGAAAAAGTCAAATTTAAAAGTAAAAATTTTTAAATTACCCAATGTAAAGTATACATCTGCAAAATTTTAAATTTGAATTTTCCTCATTTCAGAAGTGTGCTATTTAGTTCTCTAGGATTGAATGAGGCAAAGTTAAACAAATATTTAGTCTAATTTCCTAAGTTTTTGGCAAGAAGACCCAGAAAAAGCAGGATTTCCCTACAGCTTCCCTGGTTGTCAAAGGACACGCAATGTCTTCCAGTTTCCACATTATTGAATGGTGAGTTCTTGGCTCTAGTCATTCTCTGCTAATCCTTAAACAGCCGTGGGGCTGGCTCAAGGAAAAAGTCACAGCTAAGACTGTTCTGCCCCAGAAACTTTAGTTCAGTTCAGTTCCCATTCAACTGAGGAAAGCAAACACAGGGTTTTTTTTTTAATCTACTAATGTCACCCCGGTGGCCATTCTCTTAATAAACCCCATAGAAATGTTGGGAGGAGGGAGATTAAGATTATGTTTAGTTAAGAATTCCATGTGAGCTTTTCATTTTATGGATCTGACCTTCCTAAACATCTATATATATAAAAGGCTAAGCGACCATCCAACCGGCCAGTAGGTATGATGAGCACGGGTGACGCACCCCAAAACCAGAGAAGAGGGAGCCCGATTCCTAATGGGGCCACACGATTCCACCTTTGGCCGTGGGTTATGTTGTTGCTGGGGCACTGTAGGCCCCGAATCTGGTTTACTGCACACTTGTGTTTGCATTCCACAACCTGTACAACAGCAACTTTGCAGAGTGCCCTCTCGTACTCTGGGACCCCTTAAGGGATGTCTGAGAGCCAGTTTCAGCCCAATCATCACAGGCCAGTCCAAGGTACCCCACCTACCAGACGGACCCCACTCACTCCACAGACGCCCTTCAAGCCATGGCGCCACCCCAGGTGCGGCCGGCTGGGGAGGGACCGCAAGAGGTTGGCCCCAGGGTGTGTCCGGCCCGTCTCACCCAGTCCCAACCCGCCAGCACCTTCTAATTAATTTCCTTTCAATGTGCACGAATCCATGCACCAGGTCACTAGTTTATGATAGTGAGATAATATACTTAACAGAAAATATGGATTCTTTAGTTATCAAAGCAACATATTCCACATACAGGAGTAAATTAAGTCACTTCAAAAATAATCCAGTTTGTTTCTGATTAGAGTTTGAATGAGAGATGAGCACCTTCTGTTCTTCTATTCACTCAACCTCAGTTCTACTCATCTACAAGCCTAGGAAAAATGCTAAAGATCACTTACATCAGAGATAGTCTCCACTCTTTTCCTTGGAACACTCGAACACCTTCTCAAGGTACACAAAATGTCCTTTCTTTGTTCCTAATTCCCATGCACAACATTAATATAAATCAGGTGATAACAGCAAATAGCAAAATTGCCCAAAATGCAGCTTTTCACCGTATGCAAAGCACTTTCACTTCCATCATCTCATTTGATTCTCATAATTATTCTGTGATTTAGACACAGCGAAAATAATGATCCCCTTAATAAAACAATAACTCAGAGATTAAACAACTTTCTCAAGACTGTATAATCACTCCATGGCTAATCAGGACCAGAGGTCTGCCCACCACACTGCATAGACTAAGAATCTCATTACAGGCTGATGGGCTGGGCATCTCCTCATTCCTGCCCAAGAGGCAGTGCCGATATGTGACCACCTGGGAATAGCGGAAGCCTCCCATTCCTCTCCTTCTCCATCTTCTCCTGCTACAGGTGCCACCATCTCCCTCTCCATCTTCAAGGAATGAAGTAAAAAGGACCAATTCTGCATTTCAGACTAATAGAATAGTCACTGACACATGGCGCTTAGCACCGTGTTTGCAACTTGTTCGTGCAATTTTGCCATAGTGAAGCAAGAGCCTTCTAACCAGTGGCATTAAAGGAAATATGCAAATAACATGTCCATAATATGAGAATGCTGCACATGCCATACTGGAAGCCATGTGCAACAGAATGCTCCTGGAGACTGAAGGCAAGGCAAAGATTTCCTGCCTCTGTAAGAGTAAATCACTAAAGAAATCAGTTTTGGAAGAAACTGACCTCACTGTGACCTTTTATAATTAGTATAGAGTTGGTTATATACTAGTGCTACACAAGATCTGTTGGCCCATCAAGTATCTGCTTCTCTAGTGAAGATTCTCGGTGAAGATAAACAAATCAGGCTTCATTTAACTTCTGTAGGTCAGGTAAAGTGAGATTTATCTCAGAAGCATGAAGGCTGGAACAGCATCATATATTCATTATTCAAAGTGTCCACTGATGTATAGGCAGATGTCACACCAACAGGATGGCCATGCAAACCCACTGGTGCAGGACAGACCCAGTTTATACCGGTTGCCTTGGTGTAATTACTGATAGCACCTCATTTCCCTCTCTGGGTATCCCACTGCGGCTCATTTGTCATATATTTACCCTACATATTACCAGTCTTCTTGATGAGCCTTAGTCCTAAAACCTAATACACTAACCAATCAATGACAGCATTGAGTGATTAAGTGTATGCTCTGATCATATTTTGTGTTTTTGAAACAATCTTCCATGCATTAAAAATGAGACAATAACATATAATAGAAGTAAGACTTGGGAGGTCTATGTTCTCAACTTCACTATACCATGAAATTATATGAAATTAGTCTATTGATGAAATGATCTGTGCTTTCTTTCTGTACTTATACAATTAAGGGCTTACACCAATTATCTATTAGATCCCCTCAGAATTCTAAAATGTATGAGTCGATGTTAGCTGAACACCAGTTAGTTATTCATTGTGTTGCTTTGCCAGTAGACAAATAAAAGGTATATTTTTTGAAACAAAAGGTATTTGCTGTTATGTGAGAAGTGATCAGACAATGTGGAAAAGAGTGAATAGCACTACAGAAATTCAGATTTACGTAATCTTCTTCTTTTTCTTCTGCAGTTTCTGTTTCTATTCTTGTTCTTCTCTCTTGCCTTTATTCTATGGCCTTGATGTCAAGGTGCCTCTTAAAGGTAAGATTCCATTTAATTTTCAAAATGTGGTTCTGATAGGTATATACATGTAGTTATTAGGCCCATGGTTTAAAAAATACACATGGTTTGATTAGCTTAAATGCCACAAAATGAGAAACGGATCCAATCCATTTGGGTGTTTATTGGAGAAGTAAAATGAGAATCAAGATTTCTTTTTCTAATTAAGAGTTTTGCTTTGGGAAGTCAGGATGTCTATGGATCTCAGTATTCTCATCGTAATCATTACACAGAGAGTTGCTTCCATATCTTCAAATGAAGAAATATATTTTCAGTATCTTTTCCAGTTTGAAAAATCTGATATCTGTGAATCCTAACAAGCTAATAAATGATTGATTTTTTTTAACCCTTTCTCCCCATCTCTCTTCATCAAAACTCAGGAAAGCAGGAAAATAAAATTGGATCTTGGGTTTTCAAATAAGATTATTGCCAATGTCAATTCAGAAGGAAAAAAAATAGAATAGGCTTATTGTTGCTAAATCAAGTCCATGTCTAAGTAATCTTAGACAGTGATTCCCAATGCCATTTAAAATAAAGATTCCATGGTCTTCCTGTGACTTAACTTAATGAAGCAGATTACTGGGTAGATAGTGGGAGAGACAGAAAGCAAGGATTGATTTTAACAAACACATCAGGTGATTCTGATGTCCACCCAGAAATGGAGACCACAAATCTCAATACCATCACTTAAAAATGAGAAAAGGCTAGCTGCTATTCTCAATACATTTATCACCGTCTGTGACAGCTTTGGTTATCCTATTAAGTTGTGTTAGTCAAGGATCTTTCCTGGACCTCATGTTATTTAACCTTTTCTGTACGTGGAAGAGAGACACTTGCTTTGTCCATGGGTATCAGTCACCTCGGTGACCTGCAGGCGGAACACACAGGCAGAAGGCCTTCGGCGTGCACAAGGGAGGAGTTAGGCAGAGATGCCCAGAAAGTTATGTCTTCCTTTAACCAACTATCTGGCTGGATTCCGTCCAAAATATTTTTTTTATAGACTGACAAATATCCTTCATCTGACATGAAGGCTGGTAGCCTTGCAGCACATAAAGAAGAGGGCTGAGTCTCCCAAATTGAATGAGAATATCTTAAGTGAAATGGGTGAGATTCTTTAAGAAAGGATCAAAACATTCAGAGCGTCAAAAAAAAAAAAAAAAAAAAAAAAAAAAAAACAACAAGCAGCCCTCCCCCAAAGAACAATAAATAAACAGGCAAATAAAGTTCGTGAGACACAAGTACTACATGGAGGGTTAGGAAAGAAAAGTCCAACTTCGTAAATAAGTACTAGGTAGGAAAGGAGTAGGTTTGCACATGGACATCAGTCATGGCTGACATTTATGTGGCAGGTACTGTGTTAAGCAACAGATACACAAATCTGCACAAAACCCCTATAAACCAGGTGATAACAGCAAAATTGCCCCAAATGTGCAGAATTTCATGATATTCAAGGCACTTCTACTTCCATCATCTCATTTGATTCTCATAATTAATTGCTTTAGTTGTTATTTTTGTTTTGTTTTATTTTATTTTTTTACCAGTTGGAGGAACTGTAGCTTTTAACTTTCCCAAGTCCACACAGCTACTAGTTCAATTCTCAGGCCTAGGATTTGTACCTGGACAGCCTCATTCTAGAGATCACTTTTAACCACCATACTGCTGCCTCACAAATGAAAGAGGGCATTTCTCTCACATTCTGAGCATCATTTATGTTCATGTATATCAGCAACCAGAGGCACCCTCCCCGATTTGTGTGGTACTCCCTACTAATTGGGTTTTGAAATTACAAGGCCCTCTATACCTTGTAATCCCTTGAGCACTGTATAAGATTTGAATTGCTTTTCCTCCCGAGTAGACCTTAATTGACACTTAGTAATTATCTGTTGAATAAAAAAAACAGTATTAATAACAATATAGCAAATTAATATAGCAGTGTATCTGGGTGGTATAAAGTATGCATAGGAGAACAGCTGAGTAGTTTAGAGTGTACAACCTTTCAGTTCTTAGAATTCTAGCTCAGATTAAAAATTCTATCTCTGCCTCTGTTTAAGCTCACTTCTTCCCTATGCGCAGAGGTGGAGAAGGGGGGAGGGAGCATGGTCTGGCTCCAAGAGAGCTCTTCCCCTTCCCTCCTCAAGGCTCAGCTCCTCCAGAGGGCAGGGAAGAGGAAGCAGGGCAGGGGGACATGCCTCTCCATTCCAATGGTGGTCAGTACCGTTCCTCTGGATATTACTGACCAGGTCTCAATGTCTTTTGAAGGGAGGTGATGAAAGACTGATCATTAGGGGGACATAGGTCTGAGTTCCTCAGAAGCTGTGCAGAACATGCTCACTGCACTGTTCCCTGACCGATGGAGGCCCCAGCTCCCCCACTGCCACTCTGGAAGCCACCATGGTGGTCCCAGTCACAGCTTCTTGCTGGCGGGGAAGCTATTGCTCCCATCTCTGCCCATCATCCCCCTCCAGTTCTCTGCACAGATAGACAAAGGAAGATGAGCATTGCTCTGTACTTGAACAGTAGAACATGAGTCTCCTTTGTACAAGCACCGCCAATCTCTCATTGTGCTTTTTAGTACTCCCTCCCTGCCAGTGTGCTCTCATCTCAACCACTGCACTTCCTAACTACCGCTTCTCCTCTGGGGCTCTATCCCTCCTTTATCCCAGTTGAATCTGGTCTTTTGGAGCAGACCAAGTGGCTCTGCAAATATGAATTCCAAATACTTCTGGCTCTCAAGTATGGTGGGAGTTTCTTTGAACCTTTAATTTGCCTCTGAATGGGGCACCGGAAGTGCTCTTGGAGTACTACGTGCCTCCTGTTCCACCACTTCAGATCTTGGTCACCATTCCTTGGCGCCAGTAAAATCCCGCTACAGAATTAGTATCTTCATTATATAGATGGGGAAGTTAAGGCTTAGAGAAATTAAATAACTTGTCCTTGGACAGCCATACAGTGAGAACATGGGAATCCATTTTCTCTGTCATGTCATTCAGACTCTGAAAGCCATGACCTTATACAGCACATCATATCACATCCTCTGTGCCATTTCCAGCTTTTCTTAAATGAAAACACTATGTCCTAAACTTCTACCCAAGTGAAACCCAGACACATGGATTTAAAGAGGAACAGGGCCAGGAGTCCTGACTGGCATAGCGCAGGGAAGTACCTTTTCAGGGACATATTGTGGATCAACTAGGAAATCTGTGTGACAAACCTCATAGGGAATCCTCAGGTCAGGACCTTAGAGTGGAGGCTGCCACTGGGTACAATTGCTGGGGAGGAAGTGTGACATCAAATGAAGTCTCTGAAAGGCACAGACCTGCTTTTTTAAAAAAGTTTTTATTGATTTTAGAGAGGGAGAGGGATAGACAAATAGAAACATCAATGATGAGAGAGAGTCATTGATTGGCTGCTTCCCGTGGCCCCCTACTGAGGATCCAGCCCACAACCGGGGCAAGTGCCCTAAGCAGGTTTCAACCTGGTGATCTCAGTTCAGAAGTTGATACTCAACCATTGAGCAACACTGTCCAGGCCAGAACTGCTTTTAAAATAATATCATAAGTTAATTTTGGGGGCATGATGATTCAATTGAGTTTCTTCAGGCCTCACCTTGGAAGGCCCAGAGGAAAAGGTAATAATGATACCTAATGTTTTCAGGCCACTTACTATGAGGCAAGAACTGTTCATTGCTATAGATGCATTGTGTTGCAACAACCTTTGACATAGTCTATTTTCTCATTTAAAATTAATGTAATTAAGCTTACATACCTTCTTTATGTAACTTGCACAAGATCATACAACTCAAAGAGGTGGTAAAGAATAATTTTTTTTCTTAAAAGCATTTTGGTTTTTTTTCTTCTGTTTCAGCTATTGACAGAAATGGTGATTAAAGACTATTCCCTCTGTCTTACAGAGTAACCGAAAACACGGATAAGACCCCAGAAAGACAAATGCTTCTAAACCTTCAAATATGGCATAAATGTTTACAGCAGTGAGAGAGAGATCAAAAGCTAAGAACTACCCTGTAGCCAGGACTACGACTGTGTATTTTAAAGCCATTATTCAAGGTTTCTTACTTGACAGTTCCTACATGACCCTGGTGAAAATCTACAATATATGCTGCATTTAATGAAACGTGTATATGTCAAGCCAGAAGAAAAGAACTATAAACATATATTGTGAAGACAAAAAACAAATCAGCAATGGAAACAGATTCAACAGATGACACAAAGATGTGTCTTGGGCATGGAACCAAAGTTACAAAGAACCATTCTACCCCTGCTGTGCAGGGGGGTCATTTTAATGTAACACCACACCCCATGGAAACACTAGTCCTGAAATAAACATCATTTAAAAAAAAATCAAAATAAACAATAAAAACTATGGTGGGTGGGAATGAAGCACGAGGAATACCTATGAGGAGCTATTTACAATAAAATGTTTCATTTGAAAAGTCTGGTTTCTTACTACAGGGATTTGCTTTTCTGTCTTTATTATTGTTTAAAACTCAGGAACAGAGACCTCTGCCATGTGAGTGGGAAGGAAAGCGCTCTCAGTTGGTTTTTCTGCCAAAGGTGGAGTGCATCCCACAGCTGAGAGATGAGTCGTGGCACGCAGTGACTCCAACTGCCCCGGCAGCCAAGGCGAAGGACCCCGGCGAATGGGACAGCAGACACAGAAGCAGATTGGATTCTTCCTTGACTCCTGTCACATCTGTCTTGCTCCAGGAACAAGAGACTGATCTCATTCATATTGAAAATGAAGAACATGATGCTCTAAGTCACTAGCTCCCTGACTTAGTTCTATTTATAATAACAATATCTATAGGGAACATGGGCCAGAGAGCATCTCTGAATCCTTCCGTTTCCAAAATACTGGTTTTCAAATGGCTGCTTAGAATTGCCTGCAAATAAATGTCATATGATTTCAGTAAAACCACCATAGAGACGATAAGTAAACTTCTAACAACTTTTGAGTTTGCCACAGGGATGTGAATATAAAACTAAATTATGATTTTTTTAAATGTCCTGATACGCCTCAAGGACTTGGATCTCTTGTCATTTAAATGGATAACATTGTTTGTTTTCCCCAGATTGCTGACAGCAACAAGATAGCTCTAACTTTTTTACATAGAAGTAACATCATGTTACTGATAAGGTTTGTTTGCTACCAGAGACAATTAAAAGACTGGTTCTTTTCCTAAATTAAGTAATACCGAGTCTTGGATTCAGGTGTGAGAGCAAATAAATGTTCCTGAAAAGCTAATTTTACACCTCCTTTACTGTAGATAACAAAACAGCCTCAATTTTTCAAATCGTCAAGTTGTTATTTACAGGGCTAGAATTCCCATGACTAGAGAATGTGTATAGGGAGCCAGAAACTCTTTCATGAAATACTTCCCAAGTCCTCCCACACGTGGGTTCAGTATCTTATTCTTCAGTTTCAGCACTGGCATTTTCAAAGCCAGCAACTCACTGAAGAGAGTAGCAGAAAAGCTGCAATGCTGGGGTCTGCTTTTCGTTTTTATATTGACTGCTGACACAGGTATCGTTGGCTCCGTCACTTCACCTCTCTGTGCCTCAGTTTCCTCATCTGCAAAATGAGGTTAAAAAGCTTTTTCATGACGTTTCTTTTTTGCAATTCTGGAACAAGAGGTGCTTAAAGTAGCACAAAGTGCTTTGTAATTATTCTGACTGCTGATAACTATTTGACTTTCTTGTATTGTTGAGAAAGAGAGTCCCCTGTGTAACAACATAGTGCTTGGGTTGGGTTGGATCTACGTACTGCAGCACTGAAGCCTTCCCATCAAACCACCTGGGCATTACTAGCAATAAGGACTGAGAGATCAGAGCCAGGGTCTGTAATAACCCATAGGAAATAGATCATCTCATGCTGTTACTGAGCAAGATAGAAGTATGTGCCATTCCAGTGATGAGGAGCTCCTAGCTCTCCTCATTGCTGATGCAGGGCAGGATACAAAACTCACTTTCTCATAGGAGGGCCAATGAAAAAAAGGCTTGGAGTGAACTGATAGCATCACATAATTAATTGGATCACCCCTTCCATTTCGGGGGGAAGGTCCGGTGATGTGTCCTACTGGGAATATATAAAATAACTGTCCTGCTGAATTTTTTGTTCAATTGGGTAGGTTCCAGATTAAATATGAATAGTACATTTGTTGTGCAGACAGTGTGAAAGAGGGTGCCCTCCAGCCTGTGACCAAACCCTTTCAAACCTCAAAACATATGGGAGAGGATATATTACCCTCCCGTATCTTCAACTTTTCTTTCTCACGGTCTTCATTGCCATTCCAGCATCCATCTGAGCAAATTCATACTCCATCTCCTCCAGCAAATCTACTTTCCTTCTCTTCATCTTGCTTTCCCCACCAAGAAATTTGTAGTTTAAATTTTACTTCCGAGTACTGGCTATGGCTTAAATGATTAGAAACATTTGTAAAAATAATGTGGTTTAGTCATATATGCTATCTGCTATAAATCATTGCATCACACACACACAAATCATGCAAGAGCAATGACATCTAAGCAGTTTTAGATGTGTTTAGGGAATATGTCGCTTCAGATCCAGGAAATAAGCAAGTATTTCTATATTGTAGGCTAAAAGGTGATATTTTTACCTAGTCTTACTTATGATCCTCAAAATTATTATTGGATAAGGTCAAATATTTTTATAGGTACACCTCTCTGTTATCCATTTCCACAATTACAAAAAAACATTAGCAAAATTGTAACTGTCTGATATAGTCACTCTTGGATCCATGGAAATGGACCATATCTAAATGAATGCTGCCCTTGTAAATGATGTTCAGAAAAAAGAGTGTCTTGTTAATAGAGGAGAGGCTTACTGTGGCCCTACTTCTTACAAAGAACAGACAATCCCCACTCGGATCTTTAATTCCTGCATCTTAACTCTCCCACCATATTGGGCCGATGGGTTAGCCATCGGAACAGCATTCTTCAGGGTCCATTTACTTAATTTTTCTTAAACTGTTCATCTCTTGGAAAAGAAAGATAATCAACAATATTAAAAACTAGTTTGAGATAAAATAAAAGCCCAAATTTAGCACAGTTATTCAAGACAGGAAAATTTTTATGGTAAAGAGGGGGGGAGGGAATGGAAGACTATATTTGGCTATAATACTGCAAAGCATCTGTTACTAAATTGACCAACTTTTTTAAATGCCACCCAATTTTTATTTTTGGAAACACTAGAATTGGTTAAAAATAAGTATAAGATCCCCTTTACCCAATGCCATATAAGTGAAATTATTGCCAATAGTGAGATTTTAGGGAAGGAAGAATACATTTCTCTTTATTTTTCTTCCACTCACAAATAATTTCACCCAGGTGATGGGGTCTTCAGGAGGATAGAGGCGACACAGGGCTTATAGGTCACTGCTGAAGCAGAAAGGGGACATTTGTTCTCCACTAGGGACAGAGGAAATCAAGGTTTGTAAAGTAATTTTTGCTACAGTATTTCATTTCAGCTTACTGTGTTTTCAGTTTAAAATACATCTCTGGCAAACTTGTTTCTTTTTGCCTCCTATTGTCAACTTCTTTTTGTACAACCACTGTGTGATTTATATATGCTCAGTGTCTTCAACGTAATTCATAAGATTATTGTTTGAAAGGGAAGCAAGTCTTTTAAAACTGCCTGGGTCTTTATGAGAACTGTAAAAAAACCCTATCTATCAGTTTTGTGTCGGGGTTTAAATAATTGGATCCTGTGTATTATGTTACATGAAAATAGTTGGAAAGCAGAGACAGTTTATTTTTTAAATATTTAGTTGCTTTTTTTTTTTCAATCTGTCAAAGAGTGGCACTGAAAATATATATATTTGCCTACTATATTGAATAATGTACCTTTTGAGAGATCAGTAATCAAAGCGCGTCTTAGATGACTGTGTGTGTAATGAGTTAATGCTTCCAGAATGGGCCAAGCCTTTCTAAAGGAAAACAAGTCACAAGGTCTTGAGGGATGAGAGCTTCCATGCTGTCCAACTGCCTTGTCATTTCCATGTAACACTGTCTTGAGAATGAATTCCAGGCGTACTGGAAAGAGGATTCAGACATAATAGAAGGTTGGCGTTGATCCTCTACGATTCCATTTGAGGACTGGGCAGGGAAAGATTCACTCTCCTTTGCTGCCTTTAGTTTGGCAGTTTAGATTTGTTGAGTCCAATGTTTAATCGAAATGACTAAAGATACAGTTCAAGGGGCCATACTGTAGCAATAAGGATGGTAATGTGCTGTACTCAACACCGAACTCAGAAGTACAAGTGGTTGATGGTGCAAGGTTCCCTTTCTTCTGTCTTTGTGTGTTTGTATTGAGGTCTCTGTGCCCATGCTTATAGTCCCATCCTTGTTACATCCAACTTCTGTAGGGTGGGAGTGCTATAGGTAAACAACGTTGAGTCCAACTTGGCCTACACTCACAACTCCACAGACTTGCTAAATTGTGGATGTTGCAATTTCCCAAAAGCAGATCCACAACATCCCCCAATAACAGCAATCACTGATTGGCATCTCACAAAATGTGCCTATCCCCCCCCCCTCCCCATTAACCATAATAATGAGGCAGATCAAAATCCAAACACTTTTATAAATATGTGATGTACATATATGCACATATATATTCTGTACATAGTATGATGGTGTGAGTGCTTCCTACATGTATGCTTCTGTCCTGGGGTTGAGGAGTTAAGGAAGGGTTTCCCCACTGCTCCTGGGTAACTCATGTTTTCTTTTGGCATCTGCTGTCTGTGCTCTTCCTCTCTTGACCTGCAACCCTCCCTCCTCCCCACCTTCTTTTCATTACTACCATTCCCTGCTGTTGACTGAGACCAAGATCCACTTGTTGGTTCTTTTTACGCAGGCCCATAAACCAGCCTTGGAATGCCGATGGTTTTCTGGGAAGAGCATCAGTACGCCCAACACGATCCACAGCACTAATATGAGCCAAACGTCTCATAGGTTTATCAGTTAAAAACCCCAGTTGCAGACGGGTTCATGCATGTTTTAACCTTCAAGATCCATTTCTGTGGGAACTCAAGTATAGAGCCAGTGTCTTTGAATACACAACTCCCCAGGTGTCTACTGTATACATGTAGCCAGGGGGCCAATTTCTCAGAGCTTTCCTACAATCAACTGCCTCAACCGGGGTTCCTTCTCTCCACCGCATTAGCATGACTCCATATATTGCTCCAGTGCTTGTTTACTAACCGAAGAAAAATAAAAATGGACTGAGTTTCACCAGAGTGATCCTCTGCAGTCACTGAAGATATACATGTATTGTATGTATTACCATAGAGATCGGAATCGGCTTATTGTATGCAAAGTTTTATGAATGGTTATTTTATAATTTATGTATTTAATATAGGAATTGATGAGCTCTGGTGTTTTAGTTTCTATAAAAATAAAACAAGCTGCATTTTTAAAAACTTTATCTGGCATTGTTCATAGGTTTCTGTTTTGTGTTTAACTTAACTCTTACCTACTTTTGAAAAACAGGGTGAGAGGCAAGTCAGGGCTGTCAGTATAACGTCAGGGGACAGACTCCACATGAAGGTAGTAAATGGGTTTCTCCTCATGTTTCCACTCTGAATTTTTTTAAAATATATTTTTATTGCTTTCAGAGAGGAAGGGAGAGGGAGAGAGAGATGGAAACATCAATGATAAGAGAGAATCATTGATTGGCTGCTCCTGCACGCCCCCCACTGGCGATTGAGCCTGCAACCCAGGCATATGCCCTTGACTGGAATCAAACCCTGGACCCTTCAGTCCACAGGCCAACGACACTCTATCCACTGAGCTAATCCAGCTATGGCTCCACTCTGAAATTTTTGTTAGAACTGCGGGGGACACTGTGGTGAGGAGCCCACGGCAGAATTCACGCTCAAAAGGAGAGAACTCTGATCATTAGCATGCCTACTCTGAAGATAGTTTGGGAAAGGATCTTGCCAGCTATTTGCCATCCTTATTCTAGAGATGACTTCTTTTCCTTTATCCACCTACCTCTTTTTCCTCCACCTTATAGAGCCGCTAGATGTAAATAAGTTAACCAGTGCATGTCACGTGAGCATCCATTATGGATGTGCCCATTCCTATGGCCTGGAACATCTGGGTCTCCTCTCAAAGACCTTAATGAGGGAAACAACCCAGGTAACAAATTAAGAACCAATATGGCACAATATGAGGTACAATTTTGTAAGTTACTGTTAAGACTATTAAATATAACTATAGTATCTGGGGGTGGGCTTGAAAGATCCACGCAAAGAAGGATCTTGGCTTGTTTTTTCCGTCGTGAATCTTATCTTTAGCAAAAAGTGTCGGTCATCGGTTCGTTACAATGTCCTGTTACCCATTTGTAGGAGCCATCCTCATGCCAGGCCAAATCTTTAAAACAGTGAGAAGTGAGACATGGTGCTGGCCCAGAGGGCGTCTTATTGGATGAAGATTGACCACCGACTGCATCTCTCTGAGGAAGGTACCACGTCTACCACTCTACCATGAAATAGGCTGTTACTGTTACGGATTGTCTGATTTTATTAACGAAAAGCTCTGTTTTGATGAACTCCAATTCTGGTAAAAAAAAAAAAAAAAAAAAAAAAACCCAAACATGCTATCATGTCAACAACTCCACTGACGCCTTCTAGCTCCAGAGGAAAGGACCTCTGTGACTTCTGGAGACACAAAAAGGGAGTGGGGGACACTTCCTACCACAGTGCCAGGGAGACTGTGACCGCCCAGAAGGTCCATACAAAGCTCACACAGAGGGCTTCCTCCTACGGTGCAGGACACAGCTCTGCCAGGGACCCACAGGGGAGCCACGGCAGTCACCGACGTACAGGTATATAATAAAGTGCTGACCTACCCCTTAAAGATGAAGGATACATCTTTAATTAAATGTCGTGGAACTTTGTGCCAAATGGCTGATGAAGAACGCTTATTTGATTTAAGCAACTTTGTAGTTTCATATGAAATGTGAAGGTGAATGGTGAAGGCATTTTTCTCACTGAAAATACTCCAAATAAAAACCTGTTTATAACAAGTGCGTTTTTCTTTGCATGTAGATGCACTTGCAAGTCTTTGGTTTTGATCAAATAACCCATAACAAATAGTCATTGATAATCTTTGCCTGTAAATACCGAGAACAAGGCCCATGACATCTGTCATTTATGTGAAACTCTATATGACCCCTTTTTTTTATAATTTAGGACAGTGGTTCTTCAACCTTTCTAATGCCACGACCCTCTAATACAGTTCCTCATGTTGTGGTGACCCCCAACCATAAAATTATTTTTGTTGCTACTTCATAACTGTAATTTTGCTACTGTTATGAATCGTAATGTAAATATCTGTGTTTTCCGATGGTCTTAGGTGGCCCTGCTAGCGGTTCGTGACTCATAGGTTGAGAACCGCTGCTGTAGAGCCTCAGAACATCGGAAAACACAGATATTTACATTACGATTCATAACAGTAGCAAAATTACAGTTATGAAGTAGCAAAGAAAATAATTTTATGGTTGGGGGTCACCACAACATGAGGAACTGTATTAGAGGGTCGTGGCATTAGAAAGGTTAAGAACCACTGATTTAGGAGGAGGAGGAAACACAAAACAAAATATTAACCACCTCAGAACTGGATGTTTCTTCCTTTACGATAAGAGATAAAATAAGATAAATAATTTACTGTGTAAATGACTTCGTGCTGACCACCTAGAAATGCATGAACAAATCTAAAATGTAATGATGGCATCGTAACAATTTTTTTCTATTTGCTTTTTACCTTATTGATTTTATTGTTTTACCTTTAACTTGCTTTAATTTTGCCTTGAGTTTAGACCACCTTAAATCTATTTATGTACAGCCACAGGATATAAATTCAATATTTTAAAAATGCACATTAAGTATTCTTAGAGATACTATCAGAAAGTGTGTAGGAAAATATTTAAAGCTTGGAAATAAGGCAAAGCAATGAGTATGTCTGAATCTTTATAATTCTACTTTTGAATGCTTTTTAAAATATACGTTTTTATTAATTTTAGAGTGAGAGGAAGGGAGAGGGAGAGAGAAACATTGATGTGAGAGCAAAACATTGACCGGTTGCCTCCTGCACTGGGGATCAGGCCTGAAACCCAGGCTTGTGCCCTGATGGGCAATCAAACTGACGACCTCTTAGTGCGTGGGGCAACGTTCAAGGAACTGAGTCACACCGGCCAGGGCCCGAGTGCTTTCTAATATGCCAATTGGGAAGTCATTTGACTCTGGGGAAATATAACAATTGATGAGAGCCAGCTGTTTCACAGCCCTGTAAAGTCAGAGGCTAGCTTACCGAAAATTGATAAGGTGTGATGTATTGTTTTCTTTTTCTTTCATTAAAAAAAGAAAAACCCAACTATTAGGTTTTTGTCCTGTATACAAATCCACCACCTTGGTTTCTAACATATTGCCTTCATTTCAACATATTTCCCCCCCATTCTTTAAATCCTCCTCAAATCAGCTCAGTCATTCTACTAGCTGTTTTAATTACAAGTATATAAAACTTTGGCACGTACACATTTATATTTACGAAGACAGTTTAAACAATTTGTTAAGAGTGCTTTCTCAAAGGGCAGCCTAAGAGATGTTGAGACAAAATGTGTTCCTTGCTCTCAATGAACTTAAAGTAAAATAAGACAGATATGGCCCAGAAACAATGAAAGAGAAATCAAAACAGGATGGTAAAAGCCGTCAGGATACCGCAAAGCACGAAGTATCCTGAGCGCATCTTTCCTTCCCCACCTGCTCCTATGTTCGCCAACTCGGTGGCAGATGCCAGATGGGATGATTATGGATCCCTGGCTTCATCCTCTCCTGCTTTTCCCTCCCTCCCTCCCCATCCAATCCTCCCAGGTGCTATGATTTGCGCCCTCCAGCCTGTCCTCCACTCCATCGCCTTGCTAAGCACTTTTCACCTGGGCTCTTCCAGCCGCTTCCTAGGGAAACAAACTGCTCCCGGCTGCGCCCTTTAACTACAGCCGGCCCCTGACTTAACGCCGGGTTGACTGGCGACTGTGTGACCTTACGATGGTACCACAGTGATATAAATTCAGTAGAAATCGTTCTTTGAGTTTTGAATTTGACCTTTTGCCCAGGCTAGCGATGCTAGACCAGAGCTCGCAGTCAGCCAGGTGAGCACGAGGGTAAACAGCCGATGCTCTGCGGGGTGCCGGGTTGCCAGCGTGGTTTGGACATTGCTTGGTATTTTTACATCTCCTCCTGCCTGCCCATCTGTGTGCCCAGGTGCTTTCCGCCGTTTGCTGATGGTGAGTACCCACACAACCACTGTTCTCCACTTCCAGCCCGGTTTTCCACAGTGACCCAAGGTGTTCAGCGCTGTTGTAAAAGAGGCTTTGTGTGAGATGCTTTTGCCCATCCGTAGGCTAGTGTGTGTGTTCTGAGCACATCTAAGGTAGGCTAGGCTAAGCTGCGAAGTTTGCTAGGTTATGTGTATGTAGAAAATGTATTTTTTACTTACAGCATTTTCAACTTACCATGGTTTATCAGGACGTAATCCATCATTAGATCAGGAGCATCTTGTTTCTCCCAGTTTGATTTAATGTGTAGATCATAACAGGGTATCTTCATCTTTACAATTCCTCCTTGGTTTCCCACATCTACCTGAGGTTAACTCTCAAATGCTTATGGAATTAAACACCTAACAAACATGGGACTTGGGAGTGGGGGACGACACGGCAGCCAACACCGGGCCACTATTTATCTCTACCACCTCTGGAAAATAAGGTACAGGCTCTCTTCTGAGCGTGGCCATTTATGTCCTTACTCATGAAGGCTCAGCGTAGCCATAACCTTCTTCAGGAGTTGGACAAAACATCCTTAGCTCTCCCAAAGCACTCTGTGTGCGCCTACCTTGTCACTTGTCATGCTTATGAAAATTACTTTTCTGTACACTCCCACTTACACCCCCAGTTAAATCTGAGCTGTTTTAAGGGCGGAGATTATGCCATGTTCAGCTTTCCATCTTCAGCGTCTAGCACAGTTCCTAGTACCCTCAGAGTCTCACTAAATTATTCTAATTCTGTTGCTTATGTATTGGACTGTGGAGGGAGGAGTCCCTTCTTGATTGGATGATAAAAGAAGGTTCTGTGAGTGTGGAAATGGGAACTTCTTTTGAAAGTTATTTTGTTGTTGTTTCTGGGGTTTTGTTTGTTTTATTGTTTCTTTCTCTTCCCTCCCTTTCTTCTTTTCAAGGAGAGTTTTATCCCATAAATCAAAAGCTCTTCAGAAAATATATGCCAAAAAATGCATTTATAACGCATAGCCACAGACGACAGAGTGGTGATAGTCAGAGGGAAGGGGGTGGGTAGTCGGTGGGCATGGGATGGACAGACACTTTGGGCGATAGGCGATGATGCAGTGTGCAGATGATGTTCTGTTGAGTTGGACACGTGAGACCTATATAGTTTTGCAAACCAATGTCACCCCAAAAAAATCAGTTTAACAAAATGAACACATGGTCTTGGAGTTATTTTCTGAAAATATACAAACATATTCTCAACCAAAAGTTAATAAAGGAATCTTTTCTATATAATTGATTTGGGATCCTTTTTATTTTTGCCCAAACGATTTTCCTTTGTCTTATTTAGACACCATGTGTGTTTTTCATGGGTGTCTTGCTGTTAGCATTACAAATGAAAATTAATTTTGTAAAGTAAGAATGTTCTAGATGTAATTTACTTATAGGATATTTTTCCTTACATGATATTACCCTACTATCCCCCTTTTATTGATTAATGGAGGCTTTTGTAATTTTTATAATGCAGTCTTGATAACTTTAAATTTTAATTTTTTTTCACAAAAATATGACTGCTTTAGGTTCATTGCATGTTCAGGAATTTTACCATGAGATGAACTACCAATAGAAATTTTAGTTACTACTTTAGGAAAAGCTTTTTGTCCAGTACAATTAAATTTTCTTGAATATTCACTTATTTCAATTAGCCTATTTAAATAAATCTGAACTTGATTACTATTTTACTGTCAAATTTAATACTCTACCAACAATCTTAGTTTACCCTGTAAATATTAGTGGAAAGGATAATTTTCATTCTTGAGTAGGCCCTGAGCATTCCTGGTGCTAGGCTGGATTTAGATATAGGGCAGCTGCTGTCAGCCAAGTCTCTGTCTGTTACCTGGGTCCTGATCTGAGCTGGGTCAAGTGTCTGTCTGTCACCTGTGTCCTAATCTGAGCTGGGCGTGGGAGGCTAAGCAGCCATGGGGGCAGGAGACCTCCCTCAGAAGGGCTGAGGGTTCAGGCCCCTTTAGGGTGGGGGGTGAGGGTCTGCACCCCACCTCTGTTGACCCCCAAGTTCTCTCCTGATGGCCCCTGTGTGACTGTGCCTGTCTTAGGTTGTTCCTTCCCTGAGGAATCTTACCCATCTCTGGCTAACCAATGGGGCCAAGCAGGGTGATGTGAAGTTCAGTTTTGTCTCCTTGGTAGCCTATGCCCCTGTAGCCTCCATGCCCAGCACTGATCACATATCTCGGGGGACTCAGGTTTCTTCTCCAGGGAGGGCCCAGCTCACACGATTGGGCAAGAGACCAATCCATGGTACCAGCCACCATGAGGCTTCAAGCTCAGCATGAACAGAAAGCTCAGGCAACAGCTGAGGGCAATTGGATTGTGAGAAGAGGGTCCCTCTTGGCACAAAAGGCAAGAGGGCCAATATAGAATGCTCAATTGCCTTCCCAGTGCCTTAATTCCTTCTGAAGTGGATTAAATCCTTTCATGTCCTCTTTTAAATTGCTGCCAAACATTCAAAGAATTAGTTTGTAAGTTTGATTCCTACAACAGAGAGGAGTTGACAGGTGTGCTCCAACCACGAAGACAAGAGGAGAAACAGTCTGGAGATGGAAGACGCTGACGACGCCTTGCCACACTAGCAGTCAGCAGCTGTGCGTTGCTGCAAGTTGCCTAGGACCAAACCAGAGAGGGTCAGACCTGCATTGCCACCACATGCCCACCATCCAGATATCATTGCTGACATGTACACATAAGGAACTGTTGGACATTGAAATTGGAACTCAAACATTTTTGGTTATTATATGTTTATTTCTAGTCTGCAGAGGCAAGATTTTTTAAAGGAAAGAAATGGGGGAAAAATAGATACAGAGGCAAAGAAGCATTGAACAGACTGTCAAACTACAGCGGGGAAGGCAGGGGAGGTTGCGGGGGTTGGAGGGGGGGACTGTAAGAGATCAACCAAAGGACTTGTACACAAGCATATAAGCATAACCAATGGATACAAGACACTGGGCGGGGGCAGGTAAAGGCATGTACTGGGGGGGAGGGGAGGCCTGGGGGAGGTCAATGGGGGGAAAAAAGGAGACATATGTACTACTATTTGTAATACTTCAAACAATTTTTAAAAAAAAATGAACACAATCCCTACTGGCTTCTGTATCCTCCTGGTATTCTCCACTCCCCTGTATTCTGTTCTCTGGCCACAGGAGGGGAGCATGTGTGCAGAAGTCCAGGATAAATGTCAGCTGAAGGAGAGCCCAAACTGACTTGATGGCGTGGTTTGTGTCCCTTGTTTTTGTGTTCCTCTTGCACGCATCATGTGAAAGCAGTAACCTACATAGGAGCACTGGCTTCGCCACTTCCCTGGCTTCGTTTTCCAACACCTTGAATTTTGCAGCCTCTTCTTTCAGGGAGGTTGGTATTGCCCTCTCCCAGGCAGCAAATTCATTTGCAAACACAAAGAAAAGCCCCGGAAACGTGGAGACCAATTACACAGTTTCCAAATGTGGGCAAAAGGGGCCACATGCTCACTGGACTAACTCTGGGAAGGCCTGTGTGGCAGCCTTGCAAACTCCAGAGGCCTAAAGTAGCCACAAAGGATAGTCTGAAATTAAACTTTTTAAATTAAAAATCAGTCTATCCTGGATAGTCACATCCTAGGCCAGTATCTTCCCTGTCAAAAATCAACTTCGATCTTTTACTGAGCCTGTTGTCTTTTTGCATCTAAGATAACACACCTATGAAATGTCAAGATAACTTGTAACTTCCCTTTTTCTGGACCCCTCAGGGCACAACCAAATGCACCTGACACCACAGATTCTTTCATTGTTATTGTTATTATGTTCATTGTTGACTGTTAACTATCCTGTACCCATTTAAAATAAGTATGTGTCTATCATATTACTTTTTTAAACAATATATTTTATTGATCTTTTTACAGGGAGAGAGAAACATCGATCAGCTGCCTCCTGCACACCCCCTACTGGGGATGTGCCTGCAACCAAGGTACATGCCCTTGACTGGAATCGAACCGTGGACCCTTCAGTACGCAGGCTGACGCTCTATCCACCGAGCCAAATCGGCTAGGGCTTTCATCTTACTTTTTATCTAATCCCAGAGGTTCCCCTCCCCACCTTTGCTTTCTCTTGCCTCCCTAATCTGTCACCAATGATTTATTGTAAACCACTAGCATCTCCTTCTTTAATTGTAATGTATAAAACAAGGTGAAAAATTGCCATTCTCTGGAGCATTATCCCAATATGTTGGGCAGTTGTGGACAGTTAGGCTTAAATAAACTCACAAAAATTCTTTACAGGTTCGAATGTGTTTTTTTTTTTAAGTTAACGCAAATATTCCAGACTCCCTCAGACACCAGACAGAAGGGGTCAAGGCAGTTCATTAATTCACTCCCTAATTGTCTACCTCCAAAGCAAGTCCTCCCCAGAGAACAGACAGGGGACGGTATGTTATTGTGTCTAGAGTTTCTCTGACTGAATGCACTTGAATTTTTTAATAAGTGTTATGCTTTAGATATCTTTGCCAAACATATTATGTTTCTCAAAGGGATTTCTAGAGAAAAGTAGGGATTTTTTTCCTTATAAAACATTTACCTCCCAAGGAGTACAAGAATGAAAACAGCAATAACTTCTTGTTGTTTGTACAAAATGTTGGCTAGATAAGCTTTTTCCCACGAGTCTGCCATTCTTAACCATGAAGAGCATTTTTTCGTTCTAATTGACAACAGGTCCCTGCTTCTCAGTGCTGGACGCCCCAGTTACATAGGGTATGGTACGGGGAAGCCCAGTTCAAAACAAGCTGGGGCTTCAGTTTTATTTTAATCACTGATGGGAGGAAAGCAGGCACCCAATTATGTGTGCTTTTTCTTTTTCTGACCTATTTTTCTTTCTACTCTGTTATGAGAGGTAACATGTGTATAAGAGACAGGCAGTCCGGGTCCCAGTCCTGTCTCTGCCACTAAGTTCGTGTCATGGAGTGAGTAACTGAACGGTTTGAAAGTTTAGTCCCCTTGTTGGGCTGTTGTATGAAGTAAATGAGATACGTAGCAAAATTAGTACAAAAAATTTTAATGTGTACGTAAGGGTTCGATAAGAGGACTGACTTCACACATCACTTTTTTATTATTTGTTATGTTTTCGGTTCCTTTATTAGTACAAAAGGATATGGTACAGAAGTTAATGTACGCGTAAGAACATAGAGTATGAAAGAACAGTCCTTGGCGTTTTACCGGAGATACCCCTGCCTTCACAGTCCTTCCTGGCTCCTGGCACTCTGACAAAGCCAAGCAAAATGTATTCAGCCAGAGCATTGTGCTGCTCAGTGAATCAGCAGTGATTTATGGAGAGGACCAAGAAAGAGTCTTCCTGCTCAGGCTAGGGTGGTAGAGGAGGAGCAAACAAGTAAGTGGCAGGGCAAACCCAGGCAAAATGCCAACACCAGGCACTGCTGGGAAGCTGGAGCAATGATTATTGCAGTACCAGATTTTCACCACATGGCGTCGCTATCGGGAACTTTTGTGCTCAAAAACTTTGACACAAGCAAGCGACTTTCAACCATTTTCATGTTATGCGCACAAACTAATTACGAAAATTCTGCGCACACCACAAAAATATGTATTTGCCCATAGACACAAAAAGGTATAATTTTTATTCAGTCATACTGGACGGCTATTGTTGTGTTGGCTGTTGTCATTAAAAAAATTTTTTTATTTTATTTTATTGGGGTGACATTACTCAACATGAACATATAGGTTTCATGTGTGGATTACTAATTTACAAAATCTGTATATAAGACCATGTGCCCACCACCCAAAGTCAAATCTTCTGTCACCTCATATTGGGACTCATTTCTTCCCCCAATCCCCTCCCTCTGGCAGCCACCACACTGCTGTTTTTGTTTGTTTGTTTGTTTGTTTTTTATAATCTAAAGGGGAAAGGTCAGTGCCCCTGATTAAATAATCAGGTATTGCATATTTTAAAAATTCTTGCAGCTTACTGGTTGAAAATTGCTGATTCAGACATTACTAATAACTTTTTACTTGAGCATTAACTATTTAATTTTTAATTTGTGTACACCATGAGAGTCATTTTTTAAGAACTGGGTGAGACCTTAAACATTATTTGTTTATTCATTCAACTTTATTCCTTCATTTCCCACAAATATTTATTGGACGGCTACCATGTGTGCCTGTGTATGGATGAGGATGGCTTGTGTAAGTGACTTGTGTGTCATATTGTGATTTATAAGCTATTTGGTCTTCAGTCACAGTTTCTGGCTCACAGCTTCCCAAAACCCTTGGAATTTCCTAAGTGTTGAGAGTGATAAATGTGTGTTTTGTTACATCAAGGAGGTGACTTTTGAACCCCTCTCCCCGCAAGGGTAGGGGACCGTCACCAGGAAAACCAACCATGTGATTGTAGGTTTAGAACTTTCGGTCGGACCCCCACCCCTGTCCTAGGGGAGGGAGAGACGCTGGAGATAGGGTTCAGTTACCAATAGCCAGTGACTTAGTCCATCATTAGGTGGACATCATCCTAGACATCTTTCTGTGAAAACATACAGGTGGAAGGGGAAGGTTGAGGCTACTTTTAGGGAAATGGAGTCCTATAAGAGACCCTATTCTTAAATACATGTCAATAATTTAATTATACTTGAATCTAACAAAAGAACTTGATGGGGGTTTGGGGGACTTGGTGAAAAAGGTGAAAGGATTGAGAAGTACAGATGGGTAATTACAAAATAGTCATGGGGATCTAAAGTACAGCATAGGGAATATAGTTAACAATATTGTAATAACTTTGTACGATATCAGGTGGGTACTGGAAATAATGATGGGAACATTTTATAAAGTATATGATTGCCTATCCGCTATGTTGTGCACAGGAATTAATACAAAATAATACTGAATGTAAACTGTAATTGAAAAAAATGTTTTTAATTTAAGGAAAAAAACCACTGATGCTAAACTTTAAGAATCAGTGAACTCCAAATATGTTTGCTGTTAACACACACACACACACACACACACACAAGTATTGGATTTCTGAACCATTTCTTTGTCCCTAAAATTAAGGCCCTTAAAATTATAAGTCAAGTTCATCTATTTCCTGTTCTCAAAGATCATACCACTGAGGAAGAAAGCATTGAGCAAGCCAGCCCACTGAGGTTTCAGGAAAGAAAGCCAAAAAACACTGAGCATTAACCCTTCAAAACATCTTAGGACCTTGGTGGAAAACTTTGCTTTCTATATTGGACTCTCTGCTTTGTTTCCTAGCTAAAGCTTTGCCCAAGCTGTCCCAACCATAGCACAACCTTAATGATATTTGCCATAGAGTTCAATTTGCTGTGTATTGCAATGAAATAACACAATCTTGCAGATGTAGTAAACTTTATCATTTTAAGAGCTATGCTCAGTTTTGACCTCCTTTGAATGTCACAGCAACCTTGTTCAGCAGTCCTGGCTGGTGTTTTGCCCCCATTTGACAAGCGGTGACATTAAGGCTTACAGAAAGGAAGCCACGTGCCCACAGTCACAGGGAGCAAGTGGAAAGGCCAGGGAGTTTTGTAGACTCCTAGACTTTTGCCCTTTCTATCACATATTAATAACCCTTAAAATGCCAAAATAGTGAAAGTAATTTAATATAGTTTGTAATGCACCCACATAATTAAAATATAAAAGTAATTGACATTTTTCTTACTTCCCCAAAAGAAAAACATCTCAAACCTACTAAGTGGTTAGTGGGGTATTTTTTAAAAATCATACTAACAGATGATCTCATTTGACAGAGCAAGACCCAAGGGAACTGAATACAGGACAGGTAAGTTTGTATATTGAGTAGGGAAAGGAATAATAATAGTATTTTAATATGTTATGGCACTGTGCTAACCATTTATTTGTACTACATAATACTTAGAACAATCCATTGAGGTAGACATCATTGTTATCCCAATTTTGCAGAAGAGGAAACTGAAATTTGAAGAGATCAAATAGGTAGGAAGTAACAAAGGACCTGGGATTTCAGCCCCTGTTTGTCTGATGCAAAAATCCTGCATTTTTAACCCAAGGGAGGCTCTATTATATTCTCTGGAGAACAGAGGGAGGACAAACGAACTAAGTAAAGGTACAGCTGGAAAGAAGAAAAGTTGACCTCGATGATTGTGATGTATTCT
The DNA here is from genome assembly GCA_026230045.1 of Corynorhinus townsendii. NCBI lineage: Eukaryota > Metazoa > Chordata > Mammalia > Chiroptera > Vespertilionidae > Corynorhinus > Corynorhinus townsendii. The sequence goes on along the minus strand of JAPDVU010000006.1, from coordinate 148,680,716 downwards.
CTGCCTCTTTCTTCTACTCTCCTCTCCCCTGCAGTCACCCAGAGCCATGGAACTGTATTTCCTCTCGTCCACAGAGAAATTAACTCTCTAAAAAGCGTCTAGATCTCATTTAAGACACAGGACAAGTGACTCTTCACAGATTTAAAAGTCATGTTTAAGACTTTCGATATATTAAGGCAGATTTTAGGAAGAATTAAAAATGTAACCTATCTGCCCGGCTGGTGTGGCTCAGGGATTGGGCATTGACCTATGAACCAGGAGGTCGTGGTTCAATTCCCAGTCAGGGCACATGCAGGGTTGTGGGCTTGGTCCCCAGTAGAGGACATGCAGGAGGCAGCCGATCAATGATTCTCTCTCATCATTGATGTTTCTACCTCTCCCTCTTCCTTCCTCTCTGAAATCAAGAAAAATAAAAAATAAAAAGAAATGTGATAACGAAGTATTTAAAATACTCAGCATGATACCTGTAGCAATTAACATGAGGAGAGGAGAGAAGAGGCAAGAGGCACAGAAAATGCCAAGCAATGACGAAGAGGCCATCGGTCTCATTGGCATTGTGATGAGGCCAGAGACATTGGGTAAGAAAGCCCACAGCTGTCTCCCAGTCCTGCTGGCTGTTGCTGTCTGTGGAAGTCCAATGCCAGAGGCTGCAGCCAGGAGGTCATGCTCTTGTGAGCAGCTCACTTCAGTTCCATGGGCACCGATGACATCTCTAAGGCAACACTCAAAAACACTGTTTTGAGAGGTACTGGTCCAAAAATAGTTATATCTGAATTGTTCTCTCTGTACTGCTAGACAGAGAGTAACTTCATACAGAAAACAAAATTCATAGCAACACTGACTCATATCTGTATGGGGTCCAGTGTTTCTGTGCGCCAGCTCATCACTTCTGTGACTTTGGGATTTCTTGAACTATCAGTAAAATGGCGGGGGGGGGGGGGGGGGGGGTGCGGAAATAGGAGAAACTTCAAAAAGAAATTTTATAAAATAAAGGATTTTAAAAAAAATAGCTTACCTGCATTTTAAAAACTGTATAAAATTCGATTGGCACTAATTACACTGATATTATTTTTATTTTTTATTTTACTATATGCTGGTGAAAACTCTGTTATGGAATTAACCCCAGTATATGGATAGGTATTTGGGAATGACTTCAGTATATTACTTCATGAAAACGCAGAAACACATTTATTATTCTCGATTTCCAGAGGAAGAAAGGAAGGAATACATGAGGTAAAGAGATTTTCCAAAGACACAGTGCTTCGGGTGGGCTCAGACTCAAAAAAAGCTCAGAATCAGGAAATTCTCAGGATTCAGTGCCAGCAACCTATGAGATGCTAAATAATTCATAAAAACACAGCATAGGCAATTTCAGGCTATTTATGTAGCTTGTTAATTACATAAAAGAAAATTGCAAATGCCATCAGGTATCTTTCGGGCTTCTCCACTCCCCCATAACCCAAACTATATATCTAGATAGATCTAAAATATGGCTGCTGAATAACTGTAAGAATAATATATTTTTAAATTTATTTTTATTGTTGAAAGTATTACAGATGTCCCTTTTTTGTTTCCCCATTGGCTCAACTCCACCCCCACCCATACCCCCAGGCCTTCACCACTATTGTCTGTGACCATGGGTTATTCATATATGCATATAAATTCTTCGATTAATCTCTTCCCACCCACCCACCCCCTTCCTTTTCTCTGAGATTCGTCAATCTGTTCCATGCTTCTATGTCTCTGGATCTATTTTGTTCACCAGTTTATTTTGTTCATTAGATTTCACGTATGAGTGAGATCATGTGACACTTGTCTTTCTCTGACTGGCTTATTTGTTTGGTATAATATCAATCTACATATTGCGTATACATAGACTTAAATTGAAAGACCATAACTTTTTCATTCTCTCTTCATTTCTTACCCCACATTTCCCCCCAATATCTACATTCTCAGTCTAATGCCAGTGTTCTTGATCCAGCATCTAAAAGGGTTCAGAAATCTGGAGAAGGTGCTGTGCATAAATTAAATAAGAGTCCAGAGAAGAAACATAATTTTGAAAGGCATTTTGGGGACCAGAGGAGCTTGGCTAAAGGAGCTAAGTTCTCCTTGTCTCAGGACCCCTTGCTTTTTATTAACACAATTTGTCCTAAGGCAAGGTGGAGATACACACATCAAAGGGTAGAGTTTGGTACAGAATCCATTGTCAGAATGGGGGATTGCCTTAGGCTGTTCAGGTGTTTGGCTAGTAGGAGGCAATAACATGTAGATTGAGATGCCCTCAGCTGTCTGGCAGCAAGCAATCAATTTATGCATCCTTTTGGGGGAAATGCCTTTAGCCATTCGCAGATGATTCAGCCCTGCTGACATGCTGGAATTGTCTTCTGGCATCAATCTTTCCCAGTGCTCTGTCTTTTCACATAATCTGTATATCACAGTAGGAAAGAACTGGGATGAGTAAAGCTTCTTACGTTTTTAGAAACAAGTTGATAATGAAAACATCGTGGAAACTCAGCTAATTAAAAGCCAGGCATACTTTGTTGGGAGGTCCCAATTTATTCATAAACTATTTCCCACTGAGATAAGGCTGCCTGTTTCTACCTGCTAAGACATTCAACTCTTTAGTCTTCAGAATTGCAGCCCTTTAGAGCCATTACTTTAGAGCAAGGCCTGGTGTCACCATAATTGTTGCAAAGAACATTTTTTTTTTTTTTGACGGACTGAACACCTGATGCAAACACTTGAGCTGACAGCACACATCTGGGTGAGCCAGTTTTCAGCCAACTGCATTCTTGGGAATAATCAGAAAGCCCAGCCCCCCGTGCAAGTCCTAGGGGCCTCTGTTCTTCAGATGTCAATCAAATGTACACACTTCTGCTTCCTCACTCCAAACAGCAGCGGCAGTAGAAACAACCAATGTTTCATATTCACATTTATTTGGTTAACACTGGATTATGTTATTTTCATGTGGACCTGCTCCGAGCCTTTCTCCTAATGTTTATTAGGAATTTCCAAGTAGTCAGCACTTTTAAAATATATTTAAGCAAAGGACTCTCTTCCCTTTTTTTTAACAGGGTTTGGAGAGGCAGCTTCAAAAAAATTCCTATTATTCTGTGGGAATGTGATTTGGGAAATTATAATCAAATGTGTATGTTAAACCAGTGTAGCTTACTTAAGACCTTGCAGATTTGTAAAATTTTTACTAACTGCACCCTAGAGTGAAAAGATAAATTTCAGGTGCCTTTAATCTCTAAAACCCATGAATCCCTGGACTCCAGCCTGAAGCTTTCTGTAAATTTTCTCCCAAGACCCACGACCACCTCCCTCCATAAATCTATCCCCAACTCTAATTGTAAAAGCAAGAGTTTAGTAAAAGCTCAAAATGTGCCCATAAACATGTTGCACACATGTAGGGTATTTCACCTAACCCTACAGTCCATGCTATGAAAATACTATAATTATTCTCCCCATTTACAGATGAAGAATTTAAATCTTGCCAGGTTAGGACATTTTTCAACATCACGTGGGTAATTCCTAGAATCCGAGGCACACTCTGCAGACCCAGCATCTTTCAGCACCTATCCCTCTCTGCTATGTAAATATTAGCACCTCCCCTGATGTCCCTCCTGGATACTGTATCACACTTGACCTTGTGAAAAACCTGCACGTGACTCCTACTTTGGTCCCCAGTGCTTACCGGTGTGTTTCATCAGCCTTTTTTTTTTTTTTTTTTTGCGTAGCAATAGAAAATAGCCAAAGGAGTCAAGACATCTGCAAAGGGGCAAAGGGGACTGGCTGGCTGTCCCTTCCCAGACAAAGGCCAGGTCCTCGGGGAACACAAAAGACTTGTGAAATGGGAGGAACACTCCAGCCAACTGATAAAAAGCCTTCCCTGTGTCCTGTAACCTCTGACTTGGACCCCAGTGAATACTATTTGTTTAAATAATGATCAGAACATAATAGATACAATGAGCTTGCCAAGAGCCCATCTATTCAGCTCTGCTTGGCTAAGAGGACAAAAGGAAGAAGAAAACCGCCCGGATGTGGCCATGACATGCTTTGTTGGGCTCCGATTTCTCCAAAGGCTAAGATTCTAAGTCTAAGTCCCAGTCCCTCCTTCTGGGAGTACTCATCTATTTACTTTAGGGGTTTTTGTTTCTGTTTTGAAATAGGATAAGATCTCTCCTTATATGCAAGATTTCATGTTGTTACAGTCTACTCAGAAAGACAGTTATGGGAAATAAACCTTCTAAACCTCCAAGCTTTTCTCCCAGAAGAGCCTGAGCTGCCGAAGTACCCTTGGGCAGGGCCACTCCTACTTTGTGAAGAAAAGAAAAAAAATAGTAAAGTCCTTGGTAACTTAAAACTTTGGAGTCCTGCTGGTTTAACTAGTAAAAATTATTAAGTATCTAGGTATTTTGAAATAAATATACACTGAAATATTAATCTGAGTTTGCCTACTTTTGACCTTTTATCACAGAAAGGCTAGAAAACATACCTGAAACTGTTAGTGAATGTTTTTTTTGTTTGTTTTTTAATAAGAAATATGACTCTCAAAAGTGTAAGTGTATTTGCCAATCTAAAGAATGCGAACTGCTTAATTTTTGGTGATCGCCCAATATAAGCAGCTGGCTTACGGGGAGAGGCAGAGCAGATTGTTGTGGATGACCTGCTGCTCTCCCACACTGCCAGCATTATTGGAATAAACGCTCATATTGAAAGATGAGACAGAGGGCCGGAGTCCAGGACACAGGCTTTATTAGAGGAGAAGACCCTGCAGGGCTATATTCCAGGTGGAAAAAGCGCACACGCAGGGATGGAGGCACCTTTTGAGGGGAGGAAACGGAAGGGATGGGGCTTCTTGGCACACGCTGATTGGTGGTTCCATATAAGGCACACAATTAGGAACTTTAGAAATCGGGGTTTAGGATATTTGGCAGGTGCTGATTGGTGGTTCAATGTTTAGTCCATATAAGGTGCCTGGTTAGGTGTTCAGGAATGGAGTTTACGTCATTCTTTGTCCATCAGTTGGGGGAAGGGAGGATCTATCACATATATGATTCAACCCTGTCTCTGCTTAATGGGCTCAAGTAGTGCCAGGCAGCCTGGACCCCCTGATTGTACAGTTAAACTTTCTCCCAGGACAGTCATGCTCCCTTTGCTCCTAACTTTGTAAGGAAGGCCAAGCTGTGATGAAGTCTATTGTTGTTTAAAAAAAAAAAAAAAAGTAATATCAGGAGTTACAAGATGATATAGCTGGCAAGTTCCTTAGCTGAAAAGAGAAATGCAAAAGTCTCATGCTATACCCTTCTGCTCTTGAATCCATGCAAAAATAAAATTCAAGTGATGATGATCATATCAAGAAAAGCAAACAACAAAAGGTCCCACCAGACTCCCTGGGAGGGGCCTTTTGTGAGCAGAGAAATGCGTGTGAAGATACAAACTAGAGCAGCCAAGAGCATCCTAAGGAAAGGAATGTGGAGGGTCCAGAGGGGACCATCTGGGACGGAAAAGAAATTGAAGCCTGCAAAGATGGGAAGGCCATAGAAAAGGAGATTTGGGGGAGAGAAAGAACATGTCTGGCACCTAGACAGAAAACAGCGGGGCGGGGGGGGGGGGGGGGACACAGAAATAGAAAAGGTGGGTTAGGTGAACTTTGGACATCTATTTGAGAGGTTAGTATATTTGTAAAAGAATTGAATCAACTTCAAGCTGGTAATTGGTGAATAAAGGATGTGCTAGGAGATCCGGTCACATTTGAGTTATAGGTCCCTTTTATTTCTTAAATATGTTTTTATTGATTTGAGAAACAGAGAGGAAGGGAGGGAGGGGGGGAGAGAGAGAGAGGGTGAGAGAAAGAGAGAGAAAGAGAGAGGAACAACTATGTGAGAGAGGTACATTGATCAACTACCCCTTGCATGCCCCCTACTAGGGACTGAGCCTGCAACCAGGCATATGCCAGACTGGGAATCTAACTGACAACCTTTTGGTTCATGTGACAATGGACACTCAACCATCCAAGCCACACTGACCAGGGCATAGGTCCCTTTTTATTAAATACTTTGAAAAGGCAACATTGATCCATTTATCTCTTATTAAAAGATCAACTGAGGCATATTAAAATTTATAAGAATTTATTTGAGCAAAAATTCATTCAAATAGTACAGCTTCCAATTCGGCAGATAGAAGGATCTCTGAGGAGCTGTACAAAATGAAAGATTTTTATAGCCAGAAGGGCGTGAGAACAGGGAAGTTAATTCCAGACAGAAGGCACGTTGGCTATGGCAGGTTCCTGTCTTTAGGGGGCCAGGGTCTCTCAGGCAGATTACCTGCTTCCTGCTGATCGGGAGGTTCCTGAGTGACTGTGAGATTCCATTTCTGAGAGAGCCAGAACTGTAAGTAACTCTTGGTTTGGTGGTGCAGGGCTTAGCATAAGTGACTCCATTTGGGGCCTGTTGTCTTGTTTTTGTAACATTCTCTAAATCCAGTGCCTAGGACTTCTTTAAGCACCAATGTCCTTCAATAAACATTATTTTCTATATTGGTAGCAGATTTATTCTTTTGGTGAAGTGGGAGGAGGAATAGGAGGTATGAAATGAGAGTTCTGCTTCTCCCCTCATCTAGCATAGAAAACGATGATCTGATTTCGAATCAACTACACTCCCATATAGCTATACACACACATCATGATTCCAACAATAAATCCATATTTTATGGTAAACATTTTAAGATTGCTATGATCCCTTCTTTATACAAGAAAGTTAAGAGGTTTAAAAATTCCACCAAATCCATGGCCAAAATCTGGAGACATGTTTTTGACTCCTAGATTGGGGTTCTTTCCACCACACTTGTGTGTTTCTCAAAGTGTGGGCCACAGATGGCAACATCCCAGGGATCATGTTAGAACTACAGCAGTGAAGCTAAGGGATAAGAAAAGTAATGCACAGAAAAAAACATGAATTGGCATAAAAGAACCCAGTGGAAATGCAGAATCTCAAGTCCTACTCCACACCCCCTGAATCAGAATCTGCATTTTCACACAATCCCCAGGTGATTCATATGCACATTTCAGTTTGAATGGCTGGCATTCATTCCACAATACCCCCTACTCCAAACTGAGAGCCTTCATTTCTAGCTATAGCATTACTCGGGATATAAAATAGAAAAGTTCTGTGTGAAATTTGAAAATCCTATGCCGCTAAGATACCATATGGCATTACAAAGTAAGCTACAAAGCAGTTTGTTTAGAATAATTCCATTTTAAAATAAATTTTATGTACATGGCATGTATATCCACACAGAGAATAAAGATGAAGGGTTTTAATGAAAATGATCTCTCTGGTGATGGGATTATGGGCAATTTTGTCCTTCTTTATTAACTTTCTTTAAGAAACACCTATTAATTTTTTAAAGTGAGTCTTTTGGCAAACACTGAATCTAGCCAGCTAAGAGAGTCAAAAAAACAACAACTAATGCACAGAAAAGCCACGAATTGGCATAAAAGAGCCCAACAGAATGCCATTACTAACGTTTTCTGGGATACCAACCAAGCATGAAGGGAACTCTCCGAGCATTTTAAAAGGTCAGACTCCACTCCCTGCAGGAAGGGGCTCTTTCTTCTGGCCCCCAGGGGGCAGCCCTGTGTAGGTTACAAGAGCCTGCTCTTCTCCCCCACGTGTGAATAATCAGATCTCATGTTAGTCATAATTCATGTACATTGAGGGTCTGAAACATTCTGGGCACTTTAACAACAACAAAAACAACAAATATTAAGATAGATAATATTTTATAAACAGAGGCATTCCCTCACCGCCCCCCCCCCCCCCCCCCCCAATAAACAGAAAAGAAACAGAACACAAACCACCCACATTGCTCAGCCATAGCAGCAAAGAGTCTCTGGCTGTGATGGTATCTGGCCCTGCTGAAGACATAGTTGGACTTCTTTCATGGCAACACAGACGGAGATGGGACCTTGGAGGGTAACCCCTTAATTTTACATTGTCAATAAAGCTTCCCACGAAACCCCATCCTCCCGTTGGGGCCACAGGAAATTCTTTTCCTCACAGCGTCCCAAGAACTCCACTTCCACCGATAACACTGGTACCAATTTTAATGTGGGAAAGGGGTTTGCTCCACACCCCAAGCAATGCTCTAGACACCAGCTGAGTGTTCTACCAACTCAGCTCAGTTCTGACACTACCTACCCAGAGACAGCTTCAGATTCCACAGGTTAAGGCTTCACTCCTACAGGAGCCCGCTCCCCACATACACGCTTCAGATGCCAGCCTCTAGTCCTGGTTGTTCCCTGTGCTTCTGACTGACTGGCTATAGATCAGAGGTCCCCAGGACCTCTCCTTGGTTTGATTAATTGCTAGAGCAGCTAAAAGAACTCAGGAAACCCATCGATTCACTAGATCACTGGTTTATTATAAAAGGGACATAACTCAGGAACAAGACAGACAGAAGAGATGCATAAGGTATGGGGAAAGGATAGGAAGCTTCCACACCCTCTACAGGTGCAACGCTCGCTGAATCTCCACGTTCACCAGCCAGGAAGCTCTTCAAACCTTGCCCTTTTGGGTTTTCATGGAGACTTCATTACAAAGTCATGATTGATTAACTGATTGATCATTGGTGATTGAGCTCAGTCTCCAGCCCCTCTATCTTCCCTGAAGGTCAGGGGGTAGAACTGAAAATTGCAACCCTCTAAAATCACTGGATTGAATCCTTTGGCAACCATGCCCCATCCTTTGGTGCTTTCCAGAAGTTAACTTACGATTATCACTCTCAACACTTAGGAAATTCTAAGAGTTTGGGCTGTGAGCCAGGAAAAAGATCAAATATACACTGAGTGGCCAGATTTTTATGATCTCTGAATGCATAATTGGCCACTCAGTATATGTGTGTGTGTGTGTATATATATATATATAATATAATATAATATAATATAATATAATATAATATAATATAATATATATACATATATGTGTGTGTGTGTGTATATATGTATGTATGTGTGTGTGTGTATGTATGTGTGTATATATATATATTAGAGGCCTGGTGCATGAATTCATACATGGGTGGGGTTCGGCCAGCCTGGCCAGGAGGAGGGGACATGGGCGGTTGGCCAGCCTGCCTGCTGGTCGAACGCCTGGTTGAGGGGACAATTTGCATATTAGCCTTTTATTATATAGGATATACACTGAGTGGCCAGATTATTATGCATTCAGAGATCATAATAATCTGGCCACTCAGTGTATATGAAAATTATATTTTGGTTATCTGAATGACCAAATATATGTTTTTCTTATAAATCACAATGTTGCAGCTGGAAAAGATTTTAGAGAGGTATTTGGTTGAAGATAATAAAGACTGATAATTTTATTTATTTATTTATTTTTAATTGAAATTCTTAATTGTTGAAAGTATTACATATGTCTCCTTTTTCCCCCATTGATCTCTTCCCGGCCACTCCCCGCCCCCAACCCCCCACCAGCACATGTCCCCACCCCACTACTGTCTGTGTCTTTTGGTTATGCTTATTTGCATGCATACAAGTTCTTCAGTTGATGCTTTCCCCCTGCCTTCCTTCACTCTTAGGTTTGATGGTCTGTTCTATGCTTCTATGTCTCTGGGTCTATTTTTGTTCATCAGTTTATGTTGTTCATTATATTCCATAAATGAATGAGATCATGTGGTATTTATCTTTATCCAACTGGCTTATTTCACTTAGCATAATGCTCTCCAGGTCCATCCATGCTGTTGCAAATGATAAGAGTTCTTTCTTTTTTATAACAGTGTAGTATTCCACTGTGTAGATGTACCACAGGTTTTTAATCCACTCATCTGCTGATGGGCGCTTAGGCTGTTTCCAAATCTTAACTATTGTAAATTGTGCTGCTATGAACATAGGGGTGCATATATTCTTTCTGATTGGTGTTTCTGAATCTTGGAATCTGTTCCTAGAAGTGGGATTACTGGGTCAAACAGGACTTCATTTTTAATTTTTTGAGGAAACTCCATATTGTTTTCCACAGTGGCTGATGACTGATAATTCTTATCTCACTGTTAACACTAAGGAACTATGTATCTAGTCTCTGCTCTTTTGGAATGCCAGTGGCCTTTTTTGTTGCTCCTCAAATCAAACCACACATAATGCCCAATTATCAATGAGCTTCCATGCCAAGCAATGATGTCCTAGCTTCCTCATCTAAGCAATTAGGATAATACTAATACTTTGTATGATTGCTAGGAGGTGAAAGTGGGGGAATGCATGGAACAGACTTATCACAATGGCATGTACATAGATAGCAAAGAGTAAAAGATACCGGCCATCATTCTCAATACTGATATTGTGGTAGTTAGAGAAAGGGCCATGTACTCATCTCTATACAGTATTCTTACTCCTACTAAGTGTCTGGTGCATGGCAGGTGCTCAAAAATTGTGGAATGAGTAAAGGTATTACTAAAAAAAATCAAGGATGCCCAGGGTTTAGAACTCAGAATGATGAGAGGTCTCTTTTCATTTTTTTTAGCTCATATTTAAAAAATCCATGTAGAGAGACAACCTTATGCTGATACTGATAAAAGTGAAAAATTGATGTTTTTTTGGTCCTAAACAACAACAGAAAGAATATGTTTCTAATGGGGGGGTGGGGAGGGGAGACGTGGGGAGGGAGATACCTTGACCACCAGCTTCCGAACACTGACTTCCTGAAAGAAAGTAGAAAAATTCAAATCTACAGCTTCTCTGAGATCCATGCGCAGGGCTGTATTGGCCAATTCTCCAGGGGGGAGAAGCTTCCATCCACCAATGAACCCAGCCTCCTTTTGCAAACCCCTTTTATAGGCAAAATTCCTTTTCTCTGTCCTTGGTTTTATTTCCCTCTGTGGAGTGCTTACAACATTGTGGTTTGAAGGAGCAACAGGGAGAGAGGGGGCAACGTGCAGGGCGAGTTCCTCCAAATGTCAGGCAGGGTAGTGCCAGGACAGCTGGGCCGAGGAGGGCACTGGTGTGGCTAGGGAGGATGTGAGCTCAGCCTCATCTGGTTTCTTTTAATGCTCGCAGCAAAAGCCCTGAGTTATTGCATTCTTTCTCAATGTCTTACATAAAATCAGATTATTAAATGCAGAGAGAGTCAACTGTTCTCTGTCCTCTTGGCTAGTTTTCTTGCATCACCATAGCAATATCCATAAACAGAGAAGTAAATTAACTTCTCAAGAAGTCTGCTGGCTTTACTGTTCAAATTGCTCTCACTTTCCCTGCTTAACCACACATGTGTACACACACGCACACGCTCACACGCACCGTTGTTGGAACTTGTCTTCCTTATTGTTAAGTCTATGAATTGACCCAGTGGTGATAAGACCTAAGAGCACAGCTTGGTTCCCATCACTGTTTTGCTTTAAAAACCTTTAATTACTCCTCATTGCCCTCAGAATTGTGATTCCTTTGCTTAGTGTTTCAAGTTCTTGATCTCTTTCAAAGCCACATCTTCATCATTATTTGTCAGTGTCCCCCAGAAGCCATTTGAGGAGGAAAGGGTCTCATTGCCTTATAGAACTCTTTCTTGTCTGATCGTGGCATTTCTGTCCAAGCCCCCTGCAGTCATCTCATCACAATCAAAGCAACCTTCAGGTCCACCTCCAGCCCTGAATCCCAAACTTCCCTTCTTCTGTTTCTACTGCCCCAGCCTGAACCAAGCCGTTCTCAAGTTCAACCTGGATGACATCGTCAAGAGCTTCTGAACTGGTCTGCCGATTTTACTCTTGCCACGCATGGTCTATTTTTGACACAGCAGTCAGAATGATCTTAAAAAATTTTAATCATATGAGTTCACTCTCCTGCTCAAAACCCTTCTGTGACTCTCCTGGTACACAGATTAGGTTCAAAGGCCTTATAATGCTGGCTGGGTCCTGTAAGACCTGGCCCAGCCCACCCTGGCTCTTCCTCTCCAGAATCACAGGCCTTATTTCCATTCCTTGATCATGCCAAGCCTGTCCCTACTTCTGGCCTTCACATTTTCTCTTATTCTGGAACAGTTTCCTCTGATTGTTTCAGGGTTGGTGCCTTTTTATCATCACTCAGGTCTCAGCTTAAATTCTCCTTGGAGAGTTTTTTGACTACCCAACCTGCAGTCACCCTCATCCCACCCCAACACTCTATCAAATAGCCATTTCTCCAAAGATAGAAATAGCCAATAAACACAGTGAAAAGATGATCAATATCATTAGTAACTAGGGAAATGCAAACTAAAGCCATAATGAGATACCACCTCACACCCATTAGGGAGGTGTTTTTTTTAAGAAAAAAAAAACACACACACACACATAGAACATGTTAGTAAAGATGAGGATGTAGAGCAATTGGAACCCTTGTGCACTGCTGGTAAGAATGTAAAATGGTGCAGCCTTTGTGGAAAAAAGTACAGCAGTTCCTAAAAAAACTGAGCATAGTCTTGGCTAGTTTGGCTTTGTGCATAAAGCATTGGCCTGTGGACTGAAGGATCCTGGATTCAGTTCCAGTCAAGGGCACATGCCTGGGTTGCAGGCTTGATCCCCAGTGGGAGACACGCAGGAGAGAGCCGATCAATGATTCTCTCTCATCATTGATGTTTCTATCTCTCTTTCCCTCTCCCTTCCTCTCTGAAATCAATAAAGATATATTTTTAAAAAACCACAAAAACAAACAAAAACTGAGCATGGAATTATCATATAATTCAACCATTCCACTTCTGATTACCTACCCACAAGAACTGAAAGAGGATCCCATGTTCATAGCTTTATTCACAAAAGCAAAAGATGAAAGCAACCCAAGTGTGTATTGACAGATGAAGAAATAAACAAATGTAGCATATACATACAGTGGAATACTATCCAACCTTAAAAAGGAGAGAAATTCTGATATATGCTACAACATAAATAAAACTTGAAACATTATGCTAAGTGAAATAAGCCAAACAGATTCTATATGATCCCACTTACATGATGTACCTACAGTGGTCAAATTCACAGAAACAAAAAATAGAATGGTAGTTGTCAGGGGCTGTGGGGGAGGGGGAGGGGAAGTTATTGTTCAACTAGAGGCCCGATGCACGAAATTCATGCAAGGGGCTCCACCCTCGCAGCCCCGGCTTTGTCCGAAAGGTCGTCCAGAAGGACGTCTGGTCTAATTAGCACATTACGCTTTAATTATTATTATAGATGGGGATAGAATGTCAATGTTAGAGGGAAATAGTTTTGGAGATGGATGTTCATGATGATGTGTGATTGTGCTCAATGCTATTGAACTGTACACTTAAAAATGGTCAAATGGTAAAACAAACAAAACCTCCTTTCCTGCAAATCTGTAGAAACAGAGGAGATACATGGTTGCCCAAGGCTGGAAGGGGTTGGGGAAAATGGGGAGTAAATGCTGATGGGTAAGATGGTCTCGTTGGCATGACAAAAATGGCCTAAAATTTATTGTGGTGATGGTTGCACAACTCCGTGAAATACTAAAAACCATTGAATTGTATACTTTAAATGGGTAATTTACATGGTGTGTGAATTATAGCTCAGTAAGGGTGATATACATAGAGAAACCTCCTTTGTCATTTGACAATCCCTTTACCTAGACAAGTAATCCACAACTTTGGCTGCCCATGACATTCCTTCTCATTCAATCAAAAAAATTTAAATTCCTTTCTTCTTCTCCATCAAAAGTAATTACCCTCTGCCCATTTCCTTCCCATCCTGCTGCCCCAAAACTAACGTTATATAATGATGGGTTTTTTGTTTTGTTTGTTAATCCCTACCCGAGGATATTTTCTCCATTGATTTTTAGAGAGAGTAGAAGGGAGGGAGATAGAGAAACACCGATGTGAAAGAGACACATCGATTGGTTGCCTCCTGCACACATTCCCTTCGGGGGCCAGAATCAAGCCTGCCACCGAGGTACATGTCCTTGACCAGAACTGAACTCGGGACCCTTCAGTCTGTGGGCTGATGCTCCAACCACTGAGTGAACCATCTGGGGCCATTTATGTTTTTTAAAAGACCTAATGAGTGCGTATGATGAACAGCTTCTGACACCTATTAGGTTGAGCTAATGTGGAAAATCCAGGAAACCTGGCAGACCCTGGAGGATATATTTAGATAGGTGTCACAGCAAACACAGTAAAAGCTGCCCATGATCTTTTCTGTTTTTGCTGCCAAGAGGGATAGAAACTATCAGTCACAGGGATAAGCTTTCACTTTCCAGAGAGGAAAAAGAGAAAACAAAGAGCTTCCCAGCAACCCGAGCCACTGGACTGAGTCAGCATTACAGCAGTGTTCTGGGTTGCTTTTAATTCTCTCAAAGGTAAAATCCTGGGATTCCCTGAAGAGCTCGTGATTAGAAAGGGCGATCTGGGTTCTAGAACAGCCCTGTTCCATGTTAAAGGTAACAAAACCAGACAGTAGTTAAAGTGGTAAGGATTAATCATTGCAATGGGAAAAGAGTCCAGCATGAACTGAACTGAACTTTGAATTGTACAGATGTGACTGAATGTTTTCATGTGAGAATAAGGAACAGGCAGGGGATTGAGCAGGGAGCTCAACCTGAGTCAGGGAAGTGAAAAATGGAAACCTTTAGTTTTCTTAGGAAGGCACTTTTAGGGAGCTTAGGGTCATCCTAAGGATGTGGCCTTGAGCTGTTAGAAACTATGTTGGTGTTTTATTAAAGTCTTTAAAGACAAAGGTTGAGGCCTAGTCCAGAAGAGGGCTCAGGGGAGCCTGGCTAGAGTTAGGTCAAGGAGAGACTCTTGGTTATCTGTCACTTGCTAGCTGTGTGATCCTGGGTGAGTCAAATACCATCTCTGACCCCTAGTTTCTAAGATCAAAATACTCCCAAGACCAGTACCTTTCCCAATAACTCACCCCTACTTGTTCTCCTGCAAGAGAGGGGGGAGTTGGGTTTGAGTCTCATGTCAGTACTTGTTAGATATGTGACTTTGAACAAGTACTATTGCCATTGAGTGCCAGTGTCCACACCCTTAAAATAACAACAAATGACCTTGACAGAGATTGGCATCTATGACTTCTGCTTCATTACGTTTCCTTGAATATATCAAAATCGGGACTTTCACTATTTTATGTGGTAAAGTAAACATTTAAAAATAACCCAAATGTCTTTCAGTAGAAGACTGGTTAAGTAAATGGAACATTTATACAATAGAATCCTGAGAAAAAAAAATTTAAAAATAGATAATTATAATAGAATAAAGGCTAAAAATCATGAAGTGGAGGGAAAAAAATCAAGTTATAGAACAAGATTTCTAATTAGATCTCATTTTATTAAGTAAAAGGCATATAAATAATATATGAACATGCACATGTACATGTATATGTGTATAGAGATGAAAGCATGGTTGGATATACACCAAACACTAACATACCTGTACTGTTGCCTACTGTGTGTTTGTTGTATGTGGATGTGGATGTTGGGGAGTGAGGGATGATGATTAGAATCTATTAATGAGGATGTCACTTTTCCTATTAAAGAGTAGGCAATTTGTGCCAGGCTCCTGTGCAAAGCATTTAGGTTTAGTGACTCATAATCATCCAGATAACCTGAGAGGTAACGGTGATACCGACAATGATGACTATTATTCTTCCCATTTTACAGATGAGAAAAATGGGATGCAAAGAGGTTAAACAACGTGCTCAGTATCACACTATTGTAAGGTGCAGGAGCCACAGCTCTAACTGTGGCACTGACTTCAAATTTTCCCCTTTTTAACCAATATTTAACTTCTTAGCTAATTGCTTTTGAAATAATAAAAAAATAAATGCTTATCAGCAGAGTTATTTGTTAATTCCTAGATGGCTAATCTTTCTTCATCACAAAGAAACCTATCACAGATTTCTCCATTTTCCAATTCATATGGAGAAATATTTCCCACATCAGAATGTATATAGGTAAAGGGATGCCTATCTACATTAGATTAATATCGATCAGTAATCCTTGTTCTTACCAACATGTAGTTTAAATCTTGAAATTATCTCTTTGTTTTCCCTACCATTATAAACAGGGGAAAATTCCAGCATCTATAAGTAAAAACACATGTCATTTTCTATTTGCTTCTGCTTATTGCCCCTGCCTCTAATAATTTGAGGAAGAGTGAATGTCTGTAAACCAGAGACTCAGGATCTGAGAGTAAAAATAGAAATGGAAAAGAGAGAAAATATCACTTAATGGGAACACAATTGGCCAGTAACCAGCAGGCTCCAAATAGGAATAGTTTTGGAAAACAACGGGAAAATGTCAATTCTGTCTCATAAACCTTTTTGGAGGCAAATCCAGCCAGTTTTTGCAGCAAAGAGCATGGAAGAGGGGTTAAGCGATAGGGGGAAAGAGGGAGGTGGGAACATCAAGCATAACCCACCCTCAAACCTCAAATGCGGTGTTTAGCAATGACATCAAATGAACAAGGAAGTTCACATAATTGCCCCAAATTCCTTACTGCATGACTTCAACCTTTCTGAAATCCCATGTTCCCTATATATGAAATCACATCCTTCCTACTTCATTTCTCACAGGAAACAATGCCAAAGTATGGATTCTTTGTCGAGCGCATTGAACATGAAGGATTTATAAATAGACATGGTTAATGCAACCTAACACCCTAGGCCAGTGATACAGGTACACTGCTTTTCTTTCCCCCTTTTTCCTCGTTCAGGTCCTTATGAACCTTGACCTCTGCATGTCCTCCTAATCTCATTGCATGTGAAGCTGCCAAAAATCTATCTGATAGATGCATTCCTGTTGTGTGTTTCATCAAACATGTTTCCTAACATGTCAAAATGATGGAGACTAGTTTTGTTTCCAGAGGAGAATAGAGTTCCACATGGCTCAGGGGCAGAAACTACCAGGCGTCATCAGACTCATATCCTCTCCTTCCGGGACCTACCTCCAGAAGACCTTTCCCAGGCTGCTTGTGGTCAGATGTGCTTGGTTCATAAAAATCTCCCAGCTCTCATCCTCCATGCTCTGTCTTCTTCCCCTAGCTTGATGCTAAAAAGGATAGAAATCTAAGCAACTATGTGTTGAAGGTAGCAGGGCTCTGTAATAGAGAAACCTAGACACCTGTATTGCCCTGTGGAGCTCACCAACCAGGAGCATTTATTATGGGTTTTGTAAGGGCAAGAAATAAATGTCTCTTGTATTGGAGCCTTTATGCATTTGGAGGATTGTTTGTTACAGCAGCTGTTTCCACCTAACAAATGCAAGTTTTCTGATACTAAAAAAGAGACAGACATGATCCTTTTGTAGTTCATAAGCATGATGATCTTGTGTGAGATGAGCCTCCCATAAACCTTGTTAGGACTTCAGCACATTAGCTATCTGACATGAGTAAAATATAATATAATAGCCCGGCGGGCGTGGCTCAGTGGTTGAGCATCGACTTATGAACCAGGAGGTCATAGTTCAATTTTCAGTCAGGGCACATGCCCGAGTTGCAGGCTCGGTCCCTAGTGTGGGGCAGCAGGAGGCAGCCAATCAATGATTCTCTCTCATCATTGATGTTACTATCCCTTTCTCTCTTCCTTCCCCTCTGAAATCAATAAAAAAAATATTTTAAAAATAAAATAAATAAGAGACAGACACAAAGAGGCCATGGTTAAGAATTTGATCAGCCCTGGCCAGTGTCAATGGTTAGAGTGTTAGCCCATGCACCAAAGGGTTGCGGGTTCTATTTCAGGTCAAGGACATGTACCTGGGTTACAGATTCAATTCCTGGCACCAGTCAGGGCATGTGTAGGAGGCAACCAATCCATGTGTCTCTCTAACACCTATATTTCTCTCTCTGTCTCTTCCTCCGCATCTGTCCCTCCCTTCCACTCTCTCTAAAAATCAATGAAAAAAATTCCATTCTCGGGTGAGAATGAAAAAATAAATAAAGGTATTTTATCAGGTTGATAAAAAGGCTACAATGTGAGCAAAACTCCATGATCATCCATTATAGCTGAGAAAACAGAGGACCCATGAGGATGACTGAAAGGTCAAGAAATCAGATCAAAAGAACTAAATAGTTCAGTATAACCAAACAAGAAGCTTTTTTAAAACTTTTCTTTAGTAATTCAATAGTGCAAAGATATAATCAGACATCCCTTGAGGGATCCCAGATTGGAGAGGGTGCAGGCTGGGCTGAGGGATCCTACCCCCAACTGCACGAATTTCATGCACCAGGCCTCTAGTTACTATATATTATTGCATGTGAAAGATAATGTAGTAAAGTCAGAAATGGTGAAGACTAAAACTTTTAGAGTATGTAGTTGTATGTAGTGACTTATGACATTTATGTCCAACTATTGTACGTGAATGTAAAATTAGCTGACAAAGAAAAAAATGATTGCCTAAAGAAACATTATTAAAATGAGATTATTTTTTCTGCCAAAATGGCTAAAATTTGAAAGATTGCCCATTCTTTAATTTAAACTGGAATTTCTATATATTGCCTGCAGGAATAAAAATGGGTACAACCACTTTAATACTAGAGGCCCAGTGCACGAGATTTGTACACTTGGGGTGGGGGTGGGGGGTCCCTCAGCCCAGCCTGCACCCTCTTACAGTCCAGGAGCCCTCAGGGGATGTCCGACTGATGGCTTAGGCCTGCTCCACTAGGGGGCCTAAGCCGGCAGTCAGACATCCTTAGTGCTACCACGGAGGTGGGAGAGGCTCCCGCCACCACGCCGGCTTCTGGCTGAGCAGTGCTCCCCCTGTGGGAGTGCACTGACCACCAGGGGTCAGCTCCTGTGTTGATCATCTACCCCCTGGTGGTCAGTGCATGTCATAGTGACCGGTTGTTCCACCGTTTGGTCAATTTGCATTTTAGCCTTTTATTATATAGGATTATCTGTCAATATTGAACATACACAGAATCAAGGCCCAGCAATTACACTCCTAGAAGTAGACTCAATATCTAATCACTAAAAATTCTTCAGAATGATGTTTATCATGGCATTATTCTTGATATCCTCAAACTGGATTCAGCCCCAATGTCCATCAGGAATAGAATGGATAAATAAATAAATTCACACCATGGAATACTACAGAGCAATAATAAAAAGTGCATACCTGCTACATACAAAAACATGACCACATCTCACAAAAATAATGTTGAGAGAAAAAAAGCCAGAGACAAAAGATTAGATACTATATGGCTAATTTGTATACAATGAATATGCAGAATTATGAATATACTAGAGGCCCAGTGCACGAAATTTGTGCAAGGGGATGGGGTTATGTGTCCCTCAGCCCAGCCTACACCCTCTCCAATCCAGGACTACTGGCTTCCAACTGCTCGCCTGCCTGCCTGCCTGATTGCCCCTAACTGCTTCTGCCTGCCAGCCTGATCACCCCCTAATCACTCCCCTGCCCACCTGATCAATGCCTAACTGCTCCCCTGCCAGCCCAATTGCCCCTAACTGCCCTCTCCTGCTGGCCTGGTTGTCCCCAACTGTCCTCCCCTGCAAGCCTGGTCCCTCCCAACTGCCATCCCCTGTTGGCCTGATTGCCCACAACTGCCCTCCCCTGCTGGCCATCTTGTGTCCACATGGGGGCATCTTGTGTTTTATAGTAATGGTCAATTTGCATATTACCTCTTTATTATATAGGATAATGAACGTACAGTGTTGAATATTATACATTGAAATGACTGTGTAGTGTTACATGTCCAGGTAGTAATGACCCTAGAGAGGCAGGAATAGTGATGGGGTGGGGGCATGAGCAGGAATTATAGTAATGTTCTAGTTCTTTCCCTGGGAAGTGGTTGCACAGGTATGTTTACTTTGCCATAGTTCTGAGAACTATACACTTATAACTTGTGCCCTGTTACACCTCGGTATGAAGTTTTTTATAAAGAAGACCTTTGAGCCCAGCCAATGTGGCTCAGTGGTTGAATGTCAACCTACAAACCAGGAGGTCAAGGTTTGACTCCTGGTCAGGGTACATGCCAGGTTGCACGCTCCATCTCCAGTGGGGTAAGGGGGGGCATGCAGGAGGCAGCTGATCAATGATTCTCTCTCATCATTGATGTTTCTATCTTTCTCTCCATCTCCCTTCTTCTCTGAAATCAATAAAAATACATATTAAAAAAAAGGAGACCCTTGATAAGGACAGATACAGTGTCAGCCCCAACTAGATCCAAGGTGGTGCTTCTCTGTGCTCCCAGAATCAAAAACTTTCGGTGGTCACCATTGTTCAGAAATGAAACCACAGAAAAGACTCTGGCCTCACCACAAAATAACCTAAAAACAATGACATTTCTTAAAGGGATCAAACAACTAAACACATATTACGGTCAGTTCTCCACAAGCCAATAATTCCATTCAAAGCTGTTCCCAGACATAGAAAAATAATTTTTAAAAAAAGACCTTCCATTTCCACAAACCTTATTTGTCTTAGCATTTCCATTGTTCTGTACAGCAGAACTTTTTAAAAAAAAATAATTAGGTATTTTTAGATTCAATGTTGAAATGCATTTGAATAAGTTTTTTTTTTTTTAAAAAAGTGATTTTTGAGTTTTTCTGTAGAAAATAGTCAAGTTCAGTCACCATTTTTTTTTTTTACATTTGGTGTTACCATTTTACCCCCGCCCCAAATATTTCATTATAAATTTAATAATCAACTCACATCACAACAGCAAAAAAGTTATCTTCAACACTACTTACACTTGTAGTTTTTTATTGTGTGTTTGCTTCTTTAATTTTCATCTCACCCATGAAACTAAGCTTCACTGGAGCCAGGATTAAATTATTGTTGATTATGTATACAATACCTAGAATATATACAAATAAATAAATGACTAAAGTTTTTAAGACTTACCAATGTTAATATGTTTCCATCATTTTTAAGGGAGCAGCAATAAATAAAATCTTATGCAGATCCCTAATCCATTACATATATACAAGTAAAACTATGGTGTGGGGTTGTCCTCAGGTGTGTCTATACAATCCTCTGAGTCTGAAGGCCTGAGAAACAAGAATACTGATGTCTGAGGGCAGGAGATGATGGGTGTCCCAGTTGAAGCAGAGGGCAAATGCACCATTCCTCTTTTTGTTCTATTTAGGACCTCAATAGTTTGGATGGTGCCCACTCACATTTATTCAGTCTGCTGAATCAAATGCTAATCTCTTACAGAAATATGCTCCTAGACACACCCAGAAGTAATGTTTTAACAGCTATCTAGGCATCCCTTAGCCCCTCAGGTTGACTCATAAAATTAACCACCACAGTGACATTTAAAAAGGCTTGGAGAAATTGATAGAAGAAATCATGAACACAACTAGAAAAAGAATACTTCAGGCTCAGGAAATGTCAAGGTCAAAGGCCCTAAGAAGAAGAGTGTTTGGTACTTTGGAAGAACAGGAAGAAGGCCAGCATGGATAGAACAAAGTGAGCAAAGGGCAGAGTTATAGGAAGTAAGGCCAGAAAAGTAATAAGGGTCACACCATTCACTGATACTTGGTCCAGTTGAAATAGAAATAAATTCAAATATTAGAACTCAGCAGTCTACATATCTAAGGCTGTTTTGTTTTTGTTTTGTTTTGTTTTTTCCCCCGGCTCAGTTATTAGAGCATAGGGCATTATCCCCTGCACTGAATGATTGCTGGTTTGATTCCCAGTCAGGGCACATGCCTGGGTTGCAGACTTGATCCTGGGTAGGAGGTGTGGAGGAGGCAGCTAATCGATGTTTCACTCTCACATAAATGTTTCTCTTTCTGCCTCTCTCTCTAAAAATCAATGAAAAAATCTTTTTTAAAAAAGGTTATGGTTCCATACACATAGAAAATGCAGACAATATAATCTTGAGCATTTAAAATGAAGGATGCAGCATTTATATGCAGAGCATATTATAGTAAAAGTGTGCCAACATTTAAGTAGCAGTATGATGGGGGTGGAACACTATTTTTCTATATTTTATTCATTGATTGTGTACAATTTTTTAATAATAGAAAAATAAACTCTTTAAATGGAAAAAAATTCAGATAATAGGAGACAGAATTATTCCCTATTGGAGAACTTCTCTATTTAGTAAGAGGCGCAATAGAGATGGTTTCTTTTACTCTTAGGATAGACTGTATCTTAGCTAATCTAAGCCTTAATCTAAGTTCCAATTTCTTTGGTTGCTTGTAATTAACACAATAGGTAGGCTTTTGTCAAAGTTGCTTCCCTTGCAATCTCTCTTATCCCATTACTGAAGCTTTTAATTCACTTGTCATATCAAAATGCTTCAACTGACAAAATTGCACATATACAGATGTCATAGCCAACTGTTGCACATTTCTGGGATCCTAATTACATAGATGAAAGCTTGCATTACATGCAAATGGATTGAAACCCTTTGTGGAAAGAGGAATGGAAAAAATATGCTGTATTAAAAATATCTTTAACACAGTCCTTAGGAGAAAAAAATAGGAATTGAATCTGAGATGAAATTATACCATTCAACTGTATTACAAGATCTCAGTCTTAGATTTGAAAGAATCTGTCTACACATCTCCTCATCCAGAAACAACAACCGTTTTAAACTACTCTGTTATTTCAAACCCTAAATGGATACATAAGTATTATGCTTTCTTTATATTGTTGGAAAGCATATTCTAACAAAAGATAAAGGATCTCTCAAACATTAAGTTAAGCCCAGAAAAATATCAATCCAACCAGTATATTAATTCCAACTACACATAAATATTTGGGATTCCACTGAATGAGGTGAATCCAACTTTTTGCTTTTTTTTAAGGCTAACCAAGAAGCATCAACCAACATTACCCTCTTCGCTTTGATCATAACAACAAAACATTCCAGATATTTTATGCAGAAAAAGAGTTGAAGTCAAAACTTCAGTTCTTGCATTCCTCAAATTACTTTAAAAGATGAATAAATAGCGAGTATGTTGTTTTGGTAACCCAAGAGATTTCTAATCCGGTATTTAAGTGTTTTTGCCAAAATTTAGCATTCTTCTTTCCCTCGGGTCAGGAATTATTTTGCCTACTCACAATTGTTCAAATTCATCTTCACTCATTTATAGATTAAGGATAAGCCTACTATATTCAAGTTTTAATAGCACATTGGGTCAAAAACAAAGAATACTATAGGGCAATGGCTATAGCATGGTTTAAAAGCATAGGCCTAGGGGTCAAAGCCCATGGATTTCAGTCCAGCTTTTCCACTTACAAACTGGGTGACCTTAGGCAAGCAACCTAACCTCTTTGAGACTCATGCCTTCATTCATAAAATAAGGATAACAATAGTACCTCCCTTCAAGGAACATTACGTGATTAAATGAATTAACACATGGGAAGTGCTTGCAGTGGTGTCTGGTACCTTGTGTGTTAACAGAGTGTTAGCTGTACTTATCATCACCAACCTTTGTGTGCAGCTCCAGGAAATTCTTTGGAGATGATTACACCCACCCTTCCAGATAATATGGAAGGACTGATAATTAATCTCTCTGGTTCATTTAAGTGAACATCTGGTCAAGTTTTCATTCCAAACAATATCAGTTGGAATGACTCAGCCAGACCATGACTAAATAAGGCAAATATTCCCTAATTCTACTGTATTGCTGACCAAAAAAAATTTTTTTACCCTCTGCTAAGTGCCAGAGACAATGTTAATGCAGGGTGGAAATTCATTTCATTTTACAGACAAGGGAGGGTTTAAGCTAAATACGTAATTCCAACTACAAATATCTGGATACAATATTTCCTTTAAAAAGCAGATACTTACAACACCATTCATATTCTCTAGGAACCTATCCACCTAACCCTGATTATTTGTGTGATAATTTCTCCCCCATAGAGAGAAAAGTAGGAGCCAATAGAACTAATTTACCAATGGCAGTCTTCAGCAAAGTGGCATGCTGCTCTGCAAAATATAACCCCTTGTCCACAAAACCCGATGCCCCATGGATTCCAAAAACAGCACAGCCTTCTTTACTCCTTAAGGAGAATAGTAGAGATAAAGGTATCTTTGAGGTTGTCTCTTGTTCAAACTCCACCTTTTAGATAGGAGATAATCTAAGAGCGAAACAGAAAACTGACTTATGTCAGGTCATGTGACAAGTTTAGAACAAAAGTGGGACCTAGCCCCTAAGGCTGTCTTTGCACACTATTCCTACGCTTCCCCAAACTCCAATTTGGGGGGCGGGGAAAGGGGGGGATCTTGGCACATTAACTTCCAGAGAACTATCAGTGTCAATTTCCTGCTTCCATTGTCTGTTTGCAAACTGCAACCAAAGTTATTTCCATCCTGATCATCTGGATACCATATGTAGCATACTTGGCACTTTAACAAATAAACACGTTGTGAGTGTGCCGAAAAAATGTCAGTAAGTGATCCACAATACATTACACCTAGGATGATCGATTACTGAAGACTCAGGATGGGGAAGCCCCGGGCTAATGTTTTATAGGTAATACTTCATTTACTGCTCACAAGAACCTTATGATACAGTTAATGATTGCAAGCTTTAACACATGAAAAAAATTGAGGCTTAGCAAAGTTAAGTCAATTGCCTAAAGTCACAAAGGTGAGTATCATAGTCTAGTCATTCATACACTTTGGTGGTCTCATCCCCAAGCCGATTGGTAAACCTTTTTTCTAATTGGGGGTTATCACTGCCATCCACAGATCTATCACTGTCTGATTGTCCCATTTCTGGCTTTAAGGCTCACATGAGTGCATTCAACGTTTGTCGACCTGATGCTGTTTTTTCCAGTGTTTTATATATTTAACAAACACTTATACAATAGTTTGGTGCCAGGCATTGTTCTAAGCCAGTGGTCGGCAAACTCATTAGTCAACAGAGCCAAATATCAACAGTACAACAATGGAAATTTCTTTTGAGAGCCAAATTTTTTAAACTTAAACTTCTTCTAACGCCACTTCTTCAAAATAGACTCATCCAGGTAGTGGTATTTTGTGGAAGAGCCACACTCAAGGGGCCAAAGAGCCACATGTGGCTCGCAAGCTGCAGTTTGCCGACCACTGTTCTAAGCAATCTATATATATATATACACTTAGTGGCCAGATTATTATGATCTCTGAACATATAATAATCTGGCCACTCAGTGTATATCCTATATAATAAAAGGCTAATATGCAAATTGTCCCCTTGACCAGGAGTTCAACCAGCAGGCTGGCCAACCGCCCATGTCCCCTCCCCCTGGCCAGGCTGGCCAGACCCCACCCATGCCCCATGCACTGGGCCTCTAATATATATATCTCCTATCTAATAAAAGAGTAATATGTAAATTGACTGTCACTCCAACACACAAGATGGCTTCCCCCATGTGGACATAAGATGGCTGCCACAAGATGGCCAGCAGGGGAGAGCAATTGGGAGGAACCAGGCCTGCAAGGGAGGGCAGTTGTGGGCAATCAGGCCTGCAGGGGAGGGCAGTTGGGGGGAGTACCAGACCAGCAGGGGAAAGCAGTTAGGGGCAATGAGGCTGGCAGGGGAGGGCAGTTGGGGGGACCAGGCCTCCAGGACAGGGCAATTGGGGGTGACCAGGCTGGCAAGGGAGGACAATTAGGGTTGACCAGGCCGGCAGGAGAGGGCAGTTGGGGGCAACCAGGCTGGCAGGGGAGGACAGTTAGGGGTAACCAGGCCGGCAGGGGAGGGCAGTTAGGGACAATCAGGGCTGGCAGGGGAGCAGTTAGGCATCAATCAGGCTGGCAGGGGAGTGATTAGGGAGTGATCATGCTGGCAGGCAGAAGTGGTTAGGGGCAACTAGGAAGGCAGGCAGGTAAGCGGTTGGGAGCCAGCAGTCCTGGATTGTGAGAGGGATCCCAGATTGGAGAGAGTGCAGGCTGGGCTGAGGGACCCACCCCCATGCACGAATTTTGTGCACTGGGCCTCTCATATATTTATATACACACTGATTGGCCAGATTATTATGCATTCAGAGATCATAATAATCTGGCCATTCAGTGTATCACATATATATTTAATCTTTACCACAACTCAATCAGGTAAAAATTAATGTCCTCATTTTATAGATAAGGAACGAAGGCATTTGTGTAACTTGCCCAAAGTCATGTAGCTAGTTAATGACATACTCTACCACAAAAGTAATATTATTTGATATTATACCTTTTTTCACTTCTTTCTTTTTTTATAAGAGCATATTTTTAAAAGAAAACTTAAAGGAGAAGTGTTTTTATAGGAGGAAGATAGGGTCATCTCAGCTTTCTCTTCATATCTGTTACACAATAAAATTCATGCTAGTAAATTTGGAAATCTAATTGGCTTTACTAAGCAATTCATGAATCTGGTGGTATGTCATCCAGTAACTAGAAGTACATGCCGATAAGTTATACAAAATGGAAGTTTTGCCTGACTGGCGTGGCTCAGTGGTTGAGCATCGACCTATGACCAGGAGGTTACGGTTTGATTCCTGGTCAGGGCACATGCCCAGGTTGCGGGCTTGATCCCCATGGGGGCGCCTGCAGGAGGCAGCTGATCAATGATTCTCTCTCTCATCGTTGCTGTTTCTATCTCTCTCTCCCTCTCCTTTCCTCTCTGAAATCAATAAAAAAATTTTTTTAAGTGGAAGGTTTTTTAAATAGAAAGAGATTGGGACTAAGAATTTATAAAAGTGGGTTATTTCAGGCAATGACATCTTCCCTTAGGGACAGGCAAGGGATCTCATCAGGCAGATTACCTCACTAGTGTTGAGCAGGACATTCCAGACTGATTGGTGTAAATTTTACTCCTGGGAGAGGCTGAAACTGCAATTAGATTAGGTATTAAGTTTTGGCTTGGTGATGTGGCTTAGCAAAAGTGACTCCCATTTTGGCCAGTTTCTTTTCTTTTTTCTTTTTTTAACATCTCCCATACCATGCTAACCTTGGGGTATGCCAAGGATCACAATCTGAAAATTACTGCTTTGGAATGTGCTTAAATAATTTTTTTCTTCCTCAGTTTTTTCACATAATTGTTACCTGTTTTCAACCCAAAGGAACTGTGTTGCCACAAGTAATGGATGATTACGCTGCCAATAAAAGGGATTATTATAAGGACTATGTAATAACATGGCAAGGCAGCTATAATGTAATAAGTTGGAAAAAATGAACAATTTTGCATGCATTGTATGATTATAACTATATAAAAGTCTATATTCTTTGAATGCCTGAGTAACAGCAGTAGAATCATGGGTGATTTTTTTTTTCTTTTTCAAATTTCATCTGAAGCTATTTAGCATCTAAAGAAAAACACCCTGACAGTGTCAGGCCATAGGCTGGAGCTGGTGCCCCCTGCCACCCCTCACCCCCCTGCTCCCGCTCGCCCTCCTTGGAGCAGCCTTGGACCTGCCCACCCAACATCCAGATTTTTAGAAAATACAATGTCTAATGGTTATGAAGACCACATGGCCAAATCTGTAGGGATGACTTTGGGAGAAAAAATTTAATCATCATCTACCTCCCTCCAAACATGACCCTGGGTAAGTTATACAGTCTCATTAGCAGTATTGGTGAAGTTGAATCTGTAAAACTTATTCTGGACAAAGTCGCAGGACACAGCTTGGGCTATGGCTTTGTGAACTACGTGACTGCAAAGGAAGCAGAGAAAGCAATAAACACACTGAACTACCTGTGGCTCCAGTCCAAAACCATTAGGTGTCATATGTTCAGTGGCTGAGCGTTGACTATGAACCAGGAGATTACAGTTCATTGTATGATTACCTATAATAATAAAAGCGTAATATGCTGATTAGATCAGACATTCTTCTGGACAACCTTCCCGATGAAGCTGGGCTGCGAGAGAAGCCTGGGTCCCAGGTGCCAGAGGGAAGCCGGTGCTGGCAGCCAGGGGAAAGAAGGCCTACTCTTGCATGAATTTTGTGCATCAGGCCTCTAGTATCTATTTAAAAGGCCAACAGAGGTCAACAAAGACGCCAACTTGTACATCAGCGGGCTTCCCAGGACCATGATCCAGAAGGACATGAAGAACACGTTCTCTCGATTCAGGCGAATCATCAACTCCTGGGTCCTGGTGGATGAGATGAAAGGTTTGTCCAGAGGCAGGGCGTTTATCCGGTTTGACAAACGGTCTGAAGCAGAAGAGGCAGTGGCCAGTTTCAATGGTCATAAACCCCCAGGTTCCTCTAAGCACATTGCAGTGAAGTCCGCAGCCAATCCCAACCAGAACAAACACCTGGCACTGCTCTCCCAGCTGTACCACTCGCCACCTAGATGGTTTGGAGACCCCGTGCATCACAGGCACAGAGATTCAGGATCTCCCTTATGGGCGGAGATCACCTGAGTGGGCTGTGGTGTCAGTGTGGGTCTTCCGGCTGGTGCATCAACCTTGGGCAAGATGCCTCTGAGGGAATCCTCTGGCATATGTTTGGCCCCTTTGGTACAATCACCAACGTGAAAGTGATACTTGACATGGACACCAACAAGTGCAAAGGTTTTGTGACCAAGACAAACTATGAAGAAGCCACAATAGCCATAGCAAGTCTGAAAGGCTAACGCCTGGGGGACAAAATCCTATAGGTTTCCTTCAAAACCATCAGTTCCCACAGATAACTCACTTTTTGTATAGAATAGATAATTCAGAGTCAAGAAATTGAAGCTTTTTTGTTAACATACAACTCATTTTGTGCCAATGTTCACAAGTGTTTGCCTTAGTCTAAATGCGAAGTGAAAAGGTTTTTATACTCTGAGACGAAACCAACATGTTCAAATGTTTGAAATCCCACAATGTTAGACCAACTTTAAGTTTCTTAAGTTATTTCCTTTAAAATATACATTAAACAGAAATTTAAGTAGACTGAGTTGACGAACCAGTCCCTCAGGATGGTTTAACTTCTAAGACTAACACCCATTTCATTTGGTGTCTCCACAAACTTGAAAAAAAGAAATGACCTTTTAGTTTTCATGTTGAAACTAAGAATGTTAAGTGCTGAGTGTGCATTTTCTCAATTGCTTCAACATTAAATATATATATATACACACACACATATACTAGAGGCCTGGTACATGAAATTCATGCATGGGGGGGGGGGGTCGTCCCTCAGCCCAGCCTGCACCCTCTCTAATCTGGGACCCCTTGAGGGATGTCCAACCTCCCGTTTAGGCCCGATCCCGGATCGGGCCTAAACAGGAGGTTGGACGGGGATCGGGCCTAAACGGGAAGTTGGACATCCCCCTCACAATCCAGGACTGCTGGCTCCAAACCGCTCACCTGCCTCTGCCTGATTGCCCCTAACTGCTTCTTCCTGCCAGCCTGATCACCCCCTAACCACTCCCCTGCCAGCCTGATCAATGCCTAACTGCTCCCCTGCTGGCCCGATTGCCCCTAACTGCCCTCCCCTGCAGGCCCGGCTCCACCCAATTGCCCTCCCCTGCTGCCCTGGTCTCCCCCAACTGCCCTCCTCTGCTGACCTGATCACCCACAACTGCCCTCCCCTGCAGGACTGGTCCCCCCCAACTGCTGTACCCTGCAGGCCTGGTACCCACCAACTGTCCTCCACTTCAGGCCTGCCCCCTCCCAACTGCCCTCCAGTGCTGTCCTGGTCCCCCCCAACTGCCTTCCCCTGCTGGCCTGGTCTCCCCCAACTGTCCTCCTCTGCTGGCCCGGTCACCCCTAACTGCCCTCTCTGCTGGCCGGATTGCCCACAACTGCCCTCCCCTGCAGGCCATCTTGTGGCGGCTATCTTGTGTCCACATGGGGGCAGCCATCTTTGACCGCATGGGGCAGCCATCTTGTGTCTTGGAGTGATGGTTAATTTGCATATTACTCTTTTATTAGATAGGATATATTTTAAATTGACTTCAGAGAAGAAGGAAGAGGGAGAGAGAGATAGAAACATCAATGATGAGAGAGAATCATTGATGGGCTGCCTCCTGCATGCCCCACACTGGGGCTAGAGCCTGCAACTTGGGCATATGCCCTGACTGGGAATCTCCTGGTTCATAGGTCAATGCTCAACCACTGAGCCACACTGGTAGGGCAACTGCTTCAACATTTTAAGAGATTTCTGCTTTGGTTGACATGAAATTGTTTCCCCAAGCAGGTCCCATTCCCACCCCCTGGTCGCTCAGTCCTGGGTTCTGCTGCCTGGTCCTGGCAGAGGCTGTGGGCCACCTCTGGGGAGGGAGAGGGGCACATGCCAGGCCAGTTCCTCCAGAGGAGGGCACAATGTTTCCCAATCCCAGACATCAATGGAAATGTACCTAAGAGTTTCATGGAAACTCCATATATTCCTGAGTCAGATGTTAGCCCCAAGCATGCCTGAAGATGGGTTGCTACTCTTTTTTTTTAATTATTATTTATTATTATTTTGTTTGTTTTTGTTATTGTTTGAAGTGTTACAAATAGTAGTACATATGTCTCCTTTCCCCCCCCCCCCCCCATTAACCTCCCTCCGGCCTCCCCTACCCCCCAGTACATGCCTTCACCTGCCTAGCCCTTCACGCCGCAGTGTCTTGTATCCATTGGTTATGCTTATATGCATGCGTACAAGTCCTTCGGTTGATCGCTTACAGCCCACCCACCAACCCCCGCCACCCAACCTCCCCTGCCTTCCAGCTGTAGTTTGACAGTCTGTTAAATGCTTCTTTGCCTCTGTATCTATTTTCCCCCATTTCTTTCCTTTAAAAAATTTTACCTCTGCAGACTAGAAATAAACATATAATAACAAAAAAAATGTTTGAGTCCCAATTTCAATGTCCAACAGTTCTGAGTCCCCGTTTCAATGTCAAACAGTTCCTTATGTGTACATGTCAGCAATGATATCTGGATGGTGGGCACATGGTGGCAATGCAGATCCAATCCTCTCTGTTTTGGTCCTAGGCAACCTGCAGCGGTGCACAGCTGCTGACTGCTAGCGTGGCAAGGCGTCGTCAGTGTCTTCCATCTCTGGACTGTTTCTCCTCTTGTCTTCGTGGTTGGAGCAGACCTGTCAATTCCTCTTTGTTGAAGGAATCCACATGGTCTTGGAGTTGTTTTCTGAAAATATACAAACATATTCTTGACCACAAGTTAATAAAGGAATCTTTTCTATATAATTGATTTGGGATCCTTTTTATTTTTGCCCAAACTATTTTCCTTTGTCTTATTTAGATACCATGTGTGTTTTTCATGGGTGTCTTGCTGTTAGCATTACAAATGAAAATTAATTTTGTAAAGTAAAAATTTCTAGATGTAATTTACTTATAGGATATTTTTCCTTACATGATATTACCCTACTATCCCCCACCCCTTTTTTTTTTTATTAATGGAGGCTTTTGTAAATTTTATAATGCAGTCTTGATAACTTTAAATTTTAATTTTTTTTCACAAAAATATGACTGCTTTAGGTTCATTGCATGTTCAGAAATTTTACCATGAGATGAACTACCAATAGAAATTTTAGTTATTACTTTAGGAACGGCTTTTTGTCCAGTACAATTAAATTTTCTTGAATATTCACTTATTTCAATTAGCCTATTTAACTTAATCTGAAAACTTGATTACTATTTTACTGTCAAATTTAATACTCTACCAACAATCTTAGTTTACCCTGTAAATATTAGTGCAAAGGATTATTTGCATTCTTGAGTAGGCCGTGAGCATTCCTGATGCTAGGCTGGATTTAGATATAAGGCAGCTGCTGTCGGCCAAGTCTCTGTCTGTTACCTGGGTCCCGATCTGAGCTGGGCCAAGTCTCTGTCTGTCACCTGTGTCCCAATCTGAGCTGGGTGTGCAAAGCAAAGGAGCCATGGGGGAGAAGACCTCCCTCAGAAGGGCTGAGGGTTCAGGCCCCTTTAGGGTTGGGGGGGTGAGGGTCTGCACCCCACCTCTGTTGACCCCCAAGTTCTCCTCCTGATGGCCCCTGTGTGACTGTGCCTGTCTTAGGTTGTTCCTTCCCTGAGGAATCTTACCCGTCTCTGGCTAACCAGTTATCCTCCAGGGCCAAGCAGGGTGATGTGAGGTTCAGTTCTGTCTCCTTGGTAGCCTATGCCCCCATGGCCTCCACACCGAGCACCTGCCTTGGGAACCCCTGGCCTGCTGGCGGGATCCCGGTGCTGATCACATATCTCGGGGAACTCGGGTTTCTTCTCCAGTGAGGGCCCAGCTCACACAATTGGGTGTGAGACAGATCCATGGTACCAGCCCCCACAAGGCTTCAAGCTCAGCATGAACAGAAAGCTCAGGCAACAGCTGAGGGTAATTGGATTGTGAGAAAGTGGTCCCTCTTGGCACAAAAGGCAAGAGGGTCCAATATAGGATGCTTAAGTGCCTTCCCAGTGCCTTAATTCCTTCTGAAAGGGATTAAATCCTTTCATGTCCTTTTTCTAACTCTGACATTATGAGTTTCTAGCCACACATTGCATAGTGCAGTGCCCCACACATCAGATATTACTATCCACTGTCATTTCTTCAGTTTCCAAAAGCATTTAACAAAGCTCAAATGCATAAGATAGTTCTATTTTTAATATTGCATAAACATTTGAGTATTGTATTTCTCGCATCCCTTCTCGTGAGTGGTAGACTTTTTTCTATTTTAATTGGATTTTGTTTTGAAACTTTGCTTTCATAAGAACAGTAAGCAAAAAAGTACTTACTTCTTGCCAATTATCTATTGACAGAAAAAAAAAAAACCCACAAATTTAATTACATCCATACATATGGGAATTCCACATACATAAGAAGTTCAGAGACAGAAAGTTAAAACTAAGTATAAAAGGCATTTTGAGCTAAGGATGAGGTAAGGTGCCCTGAGGCTGCAGAGGGAAGGAAGTTCACTGTGGGATGATAAGAAGAGCAAATGTTCAGTAATGGTTCAGTGATTAACAGTTTGCCCTGCGATATAGATAAATTAAAAAAGTTATCTCTGATAATCTCTTATCATGGTCAGGCCCCTAATTTAAATTCTAGGTTGTTAAGCTAGGTACAGAAGTTTCTCTTGAAGCTAAATAGGGTCTTGGTTGTCATTAGCTCAAAACAATTCCCATACCACAGAGGCACATCTTGGCATGACTTGTTCTGAACCCCTACACCAGAAATTCTCCAGAGTTCAGTTTCCCATCTCTCCCTCAATGGGAGATATCTAGTCTAAATGTAGCCCTCAGATTTCTCAGAGCCACGTGGGTAACTGATGTTTCAGTCCTGGGTCTTGGACAAAGGTCAGGTTTTTCAAAAGGGGATGCACCTTGGAAATTTAAAGTTTATAACAGGTTCTCTTCTCGAAGAAAACATTTTGTTTTTCTTTTCAAAAACAGTTCAACATTGCCCTAGCTGGTTTGGCTCAATGGATAGAGCGTTAGCCTGAGTCCCAGGTTCGATTCCGGCCAAGGGCACATGCCTGGGTTGTGGGCTAGATCTCCAGTAGGGGGTGTGCAAGAGGCAGCCAATCAATGATTCTCTCTCATCATTGATGTTTCTATCTCTCTCTCCCTCTCCCTTCCTCTCTAAAATCAATAAAATATATTAAAAACAGTTCAACATTGAAGATATTGTGAAAATTAGAAAAAGAAAATGTTATATTGATTGCATTTTCCAATTGAAACCAATGGAAACAATTCTACTTAGAGCCTACCTGGTTTTCAGAATTACCTAAACCTGTCTGGTTATCAGAACAAACAGGAAAGCTTTTGGAAATTATAGGTGCTTGGGCTGGCAGGAGATTATTACTCGGTACATAAGGGATGGGTCCTCTCTGGTTTGTATAAGCGAAGATCCATAACTAGGCCACAAACAACAACAACAACAAAACCATCCTAGGGTGACGAGCTGTTCTGATTTTAGCAGTAGAATCCATATATCCCAGAAAACTCTTCAGTTCTGGGCAAACAGGGGCAGTTGGTCATCCTAAATCATTCTTCCAGACTCCTAACCAAACCTAAGAGGGTGGGACTAAGAAGTTAAAAGAGTGGATTCTTTCAGGCAAAACCTTCCATTTTGTGCAACTAATTTAGAGCCCTTGCCAAATGGGATGCTGCCAGATTCATGAATTGCTCAAAAAAGCCAATTAAATCTTCAAATTTACTTGGTTGGTTTTTGTTTTGTTTTTTTAAAAAAAACTTGAATCTCTTTTAGTCATGATGCTAGCACAGAGAAATGAAAACCAGAAAGAATGCCGTGAAATCTTTGAAATGAACAAGTCATATCTTTGCTGGAGTGTTGAAACCACTTAGATTGTTAAGCCTCTAACTTCCCAAACGTTTCTCTTTTCCATTGAGCATTTTATTTAAGAGCATATGATAGGGAGTCTTAGCTGTTAAGACTCCAACCTAAAATGCCTCTTAGGAACAGGCCAAAAGAATGACGATTTCATCCGACATGTAGGTCCAATCCTCAGACATCATGGATAAACATCGTCTTTATTTTTGTTTCTTCTTTTTTCAACTTTCCAATGGTAAGATAATCAACTCAGGCATTAACAAGAAGGCTTTCTTTCAAAGTTTGGACTGGAATTAAAGTGTTTGGGTCATTTGGACCATCTGCGGACGTTGGAATGGGGTAGGGTGTAATTCTTGCATTGTATTACCTTCTAAGGTATCGAATAAGAACTCTTGAGCATTAACAATGGGAGGAGTGCTGTTTATTATTAGAGGTTTATTCTATTATGGGGAGCACACAATGAACCATGAGAGGCAACACAACGTAAAGCACGCTTCTTACAAATGTAGTGAAAAGTGACTTTTTGCCCTTTCTGCATTAAATCATAGTGTGGGGGCAAAAACTGACCAAATAGTAATCTTTCAATCATTGTTCCAGATAAAACTCTGTTGTTTTCCCAGTAAAAATAAAACATTGTTATTTTTACCTTTCTCAACTCTGTGTTAAGGGGAAAGAAATTACATGGACATTCTAAAAGATATGATCTCATAACAAGTCCTTCTGACATTCATCTTCAGTGCAGAATCTTGGGTAAAGTTGGCGTATAACATTTTAATAGCTTTGGCTATGCTTTCAAGTATCTTATTTACTTTAACAATAGGCTTCCTAACCAGGATCACAGAGCAAGTAATCTATTGTTAAACCAGCCTGTGATCCTAGCTGAGGCCAAGAAAAATCAAGAGATGGTGATGATTTGGAGAAGCTGAGGTGACTGGTGTGCAGTTGGCAGGCAGTATTGGGTAGTGGCTTAGCATACTGGCTCTGGAGGCAAACTGGTGTGTTCACCAGGTTTTTCCTCTGACTAGCTCTGTAATAACAGTCCTCATTTGTAAAATGGAATAATAATACTGACCCCATAGAGCTTTTCTGTGGCTGGAATGAAAGAAACAAAGCATCTAGCACATGTGAGAAGTGAGGTGATGTAATTCTCTCCCATGTTCCAACCACATGGGATATATTTGTTCCTAAAAGGATCTACGTGCTCAGTTTCAAGTATAGGCCTTCACAGGAGCCTTCTCACCTACAGGAAGCTTCTCTTGACTTTCACCTTACTAAATCGTATCATTCTTCCAGTCTCAATTATTCAGGTAGGCCTTCTCCAGCCGCCTAAACCACAGGCTGGTCACAACACCTTCTTGAATGTTCCTTTTATTTGTCAGAACTGGCAGATAATAAGCACATAACACATGATATTTGTTTACTGACATCATTCTTATTTAGAAACTTAGTGTCATCAACCAAATAAATGGGGGGAAGATAGCTTTACAAAATAAGGTGTTTGTAGCCAATGGATTCTCCCACCTCTTGTTGTCAACCAGATTACAACAGAAGGCATCATGCATCATTTGCCAAATTTCATTAATTCCCATATATATCTAATACTTATGCTATTTTCTCAGAAATTTTTTATATTGGCTCACTTTTGTGCTTAGATTAATTTGTTCTGAGGAAATATTAAATCACAACCTTAAGGAGAAACCAGTCCTTGGGAACCACTAATCTATTGCATTTCTCTCCTTTTCCATATCAGAAATTGAGGCCTAGAGAAGGGAAGCAAATTTCCTACTGTCTTTTCTAAGAACTGTATACATCAAAGGCCACCAATGGCAGTCATTCAGATCTTCTACTTCTTAGCCTGCATTCTTTGCCATATTTCATGTCACCTCATGTGAGTTTCATTCCAGGCAGTTTTAATTGGGTTGAGACATTTGGAGGGAACTAACAGAATAATCCATGCTTATTTGTGATAATTGATCAAGCTGACTAAGGCATTACACCAGTGATAGCTGTTTGTATCAGAAAGTAATGCCCTAATCCAAAAGCATAATTTACATTTCAAAACCATGTCAGATAAGTGACATCTTTACTATCTCTTAAGAGCCACTCTAATAGCTTCTACTTCTCTACAAGCAAAAACAGTAAAGTCAATGAGAACACATTTCATCATTGCAATGGAAAAACTATATTGTAATGGAAATGCTGCTTCTCCTTTATAAAACAGCCTTATTGAGATTAATTCTCTTACAATTAAAGAATGTTTTTAGTGTATTCACAGGATCGTGCAACCATCACCACAAAATAATTTAAAACAGTGGGGTTTTGTTTTGCCTCTAAAAGAAACTACTATCTATTACCAATCCCCATCACCCTTCCTTCCCACTCCCTAGTCTCCTCAGCTCAAAGTAATCACTAATATACTTACGCTACTTTCTGTCTCTATGGATTGGCCTACCGTGGACATTTCATAAAAGTGGAACCATACAATATGTGGTCCTCTGTGGCTGTCTTCTCGTACTTCGCATAAGGTTTTCAAGGTTAATCATGTTGTAGGGTGTATCAGTACTTTATTGTTTTTTGTAGCTGAGTAATATTCTATTCTAATTCATTAGCTAGTGGACATTTGGGTTGTTTGTACTTTATGGTTATTATGAATAATGCCGCTATGAATATTCACTTACAAGTTCTTACGTGAATGTATGTTTTCATTTCTCTTGGGTTTAATACCTAGGAGTGAAATATCTGGGTCATATGGTAATTCCACATAAAGTTACTGTTTTGTCTGCTTAAAATCTTTGACTCCTCCTTAACAGTCTTTCCTCTCTCCCTTCTACTTTGCTGTATAATTCCTTTCACTTTGGCTACAGTCTTGGTGAAACTGTCAATCAACTCATTAAGACCTCCCCTGGCCAAGGAGTTGAGCACATGGTCCAAGTCCTACCAATCAGATGCTCTCTCTCTGGAATTTGATTCTTTAGCTGAGGAACAGTGAGGCAGAAAGGAGTAGGAACTCATTCATCACTGCCCATTGATTTTCTACCATGTACATCTCAGAGTTACACTTACACTTTAACTTGTTCTTTAAATATTCAATTACACCATATCCTTCCAAAAAATTCTCTGATTTTGTTTTTTCCTTAAGCAGATCAAAGTTAGCTTTGTAGCTTGCATGCACCTTTAGCCACATTTTAAATACCTTCTTTGAATAAATAAAAATGCATGCCTCTTTGTTACCCAAAACTGGTCTTTCTGTTGATGCTATAATTTAATCAACTCACATCTCCCTCTCCCCCTACCCTATCCTCAGTCCATTATCCAAGAGGAGAAGGAAAAACACCCTTCATTATAAGCTCTGATCGCAAAAATGAGGAATTCAAGCAAGTCCCTGAATTCACCCTGTGTCCCAAAGACAAAGATGCAAATACCCAGAGCCACCAGCAATAGTTCTTTCTTGGTCATGTTATAATCTGAGGCTTTTACAGACCATGGTCCCTGCTCTTTCCTGTATATAGAAAGGATGCAGTTAAAATAAATTAAAGGCCTAGATGCCTTCATCCTGTATTAACCCACAGACCCACAGAAGGGTTCTCAAACTCAGAAATCAGATCCTGAACTACCGTCTTTCTAACAGTGAAAGACAAAATACACAGGACAATGAAAGAGATGATTTTATTCTGGCTTTTGCAATAAGAAAAATGTCCATTAATGAAGGACATCTCAAAGAAAAATATGGGGACCTGTGGTTTTATAAAGGGAAGTAGACGGGAACCATGAGGCAAAGTGGAGGCAGGGCTTAACTGAGTCATCCAGGAAGGGTGGTTTTTGTGGTTAGCTCTTTCCTGAAGCAGTAAAGCTTGGGAAATTTATTTCTGGGAGCAAAATGCTTACATAAAATTCAGCCCTTCCTTCCTTCCTTCCTTCCTTCCTTCCTTCCTTCCTTCCTTCCTTCCTTCCTTCCTTCCTTCCTTCCTTCCTTCCTTCCCTCCTTCTCCTTCCCTTCCTGTTTCCCTCCTTCCCTCCCTCCCTTCCTTCCTCTTTCCATACTTTTGTTCCCTTCAGGAAATATATATTGAGTATCTATTTTTATGCTGGGACCATGGCTCTAGGTTTAAGAGAGAATCCTGCTGTCAAGGGTCCTTGTGAAAGGAAACAGAGCTTAGGAGGTGACCTGCAAAGGCTGAGGGAGCACTTGGTTTTGAGGCAGACTCTTTTCCTCTTACTGCCTCTTCTCATCATTCCCATTGCACGTCCCCCCCCCCCCCCCCCCGCCTTCCTTGGTCTCTGTGCCTTGGATCAAGATGCCCCTCTGTCTGGATAGCACTTCTACATTTTCCTACCACCTCCAGGCCAATATAAATACCTTTTCCTCTAAGGAATTCTTCTATATTTCAAATGAAGTTACCTGAGATAACTGTGGGAGGCTTTAATGGTCTCTACCAAGGTCATGGCATTTTTAAATAGAGATGGTCTACTTTTCTTCATTTTATGTAAAGCGTTATCTTTAAGCAGCTTCAGGAGAGCCTCCAGTCCCCAGTCCCCCTGCCAGCTAGGTTGTCTCCTATAAATACTTGTAGAAGTTCTAACAGGTTCCCAGAGCTGAATGAGTCTCTCCTTCCCTTATTTATATTCTTTAACAATCTACCTTATTAAAATTATTTATACATTTCTGCTCTGGTAGTTTGTAAGACGTTTTTTATTCAGTTGTCTATCTCCCCAAATGCCTTTTATACCTATCATGTGTAAATTTTTTCTTGCGTTAAAGGAGCAGGAGTGAAGTGTAAGCTTTATAGAGAAGATTCTGTGCTTCATTGGAAAATTACATTGTCCAGAACACAGCCTTCCATTGTTATCTTCCTCTGATTCTATGGAGGAAGGCTGTGAATAATTGATAGCAATGTAAAATCATTTTTGCCTATATATGCACAAATTCTATACATTGGAGATTCCACTGTGGAAGAGTCCAGGTTTGCCTCCACTTTATATTCATTTCAACATCCCTGATACATAAATGTCTTTTGTTGTCATTGTTGTTTAACACGTCTCTAATTTCCTCATGGAGTTGATAAAATCTTTGACCTGTGTTCATACTTATACCTATATGAAGTCATGATTTTACTTATTTTTCAAAGTTGTATTTTAATAATAAATCGCTCAGAGCATCAAGGAGCACTGAGGAAATTCCCGATATGCATGGCTTCAGGGGAAATAGTTAAGAATATCAGATTTGCAGTAGAATCTGTGAGTTCAAGTTCTACCCAGATCTACTACTTTTTTCCTCCCTAAGATCTGTGACCTTGAGAATGCTACTTATCCTCTCTGTGCCTCAGTGGAGACAAGAGTACTTATTTTATAGAGTTGCTATAAGGACTTCATGAGCTCGTCAAACAATGTGTGGCATCTGGTAAGAGCTCAATAAATGCCAGCTTTTACTATCATTAATTAAGAAGGAACTATGTAACTAAATTCTGGGTCCCATTAAATCTTAGCAGGTTAGAGACAGACAGCAAACTTTTCCCAATCTCATGTCTCAAGTATTCACAGCCACAGTCCCATTTATAGAAAGACAAGAGGAGATGACAGAAAGAGGTAGAACCAAGTTCACTTGAGGTATTATTCTGCAGTCTTGTCCCACTTTGCAAATAAAGTATTTAAATGTTAGCCCTGGAATTTTCCACCAAGGCCTCTAATTGGCAGACAAGGGGCCCTTCCTGTTTCTCTGTCACTGTTAGGCACCACCCCCCTGTGCCCACTTTCTCAGGATTTCTTACAAATCTCCCCTCTGACTCAAAATAGAAAATGGGGCTAAGGCACAGCTATCAGGGTCATTTCTATCTTAGGGGACCCATTTTCAAGGTATCAATTTATAATTCCATTCTGCCAATTCCTGCTGGAGTATTTTCTGAGACATTTTGGGGCCCTTTATGACTTTATGTTATTCCATCTCCCTTTGTGGCCAGATGATAGCAAAGCTCCTTTCTGGGTATCTGTGATTGACTGTCTGGGAGATAACAATTTAAAAGAAGGACAAAAAAGCAAGAAATGTTAGAGGTAGAAAAAGGAAGCGTCAGACTCACCCAGGAAGCCGGTTGAGAGAAGCAGTCTTTGCACACACAAGGTGATTTGTGAACTCCACTCAGGGGAAGAAGTTATATCTCACGGAAACAGCCACAATGCTTGGGGTGTTTTTATTGCTGTTTTACTCTTTTATTATTTTGTTTTGAAGGAAAGGGTTTTTTTTTCTGCTTTTGTTTTGTCTATATCAGAACAATATTTTTAAAAGATGTTGATACATAGTTTAGCTTTGAATTGGTTTTCTACTGATTTCTTTTTTAAAAAACATGTTTTTATTGATTTCAGAGAGGAAGGAAGAGGGAGAGAGAGAGATAGAAACATCAATGATAAGAGAGAATCATTGATTGGCTGCCCTCTGCACACCCCCCATTGGGGATCAAGCCCAGGCATGTGCCCCTGATGGGAATCAATCCTGGGACCCTTCAGTCCACAGGATGACTATCCACTGAGCCAAATCAGCTAGGGCATCTACCAATTTCTTTGAATTCACTTTGAACCTGGTTTTCTACTAGGGGGCCCATCTCCATAGCTAAAACATATTTGCCCATAATATCAAGTTTCTTAATTTTGAATTCATGGAACCTTTTAAAGGTCAAGATAGGTAAATATTTAAAGCATATGTCTTTTTTTTTCATTGAATTTTAATTAATTTATTTATTTTTGTCCTCACCCCAGGGGATATGCTTATTGATTTTATTTTTTATTTCATTTATTTATTTTTTAAAATCTTTATTGTTAAAAGTATTACATATGTCCTCTTTTTCTCCCATTGACCCCGTATAACCTGCCCCCAACTCCTACCCCAGGCCTCTACCACCCTATTGTCTGTGACCATGGGTTATGCATATACGAAGCATATATATTTTAATCAATTTTTCTGGGAACCTTACTTTTGTTAGTTACTTAAAAGGATCAAGAGGAACCCAAATATAAGGCTCATTGCTCTGGAGGATTTTAAAAAGTGGAATAAGGTTATCCTTTCTTCCAGTCAGCAGGCAATAGGACCATGCAAGTGAAGAAGAGCTTTGACTCAGCCTTTGTTCCATCTTTGCTCCACGGCCAGCACATGACAGGAATGAATGTGTCATTCAGGAAGGGAGAGAGTGATCGCAAGACACCACAGAGTGTGTGATCATTGCAATTTCACAGAATAACACAGGACCATTTTTCAAAATTCTTGCCTCTTTAGTGCCATAAAAAAAAAAATGAGAGAAAGAGGGAGGGAGAAATGGGTTCATTTTTTCTTTGGAGAAGTAAGTCTTCAAGGTCAACTGGTTAAGAGATGTAGAACGAGTTCATTCAAGTGTTAGATAATATTCTGATTATTTAGAATGTTTGGAGGCATTTGTTCTCTGATGAGGCTGGAAAGTCACTACTTTAAGGCTGTCAATGACTCATCACAAAGGTCAGGAGGGAAAATCTATTCTCCCCAGTACAGCATAAATGGTTGGATTCATTCTCCCAGCTTTCAAACCTGCTTTTGAAATGTAAAATGCATAAAGCAGAGTGGGGCCAGGGGAGGGGTGTCCGTTTATTGTCCAGTTTGAGTCCTCCGTGACAGCACCATATTTACACTTTTTAAAATAATGTATTTAGCAAACCTCAAAAAAGATGGTTGCTTTTGACCAATGGATTTAATATTTACAAATTGTTTATCTCTGGACACGTCCATAAAATTGCTAGGGCTAGACCATGGCCAATGATAGTGCAAAGAAGTTCTCCAAGTTATTCTAATATGCAGTCAGAACTAAGAATCACTGGTTAGAGTCAGAAACATCTGGATTTTAAACACCATTTTCCTATAAATCACTTTAGACTCAAAGCCTATTTCATTATCTGTAAGATGGAAACATGCAACAAATATTATACTAGTTTTTAATAAATATGGAAAAAGAAAAAAAGGGCACAGTCAAAATTATATGTAAATCTTTCTCCATTATACAACAGACACTCTGCCCCACAAAGAGTTATAAAAGTGACAAATGTCTAATCACCATATTCAAATGCAATGACTTTAAAACAACTATGTTTTCTTTTAAGGTGATTAATTCTGACCAAGCATTTTCCCTCTTTGAGTGAATAATAATAATTTACAGTAAGTAGGCAATTCACATTCTCCTCACATTCAGATTTCCTGGCTCTAACCAATGCGGAGGATCAAGCCATCTTGGCTGGCTGCCTATTCATCCGACAGATTATTCTTCTTTACAAACAGACCCGGTCATAGCAAGACCAATTCATGCCCAGCTGTGACAATTGTCCTTATCACCATACATCTTCTGGGATGTTCCTCCATTTCTGCCATGTGTCCTGTGTCTCCTTTTGTAGTGGTCTAAGAAACCTCTTTTTTAAAAAAATTTTTTTAAATATATTTTTATGGATTTCAGAGAGGAAGGGAGAGAGCAATAGAAACATCAAGGATGAGAGAGAATCATTGATCGGCTGCTTCCTGCATGCCCTGCACTGGGGATTGAGCCTACAACCTGGGCATGTGCCCTGACCAGGAATCAAACTGTGACCTTCTGGTTCATAGATTAAACCACCCAAAGCCGGGCTAAGAAACCATTTTTTTAGTGCTTTTTCTGTGCCACTCCATTTGTGCTATATTTTACATATATTATTGTATTCCACCCTCATAACTTTGTGAATCAAGTGTACTATCTCCATTTTTTTTTTTTTTTTTTTTTTTACATATGAGGCAATAGGCTTACAGAGGTTTTGAACTTGCCTATGGGCACAAAGCTGATGTTTAACATCTGGATTTGAATTCAAATCTGTCTGGCTTTTAACCATTACACTAAATTCCTTCTTGACCCACCCAGCTTCTGTCCTTTGTTCTTGCTCAAATCAGAGAACAAATAAAGTATCCATCTCAGGAAAACTAAACTTAGGATTTCTCTTACTATAATAGCTAACATTAATTGAGAGTTTAACTGGCACCAAATAGATAATGTGCCTTCTTCTTTCCTTTGAACTACCTCTGCTAATCTTTCCATATACATATTTTTATTTAACTAATGAAATATTTTACATATTGGAAATTATGTCTATGTACTTACGAACACATATGATGCCTACTTGATTTCCCACACTCTTTGTTCTTCCCCTCTGCTCATAGGAAACTATTTACAGTTCTAGGAACCAGCGAAACTATCTCTTGCCTCTGGTCTTTTGTATGTCATCTTCTTTATACTGTGTTCCTTCAGCACCACTTTGCTTCTCAGTTTCTCTTACC
Source organism: Corynorhinus townsendii (assembly GCA_026230045.1). Classification (NCBI taxonomy): domain Eukaryota; kingdom Metazoa; phylum Chordata; class Mammalia; order Chiroptera; family Vespertilionidae; genus Corynorhinus; species Corynorhinus townsendii. Next base: position 148,637,266 of record JAPDVU010000006.1, on the reverse strand, counting down.
CTTCAAAGATGGCTTTGTGAGGCCCATGTCTGAGCTGATCCTATGTGATAGGGTATATATTTAGGATATATTTTCATTTTCTATTTACTAGTATTTGTTGGTCTTCTCCATGAAGTTGGGAGTACATATACCACAACGACTGAGGCATCAGCTATGCCTAGCAAAGTGCTTACATATGGAAGACCCATGGGATTTTTTTAAATAGGGGAATTAACTGCTATTTCTGTAACCCACACTAAACCACCTAGGCTAAACCGCATCTCATATTTGCAATCCCTACCTTGCCAACCTCTGTGAAGTGGAACCAAAAGCTTTTTGGTACAAAATGGCAGGAACATGGAGAACTATTTGACTTAGTCAATGACTTTCTCTTTTTCTTTTTCAAGTATTAACTGTTCCTGGCCATCCTCAACCCTTACCTTTCACAGACATAGAAGCATTTGCTAAATATCAGTTTGCTTCAGATTTAGAAACAGGAATAGGGAGCAGTTGGATTCATTAATTTGCTTACCAAAGTCCAGAGTTTTGGTCCTTCTTGACATACAGCACAAAATTTCAGCTTGTTGTAATTAATGTTAAAAGTTAAAGCAGAGTGTTTTGGTTAAAAAACTATGATTTCAAAACAGGATGATATACCATAGGGACTATGTGCAGAATCTTTCTCTTGACTGCAAAACTGTAAGTATTTGAATCAAAGCATATGCTTCATAGAAAAAAAATCCTCTAGAACCGGTTTAAGCATTCTAGTGTGTTAGGAAAACCCCCAAATTATGTGACTTGCAATCAATTGTTCAAGCCATCTTGTTCAAGCCTGCTTTGTTCCCATTGCCTTCAGGTTACTAGCTTCTGCTTAGTCTTGCATATAGACATGGTAATCATTAGAGAAATTCTGCTTGCAGCTTGAGAAGATAAGGGCAGTATGTATTGTTTATCAAAGATTGGCATGAACCTCATAACCAGACTCACATCAACTAGCACAATCTTCCTGGGACCCCTGCTGGTGCTCAGATGTTTGTAGTGGTCAATCACCTCTTGCCCCTCCCATTTTGCCTTCCCTTGGCATAAAAGAAGCCTGAACTCTATACTTCCATAGGATGGATTTGAGGTACCATTAGGGCTCCTATCTTCTTGGTTGACACCTTCTTGATCAATAAACTTTTCCTTACTCCTAAACCTGACATTTTGAGTTTTGTTTGACTTTTTGAAGCACCGGGCACACAGACTTTAGATTAGTAACATTGCTATTTAAAACAGGAAATTCTGAGAGTTGTAAGAATTTGCTCTTTGAAGGATCCATCAGTTACAGTCTGCATTCAGGTGTGTAAACTGCATTTGAGAAGACCAGTGGGTTATGGTGCTGAAAGAACAGTTCCTACAGAAGCACCTTTACCTACACCAGGAGAGACCTGCGAATCCTCTCTAAGTCAAGAAACATCAGCAACACATCACGGAAAAAGAGTTTCAATAGAGATGGTCTCAGAGACACCAGAGAACACTGTTTCTGAGAATGTGTCCTGGCTGAGAACCACTTGCTGCAGAAATACCTGACAGAGGCATCTTCACAGGCAGATTTCTTGAATATGTTCAGGCTCTTAATATCTATTGTCTAACTGCTCCCTAAAAATGCTGCACTTCCATTTTTAATTTTTTTTTCTTAATTAAATCTTTATTGTTCAGATTATTACAGGTGTTCCACTTTTTTTTCCCCCATAGCTCCCCTCCACCTGATTCCCCACCCCACCCCATGCCCTTACCCCCCGCCACTGTCTTCATCCATAGGAGTAAGATTTTTGTCCAATCTCTTCCCACACCCCTCACACTTGCTTCCCCTGAGAATCGTCAGTCCACTCCCTTTCTATGTCCCTGATTCTATTATATTCACCAGTCCATTCTGTTCTTCAGATTTTTTATTCACTTGATTTTTAGATTCACTTGTTGGTAGGTATGTATTTGATGTCATTTTGTTGTTCATAATTTTTATCTTTACCTTTTTCTTCTTCTTCTTCTTCTTCTTAAAGAATACCCTTCAGCATTTCATGTAATCCTGGTTTGGTGGCGATGAACTCCTTTAGCTTTTTCTTGTCTGTGAAGCTCTTTATCTGACCTTCAACTCTGAATGATAGCTTTGCTGCGTAGAGTAATCTTGGTTGTAGGTTCTTGCTGTTCATCACTTTGAATATTTCTTGCCACTCCCTTCTGGCCTGCATAGTTTCTGCTGAGAAATCAGTTGACAGTCGTATGGGTACTCCCTTGTAGGTAATTAACTGTTTTTCTCTTGCTGCTTTTAATATTCTTTCTTTGTCTTTTGCCCTTGGCATTTTAATTATGATGTGTCTTGGTGTGGTCCTCTTTGGGTTCCTCTTGTATGGGGTTCTGTGCACTTCCTGAACTTGTAAGTCTATTTCTTTCACCAGGTAGGGAAAGTTTTCTGTCATTATTTCTTCTAATAGGTTTTCAATATTTTGCTCTCTCCCTTCTTCTGGCACCCCAAAAATTCGGATGTTGGTACGCTTAAAGTTGTCCCAGAGGCTCCTTACATTATCTTCATATTTTTGGATTCTTTTTTCTTTTTGTTTTTCTGGTTGGATGTTTTTTGTTTCCACATATTTCAGATCTTTGGGTTGATTCTTGGGGTATGTTGATCTACAGTTGAGTTTCTGTATATTCTTTATTTCAGACAGTGTATGCTTCATTTCTGACTGATCCTTTTCCATTTTTTTGGCATTCTCATTAAGGTCCTTGAAGGTCTCACTAAGCTCCTCAGAAGTGTCATCAAGTTTCTCGGCGGTTTTTAGAAGATTCTTGAGTAACCTTATAAATGTGGTTCTGAACTCTATGTCATCCAGTAGTTTGCTTTCCTCCGTTTCTTTCATTCGTGACATGTTTCTTTGTTTCTGCATTTCGGCTGCTTCCCTGTGTTGATGGAGTGGCTTTGTGTGGTAGGTGACCTATAGGGGGCAGTAGCTCAGCCTCCCCAAACACCTGATGTGGATGCTCTTGGTACACCCCTTTGTGGGCTGAGTGCAAAGTCTTGGTGTAGTTAAGCCTGAATTGCTGTTAGTACGCTGGGAGGAATTGACCTCCAGGCCAATTAGCTGTGAGCACTCCCTGTGTCTATAATGGAAGAAGTGCTGCGCTGAAGACACACTTATGGGGCAGGACTTGTTTCGTGGGGCTTTGGTGCTCACTGAGTCTGCCTCTTGAATGTGTCACTTATGGATGTGAGGAGTTGAAATCTGGTGTCTCACACTGACCACTAGGTACACTGGCTTCTGGATCTCCAATGGGGTGCAGGTCAGCTACTGTCTGAGGCCACTCAGCAGGAGCTACAGTGAGAGCTGCAGTTTTCTCCTCTTTGCTTGGGGTTTGGAGGTTTTGGAGCTGTCTGACCCGGGCTGCAAGTTTTCTAGGTTAAGCTGTGATAGGGCAGGCTTTCTTATGCTAATTGAGCTGCTTGGAGCTTGGGTGGGTTTGTAGGTTGTGTGGGGCGGGGTCTCAGGGTGTCACTAGGTTAGGGCGTGGCAAACAGCAATGGCTGCTAGTAAGCAGGCTCTGTGTCCCTGACCGCGTCTTGGAGTCCTGTGCCCCAGTGCTGTAAACAATTATTACTGCGCGCAGCTCTGCAAGCAAGCCACTCTCACTGGCAGACAGTCCAGCTTCTCCCCGTAGGAGTTTGGGTCCCCCGCGTCTCCCCAGAGACTGGATTTCAGAGTAATCGGGGGCTTGTCTCCATTCAGGTTGAAAAAAGCAATGCACCCAGTCGCCCGCTGCCAGCCCGGATCACGCGCCTCCGTACCTCAGCTTTTCAGCGCTGGTGCACGTCTCAATGCTCTTTTCTCTTTCCTTCTAGTTGTAGAACTTCCACTCAGCCAACTTTCCCATGGTTCTGGGTGATAGACGTTTTGTCTTTTAGTTGCAGTTTAAATTGTTGTGGGAGGCAGCAGTTTAGGTGTTTACCTATGCCGCCATCTTGGATTCCTCCCCATTTTTAATTTTTTGAGGAGGTTCCATACTGTTTTCCATAGTGGCTGCACCACTCTGCATTCCCATCAACAGTGTACTAGGGTTTCCATTTGTTTATTTGTGGGTAGTAGCCATTCTGGCAGGTGAGGTGATAGTAGCCACTCTGGCAGGTGTCATTTTAATTTGCATCTCTCAGATGATTAGTGACTAGAGCTTTTTTTCATATATCTCTTGGCCATCTGTATGTTCTCTTTGGAGAAGTGTCTATTTAGGTCCTTTGCACATTTTTAAATTGGATGAAGTTGTATGAGTTCTTTTCATATTTTGGAAATTAATCCCTTACAGATGTATCATTGGAAAGTATGTTTTCCCATAAGGTGGACTCTCTTTTCATTTTGTTGATGGTTTTTTGGGTGTGTTTTTTTTTCTCTGCAGAAGCTTTTTATTTTGATGTAATCCAATTTGTTTATAATTTCCTTTGTTTCATTTGCCCTAGGACAGTGGTCGGCAAACTCATTAGTCAACAGAGCCAAATATCAATAGTACAACAATTGAAATTTCTTTTGAGAGCCAAATTTTTTAAACTTAAACTTCTTCTAATGCCACTTCTTCAAAATAGACTCACCCAGGCCGTGGTATTTTGTGGAAGAGCCACACTCAAGGGGCCAAAGAGCCACATGTGGCTCGCGAGCCGCAGTTTGCTGACCACGGCCCTAGGAGATGTGTTGGCAAATATATTGCTACGAGAGATGTCTGAGATTTTGCTGACTATGGTGTCTTCTAGGATTTTTATGGTTTTACGACTTACATTTAAGTCTTTTATCTATTTTGAGTTAATTCTTGGGTCTGGTGTAAGTTGGTGGTCTAGGAATATATCCTAAAAATTCTGCAACACCAATCAGAAAGAATATATGCATGCCTATGTTCATAGCAGCATAATTTACAAGAGCTAAGATCTGGAAACAGCCCAAGTGTTCCTTAGTATTTGAGTGGATAAAAATGATGTGGTACATTTACATAATGAAATACTATGAAGTTGTAAAAAAGAAGGATCTCTTACTCTTTGAGGAAGCATGGGGGGATCTGGAGAGTATTATGCTAAGTGAAGTAAGCCAGCCAGAGAAAGACAAGTATCACATTATCTTACTCATATGTGGAATCTAATGAACAAAATAAACAGATGAACAAAATAGATCCAGAGACACTGGAGCATGTAACAGACTAATGAATTTTGAGGGGTGAAGGTGGGAAGAGATTAACCAAAGAACTTACATGCATATATGCATAACCAATGGGCAGACAATAGTGTGGTGAAAGCCTGGGGTGGAGGATGGAAGCAGGGTGTTGGGGGTCAATGGGGGAATAAAAAGGGATATCTGCAGTACTTTTAACAATAAAGATAATTTTTTTAAAATGCTGCACTTTATAAACATTCCCAGAAGTGACAGGAACCTATCTTTCTATATATTCACCAACCTGTGCACACTGTGGATCAAGAATTGGCAAATTTGTGCTATAAAGGGCCAGATAGCCAATATTTTCAGTTTTTTGGAATTTGCAGTCTCTGTTGCAATTACTCAGCTCTGCTGTTGGCATATGAAAGCAGTCATAGGCAATACTTAAGCAAGTGAATAGGACTCTCATCCAGTAAAACTTTACTTCTGGACATTAAAAATTGAATCATATAATTTTTATATCATGAAGTATTTTCTGATTTTTTTTAATATTTAAAAACATAAAAAAATTCTAGCTTGAGTGCCACAGAAAAATAGGCTGGTCACTAAGCCTGATGCCCCTAAGTCAGTCATAGTGTAATCACAGAAATTACTTTTGGACTAGCACGTAGCTTTCATAACATGTATAAAAGGTAAAACTCCTGAATATTCCCCTGGCCCACTTTGCAACATCATTCCCTTTTAAAAAAATACTAGAGGCCTGGTGCACGAAATTCACGCACAGGGGGAGGAGGTGTCCCTCAGCCCAGCCTGCACCCTTTCCAATCTGCGACCCCTCAAGAGATGTCCGACTGCCCATTTAGGCCCGATCCCACCAGCGGGCAATCACACATCCCTTTCACAATCCAGGACTGCTGGCTCCCAACTGCTCACCTTCCTGCCTGCCTGATTGCCCCTAACTGCTTCTGCCTGCCAGCCTGATCACCCCCTAACCACTCCCCTGCCAGCCTGATCATCCCCAACTGCCCTCCCCTGCTGGCCTGATCGCCCACAACTGCCCTCCTCTGCCAGCCATCTTGTGGCAGCCATCTTGTGTCCACATGGGGGAGGCCATCTTTGACCACATGGGAGCAGCCATCTTGTGTGTTGGAGTGATGGTCAATTTGCATATCACTCTTTTATTAGATAGGATAGGAAGATGCCCTAGCTGGTTTGGTTCAGGGGATAGTGCATTGGCCCAAAGACTAAAAGTTCCCAGGTTCCATTCCAGTCCAGGGCACATGCCCAGGTTGTGGGCTCGATCCCCAGTGGGGGGTATATAGGAGGCTGCCAATCAGTGATTCTCTCTCATCAGTGATGTTTCTATTTCTCTCTCCCTCTCCCTTTCTCTCTCTCTCTGAAAGATATAGGAAGAGAAGAAACTTTTCTTTCAACTCAATGGAAAATGCCCTGCAAAGGTTATCTTCTGCAGAGCAGCCAGGAGACAGCCATGTACACAGATTAAGCCCTCAGATGTCCAACTCTAGACCACTGCTGAGCCTCAGTAAGAGAACATCGGAGGCCCTGGTAAGGAAGGTTGCATAGTTGGGAGAATCATCTTTCTGTTAACCCATGAGGCAAGAGTCTGCCACTGTTCTGGCTCACAATTCTTGGCTTCTCTGGCTTCAATATTTGGGAGGTCTTGCCCAACTAAAAACTCATCAAGATTTGGCCTAAGAATGTCTCCCTCAATTTTAGATAAATTCCCTTATTATATACATTTCTACAACTGTTATCATTTGATCCTTACATCCATCTTGCTTGGTCCTTATAGCAACTTTGCAAAATAGATAAGTCTGTTAAGTTTATTGTCCGTGGTGCAAATTGTCAGATGCAGAGGGCTGGAGTGGCCTGCCTAAGAGCTCCTGCTACTAACTGATGCTTCCTGAACTAGAATCCTGATCCCCTATGTGCTCTTCCCCCTGTCCCACAAGGACTCTCAAAAAGTCACACTTAAGAAAAAGAGCATTTTACTTAATTCAATATAGATTTTATTAGATATTACCAGGTGCTGTCTCATTGTTTTGTGAATTTGTGCTGACAACCTAAATACTATATAACAAAATTTTAGTGATAAAATGTAATTTGAATCATATGATCGTATCTACATAGCCATCCTCAGGAATATACATAGATATTTTGATACCTAGTAAATCCTTAAGCTCTAAGTGCTAAGCATTGGAGGAGTTGTTCAGTCATATAAGAAATGGCAAGGCTGGCCCACTTTTCAACAACTTTCCCCATGGAATAAAACATCCTCACCTGTTAAAGATTCTGGCATATGTCACTCTGTGACAAACAGAATTCTAATATGCCACTAATAGTCCCACTACTTTGGTTGCAGACACCACCTCCCAGCTAGTCAAATAAATATTAATCCGTGTGCTGCTCTGAAATGATCTTGCAATTAAGGCCCTTCATCAATTGATTTTAAGGAGAGTAGCATGGTGGGCCTTACCCAATCAGATGAGAGTTGACAAGACCACAATGACTAAAAGCAACAGAGATCCTCCTACTGATCTTGAAGTAGCACATAGCATGTTATAAACTGCTGATGAAAGGGGTCGCATAGCAAGGACATGAAGGTGGCCTCTGGGAGCTGATGTGGCCCCTGGCTAACAGCCAGCACGAAAGTGGCTGGCAGTTTTGCTACTGGAAATAACAACTCTGCCACCCACCAATGAGCTTGGGAAGAGACCACAAGACTGAAGTAAGATCTCAGCCTTGTTTGTCATGGGACCTGAACAAAGGACCCAGCTAACCTGTACCCAAATTCTTGCTTTGTGTAAACTGAGATAATACATTTGTGTTAAGCTGCTAAATTTGTAGGAATTTGTTTTACAAAAACAGAAAACTAATCCACTCTCATAGAGAGAATGAAAACCTTTCTTCAGGTGCCTGCATATATTATTTGATCTTGTATTTCACAGCCCACCCCACCCTCAGTGTGACTGAAGCTTGTTCATCTCTCCCGTCACAGCTCTTAAGCTTTCTGCTCTGCTGTTGAATCGCTATTTTTTTAACAACTATTTTCCACCTGCCACCCTTGACGAAAAGAAACCACTTTTTCATGGTGAAAATTTGTCTCCTGATTCAAAACCTTTCTCCAAACACTCCTTGCCCATACCTTGAGATTTAACCTACTGAGCAAGGGATGGGCAGTCTATATAATAATAGCTGGAGGTGTTCTCACTGTCAGGAGAATGTGCATCTACGAACACATGGAAGTCTTAAGGAATACAACAGAGGTCCTAAACATGATCTCAGACAGCAATATGAAGACAGGAGAAGTTTGGGCTGAGGGCAGATGCAGAAGTGATGGTTACATCTGAGATCAAACCCAGGCACTCATGGTTGTAGGTAAGGTTAGTATTACAAAGCAGGTATAACCCAGAGTACGCTTATTTTCCTAATCAAAAAGTTTCTCCCCTGCCGTTCATGCTCCCCCATAGGCAAGCCCTGTCCAGTCTTCCTGGCCTCATCCATTACTGCCCTGCACGCATTGTGCTCTCCAGCAAGCAGGATTGCTCACTGCTCTCTCCTGTTTCTCATGCTGCCAGGAATGACCTCACCCAACTTCCCCTTTAAGACATGTGGTTTGCTTTTCAGAAGCCTTCACTGATCTGTACTTTTATTTTCCTTAGTGACACTATTACAGGCCAAGCAGCATTATATTTGAATATTTGTCTTGTCATCAGATATACTAGAATTTTGGAAAGGATACTTAGAGATCTACAGAAATGTTATATTTCTTATAAAATTGGGACTGCCTTCCCTATGGAAAGATTTTATGTATGTCTTGTCTTGTATGAATTAAGGATTTCTCAGGATCCAGATGTAAAAAGCACTAATAATAATCCAAATAGTGAAATTAATCAGCATTATATTTTAAGATTATATTTTAATCACAGATTATTGAATTTTTAAATACATAATTATGGCTTGCCAGCCATTGTCAAAAATTATATCCATAACAATGAATAATCCAGCTAACAATATTACACCCTTATTGTATTTTGTTACAAGGGTAATTCCCAAGTTCTACATCTACCAGACTTACCACAAGGCTATAGATGTGTGGTAAATCTTATCCAGGTTTAACTCACTCAAATATTTTAATTTAATAATGAATTTTTAATTAAAATTCAACCATAAAATAAATTATGTTAAAAATAAAATACTTTACCAGGTAATTCATCTACTATAATTTTTTTCCTGGTATATAACCTTAGATATTCTTTTGAAAACCTTTCTAATTTATGTATTTAATAAATTATGATTTTGAGAATTTTAGAGTAGTCCCTATTGATAATCTCTAGTTATTCCTGGAAATGATCAATTTTATTGTGAACGACTGTAATATGTAATTTTTAGATATAAATAAATTTTATAGCCAAAAATTCCTTTCTGATACAACCAATGATTTTGTAGTTTATTATTTGAGCATACACTAATATTTATATACTAGAGGCTTGGTGCATGAATTCGTTCATGGGTGGGGTCCCTTAGCCTGGCTGGTGATTGGGGCTGATCAGAGCCATCTCGCTCAGTCAGGGGAGGGTCTGTGGGCTGCTGGAGGTTGGCTGGCTGTAGGAGGTTGGCTGTAGGAGTGCACTGACCACCAGGGGGCAGCTCCTGCATTGAACATCTTCCCCCTGGTGGTCAGTGCATGTCATAGCGACCAGTTGATCAGTCATTTGGTTGACCGGTCGTAATGGTCGCTTAGGCTTTTATATATATATTAGAAGCCCGTTGCACGATATTCATGCAAGAATAGGCTTTTCTTCCCCTGGCTTCACTCCCAGCCGCCTGGGAGCCGGCAAGTCCCCACTCCCGGCCTGCCCGGAGCTGGCAAATCCACGGGAGCCAGCAAGTCCTCACTTCTGTCCAGAGCATGGCTCCAGTAGTTCCCTCTGCACCCCACTTCCCCTCATAGCAGGTGTCATGCCCCTCCTGGCTGCTCCACACCTGCATATGCAAATTAAGCTCCATCTTTGTTGGGTTAATTTGCATACTCACTCTGATTGGCTGTGGGCGTAGTGGAGTGATGGTTAATTTGCATGCTTCTCTTTTATTAGGTAAGATAGATATGAACACATATATTTTATTATTGATTTTTAGAGAGAGAAAAGGAGAGGGAGAGGAAAAGAGAGAAAGATCAACGTGAGAGAGAAACATCAATTAGCTGTCTCCTGCATACACCCCAACTGGGAATCAAACCTGCAACCTGAGTATATGCCCTGAACAGGGAATTGAACTGGTGACCTTCATTGCACAGGACAATGCTTAACCAAATGAGCCACGCCACCCAAGGCAGAGCATACTAAAACTGACTATTTTTTAAAATAAGAAATAAACACTTTAGCAAGTTAACATTGTACTTTCAATGTTATAATTTTTAGTGACAGCCAACATGAAAAATTATTAAACAAGTTGTTAGATATTACATGGTCAACACTGAGAAAATTATAATATGGATCTGCTTTAAAATACCAATCTTTAAAAACATTCATCTGTATCAAAATATTTTAGTGTATTTTTATATAACAAGTTTTTTTTATTGTGTAAAGTTTTACATATGTCTCCTTTCCCCCAATTGACATCCCCCCCCCCCATAATAAGTTTTACATACACATATGACTGTACCTTTGATCCAGGATACCTCTAGGAAACACCTGAGAGGTTCAGGATTGGAATTACAGGTGATCTGACTTGGTTTCCCAAAATATGTCTTCGTTTTGGCCATGCCTAAGACTAATTAGTAATCATTAGTTATATACTGCATACAGTTCTACCACTGGAAAACAAAAATCCTGGCTACCCTTAATTCAAAATGTAGTTTTTTGTTTACCTCTTGGGTCACACAAATTGGGGTGAGGATCTGAAGATAATAAAACAACATTTCTAGAGAACAGTTACAGCGTGGTGTGCAACATCTCACTTTTATTTTCTCCAACACCACAGCTTTTCTTTCCATTTTGTTGATGAGGAACAGAAATAGAGATTCATGCAATCCTCCGAATTCACTCAGCCAGGGGGGCACCCACAGTTGTGGTCCAGATTTTCTCACTTCAAATCCCATGGCTTTCTCAAACTTATCACACTCCGCATAAATACTCTGATATTTCTTAGTAAGAAATGTAAATTGGGCCCTGGCTGGTGTGGCTCAATTGGTTGAAGCGTCAGTCCATACACCAAAAAGGTGGCAGGTTTGATTCTGGTCAGGGCGATTTGGGTCGGCACACATACCAGGTTGTGGGTTTCATCTCCAGGATCCACAATTGGAGCATCTGCAGAGGCAACTGATAGATATTTCTCTCTCACACCTCCCTCCCTCTCTCTCTCTCCCACTCCCTGTCTCCTCTCTCCCTCTCTCATCCCTCCTTTCCTCTTTCTAAAATAAATAAATAAATAAATAAATAAATAAAAAAGAAATGGAAATTAGGGCTGTATGATTAAACTAATTGTCTACACATATATGTTTTCCTGTTTCCAATAGAAATCACTATAAGAGCTTAAAACATTGAATGGATCCTGTTCCTACCCATTTGTCTTAATTATGCAAGATCTGGAGGAATAAGGCATGACAGGGAGCTGCCTAAACAAGGAGTTATTTATTAACAGAAAAATGAAATCAGACAAAAACACTGGGATAAGAAGGCATTACCAATGCATTTGTGTTTTCTGAATCTATGCATAACTATAAAATTCTCAATGAAAGTATTATTCACCATGTTTCCATCCCCCTCCCCCCCATATCTCTTATTATCTGCAGACTTTCATGCTCTTGCCTGTTAGCTATTGATGTTGGAGCCAGGATGTGCCCTAGTCTTGTGGAGCCAGCAAATTTCTGTCTGGAATGAAAGGAGCTTCTCTTTTCAGAGTGTCATTTCGTTTGACTACCTTTCTGTGGGCATTATTTAACTTATGCTGAAGGGAATACTAAAATGAAAGTTACCTTTTTAAATGTTCAGTGTAAGTTTCATGTCCAGGTTCATTGAGCCACTCCAGGTATAATAACAACAAAAATATCCCCATACCAGCAAAACGATTGGGTTTGGAACTTGTTTCTGACAGAGCTGGTATCATCTGAGGCAGAAACATGGAGTTCTGAAGACACACACCTTCTCTGAGAGTTTGAGTGGAACATTTTCTGCCCTGATTCACGCGTCACCATGTTATTGCTGCAAGCCTTAGCTTTCTAGAGGAGAGAGGCTTCTCTATGTCAAACATATGATGGCTATTCTTAAACACAAATCAAAACGAGGGCAGTAATTTATATGGTAAGAGAAAAGGGTTCAAAAATCCCAACTAAAGGACCAGGTTCCAACAGCTAGCAGGTTGCTAGGAGGCTGTGAGAGGTTAACATAGGCTATTGGTTCTTTTTCAGAGGGAGGAAGAGAGGGCAGAATAGGTAAGGGGCACTTGAACTCTATTATATTTTATTGCCTAAAACATGAATAAAATGTGATGAAAAGTTAAGCATTTATCAATTTGAGAGAGAGAGTACATGGGAGTTTGTTAAATAACCCTCTGCTTTTCTGACATTTTGAAATTTTCATCGAAAAGGAAGGAAGGGAGGGAGAAATAAACAAAGGATTCACTACAGTGCTGTTAGTTTTACTTTGGATGGCAAAGAGTAAGAGAGAATTATTTTTTTAAATAACCGGAATGAGACACAAAAATAACAAATAGGCACTTTTTTATTTTTATTTGGGGAACATACTGTGAGCCATTGTGGCTGGGAAAGAGGTTGGACAAGTTATAGTTCCCTTTGGTTTGTTTGCTCATTTGCTTTTTTTTTTCACGTATCCTGTAACTTGTCTATCTCTTACTCAGGGATTTTCATTTAGGAGATTAAATTGCACCTGTGCTCCTGAGCCTTAGAGCATCGGCAGTGAATTATCTGCTTTATCATATTGGTCAGCAATTACTTAGCATGTGTCTCCTTCTCACTTAAGGCAAAAGGAAATGCTGTGATTACATTGGCCTCGGAACATTTGAGAATAGTAACATCAAAGAGAGATGCTCGGTGGGTGAAACTGGGAAGGAAACCCCAACAACTCCCCACTCGGAGGGCAATTATGTCGAGTCTTATTAAGTGACTCTTTGGTGGAAAGGATTTGCCTCAAGGACATTTCTAAGCCCTCATTTCGCACCCTCATCATCAAGATCATCTTCTCTGTCAGCTGTCCACTGCTGGGGTGCTTTGCATGAAGTGACAACTTGACTCTGATGAGGGGTCTAAAGTCCTTTTATTTTTATTTTTCACTTTAGAAAATAGGTCTTCAGAATGGAGTGGGGAGCTAATATCTTGGCCCAATCACTCTCCACCAGAGATTTTTGACATGCCCAATAAATGTATTTTTCATGTAAAATAGCATTCTGGACACCCCTTTAAAAAATAACATACTTTTTTATTATAAAAGTAACTCACACTTATTATAAAGATTTTGCAAAATATAGAAATGCATGAAAGAAGAAACTAAAAGTTACCAATAATCCTGCTACTCACCTTCTATTAATATTTTATTTATGTTCTTATATTTTTTCTCACTACATGTGTATATGTATAAAATAGGGACTTTTTCTGCATGCACAACTGGGATTATGAAAAATATTTTATAATCTGATTTTAACATTGTGCATAAATGTGAAAAATGAACTACTTCCAGGCTTCTAATGAATACTTTGTTTACCAATACTGAGCTGTAACTCAGTTGTAGCCTGTCAAGAGAGTTCTTAGGGTGTGGTGGAGGTATATTTAAAATAGCAGTTATTTATAAACATATATTCCAAACATTATTATAGTGTCAATTTGCTTCATAAAACCTGCAAAGCTGAAGTCATAGGACAAGTTCATTATTGCAAACTCTGTGTTATATTAACGATATATCTGAAATAGTCTGAGGAAATGAAGGACTAATATTTATTAAGCATCTGCTATGTTTCAGGCAGAAAGCTGACTCTTTTGCAAAGACTGCCTTATATATACCATAAGTAGGGTAAAAAAATGAGGTTTCTAATTTCTGTTCCCATAAAATAGGAAAGAGATAATGCTGCAATTCAAGGAAGAAAAGGACAGAGGGTGGATTTTGATCAGAAATATTTCCATTCACTGTTGAGCAAGGTAAACTGCGTAACTCCTCCATTTTCTCCTTATTTTGAGCATGGAGGCACAGACTTAGTATTAAAATTTTATCTTCTTTTGGGTAGAATTTTGCTTCATAAGAATGCAGTGCAATTCATTTTGAATAAAAGGTATTCCATGGGCAGCTATCTCAGGATTGCTGGATTGCTTTGTGCATGCCACAGCTGTCTAGCAGTGTCTGCCTTCCGCTGATCTATAGGTAATAGAGACGCCTCCGGAATACATTTCCCTAAAGTTATAATCGGATATGCTAGGGGCTCACATCACAAGTCATCTCCATGCAAAGTGGCAAGTCATTTACTGCAGAGTTACAAGAAATGCAAATTTGAGCTGGTATGTGAAAAGTGGAAGGCTCTATTTTGTTGCCCAAGTAATAGGAATAGCTTGCTGTTTGTACATTGTTTTGAGTAGCCCCTTCTCTGGGAAATCTGACTTAAGGTGGCACAGTCACAATTCTGTGCACATTGCTTTGAATAACCCCTTCTCTGGGAAGTCTGACTTAAGGTGGCATAGACACAATGCTGCTCTCATGTTTGTGACTATAATGAGAAATGCATCCTCTATCTTACTAGGGAGAGACATGACAGAATTCTTGGGCTAATGGTTGGTGATTTCTTTTTGTCTTAATATGTATTTTTATTGATTTTAGAAAGAGAAAGAAAAGGAGAGGGAAAAAGAGAAACATCAATGAGGCTAATGATTGGTGATTTCTTTTTGTCTTAAATATGTACTTTTATTGATTTTAGAAAGAGAAAGAGAAAAGGAGAGGGAGAAAGAGAGAGAAACATCAATGAGAGAGAAACATTGATTGGCTACCCCCGGCACATTCCCTATTAGGGATTGACTCCTCAACCTAGGCATATGCCCCGACCAGAATTGAACTGGTAACTTCTCGGTGCATGGGTGCATGGGACAACACTCAACCAACTGAGCCACACCAGCCAGGGCTATTTCTTTTTGTCATAATTAAAGTGAACATTTTCCCAAGGACAATTGAGCCACTTAGAATTATTTCCTATGTTAACACCGTACTTCTGGTCATCCATTTATTATGTCTTGGATCCTTACAACAGAATTTTATTGTGAAGTGTTTTTAAGAGCACAGTCTCTGGAACTAGCTAGTAGAGTGTTTGAATTCCAGCTTGAAGTGCTAGCTGTGATAATTTGGGCAAGGAACTTAACTTTTCTAGGCCTCATATTCTCCACTGGTAAAATGGGAATAACAATCACCCTAAACTTATGGGGTTGATATGAAAATTAACCTCATAACATTGCATACATGAAATTCTTAGCACAATGCCTTACTAAAGGAATGAAGTCCTTAATAATTCTGTTAGGTAGCTGAGGCAAACACAGAAAGAAAGATATCAAGAGGTTAAGTAAGACACCTGGCCTAAAGCCCCATAATTACAGAACTGAAGTCAGATCAGCCTTTTCCATTTCAGTCTTCTTTTTTAATTAAATGCACATGTATATACATAATTGTTGACTCCAAATATGTTTCATTAACAAATATAATTATTGAACATATGCAATGCAGCATAGTGGTGAGGCAATGTAGCTGTAACAATGGGGCTGATCTCCACCCCTGGGCCCACATGTATGAGCTATTACACGCAAGCACCCACATTCAGAATGGGCCCCTGTCAAAGGAAACAGACTCTGCACATATCTTGCAGCCCGTTATGATTCTGTCATAAATTGGGCATTTACTCAGATCCTCAACTTCCTCGCTAGTAAAAGAATTTATAGTATCTGACTTGCAGTGTTATTAAGAGTAATCAAGATACTGTATGGAGAGTCAACAGCCCTGAGCCTGGCCCAGAATAGATTTCTAATAAATGTTAGCTAATATCCTTATTGTCCTTGCTGACAGTGTTGGTGGCAGTGGTGCTTACAGAGTCAGGGGGCGAAGAGTTTGTTTCCTGACCAGCCTATCTAAAACTTGGCTATCTTATTTTCTTCATAGCTCTTGTGACTATCTGTCCTGATTGTCCTTATTTATTGTCTGTTTTCCTCCCCTAGAATTATGTTCCAAAGAAGATACATAGCAAGTGTCCCCCTAAAAGTCTGTAAATGAATTGAGTGGAGAAGAGATAGACAGCAATGGGAAAGAAGATGGAAATAACCTACATGAGCAAGCGAGAGGGAATGTCCTGCATTACTGATTTCTCATGAAATTCTAGGTCCATCACCAATCAGCATTTGTCCAAAAGGAGCAGCTAGCTGCCCAGAGGAAGTCAGCTTAAGAAATCATGAATGATTTTGATAGAGCACAGGTAGTGTAAGCAAATGCCTTTCTCCTCACTAGGAATAAGTATAACTTGCGTCAACATCCTTGTCTTTGACCTGAGTTCAGGTCCACTTCTATCTCCCAAACCTTCAAGGCTGTCACAGGCTTGTCACCGAGATCCCATTTTCTAATATCCTAACCGCCCTCCCAAACTGAAGTTGAGTTTCAGGTCATCAGATCCAGTGTAGATGCCTTCCAAGATTGTGTCCATGCACACAAAGAAGCCTGCCATATGCTTATGAGCATTACATGAGTCAATATACGTATGTGAAACAATTACAGTCGTGATGGGCACATAGCAACAGCTCCATAAATGTTCCATGTTGTTGCTATTATTATTATCATCATTATCCATGTATTAAAAAAGGATTTATAGACTACCTATTATGTGCCTGTAGATGTTCTAGGCTCAAGATATTCAGAGATAAACTAAACAGATCAGGTCTCTGCCTTAATGGAGCTTATGGTATAGTTGGGGTGAGGGATGCTCAGAAAATAAAGTTTAGTACACCGAGCAGAATGGCTAATGCCCCACCCAGATGGATGGCTGTGGACTGCACTTTTGGTGAGGACAGGTCCCCACCCTCCTTGTTTCACACAGTCATTCCAGGAACCACTTAATTCACGTAGGATGAATACGTGAATGAGTGAGTTCATGTCGGAGGGGTCCAGTTTAACATGGGCACCAGAGGTTCTGGGTTTAGGCTATGTGTGCAGACAACCACCCAAACTCCACAGTTTATGGACCCTGTTTATGTGGCAAAGTCTGGGTTAGAATATATGTGGGCAGACAGAGGGAGGAGGAAGAGGTTGTGAGAGCTGCATATATGCAAGTAAATTTCTCCTGTACCTGAGGTAACATGGAAGGCAAAGTCTTTGGTTGCACATTTTTAAAGGTAAATCTGAGCTTATGTGTGAGCCCAAGTGTAGGGTTCTGACTGAGGTAAATCTCAACTTGAGTCAGCTTGTGAGGTATTAGACTGCGGTTTTATAGGGACAGGGTATTAAGAGTATTTTGCAAGTATTTTGCTGGGGAAAATATGCCAATCACTATTGTAATTGTTTTACATATATTGACTCATTATACATGCCTGTGATCTGTAACGTAGTTGTTGGTGGGGCGAATTCAGGGTGGATTAAAGCAAAAGCTGGGGTGCTACATATGTGGAAAGTGTAGAATTGTCTGCAAATCAATTATAGGTTTTTGTGATTATTAATGAATTAAAAGGGTCTCTCTCCCCTACTCATCTTTCCCCCTCCCCCTCCCCCGCACCTCCCCCCCAACTCAGGAGCTCTTTATTTGAGGGTGCAATTGTGAGACAGTCCTAAAATTAGGATGAGACCAGTCTGGGATTATGGAACACTAAAGTCTGGGACTGAGTCTGATAAAACTGAGTTGTGTGGGTGTGTGGTTGTAAATCAGGATTTGGCTTTGACCCCCGAGCCAACTAAGTTCGAGTGCAGGAGCGGGGCAGAAAGACTTGTGTTTGTGGGGCAAGCTCGGAGTTGGTGTGTGCAAGGCAGCGTGGGTGTGCATGTGTGAGTGAAGCAAGTTCTTGAGTGTGAATCTGGGGCTCTTTGGACAAGCGGGGAGTGTGCGCGTGCTCGTGTGTGCACGCGCGCCGCAAGTTGGGATTTCTACTTCCCATGGGCAGCAAGGACGAGAAGGACGCGAGGCCACATTAAGGTCGGAGCGGTGACCCGGCGAGCGGAGCGCGCCCTGCCCCGGCCCCTGCGCGCGCCAGCTGGCTGGCGGGGGACTGGCAGCCACGGGCGCAGCACTGCCGCCTCTGGCGCGAAGGCTCAGGCGCCTCCTCCCGCCCCATCACTGAGGCTCGGCGCACGCTGCCGGTGGCTGCCCTTTCCGCCTTGGGGAAGAGAAGCCGCTGGGCTCCTGTGGCGCTGGAACCATGGCCTCCGGCCGGAGAGGCTGGGACAGCTCCCATGAAGATGATCTGCCCGTGTACCTGGCCAGGCCGGGCACCACGGACCAGGTCCCGCGGCAGAAGTACGGCGGCATGTTCTGCAACGTGGAGGGCGCCTTCGAGAGCAAGACGCTGGATTTCGATGCCCTGAGCGTGGGGCAGCGGGGAGCGAAGACCCCCCGGAGCAGCCAGGGCAGCGGCCGCGGCGCGGGGAGCAGACCCGGGCTCGAAGGCGACTCCCCACGCAGGGGCCAAGGCCGGGAGGAAAGCCGGGAGCCCACGCCCGCGTCGCCCGCGCCCACCGGGGTGGAGATTCGGAGCGCCACCGGCAAGGAAGTTTTGCAGAACCTCGGCCCCAAGGACCAGGTAAGGGGCCTGGGTCTCCTTTCCGTCTGCCCTCCTTCCCGGTGCAGCCAGGGGCGCCATGGCCCGGGGCACAACTTTCTTTTTGCTCACTTTGCACAGGAATCGGGGACTGGGAGGAGGAAAAGGGCATCCTCAGCTGAGCATATCGTGACCTCCTAGCCCGGACCTGGATTAGTGCATGACCCCAGCATCTAAATGCGCGCGCGGGTCCCCCTGCCTCCCAGCCGCACCCCAGGGCCATTGGTTCTGGGTGGGTGTGTCACCTCAGCCTGTCCAGGAAGGCTTAGTGATTTCTCTGAGCAACCAGACACAATTGGCTTGGCTCCCACTCTGGCCCTTAAATCTCAACTCAGGTCATCAGGGCAGAGGGCAAACTGGTGCTGGAAAAATTGGGTCATCTCCATAGTGCCCGGATGAAAATACAGGATGGGCCCTCTCCCCTCTCACTCTTCGAACATCAGTTGTGTTCCCTGAAACTTTTAGGTGTAGAGCCACCAGACTAAACAATCGAATCTCCATGGCTCACTGATGCCCTAGAATGGACATTTCACATCTGTGTTTGTGAAGTGTGTATTTGTATATAGAGCTTGGCACAAGCCTGGGTACCACAGGGATCCAGCTGTCCCTGGAAGAATATCATTGTGTTTTTAAAAATAGGCGAGCGTGTTAAGGGTGCACATTAGACTAGCACGAGCTGCAAGTTTTCCCTGCTGCTCTTACAAGCACCAAAGCCAATTTCTTCTGTCTGTATTTTTGAGAAACTTATGTCCTGCTGAACTGACTGAAGGCATGGCAGTGACATCCAGCTTGCCCTGATTGATTTATTTCACAGGAAAATCAGAACTGTAGTTCAGAACATTTAGGGCCTGAGCAGGGCTAGAGTATTCAAAGTTCAAACTGATGCTTTTCAATTGAGGGACAATAGTAATCAGATACGCCACCCTTGTCTAGAATCTAGACTCTAGATAATGGCTGCAAAATCCAGCCACATATATTATTCTGCACAAATACTGTTATCAATAATAACCTGAAATGGAAATGTCTGCCTCTGAGCAATTACAGTTAATGCTGACCCAAGTTTTAGATGTTTTTCCATTAAAATGCAGAGAGCGGGGCGGGTGGGGGGGGGCAGTGGGGAGAGGAGGGAGGGAAGAATAGCACATCTCTCTCCACTGTTTGATTTTTGGAAGTTTTAAAAAAACAAACAAACCTTTAACTATTGGTACCACCAGGGAAAAGCAAGTCCTGTTGGAAAGTGCTGCTGGGAAATAATGTCAGTGTCCCTTGGAATCACTGTTTGTGATTTTCACCTCATTCTTACATTGTGGGATTTCTCTAGGCCCTATTCAAATACTCTTTTAGGAAAAACTTCAGATCTTTTGGAAAGGTGTCAGCTGATGGGTAAACTGAAGAATGGCCCAATAGGATGGTCATTGCTTGTCTTCAAGTCTGAGTTAATGAGCCTTGACATGATCCCTTCCTGACTCTTAGGGGTGGGAGAAAGGCTGGAAAAGGTCGGTAGCAATTGCTGTGAGTCAGTGCTCTTCCCTCTGCTGGAGCACCGCTGATGTAAGTCAGATAATATGCCTGCTTTGCAAGATGTAAGAATGGTAACGAGAGAAAGGAAAAATGTTCCTCCTTTAAAACCAGCAATTCTCTCGTTTTCCTTCCTTTTGTAAACCCTATACTTTGGGCTCCTAATTGAAAAATAATAATACAACCTAAGCATCAGCAGGATTTCTAGTGCCACATAGTGATTTGTAAGTTCGGGCTTGCTGTCAGCTTCATCCAGCACATGTTATTATCTCTAATTTGGTTGAATCACAGTGTTAGCAAAGATAGCCTAGGCTATCGACTTCTGTACTTGAAGGTTATTTCCTTGAAGATAGGGGTTATGTGTTTGGATTTACCTTTGTGACTGAAATACCTGGTACACTGGAGGTGCTCCATAAATGTTGGACACATTAAATCCTTCATCTGGACTCTGTTTAAATACTGCCATTTTCAGGGTGCTCTCTCCCTCATGAAGCAACTTTTGGATAACTTTACTTAAGAAACTTAAGCCAAAATCTGCCTACTTGTCATTCCTACAAACGATTCTTGGTTCTGACTTTTGGAAAGAGAAGAATAAATATATTTCCTTATTCTGAAGTATTTTAATGATTTTAAGCATCTGGGTTCATGTATCTGTCAGAAAAGGCTGGGTCATGCTACAATAACAAGCAATCCCCAACTCTCCGTGCCTTAATCAAACAAAAGCATTGTATTTCTTGCTCCTGCTACTGGGCCAGCTTGGGTCATCAGGGCAGTTCTGCTCATCATTGCCCCTCAGAGACCTAGACTGATGGAGGCTCCATGTCCACACAATCATGGTGGGAAGAGCATGTGGCAAATTGTTCACCGACTTTTAAACTCCCCCTCTGAAGTCACAGACATGGCCTCTGCTCAGATCTCATTGGCTAGAGCAAATCATTACTGCACTGGCTGACCAGAAGCAGGGTTAGATAGAGAAACCACTGGAGGATGCACTGAGGGAAGAAGTACACTACCCTCCAACCAGCAACCCCAGCACGTCCTCCTTCTTATGCTGAGCATATGTCATTTTTGAGGACTTGCCTTTTTTTTTTTTTACTCTTTGCTGGCCATTGTGTGTGTGCAAACTGTTTTTATGGGGTTGTGGTGGGAAAGCCTAGAGAAGCAAAGGGAGCTCTCTCTGCACTCCTATTTAGATGAGTTTATGTTTGTATTTGGTACCTAATAAATTCCATATTCTCTTTAAAAAAATTCAGTGGCCCTGGCTGTTGTGCTTACTCCGGCCACTCCTGTGGAAAGCTCCCTCCATCCTGCCACCAGCCCATATTCAGGATGCTTGGAGATCAGTGCTCATCCTTGAAACAGTTGCTGCCAAACCCTTATTCTTCCAAGTTGATTGCAAAGTTATCAAAATGAATTTTTTTTAAAAAGTCTACATAAATTCAAAATTGGCTTTGTCTCTCTCAAGCCTACCTACCTACTCATTACTCCCACCAAAGGAAAATTAGTTTAATTAATGAATAAATTATGAAGGAATTAAATAATAAAAGTGTTTGGCAGAATAAAAGTATAAAAATGTTTCTGAGTTATACTCTGAACACCAAGTTCCAGGTTTGAGATATAACTGGGTTTATGTTGTGATTCTGGACCTACCTGTAAACACCTTATAAAATTTTTTTCTTAAATATATTTTATTGATTTTTTTTACAGAGAGGGAGAGGGATAGAGAGTTAGAAACATCGAGAGAGAAACATCGATCAGCTGCCTCTTGCACGCCCCCTCCTGGGGATGTGCCTGCAACCAGGGTACATGCCCTTGACCGGAATCGAACTTGGGACCCTTGAATACGCAGGCCGACGCTCTATCCACTGTGCCAAACCAGTTAAGGCCTTATTAAATTTTATAGTTAGAGTTTTCTCATGATAGGCATTCATATTGCCAAAATACTCCATGGGTGGCTCACACAACTTTTTGTTTATAATTTTTTAAAAATTCGATTTATTGAGGTATAATTTACATATGTAAAATATTACCCTTTAAAGCATACACTTTTCTGAGTTTTAACAAATGATTTTGTGTGTGTGTATGTGTGTGTTTATATATTTTAATCTTCTGGGAATATATCCTAGGAATCCCCAAACATGAATTTGAAAGAATATTTGCATCCCTATGTTTATTGCAGCATTATTTACAATTGCAAGATCCAGAAACTTTTTATCATTTTTGACAATAAGTGCAGAAAAAGCAATTCCATGTGAAAAGTAAATATTTTCTGCCACTTCTCAAGATGGTTTCCAGAATTGTTCTTGCAGTGAAGAAATTACTAAAGGGGATGTAATTATGATACATGGTTGGCCAAGAGCAAATGATACTGCAAGGGCTCTGTCATCCAATGAAAACAGAGTAATGACATTATGATTACATGTGTGTATTGATAACTCCCTTTCAGGAGCCATGGGTCATTTCTAGGTCCCTGCTTCCCACATGGGCCACTTTGGGGCAAGATGTTTCTTTTCTGAAGTCAGCAGGGGTTTAGGGTGTTGGAGGAGAGAATTTAAACAAATGAGATGTGGCTCTTAACTTTTGACCATTTGTCACGTGCCTTTTGGTCCTGGGCAGTAAGTTTTCAAAAGGATTCTGAGACACTGAGTTCTCTTCCTTCCCCTGCACAAGGGAAGACAGATGCACGTAGAAGTGGAGGTTTATAAAGGCCTGGCTAGTCCTCGGAATTAAAATCCTGGATGTAAATTATTTTTACAAGGCTGCTCTGACTCATGGGAGTTTGCACTTAGAGAAAAAGGCTCTTGCTTACCTGAATCTAGGAGTATGTTTACTTCCCCTGACTTGGAAGGTTTGAAACCTTCTAGAACTTTGATTTAGTTTGACAGTAGGCATTTGAGGTTCATAAAAAGCATGCCTTCTAAGTAATGCTGGGATTGGCAGGGTTCCCTCAAAGTAATGGTCCCTGGAGACAGGGTTTTGCTGACAGCTCTTGTGAGTCAAGTTTAAGACGGCCAGGGGCTGTCTGTGATGCTTTCCTGTCAGTGATTCTCTAGCTGATTCTCCTTGTGATTTATGTCCACTGGGCATTATCCCTCTAGTAGTGTTTCAGGGAGAGAGAGGATGCTGACTAGGAACAGGAGCTCTGGCTGTGGAGAATGCCATCTGGGCTGCGGAGCTCAGCCCTCTGGTTTGGGGAGGAGGCAGAAGGCCCATATAGGTGTGTAAGCCCTGTTTAAAAATTAAATTTCTAGGAAAATGTGATGTTAAAATTTATCTGTACTCTTAGCATGAACTCATAGGCATTCAAAAAACAGCTCTACTCCACCAAGAGACAATTAGATGAGTCGGAAACAAACAAACAAACCACAGGAAACTAACTGGATAAAGCATTAGCGCTCTCAGCTTGGAGACCCTAGCTTTAACCAGCTGTACTTCTTGGGCACGTTAGCTCTCTTCTCTCTGAGCTTCAGTTTCCTCCTTTCTAAAACAAAAGGGCTGGGCCAGATGGTCACTGTGGCAACGGTCTAGAAATTTTTTTGATTGTTCTCCTCTATGCAAATTATATACACCTATACATCTATATAAATTACATATACAGATAATCTGTTGATATCTTTTGACCATTAGATAATACAAATAAAAAGTACAAAGTGAAAAGGAAAAGATAGCATAATAAGTACAATTAGAAATCCTGATTTTTTTCCCTTGTACCCCAGTAGTTCGTCTTGCCCACCCAATAGGATGCGTGCTTATAAGTCCGCAATCTTTAAGACAAAAGCCGCAGCAGTCAGTGGTTCTAATATTATAGTCATTAATAGCCCTTTTATATTGCCTTCTTTCACTCAGGAATACACATGTAACTTTCCTCCATGTCTTTTCATAGCTTGAGAGCTCATTTCTTTTGAACACTGAAAGATATTCCTTGTCTAGATGTACTGCGGTTTATGTATCCTCTCACCTCCAGAAGGACATTTTGCTTGCTTCCAAGTTCTGACAGTTAGGACTAAAGATGGTATGAACATCCACATACAGCTTTTTGTGTGGACATCAATTTTCAGTTCATTTGAGTAAATGCCAAGGAGTGTGATTGCTGGATCGTATGGTAAGAGTATGTTTAGTTTTGTAAGAAATCTCAAAACTGACTTCCAAAGTGGCTGCACCATTTTACATCCCCACCAGCAATGCATGCAGGTTCCTGTTGCTCCCCGTTGCCACCAGCATTTGCTATCGTCAGTGTTTTGGATTTTGGTCGTTCTAATAAATGTGTAGTGGTATCTCGTTGTTGCTCTAATTTGCAATTCCCTAACGACATCCAAGGTGAAGCATTTTTTTGTATGCTTACTTGACATCTGTACATCTTCTTTGATCAGATGTCTGTTCAGGTCTTTTGCCCCTTTTTAAACTGGGTTGTTCTGTTATTTCGTTCATGGATTGTGCTTTTGGTGCTGTATCTAAAATGTCATTGCCATACCCAAGTTTATCTAGCTTTTCTCCTATGTTACCTTCTAGAAGTTTTGTAGTTTTGCATTGTGCACTTAAGTCTGTGATACATTTTGAGATAATTTTTGTTAGGGGTATACAATCTGTGTCTAGATTGTTCTGAATGTTCAGTTGTTTCGGTACCATTTGTTGAAAAGGACTATGTTGGCTACATTGTAGTTCCTGTACTTCTTTCTTTTTTAAAAAATATGTTTTATTGATTTCTTACAGAGAGGAAAGGGAGAGGATAGATAGTTAGAAACATCGATGAGAGAGAAACATTGATCAGCTGCCTCTTGCACACCTCCCACTGGGGATGTGCCTGCAACCCAGGTACATGTCCTTGACCGGAATCGAACCCAGGACCCTTCAGTCTGCAGGCCGACGCTCTATCCACTGAGCCAAACCGGTCAGGGCTCCTGTACTTCTTTGTCAAAGATCAGTTTACTATATTAATATGGGTCTATTTCTAGGCTCTGTATTATTTTCTGTTAATCTATTTGTTCTTTTGCCAATACCACATTGTCTTGATTATTGTTGTAGCATTATAGTAAGTCTTGAAGTTGGGTAAGTGTCAGTTTCTTCAAGTTTGTAAGTATGATGCTAGCTGTAGGTTTTTTTTTATAGGTGTTCTTTATCAAGTTGAGGAAGTTCCCATCTATTTTTTGTTTGCTAAGAATTTTCATAATGAATGGGTGCTGGATTTTGTCAAATGCTTTTTCTGCATCTATTGATATGATCATGTGATTTTTCTTCTTTAGTCTGTTGATGTGATGGATTACACTAATTTTATAATATTGAACCAGTCTTGCATACTTTGAGTAAATCCCACTTGGTTGTAGTATATAATTCTTGTTATACATTGCTGGATTTGATTGCTAATACTTTGTTGAGAATTTTTGCATCTATATTCATGAAAGATAATTGGTCTCTACTTTTCTTTGTAATATATGTCTGGTTTTAGTATTAAGATAATGCTGGCCTCATAGAATGTGTTAAGTAGTATTCCCTTTGCTTCTATCTTCTGGAGGTGATTGTAGGGAATTTGTGTAATTTCTTTCTTAAATATTTGGTAGAGTTCACCAGTGAACCCATCTGGGCCTGGTGCTGTCTGTTTGGGAAGATTCTTAATTATTGATTAAATTTACTTAATAAATATAGGTATATTCTGATAGTCTATTTCTTGTGTGAGTTTTGGCAGGTTGTGTCTTTTAAAGAGTTACTCTATTTCTTCTAGGTTATCAAATTTGTGGACATAGAGTTGTTCACAGTATTGCTCTAGCACTTTTAATATCCATGTTGTGATGTTTAATATCGATATAGTGATGTTGCCTCTCTCATTTCTGATATAAATAATGTGTGTTTTTCTCTCTTTTTCCCCCCCATTAGTTATCCTAGCTGGAAGCTTATCAATTATTGATCTTTTCAAAGAGCCAGCTTAATGGTTTTGTTAATTTTCTTTATTGATTTCTTGTTTTCAGTTTCATTGGTTTATGTTCTAATTTTTATTCTCTCTTTTATTCTGCTTACTTTGGGTTTAATTTATCTCCGTTTTCTAGTTTCTTAAGATGGAAGCTTACACTATTGATTTTAGGTCTTTCTTTTTTCCTAATATATGTATTCCATGTTATAAATTTCCCTTTGAGTACTGTTTTAATTGTATCCCAGGAATTTTTATATGTTGTATTTTCACTTTTATTTAGCTCAAAATATTTTAAAATTTATTTTGCTGTTATTCATATGATTTATACATCATTATACATATGTACATATATAAGTGAATACATTGCTGCTAACATTATTTTAAATAAAGTGTTTTGTTAGATCAATTAAGAATAAGAAAAATATTTTATCTTCAATTATTCTTTCTTCAGTGCTCTTCCTTCCTTTGTGTAGTCCCAAGTTTCTGACCTATAACATTTTTCTTGTCTATGAAGAACATTTAACATTTCTTCTGAGGCAGATCTACTGCCAACAATTCCACATTTGTTGCTTATCTAAGAAAGTCTTTATTTCTTCTTCAGATTTTAAGGGTATTTCACAAGGTTAGAATTCTAGGTTGGTGTTTTTTTCTCTCTCGCCACATTAATATTTCACCCTATTGTCTTCTTGTTTGTATGATTTCTGAGGATATTTGGATGTAATTTTTATGTTTGTTCCTCTGTTGGTAAGGTGTCTTCTCCCCGCCCCCCCCATAGCTTCTTTTAAATTTTTTATTTTAATTTTCTGAAATTTGAATGTAATATGTGTATCTTTTTCTTTCTTTCTTTCTTTTTTCTTTTTGCCTTTTTTTGGAGCTTCTTCCAACTGTGGTTTAGTGTCTGACATTAATTTTGGGGAAATTCTCAGTCATTATTGCTTTGAATAATGCTTCTGTTTCCTTCCTTCCTTCCTTCCTTCCTTCCTTCCTTCCTTCCTTCCTTCCTTCCTTCCTTCCTTCCTTCTCCTCTGGTAATACCATTATGTGTATGTCCTGTCTTTTGTGTCTCACAGTTCCTGGATATTATGTTCTGTTTTGTTTAGTCTTTTCCCTTTTTGCTTAGCTGTAGAAGATTCTATTGTTACATCCTCCAATTCAGAGATTCTTTCCTCAGCCAGGTCTATTTTACTAAAGAGCCCATCAAAAACATTCTTCTTCTATTACATTGTTTTTTTTTATTTCTAGCATTTTTAAATTATTTGTTAGGATTTCCATCTCTCTGTCTACATTATCTGTTTGTTCTTGCATGTTGTCTATTTTTCCTATGGAAGCATTTAACCATAGTTTTCCTAAATTACTGGTCTGATAATTCCAATATTCCTGCCATGTTGGACTCTGGTTCTGATGTTTGTTCACTTTCTTCAAACTGTGTTTTTTGCCTTTTGGTATGCTTTGTACTTTTTTGTTGTTGAAAGGTGGACACAATGTACTAGGTACAATGAACTCCAATAAATAGACAGTAATGTAGTGGTAAGGCGTGGAGGGACGGGAAGCATTCTGCAATCCTATGATTAAGACTTAGTCTTTTGACTAGCTTGTGGCCCTAGACTGTAGACTTCACCATGCTTCTCAGACCCCCTCCAGAGGCAGGAGGAGATCTTTCTCTGATAGTCACCATGAGGAGAAGCAGATCTCTTGGAGGTAATGGTCATAAAACTGTGATGGCCCTCTGATAAGTGAGTCCCTCTGGAGTTTTTAACTCTCCTAGTTGTCCACACTGAGTTTCCAGCCATTTTTCAACTACAGTTCAGGTTTTACTACTCCAGTTGGTTTCCAAGGAAGTGTTTGCTTATGGGATTCTGCTTGGGAAAATTGTGCTTTTCTGTATCCACCTGTCCCTCTAATTTTTGGTGCAGCAGTTTCCCCGTGGCT
Organism: Corynorhinus townsendii; assembly: GCA_026230045.1. NCBI lineage: Eukaryota > Metazoa > Chordata > Mammalia > Chiroptera > Vespertilionidae > Corynorhinus > Corynorhinus townsendii. The sequence continues at coordinate 148,608,987 of JAPDVU010000006.1, read as the reverse complement.
TCACCTTTCTGCTGGATCTAAGAAGAGCTATTGATTTGTTAGTTTGCTTAGATTTTTACTTGTTCAGATGGAGTGGCAACTTCTAAGCTCATTGATGCCAGACTGGAAACCTTAAATTAAATTTTAAAAATTGTGTATTATGGCATTTTTACAGAGAATAAGTGCTTTTCTAAAGCATAATTTACGATGGCTTTATAGTACTCCATTGTGAATTATCACATATTTAATTACTAATTCCTTTTAATTGGTTACTTATGGGTGTGTTTTTCAGTTTTGATTTCACTTTTGCTATTTTAAGTAAGGAGGTGATTGACGTCCTTCTAGTGAAAACTTTGTACATATTCATTTCATTACCATTGACAGTGGAAAATTTCTAGACATGACTGCATGTGGTGTGGTCCTTTCCATCCTGCAGGGACATGAGCATGGGACAGTTGCTTCCTACAGGAAACTTCACAAGCAGGACACCAGGGTATTTAAAGGCAGGGAAGCCTTTTGTGTGAATTCTGTAAGAACGAGGGGTACAGCCTGGGCCACGTTGCTTAACTGTGGATGAAATTAAGGGGCCACAAGAGCCAGGTGAGAACAAAGTAAAAGACATAGGAAGAAGAAGATTTTAAGTCTTAGCTGCCGATAGAAAATTAAAGTTATGAAAGGCGACCTACTAAAAGAACAGAATTTATTGTAGCAAAGTAGTTCACATCATAAGCTCTTACAATTTCATGGGCTTCAGGGCACAGATATGAGGTTCAAGGTATATATATTCTAATGAAAAGTTTCATTTATGGAGTACTTATTTATGTAAAGCACTCCCATCTCTAATCCTCACCATAACTCCACAAAATAAGTATATATCTACATAGTCTGGAAGAGAAACTGAATCTTGGAGAGGCTGACTTCCTGTAATCATACAACTGGAAAAACGTCCGGATTTAAGCTCTGGGACTTGTCTGATTGCGTCTGCTACACCATGTTGCTATGGTGGCAGCTAAGCATCGGTACCAAATGAGGTCCAGCACCTAAAACTGATGTGGCTAAGAGGACTATTCAAAATAAAATATCTACTCCTGGGACTTTCTGGAGAGTGAGAGGGTGGGGTTCACAGAATCAACATAGGAAAGCAGAATTTTGTCGAGTCCAAAAGGTGAACACAGTCGCTAAAGCAGAAAACATCATAAGCTATGAGGCCCTAGAAAGCTGCCAGGACATAGAGAAAGGGAGGGAAGAAATAGGAGGGACTAGGACAGTTGTAGTGATAAGCCCCAAGAGCCTAATGATAATTTTTGTTGGGTGCTATGACTTGCTGGGGGTCGGCCTGATTTAAAGGCACCTACCAAGGGCAGATAGTATTCAAAGGATGGTGCCAGAGATTGGGCTCAGTATTCTGTCTACAAGACCCTGGAGCCCACACATAGCACATTTTGCTCAGTGTATCAAAGGCAGAACCAATTGTTTTGTTTTCAAGCAGCTAAACTGTGTCCAAAGAGAAAAGATGCAATGCTTACTTTGAGTTGGAAGTGGGCTGGGGAGGGACTGTTGTCTTCTAATATTCCTACATCCTGTCCGTTAGAAACACATTAAATTAATGAAATGGAAAACTGTGTGACAAATGGATACTGAGTGAGAAGAAAAAAATATACAGTTGATGAATGATGACACCTCACCCAATTAGTAGGGAGGGGCTGCCTTTCCAGAGACACAGTTTTCTCCTATATACCACCAGGGGAGAGTCGGGAAGCCAGCCAGTGGTACACTTAGGGAACTTTTTAGTGAGATTACTCGGTGGGGAGCAGGGAGTTTGAGATGGGGAGAGGGATTTGAAATGAAGGCAGTATTTGGCAACGCATGCTGTCAGCTAAGAAACTGTACAAAAAGAGTCTGTGTACTTTTCCTATAAAGGTCCAAATGGTAAATATTTTAGGCTTTATGGGGTATAAGCTGTGTGTCCCAACTAGTAAACTCTGTATAGCAGGAGCATGAATAGACAATATGTAAATGAACGGGGTGGCTATGTGCCAATTAAACTTTATTTACAATTCAGGTGGAGGGCTGGATTTGGCCCAAGGGCCGTTGTTCGCAAACCCTGGTCTTGAATACAAGAAAAGGGGCATGTATGTGTGTGTGTGTGTGTGTGTGTGTGTGTGTGTGTGTGTGTGTGTGTTTGCATGTGTGTTAGAGTGGCAGAGTGAGTCCTAGCAACTTTTCAATATGAAAAGATTCGACATTTGAAGTAAATATGGTAACTATCCAAAACAATCTAAAAGACTCAACAAGGAGCACTGGTTCCCATTTTCAGGATGTCTGAGATTGGAGGAGGAAATTAAAAATAAATACATATCTGACATTGCAGAGAACAATGCAAGGTATTTGAGAATGCCAATCTATGACGCGTAGGCAAGGCTTTGTAAAGAACAAAGACAGGAGAGAGGGGGAGGTTGAAGAGGATAACCTGGAAGTAACAGTGGGGCAGAAATAAACAAAGGAAGTCCCAGTGATGAGGAAGAAGGAGGCCAAACTTAAAACAAGGCTTCGCTGGAGTGCTAGGAAAAGGGGAGGTGTGCAGGCAGCAAACAGCTTGGAGCTGCAAAGAGGAGAGGCAAAGGTGGGAAAGAGCCTTTTCGGAGTGCTAGCAGAATGTGATGTGATTAAATGAACAGGGAGAATTCCTCTTAAGACATATCAACAGATTACAAATGTGGAGCTTTGGGAGCCGAGATAATGGCTTGTCCAATAACAGTGTGATTAGGCCTTGGCAGGGAAAGGCCTGTGCAGTTGGGCATGGGTCTATTACCTTCTGGAAGATGTGTGCTCACTGCAGGAAATCTGACTTAGGGGGTCAGCCATTCAGCTGGGGCATGAAGCACGCAGTGAGAATCATTGGCTACACATTCACTTTTTCATTAATTTTTTTCTTTCCTTTTTAAACTAGAGGCACAGTGCACGAATTTGTGCATGGGTGGGGTCCCTCGGGGTGGCCTACAGATATTGGGCTCCAGCTTGCACTCCCAGTCTCACAGCCCCAGCTCACGCCCCCAGCCTCACAGCCCCACAGCCCCGCAACCCTGCCTGGCACCCCTCCTTAGCCTGGTGCTGCCCCCTCACCTGCTCCACCGTCTCGCCTGCGGGGTGATTAATTGGGGCCGGGCCCCCCACCTGGCTCCCTCAGTGCCTGGGAGCTGGGTGGCAGCCCAGTCCCCCGCTGCTGCTGCTGATTGCCATCTGCAGGGTGATTGGGCCCCCACTCATACCTGCTTGGCCTGACGCCGCCTGCTTACCTGCTCCACCATCCCGCTGTGACTGTGGTCCCACTCTTTTCAGGGCCCATCGGAGCTGGCAGTGCCTCCACTGCCGCCTGCTGCCAGCACCGTGCCAGCGATGCCCTCCATGTTCTGCGCCACCCCCTGGTGGTCAGCGCACGTCATAGCGACCTGCCGAACTCCCGTTCTCCCCATCGAACAACCAGTCGAATGACCGCCCAAGGGGACAATTTGCATATTAGGCTTTTATTATATAGGATTCTTTTTTTAATATTTATTTTTAAAAATTGAATTTATTGGGGTGACATTGGTTAATAAAATGATATAGATTTCAGGTATACATTTCTATAATACATCATCTGTATATTGTATTGTGTGTTTACCACCCTGAGTCAAGTCTCCTCCATCACCATTTATCCCCCCTTTACCCTCTTCTTCCCCCCCCAAACCCCATATCCCTCTAGTAATCACCATACTGTTGTTTGCACCTGTGAGTTTTGTGGGTTAATTTTGCTTAATCCCTTCACCTTTTCATCCCTTCCCCCAACTCCCTTCCCCTCTGACAGCTGTCAGTCTATTCTCTGTATCTATGAGTGTGTTTCTATTTTGTTTGTTTATTTTGTTCATTAGATTCCACATATAAGTGAAATTACTAGTATATGGTGCTTGTCTTTCTTTGGCTAGTTTATTTCACTCAGTATACTACTCTCCAGGTCCATCCATGCTGTCACAAAGGGTAAGATTTCCTTCTCTTTTACAGCCAAGTAGTAACCCATGGTGTAAATGGACCTCAGCTTTTTTATCCACTGATGGGTACTTGGGCTGGTACCAAATCTTGGTGTTTGTAAATAAAGCTTCAATGAATATATAAAGATGCATATGTTTTTTCTAATTAGTGTTTTGAGTTTCTTTGGATATATTCAATTTTCCTTCCATCCATTCATGGGTCCAACAGATATTTATGGAGAGTTCCCCATGAGCCTCTTCAAGGTCCCAGCACTCAGAGAGCATCAGGTACTTGAAGAAATTGTGTTAATGAGGTGATGGCAGGAGAAGGGCACTGGGCTCCATCAGGCCAGAGGAAGGAGAAGGCAGGACGTGGACAGTCACAAAAAGATTTCTCCAGCACAAGGCAAATGCATCCAACTACACTGTGGAATCTCAGAGCCAGAAGCAATTTCAAAGATATTTTCTCGCCTTCACTTTATAAATAGGAAAACTGAGACCTTCAGGGGACAATAAGGATGAAAAACGAAAATTATTGAGTGCTTATTATATGGTAGGCACTGTTTTTTTTATTTGTTGTTGTTATTCTTTTACTATGCTAAAATATATATAACATAAAGCTTAAAAATTTAAAGTTCAATCCAGTGGTATTAGGTACATTTACAGTGCTATGCACTTACCACTATCTTGTTCCAGAACTTTTCCATTACCCAAAAGGAAACTGTAACCATGAAGCAGTCACTCTCCATTCCCCGCTCCCTCCTGCCCCTAGTAACCGCTAGTCTGCTTTCTGTCCCTATAGATTTGCCTATTTCTGGGCATTCCATATCAGTGGAATCATATAATACGTGACATTTTGGGGGAGTCTGGCTTATTTCAGTTAATGTACTGTTTCAACGTTCATCCGTGCTGTGGCATGTATCAGTACTTCATTCCTTTTTGGTGGCTGTGTAATATCCCACTGTACAGATATACCACACTCAGTTTATCCAGGCACCAGATGGTGGACATTTGGGTTGTTTCTATTTTTTTTTTTTTTTAGCTGTTGTGAATAGTGCTGTGCCAGGCACTCTTTAAAGCACTTTACATTTATTAATTTAACCTGTTCATACACACACAAACAAAGAAAACATTGGAGGGAAGAACTGTAATTATATCTATTTTACAATGATAAAAGAGAAGGTTAGATAGCAAGTTACACAATTAGTAGAGGGGGTTGAGAGGTTGGAACTAAGACCCCAATTTTTGTTTTCCAGCCCAGGGCTCCTTTCACTCTCCTCACTAGCTCTGCTCTGTAAGGGCCCTCACCACTCGCTCCTGACTGCTGTTCCTCAGTGTCCACCCAGCCGCATGTGCTCAGTATATTTGGGGTAATTTAGTTGACTTACTGGTAAACCCTTTTGCTGAATAATATATAGGGAACAAAAGGAAGGACTAGAAAGTATAGAAAGTCACTCTATGTATTAAAATAGTTAATTTATAAAACAACTGATCCAGTAACAGGGATTATAAATAATTTACTGTGTATTCATATAAAATAGGATAGAGACAATAAAAGTGATATTGGCTCAGTTGGTTGGACATCATCCCATAAATCAAAAGGTCACAGGTTCGATTCCCCATCAGGGCACACACCTAGGTTGTGGGTTCAGTCCCCATTTGGGTCAGGTATGGGAGGCAATGGGTCAATGTTTCTCACATTGATGTTTCTCTCTCTCTCTCTCTCTCTCTCTCTCTCTCTCTCTCTCTCTCTCTCTCTCTCTCTCGCTCTCCCTTCCTCTCCCTCTAAAAATCAATAAATACTAGTATCCTCTGGTGAGGTTTTTAAAAAAGGCCACCGTAGGAGAGTAATGGCATGAGAATGTGTTCCTGGGTTAGTCAGTCTCTCCGCCCTCTGAAGGAAGGCCTTATCAACTCCTTGGGTAGGAACACAGAGGCTTAGAGAAGGTAAATAACCTTCAGGAGCCCAAGCCAGAATTCTGTCTACATCCCAAACCCGTGCTTTCAGCCACAATCAAAAATTCAATTGAAATTGAGCAAAATCTTAGCAGTGGCATGTTTCTGAGCAGTGAGATAAATGGGTAACTTGTGTTTTCTTTTATTCCTTCAGCAACATTTCACCATTTTCCACAAAGGCCTCGCATTGCTTTTGAAGTTGAAGAAAGGCATTATATTTTCTTTTACAACAAAGAGAATCCTGCCCCAGTTAACTTCAAAACATAGTTGATTAAAAAACGAGATGAAACTCTCATGGAAGAAAACATGGTCACAGCAAAAGTAAGGAGCAGTGCTGGAGAGAAACCCTCAGGGGAGGTCCATCCAGTTCCGTGGTCACTTTCTTTGCCGTCGCAACATTTGGAAACTATTAATGGATGCTGACCACTCCTTCTCCCGAAATAAGCATTTCTATTTCCCAATTCCTTACAAAGTTCTTGTGATGATTTGAGAAAGCAGTTGACAAACCACGCCAAATCATATGCAGCTGTAGCCTGGTCTTGTGTGACGTGGTGGAAATCTGAAGCATTCAGTTGGTTAAGATATACCCCTCGATTCTCTAACCTCTATCTAAAAATTTACCTTGCTCTTTTAAATTAAATTTAATTATTTTACCTTGTTTTATTTTATTTATTGTCAAGGTATAAGTGACATATAACATTATATTAATTTCAGGTGTACAACCTAATCCTTCAGTATTTACATGCATATTGCAAAATGATCACCACAATAAGCGTAGTAAATATTTGTCACCATACATAGTTACAGAATTTCTTTTCTTGTGATGACAACTTTTAAAATCTACAATCTTAGCAACTTTCAAATACATAATACAGTATTATTAACTATAGTCCCCACGCTGTACAATACACCCCCAGGATTTATTTAATGACTGGAAACTTGTATCCTTTGACCCCCTGCACACATTTCACCCCCTTCCCCCTTCCTCTGGCAACCACCAGCCTGCTTTCTGTATCTGTGAGCTTGTTTGTTCATTTTGTAATTCCACCAATGAGTGAGATTCTCACCTCTGAATATTGCCAGGGATCCCTTGTTTGGGGCCTGTCCTGTAGTCTCTACAGAGTATTTGAGAAATAACCTTCTTCCTATTGTTAACATAAGAACAATAGTACTTTGTTATTGTTTTTACTGTTGTTAGGAACAACATTAAGAAAATAAGTCATTGTCTCTAAGGACTTAGGTTGTTGATATTTAATTCCAAATTTCCCCTTTCAAGTCCCGTCTGTCTCCTCCTTTAATCAGCAAGGATGTGACTCCACAGTAGCTGTAATATTGTCATGATTTCCATAGAAACCTCTGCAAAGCTGCAAACACAGGATTACACCCTCCCTGCAGGCTGAGGCAAGAAGGCCAGATGGGCTATGAAGGGGAAAGGCCCTCAATGAGACATAAATCACTTGGTGCTGAGGTGGGGGTGGGGGAGACAGTATGAGAGGGGGAGGGGAGGAACTACTTTAGGAAGAAAATTGGGTTTGGTGCAGTCTTTGCCACAGGGTGAAATTCCCAAATGCCGTGGCCAGCAGTGCAGGCTCCTTTCCAAGGCCAGAGTCTGGGCCTGGTTACTTGCTTGGACCCTGATGCTAATGAAGGTGGAGACAAAGATTTCTACTTATGTGAGTTGCTGACCACAGACAGACAAAAAGGTCCTGGTGGGCTCCTGTGTGTATGAAGACAGAGACAGAAAGTTAACACATAGTACCATCTCTGTGTGCCAGGCTGGACACATGGATACAGTAGCCCCCCCTTATCTGCAGTTTCAATTTCCAGTTTCAGTTCAGATTAACTGTGGTCTGAAAGTATTAAATGGAAAATTTCAGAAATCAACCATGGATACACTTTAAAGTGTGTGCTATTCAGAGTAGAAGGATGACGTCTCCTGCCATCACACTCCGTCCTGCCCGGGAGAATCCCTTTGTATAGTGTGTCCACATTGTGTCCACTACCCACTCATTAGTCACGTGGTAGCAGTGTGGGATATCAGATCAGTTATTAGAGAGTGAGAGACCACATACACATAACCTTTATTACAGTTATTGCAGCATATTGTTATAATTGCTTTATTTATTATTAGTTACTGTTTTTAACCTCTTACTGTGCCCAATTTATAAATCAGACTTTATCACAGGTAAGTATGTATAGGAAAAAACATAGTGTACATAGGGTTCTGTACTATCTGGAGTTTCAGGCATCCACGGGTGGGGGCAGGGGCTTGGAATATAGCCCCACAGATATTGGGGCACTACTGTCTCTTTGGACCTTCATGGTATCCCTGGGATAAGCGTCTTCTCATTTTGTAGCTGAGGTAACTGGGCTACTTTCACTCTCTATTCCTTAGATCTCAGCTTCATCCTGAGTTTTTCCAGGGACCTTTCCCTGCGTCTCAAAGCTGAGTGAGGTAATCTCTCTTATTCCGAATGACTTCTGTTGGACACTTAATCATTCTCTAGTACAGATTCTTGTTCACCTCCTTCCCACTAGCCTGCAAGCCTTCTGAGGGCATCTGTTAGTATCCAACACAATGATTGACGTATAGTAGGTGTTCAATATATATTTTTTGAATGAATAAATAAGAAAGTTTTAGTAACTTATTCAAAAGTCTGTCTTTTTCCTAGGTATTGGAACAGTTCCTGGCACATAATAGGCCCTCAATGGATATTGGAATGAAATAGTGAATGAATGAACTTCAATTAGCTCATCACCCATGGTACCAGGGAGTCATACCAAGCTTTCCTGACTTCCGGCACTGTATTGCATTAGCTGGTAGGAAAGATCCTTGTCATGTCTAGCCAGCAATTCAAAGTGCAGAGCTCCTGATAGGGGCTTGGTGCTGTCTGCTTTGTGAAGTACATCTCATTATTAGCAGCTCTTGTACTTACCTGAGGCCACCCCCAGCCTGCTGGAAAGAACATTTGTCTGAAAGCCAGGAGAACTGTTACTTACTGTGTAAATTGGGCCAAATCCCTTCGTCTTGGCTTCTTCATCTCTTCAGTTGAGATAAACCTGAGATTTTCTAGGAGCATACATTCTCTTTAAAAAAAATCCAACGTAATCTTATGCATAACCCCAATAAGAGTGGAGCTGCTTGCTTAGAGGCCCTCCGCACCCTTCCCTTCATGGGCCCCACCCCCACCATGCTAGCCTCTGAGGAAGCTCAGTGGACAACAAGGTCCCTGGTGAACACAGTTTGGAGGCCACTAGAACAGATGATATTTAGGCCCCTTTGGTTCAAAAGTTCAAGAATTCTGGAAATAGGGACACTGAGCCCCTCAAGCTGTGCAGCCAGTCTGGGCTAATGGTATGTGCCGTTTATCCTTACAAACAGGCATCTTGATGGAGGGGAATGGGCATGGGGTTTGGTCTCATGATTTCTGGTTTAGGAACCCAGAACCACCACTTCCCCAAAGGATATAACCATTGAGCAAGTCATTTCACTTCTCTGAGCCAGTTCCCTCCTCTATAAACTGGGGCAAGTATTCTTTAGTGATTGGGTTTTATGAGGCTCATAATAACTGTCATTTCCCAAGTCATTTTGTTGGGAGAGGCACCCTGGCCTTTGAGTATTTCTGCATGTTCTTGCTGGTTATCCCCAAAATGCAAGACCCTGACTCCTTTTTACCTGGATTGTTTCTCATGGTTATGTTTTTAGTGAGCAAGCTTGACGGATGAGGTAACATTTTCCCCAGACACAAGGTTGTCTTACTTCATTGTCCTATAAAAATAGTGAGTCCCCAAGCAGAGGGCTCTCCTATAACAACTCATTGTGTGCAGGCATCCATGCCGGGCCCTTTGCGTCATGCCTGTGAGACGTGGGAAACATGAGCAATGTATGAAAACCAACATGAAACTCTGGCTGATGCTTTTGTCATGAGTAATGAAGTCATTTGTCTCTGACCCAGGAGTCTCCTGTGTTCTGTCAGCATCCATGAAATAGTAACAAGCTAACTTGCTAGGTTGTAAGTAAGATAAAATCTCAGAGCCCACAAAGTTTTGACATGTTATACGTATTGTATTACATTAAGTAAATGATCACAACAGCTATTTGAGGTAGGTACGGTGTTTCTAGTGACCAGATTTCATGGATGACAAAACTAAGTTTCATCAAGGCTCAATAATGTGCCAGAGATAACATAGCTATTGTATGGCAGAACCAAGATTTAACTAATGTCTATCTTATGCCAAAGGTTATACCGTTAACTATAATATATTTCCTTTCTGAATCATATGAAGTAATGGCTATGAAATCCCTTCCAAATGGTAAGGCATTATACACATACGTTATTATTAATGACAATGTAATTATGATGTGAGCCTTAAGAAATTGGTTTATCTTAAACCCATGTGTATTGGTTATCTACTGTTGCCCTAGCTCCCTGGCCCACCCCCAGCAAATAAAGCTGCCTGTTTAAGTTTATGTGGAAAAACTAGGTCTAGTCATTGCCCTGATGTTTATTAGCTGTGTGACATTGGGCACGATATTTAACACCTTTGTATCAGTTCACATTCAGTCATAAAAACAAACACCATCCTAGGTACTTCAGATAGAGGGATTTAATACGGAGAATTGAGAATACACTGAAAGAGCAAGAAGGAACATAGAGGTAAGTCTAGAGAGAGTAACTGAGGAAGCAGCAGCTATCCAAGGCTGGGTGAACAAAGGCAGAGGGCTGCTGGAATGGAGGTGCCCCCGGGCTGCCCTGCAGTGCTGGTGTTCAGATTTCTGAAGAGAGCTCTCCACCCGGCTGCTCCTGATGCTCTTGTGAAGATGTGAAAAACTGTGAGTGGAAGTGCCCAAAGAGGCTGCAGTCTGGAGGCGATAGGAGTGATGCTGCAGGGACAGGGAAGCAGGATGGAAGTTCGCTTGCCCTGTATTTGGCTCTCTCTTCTGCTTTTTCTGCCTTCTCTCTGCAGAACTTAATAGGAATCTAGGCAGTTAAGGGTCCTGGGTCATGTAGTTAGCATAGTTCCAGCCGCATAGAGGTTAGAGAGGATAGAATATAGTTGGCAAGTAACAAGCACAATTGCTATCCCTGGGCCCCATGTCTGAATGTCTATCACATTATATTCTTTTGGAGGATTAAAGGAAATAACCAATCCGTTGCTTGAGACTGATTGCAAGTGCCCAATAAATGTAAGCTCTTATTATTCTTATTATGCTAAGCTTGCTTTCTCTATAATCTGCTGCCTTTGCCTGTTTTCCAGTGGGACGTGGGCGTTAATGCTTGCTTCAGGGATTATCAGGCCATCTGGGAAGCTGGTTTTGCTAAACCCCATGTGGAGAACGGGCTTCAGAACCCTGCCCTTGCCCTTGTGAGTCAAGATGGGAGCCCTCTCCCCAGAGACATTTAATTAGCCAGCTGTCAGAATGATGTTGATAGATGAAATGCCTGTCTTAGAAGGGGTCTGTGGTTGCTCTGATGTGGATTCCCAGTGTATTTCATTTGTCATCCTGCTTCCTCTTTCCCCAAAGAAAGACCCCCCCTAGCCTTTCACTTTTCTCTTTTTTCATGCTGCCTTCAGACAAGATAAAATGTCCTTCTCTGAGTCAGCAAGATTTGTCCTACCTAACAGTTGTTCCGTGGTCTGGAGCTTCATGCTGCTGCACCCTCTCAGAACACACAGCCAACTTGAGTTTCACCAACATCGCCTGGTAATTAAGGATTTCGATTGTGGAGTAGAAACAACCAGGGTTCAAATCCCTGATCAATGTTTTATATGCCCTTGGGCAGATAGCCCCTTTGAGCTTCAGCTTTTTCAGTTGTAAAATGAGCATGGTAATTGTATGTATATTTAGGGTTGTTGGAAAAATAAAAGAAGATAATTCACGTAAAGCCCTAAATCCAGCATGCTTCATATTTCATAAACACTCAAGATGCAATAACTATTATTTCTGCCTGTTGACACTATCTTTTCCCTCTTATGAACTCCTGAAATACTCCAAGTTGAATTTATTTACTTATTCCACAAATGTTTATTGGTCACTCATTAGGTACCAGCTACTATGCAAATAATTGACCAACCAGAAATGAGCAAAAATGCAAACCTGACCTGGTGAAAATAGAATAGAGTTTCTGCCTTTAAGGTGCTAACAGTTTGGGAAGTGGGGGAGAAGGAGGTTGGCCAGGTTCACAAACACACAGTACAGTGTGATAGGTGCTACAGTAAGGTTACAAAGGGCCACAGGGCTAAGAGACAGATAGGGAGCTGAACCCGGACTTGGGGGACAGGGTTGGCTTTCCATGGCCTCAATGCACAGTTGAGTTAGGCTGGCAAAATAGGCATGCATGTTATGGTGATGAAAATATATGCTGGTGTGTGTACATGCATATGCGTGGTGGGGTGATTGGGTTTGTGGTGGTGGTGCTGGTGGGGGAAGTTTTCAGGCAGAGAATCTATAAAAGAGAAAGTGTGGCATGCTTAAGAACATGAACTCCTGTAGATAATGAGGGCATTAGTTGGGCAAAAGTTAAAGCCAGAGAGATCAGCCAGGGCCAAATTGTGCAGAGCCTTATAGAGTATGTGCAGGGTCACAGACCCTGGGCACCTTTTTGCATTCTATTGGCTGTCTTTTTCTTTTGAAAGGTGCCATCTGCTTCTCAGACCACAGTTCTTATCATATTATGGTATCTGTCTAACAATACTCAATTGTCTCCTTTTTAGTTAAGACAACCCTAATTTTTTTTTTCAGGGTGACATATGCCCAGCTTGAAAAACTCCATTTTCTAGACTCTCTTATAGATAAAGTTGTGCATGGCTGAGTGATCATCCTAACTGACCCTGATGTGTACAAACTGGAGATGCAATAAAAATTAGAAGACAGAGTGTGTATTATGATCTCTGGACCCTCCTCTAACAGACCAATAAATACTAAAGGAATGTTGGAAGCTTTGAGAAAAGTGTTGTCTCATGTAGTCAATAACCCAGGATAAATTCTTTATTGAAAAGCGTTTTTATAAGAGAAACAAGAGGCCCGGTGCATGAAATTCATGCATTGGGGGGGGGTGTCCCTCAGCCCAGCCTGCACCCTCTCCAATTTGGGACCCCTTGAGGGATGTCCAACTGCCCATTTAGGCCCAATCTAGGAATGATCAGGCCTAAACGGGCAGTCAGACATCCCTCTCATAATCCAGGACTGCTGGCTTCCAACTGCTCGCCTGCCTGCCTTCCTGATTGCCCCTAACCGCTTCTGCCTGCCAGCCTGATCACCCCCTAACCACTTCCCTGACAGCCTGATTGATGCCTAACTGCTCCTTTGCCAGACAGTTTGCCCCTAACTGCCCTCCCCTGCAGCCCTGGTCACCCCTAACTGCCCTCCCCTGTGGGCCTGGTCACCCCTAACTGCCCTCCCCTGCGGGCCTGGTCACCCCTAACTGCCCTCCCCTGTGGGCCTGGTCACCCCTAACTGCCCTCCCCTGTGGGCCTGGTCACCCCTAACTGCCCTCCCCTGTGGGCCTGGTTTCCCCCAACTGCTCTCCCCTACAGACCTGGGTCCCCCCCAACTGCTTTCCCCTGCTGGCCATCTTGTGGTGGCCATCTTGTGTCCACATGGGGGCAGTCATCTTTGACCACCTGGGGGCAGCCATCTTGTGTGTTGGAGTGATGGTCAATTTGCATATTATTATTTTATTAGATAGGATTAAATAGGATAGAGGCCTGGTGCACGGGTGGGTGCCAGCTGGTTTGCCCTGAAGGGTGTCCCCGATCAGGGTGGGGGTTCCCTTGGGGCATGGGGCGGCCTGGGCGAGGGACCTGTGGTGGTTTGCAGGCCAGCCATGCCCCCCAGTGACCCAAGTGGAGGCCCTGCTATCTGGGATTTATTCATCTTCTATAATTGAAACGTTGTAGCCTTGAGCAGAGCCAAGCTTCTTGCTCACTCTGTGGCTGCAGCCATTTTTGTTGGAATTTATTTATCTTCTATAATTGTAACTTTTTGTAGCCTTAAGCAAAGGCCAAGCCAGGTCAGGGCTGGGGAAACTTGGCTTCCTCCATCGCCAGGGGCAATTCAAGCCTCCTGCTCTCTCCAGCTCCATAGCTGCCACCATTTTTGTTGGGATTTATTTATCTTTTATAATTGAAACTTTGTAGCCTTGAGTGGAGGCCTGGGCCCGCCAGGGTAGGCAGAAAGCTTGGCTTCCTCCATTGCTGGGGAAACCCAAGCCTCCTTCTCTCTGTGACCGCAGCCAACTTGGTTGGGTTAATTTGCATACTTGCTCCTGATTGGCTGGTGGGCATGGCTTGTGGGTGTAGCATAGGTATGGTAATATTTGCATATTACTATTTTATTAGATAGGATAATTAGAAAGAGAGAGAAAAAATGGTAGGATACAAGAGGCATGAATTCTGGTCATAGCTCTAAAAAGTCTAATTGTGATTCTGCATAAGTCATTAACTATGAAATAATATAATTCCCTGGGAAAATGGAAACAAAGCCTCAAATGCAGTGTTATTATGAAGATCAGTTGGAACATGGTGATAATAATAGCACGAGTTAATATTCATTGAGAGATTCCTGTATTCCAGGCACTGTTTTAAACAATTTACATATGTCATTTCACTTAAAACACAAAGCATTATGATAATCTATGAGTGCTACCATTTTATAAGTAAGTGAAATAAGAGAGAGAGAGATTGCATAACTTGCCCAAAGTCAGGAAGTTTCTAATAGGAGACCTCAGGGTTAGAATCTCTTTCAACTGACTCCAAAGTCAGACTCATCATGTGGTAACGATTTTGAAAAATTGTATTTCGCAGACATAGGGAAGATTATTATCATGTCCACATGTGACTTGCATGGATTACTGAGAATTAGAATAAATAAAATAGCCCAGCGGGTGTGGTTCAGCGGTTGAGCGTCGACCTATGAACCAGGAGGTCATGGTTCGATTCCTGGTCAGAGCCCATGTCAGGTTGCATGCTTGATACCCAGTGTGGGGCATGCAGGAGGCAGCCGATCAATGATTCTCTCTCATCATGGATCGGTTTCTATCTCTCTCTCCCTCTTCCTTCTTCTCAGAAATCAATAATAAAACACATTTTAAAAAGAATAAAATATACTAAACATTATCCCTGTATTGGGTGGTGTTTCATATTTCTTTAAAGTAAAGTTTCCAAAATCTGATGTGGATTCAGAATCAAAATTCCTTTGGAGTTAATCTTTCTTTCTCTCTGCTTACCTTTAACAACTTTTTGTTGTCGTTGAGTTCTGCAATTTTAGTAAAGATTTAGGTATTTTTATTTTTCCTTCTTTGAACTCAACATACTTTTTGAATCTGAGGAGCCACATCTTTCAACAATTCTGGAAATGTCTTAGCCCTTATCACTGTGAATATTGTCTCTTCCCATCCCCTCTCTTTTCCTATCTGCAATTCCTGTTACTTTATGGTGAACCATCTCACTAATGTCCTGGTCTCTTTCCTCTCCATTGTATTTTCCATATCTTTTCTTTTTTTTTGCCACAATTAGAGTTATTTAATCATATTTACATCCCAGCTTACAAATTCTCTCTTCAGATGTATTTAATCTGCTGTTTAACTGTCCATTAAGTTTTTAATTCCATTGTCTATTTCTTTGTAATTTCCAGAATACATATGCCCTTCACCTTTTAAAAAAAATCTACACTTTTTTTCTGTTTTGATGATGTATCATTCTGTTCTTGTACTTAAATCTTATTTGTACTATGAATTTTGTCATTGTAAACATACTGATTTTATTTATCTGATTATTTTATTTTATGACATTTGGAGGGGACTTAGTTTACTTATTGCGTCTGCTAAATCTTGCTGATGATAAATTATCTCTTTATGTGTTTTGCAATCTAATTAACTAGCTCATCTTAGATAGTGCTGTTTTTTGAAAGAATCTAATGAGCCTGAGTGTCTCTTGTGAGTGGTTTTGCTTTTGCCAGATACCTCAAGGTATCTTTGTGGTGACCATTTAAAAAAATATATTTTATTGATTTTTTACAGAGAGGAGGGGAGAGGAGAGGGATAGAGCGTTAGAAACATCGATGAGAGAGAAACATCCATCAGCTGCCCCCTGCACCCCCGCCCCACTGGGGATGTGCCTGCAACCAAGGTACATGCCCTTGACCAGAATCGAACCCAGGACCCTTCAGTCCGCAGGCTGATACTCCATCCACTGAGCCAAACTAGCCAGGGCTGTGTGACCATTTTTAATGTTAATATCTTACTTTAGGAATTCTTAGTGGTTTAAAATAAAATCCAAGCCTGTGTGAGGGTCCTCCCATCATTACAAATTCTGAAGAGACCCACCTTTCAGTGCACCATCAAGAGCATGGCACAAGGCCAACAAGTTCCATGTTTTTATTAAAAAGACGTTCCTACTTGCTTTTCTTCACAGAAAGACGAAAATTTATATAGGGGAGGGGGTGTCTCTGTTCTAACCCCACCTGCTTTTTTGTTCTCTCTGAAGCTTTAAAACCCAAGCCCTTGGTTACCAAGATGGACAAATTCCCATCAGGCAGCCAAAGTGTCAGCTCTCTTGCTTATGTCTATGTTCAGTGCACCCCTCCCCCTTTTTGCCTCTAATTGTGTGTTTATATATTTTGTGTTGGAAGAGCTAAATTATCTAACCTACTATATTGCCTTACTCATCATTCTGGATGTTAATTATTTTATAGTTAAAAATTGTCCTCTGAGTGGACCCTGGATAACTAAAAGTTCATGCTAATATAAATAAAACCAGTTTGTTTCTCCTTTTGACTAGGTGATTGAAGGACTAATTGGCATTAGGGTTTAATTTCCCATGCTAAAATTAGAGATTAATTCATATCCTTTCTTTAATTTTGAATTTCAAAATGGGGTTCATGACCATTTGTAGCTCTATGAATTAACTAGCTCTACAACTTACTTCCTATGTGAGTTTGGTCAAGTAACTTAAAATCATTGTGGCTCAGTTTTCTCACTAAATAAAGGGCCATAGTAATGGTATCAATCACGCCAGGTTATTCTGAGAATTAAATAATACATGTAAAACATTGAGAAAAGTTCTGGGGCAGATAGGATTTAATAATTTTACTCTTTTTTTTTATTATTATTATTGTTACTAGGGACCCAGTGCACAAACTCGTGCACCTGGAAAGGAACTGTGGGCTGCGAGGCTGTGATGGCCACGGGGCGGGTCTCAGCCCATCCTGCCCCGTTCTGGCCTCTCCCACTGCAGCTTTCTGTCTCCTCTCTGCTGGCAGCCCTGCTCCTGCTGCTCCCACGTGCTGATGGCGCTGGCCCCACTCACACCCCCTGATGGTGCAGAGCGATTGGGGCTGGCGCCAGCAGCAAGTGCAAGCGGGGCCCGTGCTGCCAGTGGGTGGCTGTCCTGATCACCCCTCAGGAGTAGGGGGAGATGGAGAAGCCCTCAGGGGCGATCGGGGCCATTAGCCGCTGCTTGCACCTGCTGATGGTGCTGACCCATTGGGACCAGCCCTGGGCGCCAGCAATGAGTGTGAGAGGTGGCTCTGGTGCTGGCTGCGGGTGAGAGTGGGGCTGGCACCAACAGCGGGTGCAAGCAGTGGCTAGCCGGCCCCAATCTCCCCTCAGGAGCAGGGGGAGATGGAGAAGCCCTGAGGGGCGATTGGGGACTGCAGCTGCTGCTTACAACCCACTGATGGCGCCGAGCAATCAAGGCCGGCGCCAGGCGCCAGCAGCAGGTACGAGCGCCTGGCGGGACCATGATGCACAGGAGCAAAGAATTTTTAGTAACCACCAGAAGCTCGCCCCAATGATAGTGATCAGCGCCCCACCTTGGTCTGGCACCCTTGCTCACCTACTCCACCATCCCACCTCGGCTGATACCCGCTATGTTCTGCACTCTGCCACCTGCTGCTGACGCCCGCCATGTTCCGTACATGCCCCCTGGTGGTCAGCGCACATCATAGTGACCCATTGTTCGGTTGTTCAGTTGTTCTGCCATTCGGTCTTTTTGCATATTAGGGATATATATATATATATATATATATATATATATATATACACACACACACACACACACACACACACACACACACACACACACTAGAGGCCCATTGCACAAAATTTGTGCACTGGGGGGGTGTTCCTCAGCCTAGCCTGTACCCTCTCCAATCTGGGACCCCTCAAGGGATGTCCGACTGCCAGTTTAGGCCCATCCCTCTCACAATCCGGGACTGCTGGCTCCTAATCACTCTCCTGCCTGCCAGCCTGATCACCCCCTAACCACTCCTCTGCCAGCCTGATCGATGCCTAACTGCTCCCCTGCTGGCCCAATCGCCCCCAACTGCTCTCCCCTGCAGGCCCAGTCACCCCTAACTGCCCTCCCCTTCTGGCCTGGTTGCCCCTAACTGCCCTCCCCTGCTGGCCTGATCACCCACAACTGCCCTCCCCTGCCAGCCATCTTGTGGTGGCCATCTTGTGATGACATGGGAGTGACCACATGGGGCGGCCATCTGTGACCACATGGGGGCAGCTATCTTGTGTGCAAGGGTGTGATGGTCAATTTGCATATTAACTCTTTATTATATAGTATATATATTATCTATAGAAGCAATATAATAATCATACATTTATTTCTGAGGATGTGTTTATTGGTGTTACTTTGAGTTCTTGATCTTAATCCAAATAAATTAACTTCAGCTCAGCTGGAGTGTCCCAGTTTATTGAATGTTGTCCCTTGAACTGAAAGGTTACTGGTTTGATTCCCAGTTAGGGCACATACCTGAGTTGTTGGTTTGATCCCTGGTTGGGGCACTACGGAAGGCTGATTGATGTTGCTTTCTCATATTGATGTTTCTCTCTCTCTCTCTCTTTCTCTCCTTCCTCTCCCCCCTCCCCCTTCCTCTCTCTAAGCATGTCCTTGGGTGAGGATTAAATTAAAAAATTAACTTCAGATTTTTTTCACTGTAATTTACCCCTCTAAAACCTTTAAGAGTGTTTTCAAGAGTTTGAGTCATCTTCTTCCTTATGGTAACATGTTAAGACAGTCCATTAAATGGGATTACTCCTGTAGTTTCTAATTACTTCAATCTTTCCACCTTTTCTAAGGCATTTTTATTTATGCTTTAATTTACCTTATGTTTATTAGCATCTTTGAGGCTTTGCTTTTATATGTTCTTTTGAGATGTTCTTTCCATTCCCTTGAATAATTTTCCATTTTGAGCAATTTGTTTTGTAATTTAATCTTTCTGTCAAGTCTTTAGTAATGATGATCACGTTGTGTCAATCTTAAAATATCATTCTGCCAGCTTTCATGTCTGGGCGTCCTCTTCAAAATTCCTCTTGGCTTTCCTTTTGAAATGCCATTACTTTAACTTTTTATTTTGAAATGATTATAGGCTCACAGGAATTTTTAAAAATGGTACATAGAGTTCTTTGTACATTTTACTCATCTTGTCTCATTTTGTCATTTTTAGGATATTATATAAATGGGATCATACAGGATATCACTCTGTGAAATTTCTTTGTTCATTAAGCATAATACCCTTAAGATCCATCCTTTCTTCCTACTTTTTCATCTATCAATAGTTTGACCCTTTTTATTGCTGAGTAGTATTGCATTGTGTGGGTGTACCAGACTGTACTTACCCATTCACCTACTGGAGAACATTTGGGTTGTTTCCGCTTTGGGGCTATTACCAATAGAAATGCTATGAACATTCTTGTCCATGTTTTTGTAGGAATATAAGTTTTATTTCTTTGGGATAAATGCCCAAGAGTGTAACTGTGAGGTCAAATAGTTAGTGCATGTTTAGTCTTGTAGGAAACTGCCAAATTGTTTCCTGGGGTGGCTCTACCATTCCAACCAACAATGTATGAAAGAAGTGACATTTTTTATACAATTTCTCCTTTAAGAAATCTATCAAAATTCAGAGTTTAAAGAATAATGGACTTTACTGATGATAAAAATATTCTACACCTAGATCGTGGTGATGTTTGTGAAACTCTGTGAATATACTAAGAAACAATGAATTGGAATTTTATGGTATATGATTTACATCTCAATAAAGATGGTAAAAATAAATAAAAGGATATGACAACTAGGCATCTAATTTCATTACAAAAATCCTATTTCTTCACTAACTTTCTAATTTATTAAGAATTTACATGTGGCAGGCATTATATAAAATGCTTTATATACATTAATTCTTGACCCGTCTAGTAACCATTTGCAACTTCCTCATCCTTTTCTGTAAATGGGAATAGAAAAATGACCTTCCTTTGTGAGGATTGAATGGAATAATTCATATCAAGCATTTAGAATGATGCCTGCCTAGTATCATTATCCTTATTACATTCATGAAAAGACATTTTCCTCTTAGCAGTTCAAAACTGCCTGGTAATAGTGTTATGAGAAAGGGAGCCACATGTATTAATAAAAGATGACAGATTTTGTCCTTGTATTTAAGGGAGGACAAGGGAAGCAGCTGACATTGATCACCTGCCATGCACCAGACACTGTATTTATTAGCCTCCATTTTGCTAATTTAACCTAAAAATTTTTCTACAATGGATATAGTATCATTTCCATTATATAGAAGAAGAAACAAACTCAAAAAGATTAAGAAAATTTCCCAGTTTCCTAAAGCAAGCATTTGATAGAGCCCCGATAGAAAACCAGGTTTGTGTCCCAAGTCTGTGCTTTTCTACTTTCATGGATGAAAGGAATTGATACAAACTAGACTTTTCTTCAAACACTGCAATTAAGTAGGGCAGTGATTTTCAAATGGTATGGGGCTAGAATTGTTAAAACATGCAATACCTGGCTATTTCGTCAAGGGCACTGATCTCTTTAAGAATTTTTTTCTAATCCTCACCCAAGGATATGTTCATTGATTTTATTAGCGAGAGGAAGGGAGAGAGAGAAAGAGAAACATCAATGTGAGAGAGAAACATTGATCAGCTGCTTCCTGTACGTGGCCCCACTGGGGATTGAACCTGAAACCCAGGTATATGCCTTGACTGGGAACCGAACATGCAACCTTTTGGTGTACAGGACAATGCTCCATACTACTCATCCACCTGGCCAGGTTGGACACTGATCTCTTTTCCCTTAGACTGTCAAATAAAAAAAATGACAACAGCTAACACAACAATAGCGGTCTGGTGTGAATGAATCAAAATTATACCTACTTTTTGTCAAACAGCAATAAAAAATATATCTTGGTGTGCCGCAGAATTTACGAATTAGTTTACATGTGCCATGAGATGAAAAAGGTTGCAAATCGCTGACTTCGGGTATCAAGGTAACTTGCAGCTTTTCTCTCTTTATTCAGAAACTAAAATTTAGCATTTCTAAGGTTGTAGTACATAAAGTTTTTGCTCTCTTTTTAAAAGAAATTGAGAGATACCTATGGTAGTTCATAGTGAGGTTTTAATCAACCTGAATATCCAACTGTTTAGAGCTTGAGCTGCAAAAGGCAAAAATTTCTGTTGAGAAGTCCATTGGAGGAAATGCTTAATAAGTGAACAGACATATTCCAGAGATTAGAAGAAGCCAGAGTACCCCATGCTGAACTCGATTTACAAACCAAACAAAAACCAATTCTAAGCTAAGAAGAAAAGAAAATTGTTTGCAATAACATGCCATCAAAATGATTTATCAAGTCTATTCATCCATGGATTAATCTTTGTGTTCTTTTAAAGCCCTTTCTCTTTAGAAACTGCCAAGTGTTGTAATGGAAGCAAAGAAGGGACTCTAATGTCAGCCAAATTATTGAGAAAAACAAGGAAAAGTTTTCTCTGTAGTGAGCCTCACAGATTATACCCCCTATTCCTCCAGTGGAGGAACTTGGCTGCAGGTTTTCACTGGAAAGAAACACAAGGATTTGGAGTTCCACTTGGAAACGTGGGTCCTCCTGATTTCTGAATCTGCACAGAGACAGAATCAGAGCAAGCACCCTCACATTGATGTGGGGCAGTAGAAGTTTGGAAAAGAACCCACTGATTTATTCTTATGTGGTGGCATGTTATAACTTATTTTATTTTACTTTATTTTATTATGATCAGGAGAAACAAGGTCTGCTTCCCATGTGACTTAAACCTAACAAACCAAACAGTCTTGGGTTGGGTTAGGAGGTTCTCTGCATCGCGAGAAATGACCTCAAAACTTGCTGAAAAACCCAACCAGAATGAACAACGGCAGGCTGCAAGTCCCAGGAAGATGCAGCAGCAAGCAGCTTCAGACACATTTCATTTTGCTTTGTTATTAATGGCTTGGAAAGAGGCTATAAACCTATTATGGTAATTGCATTTGCAGATGAGGGTAAATAGCATGATGCTATAGACACTAGTGAGCAAGAGACATAGTGCAGAGCAACCTCAGAGAGATTAGAAATATGGACAGGAAATGAACAAATGAGGTCAGCCTGGAAAAGTAGAAACGTGCATCTGGAGAAATACCTAATTCGAAAAACAGAGAGGTACTTACAGGGAGGGTCATACTTGGAAACAATGACAGTAATTAGACCTTTGAGCAGATATCAGTCCTGGATATGTTTGTAACATGATGGAAAAAATAATACTAAGGCCTGGCGTTCAAATAGCCTTTCTGGGTGCATTTTTTTTTTCCAAAGGGGGGCATTTCCATGATCTCATTTGATCATCAGCCCAATGGAGAATAAATGATTTGCTTCCAAGTTGGAAGGAAATTCCATATTATCCATTGAAGATCTGAGGAGAAGTTAAATGAATTGCTTATGGTCAAATAATCTGTTAATAAAATAGACATGGCTAAAACGTGGGACCCTTGACTATTCTTTTTCTCGCTTTAAAAAATACATTTTTATTGATTTCAGAGAGGAAGAGAAAGAGATAGAACCATCAATAATGAGAGAATCATTGATCAGCTACCACCTGCAAGCCCCCTATGGGTGGATATTGAGCCAGCAACCCAGGCATGTGCCTTGACTAGGAATCGAACCAGTGATCTCCTTGTTCATAGGTCAATGCTCAACCACTGAGGCACAGCAGCTGGGCTCTTTTTCTCTTTTCACAACACCACCTTTGTTTCTGATTCAGCATTCACTCGTCTCTTTCTGATATTGCACAGAATTTTATTTCATTTGAGGCTTTGTATTACTGTAGGTTTGAACAGGGCATGAACCTGCCTCAGCCCCAGTACCTCTTGTATATCTAGGCCAGTGGTCAGCAAACTCATGAGTCAACTGAGCCAAATATCAACAGTACAACGATTGAAATTTCTTTTGAGAGCCAAATTTTTTAAACTGAAACTTCTTCTAACGCCACTTCTTCAAAATAGACTCGCCCAGGCCATGGTATTTTGTGGAAGAGCCACACTCAAGGGGCCAAAGAGCCGCATGTGGCTCGCGAGCCACAGTTTGCCGACCATGGATCTAGGATGAAGCGAGGCAGTATGTCATGGATGGTGGGTGGTCTCTGGAGTAGAAGCCAAAACCTACACAAATCATGTCACTGACTATGGGGTTAGGGGCTGGCAAACCATATGACTTCTGTAATCTCATGTGCTTCCACTATAGGATTGAGTGGGTTGATCACAATGGTCTCATGGACTTGATTTCTTTGAAGATCTAAAATAATAATGAAGCTAGAGCAAAAAGACAATCAGAGACAGAAACCAAGAAGCCTGAGAGAGGGGAAAGGGGGGGCGGGAGAGAGATGCGAATGCCTGTAATACGTGGCCTGAGAACACTGTTAGCATATGGCAGGCAGGCAAATTTGCATTGTCAAGGGTCACCTTTGCAAAATTTATCTCATCTACTCTCTCCTGAACTTGTTAGAGAATTTTGATCTTAAACTTGACAATTTTTCTTTCCCTTGTTCATGATGTATGAGTTTTTGTGCACCCTCCTCTGCCCGTTAGTGTGGACAGCAGATAAGAATCAGTGCACCAGTCCTCTTTTGGGGTGCTGCCAAGATCATAATGGCTCC
The DNA here is from genome assembly GCA_026230045.1 of Corynorhinus townsendii. Taxonomy (NCBI): domain Eukaryota; kingdom Metazoa; phylum Chordata; class Mammalia; order Chiroptera; family Vespertilionidae; genus Corynorhinus; species Corynorhinus townsendii. Next base: position 148,585,094 of record JAPDVU010000006.1, on the reverse strand, counting down.
TTTTTCTCTTGCCACGTGGGTGGGCTCCTTGCAGTCAGGTTTATGTTGTGATTACTCCATCTCTCCTCCATAGGTCATTAGGTCATAAGTTTATAACTGACTCAAGCAGAACCAATCAAATTCTTTCCAGTTGAGAACTAGAACCAAGAGACTTATTTTATTCTCTTATTTCCTTAATGCACAGAAAGATGGGGCAGCCAAATGTTTAGAGAAAAAATGTAGCTAGTGTAAATAGAGTCGAGTGAATGACCATGAGGCCTCTGAAGGTAAAAGAGACGGTGGCCGACAGGTCCTGATTCCAGCCTGGCTGGATACTTACACTTGAATCTTTTAAATAAATACAGTCCCTCTTTTTTAAAAATCGTTTTACTGATATTGTTATCTTGAACTTTTTAATAAGGCGTTTTCACTAATAGTCTACCTAAGTGATATCCCGTTAGCATGCAAATGGGTCCATCCAAAACTTTCTGCGACCCCAGCCAACCCTCCCGGATTCTGCTCTCCAGGAGGGTTTACATTTGGTTTGAGTTTGTTTATGAGTGTACAGATGTGTGCATGCACGTCTGTATAGTATATGTATGTTGGCATGAGTTCATCCAAGGCATTCAGTACACATCTCATGCATGCCTTCGTCAATACTAAACACTGCTGGCACTGGGCACGCAGTGAGGAATAAACACAGCACTGCCCTCAAGGACCCTGAGGACAGTGGCCAACAAAACCATTATAACCTGCTCTGTAAGGGCAGTGCTGGAAGTCGGCAGAGGCTTGAGGAAGCACCAGGGGGCAGTGAGTAGGTGTCAGGGAAAGCTTTCTGGGAGAGATCATGCCTGGAGTTTCCCAAGTCCAGTAGGGGAACAGTCGTTTGAGGCAGAAAGTATGACATAGGCAAGCAGTTGGATGTGAGAGAGGAACTAGTCGTTCCTAGGGTTACTGGACCAGAAAGTACAATCAGGAGTGAAGAGAAATGAAGCCACAGAGATGAGCAGAGGCCCTGTACGGGGAGTTTGTATCATACATTGGGAAGACAGGGGTGGTTGGGTGAGGAGGGCTGTAAGAGACCAACCGAAGGACTTGTACGCATGCATATAAGCACAACCAATGGATATAAGACACTGGGGTGGGGGGGGACGGTGGGCAGGTGAAGGCATGTCCTGGGGGGTAGGGGAGGTCAGGGGGAGATCAAAGGGGGAAAAAAAAGGAGACATATGTACTACTATTTGTAATACTTAAAACAATAAAAATAAAATAAAATTAAAAAAAAAAAAAAGAATCTGAGACTTTAATCTCAGAGTACTGGGGAATGATTGGAGACTCACAGACAGGTAATGGAGGCAGTGATAATTAAGTTGTGACCTAAGGACCAGTTTCCATTCTCTGGCTTCTTTGAGAATTTGCTTAGAGAAACTGTGACTAGACCCTCAGGCATACGTGTCTGCCATTCCTACTTCTCCGAAAAGATAGGGAGCCAGGAGGCCCTATGGCTAGAGCATTTGCTACAGCTCAGTACAGGAAACCAGAGGAAATAAAACAAAGGACATACAGCCAAAGTCTCTTCCTGGAGACGGATGGGAAACCTGGAAAATATAAACTGGAGTTGCAGCCTTGTACTTGGGGTTGGCTTGCTATTCTGTGCTTCCATCCAAGAGTGAAGCTCACATCCCTCATCTGGAATGAGCTGTTGTGCTCACAGGCAGTGATCTGAATCCAATCACACGTGTTTCCATTCAGCCTAAGGGTGAAACTGACTGCACGTAGCCTTAGATCTCTAGCAGCTCCAGTGGGTGTTCTCAAGCAGGCTTTTAACAGAAGGTCTGATGGTTCCCGGATGCAGTCTTGTGATTTAGGACCCATTGGGAGTGGAGTGGGGTGGGCTGGGGTGTAGGTAGCTCCTTGGAGAGCTCGCTGCTCTCTCAATTCTGAACAGGCACTGGACCTTGGAAAAGAACCACCCACACCTTTGAGACATAGAGTCCCTATTTTTTTATTTTTATTGGTTGATTTTAGAGATAGAGAGGAAGGAGGAGGAAAGGGGGGAGGAAGGGGGGGAGAGAGAGAGAGAGAAAAAGAGAGAGAGAGAGAGAAAGAGAGAGAGAGAGAGAGAGAGAGAGAGAGAGAGAGAGAGAGAGAGAGAAAATCATCAAATTGTTGTTCTACTTATTGGTTCATTCATTGGTTGATTCTTGTATGTGCCCTGACAGGGAATTGAACTCCATCCTTGGCCTATCGGGATGACACTCTAACCAACTGAGCCAGGACCAGAGCCCCTATTCTTTAAGGCCTAACTAACTAAAGAGTCTTAAATGGTCTGATGTCAGAGCTCACATGATGACAGCCAGGCAAGTGGCCTAAATACATGGAAGCACATATATATACAGGCTTCTCTGGAAAGGAAGAGAAAGCAGCAGGCATTATGATTAGGAGAATACATGTTCTGTTCAAAAGTCATCCAGTATTCAGTTCCAGCTGATGGCACCGATGTGTGCCTATAAGCCTAGAATTGCCAAGTTTCTCATTTTTAAAGAAATTCAAATTTGAGTACAAAATTTATGCATTTTAAAATATTGGCAAAATAAAAATGTCACACTAGGTAGATGTTCATTTAATAGCAGTCTCACGGTTACAGGTAGGGTTTCCTGGGAAGCAGATTCTGAGAGGGAGAGTAGGATGTTTATTAGGGAGAGTCCCTAGAATCAACAATTGTGAAAGAGGAGGGAAGAAAGGGGAGGTTTGGGCCCAGGGTGAAGTCTATCTGTGATGTGGTCTTTAACAAAGACATAAGCTGACCTACAGCCTGAAGTTGGGATAACCCTTATAGTTGCTGCTCTTTTGTGGCTAGGAGGCCAGCCCTTTAAATGCTCTCGTTAACCAATGACTGGATCAGACTGCCCTTGCAGGGGTGGGTATCTTAGACAAGGGCAGCTTCTAGAAAGGGCTGACCACTGAGAGTTGAGAGTACCTGTTGGAATGAATCCTTCAGTCCTGAACTGGGAACTGGGTGGAGCTTCACTGTGCCTCCTGCAGACCCCTCCTTGCGCTGCTACTACTGCTCATTTCACTTCTTTGTGTAAGTGCTCGGTGCAACAACTCCAGGACCTGCGGGTAGCTCTTCTCTTGGGGGTCTGAGGGCCTCTTTTTCCATAGCTGGTCTTAAGGCCACAATAATACTTATCATGGCCCTTTACTATTCTAGATTCTCCTCATCCTTAGCTACCCCCTTCACTGGGCCAGGTGATTTACTTGGTGTTGGAACACAGACCCTCATCTCTGAGGGCTCTGAGCCCCTGGTCACCATGCCCTTCTCAGGGTACAGCTGATGTTTTTGTCTAAGACTAGGTAAGCTAGTACCTAAAAGAACCCATGTGGCTCTCAAGGGTGCCATTCATCTTCCCATCCCCTTGTGTACCAGCAGCCCTGCCTCCTCCTGACCAGGGACCTACCTGGATGCCAACTTGCCCTCTAGTCTGTTGAGTCCCTGGGCACAAGGAGCTCAGAGTGCCCTGTAGCAGCTGTAAGTTAGAGTTTAGTTGGACTCTTGCTATGCTCCCTGGTGGAAGCACTTCCCTAAACAGCACAGAGCTGCAGGGATGTGAAGCACATATTTCCCAGTTGTGTCCCTGGGAGTGAAGGCAAAAGGGGGTCACTTCTACTTCTTTTTCCCCTTGGTTCTTGGATCCATGTATTCTTTCTTTCTGGACACAGCACCATATAGAGGGCATTGACTTAAAATGTCCAGTGCAACTTGGAGGATGGTGCTTTATCCTTACAAAGAATCATCTCTGAATTGGTGCTTCAGTTGTGCCTTCAGTAGGTCATTCTTCCATACTCAGGATGGCAGCTTCAGGGTTATGTGGCATCCTATATAATAAGAGAGGAATATGCTAATTATCTGTTACACCATGAGACATAATGACCAACTGCGTAATGACCGGATCACGGATCTGCAGGAGGGTGGGGCAGCGGACTACAAGCGGGCAGCAGAGAGCTACAGGAGGGGGCAGGGCAGCAAGCTAGGGCGGGGGTGGGGAGTGGGGGGGAGCTACAGGAGGGCGTGGCAGTGGGCTGAGAGCTACAGGAGGGCAGCAGCAACCTACTGGCCCACTGATTCATGCACAGGGATATAGTTTGATATAACTGGTGGACCCCACAATCATGTGGCCATTCTTGCATCTCATTTGCTTTTAAACAGGCCTCTTGATCTGATGTGATGTTATGTGGGATCCCATTTTAGTACATCAAACACTTCTTAAACCCCCAAATAGTAGTGTTGACTGAGGTCCTAGCAGCAGAAGAGGCAATGACATACCTAGCATGTGTTCATTTCTGTAAAAATGAATCACTGTGCCTCCTAGAGTGAAAAGGGTCCAAATGTAGTCAACTTATCATGAAGTAGTCCTGTGTATCTTTGAGGGATGGTGCCATGTTGGCGAGGTAGTATTGCTCTCTGTTGCTGGCAGGATGGATGATTGACAGCACCAGTAGCTGGATCAGCATTGGTGAGTGGATGTTGGTTTCCTGCATAGCTTCTTCCCTGTCACTGTATCTACTCCATCCATGAGCCCATTGTGCCAATATTGGGGTGGTTAATGATGGAGCCTGGCTGATGTCAACTGACTGAGTCATGTTGTCTCTTGCTCATTTCATGTCTCCTCTGTGATAGTTGCTCTCTGGGGAGGGCATTGATATGTAATTTCTATATCTTTAGTCTTCATGCCCACTTCCATAGGTCCATCATATGTTTCTACCCATGACCTCATTTTCCTTGATCTTTCCATCTTTTCCCTTTCTGCCTAGGAATCCTTCAACACTGATAGTATGTGAAAATGATCACTAGATGATCTGTGAACCCAAAGAACCAAATGTAAGCCAGATCGAACCAGGGGTCCATTTATACCTGGCCTCAACATGCCTCCTCTCTAACAGAAAAGCTATGATAATGCTTCAAGCTCTGTGTATCAGTGTCAATTGGGAACTTGTATCCATTGGTCCTTAGGGTGTTTAGTTACTCCCTTTCCCAGTTGATAGTGACATTAGTATATGGCCCTTGAGGAGAGAGTAGAAGAATCATTGTCATATACACTAGACATGGTATTGCAGGCTCCTTCCTCCTGATGATCCAGCTTCTCCTCCAGTTAACATGTTTTTAAGCCTGGAAACTAGGTCACATCCAGAAATTGGGAAAGGGAAATTAGTCATTCCATTAGTGAGTGACTAATCTTAGCTTCCCGATCATAAATCCTTGATTCACTTTGATTTCTATCTATTGTGGTTTCTTATTGTTGCTGAAACAAATTATCATACACCTACGGGCTTAAAACAATACAGAGTTATTCTCTTCCAATTCTGGAAGTGAGAAGTCTAGAATGGGTCTTACAGGGCTAAAATCAAGGGATCAGGAGGGCTGCAATCTTTCTGGAAGCTCTGTTTCTTGCCTTTTTCAGATTCTAGAGGTGGACAACTTTCCCTGGCTCGTGGCCACATCATTTTGACCTTTGCTTCCAACATCACATCTCCCTTTCTTTCTCTGACCCATTGTCTCCCTCTTTTAAGGACCTTTGTGATTACACTGGGCTCAGCTGAATAATCCTGCCTCTGGCTTTGAAATGAGTTGCCATGAAAGCTAATGGAGAAGGCCAGGGGCCATCAGAATCATTCTCTACTAAAGAAGTGAATGAGAAGCTCCATCCGGGGAGAAGGAGGGGTGCACACTTTGCTCTCACTGGTGGAAGTGTGCTTTTGGGATAAGCTCATGAGAATACTACTCGGTGGTTTATAATCTTTTTTTTTTTCTCCCTGTTATGGTTTATGTATAACAAGGGTAGGCTTGTTTGTCAGGTTATTTCTGTGTATTTAATATGTAAACATCTAATAATAGCAGGTGAATCACCACTTTGATTTTCATTCTGTGACACTGGAATTACACAACTAAGATTTCCTTTGAATTGTAGGTGAAATTAATAGACCCAAATACTTAACGGGCAGTTCTGAGATTAACTATTTATTCACACTAGAATTGCCTCTCTATTTCACAAAGACCTGATGTGTGGTTTTGCCCTTTCAAAACTCTTCATATTTGTTTTGGGACTATTTTTTTCTCCACCCTTCAAATTAGAACTAGGGGAAATGTTTGGCATATTAATATAGGAAAACATAAATTTGTTTTTTAAAAGTAGAAAATATTTTTAAGAGAAAAACCGCGTACATGGCTAAGCACTCACTTTAGATACTGTGGCGATTAAAAGGAAGACAGAATATTCTTGACTTTCCCCTCTATTCAATTAAATACCTCCCACCCTGCATTGCTTCTACCCTATTCCAATCATCATAAAAGAGCTGGGTCTAAAAAGATAAATAACACGTAGTCCCTGACATAAATGACTTCGGCAAATAATAATCAGAACATTAAAAATAATGGTAGGCCCTGAAACTAATATAAAATAATATGGAATGTCCAAATAAATAAATAAATGTGAATTAAAAAAAGATATAATTGCAACAGTTTTATTAATCTTTTCATATTACAGATGATAACCGATATTTAGCTTTGCAGACCCTCTATATTGCCTATTTGGTTTTCTTTAATTTGATTTTGTTTCATTAATAATAACAAATAGCATTTGTTTCTATTGAAAAAAAATGGTAGGAATAACTGCCCTCTAATTAATTAACTTACTTTGTACTAAGAGCTTTACATGAATAATTATATTTAATCTTCAAATGTTAACTGTCCTTTACTCATGTATAGATCTGTGCCCTCCCTTGTCTCCTGACCAGCATAGATCCCAGGCCTCATCCTCAATTCCCTTGAGTTTCTCTCTGCCTTATCAGTACTCACCTAGCAAAGCCCTTGTTAAATTGTGCACCCTCTCTACCCCATGCCTGCATACTCTCTACACATACAGCTGTACACGGCTGAAGGAATATCAACAAACAAGCTTATGAGTCTTTCTTTAAATTCATGGCTACTAAAAGAAGGAACTCCTTAGTGCTGCCGGATAATCACACCATATTTCCTATTTCCCTAGGCCAGTGGTCGGCAAACTGAGTCAACAGAGCCAAATATCAAGAGTACAACTGCCAGTGTCACAACGATTGAAATTTCTTTTTAGAGCCAAATTTTTTAAACTGAAACTTCTTCTAACGCCACTTCTTCAAAATAGACTCGCCAGGCCGTGGTATTTTGTGGAAGAGCCACACTCAAGGAGCCAAAGAGCCACATGTGGCTGGCGAGCCGCAGTTTGCCGACCAAGGCCCTAGGCCCTTTACTTTCCTGGAAAAGTAATTCATGCCGACTCCTCTCCCTTCTAACTCCTATCACCTTCCCCTAGACTGTCTTAGCTGATGACAGAGAAAATAGACACAATCACAAGAGAACTTGCATAAACTCCCTCTGTGAAATTTACCTAGCCACCTGTCTCTGTGCCAGTATGCCCTTCCTTTCAGTTACTGGGAAGAACCATCCTTGCTCCTTGCTAAGGGGCAAGCCCTCCTTTTGAACACTAGGTGTCACCTGTGTTGTCCATTCAAGATGAAAGAGCATTTATCCCATTTCTTTCCTGCACCATGAAGTTTCCTCTCCTTACTGAATTAGGCACACTGGCACACACCATGATATATTTCTCGCATATTAGATTCCACTTTCTCTGCTAGTTACTGCTCCATTTCCCTGTCCCCGTTTGCAATACAATCCCTTGAAAGAGTTGCCTATCTTAGATGTCTCTAATTTCCACTTTGATTTTCACCCCCACAACTTCATTAAGACTGCTCTGGCACAGGCACACACATAGTAGGTGCTCAGTAAATACCACTGAATAATTTCATACATGCTCACACAAAAAAACCTGTGATATGGGTATTAAGATTTCTAACCTCAAATATCCACCTGCTTGCTCAGCCTGCTCAACATTTCACTTGGATGTTTAATAGGAATGTCCACAAACATATTCCTGACCTTTCTTCCCAATCCCATTCCTCCTACAGTTTTTCCTATCTCGCCTTCATCTTTGGAATTGCTCAGGGCAACACATTTAGTGTAATCTTTGATTCTTCTCTCTCTCATACCCCAGTCCAGTGGTCAGCAAACTCATTAATCAACAGAGTCAAATATCAACAGTACAAAGATTGAAATTTCTTTTGAGAGCCAAATTTTTTAAACTTAAACTTCTAATGCCACTTCTTCAAAATAGACTCGCCCAGGCCGTGGTATTTTGTGGAGGAGCCACACTCAAGGCGCCAAAGAACCGCATGTGGCTCACGAGCCGCAGTTTGCCGACCATGGCTCCAGTCAAATACTCAGCAACTACTGTTGGCATTACCTTGAAATAGATCCAACATCCAACCATTTCTTACTGCTATCACTGTTACCATTTGGTCTAAGCTACCATCCTATCACCTTGCCTTCTGTGACCCCTGTATGTAAGTTTCTAGCCCATCCTCAAAACCCTGGAATGACTTTCACCTTGTCATCCCTGCTTTATTTATCCCCAATGCACTTGCCCCTAAAATGGAAGCTTAAAGAGGGATTTTGTCTGTTGTGTTCAAATATTTTTATCTCTAATGCCTAGGTACCCATAGTAGGTTGAATGGATTACTAAATCATCACAAAACACTGTAAAGGTAGGTAATTCGATGCTCATTTTAGAGATAATGAAACCAGGGCTCAAAAAGTTGAGGAAATCTGCTGAAGGTCATGGAAATAGGAAGTGTATGAATTGCAATATGGAACAAGGTCCTTCTACTCCTAAATCCAATTCTTAAACAATAAACCATTTTGGGTTTAAGTCCATAGTTTTCCCTCTGAACTCATCAAAAAAAATTTTTTTAAGAAATTCTTTAAATGACCACAGGCTTTTTTTTTTTCTTCTTTTTTTAACCTCTTCATATACTTCGATGGCATTTCCCTTCAAAGCTGTAGCTTTATAACCTATATACACTGAGTGGCCAGATTATTATAATCTCTGAACGCATAATAATCTGGCCACTTAGTGTGTGTGTGTGTGTATTTTTTAGAGACCCGGTACATGAATTGCGCATGGGTAGGGTCCGGCCAGCCTGGCCAGGGGGAGGGGACATGGGCGGTTGGCCGGCCTGCCTGCTGGTCGAACTCCTGGTCGAGGGGACAATTTGCATATTAGCCTTTTATTATATAGGATATACACTGAGTGGCCAGATTATTATGCGTTCAGAGATCATAATAATCTGGCCACTCAGTGTATATAAAAGCCTAAGCGGCCCTTATGACCAAACAATTGGAATGACCAGTCAATCAGTCGCTATGATGCTCACAGACCACCAGGGGGCAGATGCTCAATGCAGGAGTTGCTTCCTGGTAGTCAGTGCACTCCCACAGCCAACCTCCTTATAGCCCCTTCCCCTGGTCAGTGGGCCCCCTGATAGGCCTTGATCACTGACCAGGCCGAGGGACCCCACCCATGCACGAATTCATGCACCAGGCCTCTAGTCAGTGCATAAATACCTAACTTATTCTACTGAGCTATTCTTTGACACATGTGTTGCCTTGGAATTTGTGACTGCATCATATTAGCAAAGTGATTCCTCACCATCTTGAATTTATCTGCTCTGAAATATAGAATCAGGAAACTCTAAGTAGCTCAAGAGATGCAGAAGTATTCTTAAATCTAGATTCTAACCACATGCCCTTTAATTACAGGAAAGTTTTTACTCCATCTACTCTTCAGATAGAATTTAAAACATTTTTGCATTCACTCACCTAATAATTGAGCAATTTCTTTGGGCAAGGCCCTATTTCATACACCCAGGACATAGCAGTGAATAAAACAGACACATTCCCTGCTCTCAAGGAGCTTACATTCTAGTGATGGGAAAGAAGATAATACTCCATAATAAATTAATATGTCATGTGGTATAAAGTACCAACATAAATAAAACACAGAAGAGGGCTAACAAAGGACCCTCTGTTGATAAGGTATAAAGTCAACTACCAGTATGTGAGATCTGGGACATTATTATTATTATTCTTCACCCTGGGACACTAGTACCTAGAAAAACAATAGCATATTGTAAGCACAAGGTAAATATCATGTGAAATTGTGAGAATGAATGAATGATGCTGAAGAAGAGAGCCCAGTTTGGAGGTTCCTGCAGGAGTCCAGGTAACAGCAGATGGTGGCTAGACACAGACAGCAGGTTTGTAGATGGAAAGAAGAGGTTGCATTCTGGATGTATTCAGAAGACAGAAGCAACAGCATTTCTTGACAGATTGGATAGGCAATGCAAATTGGATTGGATTGAATTGGCCTGAGTTACTAGAAAAACTTAGCCTTGATTGAAATGTGGAAGTCTATGGGTGGGGTAGTTTTGATGGCCAAAATTAAGTTTCTTTGGGACCAAAAATTAAGTCTCTCTGTGTCTCCCTCCCTCTCTCATAGTTTCCTGAGATGCCTAAAGCCAAGTACTGCTGTGTATCCAAGGAAAACCATTCAGAGTCATTCTACTGTGGAAAACAGCCATGCTGCTTGCACTCCTCACCCTCTTGGCCAGACACAGAGGCATCTTGTGTTGATCGCTGCTGCCTTTCTTCTTACCCCTTGACTAAGAAAGGCAAAGCCAAAGAAGGGTTTTTCCTTCAAACTCATCTCAGACATTTGATTTTGAGTTTAAAAAAGAGAGAGATGATTGAAGGGGATGAAAGAGGGATAAAATGGTGTTTGTTTTACATTTCTGATGAGAACAGCTTGAATCGATTAGCTGGTTATTATGCATTCCTGTGCCTGGCTTGTCACAGCACTCTGATCCAGAGAAACAAATCACAGGTCCTATTCTGCATGGCCTCTTGCAGGCAAACCTGACCTCAAAGAGTTTAACCAAATCTTGTAACTTAAAACAACACACACACACACACACACACAGGACCAAGTAACCAAAAAAATATGTTATCAATCTCATTAGTAGAGTGTTCTGGTTCATAATGACCATAACAGAGGAGATAATTAGGATGCAAGACAGGCAAAGAAACAGGAATTTTTTTTAAAGGGTAGTATTATTTCTTTAGGACTATAAATGTCCCCCATATATTTTTGTGTTTTTTTTTTTAAAGAAGAACTTGCAAAATCCCCTCAAAAAACTTGGGGGCAATAAACTATGGGAAAGATTCAGAGACCTCTGCAGGGTTTCATAGTGTGTAGTTTAATTCTTTTAGTCTGTTCTAAATATAATCCTGCTTATTTGCATGTCAATCCCCAGAATGCTTTGTAATTTCACAACTCTTGGCTAGTGGTCTCAGCACTTAAGCTTTAAGAACAAAGCAAAATGTTTAGGGCGTGCCTTTGGTTTCCGTCTCTCACCTCCTCCCTCCTGTGCTTTGCAAAAGAATCCAGGGAGGTGACCTTTGCCTGGCATTCATTGTCCTAGACAGAGTATCACAGTGGAGAGTGGACTTTTCCTGTGAAGCCTGCATTCAGTCTAGTTATGCATGAATAAACGGGAAGCTTGGATTAACTCAAGAAGGGAGTGTTTCAGGGGGCCTTAGTCTCCCCTTTGATTATGTCAGGTTCATGTCAAGTTTCTGGACAGCCCCAGCTGAAGTATTCTGTCCTCTTTCTGTAGATGCTTTTTATAGCATCTCCATTGCAAAGTAAGCCTTCAACTTAATGAAAAGATATCCTGAAGTGTGGTCAGTATTCTGCCTAACAGAAACGTGAATTCATGAGATCTAAAGAATTTCTATTTAGTAGGGCATTAGGATTCACAGTTGAGGAGTGGGGATATAGCAGACTTATCTTGAGAGGGATTTGTCATTTTTGCACAGCAGGCCATAGCTGTTTTTAAGTGCTATGACTGGTATTATTTTTCAGGAGAGCTGGAAGCTCCCATAGTCAGGCACCACTCACCTCCCACCCACAGTGGCTCCTCCAAACTTGCCTCCCTTGGCAGTTTAACTCTAAGCCGGTAGCTAAAGGAACGATATATTCCAGCGCTGAAGGGCATGTTTTTGCTTCTAATAACGGTGACTTTTGACTATCAGCCCTGCTACCTAAAGTAAACTCAGGAATGTGAACAGGTTGACTCGCAAAATCCCTGGCTGCCCATCAGTAACGTGCCTTCCCTTAAAGGTGTCCTCTGCTTTTTATTCAGAGCAACATCAATACTCTTTCTTCGATACTAAGAATCAGGCAGCGGCGTTCCTTTAAAACATATTATTTTGATAATATTTTTTAAAATTCAGAAAACAGTTGGTATTAGCTGACACGGTGCCCCTCGCAGCCCTCTGAGAGTGAGTGGGTGGTTTAATATTTTCTGATACCTATTCTCTTGGTCTCAGGATAACAGTGGGCGCACCAAGTCTGGCCAGTTCTGGGCTTTTTAAGGGCTTTGCACCGGCTGTTTACACACCCAGCGACCAGCAGAGGCGGCGCCCAGCGCTTGGCTGTAACAAAGGCGGCGGCCACCCCATCCAGCCCGCGAGGTGGATGGAGGGAGAGGGCAGGTTCTGGCAGGGACACCCAGAGCTGTCACCTTTCTGAAATGAGGGTGGGGACGGGGAGAAATCGGACCGGGAGCTGGTGGGAGGCGCTGGCGCTTTCCCCGAGCTTGGCCCTCGAGGCCAGGAGGGCGACACCAGAGCTCTCTTCCTACCCTGGGACTGCAGCATCCCGGTCCGGAAAAGTCCCTCGCGCCCCCTGGTGGCCGTGGAGCGGCCTGGCTCAGCCGCACAAGCAAGTCACCAAAAAAAAAAAGGAAGAAAAAGAAAAAGTGGGTGAGGCAGATGCAAAGAGGAAAATCAATAGGGATAAGAGAGAAGAGGGAGGAGTCGCGGATCAGCCATTCCCATTCTCGTCTTACGGGGTCCCAGCTGGCACCGCAAAAGAAAAAAAAAAAAAACGCTCGGGCGTGAACGCGAGTGGAGGAGGTTGTGTGTGCGGGGGGGGCCGAGGGTGAAAGGGGGACCAGGGAGATTTACTTTTGTCTCTGGCAGCCGCCGCGGGAGCCCGGGAGGGGGGCGGAGGCGAGGGGAGGCGGCGGCGCGGCCAGCGCACCACTTGCTCCACCTGATCTCGGGGCGCTGTGCGCTGAGGAAGGCGCGGGCGAGCGCGAGCCGAAGCAGGAGGGAGGGACGGCGTTGCTCAGCCACCGCCGCCACCATGTCCTACCAAGGCAAGAAGAACATCCCGAGGATCACGGTGAGTCCGGGCGCCGCCGCCTCCCTCCCTCTCTCGCCGGGTCCGCTGCCCTGCGGGCGCGGCGGCTTGGATCCCTGGTCCGGTCCCCGGGGAGGGACAGAGACCCGGGTCTGGGGGTGGAGAGCGGCGGTCAGTCCAGCCGGCGCGGAGGGCGCCACCCAGACGGAGCGACCCTGGAGCTTGGGGAAAACAAAACAAAGAGGAAACCCAAACACTGGCGCGGAGAATTTAGGACTATGTAGCCTCCTTTCCCACCGCCCGGTAGTTCCCCAAGAACGCGGGGCTCACGGCTCTCCCTGAATCCCCGCTCCTCCTGGGGTGTCGGTGTGCGCCGCCCCAGGCCAGGGGTGCTTTTTGTCTAAGGTTGCTTTTGGCGGGGCGGGGTGTGGAGAGATGACACCTTTCCCCAGGGTACTGGGCAGCCCGACCGCGCCCCTCTCCCAGCTCCAGCCCCGTGGCGCTGCCCGCCGTGCCGCTAGGGTGATTGGGGTGTCTGGACCATCCGTCCTCACCCTGTCCCCTTCCTGCCTGCGTTCACCCGATTCATATTTCAGTGCGTCATATTCGGGAATGGACAGCTAACGTGGCTGGAGCCGGCATGACAACTGTTGTGTGTTTTTGTTGTTTGTTTGTTTCCCTCGATGTATTTTACATTTTTTCGTGTCATTTCTCCTCCCCATCCCAAGAAAAGGCTGAGTTTTTAGAGCAGATTTTAGTTTGCAGTCGCTGGCACATGCTGTGTGCATGCGGTGTCCAGCTGCCATTGTGTGCGAGACAGAGCCACCCTGGGCCTGCGGGTGTCAGCTGCACTGGGCGAGCCCTAGGCGGGGTTGAGAGGGGAGGTGCCATTATCAGGTATAGAAGCACACTTACTCCTACCTGCAAGATGCTTTCGCCGCAAAATACCGCACCCTGGGCTGGGATGCCTACAGAATATCCTGAAATGATGCCCCCCAAAGGAAGGGACATACCACAAGCTAGGATGGGCATTTACAAAATAAAATAAAATAAAAGCAAAACAAAAAACCCCACTGACATTTGGTAGTTTAGCACGGAGCAGTGCAGTTGTGCTTTGTCTGTAGTGAATGAGGTGTGTGTGTGTGTAGTGTGTGTGGTGTGTAGTAAGGGAATGGGTGGCTACTCCATCTTTGCAGGGCAAACAAAGGAAGTGATCAGCTGGCCCCTGGGAGGCTCTGCAGCTGCCCTAGGGCAGAGCTGTACCTGCTGCTGCACTTAATTTGCCTCAATTCATTAGGTTTTGTTGTGGGCATGGGTCTGCTTGCACTTGTTCGGTTATGCTTGGAACATCCTGTGCGTTGGGGATTGCCATGCAGGACCTTCCCCTCCGTGGGCAGCAGGAAGCTGTTCTTGCCTCGCGTGCACTTGGCTAAGTGCTTTATTTCTGTTGCAGCTTCCTACATTTTTCATGCACTTGCGCTTCATTCCACACAAGTGTGCCCCACCCCTACTGCTGTTTACCTGGTCCCAGGGAAGAAACACTCCCCCCAGGGAAAGCGTTGGCATGGGTAGGGATCCTTTTGTCAGGTAGAGGGGATGGGTTTAAACCCATCCTTCTTTACCATTCATTACTTGATGCCATTAACTACACATTATTGAAGAAGCATTGTAGGTCATTTACAATGCACGGTAGTTTCTCAGAGCCAATTGCTTTTGCAAAGAGCTGTGGAGGGTATAGTAAAAAAGAAAAAGTCTGATTAGGACAAAAGCTCACTGTTTATACTTATTTCCCTAACTCAGAGGAGATGCGCCCAGCTGTCATGCTATATACAGGAGGTATGATGCATATATGCCACTTGCCTTACATCCAGTATGCATTTGCCAGTTCTCCTGGTTGGGATAAGCAGAGAACAGATTTCCCCACCCCCCTAGTCTGAAGATTGCAACGATTCTTATGGACTTAGCCTGTGATATGGCATTGAGGGCCACGCCCATTCTTCTAGGCATCATTTAAGCCACCCTTAAGGAAAGATGCAGAAATTTAGCCCTGATAACTTACCTGCCGAAGAAGCCACCGTGTGTGTGGCTGTGTCCTAATCTCAGGGCCAGGTTTGCAAGGGGTTCCCTTTTGTTCCTTTTGGATGCTCTTCCCTGGGGTGCATCCTTTATTTTCAGTGCGGCTTCCATCCTTTCTCTTCTGCGCGTGGGGCGTGGTGCTGCATAGCAGCCTCTGCTTGAAGCTGACTGAGGCTGTGTCTCCAGCAGCTGTGACAGGAATGTACAATGGCTGTGAATTTCTTCAACCCAGGCTGCCTGATATTCATTGTTGAAAGGGGAGGGGGGCAAGAGGGATAGGGCTGGAGTGAGCGGGATGCTGGTCTTTGGGAGCAAGAAATTCATTTGTAGATTTTTTTTTATGCTTTGTGTTATATTTCCACGAACAAGGATTCTATTTCAGAATAAAATACTTTTCTACTTTTGCAGTCTAGAGATGATTATGGTTATCCCCATATACAAGGGTTGAGATATTTATCTCCACAGTTAACATAAAAACATGGATATATATATATATATATATATATATATATATACACACACACACACACAGAAAATATGATTAAAGATTTAAATATAACATATATCCCCTACTGTCAATTCTAGTACTTTTTAATGGTAAGATTGTTGAATTTGAATTAAGTTTATTATCCTCTCCATATTCTTTCCTGTGAAGGCTGCCCCACCCAGTAGCTGAAATGTCACTTTAATCTGAGGATGGGTGGGGACAATCTTTCTTGGCCCTGCATCCTCTGCCTTTCCAGGCATCCCCCCTGCCACAATTTGGGGGCCTCAGAAAGGTTTTGTTTCTTGTCTGTCCTCCCACCTATTTGTGCTGCCCTCCTGAACTTAAAGCCTCTCACTACCCTGTGTTCATGGGTTTCCTGGAGGGGGTGGGGGTTTCTCTGTGGCTGGAGAATGGGCTGGGGCTTTCCCTGTGAGTATCTCAGGCCTCAGCTGTCATGGTTCCTTCCTAGGTCATCTGTCTGTGCGCATGACCTGAACAGCCTTCCTCAAGACTAGTCCTAGCTTCTAGATGTCAGACACTGGCATTTTGGAGCAGGGCCCTTGTATTGTCATTCACCACCTCTGTCTCCACTTACTAGCGCAGGGCCTAATACATGGACACCCAATGATGAGCTGGTAAATCAAGAAAGAAATTAAAAAGTGTTCCTAAGGAGACTAGCTCACACCCACTGCGTGTTTATTACATGCATTGCCTCATTGCATCCCTGAATCGACACTGAGAGGTATTACAGTTATCCTGATTGTGCAGATTTAAAGAAAACTACCTGAAAATCCAATGCATTTGGCCCAGGTCAGAGCTACAATGTTAGAGGCAGGACGCACACCTGTACACCTAGCTGAAATCAAAGTACATGTCTCTGCTTCTGCCATCACTGTTGCTTGGGGTTGGTGGGGCAGATGGTTTAGGACAGTGGTCGGCAAACTCATTAGTCCACAGAGCCAAATATCAACAGTACAACTATTGAAATTTTTTTTGAGAGCCGAAAACCGACTTCTGCACATGGGCCATGAAGTTTCAATCGCACTGTACGTGCATGCCCGCACGTGGTATTTTGTGAAAGAGCCACGCTCAAGGGGCCAAAGAGCCGCATGTGGCTCGCGAGCTGCGGTTTGCCGACCACTGGTTTAGAAGAAAGACTCAGACAGTGTCTACTCCTGGTAGGACTTGTGAAGCATTGGTCATTGTCAACCAATTCTGTAACATGGTCCCTCTTACTTTTTATAGTCACTAAATATAAATGCCCGTTTTAGGGATGGTAGCTGCCACATCAATGCTACAGGCAGAATATTTGGGTAATCACAGTTCTACTCTGATATAAGCTACAACTTGAAGCTGACCTCAGGAGTGGTAGGGAGCTAACGTGTAGGTTCCAGTGCTTTCCATGTACTAGTTTCTTAGCAGAGTCTCCACAAAAAACCATTTCACAGTTAAGGAAGCTGAAACACAGATAACTAGGCGAAGTCAGTTACTCAGTGTTACACAGTGAGATTTTGGGGGTAAAGCTGGACATGAAATCCAGGTCCTGTCTGACTGCACAACCTCAGCTGCCCTGGTACAGCTACAGCCTCCCAGAGGCACCTGCAGCGGAGGTGTTGAAAGGTGTAGCTAGAACTCCGGAATTCCCTCTGGGAGACCAACCCCAGAGAGCTGGCTTTTTGCGAATACTAATTGGATTTCTGTAAATACATTCTGGCAGATAACTAATGTATTTCCCCTGCCTTGGAGGTTGGGCCTTTGTGTGTGATGTTTGGGAATTGCCGGATTACATCCTCAGTTGGAACGGGACCTGGAGAGTTCTGTCTAGGGCACCTAGTCTGAGCGCTGGGGGTGATTGTGAGTGCTGTGGGGGCCATGAGAATTGTTTTGGAGAAGTGAGGGGGGATGCTTAGGGACTTGGGGGGATACCCAGGTGTCTGTAATAGTGAAGCAGGGGAAAGTGCAGCCCCGCCCCTGGATCTATGTCTTCCTCTTCCTCCCACATTGGATTGGGAGCAGATATGAGGAGATGGAGGACTAGCATTTGGGAGACCGAAGGAAGAGAGGTCATCAAAGTCAGCTTTGTCCATGTAAGGTCAATTCCAGCGTAAAAGGCAGAGGAAAACTATCAAAGATGTAGGAATGGAAAGCATCTTAGGTATCTGATCATGGAAGTCTCAGCCTAGGCCCTGCCTGGGGTGCTCATTGTACTTTATATTTTGAGCAGGTATGTGAGCAGGTCTGATTCTCAGCCAGGTTATTTCTCTTTCTCAAAGAGCAGCAAAACACCTCAGGTGAATAAAGAGCTATTAGTAATGGCGGGAGCCAGCTGGGCACTTGGGGGAATTCTAAGGAAATAGGTTTCCTGAGAATATTCAAGTCTCTGTGGTAGAGCTGTCAGTTTATAAATAAAAATCCATCCTGTTCTTCTCACTGGGCTGTTGAAAGGCTCAAATGAGGAGTGCCCATGAAAGTGGTCTGTGAACCCCGGATGTAGCCAAGAGAGTAAACACTGATTTTTTTATACAATCTCAACCACTTTGGAATGTGGAAATGAATAAAGGAAGACTTGACAATGTCTAGAGTAGAAAGAGACTACTTAGGAAACTTTTTAAAAATACTACTTTTCAAAAACAGACAAAAATGAGCACAAAGTTATATAAAAACCATTATTTTTTTTCCCCCTGCTCTAGTTATGTTACAATGTTCCTCAGAATTATCTTGGCATTCATTTGTGACAGTCTAAGAGAGGCCTTTAGATCGCCTCTGGACTTGCAGACAGAGACTCTCCCTCAATCCTAATAAAGGACACTTTTCTTAGTGGAACTGGATTGTTTTCCGTCCTAATCAGCTTCTAGCCTGGAGCAACACAGGTTACAAATCCCCTTTCTAGCAATTTCTTCACCGCTTCCTGTCCAGTGGCTTTTTCTCTCTGCCCTTTCTCCTCAGTTGGAAAAAAATAAAATTGAGTTTGAAAAAGAACAAAAATCTCTTCAGATTCTAACAGGCTCTCTGTTCTTTATTTATTGACATCTTTCATAGAACTACTTATGTCTGCTTATTGCATTTGAAAAAATGACAATATGTTTATAGTCGTGGGACTGCCTCCCTGGGATGGAAATGTGCATGTCTTTGATTAAGTCAGCGCTTCTAATCATAAGGGGACTGGAGATTTGAATATGTCATCGCCTCCGAGGATGGATGTTAACTGGAGGCCTGGACTGCTCCCTGGTTACTCCCTCCTCAGATCAATGCCCCTCTCTACCTGTTCTCCCATTTTCTGTAGGCTAGTGCGCAACAAATGGGAAAGACCCTGGACAACCCAGGCAAACAGGCTCCTCTATTTTCCAACTCCTCTGCTGTGAAATCCCTCTCTCATCAGACTCAATGTGTGTCTGTCTATCTCAGTATGTGAAATAGACCAAAACATAGTTTCGTGGGATAGGAAGATTCCCCACCTGACCTCTTCTGTTGACCCTAGTCTAGATTGTGGGGAACTCAGTGGTTAGAAAGACGGGACAAAGCATAGTGGAGTTATTATCAAATACCTACTATTTATTCAGTGCCTTAGCACACACAACATGGATTATCTCATTTAACTCGTGACAACTCCTGTAGCTATAATTATTCACCATCGTTCTGTGGTCTGGATAGAGGCTCAGAGAGATTGAGTAACTTGACTCAAGTCACACTGCTGGAAAAGCAAGATCTTGGGATGGATCCCTTCAGAGGTGAGTTAGTTTCACAGACAAGAAAGCAGTAACTCCATACCCACAGGTGACTATCCCCACCTCCCATCCCCTCCAGCTGTCCACTCCTGTTAGCTCACAAATGTCGGTCAGCGCTCACAGGATAGAAGGAGTGGGGATGGCCTGGCCAAGCCTATCACATCACCATTGGAACAACAACTGAGTGAGTGCACGGCTTCCTGACAGTGGTCCATGCGTTGCTCTGCCAGCTGTCTGAGTTCGCTTCTGGCTGTTGCCCAGGAGCATGTATGAGTGGAAAAGGATGGAAAAACAGATGCTGCTTTTCTCCCTTGCCTAAGTGCAGATCTGGGCCCAATGCCCCCTTTCACTCTGTGTTCCTGTCCTCTTCCTGGACATAGACAGAGCCAGGCTCCCTGTTCCCATCCAGCCAGGCAGAGAGACAGACCCTGGGTACCCAGATGTGGGAGCTCCACCCTCCGGTGGCCCAGGAACCTAACCGGGATATCTGGAATTCAAAGACATGTTTCTTATGGCTTCATCAATCTCTTTTTCTTTCCTATGGAAGCACTGGACAGTGAGATTTGAAGGATAAAATGAGATTTTATCTTTTAAGAGAGGAGTTCCTCTGACTAGTAGAGAAAAGGATCCCTCTTGTTTTGGGATGCAGGGGAAGAAAGAGAACCCCAGATGGAGTGTCAGCACCTTGTGGTTCAGCCTGTCCTGTGACTTTAGGCCAACCCTTATTATCCTTCTCAGATTCTGTAGCAGTCAGTCGAGGGCACTGAACTAGATGATCCCTGAAGTCCCTGCCAGTGCAAAAGACTCCATAAGCTTTTATGTTGTCTTCTATTTCCTCATGAGTTCACGGTCAGCCCCTCTCCACTTAGTTCCAGATTCACAGAGAGGAGTTCTAAGCCCTCCCCACCGGGGAAGGGAGAGCAGTGAGAAAATGGATGAGAGAACAGTTGTTGGCTTAAGCTCAGCAAGACCAGCCAACATCTGTGTTGGATATAAGGGTCTTTGGTTGCTTTTTTACCCTTAAAATCCCAGGCTTTTTCTCATTCAGACAGAGGACTTGGTTAATAGACTGTGCAGGAGAGAAATGGAATAATGATGATTGGTAGGTTCTTTGCTTAGTAGAGTGTTAGAATTAATTCAAATGAGTGTTATTAAAGTGATACCATGATCTACTTGCTGGCACATACAGTTTCTCTTGTGGATAAGGCTATCATTGATAAGGGCACAAAGCCAACAATTGCCCCAAATCTAGACTGGTCAAACAAACAAGCACAACCAACAGAAAACAACTCCCGGTCTGTATATACTCACCAAGCATTGTTCAGCTGCCCTTGCCAGTATTTTAGATGTGATGGCTGACATCCAATAGAAATAACCCTCCCCAAAGGCCAAGTAATGCCGTGGATGCTCCATGATGGATGGGTTCTGTTTTGTTACCACTGAATCTCCAGTATTTAGTCTTCGGCACACATTAAGCCTTCTGTACATATTTGTTGAATGAATGGATACATTTAACACTTACTTTGCGAGAATAATGTCAAGGGAGAAAAAGATCAGAATGTGCATGCGTTTGCGCTTGTACACCATCCTCCCTGTCACTGAGAACTTTTTAGGATAAGATCACCAGCCAAGAGAAGCATGGCATTCCTTTAGTAGAAAACGCAGACTTCACTGTAGCCGGGGACCTGACGGGCAAATGTGCCAGGGAGGCCATCCATCAGTGGTACTTCTTGTTTCTGGCCTCCATCCGTTCTTCCCCCAAATTCTGCATCGGGTCTCATTCTCAGCCTGTTTCAGGGGCCTGCCTGGGTCCTTCTTGCTTGCAAGCAGAACCATCCTTTCTCTTACTGCAAATGATTTAAAAGAATTAACAGGGACCTTTAGGTCTTCGTCCAAATGGAGAAAATTGTCACCATGACTTTTTGAAACAGGCTCTGACACAGATTTTAACTTAAGCTGCTTCTGCCTTGGCACAGAAAGCACAGTCATTAGAGTGATCAGCTGCGATTCCATAGGCCAGTCTGCATGTGTGCAGCCCACTGCGCCATTCCCAAAGGTCGGCCAAGGAGTGGCCCGTAGTTCTTTTGTGTTTCCCTGTCAGGGCTGGCCATTTCCATGGCGTGCTTGTTTGCTTGCGTGTTTGTTTTCTTAAAGATTTTTAGTTCCTCACCTTACCACATCTGTCAACTTTCTCTAGGCTTCTATTTGGAGCTTTTCCTGTTACTGGCTTTTTTCTAACATCCATTCTTTGGTTTGAGCGGAGGGGACAGTGGAATACATTTTACCAAGCTCATCTGTCTTTGTAAACTTGTACAGTTCATGGTCTCAACAATCTATGTTTGCTAATAATTACTGGATCCTTTTAAAAGGAGCATCTATGATGGAAGGCAAAATGAAAGTGTATTCATGGAACCTAAACCCTTTGATCAGAAAGCATTTGAAGTACTTTATGTATTAGAGTGTATCATCTATAATAATAATAATAATAATAATAATAAATGGGTAATATGCTAATTAGACCGACGTCTTCTAGATGTCATTCTAGACATCCTTCCTGATGAAGCTGGGCCAGAGGGAGGCCAGCCTGGGTCCCGGGTGCCTGCGGGCAGCGGGAGGAGGGAAGCCCGGGTGCCGGTACCGGCAGCTGGGGGAAGGAAAGCCTACTCTGGCACGAATTTTCATGCATCAGGCCTCTAGTATATTATATAATCAGCTATAATAACAGTATTTTGCTATTTTTTGATTGAATGAATAGTTATTGACCATCGACTCTGGGCCTAGCCATGTGATGCTTATCACAGGAGCATCTAATCTAGAACGTAACAACAATGAGAATTAGCATTTTTTGTATCCTATAGTAAGTGCTTCTCATCCATTATCTCATGTAATCCTTTAGACAACTCAATTTGGTAGGTGGATTTCCAAGCAGGCCTCCCATTGTACTGATGAGAAAACATAAAGACATCTGGACGTTTGCCTGAGATCACACAAGCCTTAACTGATGGAACCAAAATTCCAACAGACTCAGAGCCCACATTTTTAACTCCACTCTATGGTGCTACCTTGAATTCTAACTTCTCTTATCTTCTCCCCGCTCCAGGGTCATGAGATGTTCGTTCAGACTGGACTTCACTTACTGCAAGTGAAGGGTTAAGTCCTTCTCTATCCCTGTTTCCCCTGAGGCATGAATGAGGAGTTCTGGCTATGGGAGCCAGGGGGTGCCCTCCTCTGCTTGGGGTTCCACGCAGGAGCACTGGCTGGTGCTGGAAGCTCTTCAGCCTTCC
Source organism: Corynorhinus townsendii (assembly GCA_026230045.1). NCBI lineage: Eukaryota > Metazoa > Chordata > Mammalia > Chiroptera > Vespertilionidae > Corynorhinus > Corynorhinus townsendii. Next base: position 148,562,404 of record JAPDVU010000006.1, on the reverse strand, counting down.
CATGAGGAACAGCCTTGCTTCCGGGCAGCTCCATGCTGTTGTATTACGCAGTCAACCTGCCAGGGATGTGCCCTCCCCCCCCCCCCCCCGCCCCCCTCAGCACTGAAAGCTCTTTTGCTTGAATTAGCAAAATGACCAATGAGGGATTCTTCTTAACATGGATTTGAATTCCACTTTCTCTTCCCACACCCCATGCTGCACTCGCCAGCTTATTTTTTTAAAATATATTTTTATTGATTTCAGAGAGGAAGAGGGAGGGAGAGAGACATAGAAACATCCATGATGAGAGAGAAAGAATCATTGTTAGGCTGTCTCCTGCACACCCCTTACTGGGGATCGAGCCTGCAACGTGGGCATGTGCCCTGACTGGGAATCGAACTGTGACTTCCTGGTTCATAGGTTGATGCTCAACCACTGAGCCATGCCAGCTGGGCCTCCCCAGCTTCTTGGTAAACCCTAAGCAAGATTCCATGGAGGTTTAGACTCAACCTGGCTCTGTGAGATTCATCGTCAGAGCCTCCTTAGAGATGATTTTAATTCAGCCTTCCCTTACAGATGAGGAAACCAAGACCCAAATAGGGCTGAATGAATTAGGGCTTTTTCTGGATCTGGTTTACTGTAGGGCACTGAGATTTTACAATGGAGTAGAAAAAAACTTCTTTCCAATGCAAAAAAATGTATGAGTAGTTATAGAAATATGTACAAAAAAAAATTCACAAGAAAACAAAATGAGGACAATAAAAATAAGCTAACATGAAATGAGTCAGAGCTAGACATTGTAAACTTTATGAACACACCCATCTAGGATTTTTTCTTATGACTATAGAAGTCATTTATTAAAACGGTACCATATATTATTCGTGTTGTTTTACATCCTGCTTTTCACTCCACAATATCTTATGACATTTTCCCATGTTTTAAATAGTCTCCTTTCACATAATTTTGAATACCTATATATTATCCCTGTGCTTGGGGATCTGGTTAAATTAATCCCATTTTATTTAGTTTTTTCTTTTTCTTTCTTTCTTTTTGGTGGTTTCCAAGGTCTTGGCATTAACAACAACAATGACACGCTGGATTCATTTTCAGATGCTGCTCTTTGGTTGAAGTTAAATTCAAAGCTACCCCAGGACAAGAGGTGGGATGACTTGCCCCAAGTTGCTCCGCTCATGGGTATCAGACTATAGATCTGAGTCCCTGCACCTTTAATCTTAGTCTTAGCCTCTTGTCGCTCCAGTTGCTTCAGCAGTTGTGCCATCGTCCAAGGAAACCTGTTTTCCCTCCCAAGTGAGCATTTTGTTGTCTCGCCACCACCCATCCTTGCCTCCCGGTCTTGTTGAGGCTGTTGACATTGTAGAGGTACACAGTGTCTTAGGACCTGAAGCTACACAGCTGGAAGGAAAACATGCCCAGTCCTTTCCCCCGTCTCCCCAATGGCTTAACCTATACGCTTGGAAGCTGGTTTTAATTTGACAATTTCTCTGTGTGTGTTTGTTTTTAACCCCACCCCTTAATTCTTTCAAGGTGACCTTTGTTTGAAATCATACACCCTTGCCCCTCAAAGCCAATCCCTGCCCCAAAGCCTGATGAGATTACTTTGTTTGGGGATATTGATAAACTCAGAGTGGGGTTTCTGGCTTATCCAACTAAATTGCTTTAAATTATGGCCCTAGAGTAAGGGCTTTAAACAACTTAGAAGGTTTGAAAGCAATTGAATAGAATCCTCTGCTTCCAGAGGCTTCCTCCTCAGTTTATTCCACAAAGAAGGTATGTTTTCGTTTTGTTTAGTTTTATTTCAATTACTTCATTGCCTGCTCTTTTTCAGACCCCTTTTTGCTGGGAAAAATTGTGGGAAAAGCTTAGCCTGGCTCGGTTAAGGGCAGGAAGAGAAATAAGGAATCTGCTATCCTAAACCCTCTCATTTTAATGATTAAGAAAATATGGACCGAAGAGGAAAAATAACTTGCCAAGGGTCACACAGCAAAATAGTCCTATTTTTTTTAAAAAAGGAAAAAAAATGAAACAAACCAAAAACACACACAAAGCTTAGGATTCATTTCTCTTGCTTTGATTCAGTGCTTTTCTTACACTCTTTTTGACGGGGAAGGGGGAATGTGAGGGGCTGTTGTGATCTGAATTTGTCCCCTCAAAATTGATGTGTTGAAGTCTTAATCTCTAGTATCTCAGAATGCGACTGTTGGAGACAGGGTCTTCAAAGAGGTAATTAAGTTAAATGAGGTCATCGGGGTGGGCCCTGCTCCAGTAGGACTGCTGTCCTTATGAGGAGAGGTTAGCACACAGGCACACACAGGGCAAGACCCCGTGAAGACAGAAAGGAGAAGAGGGCCATTTATAAGCCAAGGAGAGAGGCCTCAGAAGAAACCAACTGCCCCCACACACCTTGATCTGGGTCTTCTAGCCTCCAGAATTGTGAGAAAATGAATTTCTGGTGTTTAAATTTAAGGCACTCAGCCTTTGATACTTTGTATGGCAGTCCTGGGGGGGCGGGGTGCAGGGGGGGCGGGCGCGGGAGTTAAGGACAAAGACATATAAAAACTCAAACTTCAGCCCAGGCAGGTGGCTTAGTTGGTTGGAGCAGGTTTGATCCATCCCAGGTTAGGGTGAGTATGGGAGGCAACCAATCTCTCTTCCTCTATAAAATCCTTGGGTGAGGATAAACAAAAGCAGCTTGGCCTGTGTTGCTCAGTAGTTGAGCATTGGCCTATGAACCAGGACATCATGGTTCGATTCCCAGTTGGGGCACATGCCCAGGTTGCAGGCTCGATCCCCAGTAAGGGACATGCAGGAGGCAGCCAGTCAATGATTCTCTCTCATCATTGATGTTTCTCTTTCTCTCTCCCTCTCCCTTCCTCTCTGACAATAATAAAAATATATTAAGAAACACAAAACTAACATCAAAGGTGGGAAGTTCTCAGCAAACAGGAAAGGGAAACCCAGATAATTAATATTTATTAGGGATTATGACATGCCAGAGCCCATGCTAACTGATTTTCAGGCGTGATTTTATATACGGCGTCTCGTTCCATCCTTATAACATGCCTGGGTTATAGTTATCAGACCCACTTTACAGATGCAGAAACTGAGGCTCAGAAAGTTACATGGTGAAATTAGCTCCAAATTCACCCCATTGTCTGACTTTAAAACCTTCACTTAGAACTCTCTGCTCCTTCCCAATGAGGAAGCTAATCCAAGCTGTTTAGTAAACATTGCTATCAAGTTTTTTAAAGTTAATATATTTTTTTCTTATTGTTAACTTTAAAAAATGACCTGTAATCTGCTTAATTGATTGGACAGGAAATTTTGGGGCCCTGATTTTAGAATGAAAACAGCAATCGGGGAAACTTAAAAAGATAACCAAGGTATTTGAGCTTCAGGACTAAGTCTTCCCAGTTGCTTACATCTTTGCATGTTAAAACAGACAGATACACATAATAAAGAATTAATGTTGGTAGTGACGGACCCTAGGCCCCGAAGACATCTAACCCATCAAAGGAGTATCTATTACCAGCATTGGGTCACATTTGCTGAAGCAGGAAACCAGATCCATACATCTGTAATATGAGCAGATGTGGACACTGTCTATGCCAGGATTTTACAGTGACATCTTTTAGAAGTATTTTTAAGAAAGACCTGAGAAATATGCAATTTACCAAAGAAACAAATTCCAATTAACTTGAGCTGCTGGTAAACCCGGTTGTCATGATAGGAGAAATGTGACATCTTTTAGAAGTATTTTTAAGAATAAGACCTGAGAAATATGCAATTTACCAAAGAAACAAACTCCAATTAACTTGAGCTGCTGGTAAACCCAGTTGTCATGATAGGAGAAATATGAGCGGTTTTAAAGATTGAATGTAGATGGCTCTCTCACAACTGTGTCCTCCCTGGTTCAAAGTTGTGTGGTCTGTCAGTGCTTAAATGTATAGGTTTAAACCTACTTGGACTTTATTGGTAAGAAGACATAATCAAGTTAAGAGTCCCTTGGGCTTTGTTTTCAGCATATGCTGGGTTTAAGCCCCAGTTAAGCCATTCTTAGACTAGCTGTGCAATTTTGTTGCCTCTACCTTTAGACTAGAATATTAATTCAACCACTTCCCACCATTTTTATCACCCTAGCTCAAGCCTTTGGCATCTGATTGGAAGGCCCCCCTCGGTGAGTCACCCCATGTGATCCTTTAAAGATATAAATCGGGTCCAGTCACACCTCTGCTAATACATCTGTGGCACTTGGAGTGGCTCGCAGGGTTCCACGTGCGCTGGCCCTCACTCCATCTCTCCGGACTCCAGTCCTGCCACTGCCCCTCAGTGACTTGGCAGCAGCTCTCCTCCCCCTTTCACTGCCCCTTAGACCTGCCACGTCCATCTCCAGCTCAGAACTTCTGTACTGGCCGCTCCTTCTAAATGGGGAGCAGTTCATTACTTGACTTCTCCCTCGGATCATTCAGAGCTCTGTCCAGCAGACAGCTGCTCAGACATGCCTTTGAAAACTCATTAGAGGCAGACCCAGATACTCTTCCCAGCCTCCACCATCCCCTTACCCTCTTTCTGAATTTCACTTAAGACTGTCGAAATTACACTCATTTCCTAGCTTATGTGTTCTTTGCCCTTTCAACCATACAGTACAATGGCAGGGAATTTCTTTTGCTCATTGTTGTAGTCCTACTCCTGTGAATAGGAGGCACTTACAACCGTTAAATGAAGGAATGAATGGGTAAATAAAGGAATGAAAGGCACACTGCTCCTTTATTGTAAACTGATGTGGTTTTTTCAGGTTAAGTGGTCTGGGGAGGATGGTGTCGAGGAAACAGTATTATCAGAAGCTACGATACTGCTCCCTGGTGATAAGGGACCATGTCTGTGTTGTTCACTGTATCACCAAGGCCTAGCTCAGTCTAACCTTGAATGAAGGGAGTGATGAATGAAAGATGAAAAGACTTGGGGTAACAGGGACAGAAATGATAAAACACATGAACACGGCTGTGTCTGAGATGACGTGGAGGGACTTGCAAGAGTTGTAACTTGTTTGCTGTTTTTTAGACACCATTTAAAACGTGCCACATCTTGCTTTGATATGCACAGGACAATGACAGCTGTTCAGTAGTCACAGTACTTTTTGGAACAGTTCTGAGCAGAGAGACAAAAAGAACACACGAAAAGTTTCGGAACTTTTGCAAAAGAAGATTTATTCTGCTGGTGTTAGAATCATACAGTGTTAAATGGTGATTATTGGAAAGAGCACAGCTTCATGGCTTTGCAGGTAGGGATGAAGGCTGCAGGCCTCCGGGTGCAGGGCACGTATTCCTGTAATGTCAGTATGATATTTGCAAATAAAAGCAGTCTTGAAAACATTCCAGGGGATGCCCATTGTGTACAGTCTTAGATCTCTGCTGAAGGTGAAGAAACATCTCCCTATAGGATTAACTGCTGACCCTGATCATTTCTAAGTGGAGCCTCAATTGTATTTATTTTAAGGGTTTATATCCTTCACAGCTGGCCTGACCTCTTGAAGTCTTTGTTCTCAGAGCATCTGTAGTTTTCTTTGTTAATATAACTTGGAGAAGTGTGGGGCACAAGAGTAAAATAATCACCTATCTAGCAAATGAAAGTGGAGCTGTGGGTATGCAGGTTTCTAGGCACATAGATGGCTGTGACCAAGAGAATCAGTCATCACTGTCTGCTTCTTGTGTCAAGAAAGAGCCAGAAAGCCCTGGCCAGTGTTGCTAAGTGGTTAGAGTATTGGCCTGCACACCAAAGGGTCATGGGTTCAAGTCCAGGTCAAGGGCACGTACCCGGTTTTGGGTTTGCTCCCTGGCCCCAGTAGGGGTGCATGCAGGAGATAACCAATTAATGTGTCTCCCTCACATCGATGTCCCTCTTCACTTCTCTTCTCTTCTTCTCCCCTCCCTCCCCTCCCCTCCCTTTCCTCTCCTCTCCTCTCTCTGAATGGAAAAAATATCCTCAGGTGAGGATTAACAACAACAGAAGAGCCAGACAAGAGAGTGATCTCCTTCATTCCCTCTTCTCCCTATACTTCATCTTAGGAAGTGTGTCTGGGCTCTTATAGGAAGGTAGTTAAAGCATATGTAAAAATTAAAAAGAAATGCAAAGCCAAGTTACTTTTTGGGGATGGAGGAAAGAGTGGGTAGGCATCCAGGTGAACCTTAGAAGATTTGGGTCCATTTTTTTTTATTTTTTTATTTTTGTGTGAAAATTTATTACTATGTTTTTTCACCAGAACTTATGATCTTGGCCTTTCCTCCTTGCCTTTGTCTAAGGCTAAAAAGAGAGACATCGGCTACTTTGACAGCCTTAAAGCAGAGTCCAGGAATGTCACCAACAGCATGACCTTTGTGATCAAATTTAGCAACCAGAACTTCATCATTTTCCTCAATAAAACTCAAACAGCTGTCACTGGGTACAAGGCTGTGATTTTTGGGGGGGCGGGGTGGGGGAGGGAGGGCTCGATTCTTGATCAGCCAGATGCTGACACACTTCCTGATGGCAGAATTTGGCTGTTTGGCTTCAACCCCAACTTTTTCCCTTTCCATGGGAGGTGCCTCAAAAAGGGTTGGCCTTCAGGGCTGTGCCCAAATGGGCTTTTCTGTACTGTTTATCATGCCATTTCTGACCTCGTCAGTGGCTCTGGAGCTTCCTGATAGCACAGAGACGGAGACACTTGCCCATCTTGCCGGTGTCATGGGCCTGAACAAAAGAAATGTGCAATTATTGAGCACTTACTATGCACCAGAATGTAGGCTTCATGCTCACCTCAGGCCTTGGAGGCAAATCAAAGTTTTCTCATTTTGCAGCCAGGACTGTGGCTCCAAAGCCCACTGTTGTCACCATTTCATCAGGCTGCTCTGGATCGTTAGCTGCAAAGTGAATGCCGAGGCTTGGATAGACCGGTCCCATCTCCTGTGCAGACCCAGTCTCTGTGATGTCTGGACTCCAGAGCAGAGCAAACTGGGGAACATCTCTGGCCTTTGAAACAGTACCTTCCTTCCACATTGTCTCTCCAAGTGCTCTTTCCACCACAGTGTGGTGTGAGTTGCAACATTGCAGCTGTATGTCCTCTTAAATGCACCCACCACGGGACAGTTTTAGGAAGTTGCATAAGCCAGTGGTTTTTGTGCCCATAACCACAATCCCCAGGCAGCCCCCGCCAATTTTAAAAGTATAAGGTCAGACTTGGAGAAGAATCCCCAGGGCCACCACAAATAAGATGGGGAGTAATTGCCTGTCATTTGAAGGTGCCGCTCACACATTCCAAGCCTGGAGCCCACATTTCTCCTCTGGGAATTACATTTTGGCTGGCTTTCAGATTTAGTGAAAGAGTTTCTTGTTTCTGAGAAGCAGTCGGGTGGTAATTCACTAGACTTCCCTGTCATTCTAAAGGCTCAGTCAAAGCCAGCTGCCAGTCAGACATGATCAAAGAGGAGAAACGCTTCTAAAAGAGGGAAGTGGGTACCATGCATTGGCCAGCAGCCCAGAAAGGCTAAGTGCCTTGCTCGGGGTCGCAGAGTTAGGACCAGAATCCAGGGCTCTTGACTCCCGTTCCAGAGTCCTTTCTTCTACCCTTTGTTGCCTTTCAGTTGATGTAGTCATTTTCAGTGTGACATTAACTCAAATACGTCCATGAGCACCTGACCATCCTTCCAAAGCACAGGCCCCCATTCTGGCTATCTGCTGCATGGCTGTGGGGTGGGCCAGCACATCCAAATTGGTACTCATAGTCTTGTGCCGCCACTTTGTTCCTCTCCTTTCTGTTCTCCATTTTTATTATTGGGTCCTTCCTGCTGTCCTGCCTCGAAACTTCAATTTTTTTTTAATGTGTGTGAAGGTGTGTGTGTGTGTGTGTTAATTTTTCAGAGGGAGGAAGGAAGGAGAGAGAGATAGAAACATCAATAAGAAGAGAGAATCGTTGATCAGCGGCCTCCTGTGTGTCCCCTACTGGGGATCTAGCCCACAACCCAGGTGTGTACCCTGACTGGGAATCGAACCTGTGACCTCCTGGTTCATAGGTGGACTAGCCGGGCCCAGTCGATGTTGACACATCACTTTCCATTCCCTTTCAGTTGCTAAGTGGATCCCAGCTTTTTCTGCAGTTTCTGACCCATATAGTCTTGTTGTCACAGTAGACCATAGCAATCAACTTACTCTGTTTCCTTTTTATGATTTTCTTTATTAAACCTCTTTGAAAAGTAATAAAATGTCATACACATTGTGCAACTGGTGAAATTATATAAATAAATAAGTAGAGGAGAAAGAGGGGGAAAATTAAGTTCCGAGGACTCCCTCCCTCTGCTTTCCTTGCTCCTTACCATACCCAGTGTTAATAACTTGGTGGACATCAAAGTTATATATGCTTATGTTTTTGCTCACACAAAAACATAAGCATATTTACCTAGAGTATTTTTGTTTGCTTTTGCAAGAACAGAATCACATTTTGCACTTATTTTAGATCTCCAGTTCAAGATGCCTGTTTAACCTGTTTATAAAAAATAGCTGCGTAATAATCCATAGTATGGCTGTATTGCAGTTTATGAAATCATTGTTCGTGGCTGGATGCTCAGAGCCTGGGCTGGATACTTCCTGCTTGCCTCTGGATACCCTCTGCACCTTTCTCTGCTCTGCCCCATGCCCGGGACCTGCCTTTGCCCTTGGGTGCCTGCTGGGATTCAGGCCACGTAGTACCACTGGGAGATGGAGAAAAGGGTGCTTTTCCTGAGTCCCTCCTGCTGGGTCCCTGTGGAGCGGCTGCTTGCCTCCACTGGAGGGCACAGCTCCTGTCACACAGACCTCTGCACAACTGCCCTCTTCACTGCCCATAACCAGGCCCTGCCCGCGCCTCCTTCAGGCCTGGGATGGTGATGACTTCCTGCTGATGGTCCCGGGAGGCTGCGCATCCATTTAATTTCCCTAAACCCTGTCCGCACTTTGGTAAATGATCCCTTTGCTAACCTCTCTTTCCTATTCCGTATGTTTGAGTATTCCATATGTTTCCTGGCAACCTAAGTGATAAAGGTTCTTTTCCTTTTTTTCTGCCACTTGCCATTACTTTCTAACTAGTTCCTTTCTTCATCTCCATCATGGCCAAGCTTAATTTTTCCTTTTATTCTGAGATTGCATTTCACTCATATTCTCAAAATCCTTCCAGAGCTCTCCAGGATTCATAATAAAGGTCAAACTCCCCAGGCAGCCATCTCTTGAATCACCTACCCTTAATTCCAGGATCTTAAGCACTAGGGACCCTGCACGACTCCACAGTCCCCTTCCCTCCACCCCCAGATATGCATTTCTCGCATTGGTACAGTTGGTCTCCTAATGACTGGTTATGTGATGTTGGACCATGAGCTGAACTCCCTGACATTCCATGTCTTCATCAATTCAATGGGGATAATAGCAACACAGAATTTATAGCATTTGATTGAGGGTTAATTGAACGAAATGTACATATCGCTTCTAAGAGTTTCTGTGTTGAATAAGTGCTAGTTAGGAATTATTTTACCCCACTCTGATTAGAATTGCCTTTGACCTTGCCTGAATGTCCTGATCAACCGTTTTCCCAAGACTCAGACCTTCTTTGATATCTATCCAACAGAGGATCTCTCTCAATAGACTTTGCTTTTTAGGGTAGTTTTGGGTTTACAGGAACATTGAGTAGAAGGTACAGAGAGCTCCCATATACTCTTCCCCACTCCCCCACCCCCGAGTTTCCCATTACTAACATATTACATTGGCGTGGTACATGTGTTACAGTTTATGAACCAATATCGGTGCATTATTAACAGCAGTCCATAGTTTTACATTAAAGTTCACTCTTTTTGTTGTACGGTCCTGTGGGTTTTGACAAATCCATACTGTCATGTATCCTCTGTTAAAGTGTCTTAGGGAATAGTTTCACTGCCCTGAAAATCCTCAGTGCTCCAACTGTTCCCCTCACCACCCTTCCCACCTCTCTCCTCACCTCCCCAAACCTCTGATCATTTTACTGTACCTATCGTCTCACCCTTTCTCTTCCGATTTCACATTATTACTTTTGTTCATGGCTTACTTTCCCTACTGTTTCATATTTGCTTCTCCATAAACCTAATGTGCAGCTTCACAGCCAGTAGCCACACCAGTGTGTGTTTCAAGGATGAATTATTAAACCTGGTTATCCCTGGGATCAAGGGTTGAAATTTCAGGCCCTCCTGCCTGATGTTGCAGGCATTTGGCTTTGGCACAGGTTCTGGGACTCATGGACACAGGATCCTGTTGGAACGAAGCTGGAGTCCAGTTTTCTCCTCTGCACAGAGAGCTCTCACCCATTGCACGTGGGTTGGAGGCCTAAAAAGGAGCAGCGCAAGACAAAACAAAAAAGTAATGAAACACAAAAGTATCATATAAACCCAGGCCAAAGATGTCATGAATTCGTTCTCAAAAGCACTGACTTTCCTTTAGTCTGTGTTCTAATTGGCACTCAGGTCCTGAGCCACACGTTTCTCAGGCAGTTTATAATAGTAATAGCTAACTTCTATTAGTACTGCAATTTGGATTTGCCTTTAATTGTGCGTCTATATAATAAGAGCAATAAAATAGAAATGGTAGTAGCATGGTGGTAGGCTTATTATATTGATATTTAAAATGCTTACCACTTACGGAGCCTTTTCCAAGTGCCTGACCTTGCAGCATGACATTTAATTCTCACAGTAACTCCTTGAGGTCGGCATAATGATCTATACCTTACACGGGCCTTTTTGGAGAACTACACCTTCACTCAGCAGAGGAAACTGAGGCCCAGAGACAGATCAGTTCACTTGCCTAAAAATCACAAATTAAGTAGGTGGCAGAGATGCAAATGTAGCTCTAGCTTCCACTCTCCGTAAGAGCTCTGCAAAATGGTTCTCATCCTAGGCAGCATCCTTTCTATTTTCCCTCCCCAAAGCTCAGCCGGAAATGTGCTTATTTGACTCACATCTGATACGTCCTATTTTCTGGTAAGGCATGTTCGTTCCCACATTCGACCTTCCCCACCCTGCCTTTCCCTCTTCACCCCAACCTCATGATCCAGGGGTCCTTCATGATCCCCATCATCTCCTACCTCTGCTGCGCTACCTAGGGCCTGGCAGGTTCCTGTGACTCTGCTTTGGCTTCTGACAGGCCCAGGTCCATGTGACCTTTCGGTGCGCAGAACAGCACTCAACCTACTGAGCCACTCTGGCCTTGCGGGGACCTTGCTTTTTAACAAAGGTAGCAGATCTGAGCTCAGCCTTTAGAACTTTTCTGAAGGCAGCAAAATGTAGCCAAAACTTAGCAATGTTTTTATTCCTAGTTTTAACGTCTATTTTTGGTAAGTGATACTGGCTTAGAATTTATGGGAGGTAGAGAGTGTTTCCTATAATAACACATTTATTTAAGCATGATACTAAGCCAATAAATTACAGGATAGTTTGTACCAGGATGTGTCAAATATCATGAAAATAGTGTACGAGTGACCAAGGTGTGGGCTTCCCAGGTCCAGGAGACCTTCCTGCTTGAGACTGGAATGGCTTTGTGGCTCCTCCTTGTGCAGGGATGGGTTGCCCCTCCCTTCCCCATCCTCTCGTTCCTGGCCCAGTTACCCACTTGTGCTTATCCGTGTCTGGAACCCTGCTGAAGATGGAGAGACTGTTATCAGGGGCTGGGATTAAGGAGCCAGCACAGTCATCCCCCCACTGCACTCTGCCCGAGGGCTGGCCACATCGCTTGGCTGGCCCTTTGATAGTTTCATCTTTAGAAAGATTCACATGAGGTTCTGGGGAGGGGAGAATGCCCATAGCTGACTTTGATGTTCTGGTCGAGAAGACTGAGCAGTCTCCTGTCCTGGTTAATATTGCCCATGGCTACTGCTTCCTCTGCTGGCTGCTTTGCCTACCCTGCAATCTGTCCCTGCAGGGCCCAGCCAAGCATGATCCCATGCACACAGTGCTTCTCCTTTGGTATGCATTTGGCTTAGTGGGCTGTGCTTTGAAGGGGGTGTCCCAGGTTAACTGCTATCTAGCACACCTTTGATGGTCATAGTGTGTTGGGATGATGAGAGAAAGGAGGAATGTTTTTGCGATTCCTCTGTAGCAGTTGGAAGAGCCAACCCTGCCAAACTATGCCCAGTTTCAATGAAGACTCAGAGCCAGGGCACAGCATTGCTCTTCAAGATGTGTGTTTTCTCTAGATGTTTCCTGTCTCTCTGTCTCAAAGGCACGTTTGTCATTGAGGCTTCTAGAAACAGACTCATGCCTGGGGCAGGAAGTGTGGGTTTGGGGGCAGTTGAAGACCTTTCCACCCACTCTCATTCCTCCAAGAAGAGAGCAAGCAGATTGTTATCTCCTCATGGAGGCTTACTTCCAAAGAAAGAATGACTTGGAGGGGCATGGGAACTTGCCCTTAGTGGTGGAGGAGGGTTAAGAGGGGTGACCTTGGCTGCTGGTGACAGGAGCTGAGAATAGTTGCTGAGAGCTGGCTGGGGACTGGCGTCTCTTTGTGGCAAGGTCTGTAGATTTCGATGAACAAAATGTAGTTCAGTTCTGTGTGAGCATTTGTGAGAGGTTCATAGTGGCCAGTTGTAATGATAAGGAATAATAATAATGGCGGTAGCTCACATGTATGAAGCATTTATAGCATGCCAAGCAGAGTTCAGCCCTTCACTTGTAGTATCCCCATAATCCTAACTTACACTTTAAAAGAGAGGTATCATTGTCCCCATTTCCCAGGTGATGCGACTGAAGCCCAGAGAGGTGAAGTCACTTGTCCAAACACAGGTTGTACTAGTGTTAGAATTTACACTCAGGTCTGTGTGTCTCATCCAAGGTGTGCATTGAACAGCACAGCCAGGATGAGAACCTTGGTCTCCTAAGAGCCCGTGCAGCGCCTTGTTCTGAATACTATTTTGAGTCAACTGGGCGAACTCAGAGAGCCTTTTCTCTTTCTTCTTTAATTGATGCTGCTTCAGGGAAGAAAAACAAGATTTCATCCATGTAGTCTACCTGTCCTGCTGCATTCGTAAGAGCAGAAGTGTTTTTAGAGTCAAATCGAATTACCCAGAAGGGACTTTGTTTTACATAGCCACCGGCGCCTTTCCTGGGACTCTAAAGGATCTCGAGTCCCCCTTGAGGATCGGAGTCAGGTTCTGTGATGTGAGCAGAGGTAATACCATATGTGATTTTGGAAGACTCATCTCTATTCTGTACCCTCTTTTTCTCTTCCAAAGAGTCTAGTTTTTACTCTGAGCTGCTGGAATGTCCACCACACATACAACTGAGGTGCTCTAAGTATTGTTCTCAGGCTGACTTTATTGATGGGAGAAATCCACGGGGTGCATTGGGAGGCATATTCTCATGACCTCAGGTAGACAGTGATAATTCAAGTTCTTGAAGCTGAAGACTAGATGAGGAAAATGAAAACGGGAACCAACATCTCCAATAGGCTTGAGTTCCAGGTTCTGTTCTTTCATTCTCTAGTCTCATTGGAATGCCGGCCTTTCTTAACAACATCCCTTGTTACAACTGTTTCCTCCTGCCTTCCCTCCTCTCCACTCTCCCTCCATTCCTGCCTCCTTTGTTCTCTCTCTCTCCCCCACTCCCTCATTCTCACCAACTCCTAATTTTTTCAAAATATATTTTTATTGATTTCAGAGAGGAAGGGAGAGGGAGAGCAAGAAAGAAACATCAATAATGAGAGACAATTATTGACCAGCTGCCTCCTGCACACCCCGTATTGGGCATCAAGCTTGCAACCAGGGCATGTGCCCTTGACGGAAATCGATCCCGGGACCCTTCAGTCTGCAGGCCATCACTCTCTATCCACTGAGCCAAACTGGCTAGGATGCAAACTCCTAATTTTTTGTGTTGGTCTGTCTTAGTTATCTTTATACACTAGTGAAGGAGAAAAGATTTGATTTCATCACTTTCTCAGACTTCAGGGACCTGTGCTACCCTGGATTGTGCATCAGGCCCCTTTATGAACTGCATTGACACATAAGGGGCAGGTTTACTGCCCTGACTTTGTAAGTGGCAGCGGCGGAAAGTTACTGGATTCCTAAGGTTACCTCCCGCAGAGCACCGGTCAGCAGTTTCAGCACTGGGCAGTCAGGGTCAGTACTAAACAGAGAAGAGAGCCCTGTCAGGAAGAGCCGCTTGTCATACGGGTTAAGACATTTGGTGCAGTGGCTTCTGATGGAAACGGGTATAGTGCCACGAGGTAGAGACCTGGATTTTCTTCCAACTGGAACTAATCGACTCTGTCACTCAGAGGAAGTCACTCACCTCTCTTTGGAAAATGGGAAGTCACCCCTTTTCAACATACTTCTTTAGGCTTTAAAAATATTAGGGTACTGTAAATAATATGAATGGAATCAATAGAACTAATATTTAGAGATGTTTACTTGTGTGCTAGATAGTTTATATATGTGTGTACACACACACACACACACTTTATTCCTGGCAGCCACCCTATGTGACGAGCTAGCTAGTATATTCACTTTTAGCTAATAAAAAAAAACACCAGAGGTTCTGAGAGGTTAAATCCTAACTCAAGATCACATGCCTAGCTAAATGGTCTGCCCAACTCTCCCAGTAGTGGGAGAACCCAACTGGACCCACACTTACAAGCTGGTATGCCTGGCACTCCTATGGCCTCTCAGAGCTTGCCACACTCAGCCCTGGGTGACTATGCAGGGTCTAAGACAGAAAGAGTCCTGGGCTGTTTGCTTCGGGCTCTGAATAGCTTCATTTTGCATTCCAGATACCCTCTGGATTATCCCAGTGTGCTCTGGCAATACCCTCATCCTTTATATACCTCATTTCAGGAGAAACATTGGTAGGCTCCAAACTAGACCATTTTACCTCCTTGGGCATCAGCTCATGGGTGCTAGACAACTTCAGCTGCCGGGAACAGAAAGCCCACAAAGCCACATTCACCCATCCTTTCTAACATTACCCTTCTAATCTTAGAAGTCAGATTTGTTCGTTTTGTTGGTTTTTGACCCCAGCATGTGTTACTCCCTAAAGCTGATCCAGGAATTCACAAACGAGCATGTTCTGTAACAAGTGAGGTTTGGTTTGACGTGGCTTGGGAGTGGTCAACAGTTAGGTCATTCTTCAGTGACAAGCCCAAGGCTTGCTTTTCAGACTCTTCTGTGTCTAGTAACAGTTTGTCTGGGCTGCCCTTTGTCGTGGATCCCATCCCACATGCATGGAAAGAGTTAACGTGCATAAAGCAGTTTGATTAACCACTTTCATAAAAGTTAGGGGGACAAGCTGAGGATCCCAGGGCAGCATCCCTTGGAGTTCTGTGAATAGAGGTTTTGGTAGCTCTGTTTAGATTCCTGATTATTGAGCCAGAGGAGGTTTATTTAATTATCATTTGAAGGGTTTCCAATGGTGTCAACTCCACTTAGATCAGCTCTTACTAAATCCCCCAATGTACATGGGGCCTGAGATAGCTTCTGCCCCTGGCTGACATTTGATACGTGTGGAAGGAAGTGATGAGCAGGCCAGTGGCTCAGGGCTGGATGTCCCCAGGCAGGAGGACGGTCCTATTTCATAGCTGGTCTCCGTTCAGGCAGTAACTGGCTCCTTTCCAAAACCCAGCTTACTTCAGCTCTTTGTAGAAAGATAAAAGGATATCAGAAAAGCATTGGGCTATGAGAGGGGACTCTTACTAGTATAGTTACCAAGATTGTTATTATTATGAAGCTCCTACTGGAGGTGCTTCTCTCGCCCTCATAGGCACACGTGCCTGGGGCAGTGGTTTCTGCTACTGGTGTGTGACTTGGTCCTGGGCTGGCTGATGACACCAGAGCTGTGTATGGTGCTTATAAAGTACAGCTGTGGTGGCCAGAGCAGGGCATGGGAATCTATATTCTCTAGTGTCGGAAGCACAGTCCTAGGACTGACTGCCTCATATAAATTTTCAATTGCTCTTAAACCAGTAGATTACAATTGCCTTCCAGTTGTTTTTTTTCTTAAAAGTCCAATTTTTTTGGCCCCTTCACATAATTTTCTGACTCAGATGGCCTTTCCATCAGACCGATATAATACAACTTCCTGTTTCCCACCCTTCACTCATTCATTTGAGCATGACCTAACAGCTGTCAAGGATGGGCTGCAGGAACTAAGGTAAAATGATCAAAAGACACATAGTTCCAAGACTAAGAGAGTCTTTGGTCTGATCAGGAGACAAGTGAACAGTAAGCCAGCTGTTATAGAGCAATATAATTGTGTGAACTAAATCGCAATGGCGGCAGGTGGAATTTGCTGGAAAGTCAGGTAACATGTCCTAGGGGAGAAACCCTTTGACTGTAGGCTGAACAAAGGAAAGGATGGTTGTTGGATGCCAGGTAAACAAATGAGAAAGCAGAGAGAACATCTTTGCAAAGGCTCAGTGGCCCTAGAGCCTGATATGAGACAAGAACTACACGTGTCTTAGTTCTGCCGTTGTGTAAAATATGAGGCAATACTTGATATAAAGAAGGGTGGACATACTGACCACCCCCAGATCATGAAGGGCTTGTAGATCATGGGGGCTGGGAGTTTGTATTTGACCTTATTACTGCATCTCCTTGCCACACATATAGTTTTTTTTCTATGTGCCTCATTGATCAGTATTTTTTAAAAAGCCTCTCCCCTGACAATATGGCATGATGAAATTTCTTATCCTCATGCAATACCTTGGAAGCAGGAGAAACTAAGTGGTAATTTGCTGTATTGCTCATGGATCCCTCATTTCAATTCTCATTTTCTGGCCCTGTCCACTTTAATTTTTGAAGCCAGAGGTCAGCTTGTGTGTAGGGTTTCCTTCCCCATAAAACCTATGTTCTCGGACCGAGGAATCTCAGAGGGAAGGAGGATTGAGAATAGATTAACCAAAGAACATTTGCATATGTATATTACCTATGGATACAAACAATAAAGGGGTGAAGGCCTGGGGCAGGGCAGGAACCAGGTGGAAGGAGGTAATGCGGGGGGGGGGGGGGCGGGGGGGGGAGGGACATAGGTAATACTCTCAATGGTAAAGATTTAAAAACTAAAATAAAACCTATGTTCTCTTTGAAAGCCAATGTCTGCCTCACCAACTTCATTTCATGCCACTTTCCTCTTTGATCCCCAAGCTCCCCCCACACTGGGCTTTTTTCAGGTTTTCAAAGAAACCAAGCATACCCCTACCTCAGGGCTCTGCACACGCTGTTCCCTCTGCCTGTAGGTCTCCATCTCCACCCCATCTAAATTGATCTTCCCAAAAAGGCTTTTTCTAGCTTCTAGATAAATAGACAAGCTCCACTCCCCTATATTTTGCGGCACTTAATACATTTTTACTTGTTGTATTGATTTTCTTTTTTCTTTATTGCCAGATTGCCCCATAAGTTCCATAAATGCTATGACCTGTGTGACTCATTCACAAGGGCACCTTCCCCAACTATTTAATAATACATATTAAATAATGATTTGCTGAATGAGTGGGTGGATGAAGTCCTTAAGTTTAAATCTTAACAAAAACCCAACCAACTATTCTTTTTTCATGCTCTGGTGCACTCAACCCAAGATTTCTCTTCTCCCCCATGAACCTAAGGAAGCTTTATCCATTCCTCATGCTGCAGTCTAAGCTCCATTCATTGAATGAAATCTGCAGTCTCTAAAGCTGACACCGATTTGTCTATCTCCTGACTTATATGTAAAATGCATATTTATATTTTGTGAATAATCTCAGAATCTACGTGTATTGTTTCCAGTTGGATCACTCTTCAAACTTCTTTTAAGTTGTAATTTGTAAAGACTTTTCTCAGCTAGAAAAGCAATTTTTAATAATAAGAGCAATAAAGAAATATATTTCAGATGTGAGAGATACTGAGTATAATGAAACAAATACGAAGCCTACATAATTTTTTTCACAGCTAAATACTACAGATGTTTTGTCTTCTTTTCCATCAAGTAGTTTTTTTATATGTTCCACAACTTCGTGTGCATATGTGCATACCTGTGTAAGTATCCTGAATTTTAAATGTAACATGACTACCATGTCATTGTAAAGTCTTTTAAAGGCTGTTTCACGGTATGCTGGATCCTAAGTTCTACTTTTGAGAATCATGTGGAGCATCAGCAAAAATACCAGACTGCGTGGTAGGCACTGAAGTATAGGTTATACCACTTTAAATATTGAATGCTCAATGAAGCAGAAACATAATAAAAAGAGTGTCTTCCCTCAAGTAGCTACACTTCTGATTTGTTAGGGTAGGTTGCAGAAGCAAGAGGTGAAACTCCAGAATAATTTGTATTAGAAGCGAATGCGAAAGACTGGATCCCCAACAAATACCCCCAGTTCAAATACTGAGTGCAGTGAGCATGCAGATGTCATCAGTAAATGTGTTCTCATTAGACTTCCCAAGCAAGGAGTTGGGAAAACCTTGGCAGACCACTCTTCTCTGAAATCTTGACTGCAAGAATGACTGCTGTTCTCTTTTTCTTCTAGAGTGACCGTCTTCTTATCAAGGGAGGCAGAATCGTCAACGATGATCAGTCCTTTTATGCTGATATTTACATGGAAGATGGCCTAATCAAGTATGTATCTAGAACCTTTCTTTATCTTTTTGTACTTAACCCCTTCTTCAGAAAGAAGCTTTCTACTTTTTGCTTATTCAACTAGTGGTTCTCTGTGTTTCATGTCTTCTTCTCCTTAAAAATGAATCTTTATTTTCACTCCACAGTCTGGATGCATATGATTCTTCAAAAGTGGGAGCTAGCCTTAGTTCACTTGGATTACATGAATAAAGTGAAAAACCTAAGTTTGCTCAATCCACTGAGGTGGAGGGCACTTTTGGGCCAGCTGTGTGGATGGGCATTCCGTGTGTCTTGGAGAAGTGGAAGATGTGACCGCTGTCCTTAAGGATACTGAAAAGTGTGCACAAATTATAGCACCCTAAAATAGGTCCCCAAGGAGTTCAGATGAGGATAAGTCATTTAGAAGTGTCCGGAGGAAGATTTTGGGGTCAAGAGGTCATTTAAACTGAACCTTGACTTAGGTAAGAGCACAGATAAGACATATTCCAGGTGAGATTTCCAAATAGATACTTTAGGAATGTATAATTCCTTAGCAAAATGGTTTGCTATTGGATGCCTATAAGCAGCACAGCCAGGTAACCTTTATGTGCAGGTTCCTTACCTAGTGACCTTTAAGGAAGGGTTTGATAGACACATAGCCTTTCATCACAGCAGGCACAGCACATTCCCACAGGGATGCGATATTGTATAACACTGGCGCGTTCAACTCATCCTACTAGCCATTCCTGACCTCGTTCACCTTTGTATTTACGTTATTCAACGTTATTGACTAGTTTAATATTCTGATTATAGGAGACCTCTTCCTTATCTTTGAAAACCTGGCTTAGATATAAATTTTTGTGGGTGGACATTCTTTATCAGCCCCTCAATCTGAGCTAGCTTCCCCTTCTATATAAAACATAGTGTGTTTTTTACCAATCATAGCAATCCTGACAGTCTTAGGCTCCCTTGAGAGCAAGGACCATATCTTGTTCATCTTCATATTCCCTGCACTGAACCTACTATTTAGCACATTGAGTACTTAGCACTTTTATAAGAGCTACCTTTTATTGAGTATGTAGTATGTCAGACACTGTTAAATGTTTTTACACTTTACCTCATCTGATCTGCCAAAAATCCTATGAAGTACTATTATTATGCTTGTCTCAAATGAGAAAGAAGAACATAGAAAGTAAATAATTTGCTAAAGGTCAACTTATTAATCAGTACCTTGAATGAATGAATGAACAATGATAGATTTGGTATTTAGTTGCCTTGCCAATTTCCATAAGTATTTTTTCATAGTAGAAGTAGGAAAAAATAGAAATAATAGGCAAGCTAACCAATATAAAACTATTTTGTCAAAATATCAGTCACAATTGATTTTATATTTTTATTGCTAAATATTATTTTATATAGTTGGCTCCTTTGGAGGTAGTGAATTCCCTCAGTGATTCAGAAATAGAAAAAAAAAAGTATTACCTAATGCTTCTTTCTTATTTCAGAGCTTATGACAGACATTAGTAATTGATCCCAGAACTTTTCACAGTAGAGTCTTAAATGCAAGTTCAATCCATCTTCACACTCTTTATTCAGTCATCTACTGCCAAAGTTGAATATGCAAAATGAATTCCTTTTGGCATCTTTATTAGATTGGACTAGGGACCATTAACAAGGATATTATAGAAGGAATTTAGCCATCAGATGTGTGGGTTGGTGGTGGAGACAAGGTTGGATAAACATGATCTCCATCCAATCCTGATATTTTTGTATGTCTCTAGCAATGTTCTTAACAGAGTATAGAAACAGAAATACAGGTGGTCCTCAAAGACGGTTTGACTTACGATTTTTTTTTATATTACAATGGTTTGAAAGTGATACTCCTTCAGTAGAAATCATACTTCAAGTTTTGAATTTTGATCTTTTCCTGGGCTAGTGATAGATGGTACAATACCCTCTTATGATGCTAGGCAGCTACAGCAAGGTGATTTTGCCCAACTTTAGGCTAATCTAAACGTTCTCAGTTTGACTAAGCTATAATGTTCGGCAGGTTAGGTACACTAAGTGCATTTTCAACTTACGATATTTTCAGTGTATGAGTGGTTTATTGGAAAATATAATCCCACTGTAAGTCTGGAAGCATCTATTATTTCCTCCAACTCTTCTATAGTTGTCTGCCTGTGCATATTTATGGAGTGCTTGCTATGTGCAAGGCAGTTGTCTTCATCACTGGACACATGCTATGTCACATGCTATGTTAGATGCCTTTGGGGTCCAAGTCATCCCTTCCCCTGGGAACCTTACATAATTTCAGGGGAACTAAATAATGTGTGTGCTTGTGCTTGTGCGTGTGTGCGTGTGTGTATGTGTGTGCACGCGCGCACAAATGACAGATTTAACATTACCAGATAATATCAACATCAAATATTAAATTAGTAGAATGATGAGATTCAGGGGGAGAGGGCTGGTTAATAAATGGGAGTAGGATGGTTATTAAGCATAGTAGCTGGTATCTATTGACTTCTTATGTACCTAACAGTGTCCTTTAAGCTTAACACAATAACATCTGATCTCCACAACAAGCATTTTTATTACATTTTACAGATGAAGAAATTGAGACCTGGTGAGGTTAAGTATCTTGGCCAAGGTCATAACGCTAGTAACTGGCAAAGCCAAGATTGTGCATCTAGCTACCCCAATTCCAGAGCTGATTTACACTTAATTACTAGACCTGGCTGTCAGTAGAAACTTGACAGGAATTAATATAACCTTGGTTAGTTCAGTGCAGGAAAAGAGGAAGGCATTTCTATTTTGGACTTGGTGTTGTACTAATTGTCATAGTGGTGCAAACACACACGCATCCACATGGAGAGACCAGATAGCTCTTCATGCCCTTGGCTCTCATTTTCCCTCAGAGGAAACTCAGCAAGGGAGGAAAAACAGGAACACAGCTGGCCAGTATCTGGACGAGAATGGGGTTCCAATCAGAGGCTGCATTTTTTCCAAAGTATGTTATGAATTGTGGCAGCTCTGGAATGGCCCTGTGGTGATTTGGTGAAGTTGAACTCTTAGAGATGTCAGAAATACTTGACCTGAGTTGCAGAACTAAGATTTTGGCAGGCCAGTAGTGGACTTCTGGTGCCCCAAAGGAGTTTCCTTCTAGGCTGGCTATGAACAAAGGGGGGGCATTCATGCTACGGGCAGTGGGGCTCCTGGATCCCCCAAGGTAGGAGGCATTTAATGACACTGTAGGAGCTTATGAAGCAGAGTCCTACCTGCAATCCACATTGGACAGGTTGAAATGGCCATTTAAGTCAAGGGTGTGAAGTCACAAATAATTCGAACACCATGAGATGAAGTATGAGGTGACATTGTTCCAGGGCTAGTTGTATTTGTCCCTTGCCTGGTGGAATGTGCCTTGGGTCTACTCACTAGCTTCTTCCCCAACCAAGTCCCCCTCTCGTCCTCCCTGGAGGGCTCTGAAACTTCCTGGAAGAAGGTGTGTTTGGTTGAGGTTGTCATAATCATCTTCCTTGGCTTGAAGCTTCCACTGAGGTGCTGACCCCGCCAAAGCAGCTGAGAATAGGCAGCTGCATCTTTGACTTCCTCCCTATGAATTTGCCTCTGTATGTGATTGATGAATACATTATCAAGGAAGGGTAGGCTGAGGAGCGAAGACTGGGGTGCCAAAGGACCTCTTTTGTTAGGAGCCCAGGTGAACCCCCTTAGAGGATAGCTAAGTGCACGTGCCTATTCTTTAAATGATTCATTACCCCATGCAATCTCTCCTAAAAAAATATTTATTTCACACCCTATGTGCTAGACACTCTCAAACCCCTGGGGTTACAGTACTAAACCAGGACACATGTTTCCCCAAACAGCACATTGGATTGTTTTGTGTCAGTGAAAATGGTTTTCTGTATGTATCCCTATCTTTGTTTCTAGAACGCTAAACTTGTGAATCTACTTTGATAAATGTGTTCCAATGTTTAAAACGGTTATAATACTACGTCTGTCTTTGAAATCACTCTTTTAAATTGCCAGTTGTTTCACTGTCTTGCCAGGCAAATTGGAGACAATCTGATTGTCCCTGGAGGAGTGAAGACCATCGAGGCCAATGGGAAGATGGTGATCCCCGGAGGCATTGATGTCCATACTCACTTCCAGATGCCCTACAAGGGGATGACCACAGTGGATGACTTCTTCCAAGGGACAAAGGCTGCCTTAGCTGGTGGCACCACCATGATCAGTAAGTTCCCCCAAATTATGCACTCCTGGTCCCGAGTGTTAGGCGTGTGTTAACCACCATGCTCTCTGATGATAACCTGTACACATCCCTTAAGACAGTTGGTAGACTTTCTGCCTGATGGGACCTGATAGAAGCAGGTTGGAGTGAGGATATTGGCAGCTCACCACAACTGCGTGGAAGAGATGCATGAGGTTCATGACAATGAGCCCAGCCATCCCCTCCCGTCTTCCTTAGCATTAGGGGTGGGTGTGTCGGCGATGGAGAATCAGAAATGACCACCTCCGGGCCCGTCACTGGGAAAAGCGGACTGAAAAAGTTGTGGATGGGGGTGGAAAGTTATTTCAGAACTTCCCATTTGGGTCTCAGGCAGGAGGGGCAGAGAGCACAGCAGCGAGTTTAGTGTTATCTGGTCTGAGCTATTTGTTGACCAGTTCATATTTTTAAGATTGGGCAAGCTATGGTATGTCTGTGGTTTCCTTTTTTTTTTTTTCTTTTTCTTTTCTGGTAACTATTACAATTCCAAGGAAACCTAGGGAGTTGCATGCCATTGGATTACTGAACAGAAAGTGGTCCAGGGCAGTCCTTCCTGTCCCAAGCAAATCCCAATGACCTGGGTCCCCTCCCAGGCCCCATTCCAAACTTGATCAGCAAGGCTACCGTTTATTTTAACACCTTATACATCCACCCACGAACATAGAACAGCCTAAACCTTAGAATCATTCACTTCCTTTTGCTTCCTTTCGACGGGAGCCCTAGCAGACTTCATCTTCATCTTCATCTTCAGCTTCAGCTAGCTGGGTGCGGAAGCCCAGGACAATAGCATTGAGGCCATAAAAGGTGCAATTCCAACCAAAGTGGGGAAGCCAGCTGACTTCTCAGCAGCCGCCTGCCCATAGAGGCCCTGGTGTGTGTCCAGACATCAGTAATGTAGCTGCATGCATTTGCTTTCCGATAAGTGCACTTAGGCGGCTTGCGATAGAGGGCTGAGGAAATGAGGGATCTTGGTTTGGCTTTCTGCCATCTGGGCAAGGAGTTGAGCTTGTCAGCACTCTGGAGATGTGTGTTTTGCTTAGTCTTCTGCATGAGGGAAGGAGCAGGAGGAAAGTCAGAGTTCCAGGTGACAAGAGAGAAAAGTATACAAAGAACCACACAAGTGTTCGTGTCCTTCATAGACAATTAAAGAACCCAGATGTGAAAAAGAAAATAAGGAAAGACAACCCATAAACCCCACATCACTGTTTCAGTCTGGCTATATTTTTTTTTCCTATTTAACAAAAATAGGATCATAATAGACACACTGTGTTTTCGCCTCCTATTTTCACAAAATGAAATGTCACGGATGTCTTTCCATTCATTTATTTTTATTCTACCACAACATGTAGAACGGATGCCAAACCCTCTGTTTTATGAAGGTATCACAATTTATGTATTTACCCAGACTTCCCTATTGTTAGACATTCGATTGTTTCCAGCTTTTCACTTACATAAATACGTAATAATTTAGACTGACAGACATCTTTAGAACCCAAATTGTGCACGCAGCGTTGTTTAATCCCGTGGGAATAATTCTTGAGTTAAGGTATGAGAAAAATGTCAGGTTTTTTGGCATCTATTTTATAATTGTTTAAAGGCAAGTTGTGCCGATTCTCACTTTTCCTCGACTGCCCAGGCGAACTCTGAGGGTGTCACTTTTGCCTTATCCTCACCAACTGTAAATGTTATTATTTTTAAAAATATCGTTTAGGTTGCAGGTACTTCATGAGTAGATTTGGGCCTCAAGGAAACTGGATTCTCAATGAAGAATTTGCATAGGAATAAGATCTGTGGGCCTAGCGTCAGGCTCTGTCTGGCAGTAAGCATGAGGGTATCACTCTTCTGGGCCCTGACATAACTCTAAAACCCTCCCTCCACCCTTAGGGGGGAGTTGGACTTTTATCTGTTCTGATGACTCCCTATAGTACCGCTAATAACGGCACATAGTATGCACACATTGATAGCTAACATTAGTTGAGCACTTACTATGTGCCAGGCATCAGGCAAAGCACTTTGGTGCATTTTCCCTCTTCATCTTATAACAAACTTAGAAGGAAGGCACTATGACATCCTGTCTCCCACTTCACTTGGGACCCATTTCAAGGATGAGAAAAATGAGGTCTAGAGAAGCTAGTAATTTGTACAAGGTCCCATCATTACGTGACAGTTAAACCATCAGCAACACTTTACAAGGTTAATTCTGTGCCCAGGAAATAGAAATTCTGCCGCCATGGCTAAGCAAGCAGGTGCAGGCCTGTGCAAGGGGGAGCAGAGGCTGTGTCAGTGAGTCACCCATCTGGGGTCTCTGTCCTTCAGTCGACCACGTGGTGCCCGAACCCGAGGCCAGCCTGACGGAGGCCTATGAGAAGTGGCGGGAGTGGGCCGATGGGAAGAGCTGCTGTGACTATGCCTTGCACGTGGACATCACCCACTGGAACGACAGTGTGAAGCAGGAGGTGCAGAGCCTCATTAAAGACAAAGGTGAGCCCGAGCGTGCCTTCCTCCCTTCCCCCTCCCCCTCCTCCACACAACATCCACTCATTTGAGTCCCTTCCCCTAGCTTGGGGCCTGGAACCTCAAGCATGCATGCTGGAAGAAAGGGGCACCACTGCGTTCCAGGCGCTTTATTTAGTCCATCATGCTTACTCCTTGCAGGGTCCCCACGAGATGGGGATTATTATCCTCACTTGGCAAATGGAGAACCTGAGGCTCAGAATGAGTAGCAAGCAGTAGATTTCCCCACAGTTTTCTAGGCTCTTCCCCTCCATGCAATGCTGTCCATTTGACAGAGGAAGAAACTGAGGCCAGGAGAGGCTAACTACATATACAAGGTTACACACCTACTGGATATGAGATTAGGAATTTTTAAGATTCATTATTTTTACTCCAAAGGTCAAACTCATCAAACTCATTACTATTACATATTAACAGCATCCTTAGAAAAGCTAAGATATTTCTGGGAGCAAAAATGTGTTTTTACTCAGGCTAGGAGCTTAGGACATGAAACATATCCTCGTGTGTGTGTGGGGGTCGGGGGCGGAGGGGAGACTAGGGGAGGTTCCTCTCAGTGAGTACATGGTTTATGTTCCCATTGTCTTCTTAGACTCCTCTATTCTCTACTTCTTCCTACATTTTGATGGCCAGATATCTCACACACATGCACCACCCCCCATAGAGACACGCGATGTGCTCGGCGTCTAAGGCTGCCTGGGGGACATAGGGAAGTATAAGGAATGGCCTCTCCGAGCCACCGAGGCAGAGGAAGCAGGCCAGTGAAGAGCATCAGAATAGATGCCATGAGATGCAGGACTGACCATTTGCACAGTCTTGAGGCAAAGGCCAGGAGTGTGTTCTGGGATGGAGGGGAGAGGATGACCTCTCAGAAGACGAGCTTTCCTTTCCATTCCCCTCCTCACCCCACAAGCTCTGCTCCTGTCCTCCCTGATTCAGAATGAGGGATTAACCCTCTCCCTTCTTCCTTGTGTCTCCTTTCACCTGGGCTTCGGAACGGCTTTAATACCCACTTCCTTCCAAAGGGCCCGGTCATTCTACGGATGACACAGGGGCTGTGGGCAGGGTGGTGTTGGGAAAGACTGCCCTCAGTTGAACCACTCAGGGTAGGGAAGTTCTCAAATTGCAGCCACTTCTGGCCTGGAACACTGTGGGCTGAGGCAGCCCTCATGGTTGGAGATAAAAATTATTCTCCTTTTTTCAAAATGACTCTCTGCTCCCCAGTCCCACCTATTTCTGTACATGACTATATTGACAGTTTATTTGAGGTGAAAAACTAAATGGATCATTTCTCAATACCCTTATGACTTAGATATTTAAGCTCAAGGTGACACTTGACTTCCGCCCAGTAGCACTGTTGGTTCTCCAAGGACAGGGCCCTCTCACATTCATCCCCACAGAGGTCATGTGCAGGGCAGGCACTCCTTAAGTAGTGAAATAAACCAACCTCAGGAGATCTGTTCATGGAGACCAGGTACGTGTCAGGGCTAGTGGGTGCTAGGAGCTTGGCATGTATCTCATTGAATGTTTCCCACACTTATAAAGCAGGGTATTGTTATTTTTCCATTTTACAGATGAGGAAACTGAGGCTCAAGAAGTTAGATATTCCAAGTGCACTGAACTAGTATATGGTGCAACCCCCAGTGTGTAAACACTACCAGTGTGCTACAGTGATTCTCAATTTTACATATATACTAGAGGCCTGGTGCATGAAATTCGTGCAAGGGGCTTGGCCCTCTCAGCCTCCGCCAGCCCTCACAGCCCTTCGCAGCCTCGGCCAGCCCTCGCTGCCTTGGCTTCATCTGGAAGGTCGTCCAGATGGTTGTTCTGCTGTTCAATCTAATTAGCATATTAGCTCTTTATTATATAGGATACTGCCTCAAGCAAAAATAAAGCTTATTGACCCTGTGGGCTGGGGAGTGCTGGTTGTGGGCAAGAAAGAGGTGCAGAAGAGGAGACCGTTCTCTATGACATTACGTAGGAATTGTTGCTTTTGCAGGGTGATGAGGGAAGAGAAAAATGCTCTTGGAGAATGGGAAGCGTCCTTTGGAATTGGACCAGAGCCTGTAATGTACTCGGGCCCCATGGGCCATGGACGTGGGAACAAAGGATGAAGAGTGGTTGTGATAATGCTGTCTTCTTCCGTTCTCCTCCCTCCCTCTCTCGCAGGGGTTAACTCCTTCATGGTTTACATGGCCTATAAGGATTTGTACCAGGTGTCCAACACAGAGGTAATGCTCCATTGCTGTGTGGCTTGGGATATATGGATGGGTTTCCTGTTGTTGCTGATGACCTTGGCTCCTTCCACACGAGTCACTGTGGGCACTGTGGGAGGCCGCTGGGCCAGAGTGCTGCTTGCAGTCCGCGCTCCATTTTAAACCAGGTAACGGGCAGGGTGCCGGTGGCAAGGCAGACAGAGAGCTAGATGTTCCACGTGCAGCAGCTTTCTCAAGAGGACAAGAGGAAGGGCCTGCCTCAGTCTCCATCTGCCAAGCAAACGCAAACTCCTTATGAGCTCAGGGAACAGGCGAGGTGCTCAGCCTTGAAGGATTAAGGAGGGCCGCCTGCTGTTTGGGGGAATTGTCCCAGCTTGCCTCTGACTCTGTCCTTAAGAAATTTGTGAGATGTGTTTTAGACAAATCTAAAGTCTTAATTCCCAGCTTTCCTAATTAGAAGATGAAGGGTGGTCTGTTTTGAGAGGTTGAGAGATAGGGGTTTCAGCTCCCGCAGTAGCTTCTGGCTGGGCTGGGGTGGTCTTCAGGAGCACGGGTTGAGAAGGATTCTGAAGCTCCGTCTCAGATCAATGGGAAATAATTCCCTAAAAGTGTGTGCTGAGAGGGAGTAGAGTGGTCGGTAGCACTGGTATGTGTTCACCCTGGCTGCTTAGGCAACACAGTAGGTTCTGTATATAGACAGTTTTCTGGAATTTCTTTGGACTCGTGCCCCTCTTGGGCCGGGCATGTTTTAGTCTGTATCTCTGCCCTAGGCACTTACTTCCTCTGGTTTATCCCCGCTGGCTCTCGTAATCCCACCTTGTGTGAGGTTGCTCTGGCCTGTGCAGGTTACAGAGACTCATTTCCGTTTCAGCTCTACGAGATCTTCACCTGCCTGGGAGAGCTGGGAGCCATTGCTCAGGTCCACGCTGAGAATGGGGACATCATTGCCCAGGTAACGGTGTGCAGCTCCCTGGAGGGCGCTTTCAGCATGGGTTTCACTCTGCATCCCCTCCGTTTCCTCTTTGCTTCCCTGTGCTTGAGCTCTCACTGTGTGGAAGGCACCATCATAAGTGCTCCATTAAAACCCTGCCCTAAAGGACCTCATATCCAGGAGGAGGAAAAAAGGAAATGTGGACAAGTGAGGTGAGGGAGCCAGTGCCAGCTGTTGGCAAACAGAGAGAGATCTGGCCACTCTAGAGAATCCACAAAGGCTTCCTGGAAGAGGAGGTTTTCAAATCGGGCCATTTATTGGGAGAGTATTGCTGCTTCTCTTTTGAAAATGAGTCCAAGCTACGTGGCATTCTGTGTCCTAAAGAAAAACCCTAAGGCAGCACTTCTCAGAAGCCAGACATCTGGTCCAGGACTGCGGTACTTATGGCCTTAGATAATAAAGAATTTAAGTCTTGTGGGGCTCACATGTCCCATTGGTTTCCTAGAAATCATGCTGAAAAACCTGCGAGTGATGAAAGGGAGGGTCCTAAGGTCCAAATTGATCATTGGTGAGGAAGCAGAAAGCACTTTCTCCCCATCTCCAGGGCTGCTTAATGGGCTAGATGTATAGATGTGCCTTAGCCACAGTTTTGTTTATCCCAAGATTGGCCTCTGCTAGATGGAGGCTGCCAGAAAAGAGTGTGAGCTCTCCTGGTCCATGCGATACGATTAATAGCAAGAAGCCATTATTCATTCCTATAAGTGGTCTCCTAGGTTCTCATTTAATCTTCGCCCAACCCTTTAAAGTGGACTGCCATCCTCCCCATTTTGTGGATGAGAACATTGAGGCCCAGAAGGATTACATCACTGGCCCAAAGATCACAGCAATTAACTGGGAGAACAGAATCTCAGTCCCTTATGTGATGGGCCTCAGTGGGCGTCTCACCCAGAGATGGTACATCTGGGCCCCTTGCCCCACCGGTCCAGCTGTAGGGCTCCAGCTATTGGGAGTGTTGTCTCCCTAGTGGAGGAGGTGAGCTAAGTGTGCACTTTCCTCTTGCTTTTGACCAAGAGGTTAATTAGTCAGGCCCCTGACAGCCTTCTCCTACGTCCTCCACACGCCCAGAGCTAATGAAATCATTTTCCAAGGAAGGTCCAGATGCCTTGCTCCCAGGGGAGGTATCTGGTGGTATTAGAGCCATCACTCCTCCCCCTTCTCCAAGTTTTCAGTGCAGCAGCCAGAGGTCCCAGCCCTAGAAACCAAACTCCCAGCTTCTTCATTCTACAGCCTGTGCAGGCAAACACGCTCCGACTCAAAGCCCCTTCTCCCGCTTCCTCTGTGGCTCCGTGGCACGGAAGTGTCTCTGCTTGCCCCGCCTCCTGCCCCCCTACCTTGGGAAGATCTGTTCTGAGTTAGGAAGAGAATAAGGGCATTCATCCATTTGGATGAGTTTCTTGTGTGTGTTTATGAAATTCATCTCAAGCTGAAAGATTTGATCACATTACCTAAATGAAGCAGCTGCTGTCCTCAGAGTCTCTGGCTGCACTTCATGCCAAAGTGACTAAGGAAGAAGAAATCTTTCCCTATGGGTCCCAACAAGGGGTATTTTCCAAAGGACAGTCTGAGAACATAGCATCCTTGGCCACTCATCCAACAGTTATTTATTGGGCACCTATTATGGTAAAGCACGGGAAAGGGAAGATGAAAAAGACGGTCTCTTTCCTCCTGGAGCAGACCAAAACTGCCATGATCCAAACCGTGTGCTTACCCCAGTGATCAGTGTCTCAAAGTGCCATTGCTCCCCACCCATGCCAGGTGCGCCAGTGGTTTTTCACATGCCATTCTTTTATTATTATTATTATTAATTGATTTTTTAAGAGAGAGTAGAAGAAACATTGATTTATTGTTTCACTTATTTATGCATTGATTTGTATGTACTTGTATGTTGATTCTTGTTTGTGCTCTGACGGGATCAAACCTGCAGCCTTGGTGTATTGGGATGACGCTCTAACCACTGAGATACTCATCCAGCACCTTTTACATGCAATTCTTAAACATACACACACACACACACATACACACACATATTTCAGAGAGGAAGGGAGAAGGAGAGAGAGTAGAAACATCAATGATGAGGTAGAATCATCAATGGGCTACTTACTGCATACCCCCTACTAGGGATCCAGCCCACAACCCTGGCATGTGCCCTGACCAGGAATCGCATTGTGACCTCCTGGTTCCTGGGTTGATGTTCAATTACTGAGTCATACCGGCCAGGCTTACATGCCATTCTTAATCTTCCAGCTATAGGGGCAACCTGGCTTTTGGCACAGGACTTTCCAGCCTGAGCAGCACTTTAGAATCACCTCTGGAACTTGGAGACCGATTTCCAGGATTCTCCTGGGTCTCTAGATTCAGGCTCAGGAGGTCAGGAGTAGTGTTCAGGAAGCGTGTTTGAAGGAGTTCCCCTGGTGACCTTCACCTGGGTGTTGTCCTAGAACTCTTAAACAAGATAACAGCGGGAGTGTCCTAACAGATAGAAGATGCTTTCATTGGAGACCTTAACCCTTGGGTGTGTTCAAAAGGCAATTCAAAGTGGAAACTCACCAGAGTTTGGAAGAAGTTTTGTTCAGTCCAAGTTTCGATCAATTAAATAGTGAGAATGAAATGGAGGTACACTTCTGGAACAATCAGCCTCTGACCTTTTTTCAAAATCTGTTGAGCTGGGGACAGTGGCCATTTTACTTGTCCTGGTTGCTTTTAGTAGCATCTTCCTTTCTACTCTTCTTTTAAAAATTACTATCCGAAACAAACAAACATCAACAACAAAATAGTTCTTTTCCAGGTAGAAGGAATTCCTTCTCCCTAACACCTCATGGTTCCAGTTCACTCTCTCCACATCTCTCATGTCACCAGTGCACAGGCTCAGAGGAACTGGCCTTCGTACTTGGAGAGTGAATGCCAGCAAAATTGCAGAGATGGTGGCTTAGGATTTGTGCCAGTGCCAGTTAGCCATGCGTGTGTTCACTGTCCAGCCACCTGCTTCTTCCAGAAAGCTGGCCAGAAGTCTGAGGAATTTAGCCATTAGCCACAAGAGGTAGACAGTTCTGCCTCATCCAAGACCTAATTAATTAGAATCTGACCAATAGATGAACTCAGGTAATGGTGGTTAGAAGTAGTAGTATGTCTGGTTAAATTCTAATCCATTCATTTAAGTCATAAAAGTAAAGCATTAGAAAGCCCGATGAGTTTACCAAAATGCAGGTTCCTAGAATTTAACCTCAGGTATTCAGATCTGGGAGACCTGGAGGGCCAGACTCCTGGATCTCCACAAACAACCCAGTTGATTCCGATGTAGGTGGTGGGTTGACTAGACTCTGGGAAATGGCAGGACCGCGCTGTAAGGGCCGTCACGTCAGGGGCCTTATTGCCTTAATTCAAGTAAGTACCTAACCTAGAGCCTAGCATAAAGCAGATACTCAGTACTTTTGTTGAATGAATAGGTTTTAAAATGCATAAATAAATTTAAAAAATGAGTTAAGGGAGTGTGCTTGCAGAGGTTTACATCTGAAAGAAATGAAGTGTAAGTGATCGTGTGAGTTTTGAAGCACAATGTAGAAAAAGTGGTACTTTTTAACGGACTGTCTTTCTTGTAATAAAAGCAGGCCCCTCTCAAATGTTTTTTTCTCCTTTTAATTAAGGCTCTATCCTATTTTGCAGTTCCTCCTATAGAGTTGATGAATTTGTTCAACATACATATTTTATTCTTTTCCCCCTTGAACACATCTTCAGCATAACTCCTCCAAATCTCAGTTGAGCCCATCTAAAAATTGCCCTCTAAGTCTTAGGAAATAGAGTTAGGAGTTAGCTTATAGCGTCTTATGTGCTTTAAAGTTTTAGTTTAAGTATTGATGTATTACAAGAAATTGCAGTACTACCACTTTTGGTTGGTCTGAATGATTTCAGGCTTTGAAATAAATCTTGACTAAGTAATGACATAAGTTTTAAAAACTAAAACTGTCCTCTATTTTTTGCTCATTCTAGGAGCAAGCCCGGATGTTGGAAATGGGGATAACTGGCCCAGAAGGCCATGTGCTGAGCAGACCAGAGGAGGTAAGTTGCCGGGGGTTGGGGGAGGGTGGGGGGGGGAAGAGAGAGAAGCAATAGCAGGAGGAGCTTTCTTCTTTTGCCAGCATCTTCCCAGAGACTCCCATCACCACAGTGCCAATCCCAGCAGCCACCTGGATGGCCTGTCAGTCATTTTTAGAGTCAGTGCTAGTACTCAGCCTGCTTCCTCTAGGCACAGGCACACACAGTGTATGAGCAAACATGGTGAGAGGCAGCGAGGCTCTATCAGTAGCAGACAAAGATTGGAACATTTCTTCCAAAGACCACTTTGACTGAGCCAACTCAAGGGCCCCTGAGAAAATGAGAAAGGAATGCTTTCTTCTGACCCCTAATCTCTCTAAAGATAACACCAGTTGGAGGTATTCCGCACTTATTCAGTAGGAGTGGAAAATTTCTAAATCCTTTCTTAATCAATGTGAATTCCAGAGACATTTCTACTTATTCCCGTGTCCCACATTACAGGTTGAGTCCTGCAAGATATTGGCCTTCTGGATAGGAGGCAGAATAGGTTTTAACAGGCAATATGTCTGTCGATTTGTGTAAGGGGTTGATGGTGTCTAGGTGTGGAAGTTTCCCGCATGTAAAATGAATGCTGATTAGGGACTGTGCTTAGCAGCTGAAAAGCGAATGAAAGGTAAGTGGGGGCTGATTCCATGTCTTTGGGATGTCAGCAAACTCAGCTGCCGGCATAGGGCACAGTTGGAAATTGGCTGCCCACATGGCTGAGAGCATATTGGCTTTGGGGGACTACCCTGGGTCTGGCACCTGGAGCAAATTCAAGGCCCCCATGTCAGCGAAGTGAACCATGTTCCTGATCTGTCATTCAAGCCCCACACTCTAAATCGGCAGAAGGAGTCAGAACCAGAAATGATTACTTGCCCGTTGCCCATCTCTTCCAGAATCTTTAAAAAAATTAAATCCTAACATACATAGAGAAGAGTGTTCCTATCATAAAAGTGCAAGGAATTTTTGCAAACTGAATACACTTATATAAGTAGCACCAGAACATCATCAGCACCCCAGAAACTCCTTTGTCTAGTGATACTTTTGTTACCAGTTGAAATAATTTATAATTTTGTCGGTTGGGGTGTAAATTGGTGCAGCCACTATGGACAACAGTAAAGAGGTCGCTCAAAACAGAACTTTTAACAATTCATCTTCTGGGTATTTATCTGAAGAAAATGAAAACACCAATTCAAAAAGATATCTGCACCCCCAGTGTTTATTGCAGCATTATTTAAAAGATATGGAAAGAACCTCAGTGCTCATCAATGGGTGAATAAAATGTATACACACACACACACACACACACACACACACACACACACACAAGAATATTATTCAGCCATAAAAAAAGAATGAAATGCCGCCATTTGTAATAACATGGATGGGCCTTGAGGGAATTATACTACATGAAATTGGATAAAAAAGGATAAATAACATAGGATCTCACTTGGTGCGTAATCTAAGAAACAAAACAACAATCACTCCCCCAACACCCCTCCCCTCTCCAAAACAACAACAAGTTCATAGATACAAGAACAGATTGGCAGTTGCTGGAGGGAAGGGGTAGGGAAATTGGATGAAGATGGTCAAAAGGTACAACCTTCCAGATATAAAATACATAAATCCATGGGGATGTAATGTACAACGTAGTGTATAGTTAATAACACTGTATTGCATATTTGAAAATTGTAAGAAAGTAGATCTTGACAGTTCTCATGCCAAAAAAGTGTAACGGTGTGTGACGGATGTTAACAAGACATAGTGATCATTTCGCAATAGGTACAAATATGGAATTATCATGTGGTACACCTGAAATACAGTGTTCTATGTCAATTAAACCTCAACTTAAAAAAAAATTGTGATGAGGTTACAGTCACAGCATCCCTGTGAAAGGCTGTGTCCTCAATGCCAGGGCCTCTGTGGAACAGTTGCTTTTGCCCAGGACTGTGCTGACTGCATTGGCACAGTTGTCCTTGCTGCTGCTCTGGGTGGTCAGGGTTATGGTGCACAAGAAAGCTGAAGAGCAGAGCGGTCAAGGCCCATTGTGTCTGAAGGAAGTTTGCACAAAGCAGGTAGGCCAGGGGGATCGGCGCTGTTGGTGACACTTTTCTTCAATGCTGGTCCCTGTGGAGATGTGCTGGCGAGATAGATCCTTCAGCCGCAGCCAGGGGATTTCTGAGCAAAGTCTATTTTTGTCCCTCGGTTTGTTTGTTCAACCCCCCCACACCCCATTCCTCCCTGTTCCCGTCTCCTTTTTAGTAGAAAGCCTCTGGGAGGCAGATCCCAACAACCCTGGAAGCCCTTTTGGGTGAAGCTGGAGAGTGATGTAACCTTCCAAAGATAGTCATGTTGTCAAGGTGCTGACAAACCTGCAGTGCTGGGAGGGAGGGAGATCCAAGGGGCCTGGGCAGAGGTTACCAAGGTCACAGGGTGGCTGGAGAGGTCAGCATAGGTGCGAAGAGGGAAGATTAGGCATGGGAGGAGCCAGCCCCTCTTCGGTGCAGAGCACACCCAGGCACCAGCTGAGTGATGCAGCTCAAGAGCTGAGTCCAAGGCTCAGAGAAGCTGCTCTGGGTGCTTCAGGAAGGTGGCCGAGTTTCCCCGGGGTTGGTGGCCTCCAGGGTCTCACCCACCTGGAACAAAGTGCCGCTTGGGGGACGCCAGCTGGACCAGCTGAGTTCTTAAGAGTCTGTCTGCTGAGCCACGCTCACCACAGGCAGGAGCTGGTTTGTGTCGGGCATCTGCAAGCTATTTTTGGTTTTTTTGAAAGGGTTGGGCTGCCTAGGCTAACCAGAATGTCGTAGCCATCCAAAATGTTGCCGATTGAATGGAAACACACCAGTGTCTCTGCTTTGGGCTGAATTGGACTAACTTGGGTAGTAATTTTGGGTATAACACAGGCCCTTGCACATCAGTCGGAAGCTGCCATCAGCACGAAGACCAACAGCCAACCCTTCAAGGAACACTGGCCTCGTCCCAGGAGTGGGCTAGTCGCCTTGCATGGATGAACTCTTTTAGTGCTCAAAACAGCCATATGAGTCAGGTCCTATTATCCCCACTTTATGGACAAGGAAACTGAGGCTTTAGGAGGTTGTTTGAGGTACCTGAGGTCACCCACTTCTAAGTGGCAAAACCAGAACTCAGATCCAGGCTGTTTGAGAAAGCCTGCACCCGTTTGAGGACCCTGCTTTGTTAGTAAAATAAGGGAAATGCATGCTTTCTTACTTAATAAATGGAACTGGGCTGGTTAGCATCTTTGCAAACATGAATTCCACACTGGGGTGGGATGGAGGAGATTGATAACAAAAGAAGCCTGGGAAATAGCATAGGGTGTGCCTGCTGGAATGAACCCTTCACTGACCACCGGCTGATGCAGGCGAGGATTGGAAGACACACGGCGCCTCATCACCTAGGCTGGTTATTTCATACCATTGGTGTTGGGATTGTGTTTTGCTGGAGAATCTGCCCGGGAAAGATTGGGGAGCAAAGGCTTCCATCACATGTAGCCTTTGTGATCATCACAGGGAGGGGAGAGAACAGGCTAAGGAAAAACTAGCTGCAGTGAGGCAGTGTTTGCTCTGTGCCAGGCCCCGTGCTGGCCTCTCCTGATCTTCACGCCACAGGTGAGGGGCAGAGGCCCTGGGAAGCTCAGTCAAGTACACAGCCAGGAAGCGCTCTATGAGATTTAGACCCAGTGCATTCAGCGCTAGGCCTGTAGCCTCTGCCGTGTTCTCAGTGTGTGGAGGTGGGAGTGGTGGCTTTGAGAGGCTCCCATTCCCGTTGACTTCAGGGGCCTTTTTTTTTTTCCCAGCTGGAAGCTGAGGCTGTATTCCGTGCCATCACTATCGCCAGCCAAACCAACTGCCCTCTCTATGTCACGAAGGTCATGAGCAAGAGTGCGGCCGACCTCATCTCACAAGCCAGGAAAAAAGGTGACTCGTGCTCCCAAAGGTCTCGGGGCTCTGACGCTCCACATCTCCTTTCCTCCCGGGGTATCCTGTGCAAATGGTGCCTGTTTTGCTCATTGCCTCGCTCTCTGGGAAGCCCCTCCTCCATGACAGCGCATTTATCTTTTCTGCATTCCCTTGGATAACCGGATCCCAGGATTAATCCCACTGGGCAGAGGAGTAAACTGAGGCTCAGGAAGCGTTAGTGGTTTTCCCCAGATGACACAGTTTGAATCAGTCCTTTGGAGACTTGCTTCATTTTCCTCCCTTTTATCTTTTATTGTCAGTTCACATTACCTGAGCTTTATAAATGGACTTTCAATCAAGATTATATTGGGTGCAGAAGTCAAAGACCCGACTCAAACTGACTTACAGAAACAAAAGTAAATTATTGGTTGCAATTGTTTCAGGCGTGGCCACAGCAAGGGGGTTAAACAATGAGATTAGGGTTCTGTCACTCTCCTATCTTGGGTCTGCTGGCCTCTCTGGTGGCCTTATTTTCAGTGTGAATAGTGACAAGAATAAATGCCTGTTGTCTTCCAACAGCTCAAGCCCAAGTCCTCAGGACTGTGATGGCCTCATCCCTGATCCAGTATCTGCTCTTGATGGTGTAATTGATTGGCAGGGCTGAGGGCAGGGTTCCTACCCCTGAGCCCCACAGGGCAACACAAGTTATTTTTTCAAAAAGGGGTTGTATGGGTGGCATGACCTTCATGACCCAGGGCTTCGTCCCCAGTGCCTTCGGCCACTTTCCTCCATGGCCGTTAACTTGGACATCATTCGCTCACCTTGCGCTAAGCTAAAGTTTCCTCTCATTTCAAAGCTTTCTTTTCTGCTTTTCATTCTTGTCCTTACTGGGAGACTGATGGGCTCACTTGTGAACGGTGGTTGAGGAACTGGAGGTGTGGGGCTCTGTGTTTGGTTGGGAGCGAGGATTTACTAGGCTCAGTTGTGTGATTGTGATCACGGTGTGTTGTGGCTGTTCTGGAAGTGGAGAGACCCACACTGAGTGACTCATCTACCAAACTCAGAACCAGTCTGTAAAACTCCAGACGTGAGGGACCGGGATGGCTGAAAATAGTCCAGCTAACCGACGGTTGTGATCGGCTGCGTGGCCTCTGGCAAAGGGAAGGGATTCGTCCTAATTGTCTAGATGGTCTTTCTAGCTGGCAGATTCCAGGCACCTCCCGCCTTGCGCTGCTCCCAGGAAGCCTGCTGTTTCTTCTCTAAGCTTTTCAGTGTCTCCACATGACATGGTGTGGTTGCTCCACTGGGGATGAGTCATCGGGTGCGAACCAGGAAAGCAGCCCCGTTTTCCTTATCCATTCTTGGAGAAAGGCAGAAAAAGAAAAGAGCACTGGGGACACCCCCCACACCTCTTCCATGACCCACTACCATAGCCATCCTCGTACTGGTACCTTCTGCCGATGGCTCTGTCCTGCCGGGACCCATTCCCAGGATAACAGAGTGTTTCAGTGATATACTGGGTCTTGTTTTAAACCTCGTGTGGAAAAATTCCTCACCCTTGGCCTTTGGGGTCATGATTCGCCGGCAAGGACAAGGACAGTGTGTCTCTAGGATGGAAGGGTTACATCATTTCAGTGACAAAAAACTGGCTGCTGAGATTGAAGCCAGTAAGCCTCGCATGAGCTGTCATTCCCTGGGAGAGAGTCAAGGGCGTTCGGACAGGAAGACGGAGGGTAGTAGGGCTCCCTCCTCCCTGCTGAGCAGGTTACTCGATAAGCCCCCGGGTGTTCCATCACCAAGTGCTCTTTAGCAGCTCAGCATTGCTGCTCAGAATTAACATTAAGGAACTACAGTTTATGAAGACCTACTGTATAGCTTGCACTGAGAGAAATACTAGTACAGGCATATCTCAGAGATGTTGCCGATTTGGTTCCCAACCACCACAATAAAGCAAATATCGCAATAAAGCAGATTACACAGGAATTTTCGGTTTTCCCACTGTATATATAAAAGTTACGTTTACACTACACTGTAGCCTATTAAGTGTGCAATAGCATTATGTCTAAAAAGCAATGTATATGCCCTAATTTAAAGTACTTTATTGCTAAAAATTGCTAACCATCCTCTGAGACTTCAAGTCATAATCGTTTTGCTAGTGGAGGCTTTTGCCTTTAATGTGTCAAAAACACAGTATTTGCAAAGTGCAGTAAAATGAGGTATGCTTGTACTTTAAATTTATTATGGTGTAAAATTCTCAAAAAATCCCGAGAAATAGGCATTATTACTCCCAGTTTCAGAAAAGGAAACTGAAGCTCACCTTGTCCAGCTCTCTTCCAGTTTGGAGAGCTAGTATTCAAGCCCAGGTATAATGCCAGTCTTTGCTTATCCTACCCTTCCGTGTATAAATAGTCCAAAGGGAGGGTTCTTCCACTTTTAAAGTTGTCATTTCTCTTAATGGTGCTTGAGTGCTTGCCTTGGCTTTCATTTCTTCACTTCTTTGTGGCCCTGTGTGCTTTAGTTTGGTAAATATTTTTGGAGGGCCCTTGAAATTCTCATTAGTCATGTGCAGATCCTTTTTTGCTGTCATCCCAAAGAACTGGGGTGTCATATACAGGGGTTGGCAAAAGTAGGTTTACAGTTTCTCCTATGGAAAAAGACATGCAAGTTCTGATTACCACAGTAGCTTTAGTAATTTAAAAGCATGTCCCTCACGACTGTAAACCTACTTTTGCCCACTCCCGTGTGAATCGTTGCTATTGCTTCCTTCTTTTGCCCACGGCAGACATCACTAATCGATCCTGAGTCTTTCTAGTGAAGCCAGAAGCATTATTAGAATTCTTCCTTATGCAGAATTTCAGTCAAACAAAATCAACTGATACCAGTTGGAGCAAGGCAAACACCTATTTATAATCCTGGCCACAGAGCCTTGCTAAAACGTCAACCTTGTGGGGAACTTGAATGTAGAAGGTGAAGAACCGAAGCTGAAGAAGCCCAGGGCAATGCAGGCCATCTCTAGCCCAGGATCCTGGCTCAGAGAACCTTGGTACCAACCCACCTTCTGTATCACTATCCCTGCTTTAAGAAGTCAGACAGAAACTTAGATCAGAGTATTTCCCAATATCCTTCTTCTCCTTGATTTGTATTTAAGTCCCTAATTCCAGACATAGGGACCAAGAAGTGAGCCTCATCTTTGATGTGCCCCAGGTTATTGGGGGTCCTTGAGCAAATCATTCCTTGCCTTGGGTTAGGAAGTAATAGTCATAATGGGAAAGATCATGAGAGCCTCTAATCCATGGGGTGCGTTTCACTTTGTGGAACCAATGCATGTCCATGGAGCAGCAGGATCTAGCAGTTCCCAGTGACGTGGGCACGTTTGGGGCTTTGGCGCCCTACAGTAGGAAGCAGGAGGAGGTATAAAGAAATTAGATTTATTGGGCATATCCTTTGTGGCAGACATTTTGTACATGCCAAATCCTTATCTTTTCACAAGCCTGGGAAGTAGACATTATTTTGTTACATCAATTCCAGGATGGACCTATTCTACATTTTAATATTTCTTTTTTTAATATTTCTTTTTTATTTATTGATTTCAGAGAGGAAGGAAGAGAGAGAAACATCAATGATGAGAGAGAATCATTTGATTGGCTGCCTCCTGCATGCCCCACTCTGAGATTGAGCTTCCAACCTGGGCATGTGCCCTGACTGGGAGTCCAACCGTAACCTCCTGGTTCATAGGTTGAGGCTCAACCACTGACCCATGCCGGCTGGGCTACATTTTAATATTTCTGAAATGAGGGTGAATCTTATAATCAACTAGAGGCCTGTTGCAGGAAGATTCCTGTAAGAACAGGGCTAGGGCTTCCGGTGGGCTTCCCTCCTGCCACCGCCACCCCTCCTGCCCCCTGCGCTTTCCCTCCCGCAGCCGCCCCACACTCCCCCCTCCCCCGCCCCCACTTTCCCTCCCGCAGCCGCTGCCCCACCCTGCGCTTTCCCTCCCCCACCGTCTGCTTTCCCTCCCTCTTCCTTCTATGCTGTCTTTAGTCTTCACTCCCCATCTGTGTATGCAAATTAACCGCCATCTTTGTTGGGTTAATTTGTATACTTGCTCTGATTGGCTGGTGGGCATAGCAGAGTGATGGTTAATTTGCATGTTTCTCTTGTATTAATGTAGATGTATATATATTTTTCTTTTGCTTTCCATTTTAATTTGCCTCAAAATTTGAGAATTAATACTGTATCTTGCAAGCAGTGGCTCCTCACTAATCTGAGGAATGCTTTCCCCCTAACCCCCATTTAGCAGCTAGCAAAGCAGAGGCTTAGAAAAGGTAGGAATGTGGACTTGAACACAGGCCTATCTGATTCCAGAGCCACAGCCTTGAGTAGGCAAAGAGGGTATGATTATCTAAGACATGCCCAGGATAGCAGTACCTTATGCAAACTCTTTGCCTACCCCTTGTAGGAAACGTGGTGTTTGGAGAGCCCATCACTGCCAGCCTTGGCACAGATGGAACCCATTACTGGAGCAAGAACTGGGCCAAGGCAGCTGCATTTGTGACATCCCCACCTCTGAGTCCTGACCCGACCACTCCTGACTACATCAACTCCTTGCTGGCCAGGTTGGTCCAGAATGACAAGCAGCTGCCATTGTGTGGAAACATCCTGGGGCTGGTGGGATGAGGCCTAAGGCAGCCCATCCATCAGCTGGACTTGGGTTTGCAGTGAGGAAAGACACTGAGAATTCCCCTGCAATCTGGAGGGCAGACAACCAGCTTTTCCCCATTGTGTTTGTAAAAATACTACAGTAATTACATTTATAATGGTAACAGCAGTTCATGTGTTTTGTGTGCCAGGCCCTAGGGTGAGACCACACACATGATCTTATTGTCCCTTATAACTTGAGTGAGGGACTTTCATAACCATTTTACAGATTAAGCAGCTGAGGGTCAGAGGGACTAAATTATTGGCCAAAATTTGAACAGCTGGTCATGATGACCACCTAGCCCAAATTATAGGGGACTTGTTTGCTGCTTCTCTCTGCAGATCAGTCCCCTCACTCATTTAGGTCCCCTCTGTTTTGTTACACAAGAGATGATCTAATTCCACTCCCTCATTTTCCAGATGGGGTAACCAAGTCCCAGGGCAGGGAAGACATTCACCCAAGTTCACATAGCTGGCAAGAGGTAGAGGGAGGATTCCAAACTCAGGTCATGGCACTCCAAACGCTGACACTAGGCACTTGACGTGGGCCCCTGCGGTGCCTCTGGCCACCTGCCCCGTTCACACGGAGTTTTCCTCCTTTGCCAGTGGGGACCTGCAGCTCTCTGGCAGTGCCCACTGCACCTTCAGCACCGCCCAGAAAGCGATCGGGAAGGACAACTTCACAGCCATTCCTGAAGGCACCAATGGGGTGGAGGAGCGCATGTCTGTCATCTGGGACAAAGCTGTGGTAAGGATCAGGTCATGGGAGGGTAGCCAGGCTGTGCATCGGTGTCTTCTGGCAAAAGGGCCTGGTTTTATTTTCCTTGTTAACATTATCTACGCTGCCAACAGAATAGCCATGCAAATGAAAGTTCTCTCAAAGATTTCAGTAAAATTAGTGATTAATATTTTACATTGGTCATGTCCCTCTGTTTTAAAAACTAGAGACACTCATTTCAGAGCCCAATAGAATGTGTATGATCTGATGCCTCATTTATCTATACAGTGTAATCCACCAAGTTTCCCTTGTCTTTTTGGCTACCAGGAAGCTGAATTTTAAGCTAAATTCTTTTTTTCTTACCTGGGCCTTTTGTTTTGAGAAGAGAGAAAGGATAAATATTTTTGTCTCTTCTCTTATATACTTAGATTTTATTTTTTTACATTGTTATGTATTGTGAGTGTATGTATGTGTTTATCTTGGCACTATCTAGAATTGTTTAAAAATAATACACACACACACACATACACATACATTATCAACATAGTATCTTCTTGATAAAGAACACTTGGAAACCACTGAAAAAAACACACACATTCACAAAAAAACACACAAAAATTACTCATAAATTCAACTCCCCAGGGATAACCACTGTTATCATTTGGGTGAGGTTCTTCCATAGTTATCCTATGTGTGTGCAAATACAAACACATATTTAAAAACGGGCTCATCGTCACTTGTTTTTAGTGTGAACTCTCCATAACCCCTGTTGGAATTAGAAGGGGTAAAAGTAAGTGACTGTATGCACATAATCAGAGAAAAAGAACATACTTCAGGAGCAGTAACTTCCCTCTTAAGCTTGTGTTTAAGCGTTTTGCCTGGGCGACCGTGATGGCCAGCTGGTTCTGAAAGCTTGCTGGGTGTGGTTCTGTGCTCACAACCTCAGAGGCTCCTGTTTGTATTTTGGGGCCTTCGTGGTCACCCTGCTCTGAGCTTAGAAGCCCTGCATGGACAATAAAAACATATTATATTTCCATAGGCCACAGGGAAAATGGATGAAAACCAGTTTGTGGCTGTGACAAGCACAAATGCTGCAAAGATCTTCAACCTGTACCCCCGCAAGGGAAGAATATCTGTGGGTTCCGACAGCGACCTGGTGATCTGGGATCCAGATGCTGTAAAGATCGTCTCTGCCAAGAACCACCAGTCGGTGAGGCTGGAGCCGGCAGGCGTGGGTCGGGGCGGGGAATGCGTGCAGGGAACTTGGTCAGGAGAGGTGTGTGTATGTGGTGTGCCAGGGTAGTTAGGCTAGGATGTGTTCCAATAACAAACCGTCCCGAATTCTCAGTGACTTCCAACCTCAACAGTTTAGCTCTCACTCCCGCCTTCCAAAATGAGTCAGCAGAAGGGCTCTGCCTACCATAGTCACTGGGGGACGGAGGCCCATAGAGATGTCATCTCTACATGTGGTCTCCAAAAGCTTTCCCAACATGTCACTCCCAACATGTCACTTCCTGTCATGCTGTATTGGCCAAAGCCCGTCCTGTAGCCACAGTTTCCTCCAGGAGGGCAGTAAATGCAGTGGTGCCTTGTGCCTAGAAGGAAAAAGAATGGGGGAGAAGGGAGGGGTGACCAGCATTGATGACGTCATCAGGAGGCATTTCAGGTGGAAGGTAATTCCCAGTACCTTGGGGACGGGGGCTTAATACTTGTTAATAAAATAAAAATAGCTCATATTTTTTCAGCACCTATGTTTCAGGCACTGTGCTTGTCATCCATTCAGTCTCCCTAGCAGTCTTCCATGGGCAGGCACTAC
Source organism: Corynorhinus townsendii (assembly GCA_026230045.1). NCBI lineage: Eukaryota > Metazoa > Chordata > Mammalia > Chiroptera > Vespertilionidae > Corynorhinus > Corynorhinus townsendii. The sequence continues at coordinate 148,518,615 of JAPDVU010000006.1, read as the reverse complement.
CATTATCCTCATTTTGTAGATAAGGAAATGGAGGTGCCGAGGTATTAAATAATTTAGGCCGGAAGAAAATGAAGCTGGGATTCAAACACAGACAACCTGGCTCCGAACAGATGCCCTTAACCACTTTGCAGTGATGCCTTGCACTAGTTGAATAAATGAAGGAGATAGGGAGAAATCCCATTGGTTGGTGGGAATGGCCTTTGTCAGACATTGTGTCATATCACATTATTTCATTTCAAGCTAGCAGGGGCCTAAGGGTCATGTGACCCTCCTACCCCCCCACCAACTCAAGGCCGCCAAGTACAGCTTCCCTGATACTTACCCGGCTTCTCCTTGGACACTGACAGTGACAAAATTTACTTCTACCATGGGGACCTTAATAAGGACTGGGTGCTTCTCTTTGCTAGGAATTCCAGCCTACGTTTGGGGAGCTTCTATCTCCAGGGCCTCTACCCACTGAGCCCTTGTGGATGCATTGTAGGCTTTTCCTGGCTTACTTGGCCAGTCTTAGCCACACTGAAGGCAGGATGGCAAGCATATGAGAACCACATTGCCTTTCTCCCCTTCCCACGCCCATGGCTGTGGCCCTGCCCCTGTCCCTAGGCTGCGGAGTATAACATCTTTGAAGGCATGGAGCTGCGCGGGGCTCCCCTGGTGGTCATCTGCCAGGGCAAGATCATGCTGGAGGATGGCAGCCTGCACGTGACCCAGGGGGCCGGCCGCTTCACCCCCTGCAGCCCCTTCTCCGACTATGTGTACAAGCGCATTAAAGCCCGGAGGAAGGTGAGGAGGCTGGGAGCCCGGGGTGGGGTGGGAGGTGCTGTGTCCTGTCCAGGCACCACGGGGACAGTAACCCTGGATCGGGAGGGTGTGTTGCGCTCCAGACCCCACCAAAGAGATGCACAGCGCTCCTCTCTTCCGGGGACACGCGCTTCAATTTAGTGCACCCAGAAAGGGGTCTCCAAACGTTTCGGTCAAAGAAAGTTTTTTTCCAAATGATTTCCCCCCATTTCATAGTGCTTTTCATTAAAATAATTTATAGTTGTTATAATTCAAAATAATGTTAATATAGATAGACAGATAGATAGATAGATAATAATTTAACTCTCTAAGGCTTACAAGAACCAGGAGTTCACACCCATCCCGGTCCCATTCTGTCCAGGGCTGGTACATGGGGACACATGTTTATAATTCTAGCTGGTTCTGTGCATCAAGTAAAATCTTATATTTCTGATTTAATAGCTAGATAGACAGACAGACATGTACACACATATATCTATCATCTACTTACCTACCTACCTACACATTACAAGCAGAGCATCCCTGGTGGATCTAGGGGTGAGGCCCATAACTCTGTCTTTTCAGCTCCCTATCCTACCCCCTACAGTCTCAGGTCACTTTTAGGTAAGTGAGGGCTCCACGCAGCAGGGTTAGACCAACCCTGGGAGTCTGGAGTTTGAACTACCCTTCCCATCTGCTCTGCTCTGGCCAAACAGGTGGTTCTTCCATATCATGTTTCTGCCATCCGTTTCCTCTGCTGGGAACGCTGCCCTCCACACCACACCTCTGCACCCCCAGCCCCCTCCCTCCCTTAACCAGAGCCCATACAAGCTTCTTGGATCCTTAAGATCAAAGGTCACCCTTAGAGAACCCTTCACCTACCTCCTTCATCAGCATTCCGTCATACACGCCCCTTTATTTTATACTCCTCCTCTCCTTCAAATAACATTTTTTCCTGGTTCCCACTGCACACACTTAATGCACTGATATATTTGTGCCACCTAGACCAGACCCTTAGCTGTTAAAGGATAGATGGTGATGTGCTTTCTCTGCCATAGATGGCAGACCTGCACGCTGTCCCAAGAGGCATGTATGACGGCCCGGTGTTTGACCTGACCACCACGCCCAAGGGGGGCACCCCCGCAGGCTCCACCCGGGGCTCCCCCACTCGGCCGACCCCGCCTGTGAGGAACCTCCATCAGTCGGGATTTAGTCTGTCGGGTGAGTCGGAAAAGCTGATGGTGACCATTAGTGAGAAGGGGAGGGGAAAAGGGGGAAGGGGACTCAGTGCTCCAAGCTAACGGTGGTCCTTGGAGCGAACCCAGACCACCTTTTAGGGGACAGGTTACTGGGCAAGAAGGATGGTTTGTGCTGAATCAATAAATAAGTCATTCCGAGAAAGCAAGATGAGGCTCAGTCAGGCTCAAGGTCAGGCTTAAATGACACCAGTTCTGCTCAGAGCTCACACCTGGTGGGGGAGGATGGGGCTGAATTTATAGTGATTGTCTACATGAGACTGTGAGAGCGGTGCAGTGTGCCCAGGCGAAAAGAGAGCTCAGATTTCTTTTTATGCTCAAATTACAATAGCTTCTTCCAACCCAGGATTTTATTCTGCCCTTCCCCGTACTAATAATCAAGTTAACAGCAGCTGCTGCTGATTGGTCATTTACCCTGGGGCAGCCATATCACGAATCTTACCTATTCAAGAACTGCCTGATATAAATACGAAATAATGATTCAGTTCCTCCACAACCAGTAGTCTTAAATTGCGATGAACAATTTAAATGTGAGGGAAGCAGGATAACAAGAAGGGACAGATGCCCTAACCGGTTTGGCTCAGTGGATAGAGCGTCAGCTTGCGGACTCAAGGGTCCCGGGTTCGATTCCGGTCAAGGGCACTACCTTGGTTTCAGGCACATACCCAGTAGAAGGTGTGCAGGAGGCAGCTGGTTGATGTTTCTAACTCTCTACCCCTCTCCTTTCCTCTCTGTAAAAAAATCAATAAAGTATATTTTTTTAAAAAAAGAAAGGACAGAGATGTGTAAAGAGAAAACTGTGGGAGCAGGAAAGGGGGTAAGGAGGGGTGCAGCAGGATATGGGGAGGAAAAGCGATGAGGGGGGCATAGGTAGGGGAGGAAGACAAAAGAAAAGGGCTAAAAGTTCTCAAGTGACATGGCCAGAGGTCACAGCATGCTCTTTGCTGAAGTCTTTGCCAGTGTTTCTGCCTTTTCCTGTTGCTTCCTGGCTCCCTCAGCCCTAAGCTTCTCTGGCTCCTTCTGAATGGACAGAGGGACTCGCTGGTGTTTCCTGTTGTGCTGTGGCTGCAGGAGCCTGGCCAGTCATGACCCTAGCTCCTCCCCGTCTCAGTCACCTCCTCTTTCAAAGGGATAATAAGTCCATTTCTGGAAAGATAGTGGGGAGAGTTGATTAAGACAAACGGAGAGACACTTAAAACGTTGCTTGTCACATGAATGGAGCAGCTATTTCTCATAACACTCCCATCGTTGCTTTTATTATCATTGTTATGATGCAGAGGGTCGGATGAAATCCAGATGTAAACCTGGCTTTCCCTGGCAGAGGGTGAGCTGCAGGAGGGTGGGTATGAAAAGTCTGGAAGACCTCCCAAACAAGAATGGAAGTTTCTTGGGCGAGGAGGCCAGAAGGCACGTAATAGCATAGACTCTTAAAATTAATCCCGTTTCTCTCTTGTCCACACCCCTCCCCCCTCCTGATTTCTCTCCCTGGGAATGTGTTGCCAATACAGGCACCCAAGTGGATGAAGGGGTCCGCTCCGCCAGCAAGCGCATCGTGGCGCCCCCTGGAGGCCGTTCTAACATCACATCCCTGAGTTAAGCAACCCCTCCCCAGAGAGAGGGGCAGAAGCAAGAAGAGATTGATTTGAAGCCAACATGGTACACCGATATTTAAGGAGAGCGAATCCAAACAGTTACGACCTAAAGAATCAATAAGCCTCAAGCCTTATGTTTCTCCAATGTTACGCTCGCTTGCCTAGCTTTACGAATATTGCTTTGTTTATGCCTAGCCTCGATTTGGTTGACCCCTCTCCCCCATTTACATGCATGCAATCAGACAGGCCACTAAGGTAAGGAGTCTGCTATCTAGTGTTGAGAGCGTGTGTAGTGCTGCATCTTAAGACAAGGGGACAGACAAAGCTGGATGTCAGGAGACTGAACAGAAGGGACACAGTTATTTGGGGTGAGTGGGTGGTGGGAGCCCGAGCAAAGCCAGGAGCTCAGAGGGCTGGGGTAGGGTGAGTACGGGGAGGGGGTGGGGTGGGTGAATATACGGGGTCTTGTGTATTGTGTTAATGAAGTACATTTATTTCCTTGGAAGATGGCCCCTGAGGGTTCCGGGAGCAGTGGGGAAGGCAGGCGGGGTCTTCAGGTTCTGGACTTTGTCACGTCCTCTCTTAGTAGATTTCATGTGTTTGAGCATTTTATTAAAACACCAAAACCCAGCTATGGCTTCCACTTGGTCGTGCTAGTGCCTGGCCGGGCCTCTTTCTCAGAGCTGCTTTCAAATGCTTCTCTTTTCCTGGCTGGGAAGGAGGAGAGGAGGGAGGAGAGACACTTTTTGGGTCTTGTGCTACCGGCCTCTTTGGTGCTGTTAAGAGGCAACAGCTGGGAGCACGCACAGGCCCTCGGGGTGGGGCGGCCTGGCTTACATAGCACCTCCCTGTAAACAGGAGTTGGAGGTCACCTTCTCGCTGGTCTTTTCAAACTGAGGAGGGCAGCCTGCCCCCGGCATCTTGTGTGAAGGGCGGGTCCTGCCAGTGGTGAGTGTTTGCTTCTCTTGGCCTCCCGAGATCCCGGCACAGCCATGAGCGAATCGCATTTCTGCTGTTGCTGAAAGTCGATTTTCTTAGGTGTTCCTTAACTTCCGTCTGAGCGTGTGCGGGAGTCAGGCAGGGCTTTGGGAAAGCCAGCCTGGAGCAGCCAGAGCATGTTGTGTGACCGTGGCTCTGGTGCTCAGTCCTAGGCCGGCCGTCTCCCCTGCCATCAGCACAGCCTTGCGGGGAGCTTTTGTTTGGAACCACGTCTCCCCAGGTGGGTGGCAGTGACATGTGGCCCATACGTAAAGGAAGCTGGCAAGGAGCCCTGGCACCTTCCTTGTCTGCCAGAGCTGAACGTCCTTCCCCATCCAAACGCAACTTCAGAACAAGTTCTCTGAACCGGACGAGATTGTAGAACTAAGGGGCCCCTGTGTAGGAAAACAACGTATTTCACCTGCGATCTGACTTCCGTGCTGGGATCCAGCTGGTAGAACTCGTAACCTTATGCACTAGGTACTTTGAAGAGGGGCCCCAAACACCTGGAAGGTGTTTGGGAGAAACCTAACTGCAGGTTGTAAGTGGAAGAGACTACGTGGCTGGAGAGGCGTGTGGAAATAGCCAAGGGAGAGGATTTCCCCTAAGTAAGCTCATTTCTCTTCCAATTCTGAAAAAGAGGATTTCCTCTTAAAAGAAGGAACCTTGCTACCTTTAAGGCTTTTTCATGGTGCCTTTATTTTGAGGAAGTGTAAGTGAAGGGGAGGATGTAGCTCCTAGTTTATAACTCAAAGATGTGGGAGCCTGTTTCAAACTGGGAGTGGCCGTTGGGCAGACAGGCAGCTAGCTTGTTATATCAGAAGCATATTCTATATACCTCACTGGCTGGGCTGGGATTTAGGATATGTTGCAGTACCAGCCACAGCCACCAGATGGAGGAAAAGACACGTAAATCACTAGTGGGATCATCCACTTCTGTGTCATTGGCTGCTGTTACCAGCCCCTGAGTCCAGCTCATCCTTCCTGACCTCTCTATGCCATGAAAAATCAATTATTTCATGGCCCAGTTGGCTGTACTCGGGACTTCTGAATGAAACTTTCAACCAGGACTTATATTCTCTATGAGCTTCCCCTGCTGTGGGAGCAGCCCCTTCATGCCTCGATGCTGGGCAACACGGTCTTAGAAAAGCCCGCCTTTCTTCATGCCTGTTAGTAACTTCCCAAGCATAGAAATTCCTGGGAATTCCAAGAACACTCCCACTGTTGACTTTGATTTCTGGTTCCTTGTTACTTAGGTTAAATTTTATATTCCAGTCTGTCCTGTTCCATAAGACACATCAAAGAGCCCCATACACACCGGTTTAGGAAGAGATCACCACGGTGAGTGAGGCCCTCTCAGAGTTCACTGGCACCTCCTCCAACCTGCTGGATCTTCTGTCTTCCTCCCAGGCTTTCTTTTGCTGTCTCCTGTCTTGGCCTGCCCCCACTCTAAGGATACCCCACCTGCTCCTCTACCCCCAACCTCCCCACGTTGTCCCTAAACCCAGATGGCAATCAGCTAGGGTTCTGTGTGGGAGAGCTACGATCTTGGGTACTTGAAAGGTATTTGAGGAACTGTTAATTCAGTCACCCCAGCAGAGATACTTCTGTTTCTAAGTTTTCTGAAATTGGCAGGGTTGTATCATCTCAAAAATGGGTTTTCTTCAAAGTCCCGTCATCCTTCGGCCTTTGTCTTTGTAATGACACCCAGAGACTCACCTTCTGCTCTGAAGGCCTCCATCCTAAGCCTGGACTTTCACTCACCCTGAGTAGCCCTTCCCAAAAGGGTGACGAGTTACACAAGCACCCCAGGCCTTCTCTCCCGGAAAAGTCTAGCTGGAGCCCCAGACATACACCTGGGCTGTCCCAGCAGCCCGCATCCGTTGTCGGTCCCCCCTTTGGAACGTGGTGTGCGGGTGTTCAGTTCTGTGTCTGGTGACTGTGGACGGGCAGTGACCTCCCTGTGACCTGTGGTAGCTGTGAGGCGGCTCTGCAATGTGAAGAGCTGTTTGGTTTGAACCGTGAAGAAAACTGTGTTTTGAGTTTAGCTGAGATTAAGGAAAAAAAAAAATTCATCAAGTGACTGTTCATGTAAACCTGGTTATTAAAATAACTATAAAATCACAGATGTCGTTCTGTCTTTTTTGTGTGTGACATGACATTGATCCAAATTATTAAAATCAGTAAAACTGAAATGGTTGGTTAAGGGGGGCAGATCTGATTAAAACAGAGTTATCCAGAGAAAATGTTGGGAGGTCCTATCTTTTCAGTTGAGGTTGAGCTTTTCTTTGGCCAAAGAGTTTGATGACTATTGTTAAAACTTGGGGGAATTACTAAGTTTATAATATATATATATATTCTATCTGATAAAGAGGGAATATGCTAATTGATCCTCACACTGTCGCAAAGATGGCAGCACCAACAGCCAATAAGGAGGGAATATGCTAATTGACTGCCACACCCTCAAAGATGGTGGCGCCCAGTCCCCTCAGCCCCCCAGCTGCCCAGGGCTGCCTGAGGCGCAGGTAACCAGGGCTAGCTGAGTCACTGTCAGCAGTGACAGCAGCAGAGGTGTGATGGGGCATTGCCTTCCCCTGATCGCTGGGTTGCCTCCTGCCCCTGAGGGCTCCCAGACTGTGAAAGGGGGCAGGCCGGGCTGAGGGACCCCCACTCCAGTGCATGAATTTTCATGTACAAAATTCGTGCACGGGGGGTGTGGGGGGTGTCCCTCAGCCTAGCCTGCACCTTCTCCAATCTGGGACATCCCTCTCACAATCCAGGACTGCTGGCTCCGAACTGTTCGCCTGCCTGCCTTCCTGATTGCCCCTAACCAATTCTGCCTGCCAGCCTGATCACCCCCTAACCACTCACCTGCCAGCCTGATTGATGCCTAACTGCTCCCCTGCCAGCCTGTTTGCCCCTAACTGCCCTCCCCTACAGGCCTGGTAAACCCTAACTGCCCTCCCCTGCTGGCCTGATTGCCCACAAATGCCCTCCCTTGCAGGCCTGATCCTTCCCAGCCGCCCTCCCCTGCTGGCCATCTTGTGGTGGCCATCTTGTGTCCACATGGGGGCAGGATCTTTGACCACATGGGGGCATCGATCTTGTGTTGGAGTGATGGTCAATCTGCATATTACTCTTTTATTAGATAGGATAGAGGCCTGGTGCATGGGTGGGGGCCAGCTGGTTTGCCCTGAGGGTGTCCTAGATCAAGGTGGGGGTTCCCTTGGGGTGTGGGGCAGCCTGGGTAAGGGGCCTGTGGTGGTTTGCAGGCTAGCTACACCCCCAGGCAACCCAAGCAGAGGCCCTGGGATCTGGGATGTATTTATCTTCTACAATTGAAACTTTGTAGCCTGGAGCAGAGGCCAAGGCCAGCCAGGGTGTGCAGGAAAGCTTGGCTTCCTCCATTGCTGGGGGCAATCCTAGCCTCCTGCTCTCTCCAGCTCCATGGCTGCTGCCATTTTTGTTGGAATTTATTTATCTTCTATCATGGAAACATTGTAGCATTGAGTGGAGGCCTGGGCTGGCAAGGGTAGATGGAAAGCTTGGCTTCCTCCATTGCTGGGGAAACCCAAGCCTCCCTCCTGCTCTCTGTGGCTGCAGCCATCTTGGTTGGGTTTATTTGCATATTTGCTCCTGATTGGCTGGTGGGCATGGCTGGTGGGTGTAGCGGAGGTGTGGTCAATTTGCATATTACTCTTTTATTAGGATAATCAAATTTGGTATTAGTGTAAATGCCTTTTTTTATTTCTTTGTTTGTTCTTTGTTGTGTCATTCCCTTAAAGCATTGCTTCTTTGTAAAGGCCTGCAATTTGAGAAAATGCAAACTAAGCATGTTGCAAAGTATACTCTTTAGCAAGCTGGCCCCAAGGAATCTCATGAGTGTTAGAAAGGATTATTAACTATGTCCACTCCTTTGAGAGACTTAGGTGTATGTCATCAAATTCAAAGCTCTTAGAAATCCCGTCTTTCAAAATCTGTCTAATTCAAGGCGTTCAAACTATTTTTTATCTACTGAACATCTTCTAACATTCCACCAAACCCTTTTGGGGAAACACTTCTGGACCTAATTACAATTTACATAGAACATTTTTCATTGCAAATGTTAGACTAGTGTATGCAAAGATTTTTTTTTTTAAGTTTATAACTGAAAACATCAGGGGTAGATTTGGGTAGACTTAAGCAAAGCTGGATCTAGAATGTTGTTTCTTTTCTTTTAAAAACATATGGACTGCTTCACTAATTTGCATGTCATCCTTGCACAGGGGCCATGCTAATCTCTGCGTGGTTCCAATTTTAGTATATGTGCTGCCCAAGCGAGCACAGGTATTTTGTTTGTTTTGTTTTTGTCTCTTCGTCCTGCTTGCCTTCTTAGGAAAGCAAATGGGAGCAAACCTGGCCATCGGCATTTCTAGGTTTTCCTTTTACCTGGCTAGTAAAAGGAAAACCTAGAAATGGGTTTTCAGGGGAAGGATAGAGATTCCCTGGATAGTTCCAGCCAAAGAGACTGACTCTAATTGGTCTGGCTCAAGTCATGTGTTTTCACCAGGAAACTAGTCTCTGTGGCTGGGAGACTGGCACTGATGGGTCACACCTGGTCACATGGCCAGTCTGGAGCCACCTGAACCATGTGGACTCCCGTTAACTCAAGGAATATTAATTTGTGATATCAGAAGACGAGGGGATGGCTGCTGGGCAGGCAAAAGCAGCAGATGGTCCATCACTAGTCTAAAGCCTGAAGGGCATGGATGCTCTGCTCAGCAAAGTGTCTGTGACCAGGATGGGACCGGAGGGGTGGGGTTGGGGGGGGGGGGGGGAGATCTGGGTGCTAATTTCTGATGAATTGCTTTTATGTATGAGGAGCCCCTCTTGGTTTGGTAGACTGATGCTGCCAGTACAGGAACACAGAAGCTCAGAAACCATACTAAAAGCTACTCTGAACACATAAAGAGTTATTTCAGCTTGAGGTTCAAGGTCTGATGATTAATAAGCTTTGACTCATCCTTTGCCAGTTGGAGCATCATCCCATGCACGGAAAGGTAACCAGTTCAATTCCAGTCAGGGCACATACCTAGGTTGTGAGTTTGATCCCCAGTGAGGGCATGTACAGGATGCAACTGATCAACGTTTCTCTCATCTCTATCTCTCCTCCTATCTCCCCCCCTTCTCTCTCCCTCCTTCCCCCCTCCCTTCCTTTCTCTAAAATCATTAAAACAAACCTTTGAGGATTAAAAGAAATAAGCTTTAGGCCATAGTCCCATTTTTTGGCTCAAACTCAGGACTGGGGACACACCTCTCCCTGCTCCTGACCAGGCAGCAGCTGAGCTCTGTTTAGGACTAGCGTGGGTTAAAGGGCATGGCCAGTGCTCACAGTGAACTCAAGTTACAGGGCTCCAAAAGAGATGGAGCAATTAAAAAAAAATGTCCTTGCAATTTGCACATTGACAAACTTCCACTCGCCTGCGGGCTGGAGGTATCCTAGGCGTAGTCACATTGACCAGGTGGGGAATGAGGACACTGAATAGGACTAACAGGATCCCTCTGGTTTCAAAGAACTTTCTGGAATCAGCTCTGGGACCCTCAAGCCATCACAAAGGAAATACTAACCATGAACAGGAAGTGGGGGGTGAAAGGGCAAAAGCAACCTGCAAAAATGACATCACTTAAGGCTGTCACCCTTCAGAATGGAAGAGGCCTAGATCCTGCCCTGTGCTCCAATGGCATCTGAGACCATGACAAACGATTGAATGTGACCTGGGCAGCAGAGCACCCAGCACGAGGATTTCAGAGCCCACATGGCTTACAGGAGCCTATTTCAGGACAACCCCAGAAACCTGCTGTCCTGGCTGCTAAGATGTGGGTCTGAGAGGTAGTGAAGGTCCCTCTATTTTCTCCTAAGGCAGAAGTTGCTTCTAGCTGCAGGAGTTCAGAGCTGCTACTCCCTTCCCTAGAGTACGGGTCTTGAAACATCCACCTCTGCTTTGGTGGACAGAATGGAGCAGGAAAATGATGTTGAGGGGAAGGAAAGCAGCGTGCTGGCAAAAGGTGCACAGGCAATTATTCATGGACTAGAGGCCTGGTGCATGAATTTGTGCACCAGTGGTGTCCCTTGGCCTGGCCTGCAAGATCGGGCCGAAACCAGCTCTCTGACATCCTCTGAGGGGTCCTGGATTGTGCTAGGGCACAGACCAGGCCGAGGGACCCCACGGGTGCATGACCAGGGCCGGGGAGGGACTGTGGGAGGGTTCCAGGGCATGTCTGACCCATCTCGCTCAGTCCTGATCTGCCAGACCCTAGCAGCAAGCTAACCTACCAGTTGGAGCATCTGCCCCGGTGGTCAGTGCACATCATAGCGAGTGGTTCAGTGGCCTTAGCATATCATTAGCATATTACACTTTGGTTGAACGGTTGACCAGACACTTAGCATATTAGGCTTTTATTATATAGGATTATGGTCCTGGTGAAAGGCAACATCTGGAATTCTGGCTTGTGTTCCCTAAGGTGTGAATGCTAAAGGGGCCAGGTTTTTAGGTTTCACACATGGAGATTAAATTGTGTTGCATCTGATATTTTATAGAATATCATCTCTGTCACCAGTTTGCCTGGGAAAGGACGTTCCTCATAGCAGGAAATGGAAGTAAGAACAGGTGATGTTGGGTACCAGAACTCTTCCTCTAGAGAAAACCATCATCACTCACACACACACACACACACACACACACACACACACACACACAGCTGACAAAGAAGGGTCAGTGGCTGACTGTATACAGAAGACACTTTAATCACGCAGGCACATTTACATTATAGATGCTACAGCTGAACAGAACCCTGTGTTTCCCACCCAAGGACTGCCTGTTCACAACAGCACAGACAACTGAAGTTTGGAGGTTTCACAGCAATATTTACTATCAGACACAGACACACAGAGCTTATCAGAAGCAGTAATCATGGGCAGGCGGAGTGGGAAACAGGATTTTGTGTAGATACGATGCAAGGATGACTGGGTGCTGAAACAAACCAGCTGTGTTTCTCATGCCTTTTCATTCAGCTTTGGAAGAATTGAAGCTTTAGCGCTACTGCATCAGCCCAAAGCAGCAACACTTGCCCCGCCAGCTGTAGTACCATTCTTTCTCGGTAGTTATTTATCGATCCATTCAAACTAGATAATCTATGATGGTCTAATGTCTAGTCACTTCTGGTTAAAATTTTCCTATCAGAAGAAGCCTAACCACTAATTAATTATCCAAATTAATTTAACCATGCTCTGTGCTGCTTGACATCTCTCCCTTCCCTAGCATTGATCTCAGCCCAAACTAGTGCTGCCACCCAGGTCTGTTAGCCATTAACAGTATTCACGACCAGGTAGGGCTGTGGCCTGGGTCACAGAGCTCCAATGCCCCGCCCATCCACTAGAGGTCACAGTGCATGCACCGGGATGGTGGTCAGCTGCAGCGCTAGAGTGTTAGAAGCAGGAAGTTCTGGTCTTCAAAACCTGCTCAGACTCTAGATGCTCCCCACAGAGAAGGGAGGAAGCTGTTAGGGGGAAAGGATTCAGGAATATGAGACAGAAAAATGCAATAGTCCGTTTTCTTTCTAAAATTCTTAGCCCTGAGCCCTGGTTGTCACAAATCCAAATGAGACATGTTCCACAATGTAGGATAGTAACATTCAGCTTTTTTTAATGGCAAAAAGCAGAAGATCTGATTTTAATAGTAGCAATCATGGTAAGGACTTAGGCATCCTTTAAGTTTTGGAAAACTTGTTTGTCTTAATATATAACAGTGGAAGGTATTTATAATTAGTTGTTATCTACACTGATGGATGCAAAGCTCTTTCTTTTCTAGCTGGAAACACATTGTGGGGCTGTAACGTGGTTAAGATCGGAAATCCATGCCACCTCTCTGAGGCAGTGTTCTCTGCTCAGCGGGTCCTTGGTTCCTGAACACCCATCAAGGTGCTTCAGGCACAGGCATAGCGAGTGCATTGGGTTCCTATCCCATTTTCCTTGTGCAGACATGAAATGGTACGAATGATGAGCTCTCATGCCAGTGGAGATCCTACCAACCCCATTGCCCTTTGCTAAGTGTTTTCCAACGCCTCCCCTTTGGGTTCATGCATACAGGGTCACAGCAAGAGGAGGAAGCAGTGACTAGGGAGTAAGTCCAAGCACATCAGGGCTTGAATCAAGACAAATGAAAAGATGGAAGTTGGTAAATGTGCAGGTGGCCCATGACCCCCTGGAGCAGAATCTGGTCATCTTGTCAACCCATCCCTTTCCTTGTGAAATTGAGTCAGGGCAAGCACTTAGAATTTATAGTGTTCGGAGGAAAACAAAATAGCATAGACATGGTGTGAAGAATGTAGAGCAAAGGAATCCAACACACAGAACAAAGGAGCTGGTTTTAATTCTTAACAAAAGGATGGTTGCTGTTAAAGTAGGTAGGCACTGTTTCACAGCTCCACCAAAAAATGCTGGGCCTATCAGCTTAGTGAGGAGACTACTGTAAATGCTGAGTTAAAATTCAGCACTGGCTTCTACCCATGCCAAGATGACCCTAGTGCTGTGGTCGGCAAACTGTGGCTTGTGAGTCTATTTTGAAGAAGTGGCATTAGAAGAAGTTTAAGTTTGAAAAATTTGACTCTCAAAAGAAATTTCAATCGTTGTACTGTTGATATTTGGCTCTGTTGGCTAATGAGTTTGCCAACCACTGCCCTAGTGCAAACCTCTCCTGGAAAAGTCTGGTGTAGCAGGTGGCCACAGCTGGGACTTCTGCCTATGTCCACATGTCTGGTTTCTCAAATGGGCCAGTCTGGTCTCCCCTATTGCCAGTTTAACACCACCTTGGTGATGCCCACACTCTCCATAAAGAAGGACAAGGGTGGCCAAGAGGTTAAAACAGTCCCCCGTCAAGACTATTCACTTCTTGACTCCCTACGCAGTGGCATCTGTAGGTGGCCCAAAATAGTTCCTCTGCAAAGATCTTCAGGAGAGTGGAGATACATTACATGCACATCTCATGTAGCTGAATTAACTTGGTGATTTAGAAATACATAAAGAAAATATAAAGGAAAACAGTGAGCCATCAATCATACTTTAAGTAATTAGGTGATCCTACCTGCCATTCTTCGGTGAGCACAAGGCATTCCCTTAGTTCCATGACCCCTAACCTCACAGATGTGTACGCATCTATGGTTCTTAGTGTAATTCTACTCTATAAATGCATATGTAATTTGTTCAATGTTTTGATTCATCTGATATCAGCCAAAAATAAAGGTAAACAGCAAAATCAAAAGGAACTAAAAAGGGTAATTGTTTCATTGTTGACGGGCAGCTCATTGTCCTGGCTTCACAAGACAAGATACCCACCATACATTATGGGTAATCTCAGGGAATTTTCAAGGGTAAATTTTACTGTTAAAATTCACTGCACATTCTAACTGAGACTGTAACTCCCAAGTAAGACACGCCACTGGACTGCAAGGTGGACATGCTATCAATTGGCAAGTCTTTCCTGATCCCCTCCAGATGTAGGTCTCTGATAATCTGAAGAGGACCGTGAGCTCTCAAGGATTGTGATTATTGGAAGAAGGCAAGTGGTGTGCTCATAAATATCTAACAATGGCTTGCTGGGTGTGTGTGTGTATCGGGGGGGGGGGGGGGGGAGGGGGAGGGGCAGGGAGGGCGGGTGGGTGAGAACGCCCTGATTTGTAGCATTAGCCAATTTCCATGGTGTAAATGCCTCATCATCACCAATTTCAACTTCCCAACTTCACGTCACTGTACAGGGTGTTGGGACAGATATGCATAGCAGGCTATTGCTAGCTGGGGTAAGCTGATGTGGTGTGTCACTTTGGCATAGCACTGGGAGGCCCAGATAAGTCTGTTTCACTTTAATCCAGTCCCGTTCATTTCTTTCTGATTGGATTCCTTATTCCTATTCAATCGGACTGGGGGATTGTGACCTCTTTATTAAGTTTCCTACCTCTGAAGAGCCTCACTCAATCATCCACCCACCAAAACACCTTACTCAGTCACCCACCTATGTCCATTTGTCTATCTGTCACAGTGTAACTAGAAGAGGCAAAAAATAAATCTACATCCAAATAGTCCTTTAGAAATAAAAATAAAGGCTGTTTAGGACAACAGTGATTGCAATAAAAAGGCAGAGGAGAGCGCATCCAGTAGAGCCTTCTCATTAAGAATAAACCAAAGCAGAGAAAGTGGTTAGGGGACTTGCTCATGGTCACATGGTTTGTTAGTGGTGTAACCAGTTCCCAGGAGCCCAGGGAGCTCTTCATTGTTTCGTGCTGCCTCCCTCAAAGGTAGGCATTCACGTTTTCTAAGGTGTGTGCGGTGTACGGAGGGAACTACCATCAGCTCAACCTGCTGTGGAAGTTGGAACTTGCTGGCCTGAGTGGCAGGAAATGTCCCAAGAAGATGTTGATGACTCACAGGTTGTTATTCTGACCATTCTCTTCTTGTGGGTCTTTGGTCTGTTCGAAGGCTAGATTTGCTTGTCTTTTATTGAAGTCCCTTTTTACTCTTAAAAGGGGGAAAAAAGAAAGAGGGGTTTATCCACTGAAAAGAAAGAGAGGTAAGCCTTTGAAATGATAGCATTAAGCCCAACAATTTATAAAGAGATCAGGGAAACCTTAAAAACATCATAGATTTGACATGTTTAAGTCCCAATTTCTCTGCCCTTCCCACCAACAGAAACTTGAAGCTCATTTACCTACTATAATATTTGAAATTTCTTACAAAAAAATAAAAAAAGGTTCCTGAAATTCCCAAATGTTCTATTATGGATAGGCATCATTTTTATAATTAGCAAGAATAAAAATATATTAAGGCTTTGCAAGTAAAGTCTGGCTTGAAACACTCTATCAATGGCTGGGCTGCTATTCTTGCAGGAGCTACTGACTTACTTTTCCCTGTTGAAAATGATGAATTCCTTTTGCACAGAATCAAGGTGTTCTTGAAGAAGGCACATCTTCCAGGTGAACGTTGAGAAAAAGAGTAGAGATATAGTTAGTAAATCAATGGGGGTCCTCAAAGAGCCAACACCTATTGAGTGTCTGTTCATTGAATGGCCCAATCAAAGAATGCATCCTCAAAACAGATGCAATCTCAAAGTTTGTAGCAAGAGTGAGACCCCAGCCAGAACAATAGGGCAGCAAATAGGGAAGAAAGAGCAAGAGGATAAAATACATCAACCCACTGCTCCCTACAATGAGCCAGCAGGGAAGGCTTGGGTTATGATTCATGACCTTATGTCTTTCAGCCAAGCAGCCCAAGAAGAAACCGTGGCTGCAAGGAGGGTGGGGACAAGGGCTTATTGAGCTAGTTACCTGCTCACCTCTCATCTCCTGGCCCTCATGTGGAAGGTTTGGAGGTTCTACTTGAATTTTGTGAACAGCCTAGAAATATTTCTTCACACTGAATTCCTATCAAATGTTCCCCTCAACGACTGTGCTGGGGTTCATGAACTAGACCTCAGGGGCAGCAAACAGAGCTGTCCATATTTGTGACTCCTCACAGACATGCAAACCATTTGCTTTGCTGTTTCACTGTCTAGCTTTCAACACCAACCAATGACTTGGCCATCATCATGAGAAAACTGAAACAAAAAAATGATACTCATCGGGCCCAGGACAGTGTTGGCCTCAGATCCAATATTTTAAAAGTCTGCAACAAAGTACTTCCAAATTACTTCTGATGAAAAATATTATTCTCTAAGAAAAAAATGCCATTCATTTTTTAAATCTAGGAATTAGAAAATGCTATATCTTCAAGTACAATTTTAACACTAAAATATTACATAAATATATAAACAAAATATTACATAATATTTTAAAATATATTTACAGTTTGTTTATCTTTTATATATGTATATGTTTATATATTTATATACATAAAACAATTTATATAAACATATATACAAATATAAAAGGTTATATAAAATGTAATATGATAAAAGGCATTTACAAAGAATGCACAGCTAACATAGTGCTCAATGGTAAAAGTCAAAATCTTTCTCCCTGAAGTGGGGAAAAAGACTAAGATGCTCACTTTCACCACTGCTATTCAACATTGTACTGAACTCTAGCCAGAGTGTAAAGGCATCCAAACTGGAAAGGAAACGTCTCTCTATTTGCAGATGATGTGAAAATATATATATATATCCCCCAAAGAACTCACAAGAAACTACTAGAGCTAATAAATGAGTCCAGCAAAGTTGCTGTGTACAGAATCAACACAGAAAAACCAGTTGTTTCTATACACTAGTAATTAATGATACAAAAAGGAAATTAAGGAGACAATTCTATTTCTATAGTATCCAAAAAAAAAGTTCTAGGAAAAGTTTAAACAAGGAGGTGAAAGAGTTGTACTCTGAAAAGTAAAAAACATTGCTGAAATTGAAGAAAAAAGCAATGAGGCCTGGAGTAGTAACAATTTTGAAAATAGTGGTAGTGGCTGTACAACATTATAAATGTACTTAATGCCACTGAATTGCACACTTAAAAATGGAAAATTTATATTATATATATTTTACCTATATAAAACAGTTAAAAACAAAACAAAGAGGAAAAGTCTGTAAACTTCTCTGATTAGTAATGTTATGGTCTGTTTTTCATTATGGGCAGGGCCACTTCTTGGTAAGTGATTCTAAGGTTGATCTGAGACTTGGGGGAAGGAGAAAACTGCTTTTTTCTTTTGTTTGATATTAGAAAGTGTTGGGTCTGTGCTGTGGGTAAGTGCTCACAGCCTTTCCCATCAGGGGAGGCAGGCAGGCTTGCTGCTTCAACATGGTGGCTGGCAGGTAAGGACTAGGACAAGGGGGGACCACAGGAGGATTTCTCATGGGTGGAACCTGACCTTGTGACTCTAAGAACAGAAATATTCAGTTTCTGCTGGTCAGTTATAACATTTTTTTCCTTTTTTTAATGTAGTGAATCACTTACTGAGGTTGAGGTGTCACAAAGATAATGATGGGTAAGACTGACCTGGTCTTCGACCTTAAGAAGACTTCATTTGAGTGGGAGAGAAAAAACCCATACAAACATATAAATCAAACACTTCTAAACTATGTTAATGTCGTGAAGGAATTAAAAATAGGGGCTAAGACAGTGATGGTGGCTGGACTTTATCTTTGACAAGGTGACATTAAGGGCAGAAAGGATGAGACGAAGCCTCCTATGTGAAGATCCAGGAGAACATTCAGGAAAAAGGAGGAGCAAGGATCTTGAAGAAGAACAAAACCAATAGTGCTTGAGGGTCAGACACTTCAGGCCCTATGTGGTTGGAGGGCAAGGATGGTGAGTACCAGGCAGTCATGGAGAGCCCAGTAGGCATGGTAAACTGTTACTTGCAAATCATTGCTGTCTCTAAAGCTTTAGGAACTGTATAATAAAGATGATATCTTGTATTTGCTACATTTGAAGCCTCTATCCAGCTTGAATCAAACTATATAGGGACATAGAGAGGGGTAAGCCTGGAGAAGCCAGTTAGTGATGATGTGAAGAACAGATCATTAGGAAGAAAATGGTCAAAGTGCAGAGCAATTGCAAGATAGGTTGTGGCACAGCTAAGCGCTCTTTGCAGGGCCCTAGGAAACACTTAAGGCTGGGGATCTGGCAAGAGGCCAGCCTGTGAACAAACAGGAAGTAGACTTTGGTTGGCCTTTAAAGGGTCTAGTGGTTCCTGAGGACTGGAAAAATGAAGGACATTGAGCATTCTGCTTTGTTTGCAGAGCTAACAAGACTATACAATCCTTGAGAACAGGAATGTTATTGAATGCAAGAATGATATTCATAACTACCGCTGGTATTTAATATAGGACCTGGAAGTTAATAGGTTCTCAATAAAAGTAGCCTAAATAAATGGGTGGAGGGATGGATGACCATTAGTTGAATGGGTAAGTGGATGGATGCAAGGATGGGTGAGTGAGTGGATGAATGGGTAAACATCAGAGGCAAATTGAATGTTTATTTCTTCACCACCACTATAATGCATAGAGCCACATGTATAAAATCCTACTGAGTCCCTGTAAGTTGCTGTATTGAGATCTGAGCTTTAATTCTGACAGAATGATATGGTTAAAAAATCAACTCAGCCTGAAAATCCCAAAATAGTACTTGACCATATAAGAATTCCATCATTTCTGCTCTCTATTCTGCTAGCTCTGGTAGCATGAAATTTTGCTTATAGCAAAGAACAGACCCCACCTCGAGGGCTGGCTGCTCCCAGCAGGAGTGAGGCCCCAAACTATATGTGTATACAGATATATTAGTACCTCAGAGATATCGTGGGTTCCCTTTCAGAGCACCATAATGAAGCGAGTATTGCAATAAAGCAAGTTGTAATTTTTTTGCTCATGGAGAGTCTCGCCTTCAATTTGTAAAAAACACAACAGCAAAACAAAGGGCTAATAAAACGAGGCATGTCTGGGCTTTGAAACCTAGTCACCTGGTCTGGGCTTGGCCAATCAGGGTCTCTCCCAGAAAATGGACAATTTTGAATTGAGAGCTGGGAGAAGGTACTAACGGAATCAAGTTCATGACAGAGCTAGAAAGTCCACAGGGAAATGTTGCTGCTAGGATGTCCCGGGCTGCCCAGCTGTTCAGCTTCTCGGCACATTCACAAGGCAGCAAAAGCCAGGCGCTGAGATGACCTCCCAGCAGACGCTCTCAAAGGAGCTGCAGCCATCCTGAAGGTTCCCACGGGCTGGGCAGGGACCTGCTCACCTGAGAGGAATCACATTTCCTCATCTCCTTCTCCTTCTTTGCCAGACGCTTCTTTTTCTTATGAAGAGGTTTGGACTCCAAAATCATTTCTTCGAGTTCAAAGGTGGGGTCGCAATTCAGCCTGCCTTTCTGCAAGGAACACAGGTGGGCTCACTCCCTAGATCCCTGTATCATTCCCAAACTACACCTGAGCGAATGTGGAGACAGACACGTGGTCCTAAAGGAGCTAGGACTCCCACACTAATTTTGGATAATGTAGCGCCAGCATTGTTTTGCACATTCATTAATTTTATATTTTGTTTATTTTTCTAAACTCCCAACGAGCCTCCCGTGGGTTGAGTTGAGAGGAAACCAATGACAATTATTTTTCTAAAGTTGGACCTTTTGGGTTCTGGGTCTCAAAGTTATGCTCTAACGATCATGTAGACAATTAGAATCACTTGAGTTGTTTGCTCAGCTTCCCAGTTCCCCAACTGCAAGCAAGAAAATTGCATGTTTCACAAGCTCCCCACGTGATTCTGATTCACAATAAAGTCAGAGCTGTATGTGGAGGGCCTCTTGATGCAGAACTGATGGTTACTTGTCCTGGTGCGGGTTGTGGAAGCAGCAGGAGGGTCCAGTGTCACCTGTCAACCTGGTACCGGCTACCCCTACTGGACTTGGCAAAGTGGCCAGGTAAGTCCTTGACCCCACCCCCTGGTCTCTCCATAAGGTAGTGATTCTCCCCCCAAATTCCAGCACACTGCCATCTCACTGAGCACTTTGACCTGGATTCTGGCTCTTACCAGGGGTCTGCAGTGGGCCACAGATGTCCCTGGCCAGGGACTCATCCAGTGGGAATTATTTCCCTTTGGCCTTTAGTCATTATGAATATAAGAGGGATGAATGGTAAAAATAAATGCCTCACCCCAACCCAACAGTTTTCAATCCTTTGACTCACAGAACCCCAGGCATACAAATTCCTACATCTGTGGAATCAGAGAAAGCATCATTTTTTCAATTAGCAGATTCCTAGAAAGGACAACAGCAGGTCTTTGAGGTTTTGTTTCATTATAACGTTGAGGAGATATGTAGGAACTTAACCCTTGTTTATATCAGCCAGCCGATGGTAAATCTGGTTTCACTCTATGCCACTTCTCTTAAAGTCACAGAGCCTATTTATGACATTAAGTGAGGACTGTGTATTAGGATAGTTAGATCTTTGGGGAAAAACAAAAGCATGCCACAAAAAGTGGTTAGAAGCTAGAACTCCAGACACAGATAGAGCTGGATTGGAATTCCCACTCAGCTACTTGGTAGCCATGGGACTCTTTGGTGGCCAAGTTACCTGTGTGTGCCTCAGTGTTCTCATCTGTAAAATGGGAATTTGGGCTGTCTTACAACACTGATGTGGTTATCTAACCAGACCAGGTGCACCCAGGGCGATATGCACTGCATTTGAGTTACTATGGGTTTGTTAGGATTGACTCACGTTAGGAATGAAACCTGGAATGAGCCTCTTCTGTAAAACCGCATCCCAGTTCACATCACTCATATATGGGAAGTTCTGAAGGTCGGACAAGTGAGAAAACCGTTGGTCTGGATTAGGTTCAAGTAGCTGTCAAAGGAACAGAAACATTAAGATCACAAGGAAGGTCAAAATGGGGCCAAAACACACACACACAAATTCCCTCTAAATGTTTTCAAGTGTAGGATTGAAGGAAATAAGGCATCATTCCCCTTCCCTGACTCCAAAAGCAAATAATACAGATAATGCACAGTAAGAATGAATTATAGGTGTTTTTTTTTTGCAAGGTGGAGAGTGAAAATAGCTTGTCCTGTGGAGTCAAACATCTCTTTGATGGTTGATTCTCCTACTTTATTAATTATGGGCAAGTTTATTCTCTAAATCTCAGTTCATCCATCTGTTAAAAGGGGATCGTAACCTATTTCATAAGGTTGCAGTGAGGATGAAATAAGGCCATGTATATAAAGTGCTTAAGAGAAGGTCTGTTCTTATTAGGGGAGGTATATGTGCACATTTTCACAAATGAAGTATATTTCTCACTAAAATTTTTAGCTGTTTTTACAACTAACCAAAATATATTGGGGGTGACACAGAGAAGATGTAACTAAGGTAACTGTTATAGTTCCGGGTTTTATAAACTGGGATTAAAGGTTTTTTCCCCTTAACCACTCCAGAGCCAACGACACCACATCAACCCTGTGGTTCTAATGGAAAGTGGCAACTCCACCTGATAATTGTTCTGCAGGGGATAACCTGGGATCACCAGGGTAGAAATTTGGGGTGAAGAGGCTGTCTTGAAACTGAAGAAAATTAGCTTAGGGGAAATTACCACCTGTTCATCTTTGACATAACCAATGGCAATGTCCCTATTCCAAAACAAATGAACTTGACCCCAAAGGCAAGAGACACAGGTTTGACTCTTAGGCCCTTTTCCTTGACCTGCCATCACCTGTGCACTTTTCTTTCCTGATAAAAGCCACACCCATCCTCTTGGGGTCCATATTCTTCACACACTATCACTCGACACACACTATTGAGCTCCTGCTACAAATGAGATGAGTCCACTGACCATGTGCTTAGAGGCAGTAGCAATATCAAATGCTAAAAATATTTCTGAATGTTTCTTTCAATTACTGTACTTGTCATGAACCCGAAGAAACAATTCACGGACTTGAACTAATCAGTGAATCACACTGAAAGGTCCTGGTCTAAGGGAGGGAGCTGAAAGAGTTGGGAAGGGGGCAGTGTTCTAGGCAGAGGGACTGGCATGTGCAAAGGGCCTGTGGTGAGAGAGTGATATGTGAGAGTGAGCTGGAGGAGAGAAAAAGACTAAAGTGGTCTATGTATAATCAAAAGGGGGCAAAAGTGCAAAATAAGGCTTGGAAGGTAGTTAGAACTTTTATATCATACAACTTACTTTGAGCTTTATTCCATGGGCAATGGGAAGACAACAAAGTCTGCTTTGACCAGATCATCATGGGACAGAAAGGAGAAGAGAATGGAGTGTGTAAGAGTGCACAGGGCAAACCAATTATAAGGCTTGATGGCAGTACGGTTGGGAAGATAGTAATGGAGACAGAGGGAAGTGACAGATTCAAAGAATATTTAAAAGGTCAAATTACAGAACTTGGTGATGGATTGGATATGGGGGCGATGAATGATTTCTGGTTTCTGGCTTGCATAAGTGATAGGATGGAGAGGCCAGTCACTGAGTTGGGAAGCTTGGAGGAAGTCCGGGAAATACAGAGAGACCAAGAACCCGTTTCGGGCCCGCTGAGTTTGAGGTGGCTTTGGCACATACAGGAGGACGTGCACATTGTCTTAAAGAAGCCATGCGTTTGAAAGCTGTTAGCTGCAAAGCCCCCTCCGGAAATGTACCCTATCACGGCCACCTCCAATATCGTGCACTGACTCTAACCAGAGAGCATGCTGCGGTTTAGCGTTTCTTTTTGTCATGCAATCCTCCTCCTCACCTTTCTAAGAAGCGACACCATTTCCTGTGACCATGCAGAAGGGTAAGGCACAATAGCCGTCTCAAACATGTGTGCAATTTCCTTGCTGGAAGTACTGGAGCGAATATGATACGGTCTCTTAAGGGAGAGAGGAAGGAAAAGTCTTCATGTTTACAGGGTAAAAGAAAAAAATTACACATTCCTTTGCAAATGTTTCAAGTTAAATTTTCAACCAGGAAAATCTCAGTATCATTTTCTTATCCTCTCTAGCTGTTGCCTTGTTGGCATACACATATATGGTCCGCCCTGTGCTGCCAGATCTACTTTTTTAAAAAAGGGCACCAGAAATATCTATGGTTTTTTTTTGAAATCTCAGAATTTTTCAAAGTTGGTAATAATTCTGGGTCAAACAAAACATTTCTGTGGGCTAAATCTACCTCTGAGATACTAATTTGAAAAGTTTTGTAAGGTAATTTATAGATGAATTTTCATAAAACACTGTACATGTGCTCAGTAAGTTGAAATTTTAAACTCTTATTATTTAGTTTGATTCTAAAGAGATTCAGAGTTTACCATACACCTCTTTTCAATTGTTTGAATCATAATGAATAATTTCAGACTTCAACCCTCTCCCAAAAGTCAGGAGTCCCTGGTCCTATGAAATGGAGTGGCAAATTTTATGATGAGGCAAAAGTACTTTTACTTCTGAGAAAACCAGGTTCTTCTATAGTTTTGACTTGGGTGGTGGGGGGAAGTAGTAGTTTATTACAGTTTTCATAAATGTCCATAAGAGGGCGCCCTTTACCTATAGTAATTCTATTTCATAAATCCATGCTGGCATTTTCTCTTTTATGTGAACTGGGAGCTACTAAATCCCAGTTCACATAAAATGAGAGATTATACCATACTCACATTTTCCCCATGGGTCCTAGCACCTAGTAGGTGCTTATTACATGCTTGTTGAATGAACAAAATTGCCATGTTGGTCTATCCAACAGTAGGACAGCCAATATGGATATGTACATGTATCAAGGGTCTGCCCTTTTGAGATACTTAGCAAGTGATTGTGGATTGGTGAACCAAATTGGAAGAAATGGAGGAGTTTACTTTTTCCCTGTTGTAACTCAGTATTAAAAGTAATATAATTACGTGTTTGAGCTCTGAAGGCAAAAGAATGTGAGGGCTAAACGGAGCCACTCAATTTGGATTTCAATTCTTTCATCTGTAAAAGGAACCACCTCATGAGATTGTTGGGAAAATTGAATGGCATAATACATGTAAAGTTCTCAATAGAGTGGCTAGTATATATTAAACATGATATAGGAGAAATATTTTATTATTACTGACACGGTAAAAAGGTGGATATAAATGTGAACAGTGACTAAAGGTGGAGAAAAGCTTAACATACTCGGCATGTCAATGTCCATTCTCAGGGAACCACGGAATGCTAGGAGTTGACCTCCCAAAAAGATGACTGGCCAAATGTTATTTTTGTATGCAAGGTCTAAACACACCTGTCATATATTTTCTTCCCTCAAGATGGAATAGAGGACCAACGCTAATTTTGGTCTCAATAACCATGTAACGGAAATAACCCATGCAACCCAATATCAGAAAATGAGTACTAGGTACCTTATCACTGACTGTTGACTAGGTGAAGGGCACCGTGGGTCACTATTGGGATTAATCCCATGTATACCATTAAGAGTCATGTTTGGCATAGGAGGGTCCAGGGTTACATATGTGTGCAATGTCAATATTTTTTTAAATTTCCTTCCTTGACTAATTGCTGCTTCTTAACCTACTGTTTCTTAGCCATCTAAAATCACAAATGATTTGATAAGCGAATAATTAACTGATGAATGCCACAAGCAACTGGCTTAAGAGTGTTTTCATTTACTTAGAAGGCCGTTCAACTGATTTTTAATATTAAAAAAATCCTCATGGCCTATCAACTTGTTAAAAACAATCAAACTGCCTTTCTCTTCTATGATATTTTTCTAGTTCTAAATTTAAAAATCTTTGTTAATTCATTCACTACTAGAATTATATATTTCCTCATTTACCAAATATTTACTGAATGCCTAGTATGTTGCAGCACCTCTATTGGGCATTGTGGATGAAGAATAATAATGAGACAGACATAATTTCTATGTTGGTGGAGCTTAACATCTCCCTAGGGAAACCACAAATAGTTATATAGACTGCACACACATGCTTCAGTAAATGTAATTCATGCTCTAAAGAAAAATTACAGTGTACATGATAGGATACATCAAACAATTCTAAGGCAGCGTATTAAGAAGAATGAGAATATAAGCAATGGATGAAAGTGGAAAAGGTAAACAAGTAGATGGGAGAAAGTGATGTTTTATGATTATATAATACTAGAGGCCCAGTGCATGAAAATTCAGGCACTGGAGAGGTGGGTCCCTCAGCCTGGCCTGCCCTCTCTCACAGTCCGGGAGCCCTCAGGGGCGGGAGGCAACCCAGCGATCAGGGGAAGGCAATGCCCCCATCACACCTCCGCTGCTGCCACTGCCAGCAGCACAAGTTGCCCCTGGTTACCTGAGCCTCGGGTGGCCCTGGGCAGCTGGGCAGCCACCATCTGAGGCTTGCCTGTGCCTCAGGCCAGCCCTGGGTGACTGGGCAGCTGCCATCCGAGACTTGCCTGTGCTTTGGGCCAGCCCTGGGCAGCTGGGGGGTTGAGGGGACTGGGGGACTCTGGAGGTAGGAGTGTGGAGTGCCTGGGCCCGCCTGGGGGCTGGTCCGGCCTTGTTGTGTGCCTTCTGCCCTGGCAGGGCTGAGGGGACTGAGCACCGCCATCTTGTGGCTGTGGGCGCTGCCATGTTTGAGGGTGGGGCAGTCAATTAGCATATTCCCTCCTTATTGGCTGTGGGCGCTGCCATCTTTGTGATGGTGTGAGGGTCAATTAGCTTATTCCATCTTTATTAGGATTTTTTGGAGTACACAGCAAGAATTGTAGCTAGGAATGTACACTTAGTGCAAAACTCCTTATATGCCTATGAAGCTAATGCTTAGAGAAAATACAAAACTAGGAAAGCTATTGGCCTTGCCTTTACAATGGGAGACAATGCAGGTCAGTAGCTGTGGGACCCGTTCATCAAAGCTGTGATCAAGCTCAGAAACCATGGGGATGTTTTCAAGTACATTTGTAAATGTGGAGACATGATTGTTTGGCACACTCTCTCTATGGGGGAGTCGTGTTGATAGTCATTATTAAATGCTGTGTTTCATTTCTTCTGATTAGCTCTATTTGGAAACATAATTCCATGCAGCCTGCTTGGTGATCCTTCCCTGGAATGTATGAGAATTGATTTGTGGAGACTTGTTCCCCCAGTCATTCACTACACACATAGGTACCTAGTTAGAGTTATCACTAAAGTATGTAAGATACATGCTTAGCCTTTAATGAATTTACCATCTCACAATATAGAAGAGATACAAACATCAACAACGATATACCTGGAAAAATTTACAAGGGCAATATATTTACAAAATGGATTTAATCATAAAAAAGAAAATGGATTTAGATGTTTTGATGTAGAAAGTGCTACATTTTATCTTAAGTGGAAAAAAGTCTCAACAGAAAGACAAAGCTTACTTTACATTTGTTAAAACATCAATAATGTATATATGTGTATGTGAAAATAGATTAATCTTAAAAAACAGAAAAGGTTTGGAACTGAGTACGGCGACTGTTAATTCTGAAAGGTGAGACTGGAAGGTCAAAGGGGGGTTGAATTTTTCATTGGGAATATTCTTTGCCTTAGTGGATATGGTTGATTTTACCTTTATTTTTCTGCTTCTCTATATTTTTCAATAATGTAAAATTCAGGTTATAAGAGAAGTAGAGTGCATAAATATTTGGGAGATCACTTCAGCTGAAGATCAGAGAATGCTTCTATGGAGAAGGGGCCCGAGAAGGGGTAGGATTTGAGTAAGAAAGACCTGGAGAAAGGCCTTTCCCACAGAGACATTTGGGACAGTCGAATGGCATGGCTTTTCTCAGAAACGACATTGAATATAAAGATGCTGAATGGTCCTGCACTTAAGACACATCCTTAACTTTATTCAAATTCAATTTAGCAATTCCCAAGTACCTTGAAAGTGATTCTTTAAGAAGACCAGGGTTTACCTTGCCAAATATCTTTATAGGCAAAGGAACATGAGGGGAAAGAAGGGAGGGAGGAAGGGAGGAAGAAAAGGGAAAGAAAGGAAAAGAAGCCCAAGATGCCTCAGAGAGAAGGACATCCAAAGAGGCCAAAGTGAGTTTATCAAGAGTCATCTGAAGATTGTGTTTGTTGGGTGGGGTAAATCCTGTGAAGGGGGTGTGTGAGTGTATGTGTGTGTGTGTGTGTGTGTGTGTGTGTGTGTGTGTGTGACTGAAGCTTTGGAAGCAGCAGTATTTTTTCTCGTTGAAGTTCACACCTGTGCTTAGAAAAATAAACTGCACCCCTACGTTCACTGCAGCATATTCACAAAAGCCAAGATATGGAAACTACCTAAGTGTCTATCAACAGAAGAATAGATGCAGATGTGTATAGACATACAGGGTGGGGCAAAAGTAAGTTTACAGTTGTTCTTATGGAAAATAATACAATAATAAAATACAAGAAAACACTACATTGTATAACATTGAAATTTGCTTAGAGAGTACAACTTAAATGTCTCTTTCTCATATATATATTTGTGTGTGTGTGTGTATAAGGAGTTTTGCACTAAGTGTACACATACAGCAACCTAATCATAGCTTTTCTTCACCTTTCTAAAGCAGAAAAAAGAACCTGATAATATTGATACATCAGATAGGTAACAGGGAACTACCATAGAGGTAAAAAAAAAAATAACATATGGGAGGAAGAAAAAAATATTTTCTTAGAAAAATTCTTCCTAGGCATTTTTTTAGTTTAAGAAATATTTATTTTAGAAGGAAACTACTGTAATTTGTCACTGAACCCAGAACCTAGGAACTTGCTGACAGAAATCCAACAAGACAGGGCATGGATCATGTTGAATTAATAATTCACACTCCCCTTGGGGAAGTGTGTCTGAATTAGACTTTTGTACCGTGACTGCAAAATGCTTTTCTTTAAACAAACAAGTATATTTATACAAGATATTTAATGAGGTGTACGGATTTCCCCTCCCTGGGAGCTTATAATCTCGACATTATTCATTGCTTTCTTTATTTTCATGTTTTTATTTATTAAATTGATTGGGGTGACATTGGTTAACATGAATATCTAGATTTCAGGTATGGGTTTCTATGTTACAAGATCTGTATGCTGCACCGTGTGCCCACCACCCATGATTTGATGTGAACTCTCATGCTTGGTCCCCATAGCTGGGAGAAGGAATGAATACAGAAATCCCAAGGGTTGCTAATAGCTTCACATGGCATAGCCATTTTCACCTCTCAAACAAACTGCTGGATTTTTAGCACACACAAAAATCCATATTTTCCATCTAAAAATGGAAATAGCTGGAAAAGTGTAAAGAAATGCAGTCCTACTGTACCCGGCCTCTCAGAAGCTCGTAGGCTGTCACTCCCAGGGACCACCAGTCCACAGCAAAGGAATACCCGGGTTCTCTCCTCGAGCTGAACATCTCGGGTGCTGAAAACAAAGGAAAGTTAGGTCTGTTCTACTCCCTGAGACACTGACAAATCTACTTTCCCAACGGGGTCCTCCAAAGGCGAGACACCAGGGCAGAGGGGAGACACGCTTGCATAGATGTCTACCATCCATGGCTCGATTGCTCACAGCAGGCAACATTTCTAATTTTCTGGTCTCTCTCAGGAGCCTCATTCATCAACCAACACAACAGGTACCCTCAGGCCTTTGTGGACACATTCTTCTCTTATTTGGAACATGCAACTATGAAAAATTAGATCCCATCAGGCCTCAAATGTGTGGCTGACCCTGACACCAAGAAGGCTGAGATGATATGTGTATTGTCCTGACTTGGCAGGTGAGGGCTAAAGGGCTGAAACGTGTTGGCTCTCCATCTCCATCATCTTGAAGAGGCAAGGGCAGCATTTGCACCTTGCTCTTGGAGGTGAGGGAGGGAGGGAAGAGGGAGTGGGCACTCTGAGAGATATAATGTTTTACATAAACTGTGAGTCACTTACACTTTGTAACATCGTTCTTTGAATGGACTGAAGTGGAAGGCAGAGCGACAGTTTATTTTAAGGCCCCCATTGCCCATTCTCTAAGCACTTTGACCAAAGTGAACCTTCTACATTCTGCATACTCTTCCAAGAATAGCCCTCACTCCTAAGGGGTGGAGTAGGTTTAAAGTCACTTAAGAGACATTGAATGAATGAATGCTGCTGAATCAATTAATCAAGCAATGGTTGCAATTTTTAGCCCTGGAGCTGTGCTGAGTTCAAAACTCGCCTTCATCGCTTATTGTGACCTTGAACAAGTCTGTTGGCTGAGCTTGAGAATCCTCACCAGAAAAGTCAGAATAAGAAGGCAATCTTTCTAGAGGTGAGAAATTAAATGATGTAGTACATGCCAAAATCTCAGCTCAGTGTTTGGCACCTAGGCAGTGCTCACAAAATTAGGTACTCTTCTTGCCCTGGCCGGGTGGCTCTGTTGCTTGGAGCATCATCCCATACACCAGAAGGCTGTGGGTTTGATTACCAGTCAGGGCACACACCTAGGTTGTGGGTTTGATCCCCAGTTAGGCTCATGAGGGAAGTGACAGATTCATGTTTCTCTCTCATATCCATGGTTCTCTCTCACATTGATGTTTCTTTTGTCTTCTCCCTCCCCCTCCCCCTCCCCCTCCCCTCCCCCTCCCCCTCCCCCTCCCTCTCTCTCCCTCTCCCTCTCCCTCTCTCTCCCTCTCCCTCTCTCTCTCCCTCTCCCTCTCCCTCTCTCTCCCTCTCCCTCTCTCTCTTACCCCCTCCCTTTCCTCAACCTCCCCTCTCACCACCCCTCCCTCTCTCTAAAATCAATAAACATATCCTCGGGTGAGGATTTAAAAAATTAGGCACTCTTTTAGAGAGGCAAACATCTATAATGGAATTTTACCTAACCAAGAGCTACACACAATGGACCCAATTCTCTGTAGTGAGGTGCTGACTCTGGGCAAAGAATATTATTGGGTTGTGGGTCTGTCCTGCCCAGGGCCCTCAGTTCTAAGTAAAATCTTATGGAGAGCATGCAGTTAGAGGTAGAATGCTGACAGCACAGCACTGAGCCTGACTGCACGAGCCTGCCATAGCAGGACTGAGCAGGCCTCCTTCCCACAGTATTCACGGTTCATGCATCACTGCATCCTTTCTATAAGTCGCAGGTCCCTGTGCGATCTGGGAGGTAATGGCCCTGACCCCATGGTACCCACAGACTGGATGGAATGGCCTATAGTTCTGCTTTCCTTTCTCGGTATCTCACAAGTCATCTCAGATAGTTCCCAGGGTGACTGCCATCTCCCTTAGAGAAGCTGCAGAGATCTTTGAGGGATAAACAGACCATCGTGCTAAGAAAATACCTATCAGAATGGCATTACTCAATAAAAGCTGTGAATCCTGTCATCTTGGATCATCTTTGGAGTTTATATGAGCATATTTTTTTTTTCTTTTCTACTTATTCTGTTTTCCAGCATGAGGACATGTGAATATGTGTTCATTCATTTAACAAATATTCACGGCACTGAAGAATTTTGGTAGAACATGAAGAAAAACACACCAGGCCTATATGTAAAAGCACAATGGATGGGCAATGCTTTGAGCCCTCAAAGAGCTGAAAAGCTAAATCCCCTACCCCTGAGAGGGTACAGATAGAGGTGGAGAGGGACAAAACTTCCCTCAAACAGCCACTGGGTATTTTGTTTGGTTTTTAAAGCATTTCAACCTACATTCATAAAAGGAATTAAAACACACAAGAGCAACTTAACATGTAGTTATAAGAAAATAGCCCGGGGACCATTACACAGGTCACAAAATAGAAATCTTGAGCCCACCTTCATTCCTGTCCTGTTCACAACCCTGGAAGTAACCACTTTCTTGAATTTATGTTAGTAATTTTGTTCCCTTTCTACATAGATTTACTATCTTTACATGCATTTCTAAGCAATACTTCAGTTTTGCCTATATGTTATGTATGTGTGTGTGTGTGTGTATATATGTGTGGGCAAAAGTAGATCTACAGTTGTGAGTACACGAAACACAAGAGCTTATTCTTGTATTATTATTAATTATTGCATTATTTATTTGTATTATAACTGTAAACATACTTTTGCCATTCCCTGTCTATATAAGTATATGTGTGTATATATAGCATGTATGTGTATATAACATATATGTAGGTGTGTATATACATCTCATATATGTTAAATCCCACTCCTTGCTTTCTTTGGTGTCTTGCTTTACTTGCTCAAGATTACATGTTATCAAAATTGCTGCACATGGTGTCAGTTTGCTCACAGTCTGCTCACATACCATAATTTACCTGCCTCTTCTATAGTTGATAGCTATTTGGATTGTTTTCAATTTGGGAGTATTGTGAACAACCCTTTCATGACTCTCCTGTACATGGAAGATTTCTGTAAGTACGTTCCTGCAAGGAGAGCCGCTGGACATGGAATGTATGTCTTCACATACACTAGAGCACTGGGAACTATTTACCAAAGTGGTTGTACCAATTAACACGATGACCAGCAAGGCATCTGACTTCCTTCAGTCAACCTCCTTACCCACACTTTGTATTAACTAAGCTTTTGAGTTTTGCCAATCTTGTGAGTGTCTAATTGTCTTTCATTGTGGTTAAAATGGACATTCTCCTGATTGCTAATAAGCTTGGCCATATTTTAATGTGTTTATTAGCTATTTGGATTTCCATCATCTGGTTTTGAGATTTTTAAACCAACTGGAGAGTAGATTCTGACGTCAGACCCTGAGGGCTATATCTGCAGCTCCTCTTGGGCAGAGCTTAACTTCTCAGTCTGCAAGTCTCAAGTGGGAACAGCAGTAGTGCCTGCCTCATCTAGTTTAAATGGCATGATACACATACTTAGAACAATGTTGGGCACATAGGAAGAGCTCAGTAACTGTGAGCCATGACACCTCCATTGCCATCAATGCTTGAGACATATTTAGACTTGGGTTTAAGCTGGTGCTCCACCAGTCCTTGCTGTGTGATTATGACCAGGTCAGTTTCTCTCTCGGCCTGGTTTGTTTTTTGTTTTTTGTGGGTGTGTGTTTTTTTTTTTGGTAAATCTGTGAAATCAGAATAATGGTGAAACCTATTCTATAGGGTTGCTTTGAGAATTTAATGACACAAAATGTTAAAAACTTAGCAAACTGTGTGGGACATAATAAATGCTCAGTTTATGATGCCTGTTATTATTGTGATTACATTATACAGTGAAAATTTAGGTTACAGAAGTTCAGTATAATCCAGCTGTAAAAAGGAATGTCTTTGTGTGAACATAGACAAAAGATCTGGAAGGAAACCATAAGTATCTGTAAGTAGAGGGATTAATTTAATGTCACCTTTGCTTATCTGCAAGGTACACAGTTTCCATAGTGAATTTGTTTGTTTGTTTTTGGAGGGGAAGAATGTTTTCATTTAAACTCTAAGTGATCTGGATTATAGTTGCCCAGACCTAGGAGTAGGGAGAAGGAAGGACTGGAGTGATGGGAGAAAGCATGGACTTAGAAGATTATGAATGAAAAATGGTTAAGAACTGGCAGACTGCTTATCTTCTCATTTCCAGAGCCAAGGAATTGCTTCATTATATGCTCCACATCTCATATTAAGAGCTGTTGTATATTCCTATAATCTTCATTCAGTATTGAATCCAAGTTTTCTTTCTTTTCAGATTTTTTTTTCTGGTTAATTGCTAACTAATATCCTATAGGAATGCTATAAAATGAGTGCTGGTGAGGGTCGATTAAGTAGATTTTGCCAAGTTTTGGTAACACATTTTTTTTTCTTAAAAGAAAGATGATTTCCACCCATAGTACTTCTTAAGAGACTCCCATCCAAAAATTAAAGCCAAGGGCAACTTCTGGACAGAGAAACAAGAAGCCATTCTAACAATTTGGCCTACTTAAATTGGCTTACAACCACTTAAGAACCACAAATAACATTAACAATTTTTCTCTTTCGGGAAGAAACTTGATTGTGTAAAGTCAGACAGAGCTTGATCTAATCTAGGCCATTTTCAATTACTAGCCATGTGATCTTGGGCAAATCACTTAGCTTCTTGTTTTCCTCATTGTAAAATGCAGATAATTATAACCTGTCGTATACAACTGTTGAGGAAAAAAGTGAATGAGTAAATGAATGCAAAACATTTAACACATCATCTGGCCCATAGAAGGCTTTCAGTAAATGTTAGTAATTGTTAATTATAAGCGTGAAGATGGAGAGGCACAGAGAACCTTGTCCAGATTCCAATTTCTAAGCTCCATGTGGTGAAAAGACTAGACATGCCAATTTCAAGGAGAATTAAATTATATGGATCTTGTATTGAAAATTACTGGGGAGAGAAAATAAAGGTGGCCTCCCTTTTCTCCTCTCACCATGGAAACCAGGCCTAGAAAACCCAGATGCACATTTTCTGGCTTGGCTCCAAGAAAATAGTCCTTGATATGGGAGGAAACCCAGGTAACCTGCAGAATTAAACCCATCAGACCAGCAGGCGTGGATAGTCCTTTATATCATTTGAGTACCATGGGCTTTAGGCAGAAAATAGGCTGAATTATATGTGTCCATTACTTCAGAAATGACAAAATAGACTTATTCCCTCCACTGATCATTGGAAGCCAGAACATTTGCAATTCAAGTATCGGATAAAATGAAGCTCATTTTCTGCCATAGATTTCTTTCTCTTAGAAAGTGATGCAGTCCTGCACGTGGGGGTTCTCTTTCCCTTTCTCTCTCCAGCTGCATGAGGAAAAGAATGAACTATCAAAAGAAAGTGGCATTGTCCTTGCCCTTGATTTCAAGCGCAGATATCTGGCCTGTGAATTCCTCTGACCACATCTAGCCAGTACAATTCACTCCACCCCCGACTTAGTTTAATGCCACCAGTTTGACCAGTGACATCATCCACTGTAATCATCAAACTAATTAGGGTAAAAGCATGTCATTTTAATTTTAAATATTCAGGTAAAACCCAGTTCCTCATCTTTCAGAAAGGAGGACTCACGGCATTGTGATAAAGTGAAAACTGAAGTTATAACTGGAAGGCACTCTAAACTTTACAGCCCTCTGCATGTAATGTCGTATTATGTAAACAGTGGTTATAACAACACTTATCACTTACGAGCATCCTACTATGTCTGTGTCTACTTCTCTGATTGCTTCTTTGTTTAAAATCCTCTCCCCAGAAAGTAAGCTCCATGGACTGCAGACTTGGTCTGTGTTGCTCACTCCAGGGTCCCCAGCATCTGATACAGCACCAAGCACCCAGAGGCAATTAGTAGAAATTAATGAATTAATATTCTTTGTTAGGGAGTGGGCAGACGCCATCCTAAATAACGCTATAAAATAGTGTTTTCCAAAGGTAATCAGTGGCCCTCCTGAATCAGCCTCTGCTGGGGTGCGTCCTAAATGGAGAATCCTGAGGCTCACCTGAGACCCATGAAATCAGAAGCTCCCCAGGTAGTCAGAGGGGGGCTTGTCATTTCCAGCTGCGAGTCCCTACAGGTGATTGGGGGGTAATGGTTTCTACAGAAATGGAAAACATATGCCTTGTTCTGAGTGCAGACAGCTCCCCGAAGCCCATACCCATGTAAGGCTTGGTGCCGGCCATGGTGGTGATCTGCGTCTCCCTGGGCAGCATGGCGGCGATGTTGAAGTCTGTGATGTGCACGTGCCCTGGCGGGAGAGAAGGACCACAGAGAACGTTAAGTCCATTCAACCCAGTGGCATGCGCGTGCTTCTAACCGGAAGCTTATTCTGTAAATTCTTCTGTGCGTTGGGTACCAGCAGTAAAAGCTCAATCAGTCTGTCCTCAAATCAATATGCTCTTCAACCAGCAAACCCTCTAGCAAACTGGGAGCCAGAACAAGGTCCACAAAGATGAGTATCTGATTGTAAGTCTGCAGTTCAGCTTCAGAAAGTATTAACTTGGGGAGGGGCGCGTTAAGAGCACATGCTCTAATAATTCTACTTGGCCAATTTTTGTCCACAACATTTTAAGTTGGCATAACCTGTGAGTATCAACAGGGAACCAAGAGCTATGCAAAATATCAAATTGCCAATGGTCTCTGATGGGGTCGTTTTAAAAGAGAAACATTGTTACTATAAAGCACATATGAATGGAAATACAGCAGATCTTCGAATAGTGCTGCTTTGTTCAAGGTTGTTTTGTTATAAGATTGATTCCCAGCAGAAGCTACTGTCTGCGTGGAGTTTGCATGTTCTCCCCATGTCTGCATCCTAAAGATATGCACATGAGGTGAATTGGCATGTCTACATTGTCCCAGCGTGTGTGTGTGTGTGTGTGTGTGAGAGAGAGAGAGAGAGAGAGAGAGAGAGAGGCCCTGAGATGGAGGGGAGTCCTGTCCACGGTTGGTTCCCACTTTGTCCTTGAGCTGCCTGGATAGGTTCTGGCCACCCGGGTCCCTAAACTGAAATATGTAGGTTGAAAAATCATTCTCTTATTTTTACTCATCTTTCCTAAATATATATATGTAGCTCACCTTTATGTCAGTGTTTAATATTAGAAATGTTTGGGTCTTTATTTAAAAATTTGGTGATGCTTTCTTTTAAAAATATATTTTATTGATTTTTTGCAGAGGGGATGGGAGAGGGAGAGTTAGAAACATCGATGAGAGAGAAACATCGATCAGCTGCCTCCTGCACACCTCCTACTGAGAATGTGCCCGCAACCAAGGTACATGCCCTTGACCGGAATCGAACCTGGGATCTTTCAGTTCCCAGGCCGACGCTCTCTCCACTGAGCCAAACCAGTTAGACTTGGTGATGCTTTTATGACCAGAAGATGCTATAGGAACTTAACTCTTCTTTATGTCAATTAGCCAATAGGAAAATTGGGTTCCTTATATGTCATTTTGGTTAAAGTCACAGTTTCCAAGAATCTTCTGATGACATAGGACTTGGTATTTCTATTTCTTTGCTAGGAAAGAACCCCTTTGTATCCTTGTTTTTTCTGAAACAACATTAGTGGTTTTATTGTCTGTTAAGTCAGAATGGCCCCTAATGGTGCCCAATAAAATAACTCACCACAGGAAAGCAGGGGGGAACAGTTCAGCTTTATTTACAAAGAGGCTGTATAAAGAGTTCTAGACTGGGATCCAGGAGACTTGGGTCCTACTTTGACCTCTGCCCCTAAAGACACATTGCAACTTTAAGTCCCATTCCTGTACTGAACCTAAGTTTCCCTTCCTAAAAAGTGGAGTAGGTGGACTAGATGATTGCCTGGGTCTCTCTCAGCTCTAACATTCGTGCCATTGCTGTGTGGGTCTAACACTGAAATCCAGCAGGGAGCACATCTGCAAAGTGCATTGGAGTCTTTGCACCGGCAGTGAGAAGGAAGAAAGGGGCAGCCCCAGGAGCTCAGGCAGATAGGCTCATTATGTTAGCTGTTGGCATGAAAGCCATATGCTGTCAGAGGACCTGGAGGTGTTGGCATTTCCATTTCCATTCGTCCGTGGTCTCAAGGAGCTGTGGCTGTAATTGGAGTCGATGTCAACTGACTCTTCATCCAGGTCTCTCCGTCCATACTCCTCCTGCCAAACTTGACTGTCTACTCTTTGATGGCATCCACCCTGCTGCTGAAGATAAATGTCACTGCCTTTATTGCCAAGGTTTGCTTTATGCCCACAGTGTTTGTGTTTGCTTATGTGATTCCATTTCAAGACCAAGTAGCACTCATCTAGCTGAAAGTGAAGGTTTTCTTGCCTGAGTGGTACCAGTGGGTGACTTCAATAACTCACCCTATCAGAGTGTAGGTGGTCTCTGCTCTCTCGCTCTGTTTCCCTAGGGGGCATGCTCAGAGCACTGCATTGGTGGTTCACAAGCTTTGAGATGCTGTGGTTAAGAGCCTGTTCTCTGGGGTCAGACTATTTGGCTTTAAGTCCAGGTTCTCTCTCTAATAGGCTGTGTTACCTTAGAAAGGTGGCTGATCTCTCTGTAAAGGTGGGTGACTTTGATGATAATAGTCTCCTCATGAGATTGTTGGGAAGATCAAATGAAATCATGTCTGTGGGAGACAGCTCAGCATTTGGCAGGAAGTAAGTGTTCAATTGTTGCTGTTTGTCATCATCAGAAACTCCAGAGTTACATAAAGTACTGTGTGTGTGTGTGTGTGTGTGTGTGTGTGTGTGTGTGTATGCTAATACGATGCCCACTTGATTTTAAGCACATTTTGGGGATCTGCAAGGGGGGAGCTATTAAGATAGCAAGTTCTTTTTCACACCCACAGACTAAGTTTTTGCCTTTCTCTGTTCCCCAGGACTAGGGATGATATTAAGAAACCCACATTATAGATGATGCCATAATTTTATTTTGTCAGATATACCAGTCAGACAGTATTGTTCTTCCCGACAGAGCATTTATTTCCCAAATAACTTAAAAACATGAGAATTTCAGACACTGAAATTGATGGAATTGGATGGGGTGCTTAAATTGGCAGGATATGAAAAAATATAAAGCAGAACAACTGGTTAGGGGCCACCCAATGTCTAGTGGCTTCTTGGGCTCTGCACTAGTGAGTAATACATTGGGGGAGAACAGCAGCAGGTACCCCCTAAATTAAAACATAGTTAAAGTCAAATTCTGATGTGCAAGGAATGTTTATTCACACCATGGAAAGATTCTCCACTCTATGAAAAGATTTTGCTCCTTTAAATACCAATCTTTTCTGATGATTATGAACCAAGATGAATCAGTAAGAATAAAACAAAAGTTTCTGCTTGGTGCTGAATGAATATATATAAGCAATGCAGTATCATACACAGCTCACTTAGAGGAATGGGCACAGGAGGCAGATCAGAAATAGGCAATTATCCTTCCCAATTGCTAAAATCCCCAGGTAAGAGGCGCATGTAATAGCCTGTCTGGGGCAAAATATAGATGTGGACAGAGAGCATAAATGAAACATGGAAAATCACACCAGAAGACCCTCCAAAAGGCAGGCATTGATTTGCAGTTCAGTTGGTTCTCCCAAGAGCAACTCTACATGCTGAGCTCAGGGTAGGGAGGTTACCAGGAATTGGGTTTATTTAAAAGTGGTTCATTATGGTCCCTGGGAAATGCCTGAAAGCCTTAGTTTTTTCAAAATTTGAATAAATAGAAAGTAAATAACATTAAAATTTTCCCCCAGAAAGGGACCCCAAAACAATGTTTAGAGAAGAGCTCTCAATATTCTTTGTTTGTAAATATCCATGTACACATTTAATTCTTAAGCAATGTTTCTCTTTTTAACTGCAAAGATTCTCAAATGGAGTTCAGAATGAAATATAATACAGAAAAACCCTAACCACTCTGCCTGCTGGCCTTCTTGCCCCCAACTGCCCCCCCCCACTGCTGGCCTACTCATCCCCAACTGTCCCCCCGCCCCCACTGCTGGCCTGCTCGCCCCTAACTGCCCTCCCCTCCTGGCCTGATTGCCCTTAGCCGCCTCTGCCTCAGCCCCGACACCGTGGCTTTGTCCAGAAGGACATCCAGAAGGTCTCCCAGTCTAACTAGCATATTACCCTTTTATTAGTATAGATGTCAGTCTGTTTTTACAATGAGCCTAAGAAATAAATATTCTTTTTATCCCTGGAGAAACTAAGGTAGCAAAGGAAGTTTAGGCAACCTGTTGGCCCTCTCTGAGCAAGTGAGTAGGTGAATTGTTTTTATTTTATTAAATTTACCAGGATGACATCGATGAATAAAATGATACAGGTTTCAAGTGTACAATGCTATAATACATCATCCATATATTTCATTGTGTGTTAACCACACAAAGTCAAGTCTCCTTCCGTCACCATATATTTGGACCACTTTACCCTCTTCCACCCCCACTGCCCCCTCTTTCCCTCTAGTAACCACCATATGGTTGTCTGTATCTATGAATTTGTGTGTGTTTTTTATCTTGTCTGTTTGTTGCTTTCAGTGTTATATCCCACATATGAGTGAAATCATATGGTTCTTGGCTTTTCCCATCTGACTTATTTTGCTCAGCATGATATTCTCAAGATCCATCCATGTTGGCACAAGTGATGGTATTTCATCTTTCCTTAGGACTCAATAGTATTCCATTGTATACATGTATCACATCTTCTTTGGTTTTAAACTTCAGCAATCTGGTTCCAGAATCCACAATTAATCTTTCACAAGGATAGTCTCTAAGAGTGGTTAAACTTACAGATTAATTTATTTCTGGACCTTTCTCCCAATCTACAATCACCAACCTGGCAAGAAACCATGAGAAGGTGAAAGAAGTTGAATGCTAGAGGCCAGAATGACCTCATGGTAAAATTGGGATGAAACCATGTTTGAAATCTAAGATTAAAACACTGTTCTCTGAATTGGAAGGTAAATCTCGAACAAGTTTTCGCTGACAGGACCTGTATGTCTCCACTGAGAGCCTCAATGAATGGCAGAGCAATATATTGTAAACAAGGACAACCAGGACAGGTAGGAACAAAACCCCAACCTGGGTCCTGCTTGACCAGCCAGCCATGCACTTTCATGAGACCGTGGTGGGCAAACGAAGCACCTTTTTCTAAATTGTGCAAAGGTGGCCTCTATAGGCTAGGGGAGGCCCTCTCCATATCCGTGAAGCTCCATGGAGTTTATGTGCACCAGGGAGAGCTGGTGTGTTAACAAAAGTCACCTTCATGCTAGGTCTCACCATTGCTCACATTTCTGAAATCCAGAGAATCTGTTCCCAAATGCCAGAAGCAGTGAAGGGAAGGAAGAAATAAGGCGTTAAAAGTTGAAAAATCTTTTTAGACAGTCTGTAAATAAATAATGCTCCCGAGCCTTGAAATTAGAGGTCATACACAGAAGTGTTTCTTAGCTCTCTGAGCACAGGTGGGGTCTGGCAAATCAGGTTCAAATGCAACTAGATAAATAAATAATGAGCCATGGATGGTACTTGGAGTTTCAGTCCCACTTGCAAATCCTTTCTGTTAAAGTCACATGAGTAAGGAGCTTTGCAGATTCACGACTCATCCAGCAGCTTTCTGAAAAGAACGAGGATCTTATTGCCACTGTAACATTGATAACGTATAGTCTCCTCTGATGGACCAATAAATCCAAATGTACATTCAAATAAGTATTAGAAAGAGAATAGACACATTTAATCATTGTTGGCAAAAGCTTGTTCTACAGGGTATCTTTAATCAGTGTTTTTTGAACTTCTGGCATTCATTTTTTTCACCTTCATGGTTCTTCCCATATCCCTATATCACATTTCTATCTGGGTACCACATATTGTCATCTACTTTATATTTTTCTTTAAAGTGGCTGACTTTTTTTTTTCAGAAAGAGGGAAGGAGGGAGGGAGAGAGGGGAAGAGAGAGAGAGAGAGAGATCTATTTTTGTTGTTCCACTTATTTATGCACTCATTGGTTGATTCTTGTATGTACCCTGACCAGGGATCGAACCTGCAACCTTGGTATATTGGATGATGCTCTAACCCAGTGGTCGGCAAACCGCGGCTCGCGAGCCACATGCGGCTCGTGAGCCGCGGTTTGCCACTCTGTTGACTAGTGAGTTTGCCGACCACTGCTCTAACCAATTGAGATACCTGGCCAGAACACTGGTTGATTTTTTGAACAGAAAACTTGATATCTCTTCTGCAAATGTAAGACCAATTTGCCCTTCTAAGAAGGAAAGCATAAAAGTGGGTGCAATGCCAACAAAACAGTGTTCCAGATTTATAGGGAAATACCAATTCCTGCTTAATGCACTAAGTTTGAGGCCTGTTCATCTTTATTAAAAAAAAGGAGACAGTGGTCATAAAGATAGTAAGGTAAACCAGCACCAAAAAAACTGTAATGGTTTTCTTGAAGAAATGAGTTGGAGTGGAAGGACATGGAAAAGAGAGTTACTTTCTCATTATGTAAATTCAGTGTTATTTAGGGTATATTGGTGTATTACACCACTTCTGTAAATACTAACGTTTCTTCAGATTATCCCTCCCACTTATAAATGGAGTAGGTACCCAGGACAGTGTGGCTCAGTTGGTTGAAGCATCATCCTGTGCACCAAAGACTCACAGGTTCCATTCCTACTGGGGGCATGTGTGTGTGAGGCAACCGATAGATTTTTTCCCTCTCACATCAATGTTTCTCTCTCTCTCTCTCTCTCTTTCTCTCTCTCTTTCTCTCTCTCTCTCTCTCTCTCTCTCTCTCTCTCTCTCTCTCTCTCTCTCTCTCTCTCTCTCTCTCTCTCCCTCTCCCTCTCAGCAATAAAAATATATCCTTGGGCAAGGATTAAAAATAAATAAAATGGAGTTTGTACATGTAACTCAAGTCAATCAAGCAAGACACCTTTTCTATGTGTAATACTCCTTAGCTGGGGATAATCATTATGTTTTATATACAAGTCTAGTTGGTTGCAAACAAATCATTCACTTACCATGTTCATCAAGCAAAATATTGTCAGGCTTCATATCCCTAGGGGAGTAAAAAGAAAAGAGAAAGTTGCTTATAATAAAACAAATATAACTAAAGGAGAAAGTGCTCAAGAATGCTAAGTAGGGTTGAAATAATGTACTGGCCCCTCATTGCTCACAATCTTATTAAATTCTCACAGTGAATCTATGAGACAATGACCATGAACACCCCCAATTTCTAGATCAGAAAGCCAAGGCTTAAAAAGGTTAAGTAACTTAGCCCAGGAACAGAGATAGGAAATGGAAGAACTGGGCTCTGAGCCTGGTCTCCCTCATTCAAAAACTCAGACTCTTAACTTCTATAGCATATGATATCTAAGCATATAAGTATTGCTCCATAGGGCCATACGGGGCATTTAAATTGTCATAAGGTAGTAGTACTAATTATCATTTACACAAATTCTCATCTGTGTAAATCTGGGATGACTGTAAAGACTCTATAAAATAAGAAACAAAAAAGCTCTATAATGCGAGTTTATTTTAAATGTGCAGAGATTAGAATTTTCCTTAGGATGATGCTATAATTCTCTAGTAACTTAATATTATTCCAGGGTGAAGGTGGTTGATTAAAAGATTTGGACCAGTCTTCGGTGCTTTGGTGAGATCCTTAAATCCCTAGAAGGGAACAAAACCCACCCTGTTCCAGTAAAGGAAGTAGTTTTATGATTACTACTTAGAGGAGTAGCTTGTAGAATTTTCAAAATTCTTCTGAAACAGGTATTGTAAGCAGTGCTCCTCGATCAGAGAAGAGCGATGCGGTGCCTGCTCCCCTGGTCCTCCCCTCTCAGGTTTTACTGCCCTTCCCTAACGTACCATTAGGGCACTTCAGCCTAAATTCACAGAAGCCATTAGGGAAGAAACTCTGAAATCGGTTTTGGGAAAACACTTTCAGCCTAGTCAAGTGGCTTTTATGTCACTTGAATAAGGTGACCTTGGTCTTTGACAGGCCAAGATTGTCAGGGTCCTCTTTTCTTAAAAATATTATTAAATAACAAGCACCTTACCTACAAACAGAACCAAGTATATGCCACCCCCAACATGCAGATGCATGGATAGTTTCATGAACTTTGAGTATTTTCTCATTTAGTTTGTTAGGGTCTTAACATTCATTCTGGATTCATAAGTGATCATCTGTAGCTATGACAGATGGTGCCCGGTGCAATTTTCTAAAAAGATAGCATGTAGGGGGTTTCCAACTGCATGCTTCTATGGCTAATTTCTCAATATTGCATATTCTGCCCTATACCCTTGGATGGATCCCATTATTTCAAGAATTACCAAGTTCAAACTCACTAGTATATGGAATAAAGTCTCTTTTCTCACCTGGCTCCTATCCTCCAGCCACATGGAAGCACACGCAGTCCCCTAAATGTCCCCTGTATCCCCCTACCTTCTGCTGTTCCTTCTCCAGAATCAGAGCCCTCTTACCACTGCAACCAGACAGTGCAGATTCATCCTTCACTTCATAGCTCAGATGCCACTTCCTGCAGGAAGCCTTTCCTGATTTCCTAGTTCTTAGTCAATGGCCCCTCCTATGTGCTCTGCAGAGTACACTTCTTTCATCACAACATTTATCATTTATATTTATTTTGTTCTCCAACTGGATCATGAACTCCTTGATATCAGGTTTCTAAATTAGTGTCATACTCCATCACATAGGCTCACAGTGTCTGGTGGCCAGTATATGAATGACTGTATGGTAAAGGAAAATGTCTAGTGCATTCAAGGTTAATCTTAACAGTATCTACCAGAGCACTACAGTGCACGTCCAAACACTCTACAGTTGAAAGCTTGGGTAGACCAGGAGCTAGGCTCTTACTACCTCTTTCAGACCTGCATCCAGTGAGTGCCAGTTAGTGTCTGCCAAGCAAGGAGGAGGCCCCAGGAGCCCAGCCAGGAAGGAAGAGACCTGGATATGGCAAGATCAGCAGGCTGATTCTGTGGCCTGGATTTATGAGGGCTTGCTGGGAAAAATGAATTGCTCTGGATCTGAAACTTTATGAGCTTCTATAAATCTCTGAGCATCATTTTATTTTACATATGATTATACCCACTATTTGTCCCAGAAACTAAAGATGATGCTTAAAGAATAATAGAGATCAGAGAGGAAACAATTAGTTTAATGTGTCACCTCTAACTTCAATCTCATATTCATTTATTCATGAAATATGTATTTTAATAAGTCACTATGCTAGGACTTCAGAAATATAAAGACAACTGAGATATAGTTCCTCTAGGGATAAAGAGGATAAGACAGATTCATAAAGAACCATGCCAAAAAAAAAAAAGGCTTAACGTGGCAAAGGCGTGTATTTACTACTAAATTCAGAAAAAAAGTGACTATTTAAAAAGAAAAAGTGGACTTTCCACCTAAAAATAAAGTAGGCATAGATTCTAAATACATAGTTTTCCCAAAAGGTGATGAGGTGAATTCTGAGTCACTACAGGGTCAGCTGCAGACTGATAACATTGTTTATTCATACACCAGGAGAAAGAAAATGAAAAGAAACCCAGTGTGCTATATAAAAATTCCTGCTAGAACAAGTTGAGATTTTTTCTCATTCTGAAATTTAGCACCACTTTATCTTTTCAAATAATCCTAAATATGAACTAACTTATGCTAATGTTTCTTTCATTTAAGGCAATCTGTAATATAGTTTCACTTAAGGTGACTTATGATATGGTTTCACTTAAAGCTCTATAATATGATTTCACCTAATGGCTACCCAACCTGGATATGTTCAGAATCACCACACAGGAATGCTTTAAACGTGGATTCTGTGACCTACCTGGCTCAGTCCTGTAGCAACTGGACTCTCTGTGGATAGGCCCAGGCATCTGTCCAAAACAGACTCTTCCAGACCTTATGTACAGTCATGTTCAGAAATACCACCCAGGCATGGTTCAAGTCCAAAAACAGCAATCTGATTTTAAAATACGAACTGCTT
Source organism: Corynorhinus townsendii (assembly GCA_026230045.1). Lineage (NCBI taxonomy): Eukaryota > Metazoa > Chordata > Mammalia > Chiroptera > Vespertilionidae > Corynorhinus > Corynorhinus townsendii. Next base: position 148,474,233 of record JAPDVU010000006.1, on the reverse strand, counting down.
ACAAGCTTATCTATGAATGTAAAAGTGTTGGAAAAGTACAGCACCTACCACTCTGGACAAATTCTTTGGTTAAAATGTACATGGAGGTCTCTTACAACCTACACACCATTAGCAGGGAGCTAATGCTGACAATGTCTGTGTGGGTATTCCATCTAATACCTTAGCCTCTCATTTCCCCGACTTTCCTCCAATCTTTTCATCTATCCCACCCAATTGTTTCCTTATCCCTATTTCCTTAATCATTCCTTCGTCTTTATTCTAGCCTACCCCCTGCCCAGCATGACCACCCATCCAATACAATTCCCAAACTGGCACATCAACGTCTCAGAGAAAGGACATCTTTTCTGCAGGCTCCCCAAAGTGCCCAGAACAAAGGAAGTGCTTAAGTAAATATCAGTCATAAAAATGGGTGAATCTGAAAAAAAAAAAAAAAAGGGTGAATGTGGTTCCTTGGGTTCCCAGACTTCTGGAAAAATAAGCCATGCATTCTTTTTTCCCTTAAGAAAAGAAAAGAAAAAAAAAAAAGAACAACTCCCTCTCCCACTCCCCCCAAAAAAACAACACACCAACGGCAAACAACTCTCTATGCCAGATGCACTATATTTACTGTTAGTCAACTAACCAATTGATCACTTTAGTAAGTGGATGAGTATGTAACTAGAGTAAGAGCGATAAAGCTGTGATTTCTGCAGTGTGAGCCCCTGGGTGCAGAGGGAAGGTTCTAGAATGTGGGGAGTGGTAAAGTGCAATCCTAGGTGCACACACACTAGAAACTCTTCGTGGCATCTTGATTGGAAGAAACAGAGCAGGCCACGCCCTGCTTTCTCAGATGACTCCTACTGTGGAGTCAAGTGAAACAGCATGTGCAAATGTAATGCTCCCCGTGGCGGGGTCCAAGGTGGGAACTGATATACCTGCCATCTCACCTGAATGCCTTCCCAGGACATTAGCAGAACTTAATAGGCTAATTACATCCCTTCACTGCACCTACCCTGGGATCAAGTCACTCACCCCGCAATCCAATACGAGGTGTTGTGAGAACAGGGAACAAGAAAATCAGTGTATCCAAACCAAAATCGACTCCCTCCCTGTCCCCCAGCTTTCTAATAGGTCCACAGTTTGGTTTTAATTCTCTGTTACATAATAGTCTCCTAGGTTGGGTCTTCAAGTTCTTGAGAGGGGAAAATATCATACATATAGTTCTATAGTATATATTTAGGGTGTCACCTAAAGGCTATTGGTCACATAGATCTATGTTAAGAAAAGAGTTGTTTGTGGTGGGAGAGTGTCAGGAGAAATTGTAAGCAGAAACACATCATTTGGAACCGGAGGTGGAGGTGAACATTGCCAGGACTGGATTATTACAGACCAGGTCTCATCTTCCATAGTTATTACAACATTATTGACTGTCTTCCCTGTGTTGTACTTTACATCCCCATGACTATTTTGTAACCACCAATTTGCACATCTCAATTCCTTCCCCTTTTTCACCAATTCCTCCAATTCCCCTCCCATCTGCCAACCATGAAACTGTTCTCTATATTCCTAAGTTTGTTTCTGTGTTTTTGTTGTTGTTTATTTTATCTATATTTCTAAGTTTATTTCTATTTTTTGTTTATTTTGTTTTTCAGATTCCACATATAAGTGAAATCCACATACTTATTCACCTGCAGTCCCACCACTGTGCCTCCTTCTCTGGCCTTAGAGCCAGGGTCTAGATTCACACAGTCTGCACTCATATCCTGGGGCCAACTGTCAGGAGCTCTGTATGTGACTTAGAATTTATTAAAAGCTCAGTGCAGGCTAGTTAAGTGTTAACCTGGAAGTGAGCAGTTCTTTACCTTTTTCACATGGGTTTTTACGAATGGGTAGCCTTGTGTGAAAAGCCCAATTCCAAAGTTCCTTTCAAAACTGCCTGATACATGATACAAAGAAGGCAGATTCTCCTGTTTTCACAATGCGTAATTCATGCTCATTCATTATTCCGTAACCTGGGAGCAGGTGCTCAGTAGAACATATCAACCTAATACCCTCATTACTGCACTGCCGTTTTGTTCTTGAGGCTCAGTTGCCTTTCTGCTCTGGGAGTTAGAAACAGAACCTGGGGAAGGGCTTGTGAGCTACTGAAGCAAAGATTTATCCAACCAGAAAGAAAGTGCATTTTCTTAACCATCCCATAGAAAATAGTAGCCTGCACCCAAAATCTATTACCCCACTGCAGTAAAGAGAAAAGGTTATCAATATATGGAAGGAAGAAAGCCAGCATCAAGTGAAACAGGCACAATATAAGTAATTAGATAATCTATCACTCCTTTGGGGCTTTTAATTTTCTCATGCTGGAATTGCTGATTTGATCATTTGGAAACGATTTAACTTTCCTTCAAGATATTTAAATGCAAAACAAAATGTTATTTTAAAAAACCACAAATAGTTGAAACACCTCACCAAATCTGAAATACAGAAGTAAGCAAAGATAGTTTCCGGGCAACATAAAATAGGTTACCATATCCTAAAGCAAATGGATTGGACTACCATAATTTTATAAGCAGTTCTAACAGGTTTTGTTATCTGATCTCCCATCCCATAATATATTTGAAGACAGAAGCTGATCTGAGTAACACCAGCTAAAGAAGCAAAGATTGAAATCTTAGCAGCTAAGAAAATGATTAAAACATACTAGCAGGGGTAATGGGGGAATAAGGACACATATGTAACACCTTAATAAAGAAATTTAAAAAAACAACATACTGTATTAGTTTACTAGGGCTGCTGCAATGAAAAGTGGCTTTAAAAAACAGTCCAGAGATGGAAGATGCTGACAACGCCTTGCCACGCGAGCAGTCAGCAGCTGTGCACCGCTGCAGGTTACCTAGGACCAAACCAGAGAGGGTCGGACCTGCATTGCCAACATGTGCCCACCATCCAGATATCATTGCTGACATGTACACATAAGGAACTGTTAGACATTGAAACGGGGACTCAGAACTGTTGGACATTGAAATTGGGACTCAAACATTTTTTTGTTTTATCTTGTTTTGTTATTATATGTTTATTTCTAGTCTGCAAAGGCAAAACTTTTTAAAGGAAAGAAATGGTGGGAAAAAGATACAGAGGCAAAGAAGCATTGAACAGACTGTCAAACTACATTGGGAAGACATGGGAGGTTGGGCAAGGGGGGCTGTAAGAGACCAACCGAAGGACTTGTACACATGCACATAAGCACAACCAATGGATATAAGACACTGGGGCGGGGGGGGAGGGTGGGCAGGTGAAGGCATGTACTGGGGGGTAGGGGAGGTCGGGGGGAGATCAATGGGGGAAAAAAAGGAGACATATCTACTACTATTTGTAATACTTAAAACAATAAAAAAATGGTTAAAAATATATATATATAGTTGAAGCAGCATTACCTAAAAAAAATAAATAAATAAACCAGAGATTTATTGTCTCAAAATTCTGGAGGCTAGAAGTCCAAAATCAAGGTGTCAGCAGGGCCCTGCTCCCTCTGTAAACTGCAGGGGATGGTCCTTCCTTGCTTCTTCCTAGCCTCTGTTGGTTTGCTGGCAATCTTTGAACTTTTTCCCAAACCTTCATTTTCACATGGAGTTTTTCCTGTAACCCTTCATGTCACCTTCCCTCTGAATATGTTTCTCCCTGTGTCCAAATTCCCTGTTTTGATAAGGACACCAGTTACATTGGATTAGAGCCCTCCCTAATGAACTAATTTTTACTTGATTACCTCTATCAAGACCCTATTTCCTATTAAAGCCACATTCTGAGATACTGGGGGCTAGGACTTCAATATATCTTGTTTTTGGAGAGGACACACAACTTAACCTATAACACCAACTAAAAATATGTCTATAAACTAATGTTCATTGCTATTGGGTAAATAGCACTAAAGAGCTTGTTTGACCTTGAGGATGTCTATTATTTCGCCCATCAGCAGATAACTGGATTAAAAAACTGTGGTACATCTACACAATGGAATACCACACTGCAGTAAAAAAGAAGGAATTCTTACCATTTGCAACAGCATGGATGGAACTGGAGAGCATTATGCTACGTGAAATAAGCCCGTCAGAGAAAGATAAATATCACATGATCTTACTCATTTATGGAATATAATGAACAACATAAACTGATGAACAAAAATAGATCCAGAGACAGAAACATCGATCAGACCATTAAACCTCAGAGGGATGGTAGGGGAGGGTGGGAGTAAGGGGCAGAGATCAATCAAAGGACTTGTATGCATGCATATAAGCCTAACCAATGGACACATACCACAGGAGCATGGGTGTGTGTGGGGGGGGGGGGGGGCGGGTAATGAGGGAATAAGGACACATATGTAACCCCATAATCAATAAAGAAATTAAAAAAAAAAAGAGTGAAACTAAAGGAGCCTAATATGAAGAGCAGGGTCTTGAAATCAGATAATCCTACTTTTGAATCTGGCCTTAGTATACTAACTGTATGATACTGAGCAAGTTACTTAACCGCATCGTGGTATTGTTGACTATCAAAATAGGCAGTGTGTGCAAAATGCTTATGAGTGTGGTGCCTAATTCTTGATATGTGCATAAGTGATAGCTCTTCTTCAGTCATTAAGAAAATGATGTATGTACTTTGTAGTATAACTTAAATGGTTAAATGTTGGTGAGTAGAAAGGAGTAAACACCTCCTGGAATTAGCAAAACATCTCTCCAGCTGACTCATTCCCACGGGCTTCAGAGAGTTGGGGTGTCACTGTGTTGGCAAGTTCATTTCTCAGGAGCTCATCTGTCACTTAACGATCATTGACAGAAATGATTAGCAGCAGAAATATCTTATTTTTTCCTCTCAGTTACCATCTCAGGAAAATAAGATGTGACTTCCGGGCTACTACTGTGTGTGTGAGTCAGACAAAAAGGTGAAACTCAGCCTAGGAGATCTCTGCCTGTAAAAGACCTGGGTTCAAACAAATACTGTTGGTTCACAACTGAATTGCAAATAACACCTTGATTAGTAAATGTGCTGGAAGCTGTTTATCACACCTCACTGTCACATGCTCTGTTGACAGTCCATTTCCCTCATGCAGCCTTCTTGGGGAGAAGTGGGAGTGTGGTAGAGAAGAGAAGGACAAATGAGACCATACTTTGAAGAGCATCCTACCCGTGCTGAGAAGAAATCACCCTAGACTCTTTAGTATGAAAGAACCATTCTTGATCATTTGACCCTTTTTAATAGAGGAGTTCAAAGCTATGTTTAAGCTCACAGAGACAACTGGTGTCAGAGTCTGGTTTAGTACAACTTCTTCAGAAGAAGTATGGTGGACAGACTTTATGGTGACCCCATGATCCCCACCTCCTGGTGTTCAGGTCTTGTATAATCCCAAGCCCCCGAGTGTGGGCTGGTTGTATGGCTTGCTTCTAACCAACATTATAAGGCAAAGGTTGATAGGAGGTCACTCTTGTGATTGTGATATATTATGTCATGTTATTCAATGATATATATTCTGTCTTGCTCACAGACTCACTCCAGAGTCTTTCCCTCCTCACTGAATTTGAAAAAAACACACACACAAGTTGCCATGAGTTCTATAGCCCAACAGAAATGAATTTTGTCTACTTCCTGACTGAACATGGAAGTGCACTATTGTCCAGTCCAGCCTCCAGAAAAAAGCCCAGGTCTGGCCAATGCCTTGCTTGCAGCTTTGCAGAGAACCCAGCTCAGATGTGCCAAGACTCCTGATGCAAGGAAACTATGAGATAATCAATGTGTATTAACCATTATATTTGTGGTCATTTGTCACACAGCATAAAAAACTAATAACTAAAACTAATGGGGGAAAGTCACACACACACCAGGGGTATGCAATAGGAATGCACACACACACCAGGGGTATGCAATAGGAATGTGTGGAATAAATTCAAAATTGCTGAAAACAGTGTTTTCCACAGCAACCTTTACCGTCTATGTTCACCCAAGGATAATTGTACATACTGCCCTCATTCATTGGTTCAGTTGTTGATTTATTCAGCAATCACTCTGGATTAGATTACAAAAATGAGTGAGGTGTAGTTTGCACCCATAGGGCTTAAGTTTGGGAGGAAGAGAAAGCTTTTTATATAAAAAAAGGCAATGTGTTCCAGGGGCAACAATTAGAAGTATGATCGTGAGCGTTGTGAAGATGCAACTGTGTGAGTGACGTGTGTGTGGTTGTGTGTGTAGCTCAGGACATGCACATCTCTGCTTGTTTTCTTTATAGTACGTGCCATCGAATTACATGCCTTTCTGGTGTCAGTACTGAAGTGTTTACTTGACTCCCTTTCACTCTGTAATATTGTCAGTTCTGGACGACAGGGGAGCTGTCTGTCCTTTCACCGTTGGAGGTCAGCACTGAGAACACTGCCTGGCAAAGGAGCTCAAGAATCAGTTTTTGAATGAATATTTATGACCGAAGCATTATTCCTAAGTTTTTTTCTTTCACAATCAAGATGATGATTTCTAGAAAAATGATAGAAATGTCTCACAAGTAGCTACTGCAATCCAAGAGGAAATGTGCATCTAACAGAAGCTCTGAGATGAACCCGGGTGTCAGTTATTGGTTCCTGTGATTACAGCAAAGAAGACAAAGGTGATGAATAAAAATTTCATCTGTTTTTTGACAATCATCAATTTTCTTATTCCTACTTCAACATATCTGTAATCAATTAGAAATTAAATTTTTGCAACTCTCTCTGCTGTACTGTAATTATTTATACAAATTTCCTAATTATAGTTTTATCCCATTCCTATAGGAATTTAGAAATCAGTGAGTTATATCTTCATTAGAGTAGGGGTAACTCCTGGAAAGAGGAAGAGACAATCACACATCCACTCAACTGGTATTTTGATCCAAGATGATTTACTGTTCAAGTGTCCCATACAATTAATCTCATTAGCTTAAATTCATACTTGGGTCTTCCTTGACACCTTACAAGGGAGTGAGTACACATTTATCTTTGGGCTGTAATAATTACTTTTTATCCCATTATTCTATATCCAAGAGACTGTGACAACCAACTAATTAAATAGTATTATCCCATAGGGAGGATTGTAATGACTTTTATTTTCCTGCCTTTTTTTTTTTATAAACAAAAGCAAATAACACTTTGTCCATATTTTAAAATCTTCATTTACCAATTTGATGTAAGTAAAGAGGAATACTGAATTAGAAACTGGCCATAATTTGGAAACTAAAGCTGATTTTTAAAGCTGTCCTCATAGAAAAACACTTGACTTCTTGACTAAAAAAGAAAACTGCTAATTGTACAGTTGCAAATTAATGGTTATTATGCATTCCGTGTCTTTCACAACAAGCATAGAAAATAACAATTCTAAAATCGAGGGAAATTAGCTAAATATTCTACAAACTTAGGAAAGTACAGAAAAAAATTTCAAGTCTGTGGATTTTTAAAAAATCCACAAACAAAACTCCATGTCTCACTTGGAAATTATGTCAGAAACAGGACCTATTGTATTTTTTTAAAAATAAACTAGACTACACATTGCTGGCAAGAAAGTGAATACGGACAAAAAATTAAAACAGCCCATCCAAGGTTACCACCCAGAGACAAATAAGTATTTTTACTCACTTAGCTTTCTTTACAAGGACTAGATTCTTCTTCCCGCTTTGGCTATTAAAATCCTTTTTAAACCCTCTGAGCTCTCAAGAAACTTTGTTTTGTTACCCCAACCAAGTTCTTCTCTGAAATACTTTGGTCTTTCTTGCACAATTCAGCTTCTAGTTTTAGAAGATTGGTTCCACACATATCATCTTCACTGTACAGCCAGACCGTGGGAGCTTCAGGCAGGTGGTCATGAACCTTACAAACTATATCCTTGACTGTGCTCAACATCTGTAGGGCGGAGGGTAGCCAAGACCTCTGCATTTGCATCAAGTGATGCATCACCTACTTGTTAGCTAAGTTATTCTCTGAACCAGAGTTTCGTCAACTGTAAAATAGGGACAATCACACCACCAACCTCCTGGGTTGTGGGCAGATTGGGTGAAATAATTCACTATTGCTTAGCACAGTGTCTGGTACCCAGGAAGCCCTCAGAAAATGGCAGTCTTCTGCTCCACATATATTTGCTGACTAATGGATAATCCTGAATCTTCTACCAGATCCAGAGACAAAATGTTTCTCATCTGAAATTAGGAAGTCACATATTGTACAGCTACAGGTTTACGCAGATGGTCTTTCCTTATCTGGGGAATCTTACTGTATTTCGGCGATACTTTCCACCACCCCCTTCACTCATTGGCACTCAGGAGGTGTCTTACAATCCAGTCTTCCAAGCAGCTGAGAGATGTTTGGTTTTGTTTTCTTAGAGTCAATCAAATCCAGCACAAACTGATAGATACTTTTGAAGAAAGAGATTTTAGAGAATTATATTCCGAAGCTTCTATCTCTCCTTCTATGTTGCTCTTCATACTTTTAACTCTGCCCCATAAGCCCCACTCTCAGAGTGCCACCGTCCTTGTCCTTTAAATGTCATAGACAAAGAGACACTGCTCATTTTTACCATGGCCATGTTTTCTAAGCCATTTGACAGCATTTCAAATTGATACCACTTCAAACTGATTCCTGGTACTCTGAGCACAGAAAGTTATGGTTATTAGAGCTGTCTCACAATTAAAAATGCCTATCTGGTTATGACTGTCTTGGAAAGTCTTCATGATATTGATATATGTCCTGATTTTCCCAGAATATTTTTTAGTTTTGCCTTTTGTCCCAGCATAATTATTAGCAGCACTTCCTTTCATCCTCAGGTGTACTCTGGTTTGGACGATGGATGATAAGATTACCCAAGGTGAAAACCAAGGTAGGTCCAAAGTTTCTAGTTTTCATGTGGTATATTTTAATTTTGTCTTTGTTATTTGTAACCTGTGCTTCTAGTCAACTAGTCATTTGTGTGGTTCAGGCAGTGTTCATTCCTTCATATTCTACTGCATACTGATTATACAATGAAAAGCAAAACATACATGGCCCTAACATCTGGAGTTTACAACTTAGAAGAGCAAACACACACTAATTAATTACACATCATAAATGTCACAACTCCTCGGGAGAGGTGCAAGATGCTCTGACTGCGACACGAGGAGTGGGTGGGCCTTGCAGGCAATAGAAATGCCCCTGCATTGTTTGCTTCATCCCGGAGCGTGTCACTTCATTTTAACACAGTGTTCAAAATGCCACTGAGTCTGCCTTCCATTCATTTGCTATGATGCAGAGACATTTCAGTACAAAGAGGCCTTTCTGAAGTCACACACAAAGTCATGATCATGGGTGTGTAAAGGGCAGTGAACAGAAAGTTAATCTTGGTTTCATACTAAAGTGGCAAAATGATATGGGATCAATAAACAGGGAGAGGACAGAACAATGATATTTGGGATTTGGGTACCAATGGTATCAAGTTTTCTGTTTTGTTTTGGGTTGGGTTTTCCGCTCTGGAATTCCTTTAGGGGCACAGTTCTAAGCATACAGCAAAAGGGCCCAGAGCATCTTGACTCATGATGACAGTGAAAGTGAAGCTCAGAGAAAGAAGGAATGCAACCCACATTCAAACAGAGAAAGGAGAAGGTTAAAAGGCTTGGTTTCCCACAGTTCCTGTCTCCTTTCTGAGATCTATAATGTCGGCAACCAAAATAGACAGTGGTTGGCTATTGGTGGGGAGGATGAGTGAGCCTGGAGGCTCTGGGAGTGACTCCATAGGCTACGAATAAGCAACGTTTTCCTGAGAAAGCACTGTGGGAGAGCAGAAACCAATGTGGGAGCCTGTGTGAGAAAGACCGCTGGGAACAGGATTCTAGTTATTGACAAAGCGCCAGGTGTGTAAATTTACTTCCCACATCATGATTCACGGGTCTGCTTCCCACTTATCTGTTTTTCCGAAGAGCACATTTACAGTACAAATAGGCCCTTCCAAAGACAGGAAATTAAATAATAACTATGTAAGTGTACTGGGCCAAGGCCAAAAGAAAAAGAAAAAAAAATTGGTTCATGGTGCCTGCACAGAGAATCTATAAATTATTACGCTGCCTCTTCACTAATCCAGATAAGTTCCACATACATGTTAACTATGGTTGGCAAATATTTTATCTAGCCAAATGTTTACTAAATGAGACATGATTATAATTAAAAACTCAGCAAATTCTTCAAGGATTAGAGATGACACTGGTGGTCACATGTGTTGATTTTTCATTTAATGGTGTGTAATGAATGCAAGTTGAGGTAGCAGATAGAACTCTCCCTCTGGGATCAATAAGCCTAAGTTTAAATCCTGGCAATGCCATTTGTCACCTGTTTGTCCTTGGAGAATCTTTGAGCCATGGTTTCCTCATCTGTGCAATGGGGATATTATAATGACATCAGGATTCCACCTTCAGTTTTGAGAATTAAATAAGATCCCACGTGAAAGTCCTTAGCAGTGCCTGGCATGTCATCAGGAAATAGTAGCTGCTTTGATGGTGATTGGGCTCAAAATTCTCACCAGTAACCTAGGTAAAAATTTAATGTTTCCTAATCATGGTTTTCTCATATTTAGACTGACCTAACTGTGTCTGCTCTGTTCACTTACCACAAATTATTACAGTGATCAAGCGATATGTCACATAGGAAATCATCATTAAAACTACCAATTTCTTTATAAATGTAAAGTATTATCTTTCCCCTCTATTGTCTCTTTGGGTTTATAGCTGCCTTGTTATAGTTCACCCTTAAACAACACAGGTTTGAACTGTACGGGTCCATTTATATGTTGATTCCCCCCATAAATACACAGTCGGCTGTTCTCATTCCAGGGTCTGGCACCTGCAAATTCAACCAACCATGGATCGAAAACAGTATTTTCTATCTACAGTTGGGAATCCTCAGATGCAGAGAGCAGACTGTGGGCCGTTTTATTTAAGGGACTTGAGCATCTGTGAATTTTGGTATCTGAGGACGGTCTTGGAAACAACCCCTCCCCACCCCCACCCCCAAGATACTGAGGATACTGTTAACTTTTGGGGGAGTCAAAAGTGATATGCAGGTTTTCATTGATAGGGGGCTCAGCATCTCCAGCCTCTTCCCCTCTTGTTCAAGGATCAACTGTATTTGTCTTTCTTTAACATACATGTTCCAAGTGAGTGAAACAGGTAGTTTCACTAACAGGTAGTTAGGACTCAAATGTTCTCCCCAGAGACTTTCCTTCCTACGAACTTCTTTATTAGTATTTCAATTAATTCATTTAATGTTTATTAAGTTCCTGTGTGTCACCTTTCTCCTCTTCTTCTAAGCTCAGTTAGAAGATAGCACCAATATTCATTGGTCTGGTCTTGGGGCACAATGTGCTTAATTGTCTTGTTTTTTAATCTTCAAATTAAGGCCAGAAACCTACCTCAAGGAATAGATGTAAGAATTAGGTGACGGTTAAATGTCATGTTGAACAAGGACCCGTGGAATCCAGCAGGTACTGAATTCTCTCCTGTGTGCTCAGTCCAAGGCTGTCCCTTTGGATTTGACTGACCTGTGAATGATGCGCTGGCTCTGCAGGTAGTCCAGGGCCATGGCTAGCTCACAGATGAAGAGCTTCACGGTGTCTTCCTGGAAATGGACATTCTGCTGTAGGTGATACCGTAGGTCCCCGCCCAGCAGGAGGTCCACCACCATGAACATGTCTTCCTCATCTTGGAAGGAGTACCTGGGGTAGAATCAGAAAGGAAAATGTGTATGAAACAGTTACATACAGAAGAGTACCAGAGGTGAAGAAATCCTACAGATCCGAGCAGAGTGTGGTCCAGGGGTCCTCAAACTTTTTAAACAGGGGGCCAGTTCACTGTCCCTCAGACCGTTGAAGGGCCGGACTATAGTTTAAAAAAACAACTATGAACAAATTCCTATGTGCACTGTGGGCCCGGGACGAGTTGGCTGCTAAGCAGGACAGGCAGCGGCACCTGGCGGGCCAGATAAATGTCCTCGGCGGGCGGCGTGTGGCCCGTGGGCCGTAGTTTGAGGACCACTGGGTCAGGCTTTGGGAGTAGATGATTTATCACTCGCTCTATGGCTCTGGGCCCCCAGTTTCTACTCGTATAAGATGGGAATAATAAGAATATATACCACATTTGAACATAGTAAAATATGAAGTATAATAGCTAAGTCATGCCCTGGAATATAGTAGGCATTCATTAACTGTTAGCTTACAAAGTTATAAAGCCAAGGAAATAAAGAAAACCTCATTTATTCACTAATCATTAATGATCATATCCTAACCACATACTATTTAAGAGGCCCATAAAATGTGGATTACAAAACCTCCTGGAAGCATTCTGGTGCCCATTTTCAATGCCACACTTCATTGCCCAGTAACACTATGAAAAAGCATGTACCAACACTAATGCCAGGAAAAGAATTTAAAAGGAGCAATAAAGAAGAAAGTGCATGGTACAAGGAAATGATTTACCTAGGGTTTGAGAAGAGGAGGTGAGGGAAAGCTTCTCAACAGAGGTAAAAACTGAGCTACATTCTAAAGGATGGTGACAAGAAAAATAACTAAAAAAATAAAGCTAATATTGCTGACATTTCTACTGAGCAACTTCTTCACTGGGGCAGACTCAGAAACATCCAACAGTAATACACCTATCAGTCCCAAAATGCTGCTTTTATGCTCCCATTTTACAAATGAAATCAAGGCTCACTGAAGTTCAAGTAATGCACAAAAATCAAGCACCCAAAAATGGCTGATCTGAAGAGTTCTCCAGGTCCAAAAGTCATATTCAAAAGAGAAAAGTAGCGTATACTAAGCACAGACATGGGAGAAAACAGAGTGTGGGTGAGGAAAGGAAACAGTTTGGGTTTTCTGGAATCATGGGGAGGATGGGGAAGCTTGAGCCTGGAGAAGAAGGCAGAGGGTAGATCCCAGGATGGGAGGTCATTCAGAACCAAAGATGCTGGGGAGACACAGAGGGTTTTAGGCAGGATGAATGATCAGATGCAGGCTTCACACTTGATGGAGCAGGACGGGGTAGAGGGATGGGAAGAGGAAATGAGCCACAGGAGAGCAGATCTGGCCTCTGCTGTTTGCAAAGAACTCCCTGTTTTTTTTAAAAAAAATGCTTTCCTACTGCTTTGATTGGTTTTGTTTCCCTCAAAGACTTCGCATCATCACAGAGCTCTTTGTATCAACACTGTTTTGACATGTTTCTTTTGACATGATGTCACTGAAATCACATGTTCAAGTTTTACTTCAATCCAAGAATTAAGTGCCTGCAAGCAGTGTCCAGGGATGCAAACCAATTCCTTGTGACCAATTCTCTGCTTAGGAAACAAATGTAGAATATCAATGATGGGTGAACTGTACTTAGTACATTTTGTTCTTTATAATGATCATTGTGCTGAAGGATAAGGAAGGGACTTGAAAACAAAAGGAAAAAGAGAAATTCCATGAAGCATTAATCTGAGGCAGTAAGATTCTAATAAGGAGTAAGTGTCCTGATGTTTACTTGTTCAACAGATAAAATTGTGTTTACCACGGAAGACTGAGTCACACAGAAGATGTCGGAAATTAAGCTCATGGGGGCAATTTAGACAGAAACACAGGAAGTGCTTTGTAAAAATCTGAGAAACACATCTTTGGTATTGCCTGTTAGGAAATGACATTCTTCACCTTGGTACAATGACTGACTGGTCGTCTCTGCCATAGGTTTTATGGGCACCAGGAAAGGTGCCTGTACCTGAGCTGTTCGGTTCACAATTTTTCCAACTGCACTACTAAAACTATGTTGTGTTTTACAGTTCTTTCAGTAACCAACAGTAATTAATATGCAACCATGCCTAGGACCTGTTATATCTTAGGGTCTTCTCAGCTAACATAACAGAAACAATGATTGCTCAGGATGTGAGCAAAGTTTTTTGGGATGGCCAATGAATGAGGTAGAGAGGGTGAGGTGGATGAGAACTGAGTGTCAACTACAAACAGATCTAGATGCCAATGGAAAGGGGTATGATTCAGAGCAGCTGTGACTGCCTTCAGCTCTCCACTGGAGGCAGGCAGGTGGAGAAATTAGTGACAGACCAGAGGACTCTCTCCCATAACTCCACTCAACTCGAATTGGGGGGAGAGGATAAAAAAAAAAATGGCGGTGGAATGGACAGATGTGTCCTGAGCCTTGTCCTGGAGCAGATAGAAAGAACAACTGAGGGTCACATGGGGAGTGTTTGTTGGTGAGTTGAGGGAGAGCTATACTCCAGGATAAGGTGGGGGACTGCTGAATGGGGCTCCCCTGACCAGTCAGCCCCCACTGCTGCTGGGTTCCCTCCCGGAGCAACTGGCTCAGAAGCAGAGACTGTGCCATCTTGAAGGGAAAAGTGGATGTTATCACAAGCCTGAAAATCTACAACTACAGCACCCACCGAACAGCTGCAAACCCCAGCACACAGGTCCCCAATTGGCGCAAACACGCAGATTCAGAGGAGCTCCACACTCCACCACAGAAAGGTCAGATTTCGTCTGGGATAAGGTGAGGTCTCTGCTCCTGGCAGTAGAGAGAAACATGTGCACTGCGAGAGCTGGAGGACTGGGGGAAGTCTGCGCCTAGAAAAATCTGTGGCTGTTGGGGCTGGAGTGATCCATGAATGTGGAAGGTGGTCCTCAGAGCTATTAACAGAAGGGAACTCTAAAAAGCAACCCATTTTGATCTGATGCAAAAGGACAGCCTTAAAATTTTAAAAGTATGCCGGCTGCTTAGACCCAAGGGAGGAAAAAAGACTGCACAGACTTGTGCGCAGCCCCGGAGTTCGCACACTTACGCTGGCTCTTTTTTATTTATTTTTTATTTTTCCTCTTTAAATCCTTGCTTCTGATTACTAAGCCCAATACATAGGATCACCCAATTGGGGTCACCCTAAGAGACTGCAGGGGAAAGTTATTTTTCTGGAACCTGGGGATCAGAATGGGGAATAACCATCAGAGAACCAGCTCTGGGGCAACCCACTCCACCAAACCGGTATTGAGTGCCACAGGGAAAGCAGGATCTAAGCACTGGATAGAGAGGACCTATAGACCCTGAGGTCAATCCAGAAGCACTGCCACCCAAGGGTTGAATCACAAATTGACTCTTGTGTAAACACAAAGGAAAACAAGAAATTAAGAATTAAAAATTAAAAATCAGGACTGGCTTACAACACTGAAGAGCAGTGGAACACAGGGAACTGCAATACTGTCCTGACTAGGAAACAGGCATGCCAAACAGAACAGTAGAGGAAGTGAATAACCTTCAATACTGCACATTTTTATTTTTACTTTTTTCATCTTTTACTTAAGAAACTAATTTTTTTCTTTTTTCCTCACTTGATTTTACCTTTTAAATTATTACATTTTTATTTTCAATCATTATTATTATTACTACTATTTTACCTTTTTTAAAAAAAAGTGTCATTTTATTTTCTGTTTATTTTACTTTGGGATTAGTGTTCTAGATTCAATTTTCATCTTTTCTTTAGTATCATTTTACTCTATCTCAACTTTACTTTTATGTCATCACTCTCTTCCTAACTTTTCCCCTTTTGTTGTCCTGCTTCTCTTACCCTTTTCCTGCTTTAAATTTTCCCTATTTTTTCTTTTTACCCCCTGTTATAATTTCACCCTACTTATATATCTAATGTCCAATCCCCAGTTCCACCTCCATACACACCTCTCTCTTCTCTGTCTTTGCTATCCAAAAAATTGTTTCTCTCTCTGTCCTTTTGTTGTTGTTTGCTTGATTGTTCATTATATCAATTTTTTATGCTTGTTTGTGAGATTGTTTTGCTTATTATTATTATTTTTTTGCTTCTCTTTTCTCTTGCCTTGCTTGATATTAGTGTTTTTTGTAGTTTGTATTCATCTCCAGGTACTGGATGCTACCATTTGTTGGGATTAGTGGCTGTTCTATTGGAGTTTTCTCCCCATATATATAGTTTGTTACCCTCTTCTTTCTTACTCTCTTTTTTTCCTCTCTTACTTTTTTTTTTCCTTTTCCCAATTTCATTTTTGCTCTCCTTTTTTTCCCCCTCTGCTTCTTTCTCTCCTATCCTCTAATTTGCCTTTCTCTGGTGATCACCTTTATTTGGGGTTATTAATATTGTGAATACATTTCTGTTCAATGCCTTGTGCATTGTACCTGGTTGTGTTGTATTTTGTGCCTTTAAATCAATGCAGGAGAGAGAGAACTACACAACCAGGCACCTGGAGAAGAGAGACTATGGGGAGACAAAGAAACAGCCCGCATATGAAAGAAAAGCAGGCATCACCAGAAAAGTAAGTAAACGAAAAGGAGGCAAGCAACCTGTCAGAGAAAGAATTCAGAGAAATGGCCATAAGGTGGCTAAAAAGAATGGAAGACAAATTCAAAAACATGTGTAAGAACCAAGAGGAAATGAAGAAGAAATGAAAAATGACATCGCTGCTGTAAAGAACTCAATAGAAAGCATCAAGAGTAGACTAGAAGAAGCAGAGGACCTGATCAGTGAGCTAGAAGACAAGGTAGGAAAAAATACCCAAGTAGAGCAGCTTCTAGAAAAGAAATTAAAAGGCAGGAGAGCCTAAGGGAACTTTGGGACAACACGAAACAAAACAACATCCAAATAATAGGGGTTCCAGAAGAAAAGGAAACTAAGCAAGGAATAGAAAACCTGTTTGAAGAAATAATGACAGAAAACTTCCCTGATATAGGGAAGAAAAAACCCACACAAATCCAAGAAGCTCATAGAGTCCCAAGGAAAATGACCCCCAAAAGACTGACACCAAGGAATATTATAACTAAATTGGCAAAAACAAATGACAAAGTAAGAATCTTAAAAGTGGCCAGAGAGAGACAGAAAGTTACCTACAAAGGAACCTCCATCAGACTAGTGACTGATTTCTCAACAGAAACTCATCAGGCCAGAAGGGAATGGAATGGAATATACAAAGTCATGCAAAGGAAGGGTCTGAATCCAAGAATACTGTACCCAGAAAGGCTATCAATCAAGATTGAAGGTGAAATCAGGAGCTTCACAGACAAAAGAGGACTAAGGGAATTTATTACCACCAAACCAGCAATGCAAGAAATGCTAAGGGTCTGCTGTAAAAAAAAAAAAAAAAAGAAATAGGAAGCGAAGAAGGAACACAGGAGTAAAGAATAAAAATGGCAACAAGTAAGTACCTATCAATAATAACTTTAAATGTAAATGGATTAAATGCCCCAATCAAAAGACATAGGGTAATGTATTGGATAAGAAAACATGACCAGGAGAAACCAAGATGGCAGCATAGGTAAGCACCTAAACTGCTGCCTCGCACAACAATTTCAAAACTACAACTAAAAGACAGAATGGACACCATCCAGAACCACAGGAAAGCTGGCTGAGTGGAAATTCTACAGCTAGAAGGAAAGAGAAAAGCTCATGGAGAATTGGAGGAACAGCAAAGGGTTGAGGTACGGCAAAGGGTCTTTGTGCACGCAGAGAAAAAGGGCGGCTGAGAACCTGGCTGACTTTCTCTGGCGGAAGGGGGAAGGAAGCCCCCAACTGCACTGAACCCCAGTTCCGACTGCACAGAACCCATTCTGGGGGAAACTCCATGGACCCAGGCTCATACAGGGGGAGTATGGGTTGTCAGGTAGAGAGAAAGGCACTCAGAGACTCGGAGACCCAGGGGAGGGGGTCTGGAGGTGCGCACACCATGCGCAGAAAGACTGAGGAGGTTGCCCAGGCCTTCCCTAGCAGAAGGGAGTCGGAAGCTCCTGACTGCACTGAACCCCAGTTCTGACAGAACTGAACCCCAGTTCCAGGTGAGGCCCTGGGGACCCACGCTTTTGCAGGGGGGATCTGGACTCTCGGGCGAAGGCTCGGGAGCTGGGGAAGGCAGAGGTCTGGAGGCGTGTGCGGTCAAGGGCAGGGCTGACGGGAAGCCAAGACTGTCTGCTCCTCCCTGAGACTCTACCCGATCCAAGCTGAGCACAGAGGCTTTTGCAATTTGGCAAGTCTAATCCTGTAAGGCTGTCTCCAGCACCGAACTTCTCCCAGCATAGACACAGCTGATCCTCACAGCCAACTGGCCTGGAGGTCAATTCCTCCCAGTGATACCAACAACAATCAAGACTTAACGACAACAAGGCTGTACACACAGTCCACAAAAGGGTGCACCAAGAGTGTCCACCTCAGGTAACTGGGAGGCTGACCCACTGGGCCATACAGGAAACCTAGCACACAAAGCTACCCTACCAACTCAGGGAAGCAGTGAAAATGCGGCGACAAAGAAACAGATCACAAATGAAAGAAATGGAGGAAAACAAACAACTGGGTATAGAATTCAAAACCATGGTTATAAGGCTTTCAAGAATATCCTAGAAAAGGCTGATAAATATAACGAGCCCCTCGAAGATATGAAAAAGGACCAACTAGAAATTAAACATACACTGACTGAAATAAAAAATATTATACAGAGACCCAACAACAGACTAGAGGAATGCAAGAATCAAGTCAAAGAATTGAAATACAAAGAAGCAAAAAACACTCAACCGAAAAAGCAAAAAGAAAAGAAAATCCAAAAAGTTGAAGATAGTGTAAGAAGCCTCTGGGACAACTTCAAGCATACCAACATCAGAATTATGGGGGTGCCAGAAGAAGAGAGAGAGCAAGATACTGAAAACCTATTTGAAGAAATAATGACTGAAAACTTCCTCCACCTGGTGAAAGAAATAGACTTACAAGTCCAGGAAGCGCACAGAACCCCAAACAAAAGGAATCCAAAGAGGACCACACCAAGACACATCATAATTAAAATGCCAAAAGCAAAAGACAAAGAGAGAATATTAAAAGCAGCAAGAGAAAAACAGTTAATTACCTACAAGGGAGCACCCATACAATTGTCAGCTGATTTCTCAACAGAAACTATGCAGGCCAGATGGGAGTGACAAAAAATCTACAAAGTGATGAATAGCAAGAACCCACAAGCAAGATTACCCAGCAAAGCTGTCATTCAGAATTGAAGGTCAAATAAAGAGCTTCACAGATAAGATAAAGCTAAAGGAGTTCATCACCACCAAACCAGTATTATATGCAATGCTGAAAGGTATTCTTTCAGAAGAGGAAGAAGAAAAAAATAAAGATAAAAATTATGAAGAACAAATACATATCTATCAACAAGTGAATCTAAAAATCAAGTGAATTAAAAACCTGAGGAACAGAATAAACTGGTGAATATAATAGAATCAGGGGCATAGAAAGGGAATGGACTGATAATTCTCAGGGGGAAAGGGGTATGGGGGGTTGCAGAAAGAGACTGGACAAAAATCGTACATCTATGGATGAGGACGGGGTGGGGGAGGTAAGGGCAGAAGGTGGGGTGGGAACCGGGTGGAGGGGAGCTATGGGGAGAAAAAGGAGAAACAATTATTATAATCTGAATAAAGAGCTGGACTGTCTGCCATTGAGGGTGGCTTGCTTGCAGAGCTGCGTGCAGGAATAATTGTTTACTGCACGGGGGCACAGGACTCGGGGACGCAGTCGGGACACAGAGCCGGCTAACTAGCAGCCATTGCCCTTTGCCACGTCCTGGCCTAGTGACACCCTGAGGCCCCGCCCTGCAGAACCTACAAACCCACCCAAGCTCCAAGCAGCGGATTTAGCATAAGAAAGGCCTGCCCTATCACAGCTTAACCTAGCCAACTTGCAGCCTGGGTCAGACAGCTCCAAAACCTCCAAACCCCAATCAAAGAGGAGAAAACTGTAGCTCTCACTGTAGCTCCTGCTGGGTGGCCTCAGACAGTAGCTAACCTGAACCCCATTGGAGATCCAGAAGCCAGTGTACCTAGTGGTCAGTGTGAGACACCAGAATTCAACTCCTCACATCCATAAGTGACACATTCAAGAGGCAGACTCAGTGAGCACCAAAGCCCCACTGAAACAAGTCCTGCCCCATAAGCGTGTCTTCAGTGCAGCAGTTCTTCCATTATAGACACAGCGAGTGCTCACAGCTAATTGGCCTGGAGGTCAATTCCTCCCAGTGTACCAACAGCAATTAAGGCTTAACTACACTAAGACTTTGCACTCAGCACACAAAGGGGTGTACCAAGAGCATCCACCTCAAGTGATTGAGGAGGCTGAGTTATTGCCCCCTATAGATAACCTACCACACAAAGCTACTCCATCAACACAGGGAAGCAGCCAAAATGTGGAGACAAAGAAACATGTCACGAATGAAAGAAACGGAGGAAAGCAAACTACTGGATGACATAGAGTTCAGAACCACATGTATAAGGTTACTCAAGAATCTTCTAAAATCCGCTGAGAAACTTGATGACACTTCTGAGGAGCTTAGTGAGACCTTTAAGGACCTTAATGAGAATGCCAAAAAAAATGGAAAAGGATCAGTCAGAAATGAAGCATACACTGTCTAAAATAAAGAATATACAGAAACTCAACTGTAGATCAACGTACCCCAAGAATCAAACCAAAGATCTGAAATATGTGGAAACAAAAAACATCCAACCAGAAAAACAAAAAGAAAAAGGAATCCAAAAATATGAAGATAGTGTAAGGAGCCTCTGGGACAACTTTAAGCTAACCAACATACGAATTTTTGGGGTGCCAGAAGAAGGGAGAGAGCAAAATATTGAAAACCTATTAGAAGAAATAATGACAGAAAACTTTCCCTACCTGGTGAAAGAAATAGACTTACAAGTTCAGGAAGCACACAGAACCCCATACAAGAGGAATCCAAAGAGGACCACACCAAGACACATCATAATTAAAATGCCAAGGGCAAAAGACAAAGAGAGAATATTAAAAGCAGCAAGAGAAAAACAGTTAATTACCTACAAGGGAGTACCCATACGACTGTCAGCTGATTTCTCAACAGAAACTATGCAGGCCAGAAGGGAGTGGCAAGAAATATTCAAAGTGATGAACAGCAGGAACCTACAACCAAGATTACTCTACCCAGCAAAGCTATCATTCAGAGTTGAAGATCAGATAAAGAGCTTCACAGACAAGAAAAAGCTAAAGGAGTTCATCACCACCAAACCAGGATTACATGAAATGCTGAAGAATATTCTTTAAGAAGAGGAAGAAGAAAAAGGTAAAGATAAAAATTATGAACAACAAAAGGACATCAAATACATACCTACCAACAAGTGAATCTAAAAATCAAGTGAATAAAAATCTGAAGAACAGAATGGACTGGTGAATATAATAGAATCAGGGACATAGAAAGGGAGTGGACTGACGATTCTCAGGGGAAGCAAGTGTGAGGGGTGCGGGAAGAGATTGGACAAAAATCTTACTCCTATGGAGGAAGACAGTGGCGGGGGGTAAGGGCATGGGGTTGGGTGGGGAATCAGGTGGAGGGGAGCTATGGGGAAGAAAAAAAAAAGAGGAACACCTGTAATAATCTGAACAATAAAGATTTATTTAAAAAAAAGATTTATTAAAAAAAAAGAAAAGAAAACATGACTCATATATCTGCTGTCTACAAGAATCTTACCTCAGAAAACAAGACGCACACATACTGAGGGTGAAGGGATGGAAAAAGGTTTTTCAGGCAAATGGAAATGAACAACAAAAAAAAACTGTGGTAGCAATAGTTATATCTGACAAATTAGAGCTCAAAGTGAATGACATAACAAGAGATAAGGGAGGCCACTTCATAATACTAAAGGGAGCAATCCAACAAGAAGAAATAACTCTGGTCAACTTATACGCACCTAATACAGGAGCACCCAAATACGTAAAAAACCTCCTGGAGAATATCAAGGGAGAAATTGACAGCAATACAATCATAGTAGGAGACTTTAATACCCCACTATCACCATTGGACAAATCCTCTAAACAAAAAATCAGCAAAGAAACATTAATCCTAAATGACTCACTAGACCAGATGGAATTAATTGACATCTTCAGAACATTTCACCCCAAAGCCACAGAATATACATTCTTCTCAAGTGCACATGGGTCATTTTCAAAGATAGACCGTATGTTGGCTCATAGGCAAAGTCTCTTCAAATTCAAGAAATAGAAATCATATCAAGCATCTTCTCAGATCACAGTGGCATAAAACTGGAAATCAACTACAATAAAAACAATCCAAAAAAATCAAACACATGGAGACTAAACAGCATGCTATTAAACAATGACTGGGTTACCAGAGAGATCAAAGAAGAAATAAAAAACATCATGGCAACAAATGACAATGAAAACACAACAATCCAAAATCTATGGGACACAGTGAAAGCAGTCTTGAGAGGGAAGTTCATAGCTCTACAAGCATACTGCAAAAAATAAGAAGCAATGGTAATAAATTACCTAACCCTACAACTCAAAGAGTTAGAAAGAAAGCAACAAAAAAAGCCCAGTGTAAGCAGAAGGAAGGAAATAGTAAAGATCAGAGTGGAGATAAACAACATAGAGACCAAAAAAAAAACCCACAAAAAAAACACAAAAGCTCAACAAAACCAAGAGCTGGTTTTTTGAAAGGATAAACAAGATTGATGAACCTCCAGCCAGGCTCACCAAGAAGCAAAGAGAGAGGACCCAAATAAATCAGAAATGAAAGAGGAGAAGTAACAACAGACCCCACCAAAATACAAAGGATTGTTAAAAAATACTATGAATAACTCTATTCCAACAAACTGGACAACCTGGAGGAAATGGACATATTCCTAGAAAAATATAACCTTCCAAAACTCAATCAGGAAGAATCTAAACAGCTCAATAGGCTGATAACTATGGAAGAAATTGAAGCAGTCATCAAAAAGCTTCCAGCAAACAAAAGCCTGGGGCCAGACGGCTTCACAGGGTAGTTTTACCAAACATTCAAGGAAGAACTAAAACCTATCCTCCTCAGACTATTCCAAAAAATTCAAGAGGAAGGAACACTTCCAAGCTCATTCTATGAAGCCAGCATCACCCTAATACCAAAACCAGATAAAGACAACACAATGAAAGAGAATTACAGGCCAATATCCCTCATGAACACAGATGCCAAAATCCTCAACAAAATTCTAGCAAATCAGATCCAGCAGTACATCAGAAAGATCATACGCCATGACCAAGTAGGATTTATCCCATGAATGCAAGGATGGTACAATATCTGCAAATCAATAAACGTGATACATCTCATAAACAAATTGAGAGATAAAAATCACGTAATCATATAAATTGATGTAGAAAAGCATTTGACAAAATCCAACACCCTTTCTTTATAAAAACTCTCAACAAGGTGGGAATAGAAGGATCATACCTCAGCATAATAAAAGCCATATATGATAAACCCACAGCTAACATCATACTCAATGCGCAAAAACTAAAACCATTTCCCCTAAGAACAGGAGCAAGACAGGGATGCCCACTATCACCATTCCTGTTCAACATAGTACTGGAAGTATTAACCATTGCAATTTTACAAGAAGAAGAAATAAAAGGCATCCAAATTGGAAAAGAAGAAGTAAAGCTGTCCTTATTTGCAGATGACATGATAAAGATTCCATCAAAAAACTAATAGACTTAATAAATGAATTCAGCAATGTAGCAGGATACAAAATTAATGCCAAGAAATCTAGGGCATTTCTATACACCAATAGTGAACTTAGAGAAAGAGAGACTAAAAAAGCAATCCCATTTACCATTGCACCAAAAAAATTAAGATACCTAGGAATAAACTTAACTACGGAGGTAAAAGACCTATATGTGGAAAACTACAGGACACTGAAAAAAGAGATAGAAGAAGACATAAACAGATGGAAGAACATACCATGTTCATAGATTGGTAGAAACAACATTATTAAAATGTCCATACTACCCAAAGCAATCTATAGATTCAATGCACTCCCCATTAAAATACCAACTGCATATTTCACAGACCTAGAAATAACTCTTCAAAAATTCATCTGGAATAAAAAAAGACCCCAAATAGCCACAGCAATCCTGAGAAAGAAGAACAAAGTAGGTGGGATCTCAATACCAGATTTCAAGCTGTATTACAAAGCCACTGTTCTCAAAACAGCCTAGTACTGGAACAAGAACAGACATATAGACCAATGGAATAGAATAGAGAATCCAGATATCGACCCAAACCACTGTGCTCAATTAATATTTGACAAAGGAGGCATTAACATACAATGGAGTCAAGACAGTTTCTTCAATAAATGGTGTTGGGAAAATTAGACAGATACATGCAAAAAAATGAAACTAGACCACCAACTTACACCATACACAAAAATAAACTCAATATTGGACATAAACATAACATGGGAAACCATAAAAATACTAGAGGAATCCATAGGCAGAGAAATCTCAGAAATATGCCAAAGTAATTTCTTCACCAATACCGCTCCTAGGGCAATGGAAGCTAAGGAGAAAATAAACAAATGGGACTACATCAAAATAAAAAGCTTTTTCACAGCAAAAGAAACCATCAACAAAACAACAAGAAAGCCCACTGCATGGGAGAACATATTTGCAAATGTTATCACTGATAAAGGTTTAATCTCCAATATCTATAGGGAACTTATACAACTTAATAAAAGGAAGATAAATGATCCAATAAAAAAATGGGCAACAGACCTAAATAGAATCTTTTCAAAAGAAGACAGAAGGAAGGCCAAGAGACATATGAAAACATGCTCAAAGTTACTAATTATCCAAGAGATGCAAATCAAAAAGCCAATGCGGTACTATCTCACACCTGTCAGAATGGCAACCATCAACAAATCAACAAATGACAAGTGCTGGCGAGGATGCAGAGAAAAAGGAACCCTCGTGCACTGCTGGTGGGAATGCAGACTGGTGCAGCCACTGTGGAGAACAGTACGGAGTTTCCTCAAAAAACTAAAAATGGAACTCCCATTTGTCCCAGTAATCCCACTTCTAGGAATATATCCCAAGAAACTAGAAACACCAATCAGAAAGGATATATGCACCCCTATGTTCATAGCAGCACAATTTACCATAGCTAAGATTTGGAAACAGCCTAGGTGCCCATCAGCAGATGACTGGATCAGAAAACTATCATACATCTACACTATGGAATACTATGCTGCTATAAAAAAGAAGGAATTCTTACCATTTGCAGCAGCATGGCTGGACCTGGAGAGCATTATGTTAAGTGAAATAAGCCAGGCAGAGAAAGAAAAATACCACATGATCTCACTCATTTATGGAAAATAAAGAACATTATAACCTGATGAATAAAAAGATAGATACAGAGGCAGTAAAGCACCAAACAGACTGTCAAATTATAGCGGGAAGGCTGGGGAGTGTTGGTGAGGGAGGGAAATAGATGAATCAAAGGACTTGTATGCATGCATATAAGCACACCAATGGACACAAGACACTGGGGAGGTGGGATGAGAGCATGTGACAGGGGGTAGGGAAGGCTGGGGGGAGGTCAATGGGGGAAAAAAAGGAGATATATGTACTAATATATGTAATATTTTAAACAATTAAAAAAAAACTTGAATAGGGGATAGTGGTTTTATTGAAGTCATCTTGAAGGAGCGAACTTTTTTGTATAGGGACTTGGGTTAAGCTATTTTTATTCTAAGAACACACTGAAAAAAGTGCCCATCATGGCAAGAAAACAACAATGTTCGACCATGCAGGGAATTATTAATCAAAGAAAAAAGAAGTCAAGGCAAGAGGCAGCATGCTTCCTTTGCCCAGTCTGAATCTGAAGTTATTTAATCCTGGCGCCAGGTCTGGCTGTTAAAAATCATCTTTCTCCTTCAGCACATCAGATCTGAAACTCTCTATCTCAGATTTTAAACTCTCAGAGGGAGTTTAAGTATTTTATTTTCTAGAACTGTACCTAGTAAAATAGTACAGTTTGGTGATAAGTGGAATATGCAAGTTCAGATCATTTTTTTTAAAGAAAAGAGTAAGAGTCTTTTTGTATCTTGGCCATTTAGCACCTGGACTCACTGTTGGATTTCCACACCTTTTTTTTTTTTGTATGCTACATCATGGCTTATTTATTTCTTAGTTGACAGCTCCAAAAATAACAAGTCTGGTCCCAGTGCATGTGAAAGGCATTGCAAAACGAGCTCAGTAAGAGGAAATAAGTAATAAAAGGCCACCACCCTAACGCACCCTAGTCTACTATGTTTGACTCAGACCATTGCACTAAGCCAGTGGTCGGCAAACTGCGGCTCACGAGCCACATGCGGCTCTTTGGCCCCTTGAGTGTGGCTCTACCACAAAATACCACGTGCGGGCGCACACGTACAGTGCGATTAAAACTTCGTGGCCCATGTGCAGAAGTCGGTTTTCGGCTCTCAAAAGAAATTTCAATCGTTGTACTGTTGATATCTGGCTCTGTGGACTATGAGTTTGCTGACCACTGCACTAGGCTATTTGGATCTCTCTCTGCATAACCTCAGACATCTCCAGTCCATTCTACACAGCACAGTTACATGTTAAAAATGTGAGTCTTATGTTCTCCAGGCTTGTAAAACCCTTTCATCTCTTTCCATGGTCAACCAGACCACAAGCATGTCAAACTCGTGGCCTGTGGGCCGCATGCCTTGTTTATTTGGCTCGTGTTAGCCTTTGAGTTTGTACACTCTGGCCCTGTTTACTTTTCTAGACTTATCTTTAAGATCTTTTCCTTTCATTCCTCCACTAGGAGTCCATGCATTCCTCTGGTCCTAGAAGCTTGTGACATGGTGTGATCTGTGCTGTCCCCTGCCTGCTTGTTTTCTATTTGCTCTCCAGTCTCAGCCCCAGTGCCACTTCCCACAGAGCCATCTCCCACGGTCCATGTTAATCCTGGCTCCCTGTTTTATGTGACGCCGGATTCTTGTTCACAGAACTTATGGTGATTTGAAAATGTTTTCCTGTGTGCAATTGGGCGAACTGTTTTCATTCTCACTGCGCTATCAGAATGCATGCCTACTTTTACTCATCCTCGACCTCTCGGTACTTGTCCACTGTCTGAAGTGTACGCTCTACAAATAGCTGTAGAAAAATAATAAATGAATAAACAAAGAAGGGAAAGAGAAAAGCAAGGTTAACACAAAAGTGTCAGGTGGGTCTGTGACACATTCCCTAGGCTCTATTTTTAGAAATTAGCATGGTTACCAAATAAGTTCAGACAAATCACTTCTTGAGGTGAACCTGAGTCTAAGCACTGAAAGAGACCTAGAATATTCTCCAATGCAGTGTTTTTCAAATTGATGCTCACCACCCATTAATGGGTTGTGAAATCAGTTTGGCTGGTTTTTTTGAAGAAATAAAATAGGTTGAATAACATAGAATAAATGCTATTAACATGTAAGGCTACACATTATTTATGAAACTTTGGTTCTTGCAAGTACAACGTGTGTCACTGTGTGTGCAGCTACCGGCTTGTGATGAAAAATATCTTTCTTTCTATGGGTGGCAGTCAAGAAAAATGATGAGCCCTGGCCAGTTTGGCTCAGTGGATAGAGCGTCAGCCTGCAGACTGGGGGTGTCCCGGGTTTGATTCTGGTCAAGTTTTGTGGGTTCAATCTCCAGTAGGGGGCGTGCAGTAGGCAGTCAATCAATGATTCCCTCTCAACATTAATGTTTCTCTCTCTCTCTCTCCCCCCCTCTCTCTCCTCCTCTCTGAAATCAATAAAAATATATTTGAAAAAGATGACACAGGGGGAAGCCACTGCAGAACTATTGCAACAAATCCTCACTTAGACTCTACCTAAGCAAGGGTCAGTTCTTATATATCCATCTAGCAAAGCAAGGGAGACACATGACTGGTATTAGTTATTGCTTCTACAAGCTATTCAATTTTGGAGAAAAGACATTGATTGATTTCGACTATATCACACTGAAGGAAAATAAAAGTGAGAAATGCACAGGCTTCAGGCAGGCCTGGCTTAAATATCACGTGAATTTAGAGAAAGTCTCTTAAAGGAAACTCAAAAAGGATACCTGTACATTGAGAATTATTTTATGTATCACATGGCAAAGAGTAAATTAGATAGAATGTTTGTAAAGTTATTAGCACAAAGTATGGCACATAGCATAATGGCGAAAATCTTGGCCCTGAAGCCCGACTATTTTCGTTCAAATCTCAGGTCTGCCCTTTAACATGTTTGTAATAATTGGAATAAGCTCTAAGCCTCCCCATTTATAATAGTACATACCTCATATGGCTGTTGGGAAGATTAAGTGAGTTCAAACATATAAATGGCTTACAACAGTGTCTGAAAGATAGCAAGTAACAGATGTTAGCTATTATTATAATTACCTTCCTTTTTCCACCCATAAATGTAATATAGCTCTGGTAGTAAGCAGATAAATTTATTTTATGTCGGTGTATCTAATTCTTGTATATGAGGTAATTATATGTAGATAGTTATTGTCAGTGGTATAATCAGCGCGGTTTCCATTAATTGAGCTTACTATGTCTCAGACATGATATTAGGTACTTTATGTGTATTTATTGCATTTGATTGTTACTACAAACCTATGAGGTAAGTAATATCATTATCCCCACTTTTTCCTGATTCAGGATAAGAATTCAGGTTTAACCCTCAAAAAATTAGCAAATCAAATCCATCAACATATTAAAAAATTATATACCATGACCAAAAGGGATCTGAAATCAATCAACATAATACATCATGTATTAAGACTGAAGGGCATATGATCATCTCAGTAGGACAGGAAAAGCACTCATTTGTGATAAAAAAAACAAAACAAAAAAACACACACACCTCTTAACAAATGTGGAATAAAATGAAACTTTCTGAATCCGATAAAAGGCATCCACAATAACACCTATAGTGAACATCACACTTAATGGGAAAGGTTTAATGCTTTACCCCTAAAATCTGAAACAATGCAAAAATATCTGTTCTCACCTTTATTCAATATAGTACTGGAGGTTCTAGCCAGTATAATTAGTGAGGAAGGAAGGAAGGAGGGAGGGAGAGAGAGAGAGGGAGGGAGGGAAGGAGGGAGGGAGGGAGGGAGGGAGGGAGGGAGGGAGGGAGGGAGGGAGGGAGGGAGGGAGGGAGGGAGGGAGGGAGGAAGGGAAAAGAAAGAAGTAAAAATGCCTTTAATAACAGACAACATAATTGAGTATACAAAAGAATCATAAGGGAACCACAAAACAACAACAACAAAAAACAAAAACCTATTAGAACTAACACAAAAGATAGCAAGTTTGCAGCATGTAAGGTCAATATGCAAAAATCAGTTGTCTTTATCTATATAAACAGTGAGCAATACAACAATGAAATTAAGAATGCAATTACATTCACAAAAATATCAAAAAGAATAAAATACTTAGGAGTAAATTTAACAAAGAATTGCAAGATTTGTACACAAAAAATTATAAATCTTTGCTTAGGGAAGATTGAAATAATGAGAGAACATTCCATGGTCATGGATTGGAAGACTCAAATATTGTTAAGATGTTATTTCTGTCCAAACTGATATATAGTGTCAGTGTAATCCCTATCAAATCCCAGCAGGCTTTTTTTTCTTTTTTGCTTTTATATAAATTGGCAAGAAGTTCCTAAAATTCATATAAGAAAATTACAAATACCTAGAATAGCCAAAATAATTTTGAAGAAAAAAAATTTGGGAGACCAAGAAGTGTGGCATTGACATAAGAATAGACTTATATGTCAATGGAATAGAATTTAGACTTTAGAAACAAATCTGTGCATTTATGGTCAATTGATTTTTGACAAATATGCAGGAAAGGACAATCAGTTTAACAAATGGTGCTGGAACAATTAGATACCCACATTCAAAAACAACGAACTTAGATTTCCACGCCATGCACAACAGTTAACTCAAGTAGATCACAGATGTAAATGTAAGTACAAAAATAATAAAATGTTCAGAATAAAATGTAAGATAAAAATCTTTGAGACCTCAGAATAGGCAAAAGCATCTAGATATAATACCAAAATTAAGGTCCATTAAAAAAATTGATAAATTAGACTTTACCAAAACTTTCGCACTTCAAAAGACCATTAAAGCATATGAAAAAGCAAGCAATAGACTAGGAGAACATGTTTATAAAATGTACAACCTATAAAGGATTATGTCCAGAACATACACAGGACTATTACACCCCAAAACTCAACCCAATAAAAAATGAGTAGATAGAAACATAGATTTCACTAAAGGAGATATACGTGAAAAGATGCTCAATATCATTAGTCAGTAGAGAAATAAAAATTAAAACCATAAATTTCACACCCATCAGAATGACTATAAGAAATAAGATAGATAATAACAAATATTGCCCCCAGGATATAGAGAAAGGAAAATACTCATGTATTACTGGTGGGAATGTAAATGGTACTTTTTGGAAAATAGTTTGTCAGTCTTTCAAAAGTTAAACATAAACTATCACATCACCCTTCCATTCCACTCCTAAGCATCTTCTCAAGAGAAATACAAGTATAGCCCTGGCCAGTGTGGCTCAGTTGGTTGGAGTGTCGTCTGTACACCAAAAGGTAGAGGGTTCAATTCCGGGTCAGAGCACATACCTAGGTTGCAACTTAGAGAGGCAACCACTTGATGTTTCTCCCTTATGTCAACATTTCTCTCTTTTCCTCTCTCTAAAATCAATAAACATATCCTCAGGTGAGGATTTAAAAACAAAGAAATACAAATATATTTCCATGCAAAGATTTGTGCACATATGCCTAATGGCAAAAGAATTGGAGATAAGATAAATGTCTGTCAAGTGGTGAATTGACAGACAAGATGTGGTATCCATACAGTA
Source organism: Corynorhinus townsendii (assembly GCA_026230045.1). Taxonomy (NCBI): domain Eukaryota; kingdom Metazoa; phylum Chordata; class Mammalia; order Chiroptera; family Vespertilionidae; genus Corynorhinus; species Corynorhinus townsendii. The sequence continues at coordinate 148,443,480 of JAPDVU010000006.1, read as the reverse complement.
TTCCCTATTCATGGAATACTGTGCAGCACAACAAAGGAACAAGCTAGCAACACATACTACAACATTGATGAACCCCCTAAACATCTTAAAAAGTAAAAGAAGGCAGCACAAGAGTGTATGTTTATAAGTTTGAAAGTTATAACTTACAAGTATATGTTTATATGTTTATTTCATTGACATGAAATTTCATTGCCAGAAAAGGCACATTTACAGATACAGAAAATAGATTAGCAGTTGCCTGGGCCCCAGGTTGGGAATGGGGATTAACTCTAAATAGGCACAAGGGATCTTAGATGAAGGAAAAGGTTCTAAGATTGATTTATGGTGATGGTTGCACCACTCAGAAAATTACTAAAGGTCATTGGGAATGGGTAAATTTCATGACATGTACATATACCTCAATAAAGTTGTTATAAAAAAGAGGATGTTGAGTAGGAAAAAAAATTAGTGTGTAAAGAGAGGTTTAATAGTATTTGCTCTAGAATCAGGTGTTAGGAAATTGTGGAGGCAGCACTGCATCTAACCCTAAGCAGTTAACACACATGCTCTGCACACAATGACCAATAAAGTTCATGGGAGAAAAAACATCTGAAACTTATAATAAAATCCTGCCAGTATAATTATTAAAATGCCCTTTCAAGTCAACTCTCAAAATACAATTTGGATGCTTCCTGGAACATCTCATTCCAATGCTGGGACACTTGTATCTTCAGCCAGGGACCCTCATAGATATTGAGGGTCCAATATTGTCCTGTGCACTAAAGCAATAGAACAATTATCTGTGTTTTTCAGACTCTGAACAGGAGTGCTCACAGCAGGCTTTTCAGTTAGGAGAAGCACTAGCCTTGTAGGAAGAGATCCCTGAGGAATGGGCAAAGACGAGGTTGGGGTACAATGTTCCATTCTTTAATTACAAATTTGAATTTAAAAACCTGTCTTTGGCGCAATGGCCCATCATATTTCTCCTCTTGTGTCCCTGGGATAATTTTTCTAAGTGTATCTAGTATGAAATTAATAAAGAAGTAAAACCAAACTAGTATTATTTCACCCAGTTAATTTACCATGACAACATTTAAAAACCAAGGCTTGTAAAAGTCAGATTGCAACAGTTTATCAAAACTATATCCAATTGTTGTGTGTGTGTGTGTGTGTGTGTGTGTGTGTGTGTGTGTGTGTGTGTCTGTGTATGAAACTGATATGCCACAGCATCCATTCCCAGCTGAAGTAAAAGAAGGGTTAATGACTTGGATAACATTGGAACCAAGCTGAGACAACTCTCTGTAAATTTAGAGGGAGGGATTTACAATCTAAACAAGCATGTCATGACTTCTCATTAAAGTTGCACACTTCCAGCGAGGCTTGATGAGAGCCACTGTGGGTGAGGGATGTGGAGATGGGCCTCTCCTAAGCTCTGGATGGAGGCTACTCTGGAGAAACCTCCTTTGAAGAAAAGTTGGAAATATCTCTTTAAAAATGCAGGATTTTGAGCCTGTAATTTCACTGCTAGGAACTTTCACTATTGACACACTTGAAAAATTATACCAAGATGTACTTATAAGGAAAGTCATTACATCATATAAAACAAAAAACAATTTGCATGTCCATCAATAGAACTTGCAAATAAATTATAGTAATTGCAAGTAAATTATAGTAATTGTACATGATCTGTACAATCATGTTACAGATTGTACCACATTTAGAAAAACTGAGGCAGATCTATATTCTGATGTGAAAAGATTTAATAATATATTATAAAGACAAAGTGAGGGAAAGAACAATGTTCATACTACAATATGCATTAGCGTATATAATTTATGGTATAATATATAGATGCAATGTTTATATCATAACTAGCATAATAGTATACTGATGCTTAGAATATATTTTTAAAAGTATATACACACAAGCATGGAAGAAAAATAAATATATTACATATAGGATGTCCCAAAAATGTATATACATACTTTGAATAATTATAAAGGCAGTGTTTATGAAAATACATTTTATTTTCAAAATTGAGCTCCCAGCTATTAAAGTGTGTATATATATATTTTTGGAGCACTCTGTATATATGTCAATATAGACATAATTTTTTTCTTGAAAATAAGATAATCAGTTATCTAAATGGTAAGATTATAAATATTTTTATTCATATTTTTATATTTTAAAGACCCAAAAAATATAACAAAAATATTTTTTTCTACTCTGATATATCTATGTTATCTCCTTGCCATGAGACATACACAGTACAGTGAATGTAGACAACGATATTGTGTAATAATCATAAAACTTGCTAAGAGACTAGAGTTTAACGATTCTAAGCACTGAAAAGAAAGGATCATTATGTAACATGATAGAGGTGCTCATTATCACTACAATGTCAATCATATTACAATATGTAAATATATAAAATTAACATGTTGTACACCTTACATTTGCCCAACGTTGTGTGTCAAATGTATTTCATTAAAAAAGGAATAAAAGTAATATATGTTGTCTCATCAGGAAAGGAACTAACACAGATAAGTCAGCTTTTAATCTATATAAATTATTTAGTACTCTTCATCAAATACCGAATGTTCACATTTCCATGATTGTTCTTTAAATGTTCCTTTAAAAATTATAGACTAGTTGGGTCTTCTAAATGAACGCAAATAAGATTCACATATTACATTTGGTTTATGCGCCTTTAAAAAAATTTTTTTTTTATTCTATGGCTTATCTGACAACTCTTCTTTTATTCCTAGTAATTTTTTGTTGAAGAAACCAAATCACTTTTTCTGTAACATTTCTGCAATCTGAATTTTACTGATTGCATTCATATCACATCTTTCTAAGTGTTCCACAGCTATGTATTTTGTGGAAATTGGTTAGATCTGGAGGCTTGCTCAGATTTAGATTTGATTTTTTGGTGGAAAGACTACTTCACAGATAGTGTGTAATCTTTGATCAGGAGGCATATAATTAATAAGAGTATCTTTTCATGGTGTTATCAGCCATTAATCATCTGAATGTCTAGATCCAAAAATTCCTTAGGGGCTATGATATTTCAATTCTCTCATTTCTCCTTTATATTTTAGTTGGAAGACTTTTATAAAGAAAAATTGGCTTCCATCAATTCTTTGGTTACTCTCAGGTATAGTTCCTATTAGGAAAAGTAAAGTAGGTAAAACAATTGCTTAAATTTTTAAATTGAATTTATTGGGGTGACATTGGTTTGAAAAACCATACAGATTTCAAATGTACAGCTCAATAAAACATCTACACCTGCATCATGTACCCATCACCCCAAGTAAAGTCTCTTTCCATCCCCATTTTTCTCCCTTTGCCCACCTCTACCTGCCTCCCACCACCCTTTCCCTGTGGCTATCACCACATGGTTGTCTGTGTCTATCAACATCACACTAAAAGGCTTTTGCACAGTAACCATCAACAAAATGAAAAGGGAACCGATTGAATGGGAGAACATATTTGCTAATGATACATCTGATGAGGAGCTAATCTCAAAAATACATAAAGAACATATACAACTCAACACCAGGAAGACAAACAATCCAATGAAAAAAGGGGTAAAGGGCCTGAATAGACACTTCTCTAAAGAGGATATACGGATGGCCAATAAACATATGAAAAAATGTTCAAAGTCACTAATCATCGGAGAGATGCAAATTAAAACCACAATGAGCAGTTGGGCTGTTTCCAGATCTTAGCTATTATAAATACAGCCCAAGTGCCCAGCAGGAGATGAGTGGATAAAAAAGAAGTGTGATATATTTACATAATGGAATAATATGCAGCTATAAAAAGAAGGGTCTCTTACCCTTTGAGACAGCATTGGAGGGACCTGGAGAGTACTATGCTAAGTGAAATAAGCCAGTCAGAGAAAACAAGTATCACATGATCTCACTCATATGTGGAATCTAATGAACAAAATAAACTGATGAGCAAAATAGATCCAAAAACATAGAAGCATGGAACAGGCTAAGGAATCTCAGAGGGAAAGCAGGGGGTTTGGGGTGGGGAGAGATTAACCAAAGAACTTATATGCACTTATGCATAACTCATGGACACAGACAACAGTGTGGTAAAGGCTTGGGAGGGGAGTGGGAGCAAGGTGGAGGAGGCCAATGGGGGAAAAAGGTGGACATCTGTAATACTTTCAATGATAAAAATTTAAAAACACACACACAATGAAATATCACTTCACACCTGCCAAAATGGCTATCATCAATAAACCAACAAACAACAAGTGCTGGCCAGGATGTGGAGAAAAGGGAACCCTAGTGCACTGTTGGTAGGAATGCAAACTAGTACAGCCACTGTGGCAAACAATATGGAGTGTCCTCAAAAAATTAAAAGTGGAGCTGCCTTGTGCCCAATGATCCTACTTCTGGGAATATATCCTAAGAATCCCAAAACACTAATTTGAAAAATTATATGCACCCCTATGTTCATAGCAGCATTATTTACAATAGCCAAGATCTGGAAACAGCCCAAGTGTCCATCAATCGATGAGTGGATGAAAGAACTGTGGTACACTTGCACAATGGAATACTATGCACTGTAAAAAGAAGAGGATCTTACCTTGTGTGGCATCATAGATGGACGTGGAGATTATTATGCTAAGTGATATAAACCAGACAGGGAAAGACAAATACAATATGATCTAACTAATATGTTAAATCTAATGAACAAAATCAACTGACAAACAAAATAGGAACAGAAGCATGGAACAGCTTAAGGCTTTATTTGTCACTTTCAATATGATGTGTTGGTTTCCTAAAATCCTCCCCCAAAAATCAGTAAGTTTATTTAAACTAATGAATTCATGGGTTTGATGCTATTAACCTTATTGATGCTCAGTTCATGACTGTTCCTTGACCAATAGGAAAATATTTAAGTTGAATCATGTGTTATTTTGAAATGACCCTAGGAGGTTTTAATAACTTTATGACTTTCTGATGTGAAGATATTCCCGGCTACCTTGCACATATCCTCTTCCAGACTATCTGGGAGGTAGACGTGTTTGCTGTAATCTGGTTGTTACTGTTACTAGGATTTCTCAGTGGACAGAGATAGAAATAAATGAAGATATTTGATATGGGTAAAGGTATAGCGTACATATGCATACACAAATGTAAGCTAAGATAAACACATCCTAAGTTCATAATGACACTCAGCCTGTTCCCTATGAAGAGCATTCATGTTGTTTCTAGTCTTCTGCTATTACTGACAGTGTAACGGTGAAAATCTTTATGCATATGTCTTTTTGTATTCTGGCCAGTCTGACTTTGGTGTAGATTTCTAGAAGTGGGTTCCCTAAGATAAAGACTTGTTAAAACAAAAGGTAAAGGCACATACAATTCTTGCTCATTATTGCCAAATTAATCTCCACAGAGGGTGTATGATTTTGTATTCCCAACAGCAACATCTGGGAGTTCCCATATCCCCACATCCTCTCTCTAGAGTATGTTGTCAAATTTCCAGAAGTTTTTAACTTCAGAAAAATCCACCAGTGGAGCAAGAACATCTGAAATGTATATAGTACTTTTCCTCTGTCTCATAAGTAGCCTTATAAAGTTCTCCGAGGAAAAAAGCACACCTTGAATGCCCCCATGAAAACACACAAATGACCTCATTCACTCTTGCTTATCATGTGTGTATGTATAGGTTAAACACCCATATAGCTAAAATTCATAAACATAGATCATTTAAGGTTTACATAGATCCTTTGGACAGTGAGTAGAATGGATTTGAGGGCACTACCATGTAAGAGTTATAATAAATGTCAAGTAAAATAGAGACCGACTCATAGATAGAAAGCAGGCAGACAGCTCTGGTGGGGAGGGTGTTGAGGGGTGGGAGGATTGAGCAAAAAAGAGAGAGCTCATGGACATGGACAACAGTGTGGTGATTGCAGCGGGGAGGGGGTGGAAGAGGGCATAGAGGGGATAAATGGTGATGGAAAAATTTAAATACATTAAAAATGTATTTAAAAATACTTTTTTTTTGGCAAAATAAACTTTTGGGTACATTTCAAGCAAAAGAAAATTTTTGTGCATTAACACCCTTGATCAAAGTTCATCTTTCCTCTACTTTGGTCTTTCCTCTACTTTGGTCTATTCTTGCCTAACACAAATTACATGTTACCTCTCTCTGTGCACTTCCCTAGCACCCAGCCATTTCTCTGGTATAGAACACTCCAGAAACCTATCTATATAGATGGTTACATTATATTATATCGTATCGGGAAAATTAATATTTTTTACCTAAATTCCTCATTTGAGCAATGTGATGAATTTGTGCTTTGCTCACATCGCATCCATCAGCAGCCAACCCCCAGTCCCCCAACAGCTTGGTCTATAATGAGCACTTATTTATTCAATGGCTATTTTACAAATATTTATTATATATTTATTTACTTGTACAGTTACTAGAGATAAAGGAGTAAACCAAGGAACATGGTTTCCCCCTTCTTAAAGCTAATCATTTATAACAGATAAACAAATATTTACATGAGCAAATATGTGGTTATAGTGTGTGCTAAGGGCTGTGAGAGAGAAGCGCAGGAAACCATGATGAAGACTAACAGAAAAGCCTGGCTGGTGGGCTCAGTGGTTGAACATTGACCCATGACCCAGGAGGTCGTGGTTATATTCTCAGTCAGGGCACTTGCCCAGGTTGCGGGCTCAATTCCTAGTAGGGAGTGTGCAGGAGGCAGCTGTTCAATGATTCTCTCTCATCATTGATGTTTCTATCTCTCTCTTCCTCTCCCTTCCTCTCTGAAATCAATAAAAAACATTTTTAAAAAGACCAACAGAAGAACCTAATAATTTTTTTGCTCATTTTTATTTTTCAGAAGGACCTAAGTTTGATTGTAGGGGCTCATGAAATCCTCAGAGAAAGTAATGCACATACTTACCTGATTCAAACCATAAACTATAGCCTCAAATAAAATGAGCAAAGACATCCATGATTTACACAATGAAAAAATTTGGGGTGATTTTTAAAAAATCACACATAACAGGTTGCCAATTATTTTCCTGATGTTCTGATGTAGTAGTTGGCTTTCCTTCAGCCCTGACCTTTCTCTGGACAGAGCTCTGAGTGATATTTTGCGACCTGCGGGCTCTTCTACACTGGCTCCGGAGATGTTATTTATGAAGCCTGTCTGGGGAAAATTTGACTGATTATTTTTTACAGAATCTCTGGAGACCATTACCTCAGAGATTAGGACAGCCAGTCAACAGGCCAAGGGGAATAAATGATGTTGCTAACCATATAAAATGAAAACCCAAGACACAAGCTCAGATGATAACAAGGAACAATTAAATCAGACTCTTACCCATGGTGTTTATCAGGGATTTGGAAAAGTACATTTTGATGTTGACATTTTTTGTGCTTCATGAGACTCATAGGCTGATTGTAGAGAGACGATCTAAGAGGGTCATTGATTGGTTGGCAAATGGCCACTGGTGATTCTGAGAGTGACTGGGCAGCTCTGACCTGGCTGAGAGAGGTCCAGGACATGCTGAGTCACACTTTAAAAAAATGTTTTTATTGATTTTAGAGAGAGAAGAAGGGAGAAGGATAGAGAGATAGAAACATCAATGATGAGGGAGAAACAATGATTGGCTTCCTCCTGCACACCCCCTATTGGGGATCGAGCCCACAACCCAGACAAGTGCCCTGACTGGGAATTGAACTGGTGACCTCCTGGTTCATAGGTCGATGCTCAGCCACTGCACCACACCAGCCACTTTGATTGGCTATTTCTCCAGTGTAGATGAAGTGGAGAAACAAAATGTTCATGTGGCTCTGGGTGTTGTCTAGCCTCTACCTCTGTAGCCAGAGAGGCAATTTACTTCCTGACTAACCAAGTTGCCAGCCCAGTCTCAGAATTTTAGGGCAAAGAGAGGATTTCCCAGCACTGCTACCAATTACAGACATCCCCCCCTACACCCCCCCGCCCCCCCCCCACACACACATCTCCACCGAGCTACTAGTTCAGGCATGACAGTAAGGGCCAAGATTCTGAGGTTGGGTCCAGGCTTAATGAAAAGCTTGCCAAGATTGATTAACAATGTCTGCCCAGGCATGGGGAGAGGGCAATGGTGCTTTCTTTTTCTTTTTCTTGTTCTTTTTCTATTGATTTGAGAGAGAGCAAAAGAGACATATACATTAATTTGCTGTTCCAGTTATTTATGGACTCATTGGTTATTCTGTATGCCCTGACTGGGGATCAAACCTGCAACCTTGGTGTATTGGGATGACACTCTAACCAACTGAGCTACCCAGTGAGGGCAACAGAAATTCTTATTTTGCCATTCATGCCCTCCTCCTACCCTCTCCATTTGTAATGCACCCCACTTCCCTTCACCTGCCTAGTGTTTATAGTCAAACCAGACCAAGTGCATCTTCAGAAAGATTGGGATCTTTCCTGCCTTTGTTCTCATCTCATGTGGCCCTTCTATCCATCTCTATTTCTGATGTCCAGTGGTTGAAACTCTACCAGGGAAACAAGAATAGGTATAATTTTTCTCAAATTGGAGTGTAGTAAGTTATACATGTTGATTTTGTTTCACTAAAACGTTATCATTTCAGAGCCGTTTATTTTAAATGGTTCTTTAAACATTTTCTTATTGATTTTGCAGTTGAATTTAATTTTTAAAAATTTGGTTTTAGAGATTTGGAAGAAATGATACATATTTAAATTAAAACATAAGTTAACACTGAGGATCTTAGAGAATTTGGAGGGTGGGATTTGGAATCCGGATTTGCTATCACTTTCTGGTTTTGTGATTTGGGCAAGGAATCAAACCTCTCATCGTTGGCTTACTCATCTTTGTAAGGGGACATACGATATCTGAAGATATATGAGACAAAGATATGGCAATCTATGAGATAATGCATGTAATATCTTAGCATAATAACTCAAAGGTATAAATCCTCAAAAATACTAGCTGTCTTAAAGAGTGATTTTACATATGTATTATTTTCCCCCAACAATCTACTTCTTCAGCCAATGTACAGATGAAATCTTAAAATACTGAAGACCTTCCCTATGAAATCAGGACAAATAGACAAGATGTCCACCATACATGTACTCAATATTGTTCTCAATGCAAGTGCAAGAGGCATGAAAATAAAAAAATAAGACTATTGAATAGGAAGAGCTAAACTGGCATTATTAGTTAATGACATAACTGTAACTACTGAAAACCCAAAGAACCTACAGGCCAACTAGTAGAATTAAGAATATAATTTTAGCAAGGTCACTGGACACAGAGGCAATAAATCTTGGGGCAAAAGTAGGTCTTGGCTGGTGTCGGCTGGAACAGACAGTAAGTTCTTTGGGCAGCACTGAGTTCTCTCAGCCAAGCACTTTAAGGGGGAGCTAAGGTCATCCTAGGGATGCAGCCTTGAGCTTTTAGAAACTCTTTTGTTCAGTTCTTTACAGAAGAGGACTCAGAGGAACCTGGATAGAGTTTGGTCACCAGGTGGATCCAAAGTCGGAGGCAGTGAGGATTTTGACTATGCTTTGCTGCTGGCTTTCAAGACAGAGAGAGGCACTGTGAGCCAAGAAATGCAGGCAGCCTGAGGAAGCTGGAAAAGGTAAAGAAATAGACTCTCCTTAGAACCTCCAGAGGAACACAGTCCTGCTGACAGCTTGATTTCAGCCCCATGTGATTTTACACTTCTGACCCTCAGAATTGCACGATAATAAATTTATGGGTTTAAATTTTTTTCATATTCCTTTAATGAGTACAATTCATTTACAGTAAAGTGCACAGGTATTAAGTGTACAACATACTGAATTTTTACAAATATATACCTCCATGTAATTGGCATCACAGTAAAGGTAGCAGAATATTTCAGCCACTCCAAAAGTTTGCCACATACCTTTTAGTTAAGCTCTACAACCCATAGGTAATCATTGTTCTGATTAGTTATGTATTCATTGGTCGATTGCATGATGTCTGTTTGTGAACATTAGTACAAATAACAATGCAGGGCAGAAGGGAAATAATGGTCTTAAACATATTATGAAAATAGCTTTGCCCTAGCTGGTTTGGTTCAGTGGATGGAGCCTGGACCCACAGACTGAAAGGGCCTGGGTTCGGTTCCAGTCAAGGCAGGCTCAATCCTCGGCCTTGGTTCCAGGCTCAATCCTCAGTTCTGGTCAGGGCGCATGCAAGAGGCAACCAATTGATGTGGCTCTCTCACATCAATGTTTCTCTCTCTCTACCTCTCCCCTTCTCTTCCACTCTTTCTAAAAATCAATGGGAAACAAAATCCTCAGGTGAAGATTAACAAAAAAAAAAGAAAATAGATTTAACCTCAAGTACTCCAGTTTGTGTTAAGTCACTGAGTTTGTGATCATTTATTACAGCAGCAATAGAAAAGTAAAATAGTTATTTCTGAGTGATAAAATTTCTATTTTCATTAGAACTCCCTGCATTTACATATTTTATATATGTAATATTTACATTAAAAAGAATGATTTATATTTTTAAAAGTTGAGAACAAAACAAAAGACTTTCTAATGCCCAGGCCAGCTCCAGCTCAAGTGAACTTGCTCACTTAAGAATCTTCTCTGGCTATGGGGACTGAGAGGACATTCCATTCTGGAAGGGGCTTCACTCTCTGACGTCAGCGCCTGCAAGACCTGGATTGGGTGTGATTAAAGGAAGGAATGTTTGTGAGTGTGCAAAAGGTGGCAGTGGTATGATGGGAAAAAGAGCAAACAAGCAGGAGCCAGAAACCTGGTCCCACCACTAAATCGCTTCATTCATTCAACATATGTATTGAACACTACTGTGTGCCAAGCACTATTATAAGAGCTGGGGAATGAGGCAGTGAACAAATATTCTTATGGGGTGTGAAAGACAATAAACAAAATAAACTCGATTTCCTTCCACAAATTATGTAAAGGAGTCACAAGATGTCTATAGAGGATGGTATAGTGTAGCCAGAAAAGCACAGGCTTTGATGTCAGGATTCCTAGGTTTAAGTCCTGGCTCTCCCACTTCCTAGCTGTGCGACTCTGGGAAAATTACTCAACCTCTCTGAGCTTCCCTTTCTTCAAGTGTAAAACAGGAATAATAATCCCTATCAACCTAGATTGTTAGGATGAATACATGAGATAATCTATGTAAAACCCCAAAAGTAGTAGAATGCCATGGATAGGAACACTATTACTATTACCATTATTATTATTATTATTATTATTATTATTATTATTATTGATGCTGGTGCCCTGAGGCTACCCTGAGTTCTCATAGTCTGTGATTCCCTGAAGAAACACTGGTTTCTGAGTCACAGATGATGGAGGTATCTTCCAGGGAACCCTTTTACTCAGCTCCGTTCAGCCATCTGGCAGGACCCCCTTTTTACACTCCCAGGACAAGTGGTCCCTTCCACTGAAAACAGGCCATCTCATCTCCCAATTTCCTGGTGACACATCGACCCTTTCCACTCACAGGAGCAAGAGAAATGGGTAAGGAGGGAGCTGGGTTTAGGAGAAAGTGGAGCCCAAGGAGCTGTGTGCAGCTGCAGATTCAATCACAATTAGCAAAAGCCACCTGGGGAACCGGCTGTGCCGGGCGTGAGTGGGGCCCATTTGTTTGCATGCTGTGGGTTGCCAGGGCTTTGTTAGCAGCCCTCAGCGAGGGCCTCGCAGGAAGATTGTATTTGCTTTTCCTGTATGCCAGCCCTGGCGGGCAGCCGTCACTGTATAACCTGGCCTACATCTGACCACTGTGTTCAGAGTGGGGGCAGGTTCGTGGAGGCTGGGAAGATTTGAATTTTAATCGTAATGTTCTTTCACCCTTAACACTGCTGCTCCTAGGTAGTGAAATTCCTTCCCTAAAACTCTTCAACCCACACATACACACGCACTCCCCTTTAAACTTTTCATGCCCTTTTCATAGTTCATGTATTTATGTGACATTTTCTTGAAATATGGTTTTATAGACATGAGATAGGAAGAGAGAGAGAGAAAGAGAGAGAGACATTGATGTGAGAGAGAGACATTAATCAGCTGTCTCCTGCACACACCCCTATTCCCAGTCAGGGCACGTGCCCTGACTGGGAATCGAATCTGTGACCTCTCATTGCATGGAAGGACACTCAACCAACTGGGCCACACTGGCCTGGGCCATGTGCCATTTGACCATGTCAGCCTCTCCTGGGTAATGGAGAAGTCAAGCAGGTCAGGCGCTCTGTTTACTCCTGCTGACGTGGCTTCCCCACCTCTTACAATTAGGTTGTTGGATTTAGCAAATAAAACCACAAGATGCCCCCTTAAATTAGAAATATGAATAGCAAATGATCTCCAGTTAAAATATGTTCCATGCAATCCTTGGGACATATACTATGAATTATTGGTTATTTATCTGAAGTTCAGATGTAACCGTACATCCTGTATTTTACCTGGCAACCCTGATTACAGCTTATCTGTGATACTCAGTAAATACAAATATGAATGAAGAAGTGAACAGAGCTAATGCATGATCAGAAACAGAAAACCCAATGCAGATATTTTACTGGGAAGTACACAGGAACACCTTAGGGGTGATTATCTCGAGGTGATAGCATTATTGCAAAATTTCTGTTTTCGATGTGATTTTGTATACTTTTCAATTTGACTGGAGCAGAAAAGGTTTCAAATACCATATATGTATGTATTTATATCTGTATAAGCATGCACTATATTAAACAAAATAAACCTGCTTACAAGAGAAACAATTTGTGTTTTCCCTCAGCCTGAAACTCAGAATTTTCTGAACACATCCCTGTGGTAAGGGACATTTTGGGAATACATGAGAAGATTATTAAAAGCAATATTGAGAAGCATATTCTGCATATCAGTAAACTAGATCACACAAAGGGGTACAAGGAGTTCAAAAAATATTACTGCTATTTTATTAACCATACAGTACTTCTTAAGAAAATTGGCTCCTGAAGCTTTGGGAATGTAAAAGTAAGTCCAGTTAAACCCAAGACACAAATCTGGACTAAATTGTACATAATATACTGGGGATGTTTGATTATTTTTGTTTGATGTGCAGAATGAGGGTGGAAAACCAAGTATGGCAAACATGAGCTCTTTTAGAGAATGAGTTGAAAATCCCTCCGCCGCCCCACAACTTCCCATGATGCCTTGTTCCAAGCATCATTCAAATGTACTTGGGTGTTTAACGATGGGCATGTTCAGAATGCGTCACCTTAATGGGGCAAGGAAAGGAACTAGAATTTGTAAGATGCTTACTATGTGCTGGGCATTGAGCATAGCACTTTCTCATTTCATTCATAAAAACAACCCATGTCATACCCATTAACCCTGCCTTAGAACAACGTGACTTAATGATAAAGATTGCTCACAATCACACCTCCGGAAGTATTGCAAGGTTCTTAATAGTCGTGGAAAGAGTAACTTCCATTTACTATGCTGTACTTACTAAAGCAGATAGCATTTTTAAAAAAATATATTTTTATTGACTTAAGAGAGGAAAGGAGAGGAAGAGAGAGATAGAAACATCAATGATGAGAGGGGATCATTGATTGGCTGCCTCCTGCACGCCCCACACTGGGGATGGAACCCACAAGCCAGGCAAGTGCCCTTGACCGATATTGAACCTGGGATCCTTTGGCCAGCAGGCTAATACTCTGTCCACTGAGACAAACTGGCTAGGGCCAGACAACGATTATTAGAAGATCTTTAGTTCAGGGTTTGAGAGACAAAGGTTTTCCCCTGTACCTTGAGGAATGGTACCCCTCCCAGTTTTCAGTTCTGAACGTGGGGCTAGAATCATGGGATGAGGGGTGGGGTGTCTCCTCTCAATGTTAATGGTGCCCAGTGTTCCACTGTGAGATTCAGTGTGAGAAGACGGAAGGACAGGGTACATGTCATGTCGTCACCAAGTCAGCACCCATGGAGAACAGAATGTCATCGGGAATGACACCATGTCAGCAGATAGCAAAGTCTGCAAACTTTGGCTAGCTTGAAGTCTCATAACACCCACCATGTGGTAGGAAAAAAAACAGGATTGGAATGAAATCAGCCTTACCTACTCAGTGATGAGAGACAAGCAGGAGAGGGTAAAAGGCTAAGTCTGTCTTTATGAAGGGCTCCTGGTCTTAAAAAGAGAAAATTAGTTGAGTGAACTTTCGAAGAAGGAAAATGTGACTTTGGACAAAAAGAGCCTGTGAAGTGAGAGCACTTCCTCATTCTCAGGGTGGAGAGAGACGGAAGAAAGGGCAATTTGATGATTGCTAAGGATGGGGAAGAAAGAGCTGCCTCCATTTAACTCTTTCCACAGCAGCGTTTTCAATGGGCCACTCTAAAATACTGCCTGAATACATGAGTCTGAGCCAAAATTAGACTCTCCCAGGTCTCAGTCATGCGGAAGCTATAACAGACCTGTTTCCCAGCCACAAGGACCCACCTTCTAGTCAATGGCAGTGGATAGCATTTGAGCAAAGTGCATATTAAGTGAAGTGTGTTAATTAAAGGTGGAGAGAGACAGGTTTCATGCACTGGTTCCTCCAGAGGAATGTCCCTAAATGCACAGTGACATGTCAATTACTTTTCCATTAGTATTTGCTGAATAAAGACTTCTTCTTGCCTTTGCCGGCAAGTAAGCACTGCTTGGCATGCATATTTAAATGCCAGTCCTACGGAATTAGCTTTAAGAATGGGCTCTGAACATAATGGCTGCCTTCAAATGTAGAGCAAGATGAGACAGCCACAGAAAGACCTCCACACACAAGAAAAGAGCAGGAAGTCATAGATAAGGCAAGCGTCACCATTTTCTAAGCATGAGGTTGTAATAATGGCTTTGAAAACAGATCACTTAAGGTAGCTTCAACTCTGTTAAAACCTATATTGTGAGAAACCTGGCACCTATCCTTGCTTCAAGGAAACCAGCCTTATTGCCAATCATTTGAAAATATGTTTTTATTGATTTTAGAAAGAGCAGAGGGTAAGGGAGAGGGAGATAGAAACATCTGTCTATGAGAGAGAAACATCGATCAGCTGCCTCCTGCACACCCCCTCCTGGGGATTGAGCCTGCAACTGGGCATGTGCCTTGACTGGGGATCATACCAGTGACCTCTCTGTTATCGCCAATCATGTTAAGGAGAAAGCTCTTAGTACAAGTTCTATAAATCAACCTCATGTCAGCCAGTGATGCCACATTTTGTACCTAAAGTCTTTGCCCCACAGTTAATGGGGAAAAGTATGACATCGGAACTCATTCCTTCAACCTATTTAATTATAATGCTTTTAAAAAATAAAACTTGATCTCAAGTTAAAGAGAAACTGTGACAGCTAGACCAAGCAGTACTTATTGGTGACAATAAAACAACTATTTTGTTTCATTATCAAGTCAAAGACACCAAGGAGAACAAGAGTTCTTGAGGAAGATCCTAATAAGGACTTTGCAATTGCACACCTAGAAATCAAGGTACGCTCATACCACAGTATTGGGGGTGAAGAAGGGAGTATCTCCATTCAGAGGTGCAATAAAACCACTCACCAAAGCCCTGGCCCGTGTGGCTCAGTTGGTTGGGCATCATCCTGTTCACCCAAAGGTTGCTATCTGGATTCCCTGTCAGGGCATATGCCTGAGTTTCAGGCTCGATCCCCCTTGCCGGGGTGAGGGGTGTGCAGGAGGCAGCAGATCAATGCTTCACTCTCACATCAATGTTTCTCTCTCTCTCTCCCTCTTCCTCTCTCTCTCTTTAGAAATCAATTATAATTTATATTTAAAAAACCACTTACCACAAATTAACCAGGAAAGGGTGCTCCAGACCCTGCATGATCTGCAGTTCCTTGAAGACATTTCTCACTTCATTGCGCTCTACACACTTCTGTTTGTTCATGTATTTCATTGCATACATTTTCTTGGTATCATTCTTCTGAACGATGCAGACCTATTGGGGCAAACCGGAGTGAGAAAGTGATTAGGGAGATGACGGATCATCGTGATGAGCCACAGAACAATATGCCTTCCTCAGCATGGCTTGGAGGCCTTATCACTTGCAAATTCTCTGATGCTAAAGTTGCTACTTAGTTCTGATTTCAGAGTAAAAAAAAAAACTTCATTTTCTTCCCATGTACAAGATCAATTCCTAAATCTTTGCTTTCTCAAATGAATTTGCCTGTTTTTGCTTTGGGGACTTTTTTTAAAAAACAGCATTTTGGAGAAAATAGCTGCCTCCTTGTCAGGAAACTTCCCATAGCAAATGACATCCTCATTCTACTTGAGTGACTTAAATGAATGGGCAAAGCTGTCAAGCTAAATGATATTGTGCAAAGAATTTCTGTTTGTACCCATAAGTGATATAACGAACCAAAAAAGACTTTTCAGAAAGGGATAACACTAAACACAATGTCCATATTTTTGACATATTTTTAGAGGTTCATATAATGCCTGATAATGTAAACAGCGATACTTTTAAAATGCAAGTTCAATATGAAATATTCTCAAGATACATCTCCACTAAGAAGCTAATTATCAGGGTTTGAATCTAGAAGTTTCTTCCAAAAAAATTAGATGATAAATGTATATTTTTCATGGTAGGATTTTTAAAAAATGAAAACATGGTACAACTTGGGAAAAACAGAAATCAGGTGGCATCTTTCCCACATGAAAAGATTTAATGCTTACATTGACATCTCTGAATTATTCCTGGTGGTCCCAGTAACTCAGTAATCTGAACATTCTTGGACCTGTTCCCTGAGCTGCATAACCCTATTCATCATTTGGATTCTCACCTTCCCAAAACTGCCTTTCCCAATGGCTCGCAGAATTTCAAAGTGGTCAAAGTTGACTGCAAGACAAAGAGAAGAACGTTGTAAGTGATTATCAGTTGTCTTTTAGTTGCTAATAAATAATAATCAAAGATTGGGCTAAACCGAAGTACCTTGTTTAAAACAAGATTCCAGACTAGCCCTAGCTGGTTTGGCTCAGTAGATAGAGCATCGGCCTGAGGACTGAAGGGTCCCAGGTTTGGTTCTGGTCAAGGGCATGTACCTTGGTTGTGGGCACACCCCCTGTAGGGGGCGTGCAAGAGGCAGCTAATCAATGTTTCTAGCTCTCTATCCCTCTCCCTTCCTCTCTGTAAAAAATCAATAAAATATATTTTAAAAAAAGAAAAGATTGCAGACTAGCTTAAAATGCCCATTCACTTATTCAATAAATATCTCTTGAAAATTATATTATATTATGCTGTAATCACAGTGCTTAGTACTGGAGGATACAGTAATAATAGAGTAGAAATCTAATCTCTACCCATATGGAGCCTGTGGTCCTGTAAAGGCTCCACACAGAAAGAAACCCTTAAGGGTTAAACAGTCACAAAAATAAGGGGACAATTAAAACTGCTGCTGAACATTACAAATGATAAAGCTGTGGGGCTCTAAGAGCATCTACTGGGATTTCACACATGCGATAGGGTCAGAGGGAGCATCTCTGTCCACAGACGTTTATTGGGAGACCTGGTCCCCTGTGGATCTGGCCCTGCTAAGGATCAGCACTTCAAATATCTTCTCCCTACCTATTCCCCCCACAACCAACCTCTCTTCTGTATCTTAATAATTTTCGTTTTCCCAAGTAGAAAACTATTACACTCATAAGTTCATAGAATGAGCGATCCCCAAAGGACATATATATCTAAGAGCTTAGCATGAACATGAGGACAGAGTCTACTGAATGGTGCTATGAAGTGCAGATGATCTTTTACACCTGCCATTTTAACACTTGAGCGCCGAGAAGTTAAGAGCAGTAGCTGTTGTACAGGTGGCGTGGTCTCTTGGGGCAGTGCTCATGAAATGATTGGTAATGCGAAGAGCCAAGTATAGATTCTCTTAAGTGACAGTTTTTGGTTTCTTGCCTTGATGATTTTGAGGAAACATTCCACTTGTTTCCTGATTTTTGAAATGAGGATTTAGATGAGTAAAATTCCAAATGAGGAATTATAAGAGCTTATTCGGAAAGAGTTGGGAAACACTAAAAGGTACCACTCTTCTTTTTAAAAGATATATTTCTCTCTCTCTCTCTCTTTAAAAATAATTACATTAACTCTTCCTGAAAAAGAAATAAGTAAGGGGACCTCTAAAGGTTTTTCCAAGCTTTCTGAGAGTCAAAACATTTCTATAATATAACTTATGGGTGAAAAAGGGGCCACATACTAGACCTGATAAGCTGGGGGGGGGGGGGGAAGGGGGGAGTGTTGTATGGTGGGTCGCACAAACTCAGAGACCTAAGGCAACCATATAAGATGGTCTGAAAGTAAAACTTCCTAGCCCAGCTCATGTAGCTCAATGGTTGAATGTCGACTTTTGAACCAGAAGGTCATGATTTGATTCCTGGTTAGGGCACATGCCTGGGTTTCAGGCTCAGTCTCCCAATCCCAGGTAGAGGGAATGTGGGAGGCAGCTGATTGATGATTCTCTCTCATCATTGATGTTTCTATCTCTCTCCCCTCTCCCTTCCTTTCTGAAATCAATCACAATATATTCAACCAACCAACCAAACAGAAAACTTCCTAACTAAAAGCAAGTCATTGTGGGAAATACTATCCTAGGCAGGTGTTTTCTTTGACAAAGGTCGATCTTTACCTTATGTGAGCCTGTCTATTGTCATTTTTGCATCTATAGTAACGTAACTTTGTAATGGCAGAGTAATCCCCCTTTTTCCAGATCACTCAGGGTACAGCCTCACACCAGAGCACAAACCCCAGAACCCCTCATTGTTATCTTCTTCTCCCGCATACTCTCTCTATACGCTGTAAATATTAATTGCTAATTATCCTATACCCACCAATGTAAAAGAAGCTCGTGTCTATCTGTTTTACTTTTTATCCAGTCTCAGAGATTTCCCCACTTTGCTTTCTCCCTAATCTACCACCAATGGATTTCATGTAACCTCCTTACATCTTCCCCTTTGATTCTGATGTACAAAATAACTGGTAAAACTGCCATTTTCTGGAACACCTAAAGGTTATGGGTTCAACTCTTGGTCAGGGCACTACCTAGGTTGGGGGTTCGATCTCCAGTCAGGCTTTGTATGAGAGGCAACTGATGGTTTCTCTCTCACATCGATGTTTCCCCCTCCTCTCTCTCCCTCTCTTCCTCCCTCCATCTCTCCCTGTCGCAAAGCCACACTCAACACTTCAGTGGAAAAGTGGGCAGAATCAACCCACCTGAGTCTGCTCAGTAGCATTCATATAAATTCAATATACACCTTTTTGATGCGGGACCCAGGCTCTTAACCACTATTTTTACAGGTGTTTTAATGTTATTATCATCGCACATCTACCTATCCCAGAGACAGAATCAGGGGAACAAGGTGGAATTTTGTCATCTCTCCTTTTAGAATCAGATGAGCCAGGTCAGGTTTTTCTGAGTCTTTCTCTAACACAAGCATGCTGATTGTGGAATCCAGGGCTGATGTTTTGATTTCCTTTGCTTTACTTCTCATACCATCTCCCCAGTCTCAACATTCTGCACAATAAACAGTGTTGAAGGAAAGAAAAGGGGAAACCCTCCTTACAGTTTATTGTAACACTCAGACACTTGAAATTTGGAAGAAGAGCATTCTAGAAGATAAACCAGATACAATATGGTGGTTAAGAACATGAACCTCTGGGTTTGGGTTCTGGCCAGACTACTTACTAGCTATGAACTTGAAGTAAATTATTTAAGCTTTCTGGGTTTCACTTTCTTCCTATGAAAAATCTTGGTCATATATAGTATCCCTTCTAAGGTTATTATGAGGACTAGGTGAAATAAGACATATCAAAGGTTCTTTTTTAAAATACATATTTTATTGATTTTTTTTTTTTTTTACAGAGAGGAAGGGAGAGGGAAAGAGAGCTAGAAACATCAATGAGAGAAACATCCATCAGCTGCTCCCTGAATACCTCCTACTGGGGATGTGCCCACAACAAGGTACATGCCCTTGACCGGAATCGAACCTGAGACCCTTTAGTCCACAGGCCGACACTCTATCCACTTAGCCAAACCGGTCAGGGCTAAAGGTTCTTATTTAGGTATTTTTGGGAGAGAATAAGAACTCAATAAATGTACCACTATTATTGCTGCAGTTTTTTGTAATTGTTACTATGTGAGTCATCTTAATATCAGCCCAGAATATCATTTGCCAAAACATTAGGATAAATGATGCTGGGACTTCACACAGGACAAATTGCCAAGAATGTCACTTCCCTGAAGACAGCCACTGGCCGGCTCTGTTTATCTCTATATCTACATTTCCTGGAACCCTTTGGGCAAGTAGCAAGTGGTAAACCCTTGTTACGTGGAAGAAGGAGGCAATAAAGTATCATCAGCAAAGTTTCACAGAATATAAAGCTTTGGAGAAAAAATTTAAAGGTAGTTTTTCCACGTTGACTTCCTAGCATATCATCATTTATAACAGGTACTTCCTAAGAAAGGTCATACCAACAACTTACTATCAAAGGGCTTCTTAATGTGCTATGCAATAAAGTGGGTTTCCATTGGAATGTTATTATAATACTAGAGGCCAGGTGCATGAAATTCGTGCATGGGGGTGTGTGTCCCTCAGCCCAGCCTGCACTCTCTCCAATCTGGGACCCCTTGAGGGATGTCCGACTGCCCATTTAGGCCTGATCCCTCTCACAATCCAGGACTTCTGGCTCCCAACTGCTCGCCTGCCTGCCTTCCTGATTGCCCCTAACCACTTCTGCCTGCCAGCCTCATCATCCCCTAACCACTCCCCTGCCAGGCTGATTGATGCCTAACTGCCCTCCCCTGCAGGCCTGGTCACCCCTAACTGCCCTCCCCTGCAGGCCTAGTCACCCCTAACTGCCCTCCCCTGCAGGCCTAGTCACCTCCAACTGCTCTCTCCTGCAGGCCTGGGTCCCCCCCAATTGCCCTTCCCTGCAGGCCTGGTCAACCCCAACTTCCCTCCTCTGCAGGACTGGTCACCCCTAACTGCCCTCCCCTGCAGTCTTGATTGCTCCCAACTGCCCTCCCTTGCAGGCCTGGTCCCTCCTGACTGCCTTCCCCTGCTAACCATCTTGTGGTGGCCATCTTGTGTCCACATGGGGGCAGCCATCTTGTGTGTTGGAGTGATGGTCAATTTGCATATTACTCTTTTATTAGATTACAATTTCAGATTCATCTGGAGAAAATGGATTTATACCTTAAAACCTCAAGGACTGACTTACTTTCTG
This sequence comes from Corynorhinus townsendii, assembly GCA_026230045.1. Classification (NCBI taxonomy): domain Eukaryota; kingdom Metazoa; phylum Chordata; class Mammalia; order Chiroptera; family Vespertilionidae; genus Corynorhinus; species Corynorhinus townsendii. The sequence goes on along the minus strand of JAPDVU010000006.1, from coordinate 148,422,254 downwards.
AGCTCAGAAGCATGGAGAGCTGCCATTCTCCACTCCACCAACTTCACAGTGACCAACTATCCTAAGTAAGGACATGGATGCAAACCCCAGGAACTGCAGGTAATTAACAGCAGGAATCAGAGGGTATTTGCTTTGTCAGCACTGCATCATCTTTGAACAAAAATCACTGTATCACTGGAAGAAGAGCATCTGTGTTTTCCGTTGGCCTTAGGCTCTACAGCAGCAGTTCTCAATCTGTGGGTTGCAACCCACAGGTTGAGAACCGCTAGCAGGGTTGCCTAAGACCATCAGAAAACACAAATATTTACATTACAACTCATAACAGTAGCAAAATTACAGTTATGACGTAGCAACGAAAATAATTTTATGGTTGGGGGTCACCACAACATGAGGAACTGTATTAAAGAGTCGTGGCATTAGAAAGGTTGAGAACCACTGATTTAGATGAATAAATATGTGGTCATCATGTTACATTCCCACTGGAGGCCTTTAAAAGGAAAGGCTTGCTTATACCCTTTTAAGATAGTCACAGTAGGAGGGGGAAGAAGCTAGTCACTTCTCCAGAAGCCACAGCTTTGCTAGTGAGTCAAATCAACAGATACTCATTGAGCATCTGTGTGCCCAGGACTCTGCTAGGCACTAAAGATAAAACAAAAGGAGCCCTGGCTGGTATGGCTCAGTTGGTTGAGCGTCATCCCTGCACTGAAAGATTGTCTGTTCGATTCCAGTCAAGCCATATGATCAGGTTGTGGGCTTGATCCCTGGAAGGGGGCATGCAGGAAGCAACCAATTGATGCTTTGTTCTCACATAGATATTTCTCTCTTTCTCTCTCTCTCAAAATTAAGTAAAGAAATAAAAAATAAATAAGAAAACAAAAGGAGCCCTAACCAGTTTGGCTCAGTGGATAGAGGGTTGGCCTGTGGACTGAAGGGTCCCAGGTTCAGTTCTGATCAAGGGCATGTACCTTGGTTGAGGGCACCTCCCCAGTAGGGGGTGTACAGGAGGCAGCTGATTAATGTTTCTCTCTCATCGATGTTTCTAACTCTATCCCTCTCCCTTCCTCTCTGTAAAAAAATCAATGAAATATATTTTTTAAAAAGAAAACAAAAGGAGCTTGGGACTAAGTCACATCCTCAGAAAACTGAGTGTGACTCATTCAGCAGTATTTGTGAGACCATTAAACTAGCTAATCAAGTACACCACACCTCATTTTAACTTATTTTATTTTGCTATAGTGTGCAGTGTAGGTATCTTTGGAATCAATCTTTCCTCTTTCTGGAAGTATAGAATTAGATAAGTATAAGTAAATAGGTACATGGGCGAATAAAGCAGACAAATAACAGCTACAGACTGTTACTATTTGGTATAGAAAGAGGCTCTCTGGACCTTCAGAGATGGGAAAGAATATTGTGCCATGAAAATTTTGCTTCTTGGTTTTTGATAGAGATTGAAAGCTTTGATGAAAGATAAATATTATTTGGGTCAGACAGAATTGCATTAGAATCCTAGCTCTGCTGTTTACAAGATAAATAAAATTAGAACTTTACCTGACCTTTCTGAGCTTCAATTTCTTGTTCTCAATGAAGATTATTTTTATATAAAACTAATAATATACTTTTGGTAGACAAAAAAAATACAGAAAAGTAAAAAGAAAAACAAAATCATAGTAAGATAATATTTAATATTTTGATTAAATTTCCTGTCTTTTTAATGTTCTTATTTTTACCAAAGTTCTATATATCTATCAACATTTATATACAGCTTAGAATCAAATAGTTTTTAAAAGTCTATTATAAAACACTGATATTAGTTCTATGACTCATTTGTCTCACTTTCCAATCTCTCCAAGTCAAGAAATGAACAGCTTTGCTTCTTTTGGTAATAAATTTGGTAGTTTTCACCATATCTTCTAAATAATATAATTTTACTGTTGTTTCTTTTCAGCTTTAGTTATTACTTATTGAATTTCCTTGATAGCAGGCAAGGATTTAGCTCACTTTCCTGGTCATTTGGGCCTATCCCAACATGCTCCTATCTTTCCAAAATATCGGTATCTGATATAATAGTTTCAATTATATCAATATTCTAATTATTATGAGTATGGAAATGGTATGTGCAGCTAAGTCGTTCAGCATGATTAGATTCCTCTTCTTGCACAATGTTTTAGTTTCCCTGGAGTCAATAATTGTCTTGTTTATACATAAGCTTATTTTTCTATATCTTTTATCCTAATTCAAAAGATAGTCTCTACCTGGCCACCCAACAGACAAACTCCAGCCTGGTGGGTGGCCATCTGAGGATGTCATGGGGGTGCTCATCCCCAACCATCCCTGCACTGGCACCCAGGCTCATGCCAGAGACAGAGGGTGGGATGGGCCAGGGTGGCACCAGGAACAACCAACTTAGACCCCTTCCTGGGGAGGCAGCAGTGTATGAGTCCAGCTCCAGCCTCTGGGGCATGAGCCATTGTCCCAGAAGACCTCACAAACAAATTCAAAGATAAAATTAGTAAGAATTTAGAGACAGTACCTCCAGGTCATAAAGCAAAATGTAAGACCCTTCTGAATGCACTGTCCTGCCTGACTACATTGGCCCCACAGGGAGGAAGCCAGTCCTGGTTCCTGGCTACATGAATTATTAGTTTCTTTCCTTTATATTGATTAATTCCACTTTCTCTAGTATCTGCTCTTTAATAGAAAAATTCCTCCCTTAACATCATATTCAGCTTTAGCTATTGGCTCATTTCTCTGCTTCTCTTTAGATTAAATGTTTTGAACGAGCTGACTATACCTGCTGTGTCTATGTCCTCAGCTCCCAAACATTCCTAACTCCCCAAAATCTGGCTCATGCTTTCACAACCTCCCTGAGCTGCTTTTGTCAATATTACCAACATCATGTAGGTTGCCTAAACCCATATATAGGACTCACCTTATGCAACCACACAGGAGCATTCAATGTAAGGGACTGCCCCCTCATTCTTAAAACACCCTCCACTTTTAAATTTCAGGAAGATGTTTTTCCTTCCTCACTAGCTGTTCCTTCTCAATTTCCTTAGATTAATTGCTCTCCTTGGCTTGACTTCTAAATACTAGGGTTCCTCTCCTCTTTTGTTTCCACATTCTCTCCCAAGGAAGACTCACCAATCCCCATGCCTTTATAGTCATCTCTGGCCATTCAACCCCAGATCCCAACTTGACATCACCATTTATGCTGCACAATCATTTTATGCATCCAAACTGGGACTCTTGACTAAACCCAAACATGTTCTAGCCCTTGAGCACCCCCTTTTCTCCATCTCAGAAAATATCACAGCTATCCATCTACCCGGCTACTCGAGCAAAACTCTGATTCATTCTTGATTTTGTTTTTTTCCTTTTACCCCATAATCAAACCATTAGTAACTTCCAATTACTGTATATTAAAAATAAATGTTGAATAAACTCTCCATCCACATTGCTATTCTATTGGCCCAAGCATCATTCACATAAATGAATGACTGTCCTCATTAAAACAGGTCACCTTTGGGTCCCGCCCTCCCCAATTTCAGCCACTTAAGTTATCTACATAGCACTTATTGAAAATTATAATTATAGACCTAAATTTTACCAATCAGAAAATCCCACCCCCCAAAAAATAAAACAGGGAGAGAAAAGGAAAACCAACATTGGGTAGCTTTTATTTTTTTATTTGCCATGTAAGGACATTAAAATCTATGATTTTGATAATGGTAGTAATAACAGCTAACGTTGATTGAGCAATTCCTATGTGCCAAATGTATGCCAAACTTTTTTTCATGGATAATCTCTTTTTATTCGCACAAAAAAGTATTTGAGACAGATACTATTATGAGCCCCCTTGTTACAGATGAGGAAACTTGGAATCAGAGAGGCAAATCACATGTCCAAGTTCTCCACTATGAAAAAAAATTTTTATTTCCATAATCCTTAAATACAAAACACTCATACCAAGAGAGGACATAATCTTTAGCTTTATGAGAAGCTTATTACCTGGTACATTATCTGCCTTTTTCTCTTTTCACCACAAACTAAGCCATTGTTTGGTATTTGTCTACTGAGGGTACCATTGATTTAACCTCTGTGATACAATGGTACTAGTTAAGGTTGGAGATCAGCTATATCACTTATGATCTACTGGTGAAAAATTATTTAGCTGGCTCACAAGCCCTTTATTATCCCGTGGTTGGCAGCAAATTGTTGCCCGTAATGCATGTGGGCTTGGCAGGTCTTTTAAGAATATATTTGGAATTTCTCCAGAAAAGCAGCTTCCAGAGCCCATTGGTGGCATCAGTTTGCATAGCCAGTGCTTCCCTTTTATGAAACACGGCACCCCAGGGAGTCTGGGATTTATTGACACCCATTACCGGTGCCAAGACCAAGCAATGGGCACCAACAGCTTCTCTTCCTGCTGCCTGGACCCCAATTTGTGAATTTGCCCAGAAGTCAGAAATACACTGGCTATTTCTTTAGAACAAGTTGCAAAGTAGAACAGTAGGGCAGGATGGGGGGAATCAACACCCCCAATTGGTGATGCCCCTCAGTTGAATAAATGCTCCTAGTAGGAAATGAATTCTACCTAGTGATATTTCAAATGAATTACAGGTTGTACCTGCTTAATGAAATCCAGTCTGTAGGGCTATCAAATAATATATTTTGTCCTCTAATACATTAGATTTATTGGTCCAAGTATTTCCACTGGCTCACAATGATCAACCAAATGATGGTCAGTGAGGAGTGAATTTGTAGTATTGTCATAGTTGTGCATGGTGCCCGGTGGGTGCTGGAATGCTCGGGGTGGGGTTGGGGAATCACTTCCTAGATTGTATAGATGTCTGGCCACTATGCTGCACACCTGAAACTGATGTAGAATGGTGTTGAATGTTGCTTGAAAATTTTTAAAGAAGATCAGATTAGAAAAAGATTTGAATACCAAAAAAAGAAAAAAGAGTAAATTTGTTAAGAATCTATAGCAGAGTCAGTCTCCTTGCCTAGTCTCTGAGTTAAGGCTAGAGGGTTATGAATGGGATGGGTACGAGACAGCCCCAGGATATAAATGACAGCAGGATGCTTTACAGCAGGAGTCAGCACAATACAACCCATAGGCCAAGTCCAACCTCCATCTATTTGTACATGGCTCATAAGCGACGAATGGCTTTTATATATTTTAAATGCTTGGAAAGAAATAAAAAGAATATTTTGTGACAAGTGAAAATGATGTGAAATTCCAATTTCAGTGTCTACAAATAAAATGATATTGGCACATAGCCACATTCATCTCTCTGTTTCTTCATGATCTGACTGCTTTCAGGTTACAATGGCAGAGTTGACTAGTTGTGACAGAAATTGTATGAACTGCTAAGCATAAAATATTTACTATTGGGGCCAGTACAGAAAAAGTGTTCCAACCCCACTTTAAATCATTCTCAGAAACAACAAAAAATATGGGCTACTCAAGTATAAAACAAGGTTAATATTACCTATTTTACTATAAAAATGCCTCCAGAAATGAAAGAAGAAATCATTCAGGAGAAAAAAAATATAGCCTGTGACACTATTTAATTTTCAAAAATCTATACCCATCAGTTGTGCATTTTTTTTACCATGTAAACTGGCTCAGTGTCCTAGTTTGACAAGAATATTATTGCATAACTGGCTTTCTGTGTGTGTTTCCAAGTGAAATTGCCATTGGTTGTCACATAGCAAGGCATAGTTTAAATCACTGTGTATTTATATTTCATAAGACTTGAATTGCAGAAATGATGGTGAGCAGGAGTTACTGTAATTAAGTTTGCCAGGGAAAGGCCATATAAGAGAAGTTGGATCCCCTGAAGGCCTTCACACTCATTCTCATTTATTTTATTTTATTTTTTAAAATATATTTTATTGATTTTTTACAGAGGGGAAGGGAGAGAGATAGAGAGTTAGAAACATTGATCAGCTGCCTCCTGTACACTCCCTACTGGGTATGTGCCCGCAACCAAGGTACATGCCCTTGATCAGAATCGAACCTGGGACCCTTGAGTCTGCAGGCCAGTCCTCTATCCACTGAGCCAAACCAGTGAGGACCCCCATTCTCATTTAAATCAGTAGGCTTGGCCCAGGCCAGTGACTCAGATAGTTGGAGCATGTCCTGTACACTAACAGGTGGCAGGTTCAATTCCAGATCAGGGCACATATCTAGGTTGTGGGATGGATCCTCGGTTGGGGCTGTACAGGAGGCAACCAAAGGATGTTTCTCCCTCACATCTATGTATCTTTTTCTTTCTCTCTCCCTCTTTCTTTCTCTCTCAAATCAATAAATAGACAAAACAAACATATTCTCAGATGAGGATTAAAAAAAAAAAAAAGGCAGCCCTGGCCAGTTTTACTCAGTGGTTAGAGCAGATCTAAGGGTTTGGGGCATGGGCATGTACCTGTCAAGGGCATGTACCTCCGTTGCAGGTTTGATCCCCGCCCTGGACAGGTCACATGTCACTCCCTTTCACTCTCTCTAAAAATCAATGGAAAATATATCCTCAGATAAGGATTAAAAAAACAATAAAAGACAGTAGGCTTGCAGTACCAATTACATTGTCTGAAGTTGAAACTGGCTTACAGATTTAGTTTCTTAACCTAGAGTATTTTCCCAAATTGAGATCCACAGAATATTATGTGTCACCAAGTATTAAAATGTTTTTCATAAAAAATGGTTTCATTTTGAAATAAGTTTGGAAAACATCAGAATTCTGAGATTTTAACACTGTAGGACATTTCTGAGCCTTTAATATGCTCAGGAGCACTGTGAATCTCCAAAGGCAGGATGTAAATTCTTAATATACTTGAGTAGATTCTCCTACACACGTACTCATAACTCACTGCTCAGGGAACGTGCAGGTCAGAAGCACTAGCTCAGTCTCCCAGGTTGTTTCTTAGCTGCCTACTTTGTCTCTTTCTGAATCTTGCAATCCCTTGGGCTGGGGTAAAAAAGCTCTCACAAAGTGTTGTAATAAATTGTTGGATCTGAAGTTATTTATGACCAATGTCATACCTAACTAAAGGTTAGCCAGTGGTCGGCAAACTCATTAGTCAACAGAGCCAAATATCAATAGTACAATTGAAATTTCTTTTGAGAGCCAAATTTTTTAAACTTAAACTTCTTCTAACACCACTTCTTCAAAATAAACTCGCCCAGGCCGTGGTATTTTGTGGAAGAGCCACACTCAAGGGGCCAAAGAGCCGCATGTGGCTCGCGAGCCGCAGTTTGCCGACCACGGGGTTAGACATTTCAAGGTGACTTAATTTTTTACGAAGCTAATTTTTGCTAGACATGTTTTGCTTTTACTTTCTTAACCATTTTAATGCAAGATAGTGAATAACGTAAGACAACATTGCTCAAGTTTGAGAGGGGAAAGTGGGTACAAATATGCAATGCATAGACATTAAACTAACAAAGGAGGTTCTCAAAGTCGTTCCTTGCTGGAATCAATTCAGTAACCTCCTGTTTCTTTTGGATTGCAAATCTGTGACCAATTTTATTGGCCCAACATTTTGAAGGTCCCATTGCCTCTGTCACTGAAGATGGAGGAAAACTGGAAACAGTCACATATCCTAGGAGACCAGTGTTGCCAAATGAAAGAAGAACATTGAGTTTTCAGCAAGTCCAAAGAATAATGCAGTAATTGAGTTCTCTCTGCAAACTCAGGACATGGATGAACTCTTTGTAGCAGCTTTTTAACCTAAGGCCAACTTTTCTTAGCTACAGCGCACCAGAAGAAAGTTGTCTCTTGGTTGAACCAAACCCACTCACCTCTATATTTTTTTGTATATACTTGGAAACACATGCAGCTTATAATGATTGCAAGACCCTCTTGTGTTACCTAGACCCTGAATTATCAACAGGTCTACTTTCTCCTGTTATTAAATAACTTTTTATAAATTAGCACAAAGACCTCAATTATTGGACTTGTTAAATGTTGATTTTAAAAAAAATAAAAATAAACAAGCCAGAAGAAGAAGATGATGGTGAAGAAGAAGAAGATGAAGAAGAAGAAGAAGAAGAAGAAGAAGAAGAAGAAGAAGAAGAAGAAGAAGAAGAAGAAGCCCAAACTACACAGAACAAACAAAACCACTGCATTCAGAAAGAGGAAATAAAACAGATTAAAGGAAAAGAATTATAAACATTAATAACAAGTATCACTTGCACTCCTTTCAGAAAACTTAAAATGTCTCTCTGTATCATTCATTCATTCATTTCTCAGAGTATCCAGATGGTAGTTGGGTATGGGGGAGGGGAAGGGAATGCAATTGTCACTGTGTCTGTTGATCCAATGGATTATTTAAATAGGCAGCTTTAGGTTGAAGTCAGAAGAAGTTTATTGAGCCCTAGCCAGTTTGGCTCAGTGGATAGAGCATCGGCCTGAGGACTGAAGGGTCCTGAGTTCGATTCTGGTCAAGGGCACATGCCTGGGTTGCGGCCCAATCTCCAGTGAGGGGCATGAAGGAGGCAGCGGATCTAAGGTTCTCTCTCATCATTGATGTTTCTGTCTCTCTCTCCCTCTTCCTTCCTCTCTGAAATAAATATATATATATATATATTTATATATATATATATATATATATATACACACACACACGTATATGTATATATATATATATATATATTAAAAGAAAAAAGAAAAGAAAAAGTTTATTGATTTGCAACTCAATGAGTTCTCAATTTTGCCTTAAATAAAATCACAATCAACTCGGGGGTATAAAGGGAAACCAGATGAGACTGTTTTGCACAGTCAATAACTTGGCCTCTATTTAGAGGGCTTTTTTTAAATAGGTTTTCTGCCCTTCCATTGATCCAATTCCATTGATAGAACTGTGAATAGGTCATATTGACTATGGCATCAACAGAGTTGCATTGAATCAATTTTGTTTCTTTCCAAAGTTGAAGTAGTTTAAAGAATTAATGCTAAGAGACTCTGATGCTAATAAATAATACTATCATTGGCATAAATGGATGATCACTTTATGTAAGACAGCTTGTGAAGTGTTTTACTTGCATTATTTTATTTAATCCTCACAATGACCCAATGAAGTATACCCATTGCTTACATATATAAGTTGTTTGTTTTTTCCAAATGAATTCACTAGTAATTGTTTAGGCTGGGGACTTTTTCATGATATTGAAAGTCCCTCTAGAGCAGTGGTTCTCAACCTTCCTAATGCTGCGACCTTTTAATACAGTTCCTCATGTTGTGGTGACCCCCAACTATAAAATCATTTTCGTTGCTAATTCATAACTATAATTTTGCTACTGTTATGAATCGTAATGTAAATATCTGTGTTTTCCAATGGTCTTAGGCGACCCTGTTAGCGGTTCTCAACCTGTGGGTTGTGACCCACAGGTTGAAAACCGCTGCTATAGACCCTAAGACCGTCGGAAAACACAGATATTTACATTACAATTCATAACAGTAGCAAAATTACAGTTATGAAGTAGCAACGAAAATAATTTGATGGTTGGGGGTCACCACAACATGAGGAACTGTATTAAAGGGTCACGGCATTAGGAAGGTTGAGAACCACTGTTCTAGAACACTTTATAATGAGTCAAATTGACTTCAATGTTTCATGATGCTTGATCAAGCTATGTCCCCTTTATTTTCCACATTGTTAGTCTGTGGCACAGCTGAGATTTGAACCTGTGCATATCTGTCCAATACCAGAGCCCATGCTTTTAGCCCATTATGCCAGGTGGTTTCCCATTACTAAAACACTAAACATAATTAGGTGGAAAATTGTCTGGTAGCTCCTCAAAAAATTAAAGAATTATCATAGGACCCAAAAATTCCACTTCTAAGTACATATAACTAAAATAATTGAGAACAGGGACTCAAACAAGTATTTGTTCACCAATGTTCATAGCAGTCAAATTCACAGTAGTCAAAAGATGGGAACCATCAAATGTCCACGAATAGATGAAAGAATAAACAAAATGTTGTATATACACACAATGGAATATTATTCAGCTTTAAAAAGGAATTAAATTCTGATACATGCTACAACATGAATAAACCTTGAAAACATTGGATAAGTGAAATAAGCCAGACAAATATTATGAGGGACCTAGAACAATCAAAGTCATAGGGACAGAAATTTGAATGGTGGTTGCCAGGGCTTGGGGAAAAGAGGGAATGGGGTGTTATTGTTTAGTGAGGATAGTTTTAGTTTGGAAAGGTGAAAAAGTTCTAGATGGTGGTGATGGTTGCCCCCAAATGGGAATATACTCAATGGCACTGAACTGTGCACTTAAAAATGTTTAAAATGGTACATTGTGTGATATATATTTTATCTTAATAAAAAAAAGTAATTAGGACTTAGGGTTGTGCTAAAATAGAAAAGTGAGAGCCACAGAACAAAACAATAGTATAATTTGAGATCTACTTTGTAAAAGTTGACTTAACATTAACCAAATAAGCAAACCTTTTTCTGTCCAACAGTACTGTAAAGCTTACATTTATTTTTATTAAATACAGATCTACATAAGTGGCAAAGAGAAAAATTCTTTCAGTATCACTATCAGATGGAACAACATGAAATACAAAGTGTCTAGATGAATTCTAGCGAGAACAGCTTATCTCAAGGGACATCCAATAACATCTTATCTAATTCCTTAATTACCTTCCATGTGAACCAAAACATTTTCCATGAGAAAGAAATCTTGAAATATTACCGGGGAAAATGGGTTTGAATTTTCTTCAAACCAATGTTGGGAATAGTAAACACGTTGAAGGAAATATTACATAATTTTTCATAATCACATATTTGTATTCTCTTCAGCAATATTTTTAAAATAATTAAATTGGCTTGTTTGGTGCTCTAGATTCTGGCCCGATTTGATTATTTACATTTAAAAAATGGACATCAACATAATATAAGCATTAATGTTAATTGATTAGTACTTTTTCCTTTATTGTTTTTGTTTCTTGGTCAGAAGCTTCAAAGCAATCAAATAAAATTTACCTTGTGCTCAATCCAGAGCTATAAAAGGAGCCAAATCAACTCTATAAAATGTATTGATTTAAAAATTAGTTTGATATATGCAAACTCACAGTCATCAGATGGCCAACTATTCAATCCCAACTTTTTCATTGATTGGACTTTGGATTTGTTTTTTTCCTGTGCTTGAGTTACTCTTCTCGTGCCATTGCATGAGTGGTTCCTTTTCACCTTTTCCAACTCAAATGTCACCTTCTCAGGCCACACCTGGCCATAGCCTATCTATCATGATCTCCACCATCACCTTGTCACTCTTCATAAGATCAGTCTGACTTATTTCCTTTACCATTCTCTGAAGTTATCTGGATTTTTTACCTGTCTATTGTTTGCCTTCCACCAGTAGAACATGAGTTCCACAAGGGCAAGGCATGGCCATCTTGTTTTCCATTCTATTCCTCATCCTAACAGAGTGACAGGCTCATAGTAGGTGGAGTTGCCCTTCCATTTCTGCCTTGCAGCTGTGTATATAAGTGGGCTCAGAACCTTGTCCCCTGGGAAGCACAGACAGACTGCTCTGCTCAGCAATTCTCTTTATGGGTGCTACAGTGGGATCATCTCATTGGCTGGGGAGGTTGGACAACAAAAAAGTGGTAACCTAGAGGGTTTTGAGAAAGAACTGCTTGCTCCTTAAACCTGACTCTACCCTAACCCTAACTCTTCCCGAGTTTTTTGCAGGTATTTATGAAGTGGTGCCTCATTTCCCATTGGCCACACTTCCTTGGCTCTGTAACTTTCTTGGGCACCCCATGAGAAGAAGGTCTAGCTCAGTGATTGGCAAACTCATTAGTCAACAGAGCCAAATATCAACAATACAAGGATTGAAATTTCTTTTGAGAGCCAAATTTTTTAAACTTAAACTTCTAATGCCACTTCTTCAAAATAGACTCGCCCAGGCCGTGGTATTTTGTGGAAGAGCCACACTCAAGGGGCCAAAGAGCTGCATGTGGCTCGTGAGCCGCAGTTTGCCAACCATAGGGCTAGCTGAATTAAAGAGTATTTAGTCATTTCTATGTTTGCTCTTTCTAATGCTATTCTAATACCTTGATATGACACATATCCTTAGTAACTTACTAGTATGAAGCTGGCCTCTCTTCCCTACTTTGTTCTCTGAGGACCAGCCCCATGAACAACATTAGCTCTGAATCCACAGGGAGGATAGTGAACCAAATGAATAAAATCCAAGCCAACCTGTCTTCCCATTTTAGAGATGGAAAAATTAAGTACCATCACTGGTCTCTAGATCTTTGCCTTTACCACTTGATCAAGCAAAGCAAGGCAATATAAATTAAGAGTGGAAAAAAATTTCTTAAGACTATTTCTAACTCTATAATTTCAGGGTTCCTATACAATATTTTGTGCCTCTACATTAATGGTGAATAGCTGGGATCAAAGAAAACTGATCAGTAAGATATTTTGTTTTTAAAAGTCTCAAAAACTAAGATTGTAGCAGACTTCTGGTATGCCCTACAACCATGGCAAACTGCTAATTCTTCCTGGGGAACTAAACAGAACACCTTATTTTGAGAAGGTTCATGGCCATACAAGATAAATAAATTTCCATGTCCCTTTAACTAGGTATGTGATTGTGAATGAAAGTGACCAGCTACAGCCAGATCATGTGCTTCAAAATAATGGGCACAGCCCCCTCTCCCCCTTCCATTGCTGGCATTTAGAGGTGGTGGTGAGCCATCCAGAGTCACCAGGGGGAGAGTAAGACTCTAGGGGTGGAAAGAGAAGGAGAGAAATCAGCTTTTCAGAGTCACCATTCCTAATCTTCTAGAGCTGCATATCACCTATTACTTATGCCTAGATTGTTACATAATAAAGAAAACATGTCTGTCTTGTCTAGTATTCATTTTCCGTTACAGCAATCAAATGTCCATTTTAGCACAACTTTCCTTGATGATTTTGATACTGCATCATCATGTTTGCAAATTGGTTTGAGGATCTCAAAATGGTAAACTTTTTGAGTTAAAAAAGACCTTAAAAAAGACCTTCAAGAGCAGCCTATCTTTCACTTATTTGATGAGGAAATTGAAAAGTGAATAATTCTTGAGCCTCACAGGTAGCTTGTAATAGGCCTGGTGCTCAGATCTCCTGAATTTCAGTTCATTGTTCTTTTCCTTTAAGGTCCATTAGCAGAACTCCCTGGAAATGACTCTGGGGGCTCCTTCTGGGAAGCCTGGACAACTTACTAGCTGGGGACTTCTTTTTCCCAGACAACACATAAACAGCGCTACTCTGCATGCACTGACGAGGCTGCTCTGACTCCCACTATCGGAAGGAAGAATTACCATGGCCATGTCTGATTTCGGCACGCCTCATGGTGGGATGACGGGAGAATCAGGTTCCATGCTTTTACTTCTTTTCTTGCTGAGTCTGGCCTTGAAAGTTTTCCACTGATTCTTTTTCCTTAGCATTGTGGAATTTATCTAGGACCCTGAATTTTGGCTGTTAGAGGCCCAAAGAACACCTACTTAATGACTTCATTCTATACTATGAGTATACATTATCATTCACATGTAATTTGATAATATAAGAAATGTTCTATAATAACTGGCAGTGGGTAGTAGTAACTTCAACTGTCAAAGGAACAGCATAGAGAACAAACAAATCATTTCACTTCAAGGTCTTCTACTGACCAAGTGCCCAACAGCCCCTTTTGGACATAGGGCATTGGTACAGTCACGAGTAAGACAGCTGCCTGAAGTCCTATGGAAAGTGGGCAGTAAAATCTAACTGTGAGCATACACGGTTCTCAGGCTTACCCTTGCAGTACATTAAAATGTATTTAAGAAACTAAAAGCTTATTTTGAATTGTGCAAAATTCCACCTATTATGCACAGCTACCACACATTGCTTACCGTCCTCATTTTCATCAAAAACTGGGGGTTTGCTTGAAGTATTGGCTCCCATGGTTGTCTGCTCAGACCTGGATCCTCCGGTTACACAATCCCGGCAGGAACATTCATGTTCGCTCAAAAGAGGTCTGGATGCCTTAGCTAGATATCAAGGAGAGAACAAGAAATGATGGCCTTGTAATACCGTACAAATGGCATATTCCAGTACCCTGAGTGCAGACGGTGGCCAAAATGTTCATTTGTACCACTCTGGTGAAATTTTTTGTACTTGAAAATAATTTCAGCAATAACAGAGAACATTAAGCATCTGGGAGAAGCCACTTCACAGCCTCATTAGTAGTAGACCTAGACTTACAAAGCAGGAGCACAGCGAAATACGTTTGAAATATGAAGACAAGTTTAAAATAAGGTCAGCAGTAACCAATTATAAAATAAAAATAACGTTTTATTGTGACTCTCCATAGGTTTGAGAAAATATGTTGATTTAAACATTTTTTGATGTGTCATCAACACTTTTAACTTCTTTTTTAATGGTAATAATACATTCCCTCTCTTTTTTCTCTGATCCTGGGAGGTACAACCAAATAAAAGGAACAAGGGCTGAGTTTGGGCTTTACCACCGCAGGAAGTTGCTAAATTTTGCTAAACATGGTTTTTTTTTCCCTTCCCCTGAACTTGATCATGGTCCTTACTGCCAAGGGAGATTAAACGTTTAATGAGATCATAGGTAAAGTATTTTCACTGCATACCTGCTCAGTAATTATTCGCTACTCTAAAGCTCAAAGTAAGTAATGTATGTGAGAGCTAAAAAGCCCTGGAAAACATATACACTTACGGCTTTCTTTGTTTCATTCCTAAACCCAGTCGTACAGAACTTCACTTTCCTGCCCTGACCAGGTGACTCGGGTGGTTGGAACGTTGTCCTGTACACCAAGTTTATGGGCTCGATTCCTGACTAGGGCCTGCACCTAGGCTTCGGGTTCCATCCCCGGTCAGGGTGTGTACAGGAGGCAACCGATGGATGTTTTTATCTCATACAGATGTTTCTCTCTGTGTCTTCCTCTCTCTCTCAAATCAAGAAACATATCCTCAGGTATGGAAACAAAGAATTTTACTCTCCCTGAAATTGGTAAAAAGAGGCAGCACCCAGAGTTCCGGTTCTAAAACTGACACTGAGAATGGCTCTGGGCCGGTGACCACACCTCACCTGTAAAATGGGGGAAGCGACAGTGCCTTCCTCAGGAATCACAGGCTCAGATGCCTGCCAGAGCCAGGCAGACATGCCAAGGAGCTAACCAGACCAGGCAGAGGACACAGTGACCGGTGGGAACACTGGCAACCTGGAGAATCCAGGCCCCCCCGAAAAGAGGTTACTGCCCTCAAACCTAAGAGAGTGCTGCCATGTGGAAACATGGATCCAGGAGCCAGCCCTTCAGATCCCCCATAAATGGGTGAAGCTAGTTATTTTATACAAATTATTTAAATATTCATCTTTAGCTATATAGCCTGAGCTACTCACAAGCATGGGACACAAATGGGCCGTGCAAAGAACAATTGTTAGCTACAGATATTTTTAACAGTAGCAGTATTTCCTTACCATGTATGATTTTTTAAATTGATTTTTAGAGAGGGAAAGAGGGAGAGAGAGAGAGAGAAACATGGGTGTGTTCTTCCACATATTTATGCATTTGTTTAATTTGACTCCTATGGACTGATTTCCTCTTGGACTTTTTCTGAGATGAAGGAAATACAAATTAGAGACATCGTTGAGGAAAGTGTCCCAAGAGAACCAGTTCTAAGGACATTATTGAAAAAGAACTTGAGAAGCCCCTAAGCAAGCCTGGAAGAAAAGCGTATTTTCCTGTTAGGAACATGTAAGTAAAGCCCTCACTTGGAAGGCAGACTCAGTAAAGAAATTCTACTTTTCATACTAAAAGCCAACTGCTGGCAAAGTGCCTTCTGCACTTTAAAAAGAATCTTTAGACAAAGAGCAAAGAGTCAGCGATTAGGAAACAACCCATTAAATTGGCATGGGAGAGGGGCTGGAGGGGCAGGTGGTGACAGGTGGCTGGAAGAAGCCCAGGGATTATTGAGCTCAGGAAGATAGAAAGAACTCAACTGTCTCTCCAGGCTGAAAAAACAAAGGGCTTTTAATTCCCTTGGAAAAGGGAGTAGGAAGAAGCCTTAGTGTTTCCTTGTGGGCTAGGAAGAATCGATGGGGGTGCCCTGTGCATTCTTTTACTGCATTTCGAGTCCAGAATAAGTGGGGACTAGTGTCAGGGCTGAACCACAGATGACATTTGAGAAGATTAATCCTAAAGAGAACATTGATTTTAAGGAATTGCAATTGCTAACACAGCGGGGGGCTGCACTCTCTTTTATATTTTTATGTGAAGCCTCAAGTTTTCCCACCACACCCCCACCCTGTCATTCTTACATACTTCCTTCACACCCGGGCCTCTCTCAAGTAGCCTATCTTCTGCCACCAGGCATTGACCTTGCAAATTGTCAAATCAGAAAGCAAAGGAGAGAGGAATACCAGCGCAACTTGCCACATTTCAGAAGTTCACTTTGATGTGCAGACAATTTTGTTCACCAAAGATGCAGTGATTTTTTAGCGGGAAGAAACTATGTAAACAGGGAAGGGAAAGGCGGATGAATGATTAGGTGGTGGCTTCTCCATTGCACTTCACATACCCAATCCAATTTAGAATTGTCTTTCTCTTCTCCTCCCCATGAGGATAATCAACTTAGGCAACTTTCCCTCACATCCACAAAGAAATGAACCTTTCTCTGCCAGGAAAATAGGGACACATCCCTCCCCCCTGCCCCCCCCGCCCCCCCATTCTGCTGAAATAGGGCCCAGAAGAGCTACAGGACTCCCTTCTACCAAACCTAACACTCTCCTCACCTCCTGGTCCTAAGTCTGCAGTGTCAGGTAAGTTTCATTTCAAGATGTCAAGAGGGCAGTCACCACCCATGGAAATGAAGCTCGTCAACACAGGAAATACAAGAGAGAGAACAATGTGGTTTCTAAGAACACAGAAAACTTGCAGCTTCTACCTGGACCTACCATCAGACTATTAACTGCAGACTCCTTCTCTGACGCCGACATTTGACCTAGGGCCTATATTTTGGGGGCTGTCAATAGGTGAGCTTGTGTAAGGGCTCCCTAGGGGCAGAGGTGTCATCTTCAGGAACTGAGGAGCCTAAGTTGTAATGCAAGAAAGTTGCAACGTCTGACAAAACTGTACCTCATGGCAAAGGCATCGCATAGGCAGAACGCATTGTGTTTGCATTTGAAAAACAGAAGTTCTTAAACTGGGAATTATGTAGAACCAGAGGGAAGAAAGAAAATATCATTTTAAAAAAACAACACTCAAGTTAACGTTGCCCTCCGTTATATTGTTTCTATTCCATCATCTTTGCTTCCTCGTTTGTATGTATTCAGAATTCTAGGTAAAACATTATCTCCACCTTCATCCTCATGCCAAATTCATTCCCCTTTCATACTGCCCAGACCGCCACAATCATGAATCTGGGACACATTTTAAAGTCCACTTTCTACGATTTTACAATGTGACATGTGTTTTAAAGTAAGTCACCTAAATGACATCCTAAAGTAGGTATATTTTTGCATCTGATGCTCATATACCTTTATACCTCTGCCATCTGGGCATGCTGATCCCCCTGACTTCTGCTTGTTAAGTGCTGCATAGCAGGCCATGGTGTGAACACACCACATTTTTAATTGTCTGTGTTCAAATCCTTCCGCTCTGGGGGAAGGAATCCTTGTGGAGATGAAGCCAACCATCAAAGGCAGTTTCTGCTTGATTAGAAGCTGAGTGAGAGAAACAAGCAGAAATACTTCCAGCACTTGTCTCCACCCAACAAATACTCGCTAAAGTCTGTGTGTGTCTGGACCCAAGTCAGTGGGAGGCTGGGGGGCCAGGTGGGGTACAGCCAGGGAGCTAGGATTGGTCCCAGACCTATCTGGTTGTGGTGGGTTGTCTGGACCGCCTGCCTTTGTCTTCTTTCTCTTCCCTTTTAACTTCCTAGCTTCCCACCAGTGCCCTTAGTATGCAAGTTCAGTAAAAAGAAAAGGAAAATCGAGGTCACAACTCACCTAGATCTGGCTTCTCCCTTCTCGCCTCCCAAGAAGCTCGAACTGGTGCTTCTGCCCGGGGAGCAGGGGTAACACGGGAACTCCCAGAAACGTGGAGAGAGCGGGGCGCAGGGGCGGCCGCGAGGGCTGGGCTGGGCTGGGCGGGAGCGCGGCACCTGCTGGCTGCCGAGGGGTCCGAGTGCCGCCAAGTGCGCGGTTCCCCGGGGAGGGGCGGCTCCTGGCTGGCCCAGGGGGAGGATTGGAGAGTGGGGTGCGGAGGGGAGTAGGGAGCAGCTAGCCTGTGGACGCCCCGTATCAGAGCCTTTCCCAGAAACGGAGAGCAGTCGCCTGGGGTCCGTGCGGGGAAAATTGCTGCGGGCGGGGCTGGGAGCTGGCGGCCGGGATCCCGTGGCGCCCTGGCGACGTCCCCAGCCGCCGGGATGCAGAGCGCACCCCCACTTCCCGGACCGAGGCCCAGTTCCCCTGAAGTGACCCCCTTCCCCTCCAAGATACCTGGGCGATGCCCCAGCGGTTGGGTGGATACAGAAGGTGGCAGGTATGAGCCTTCAGATCCGAGATGAAGAAAGGCAAGCTTTGCTTTCAGACTTCCTGCGGGTATTCTGGGTGGGGTGGGGGTGGGGGGGCAGGTGGTCCGAGACAGGACTGAGGATTGTATCGGTCCTGGTAAGAAGGATCTCTAAACAGTTATAATCTAGCAGACCTCCTCAGTTTACCGCTGGGGAAACTGAGGCACAGAGAAGGAAAATACTTGCCCAGTGCAGCGTAACAATTAATGGGGAGGGTCTTTTGTGGACCCAGGTCTCCTGGCTCCCGTTTTCCCGTGCGTCTGAGTCACGCACATCCTGTGGAGGAGAGGGCAGGGACAGAGGTTCAGAGGTGAGGGAATCTCCCTGGACGTGCGTTCTGTCCCATGGCAGCACCCTGTGCACCCCCTTTGTACAAACCAACACGACTGAAGTAACTTCTTACAGCTTCCCCTCTCTCCCGAGTCACACCGCTTAGCCACCGGAGAAGTGGCCCTGGGTTGCTTACTGAGACGGCTGACGTGCGGGGTGGGCAGTGGCGAGGGTGGGGTGCGGACGGCTTCTATTCAGTTCCAGCATTTCCCTGCCACGTGGAAATGCCGGCTCAGCGTTGCCAAATATTCCTGTTTTAAAAGAGTAGCTGGAAACGGGACGGTCTGTGCGAAATCTCCCATTATATTTAAACGTTGGCAAGTTGAACAAATGCTGGGAACGGTGTGTGTCGGACAAGATGCGTCTGTGGCTGGGAGTCTTTTTCAGGCCCCAGCGCTTTGATCTGTTGATGTAAAAGTTCCACCGAGGGCAGGAGCCAGACGGGCTTCGTTCACAAGTTCAGGACCAGCTCCTGGAATGGTGTCTGCTGCAACCCAAATATCAGTGACCACCTGAGGGTCAAGAGCCCCGTAATTTACTCGTTAAATATTGCAGAGTAACTCTCTGGCTATGTTATGACCTGGCCCTTTTCCTCAGCCATGGACAACATTCTACCCAGTACTTTACAATAGGAGTAAGTTTGAACTTCAGTGAACCCACTTTTCATTTTGCACCTGAGGTTCTGAGAGAGGCGTTTGCCCAAAGCCACACAGTGAGTTAGGGGCGGAGCTCAGCAGAAACTTGCCTTATGTTGCCAACTCTTGTCTGAGGGAGGAGCAGATGATAGAAATGAACATTTAATGTGGAATTTGGGTCAAGTTGTAAGAGAGGGCAACCAAGTTCAGAAAACAAGAAGAATTTTTAAGGAATTCATTTTGGGGACAGGGTGTTCTTTTTAAGGCAAACATCAGCCACTTAGCTGGAAATACTTTGTTTTTGTGTAACATCTGGCAGCTCACAAAACATTTTGATTACCTTTATGGCGCTGGGGATGCTCTACAAATCTGTTGTACCTGTGTTATCTCCCACCTCCCCTCGGGAAACCATGATATCCATGTTATCACTGAGAAAACTGAAATGGCAAGAAAGTGGCCTGAGACCAGGATGGCAGTCTCTGGAATTCTCTTTGTTTTAGTGTCCTGGTTAGCATGAAGGGCCTTGGAGTCAGATGTCTTTTGTGCAAATGCCAGCTCCACCACTGAATACCTCTGAGATGTTGGCCACGTCACTTTGAGGCCCTGAGCAGCCTCAGTTTTCCAACTTTGGGAGAGGGGACCATGATCATTCCTACCAGCTGTGATTGGTGGACGATTGAACGAGATGATGTAAATAATAATGCACGTAGCGTGGTGTTATGCAGCACAGGGTAAACACTCAGAAACTGTCGACAGTTAAGGTTGTCACTAATTAGCAGGTTTCCAGGGTCTGCCCTAGTAATTTTCAGCTTTGTTCTATAAATCTTTCTGCTGCTTGTACAATCACTTCCACTTAAAATAAAAACTATTCATCAGTCCTAGTGAATTTAGCCATGTAGAGGCCTGGCATCCCATAGGTTTTATGGAGAAATAGTGATTCTTATTACTGTACCTTATCAAAGGCAGACCTGTTTCAAAGAGCTGATTGTGTTTTAATCTTTTATCTGTTCGGTTGCTCATACTCTCTTGTCAGTATTCCTTATCTTAAACATAGCTTTTGGAGGAACTCTAAGGAGAACATCACAGAGAAATTGCTCAGAGACTAACCAGGCTAGATACTTATGACAATCTCTGGAGCCCCCCAGTGGAGAGGAAAGGGAAGTGAAAAGTAAAGCAGTGAGAAAGTCTTGCCCAGATAGATAGCCAAATTAAAAAAAAAAAAAAAATTCATATTGTTGCCTGTTTCTATGACTCTTTTTTTCTTAATCCTTTCACCCTTATCACCCAGCGCCCACCCACCCTGACAGCTTTCAGTCTGTTATCTGTATCCATGAGTCTGTCTCCACTTTGTTTATATGGTAATTGCCAGAGGAAGGAGGCATAGGGAGAGGTAGAAGAAGGTAAAGAGGGATAAATGGTGATGGAAAGAGACTTGACTTAGGGTGGCGAACACACACAGGAAGGTATACAGCTGACGTATTATAGAATTCCATCTACAATCATGTTCCTGGGCTCATCTGAAACCTATATAATTTTATTAACCAATGTCCACCACAATAAATTCAATTAAAAAAAAGAAATGTTATGAAGAGTAAATTGTTACGCAAAGAGTAAATAATTCTATGTTAAGTCCAGGACTAATAAATATGGGAAGGACTATTTGCCAGGAAACATCGTTTCCTGGGCAACATAAAAAAGCTTAACTAGAAAAGAATCATGTGTTATAACATAAACATAAATGCCACACCAATCCAACCATGCCCACTCGTGGCTTGAAGATGTCCACTGGTTCCAATGGGTTTAGATCTAAGTGACTCTCCATTCCAGCAGACGAGGCCTTCTTCCGACTATTCCTGGCCAGTGTGCCCAACTCCATCTACAATCATGTTCCTGGGCTCACTCCCCTCTAGCCACACTGGCTCTCTGCTCCTAGCAGATCATGCTGGCCTTCTCCCTACCCCAGGACATTTCAATGTCTATTCTTTATGGATGGACCCAGTTCTGGAGTCTTCATCACTCAGCTGTCAGCTTACATTTCTCCAGCTCTAAGAGACCTTCCCTCAACTCCTTATCTGAAGTTACTTCCCCAACACTTCCTCCCTTCTCAATTACACACTCCCTCATCTCCCATCTTCCCACTCATCATAAACTGTCATTAATTGGCTTATTTCACTTCTTTGCTGTTTCCTACCATTGAATGCAGACCTCATGAGGGCAGGAATGACACCTCTATATATCCATTGCTTAACCAGTGTTTGGAACATAGACAATAATTAATTAGATAACTAAATATTTGCTGCTTCCATTAATCTTCTCATTTCTTTTTTTTCAATCTTTATTGTTGAGATTATTACAGATATCTTTCTTTTTTCTCCCCATTACTCCCCTCCACCCAGTTCCCACCCACAGACTTTCGCCATGCTATTGTCTGTGTCCACAGGTACTAGTATATGCATATAGGATCTTTGTTTAATCTCTTCCCATCCCCTACCCCTCTTCCCTCTGACAGTTGTCAGTCTGTTCCATTTCCACGTATCTGATTCTATTTTATTCACCAGTTTATTCTGTTCATTAGATTTCTTATTCATTTATTTTGAATTTTAGACTCAATTGTTGATAGGTACGTATTTGTTGCCATTTTGTTGTTCATATTTTTTATCTTTTTCTTCTTCCTCCTCTTCTTAAAGAATACCCTTCAACATTTCATATAATACTATTGGTGGTGACGAACTCCTTTTGCTTTTTCTTATCTGTGAAGTTCTTTATCTGACCTTCAATTCTAAATGATAGCTTTCCAGGGAGAATAATCTTGGTTCAAAAAAACTTACACATTAGAGCACTATTGTTGAGAAAAAATATTGTTAGCATCAGAAGACCTGGGTTTGTTTCCTGATCCCACCACCTGAAGTTCATGGTCTTGTGCACATCATTTCGACTGAGTCTTTATTTCTTGATCTGTAAGTATGGATACTGGTAGCCCCTACTTTGAAGGAGTGTTGTGAGAATTAAATGAGATAATGCATGAAAGCACGTAGTGCAATGCCTGGTGCAGAGGGGTACCTAATCATTGCATCATTATTATTATTGTTATTATTATTATTAGACCAAATGTCTCTCTTTTGAACAAAAAGTGTGAGAGCATCCCCATCACAATGCAGCCGCAACAGCATTGACTCAAAGATCATTGCTAGGAGACTCAGGTATGACACTGAATGAGAGACTTTATAAGGAGCTCTTCATGTGCTGAAAATTCAGGCAAGTTATCTGGCAATTTCAATACAGGGTGACTGAGCCCTGATACCGGAAGTTAGGGTATTTAGTGGGTACCTACAGGAAGTCCAAGTCCACAGACTGATCTAGGGATGTCAGCAAAGGTGTCACAGAAGACTAGCATCCAAGCTCCATCCTGAAGGTAGAGTAGAAGGTGGTTGTGAAAAGGGAAGGGGAGAGAGTGTTCCAGGCCAAGGGAACAATATGTGCAAAGGTGTGTAGTCAAAAGAGCAGGTTTAGTTCATGGGCGCCATGGAGCTTGTGGCCAGGGTGTGGAGGAGGGAGGCACTATACACAGGGAAAACAGCAAGTGTAATATCCTGGATGTGGCAGAGGCAATGGGTACTCACGCCCCTTCATCTAATCTGCACAATAAACCCATAAATTATGTGGTTCTATCTTCCATTATCAGAACAGAAAATGGAAACTCATATGGTGGAGGTAAATCCCCCAAACTCCCAGCTCTGGTTTACTACAAAATCAATAACCTTTTCATTATACTACAGGCTTCCCCTCTTATGGTGTGTGTGTGTGTGTGTGTGTGTGTGTGTGTGTGTGTGTGATTCGATTTTAAACCCTTCTTCTGTATCATGAATATAATTATCTAAAAGACAACCTTAAAAAGAAAGGACAGCCCACAAAGTTGTTTTAAAGACAGATTTAAACCTGGCTTACCTGATGTCAGCTCTTCATATTATTCGATGAAATGATCTATGAATGACAGCTCAAAATATACAATTTAATTTCTTAAACATGTTCTGCATATTATAAAGAAAGAAATCACATACTCACACTTGGGTTGTTCTGTATGCCATTAGTTTATATTTCACTCTTATGAGAGCTCGAATGGGGGAAGGCGTGATCTTAATCGCCTATAAACAATTTAACTTGACTCCTGAAGTCAATGGTTCCCTCCCCAGCCCTTTCCGCTCAACACACACACACACACACACACACACACACACACACATTATATTAGCATATCCAAGATCATGTACAGGGATCAGGCAGTGGACTTGATACTTGCCTGAATAGCATAGCAAACTATTAAGTGCTCATCTACCATTTCCCCTCTCCTTCCTTTCTCTTAGTGTGTTTTTTTTTTTTATAGGTATGTCTTTGCAATGCACTGACCTTACTTATGACCCAGAGTGAAGGGAATGGCTTGGACTTGTGCTCTGACAATGGAGAATACATCTGATAAAATTATAATTTTAATTGCCTAAGGGGATATTTTAAAATATATATGTATATTTCATGTTTAGGATGAATATTAAGTTTCATTGAATTAATATTTGTTTTTTGTCCTGGAGTCTTGTTCTTTTTTTAATAATTTTTTTTTATTGTGTAAAGTTTTACGTATGTCTCCTTTTTCCCCAATTGACCCCCTCCCTCCACCCCCCTCCCCACAGCTGGAGTCTTGTTCTTAAACTTGTGATGTTCCTGGGATAATGTTGTTGTTTTTCCTAAAAAAAAAAAATTACCCTGTTTAGCACCAAATTGTTTCTCATTCTAGCCTATCCATGCTATAACTATAAATATTTTCTCCTAGGCCTGTTGTAAATTTTTCTATTTGGGGGGCTGTTTTATTGAAAAATTTAGAAAGGGCAAATATGAAACAAATCAGGGTACCAGTGAAACCAGGAAATTTGTGCAGTATCTTCAAGAGTCCATGAAATTAGGGTGAAAGGCTATCCTTTGCTCCTCTCAAAGCACACCCTACCTCATGCTCATCCAAGAAAGGATAATGGTGGCCCTCAGAGGCACCTGTCCTGGTTTTCTCAAATTCTGTTGAATCCATCATTTTCTACATTCCTGGGCATGGGCTGGCACTTTAACAGATTACAATGCTGAACAATAAAAAAAGAGTCAAAGAAAGAGAAAATGTGCATTTCATTTTCTTGTATCCCAAAGTAGGCCAAACCTTCTGAATGCTAAATACATGAAGCATTACTTCTGAATCAAAATTCTCTTCTGTAATCCCTGTTATTGTGTTATTGGATTTGAAGTCCTTTCAAATATATTCATTTTAGGATGCCCATCTTTTGGTGAGTGCTTCTATAGAAATTGTTAATAAACTGGCTTTTATAGAAAGTGGCTCAGGACCTATAGAACGGTGATAAAGATCCAGCATTTTGAAAAGAGCCTTTTAGAAGAACCAGATGGAATAACTTGAAGCTGAATCACTAAAGCAATTTGAGTGTATGTGTCGTAGTCAAAGAAGCATGTTTTCAAAACGTGTCTGTAAATTGTTCAGATCAGCATGACACAGTTCACAATAACTTATTTTAAGAAATTTCCAAATGTGAAACACCGTCCTTTGGTGTACTTAAAGTCCACATGATTTTAGTGACAATCCAAGAAAGGTTCTTATTGTCCTTGATGATGTCTCTCTTGCTGTAAGTAGCAATAATAATAATAATAATAATAATAATAGAAGAGAAATAGATGAAAACTCCCCCAAATAATAAAAGCTATTTAGTGTTTTTTATATGCCAGGCACTCAGTCCAATACTTTATTTGCACTGTCTGGTTTAATGCTAAAAATAGCAATTTTCAGTCAAGAGTATGCGGGAACCCCTTTCACGTCCCGAATGATTCAGGGTTCAGGTTCAGGGTTCGGGTTCTGGAGGAGGCAGCACACAAATGAAAGAGACTAGGAAAGTATTAATTTGGGAATATTGGGGCCAGGCGGGAGCCCACCTCTAGGGGGAGGACTACTTCCCGCTCTGGCCTAGCTATCCCTTTTATTAAGGTTTGGGATCCACCCATAGAGGCAGGCAATTTCAATAATAGCCAATCAGCAAGGATTTACATAAGATTGACAGGTGGAAGTTGCTTCAGCTACCAATGTCTCAATCAGAGGCTTCCAACAAGAGTACAGGAGCTTAAAGAGGTCAGATGCAGTGTAGGAGGCCAAGAAGTCTGGGATCAAAGTCTAGCCGATCACCACTGCAGAATTTTTTCTCCTGTAGTGACATTTGCAAAACTGGAATGAAAATAGCGGAGTTCACTTGTCATTGAAATATTCCTTGGGGTTAGCTCTGGCCCTGAGCAGATGTCATTAGCCATACCTGCAATAGGACTTGCCATCTGTTAAACAAAGAGGTTGGACAGAGTGGTTTCTGTGGTCCCTTCTGGTGCTGCTGTTCTATGACTGTGGACATATCCTATGCCCTAAGTTTAAGGTGACCAACCGTCTCTGTTTGCGTGCGTGAGGGACTTTCAGGGGTAACATCAGGACCGTCTGGGAAACACCTGGACTGATGGTCACCAACCACAATCCCTGATACATGTACCTCATTATTCTGGGGACAACCCTTTACTGGAGAATTTTTTGAACTCCTTTGATTGTAACTTTCATTTCTCCGGTAAAGGACTTTATCTTGAAGAACTGGAGTATGCTGTAGATTATTTGAAGGGACTTGGTACATGCTTTTCCCTCCCTTTACATGTTATACTTGAGTTGTTGGGATAGTTTCACCTTCACTCCTTTCCCATCAAAATAGTGGGCTGATTAGGTCTGTCAAATTTGCCTTAGCACTGATACTTGAGAAATACACTACAGGAGTACTGCAGTTGTAATGCAAAGACAAAGAGAGGATCTTAAAAACAGCAAAAGAAAAGCAATTAGTTACCTAAAAGGGAGCTTCCCTAAGACTATCAGCTGATTTCTCAACAAAAATTTGCAGGCCAGAAGGGATAGGCAAGAAATATTAAAAGTGGTGAGAATCGCCCAGCCAGCATGGCTCAGTGGTTGAGCAGAGGCCTATGAACCAGGAGATCACGGTTGGATTCTGGTCAGGGCACATGCCCAAGTTGTAGGCTCCATCCCCAGTATAGGGTGTGCAGGAAGCAGCCAATCAGTGATTCTCTCTGTCATCATTGATGTTTCCATCTCTATCTCCTTCTCCCTTCCTCTTTGGAATCAATAAAACACATATTTTTAAAAGCGATGAAAACCAACGTTACTCTAACCAGCAAAAAGCTATCATTTAGAATTGAAGGACATGTACAGAGCTTCACAGACAAGAAAAAGCTAAAGGAGTTCATCACCACCAAACCAGTATTACATGAAATGTTAAAGGGTGTTCTTTAAAAAGGAAGAAAATATAAATAAATATGAACAATAAAATGGCAATAAATACACATCTATCAACAACTGAATCTAAAAACAAAAAAAGAACAAACAGAACAGAAACAGACTCATAGATACAGAGAACATTTTGACAGTTGCCAAATGGAAGAAAGGTAGGGGACTGGGTGAAAAAGGTGAAGGGATTAAGAAGTACAAATTGGTTCTTGCAGAAGAGTTATTGGGGATATAAAGTACAATATAGGGAATATAGCCAATAATATTCTAATAACTATGTATAGTGTCAGATGGGTATGATAATTATCAGGATGATCACTTAGTAAGTTATATAATGTCTAATCACTGGGGTGTACACCTGAAGTGACTATAATATTGTATGTCAACTGTAATTGAAAAAAAATGATTTTAAAAAAGAAGTGATCTCCAGGGATGAAAAGGAATGGTTATATAGTGCCATTAACTTCATTTTACTGAACACCTACTCTTTAAAAGGCACATACATACACTAACTGAATTTTGACAAAAGTGACTCCAGGTAGCAATTATTATCTACAATTTAAGAATAAGGAACCTAAGACTCAGAGAAGTTAAGTAATTTGTTGACATTAACTCAACCTAAACTGGGATTTAAACCCTGGTGTGCCCTAAATTCAGTCCTATTTTTTTTCCATAGAAATAGTGACTTCACAGTTCAAAACAGCTAAAATTCTTAGTTTGTTTAAATTCAAGGGCTGCTTATGTTCTTAAAGGTTCCACTGAAAATACATTTAGATGTCTCACTTCTTGCTTTCAAATCCTTTCTTCCCATACAGAATAATGGGATCATTTCTTCAACAGATATGAAGCAAGGGTCCTATGTATTGCTCTGTACTTTCTCCCTACTTTGTAAGTTCCCTGCCTCATTGGAAAAGAGTTGTATTCCCAGTTCTTACTAGAGTAAATAAACAAAGATGTGTTTTTATCACTAGAATAAACAGAGAGTGTCAGTAGAAAGTTGAAAAAAACTACTTCCATGGATCTGAATAGTTTCAGGCAAGAAAGAACATCTCAAGGAATATCAACATTGAACAGCAAGTATTCTTTATCCATCTGATAACTTTGTTGGATGATCAGACCATTAGTTTAGTCATTCAAATGTCTGCACCAAATGTTCACCCTTGCAATAACCCTACAGAAATGGGATCAGCCAAACAGTTCAACCAGTGATCCTGCACGCCAGCAATATACACTCAACCCTTGCCCAGGACCGACCTCAGCCTGTGTCTGGTAATCAGCCCAGGACCATAGTAGTCACAATGTATGTGGTCATGAATTACACCTGCCACGTTTCTATGTTCAGCACTGCCGCTGTCCCAGTGAAGGTGGTTACAGCAGAGATTGGACATATGCAGAGGCAGATGAAGCATTCTAAATAGCACCCCTCCTCTTTGTTCCCAATTTTAGATATTTCTGTGAAGCCTTTGGAAAGTACAGAAGTGGCATATCCAAGTGAAAACTGGAGTTTTAATCAGAGATTCAAGATACCTGGTTTTAGAGTCATAGAAGCATCAAACAGACTGTCCAACCTATGAGGGAAGGTGGCGGGGGGGGGGGGTTGGGGGTGGGGTTAGGAGGTAAGAGATCAATCAAAGGACTTTATGCATGCATATGAGCATAACCAATGGACACAGACAGTAAGGGGGTGAGGGCATGTGCTGGGGGTGGGGGCGGCTGGGGAGAGATCAGTGGGGGGGAAAGGAGACTTACGTAATACTTTAAACAAAGAATTGGAAAAAAAAGAGACCTTGTTTTTATTCAGGCTCTGCCTTGTGTGCTGTTATAGTCAACACCTTTTCTTATCTTTGGCATAAAGTATTATATCTATCTCTTTTGGCACCAGAGGGCTTCAGGAATAAACATACTCTGTGCTTCGGTATAATTCCTCAGTTAATAGCAATGGTATATAAAATTATGATAAATAACATTGGTCCATCATGATTCTTACTTGTGGTTTATGGCAGAGGCTTATTTTCCCCAGTTAGTCCTAATTTACAACAGACACACTTTTCTTCCTACAGCCCATAATTATCTGCTAATTACATTCTTCCAAATTATTGGTTGGGTAAGAACAAAATATCCATTGCCCTTTCTCTATATTAACTTGATAATATGGCACAAATAACCTTTGTGTTATAAATAGTACCCTTTCATCCCAGATGCAACCAGAAAGTCAAAGAAAATGATGTTATAAATGAAGAGAGGCATTCCATCTGCTGGAGTGAGCACAGTGCTGCCAGTGTGCACTTCCTTTTTCCCTTCCAAGACTCCCACTGACACTGCCGAATTGTGCAGCCCTAATAATTTTCCACAGAGGCTTGGGGACACGTGACGGGTTTTATTTTTCTAGCGATAAAGAGACATAACAGCTCTCTTTA
Organism: Corynorhinus townsendii; assembly: GCA_026230045.1. Classification (NCBI taxonomy): domain Eukaryota; kingdom Metazoa; phylum Chordata; class Mammalia; order Chiroptera; family Vespertilionidae; genus Corynorhinus; species Corynorhinus townsendii. Next base: position 148,392,910 of record JAPDVU010000006.1, on the reverse strand, counting down.
TAAACCTAAAAATTCAATAACTCCTGACTTTGTTGTTTGGAAAGTTAATACTATACACTAGAGAAAAAACACTTAAAAAACATTTTAATAATGTACTAATGTCTTTAACCTGAATTCAAAACTTCTGGGTAAGGGTAATGCCTAAGGTAAATGTCTTTTTAAAAATATATATTTTATTGACTTTTTTTTTAACAGAGAGGAAGGGAGAGGGATAGAGAGTTAGAAACATCAATGAGAGAAACATCGATCAGCTGCCTCCTGCACACCCCCCACTGGGGATGTGCCCACACCAGAGGCACATGCCCTTGACCAGAATCGAACCTGGGACCACACGCTGACACTCTATCCACCGAGCCAAACCAGCCAGAGCGGTAAATGTCTTTTTGAAATCTTGGTTTTAAGTTTGTTTGTTTGTTTGTTTTGTTGTGTGTGTGTGTGTGTGTGTGTGTGTGTGTGTGTGTGTGTGTGTGTGTGTGTGTGTTTGGTAAAGAAAAAATAGTAACACGAGCTCCATCCTCAACAAACTTTAAAATGTGCAGTATAGCATTGATGGCTGCACACACAATGTTGTACATCCGAACTCCAGCACTCTTTCATCTTGCATGACTGAAGCTTTGAGAAGTAACTCCCCATTTTTTCCCTCTCAGCATGTGGTGACCATCCTTTTACTTCCTGCTTCTAGGAGTTTAACTACCTTAGATACCTTATATAAGTGAAATCATGCAAAATTTGTTCTTCTATGTCCCTATTTCACTTAACATAATGTCCTCAAAGTTCACCCATGATGTAGTATATGACAGGATTTCCTTTTTATGGCTGAATAATATTTGATTGTATGTATATACCACATTTTCTTCATTCATTCATCTGTTGATGGACATTTAGATTGCATTCATGTCTTGCCTATTGTGAATAATGCTGCAGTGAACACAGTGCAAATATCTCTTTAAAATCCTGATTTCAATCATTTTGGATAAATACTCAGAATTGGAATTGTTGAGTCATATGGTGGTTCTATATTTAATTTTTTTGAGAAAAGCCATACTGTTTTCCATAGTAGCAGCCTATTTTACATTCCCACCAACAGTGCACAATAATTTCAATTTCTTCACATGTTCATCAATACTTGTTATTTTCTGGGGTAGTTGTTTGTTGTTTTGATAATGGCTATTCTAGCAGGTGTGAGGTAATATTTCATTGTGGTTTCAATTTTCATTTTCCTGATAATTAGTGATGTTGAGTATAGTTTCCTATACCTGTTGGCCATTTGTATGTCTTCTTTGGAGAAAAGTCTACTCAAGTCCTTTGCCATTTTTAAGAATCAGGTTATTTTTTTTTCACTATTAAGTTGTAGAGGTTTGTTATATATTTTAGATACAAACCCTTTATCAGGTAAATTATCTATATATATAAAAAGCTAAGCAACCATCCAACTGGTAGCTATGACACGCAATAACCACCAAAGGGCAGACACTCAATGCAGAAGCTGCCAAACTGCGGTGACTTGGCAGCGGTGGTTCTCTGGTGATGCACCCTGGAACCAGAGAGGAGGGAGCCTGATTCTGGGGTGCATCACCAAAGAACTGCCCTCTTGCAATCTGGGCCATCTCGAGGGATGTCAGAGAGCCCAATCCCTGCAGGCCAGGCTGAGGAACCCCACCTGCTGGAGGGACCTCAGTCACTCTGCAGACACCCTTAGAGCCTCGGCACTGCCCCAGGTGCTGTCGGCTGGGGGAGGGACATTGGGAGGTTGGCTCCAGGGCATGTCCAGCCCATCTCGCCCAGTCCCGTCCTGCCAGCCACCTTCTAATTAATTTCCTTTCAATGTGCATGAATCTGTGCACCGGGGCACTAGTTTGTAAATGTCTGCTCCCATTTTATGGGTGGGATTTTCACTCTGTTTCTGTTGCTGTGTAGAAGCTTTTAAATTTGATGCAGTCCCATGACTCAGTCTATTTTTGCTTTTGCTGCTTGTACTTTGGTGTCTTAAAGAAGAAATCATTGCCAAGACCAATGTTATGAAGATTTCCCCCTGTTTACTTCTAGGGGTTTTATAGTTTCAAGTTTCACATTGAAGACTTTAATCTATTTTGCTTTGATTTTTTTTTTATGATGTAAGATAGTGATCCAGTTTCATATTCACTTTCCCCCACACCAATTTTTGAAGAGACTCTTCTTTCCCCCATTATGTAGTCTTGGCACCATTGTTGAAGATCACTTGCAAGGGTTTATTTCTGGGCTATTTTTCCCCAGTAGGCACTGTCTTATGCCAGTACCATATGGTTTAGATTAGTGTAGCTTTGTAATAAGTTTTGAATCAGGAAGTGTAAGGCCTGCAGCTCTGCTCTTACAGAAGATGTTTTGGCTATTCAGTGTACTTTGGGGTTTAATATGACTTTCAGGATTTTTTTTTTCTATTTCTGTAAAAAGCATTGAGATTTTGATAGGGGTTGTATTGAATCTGTAGGTCACTTTGGGTAGTGTGGCCACTTTAACAATATTAAGTTTTCCAAAGCTAAACATGAGATATATTTCCATTTGTGTCTTTTTAATTTCTTTTAGCATTGTTTTATAGTTTTCAGTATATAAATCTTTTGCCATGTTGGTTAAGTTTATTCCTAACTATTCTTTCTGATGCTACTATAAATGGGATCATTTTCCTTAATTTCCTTTTCAAATTGTATGCTGTGTTTAGGAATGCTACTGATTTTTGTATATTTATTTTATGTTTTACAACTCTGCTGCATTCATTTTATCAGTTTTAACAGATTGTTTTGTGTGTAGACTTTAGTTTTTTTTATATATAAGATTATGTCTTCTGTGAGCAGAAATCATTTTACTTCTTTCTTTCTAATTTGGATGTCTTCGTTTCCTCTTTTTCTTGCCTAATTGCTCTAATTAGTACTACACTGAATAGAAGTGATGAATATGGGCATTCTTGTGTTATTTCAAGTCTTAAAGGAAAAGCTTTTCATTTTTCATTATTAAATATAATATTAGCTATGAGCACATCAATTCATTCATTCATTCATTCAATAAGTAATTATTATTAAGTACCTTTTATGTTCAAAGTGTTGTAGTAGGCACTATTGTCTGTGTCCATAGGTAATGCATATATGCATATAAGATCTTTGTTTAATCTTTTCCCGCCTCCCTTTCCTCTGAGAATCGTCAGTCTGTTTCATTTCCATGCCTCTGATTCTATTTTATTCACCAGTTTATTCTGTTCATTAGATTTCTTATTTATTTTTATTTTTAGATTCAATTGTTGATAAGTATGTATTTGTTGCCATTTTGTTGTTCATATTTTTAATCTTTTTCTTTTTCTTCTTCTTCCTCCTCTTAAAATTACCCTTCAGCATTTCATATAATACTGGTTTGGTGGTGATGAACTCCTTTTGCTTTTTCTTGTCTGTAAAGCTCTTTATCTGACCTTCAATTCTAAATGATAGCTTTGCTGGGAGGAGTAATCTTGGTTGTCAGTCTTTGTTTTTCATCACTTTGAATATTTCTTGCCACTCCCTTCTGGCCTGCATAGTTTCTGTTGAGAAATCAGCTGACAGTCATATGGGTATTCCTTTGTAGGTAACTAACTGCTTTTCTCTTCCTGCTTTTAAGATTCTCTTTTTGTCTTTTGCCATTGGCATTCTAATGGTGTTGTGTCTTGGTGTGGTCCCCTTTGGGTTCCCCTTGTTTGGGACTCTTTGTGCTTCCTGGACTTGTAAGTCTATTTCTTTCATCAGGTAGGGGAAGTTTTCTGTCATTATTTCTTCAAATATGTTTTCAATATCTTGCTCTTTCTCTTCTTCTGGCACGCCCATAATGCAAATGTTGGTATGTTTTAAGTTGTCCCAGAGGCTCCTTACACTATCTTCAGATTTTTGGATTCTTTTTTGCTCTTCAGGTTGGGTGTTTTTTGCTTCCTCATATTTCAAATCATTGATTTGATTCTCAGAATCCTCTAGTCTACTGTTGAATCCCTGTATATTATTTTTTTATTATTGTTTAAAGTAATACAAATAGTAGTACATATGTTTCCTTTTTTTTCCCCCATTGACCTCCCCCCGACTTCCCCTAACCCCCAATACATGCCTTCACCTGCCTATCCTCCCCCCCCCCCCCAGTGTCTTGTATCCATTGGTTGTGCTTATATGCTTGTGTACAAGTCCTTCAGTTGGTCTCTTACAGCCCCCCTCGCCTAACCTCCCTGTCTTCCCAATGTAGTTTGACAGTCTGTTCAATGCTTCTCTGTATCTTTTTCCCACCATTTCTTTCCTTTAAAAAGTTTTGCCTTTGCAGACTAGAAATAAACATATAATAACAAAACAAAACAAAACAAAAAAATGTTTGAGTCCCATTTTCAATGTCCAATAGTTCTGAGTCCCCGTTTCAATGTCTAACAGTTCCTTATGTGTACATGTCAGCAATGATATCTGGATGGTGGGCACATGGTGGCAATGCAGGTCTGAACCTCTCCAGTTTGGTCCTAGGTAACCTTCAGCGGTGCACAGCTGCTGACTGCTCGCGTGGCAAGGCGTTGTCAGCATCTTCCATCTCTGGACTGTTTTTTCCTCTTGTCTTCGTGGTTGGAGCAGACCTGTCAATTCCTCTCTGTTGCAGGAATCCACCTGGTCTTGGGGCTGTTTTCTGAAAATATACAAATATATTCTTGACCACAAGTTAATAAAATAATCAATTTCTATATAATTGATTTGGGATCCTTTTTATTTTTGTTCAAACAATTTTCCTTTGTCTTATTTAGATACCATGTGTGTTTTTTAATGGCCGTCTTGCTGTTAGCATTACAAATGAAAATTAATTTGGTAAAGTAAAAATTTTCTAGATGTAATTTACTTATAGGATATTTTACCTTACATGATATTGCCCTACTATCCCCCCCCCTTTTTTCTTATTAATGGAGGTTTTTGTAAATTTTATAATGCAGTCTTGATAACTTTAAATTAAAAAAAATTTTTTTTTTTTTGCCCAAAAATATGACTGCTTTATGTTCATTGCATATTCAGGAATTTTACCATGAGATGAACTACTAATAGAAATTTTAGTTATTACTTTAAGAACAGCTTTTTGTCCAGTACAATTAAATTTACTTGAATATTCACTTATTTCAATTAGCCTATTTAAATTAATCTGAAAACTTGATTAGTATTTTACTGTCAAATTTAATACTCTACCAACAATCTTAGTTTACCCTGTAAATATTAGTGGGAAGGATTATTTGCATTCTTGAGTGGGCCCTGAGCATTCCAGATGCTAGGCTGAATTTAGATATAGGGCAGCTGCTGTCGGCCAAGTCTCTTGTCTGTTACCTGGGTCCCGATCTGAGCTGGGCCAAGTCTCTGTCTGTCACCTGTATCTCGATGTGAGCTGGGCCAAGTCTCTTTCTGTTGCCTGGGTTGCGATCTGAGCTGGGTGTGGGAAGCGCGAAGCAGCCATGGGGGCAGGAGACCTCCTTCAGAAGGGGCGAGGGTTCAAGCCCCTCCTGTATATTATTCTTAATTTCGGTCAGTGTATGCTTAATTTATGACTGGTCCTTTTCCATTTTTTTTGGGGGGGGGAGTTTTCTAGAAGATTCTTGAGAAACCTTATAACCGTGGTTTTGAACTCTATATCCAGTAGTTTGCTTTCTTCAATTTCTTTCATTTGTGACATTTTTTTTGGCTCCGCATTTTGGCTGCTTCCCTGTGTGTATTGGGTAGAGCTGCTATGTTTCCTTGAATTGGTAGAGCTACCTTGTGTAGTAGGTGTCCAATAGCACCCAGTGGCTCAGCCTCCCCAGTCACCTGAGCTGGGAACTTTAGGTGCACCCCTTTGTGGGCTGTGAGCACAGCCTTGTTGTAGTTGAGACTTGATTGCTGTTGGTGTCACTGGGAAAAATTGATCTCCAGGCCAATTGGCTGTGAGGAACAGCTGTGACTACAGTGGGATAGCTGCTATGCAAGAAACACCTATGGAGCAGGCCTTCCTTCAGTGGGGCTTTGGTGCTCATTGAGTCTGCTCCTTGAGTGTGTCACTTATGGATGTGTAGAGTTGTTAACTGGTATGGTCTGCCACTGACCACTGGATACACTGGCTCTTGGGTCTCCATGGAGGTGCAAAGTCAGCCACACCCTGGAACCACCCAGCAGGAACTACAGAGAGATCTGTAGAATCTTCCTCTTTGTATGGGTTTTGGACGTGCCCATATGAGGCCCAGCTGTGAAGCAAAGCAGGCTGCTGCTGGTGCTGGGTCTTGGTCTTGGGCCTTTTATTGATAGGTTTGGGGCTCCCTGAGCCAGCTGCAGCTTGTTTGAGAGATTTTAGCCTGAGGACAGGCCACTGGTATGCAAAAGCCACTGCACACAGCTTGGGGGGGGGGGGCTGTAAATTGGATGAGGAGGGGTCTTAGGGAATCACCAGCGTGGAGCAAACAGAAATGGCTTCCAGTCAGTCCTGCAACCAGGGAGGTGCCAGCATAGGAAAAATGATCCCTGCAAGCACCTCCATCTGGGAGAAAGGCATCCCTGAATTCCTGCCCTGATGCCAGACAATCCAGTTCCCCCTTGTATGTCTGTGTTCCCCAGAACCTCACCCTGGAGCTGGAGAATCAGAGGAAGCAGGACCTTGTAAGTTCAATTCTTGGTGCTGGCCTTTTAAGAGGAAGTGCTGGCTCTCCAGCAGCCTCTATGTTACTGAGCCTCAACCCACACTGATTTTTATACCCCATAGTTCTTATTATCCATAGAGTCTTCTTTTCCCAGCTCTGGGACCCTGGGCTGTGGGTCTGGTGTGAGGCTTGGACCCCTTGCTCCTCTGGGAGGCCTCCCCAGAGATGATCTCCCTCCTGATTGATAAAGCAGCACATGTGGATGCCAGACCAGCCTGTTCTATGCCTCTGCACCTCCTACCAGCCTCAGTGTGCTTTCTTCTTTACTTCTCTAATTGTAGGACTTCCATTCAGCCAGATTTCTGGCAGTTCTGGATGATGGTTGTTCTGTATTTTAGTTGTAATTTTGATGTGGTTATGGGAGGCTGCGGGAACCCCTTTCATATCCCGCATGGTTCAGGGTTCAGCTTCAGGGTTCGGGTTCTGAAGGAGGCCACACACAAATGAAAGAGACTAGAAAAGTATTAATTTGGGAATATTGGGGGCCAGGTGGAAGTACACCTATAGGGGGAGGACTACTTCCCACTCTGGCCTAGCTATCCCTTTTATTAAGGTTTGGGATCCACCCATAGAGGCAGCCAATTCCAATAATAGCCAATCAGCAAGGATTTACATAAGATTGACAGATGGAAGTTGCTTCAGCTACTAATGTCTCAATCAGAGGACAATGAATGGGCAGCTTCCAACATCTCCCCCGTTTCTTTTCTTTAAAAAATCTTTCATCTGCAGACTAGAAATAAACATGTAAGAACAAAAAATGAAACAGGCAATAGTGGTTATGCTGAGAGGCAAATGAATCAGTCTGTAGTAAGTTTCTTTCTGGGCCAACAGCTTTTTGAGTCCCAATTTCAATGTCAAACAGTTTTGAGTCCCAATTTCAATGTCAAACAGTTCCTTAAGTGTATATGTCAGCAATGATATTTCAGTTCTGGATGGTGGACAAATGGTGGTAATGCAGGTCCGACCCTCTCTGGTTTGGCCCTAGGCAACACTGCTAGTATGGCAAGGTGTCATCAGTGTCTTCCATCTCTGGACTGTTTCTCCTCTTGTCTTCGTGTCTGGAGCAGTCCTGTCAATTCCTCTCTGTTGCAGGAATCCACATGGTCTTGGAGTTGTTTTCTGAAAATATACAAACATATTCTTGACCAAAAGTTAATAAAGGAATCTTTTCTATAAATTTGACTTGGGATCCTTTTATTTTTGCCCAAATAATTTTCCTGTGGTTTATTTTGGCACCATGTATGTTTTTCATGGGTGTCTTGCTGTTAGCATTACAAATGAAAATTAATTTTCTAAAGTAAAAATTTTCTAGATATAATTTACTTACAGGATATTTTTCCTTACATGATATTATTCTACTATCCCCCCTTTTTTGATTAATGGAGGCTTTTGGAAATTTTATAATGCAGTCTTGATAACTTTAAATTTTAATTTTTTTTGCACAAAATTATGACTGCTTTAGGTTCATTGCATGTTAAGCAATTTTACCATAAGATGAACTACCAATAAAAATTTTAGTTAATACTTTAGGAACAGCTTTTTGTCCAGTACAATTAAATTTTCTTGAATATTCACTTATTTCAAATAGCCAATTTAATCTGAAAACTTGACTACTATTTTACTGTCAAATTTAATACTCTAACAACAAATCTTAGTTTACCCTGTAACTATTAGTGGAAAGAATTATTTGCATTCTTAAGTAGGTCCTGAGCATTCCTGGTGCTAGGCTGGATTTAGATATAAGGCAGCTGCGGTTGGCTGAGTCTCTGTCTGTTACCTGGGTCCCGACCTGAGCTGGGCATGGGAAGTGAAGCAGCCATGGGGGAAGGAGACCACCCTCAGAAGGGGTGAGGGCTCAGGCCCCTGTAAGATTAGGGGGGTGAGGGTCTGTGCCCCACCTCTGTTGACCCCCAAGTTCTCTCCTGACGGCTGCTCTGAGACTGTGCCTGTCTTAGGTTGTTCCTTCCTTGAGGAATCTTACCTGTCTATGGCTAACCAGCCATCCTCTGGGGCCAAGCAGGGTGATGTGAGGTTCAGTTCTGTCTCTTTGGTAGCCTATGCCCCCATGGACTCCATGCCCAGCATCTGCCTTGGGATCCCCTCGCCTGCTGGCGGGGCCCCGGCTCTGATCATATATATTGGGGAACCCAGGTTTCTTCTCCAGGGAGGGCCCAGCTCACATCATTGGGCGAGAGACAGATCCATGGTACCAGACACCACGAGGCTTCAACCTCAGCATGAACAGAAAGCTCAGGCAACAGCTATGGACAATTGGATTGTGAGAAGAGGGTCCTTCTTGCCAAAAAGTGCAAGAGGGGCCAATATAGAATCTTATGTGCCTTCCCAGGGGGCCCTCTACACAGTGGAAGGGATTAAATCCTTTCATGTCTTTTTAAATTGCTGCCAAACATTCAAAGAATTAGTAAGTTTGTTTAGAATAATTGTACAATATGCTGTTGTAAAAATATCAAAAATTATAATGACATTGTAGAATAATATCATGTAAGGTTATTCTTTGCTCTAGGCCAGTGGTTGGCAAACTCATTAGTCAACAGAGCTAAATATCAACAGTACAACGATTGAAATTTCTTTTGAGAGCCAAATTTTTAAAACTTAAACTTCTTCTAACGCCACTTCTTCAAAATAGACTCGCCCAGGCCATAGTATTTTGTGGAAGAGCCACACTCAAGGGGCCAAAGAGCCGCATGTGGCTCGTGAGCCGCAGTTTGCCAACCACGTCCAGGCCATGGCAATTCAATTTCAAACTGGCTGTCAATTTCTTTTTGTATAGACAAGGTCTTAGTTACATTTTCTGCACCTCTCCCAGGAGCAAGTAGTGATAGCAGATGTATTTTGGCTTTTCATTTAGCTGAAAACCTTGATTATAATTTAAAAAGCTAATTTATTTAAGTAATTAAAGTAGGTATCGTCATTTAAAAAGCAAAGCAAATTTAGTAAATGTTTACGTCTGAGTCACAACCTGCAAATGTTGCCCCGCCTCTAGCTTAATTAAGAATACAGGCGGCTACAGGCTTTATGTCATTTAAAATTCTGCTGTTGGATTTTAAGTAATATCTAGTTACTTCATTTTGCTCTTATTAGAGGCCAAAACCTTCATAACATTTAAAATATAGTTATTAATTTTTGTTTGATAAAGCTTTCCATGCAATTACAAGTATATTAAATTGGTTAAATTTGAAATATTTCTTTTAAAAAGAGAGAACAAATTTATTGTATTACTCCAGGCAACCTTGGAGCTTTCCAAGAATCATCTCTGTTAAAGCCTTAAAATTTTAACATGGAAAAAACCATCATATATATATATATCCATATATGATTTAAATATTATGATACTTTTTATAATAATCTTAAGATATCAATTAGATTTTAAACTAGTTTTTGCATAGAAAAATTTTGGTTGTGATCACAGAATTAATCCTCTTTTTTAATTAGACCAATAAGCAACTTATTTTGAATTCCTAATTATTTTCAGAGAAAACACAACATTTTATTTTCTCAAAAATAAGTTCTTATACTTTAGGAATTTAATTACCACAACACATTTTTCCCCAATTTAATTTGCACTTTGAACTTTTAAAGCTGGCAAGTCAAACATTTAGCAGTTCCTAGATTAATAACACTTTTATATCTTTAAGAAAAATACAAAACATAATTAATAGCTTCAATTCTGTCCTCTAGGTTTTTTATGAGGCAAATTTAAATTTTACTTTTTATCTGCCAGTGGCTCTGGAAAACTACGTCTATTCCAATGTAAAATTACCACATTTTTCAAAGATGGCTCTTGGTGGGAAACTGGTCTGTCTGCTGGAGGAAGGGCATCTAACCCTTCCTCAATTAACAAAGGGCATAGCCAGTTACCTGGGCTACTTAGATCTTTATAATTAATACATTAATTATCTATATTTCAATAATTTCTTTGAGATTCTAGAGTCAATTATAATTATTTTAAAGCATTTACTTTGGATAAAGTCTATAACAGAGACAAATTTACTTATTTTCTTGAAAGCCTTAAAAGTTAACTTGACCGAAGTTCATTAGCATTTTAAAAACTACTCTTTATTATGGAAATGTGAATCCTGTTACTGGAATTAGCTTAAATTTCTTTTGAGAAGACTTTTTCGCCATTTTTCTTAGGGAAAAAAAAGTTCTGGGTTTTTCTTTTTCTGCAGCTTTTGCAGAGAGACTCCAACTTAAAACCCTATCTAGTATGTCCAAAAAGTGTACAGTTGCGCACATTTGTTTTTAAGCCAGGTTTCTCTCCCCACGAGCACAGAAATTCCAGACACATTTCTAAATTTTTAAGGCAAGAAGACTTTTTCATGGCCAGAAAGGAAACATTAAATTAGCATACTGGGAGAGTGGGCTTCCATATTGGATCACCACGTGTCTCTCCCTTCCCCCATATCCTGCTTGCTCTGGGGGAAGCATCAGCAACAAATCTGGCTGCATTTCTTTTCATGCTTAATAGATAAAGACAGATGTTAAATTTTTTCACTTTCCAAAGTAATAACTATCACCCAATTTGTCCAAGATTTGCATTTCCTTGCGAATTCTTCTATGATGTTTAAACAAAGCATTGAGTAATCTCATTGCAGGAAAGCAGATAGCCTTGCCCTCTCCTGCCACCTTTGAATTTCTCTGCACCAGAGGCGGTTTCAGTAGTGGAGTTTCATTTCTTATTACAGATTTTAGATTTCAAATACAAACTAAGATTTTAATTTGAACAAGAAACCACATTATTTTATAATCTAATTCTTCCCCATTAGCCTGGTTGAAAAAAACATTCCTACCCTACTTACAGATCGTGACTCTGCAGCTGGCCATGGGCTTTGAATATGGTGAATTTTCCACACCTTTTCTCGGTGTATTTTTTCCTTCCTTCGCTCTAGGCGAAAAATATCATCTCCTCCAGATGTCCCTGTTCGGGCGCCAATTGCAGGAATAACTTTCACGTCCTGCGTGGTTCAGGGTTCAGCTTCAGGGTTTGGGTTCTGAAGGAGGCCACACACAAATGAAAGAGACTAGAAAAGTATTAATCTGGGAATATTGAGGGCCAGGTGGGAGCCCACCCTTAGGGGGAGGACTACTTCCCACTCTGGCCTAGCTATCCCTTTTATTAAGGTTTGGGATCCACCCATAGAGGCAGCCAATTCCAATAATAGCCAATCAGCAAGGAGTTACATAAGATTGACAGGTGGAAGTTGCTTCAGCTACCAATGTCTCAATCAGAGGACAATGGGTGGCTTCTGACAGGAGGCAGAGAGTACAGGCATTTAACTTTGCTGCCATCTTCAAATATCCAAAGTCTGTGTCTAAATTTTTTCAATTACAGTTTACATTCAATATTATTTTGTATTAGTTTCAGGTGTACAGCATAGTGGTTAGACAATCATATACTTTACAAAGTGTTCCCCCTGATATATCCAGTACCCTCCTGGCACCATACATACTTATTATAATGTTATTAACAATATTCCCGGTGCTGTGTTTTACTTCCCCGTGACTATTTGGTACTTAATTCTTGAGTCTGTCCAAGCTCCTTTATCCCTCACAGCTCTTATATTTGCAGTCCTCTCTGCCGAGGATCTCTTTGCTCAGATTTCACAAAGTGACCTGCTTCTCATTCTTCAGCTCTTGACTCCTCTAATTCAAAGGGACTTCCGTGGGCATCCTGATTAAAGTAGCTGTCCAGCACAGGCCACATTCCTATCCATGGACTTGCTTTATTCCATCATAGCACTGTGTTTAGCATTCATTGAAATGTGAAACTATCCTGCTAAATTATTTGTCTCTGTATTTATTTCCAAACTTTTTCAATGAAAGATAAACTCCCTGAGAGCAGGCAACTTGTCTCCCTCCCCCCCCTTTTTTTTCTTTTACCACTGAGTCACCAGTAGCTATTAGGGTACATGGCAGAAAGTATTCCCTCAATAATGCTTTGCTGAGTGAAGGAATAAACAAATGAATTAACTGTGCCATACCAAACACTTTGAAATATTTATAACACGTTACTGGGTCAGAAGATCCTTCTGGAAAAGTAGAAAGAAAAGGAGTCAAATTTCTAAAATTCATGCATTCAAAATGATAACTCTTTGTCAGTGGGAATAAGAGACTATCAAGAGAAAAGAAGGTGAAGCTATAATTTAAATCTAAACTGTCTGATTCTAAAATGCATGGTCTTTTTACTGTACAGCACTGGCCATAAAGTGGCCAGGTTTCTTTCACTGAAGACATTGCTAAGGCACAGTGGTTAACATTATCACATAATTACTTAAAGTGGCATCAAGTTTCAATTGAATATTCATGGTATTTGAGAACCACATTATTTCTCATAAATATTACCTTTCTTCCTCTGAAATTATTCCAAGTGACTTGCTACAACATGGGTCAGCAGGATGCTTACTCCCTAATGAAGTGAAGCAATGTCTGCAGTAAATTTCCTACATTCCGGACCACAAAGACATGCAAGGAGAATAAAAAAATGCATATGGTTGGAAATAAGAAACTAATTCTGGGAAACCAATCTAATTGCTTCATTGGAAGTGATCCCAGAATTTTGAAAGTTACTCTTTAAAATAAAAGGAAGATGCTCTAAGAAATTAAATGGCTGCAAAGAAACCACAGCCGTTTCACCTCTCACCTCAAGAATGACAGGCTCTGTTGTATAAGAGGTAAATGCCCTCCCTCCATCTACCAAATTCTTAGTTCAGAATCATAGCAGGCAAGCCATGCATCACAGTCCACAAATGGATCCATTTCTTCACTGGGCAGGAATTGTCTGCATATATCCTATTGTTTATATTATCCAGTCTAGTCAGTTCGGTTGTGCCAGGTACAATTACTGCTTATATTATCTAATTTTGTTCTCACAACAACCATACTACTCCTGTTTAATTAATTCTGAAAGTGAATCTTAGAGAGGAAAAGTGACTTGCCCAGGTCATACAGCTAATAGGTGTTAGAGCTGAGACTCATCCCATATGGTGTATGTAACTTTAGAAACCAAACTAAACCATTGCATTCCATTCCTTATTCTTAAGGAGCGCTGTAGAATAATGCTGTGTTCTCACAGTTGAGAAATGTGCTGACTCTTTTCAAATGAAAAACAAAAATTTATAGTCACCTAGTTTACTTAATGTATTTTTTATTATAATGTGGCTTATTATAAGTAATAACATAAATCTAGGCATATATGTCTTTTACTTACAGTTCATATAAAATTATAAAACCAAAATATATTTCTAAATTAAATATAAGCAAAGAACAAGCCAACCAAATTCAAATTAGCACAGTTTAATGAGGGAAAAGAATCTTGTTTTACTGAAACTAAACTGCCACTTCCAACAAGGACATAGGTAGCAATTCTTTTTGATTCCTCATGCCTCTAGTGCTGCAGGCCACGATGACTCAATTCTACCACCACTTTCTCCATTAAAAAGACCATGACACCATTGTTTGTGATGATCATTTGGCCTTTACATGGCTTGTGCATGACATTGGCCTATTGGCTATTCCTCTGTCCTTTTCTCATTAGCCTATGACAATTAAAACAATGCCACCAAGTGCCAATGCGAGCATAAGTACAGAGGTAAATACAGGTGCTGAAATCATGCAGCAGTACTTGCTAACCTAAAAATAAAAAGCCTTTCAAAGTGAGAGGCAACCAGCACTTATTTGACGTTAAATAAAAACTATTTGGGAATCACGAATTCAGGCAGAAGCCCAGATAATCTTTCGATTAAGAGACAAGGGCAATGGGTACTTGTGAGAAAGGGAAGGGGGACAATGACATCCATAGAAGGAATGAATTTCTATTGGTGCAGATAATAGCACAGTGATGTTCACTCTAAATAATGATTTTTACTTTTCAGTCCAGTAGTCACAATAACTGCTTTCTTGTTATTTTTTGGGGAAACAAGGTTGCTTAGGCCCAGTCCAAAGGTTAGTTTGCCCTGTTTTTGACATCCCAAGGATTGAGAAATAAGACATACAAGGCAGCTCTTCTGACAAGGCAGCTCCAGTTCCATTTAAAATGGCTCTGTTTATATTACTGTTTACAGTGGTCATCCAGATTTTTTTTTTTAAATGCTGATAGTAAGTGTTTAGGGTATCAAAATGAACGCAAAATTTAAAAAAAGTAGAGAACTCAAAGACCTCAGAAGTATGTCTCTAGACATCCCAAGGGTCTGCAGATCCCCGTTGAGTAACCTTGTCTGCAGATTAATCTATCTGAGGTCAAATGATGACACTTACCAATTTATTAACTGTAAACTCGGTATAAGTAACTTATTCTCTGGTCTCTGTTTCTCCATCGGTATAATAGGAATAAAAAGAATGCTATTTACCTAGGGTTGCTCTGAGTGTTAAGTGATACAGGGCCTTTAAATGGCTGACCTCATAGAAAAAGGGTATGATAAAATCTCTATAAATATTTCCTAGTATTGTCAATATTATTAGATGATCATGGTGTGTTGAGGAAAGCAGATATGCATACAACTAATATAACCCAGGGAGAATGGCCTTTTATCTTGGTCACAAAGTGCCTGGAGGAGGCAGTGACAATAGCAAATTCACACAGCTGACAAAGGGCAAAGGTGAAATCCTAACCTGGGCAGTATGTGCTTTTGTGTTTTTGGAAGAGATGTAATGCTAACAGGTAAAAGAGAGAGCAAAGTTGGTAATCAGCAGAGCTGGTCCATCTGATCCTGAAACCCACACATGAGCCCCATTCACACTTGGGACACTTTCCTCCTCTTCGCAGCAAATGCGGCTGCTGCTCTGGGGTTCCTCCCACTTCGTGCATCAGACATTTAAAAAGGAAGACAGTGCTCCCAAGTCCATGCTGACGTACACCATGAGTTCCAGTTGTCAGCACTAAAATGCCAGGAGATTTTATATAACAATCCAGGGTTCTGTCATCAGAAAAATCAGAATATCTAGAATCATTTGAGTCTATTCCCAATGATGGCAACTGAGTGGAGCTAGCAGCGAAATGGGCATGTGAGCTGCATTTGCCCCCAGTCCCCTCTAAAATCATCACTTGCCCTCTAAAGTAGTCTGGTTCCCACAGGGTTTTGATGGGTGACATAGAAAGCACCCAATATATGTCAGCTACTGTCATTAAGCCTGCCTGGTTGTTGATGTTAGCTTCCCCAGCTCTTTTTGGAGACTCAGGAGGTGTGGTAGAGGGCAAAAAAAAATAATAATAAAAATAAAAATAATAATAATAATAATAATAAATAGCCACTAATTTTCTGCACGCTAGTGTGCACATCCCTTTGTGGTGATTATTTGCTGCTCCTCTAAACAGGACCAGGAGCTTATCTCGCCACCCCCTTATTAGCTGGGCGTGGCCATGGGGCTTGCTTTGGCTAATGGGCCTTGGGGAGAATGTGTCAAAACCAGAGGTTGGAAAGTGCTTGTGCTTGGGGTCCCTCCCCTCTTGCCTCTGGGAACTCTTAGCCACCATGTAACTGTAGCCCATTGGAAGATGAGTGACCTTGTGGAGGGGATGCCCAGACATGGGAGCAAAGACGGTGAATCAGATGAACAGCTTGCTCCCATGACCTCCAAATCAGAAGTAAGTTATTACTTATACACAATAGCTAACTAAGAGGGAGGCAAAGGCTTAGAATGTCCCCCACACAATAGATCCTGCAGTAATTCTACTGGGGTGGGGGGGTTGTCTTCAAACTAGGCAGTCTCTCTCCACAAATAAGGCCTCAAGCAAATGACTCCTCTGCTTAATTTTTATTCAACTATCACTGAATCAAAATGGACAGAACTGAAAAGCAATAGTGAGAGCACATTATGGGTGTTTTTTAAAGTGTGGGATAGACATTAAGGGAAATATGCAGAAGCCAAGGTAAAGGCAATTTAACCAGCTGACAGAAGTCACAGAGCATATTTAAAAATGCACATTGTGTGCATTTTTCCTAATTGTCAAGATTTTATTGATGTGCACATGAGTTTATTTTTTCAAAGTTATCAAGGTGGTAATAATAAAAGTAACAATAAGAGGAAAAATATGGCCCTAGCTGGTTTGGCTAAATGGATAGAGCATCGGCCTGTGGACTGAAGGGTCCCAGGTTCGACTCCAGCCAAGGGCACATGTCTGGGTTGCAGGTTCGATCCCCAGTAGGGGACGTGCAGGAGGCAGCTGATCAGTGATTCTCTCTCATCATTGATGTTTCTATCTCTCTCTCCCTATCCCTTCCTCTCTAAAATCAATAAAAATATATTTTAAAAAAAGAAGAAGAAAAATATGAATAGCTCCTAAACAGGATGGGGCAAAGTAGGTTTACAGTAGGTTTACAGTTGCAAGTATGTGAAACAGTTTATTCTGTATTATTTGTTATTAACTAGAGGCCCACTGCATGAAATTTGTGCATGGGTAGGGTCCCCAGCACCTACCTTGGCCAGCCTGGCGCCACCTGCTTGCCGGCCCTACCCCTTCCCCCCTCCCCCGTTGCCTCCCTCTGTGGGGAAACCAGCGGGGCGATCAGGGGGCCCCTGCTGGCATCCACCCTGGTGGTCAGTGCGCATCATAGCAACTGGTCATTCCACTGTTCGGTCGATTTGCATATTAGGCTTTTATTATATAGGATTATTCTATAATTTTCCATACAAACAACTGTAACCTACTTTTGCCCCATCCTGTATTGAGCCCTTACATATTCAGCATTATTCTACAGATTGTTATGTAGATTTTATTCTTTAATATTCACAACACCCTATCGGGGACTTATTACTATATCCACTTTACAGGTGAGCAAAATGAGTCACAGAGAGACTGAGCAATTTCTCCAGAGTTCCAGAGCTGGTACTTAACCTTCAGTTTTGCTTTATGCATGTTATTAATGTTTATACTTCACTATTTTCTTTCAGACAATAGCCATAGTAATCAAAGGATTTATAACTATAGAGCTGCCCTGATAGGACCTGAATTTGAACAGGAGGCTTTTTTCCCTCATTTTTAAAAAGTCAGTTTCATGTTCACTTTAAACTGAACAGAGACATTTTTATTTCAAACCACTAGAGAGCAATGTAAGGTAGAGTTTGTTTCTGAAGTCAATTTTGCCAGGTCTCCACCTTCATGTGTCTAGTTTTAAAATGCTTAAAGATGTCCCAGATTTTCAGAGCATTATTCTTTTCCAACTAAGCAGGGTAATGCTGTGGATAAAATGACAGGGTTCTTCTTTACCTGTGGTCCTATGTTTGTGACTCAATGATCTTTGGAAATCACACAGCTCCACTGAATCAGATTCATTTACATAATGGGATGACAAGGTTGGACCAGTTTTAGAGATCACTCTAAAGTCCACATTCTACTATTTCTAATGTAAAAAGTGATAGGAGTCTTAACACTGTACAAACAAGGATATGTAAGAAATGTCACATTTGTTTTTGTTATTGTTATTAACCAATAGAATTAAATATGAATGAGTCCCCGCCCTACCAGACTAATGAGAAATGTTCTCTGTCATTATTGGAATTCCTCCTACCAACTGTCATCATCCTCAATTGCCTATCAGTCCCAGGAGTCTTACAGAGTATCCAAGGGTCGAGGCGGTGTCTTGGGAGTTCTGGCAAATACTGCTGTATTCCTTGGTTGGAGGACACTTGAGAACCAGGCACACCACTTCTCTGGCTGGTCTCCAGAAAGGCTTTGACCAACAATAGGAGATCTGGTTAGAGATTGGAGCCTTTCTCTGGCTACCACAAGATATTCTCCTTGCTCCTCTCTCCTTATCATGATGGCTTTCATGAGCTCAAATTTTCACTCACAGGAGAGAAGAGAAAGGGAGAGTGAGGAGGGATGGGGAAGAGGACAGCTGTCTACCATTGACCTCTACTTTATCCGTGCAACAAGTCCTAGGAGGAGGAAATACAAAGGTCCTGGCTATCTCCAAGGAAAGGGGGCAGGACCTCACATGTTAATGTTTCAATAGTGTCCTGCCAGCCTTGAGGGTAGGAGGGACAGTGCCTTGAGTTAGCTTGTATTCCTCATGGTAGGAAATTTGTGCATGGGTAGGGTCCCCAGTACCTACCTTGGCCAGCCTGGCGCCACCTGCTCGCCGGCCCTACCCCTTTCCCTCCTCCCCTGTTGCTTCCCTCTGTGGGGAATCCAGCAGGGTGATCAAGGGGCCCCTGCTGGCACCCACCCTGGTGGTCAGTGCGCATCATAGCAACTGGTCATTCCACTGTTTGGTCAATTTGCATATTAGGCTTTTATTATATAGGATTATTCTATAATTTTCCATACAAACAACTGTAACCTACTTTTGCCCCATCCTGTGTCAGAACTAAGAAGTAGCTCCATAAATATTGGGTGGTCGATTTTCTTCTTCAGTCTGAAAGAGGAAAGGAAAAATGAGCAAGATTCATTTTTGAAACAAAACAACGAGTATTTAAGCCATGAGCTAGGTATGGCTGTGAATCCTGGCTCCACCACCACCTGGCTGTGGGACCTTGGGGAATATTGACTTTCCTTCTCCAACATGAAGGTGTATAAATTTTGAATCCAGTCTAAAAGAATTTTCTGATTCCTTTGAAATTGGCTTACTGTCCCTCATCCTGGGGAGAGGTTGCAGACACTTTCATGAAGTCCTGGAGCTGCGCTGGAGAGAGCCTTGGGAATTGCCTCCTCCTCTGGGAACCTTTGGCTCTGCCCCTCTGTTCACCTGTCCAGACCTCTCTTGGCCTATTCCTGGTCCGCAGCCCTCTGTGGAGCCCTGTGGATTGATGACCTTCTCAACACTCTTTTTCCAGGATCTCCTCTGGATACAGCTGTTTCCATCTCACATGCTGCTCACTTTGTAAACTGGGATCTTGCTACAGATGCAAAAACTCTAAACCAGGTTCATGGCCCCAGAAATGATCCATTAATACAATGAAGGTATTGTGTACCACATTCCTACCAGCAGGACATAAGGGTTATCGTTGCCCTGTCCTTACCAATGTTTTGGTTGGTATCCACAGACTTATTTGCCATTGTCATGGGTGTGATGCTGCTTTTCATTTTGTTGTTGTTAATTTTGATAACAAAACAAAATACATAAGATGAAATCTACCCTCTTAACATTTTTTAAATGTACAGTAAATTTTATTGTGTTTTTATCATGCATATTCTGATTACTAAGAAAATGTAGCATTTTTAAACAGGTTTATTAAGTTTCCTCTTCTGTGGTTGGCCTACTTAAAAACTTTTACCCACATTTCTGGGGTTTTTTTCTTCCTTTTTATTGATTTGTGAGTTCTTTATATGTCCTAGATATTAGTCCTTTGTCAAATATATGTGTGCAAATGTGTACTTCCAGTCTACAGCTAACCTTTTCATTTTGTTTATGGGACTAATTAATGAAGTTTAATGTGTAAATCTGTAATTTTTTAAATTGTGCTCTTTGTATCTTGTTTAAGAAATCCTTTCTACAATGAAAAAGGGGTGGGGTCAAATTTTGAAGAGATTTTGCATGCCTCTCCCCCAAAAAACATTGCTAAGATCTCTTTTAGTTATAAAATTCCAAAAATTGGCAAAACCCACCTTCAGGCTATTAACACATTGTGGACGGATCATGAGAATTCTCGCTTCATATTACACAGTGTTTTACAAAGTATCATACTTTAAAAAGATATTAGCCTGTAAGAACATGTAATAAATAACTTCAAAATGCAATGGGTATTTAATTTTGAAGCATGCCTTTAACATTTATGTAAAACTTTTTTTTGCACTCATTCAATAGAAACTTATTTGGCCACTGGGTTAAAGCTAGCAATAAAACTACTGGTCCGCAATGTGTTAATTGGTTTATATGCCATAGGGACAACTAGTTTCTCATATGAACAACAATAAAGTCAAAGATCAATGATAGGGACTTGTAAAAAGTACATATGAAAAGAAAAACTGTTTGAAACATATATAGGAAAAAAAAACTTCTTTTATGGAAAAGTTTTTCTTTTAAAATTTGGTCCCACTCTACTTTGTCTGAGTTGCAATATTATAACTACAATGAATGAGTATAGTAAAGCAGAGATATGTGACAGGAGTGGCCAGATATGACTGTCCAGGGGTCAGGGCCAGACCATAATGGGTCTTAAACACTAGGTAGTGAAGTTGAAATTTTATCATGAGGCTAAATGGACTGCCTTTGAGAGGCTTTACATAGGAGAGTGATGCAATTATCAGAGTTGCCTTTTAGAAGGAGAGCCCTGGCAGCAAACAGAACTAGAAACTGGTAGAAGGAGAAATAGGGCAGAGGGGGGAAATGGTGAGAAGGCTGTTGAAGTAATATAGGTGAGAGGGATGGGGCCTTGAACTGGACCTGGAGCTGCTGTGACAAGTAAAGATTACATTCCCTCTGCCTTATGCCATATTTTACATCCCTGTGACTGTTTGTATAACTGACAATTTGCCCATGTTAATCCCTTCCCCTTCTTCAGGAGTGGATTTGAGAGCATTTAAGGACACACATTTGCTGGGAGGTAGTTATGCAAATTATTTTTTTCCTGGTTACAAGAAATTGACCACCTGGAAATATAAAATTGAGTGGGGGGTGAGAGGGGGGGAGCACACATGGAGAAACCCAGTGTTCCTATGTGAGATAGAATAAACCATTCCCAGTTATCCATTCTCCATCTCATAACTCCTCTTTAAGAAGAGTTAAGAAAGGTCTTTCTTTTGTGGGTGTTGGTGAACAATTCTTAGACAACAGCATTTTAATACAAAAAAGCTAGTTGTCTGATTTTGACAACATTTCTTATTTTACATGGAAAAATGGAGGCTTAAAAAGTCAGTGGCACTCCCAGTGAAGGAAAAGATACTTGGAATTTACAAAGTCAGTGAAACTTAGAACAAGCCAGTTTCAGGGAAGGATGTGTAACAGATGGTAACTGGTGAAATGAACCTTAGTTCACCAGCAGTTGGAGTGACTGGTAGGGTGGGGACTCATTCATTACCTGTGCCAGGAAATCATCCTCACCCCCCACTGTCTGTAATAGACATAAGGGTTAGTGCTTTAGAAAATGAAATCATAATAGGGTCAAGAAAGTAAAGAGGAGATTGTCTATACATACAAATGAGATGGATGAAGAAATATTGGTGACTTCTATGGCAGGGATGAATTTGGAGACTGAATATGCAAATTTAACTAAAGATCTAAAAATAATTACCTATGAGAAGGGTATAGAACCATCAAACTTTTGAAAGAAACTGTCAAGAATTTTAGGGTAATAACATAAGTACCATTTATGAAATTCTTGCCACTTTTATTGGTGTCAGTATTGTCCAATGACCAGCCTCCCTTATGGTGGGCAATGGCTGCCATGGCTTTCAGCTTCACATCTGTACTATAGCATCAGTACACACCTCACCAGCCCAAACTTAGTCAAACCTCATAGTCAGCGGAATGCATGTGCCGCTTGTCTGAAGTCAAAGTTAACTGAAGGAATCAAGATGTCCAGGGGACTGAGATTATTTTGGTTTAGGCCTAACAGAGTCTACCTATGACCTGGAGATGAAGTCAGTTTAGCTTCAAAATACAGGTCTCTCTGGGAAAAAGGTTGTAACTATCTATGACTACAAAATAGGGAATATGATTTGTTTTTATTTTGTTAATTCTAACCCAAGGGTATTTTTTCCATTGATTTTTAGAGAGAGTGAAAGGGAGGGGGAGAGACAGAGAGAGAGAGAAACATCAATGTGAGAGAAACACACCATTTGGTTGCTTCCCACACGTGCCCCAACCAGGGCGAGGGATCAAGCCTACAACTGAGGTAAGTGCCCTTGACCGGAATTAAACCCGAGACCATTTGGTTTGAGGGCCAGCACTCTAACCACTGAGAAAAACTGGCTAGTGCTAGAATGTGATTTTTTTTTTAATAATTTTTTTATTTTTCAATTAGAGTTCACATACAATATTCTATTAGTTTTATAGGTGCAACATATGATTAGACATTTATATAACTTATGAAGTGATTACCCCAATAAGTCTAGTATCCATCTGACACCATACAGAATTATTACAGTACTAGAGGCCCAGTGCACAAAATTCATGCATGGGGTGGGGGGTCCCCTCTGCCCAGCCCGTACCCTCTCCAATCCAGGACCCCTCAGGGGATGTCCGACTGCCAGTTTAGGCCTGATCCTGGGATTGGGCCTAAACTGGCAGTCGGACATCCCTCTCACAATCTTGGACCTCTGGCTCCTAATTGCTCACCTGCCTGCCTGCCTGGTTGCCCCTAACTGCCCCCCCTGCCAGCCTGATTGCCCCTCATTGCCTCTGTGTGCCAGCCTGATCACCCCTAACTGCCCCCCTGCCAGCCTGGTCACCCCTAACTGCCCCCTGCTGCCTGGTTGCCCCTAACTGCGTCCTCCCGCCAGCCTGATCACCCCTCATTGCCTCTGTGTGCCGGCCTGATCACCCCTTACTGCCCCCCCCCCCGCCCCTGCCAGCCAGCCTGATTGCCCCTCATTGCCTCTGTGTGCCAGCCTGATCACCCCTAACTGCCACCCGCCCCCCCTGCCTCCTGCCTGGTTGCCCCACACAGCCTGCTTGTTCAGTCATTTGGTTGTCCCTCACTAACCCCCCTGCTGGCCTGGTCATAAGCAGCCATCTTGTGAGGGTGTGAGGGTCAATTTGCATATTACCTCTTTATTATATAGGATTATTGACTACATTCCCTATGCTACACTTTACATCCCTGTGACTATTTTTATAACTGACAATTTGCACATGCTAATCTCTTTCCCTTTTTCACTCATCTTCCCCGCCCCCACCCACAACTTCCCTCCTATCTGGAAGCCATCAAAATGTTCTCTGTATCTAAGAATTTATTTCTGTTTTGTTTGTCTATTTTTTTTTTTTAGATTCCACATATAAGTGAAATCATATGGTATTTGTCTTTCTCTGTCTGACTTATTTCACTTAGCATAATACTCTCTAGGTCCATCCATGTTGTTCCAAATGGCAAGACTTCATTATTTTCTATGACTGACTAATATTCCATTGTATATACATGCCCGGTCCATGTCTCCACACTTTCTACCAATCTCAATGTGTATTCTTTATATCCTTAGTTATAGGACTTCTGTCCAGCAATTTCAGGTGGTTCTGAATGATAGTTGTTGTAATTTTGATGTGGTCATGGTAGGAGGCAAGAACAGTATTTACCTACTCTGCCACCTGGGGATGTGTTATTTCTCATAGCATTATAAACACAAATGGGAGAGAGTTGGCCTTTTCTAATAGTTGGTACCCGATAAGAAAAGTTAGCTGAAATAGAGGTGCAAATTTGAATTCTTCATGTCTATACTTTTCAAAGTTCTTTTATAATGAATCTCATTTGATGCCATAAAACCTTTGATATTTTCAAGGGAAGTAATATGACTTTTTTTTTTGCAGATGGAGAAACAGATGCAGAAAGAGGGACTTGGTCAAGGGACTGTGTCTGGGTTGTGGATCTATGAAAGAAAGCGTGGCCTAGTGTTCAATGCCTAGATGTTGAAGTTAGATAGCTCTGACTGTTTGGGCAAGTTATTTGATCTCTCAGTTACATCATCAGTGAGTGGGATTAAAATATCCACCACTAATGGCCATTAGAGAAGAATTAAAATGGACACTGACTCACTAAATGATTCAGAAGACATATGTATAGAGGTTAAGAGTTGGGGCACCTGACAGGCTACCTGGGTTCAAATCCCAGCTCCACCATCTACTAGTTTCGTGGCCTTGACAAGCCATTTAACTCCTTTCTGAGTTCTGGTTTCTCATCTAGAACATGGGGCTTACAAGATAGAATCAACCTGATAGAGTTGTCCAGGTGAACACCAAGTAAGATTTAGGTGTTGGATTTTGATCATGTGTTAACAAGGTTCCTCAGTACTGGTGTTGTAGATTGTGTGATGGTCAATGCTTCCTGATATTTGTAAAATGAACAACCAGACCAACAACTGTTCACATATTTCTAGAACCTTTTCCTTTACATATGGTGAAATACCCTTAAAATATTTTTGTTGTTGTTAGGAGTTAAATCCTGCACGAAAACGTGCAACATGTTCTTTATTTCTGTTTTATCACAGGCTGGGCAGGATGGCAATTTACGGAAGCTCTGCACACCCACTCGGAGCCAGCTGCTCTGAGAAGAGGAGGCAGCTTCACGAAGGAGGTGAGTTAAAAACAAAATCCAACACAAATCATGCTTCAATTATATCCAGTTCCTGTCGTCAGGAGAAGGTTGTGGTGGTAGTCTTTCTTTTTCTGAGAAAGAAAGGAGAACATTTGGTGTGAAAAAGGCAATGGTGAAAAAGACATGTTTGACAGCTATTTCACACTCTGTCAAAGGCATTAGCTCTTCTCCAGAACCAAACTGCAGAGTGGAGACCATCCATATGTCTAAAAGGTCAAAGGGCACTGAAAGTCAAATGCAGTATTTTTATGCTCAACTTGTAGACCTGTTTCACATTTTTGTCATCTGGTTTTAATGGATAAACTCACAAAGAACTGAAGTATTGTCCTATTTTAAAGTTCTTTTCTCAACTAGATAAAATAAAATACTGTATGTGTGAGTGCAGCTCTGAAATATTTTTCTGATTACTTTGCTTCTTAAAGATAATCAGATAAATCAGTGTGCTGATTGTCACTATTTATTCCAACTGTGACATTAAACACCGTTTATTAATTCAACAGATGGGTTAAGAGCTAGTTATGTTTACTAGAAACAAGCAAGCAGAAAACACAAACTAAAAACAATCATAATTCTAACACCAACTGCTAACTACTGTTAACATTCTAATGTAGATCTTTACACTCCTACTTTCTATATATGTTTTCATGAACATTGTTTTTTTAAATGGATTGTGGATATATGTAGGTATTTATGTATATTTGCTGTCTACTTATGAAATATTCTAAATATCTTTCCATGGTTATGTGTTCTTTTCTCCTTAAAATTATTAATTATAATCTATTTTTGTATATACAAAAAGTATAAGGAATAGTGTAACAAACACTAAGTATCTACTACCACTTAAAAGAATGTCA
This sequence comes from Corynorhinus townsendii, assembly GCA_026230045.1. NCBI lineage: Eukaryota > Metazoa > Chordata > Mammalia > Chiroptera > Vespertilionidae > Corynorhinus > Corynorhinus townsendii. Next base: position 148,367,188 of record JAPDVU010000006.1, on the reverse strand, counting down.
AAACCGCTTGACCATAGCTCAGTGGCTGTGCATGACCTATGAATCAGGAGGTGACAGTTCGATTCCCAGCAGGGTACAAGCCCTAATTGCGGGCTCGATCCCCAGTGTGGGCCATACAGGAGGCAGCCAATCAATGGTTTTCTCTCATCATCGATGTCTCTGTCTGTCTCTGTCTCTCTACCATCCTACATGAAATAAATAAAAATATATATTTTTTAAATGTCATAAACAAACTGGTTGAATGTCCTCTAATACCTGCAAAATAATTAGAAATCTAATTTTGGGATTTATTATTTTCATTTCTTTACTTCTTATGGCCTTTCAGTGGCTTTTGGTTTGAACTAGACTGACTTAACATCTGCATTGAAAAGAGTTTCTTTTTTTTTTTTTTCAAATTTTCTGCGAATCATAGGGTTATTAATCTAATTGAACCTGGTAGAACTAGTTGGTCATCCATAAACCAAACCAGGGATGTGTGCTTAGTCCTGCGTTGTTGAATATGGACAGGGCTAATGGGTTCTAACTAGTCAGACCAAAGTCACATGCTCACAAATGGAGTGAAGCAGGGGAAGTATGGTCCCCAAGAAAGAAGGAAAGGGAAGGGGTCTCTTACCAGTAAAAATGGCAAAATCCCTATGTAGGTAAAAGTAACCACTGTCCACAACAGGAACTTCTGCATATGCCATCATTGGTGATCTTCCCAGCAACTTTCTGAAATAGGCAGAAATACATGTATTCTTGCTTAACAGATACAGATCTGTGAATAAATTGTTCCCAAAGCCCCAGAGCTTGGACTAGATTTTATATTTTAAGCAGCTAATTCCACTTGGCCTAGATAAATGGCTGCATTATTTTTATTTTATTTTTTCCATTTCTCAATTTTTCCACAATTGTTTCCTGACCTCTTTTGGTAACTAGCTTCCCAGTTAGTCAGAGATTACCAGAGACTCTGATGACTAATCAAAACAGTTTCCGCAACTTTGTCAGTGAGAAGCTCCAGAAACCTACCATTTGCTGTCTCATGAAACTTTGTTGATCATCCACACATTTGCTCTTTCCTATCTCCAATCTTAGCCCAGGATATTCTCTCTCATTCAGATGATGCCTGCTTATTTGTCTAGTTACTATTCATTTTTATAGGTGGGTTGCTCTTTCCTCTTGCACAGTCTTTCTTATCCACCCCGGACAGGTACCCACCCCATCCTCCTCTCCGCAGGCCTCTGGCTTAGCATTTATCACATTCTGTTGACATTTTCTTTCTCCAGCAGGCATTGAGTTTTTTGTTAATAACAAGGGACTGTCACTTGCTTTTCACTGAATCGCCAGGGTCCATGCAATGCCTGGTCCATAGGGGGTCCTCAGATCCTCAGAAAATATTTATTGAATAAATAAAAGACTAAAGATAATAAGTAGTGTGCCAGAAAAATGAGATGATAAATAAATTAGGAAATAAACTTTAAAGGGGGTAGAGAAGGATTGGCCTGATAAACAGGTTCATGAAAAGGCGACTTGTTGATAAAATCTGGGGAACAGTGAGTGATCTAAATACCAGATAAAGTGCAAAGGACAAACAGGTAGTTGCCACTAGCTAGAGAAAGAAAAAGAGAGAAAGAAAAGGAAAGAAAGACACATATAATGTTTAAAATTTTTTAACAATCAAATGGGTTATCCATTTAGAATTTGTCAGGCAAAAAGCTACCATCAGAAGCTTTTACATTTTCCTCAGTAAAAGGCTCACTTATCTTGCAAATAATGACAGCCTTTGTTTCAATAGCACTGTAACATTTAAAAAGCTCTTTGGCTATAGAGTCTAATTCTGTCATTTAGCAAACATATGCTGAGGGCCTATGAGAGACAATATATGAAGTATAGAGGCAAATAAGACTGTCCCTGCCTTCAGAAAGCTCATGGCCTAGTGATACAGACAGAGGTAACGTGTAACATCAGGAAAAAATGCTATTGAAGTGGTTATGTGCTCAGAATGTGGCCCAAAGGAAGTAACCAACACAATTTGCAGAGGAGAGCGGAAGCTTCGTGGTGGGGGTTGGCAGGCATGGGGGCGTTGTAGGAATTGAAGAGCTTGGTAGATAAAGAAGAGGAAAAAGGATATTCTAAACAAAGAAATGCATCCATAAGGGCAAAAATTGTTGAAATGATGGGAATGTTTTCACAGAACAATAGGAAATGATTGTGGTTATAAATTTTATACTCCCCTTCTCCAGAGGTGCCATCTTGTCCTCTCTTCTTTTTAAAAAAATATATTTTTATTGATTTCAGAGAGGAAGGGAGAGAGAGAGATATACAGAAACATCAATGATGAGAGAAAATCATTGATCGGCTGCCTCCTGCACACCCCACAGTGGGGATCGAGCCTGCAACCTGGGCATGTGCCTTGACCAGGAATAGAACAGTGACCTCCTGGTTCATAGGTTGACACTCAACTACTGAGCAACACTGGCTGGGCATTGTCTTCTCCTCTTGATCCTGGAATCCTTCTAATCAATCGAATGCAGAAATGTGACACTGAGTGACTTCCGAGGCTAGGTCAGGAAAGTGAATGCCGTTTCTCCTTTTTTGCTGCATGGAGCCCTGAGCTCTAAAAAGTCCATCTCCTTGGATATTCTCATGCTGAGGAAGCCATGCATAGGCATTTAGTTGGCAGCTATGCTGAGCCTCCACCAGACAACCATCTCGTCAGAGAGCCTTCTTGGATAACCAGCCCAGTCGAGCTTGTAGATGTCTACAGCCCCAGCCGACATCTCACTGCAACCACATGAGAGACCCCAAGCAAGAGCTGCCCAGCTGAGCTCTCCCTGGATTCCTGACCTCCAGTAGATCACAACCAAAATATGATGGCAGTTTTACATCGTTAAATTTTTGAGCCTGGAGTAGAAGAGATGTTCTGGATGGTAGGGGTTATAAAATGGATGTCACTCATAACAGTCTGGCATTTCTTTCCTCTGATTTTGATGTTGACAGTCTGATTTTGTGTTGGTAACACTCTCCTTAAGTCGTGTAGTTCAGGTGGCGTCCATCCTACCCCCAAACCCCTGGAAATGGGAAATGATTGTGGCTATAAATTTGATACTCCTCATCACGGTATTCCTCCTAGCTACAGTGTTTAGTAAAGGGTTGGGCACATGACCCAAAGCTGATCATTGTGGTTTTGCCTTGTGACTTTTGTTGAAATTAGTGAGAAAAAGATACTCTCTTAGGGCATTGTTAATAAGCACTAAGTAAGCCTGAAACAAATTTGTTACTAAGCGGGGAGAGCCTATTAAAGAATAAAGGCATGATAGAGGAAAGCAAAGCAAGGATGGAGAGAAAGAGCTTTCTGCTGAACCTGTTGGAGCCTTTGGACTCCTGTGTACTTTGTCTGCTCCAGGCTTTTTTTGGTTCCACAAGCCATACAATCTCCTTGTCAATTAAGCTTCTAGGAATGGTTTTTCTGTCGATTGCATTGGAAAGATTCCTAACTATTGTAGGTAGATTAGATTAAGTCTTGAAGAACTTAGGACCTAGACTGGCAAATATGTACTCATATAATACTTTTAATCAGGATCAAGATAATGAGAAATACACTTTAGTAAGATAACCATGCCTGGTGGTGTGGCTCATTGTTTGAGCATTGACCTATGAACCAGAAGGTCACGGTTCGATTCCCAGTCAGGGCATATGCCCAGGTTGTGAACTCGATCCCCAGTGGGGGGCGTGCAGGAGGCAGCCAATCAATGATTCTTCTCATTATTGATTTTTCCCTCCCTCCACCCCACTCCCTTCCTCTCTGAAATAAATAAAAATAGTTGGGTTTTTAAAAAAGATAACCAGCTGCCATGAAAAGAAAGGATTGATGGTTGTGCTAGACTAGGAAGAGACATGGGTTAGGAGGACTTAGCCTTAGCGGAGGGAGAAGACTGATGCTGAATTAACACAGTTGGCGGGTGTGGAGACAAGGAGTTTGGAGAGACAGATTGACTGTTGGGGATTAAAAAAAGAGAAAAGCCAAGGATGGCTTTTAGATTTCTGACTGATATACAGTCTGGATGGTATACCATTAAGGAAAGAATATTATCTCAATTTTTAAAAGATTTTAACCCAAGGACATAGACAATAGGGTGGTGGAGGCCTGGAGTCAGAGGTCGAGGTGGGCTATAAAGGTCAATGGGGGGGGGGGGAGAGGAAGGAGACATGTAATACTTTCAACAATTTTTTTTAAAAGATGTTTTTAGAGAGAGAGGAAGGCAGAGGAGGAGAGAGGGAGAAACATTAATGTGAGAGTGGAACACCGACCTCTGCCTCCTGTTCGCCCCCTACCTGGGATCAAGCCTGCTACCCAGGCATATGCCCTGACTGGGAGTCGAACCAGCAACCTTCCAGTGCGTGGGATGAAGCTCCAACCAGCTGAGCCACATGGGCCAGGGCTATTAGCTCCATTTTATGTCTGAGGACACTAAGTCTCTGAGAAGTTAAATGACCTGCCTGAGGTTATGAACCAGAGTAAGAGACAGAGCAAACCAGGCCTTCGGACTTCAAGGTTGCTGCTGTGTCTGTTGGACCAAGTCACTTCCTTTGTTCAGGTGCCATGGGCATTGCATTCCTAGGAAATAAACAAAGCACCCACGGCTGCTGGTTTTAATGATTTATTCTGTGCCCCTTGCAGGGTCTGTGTTGCTCTAAAACAAAACTTCTGCGGCAGGGCCCTCCTAGCACGCAGGCTGCCGTGGCTGACTTTTCGCTGTTTGTGAAAGTTACAGATGATCCTGGTTCCAGCCTTTCTGCATGCCAAAGTCTGAAGCTCATTACAGACACAGAAGCGTGAAGGGAGAGAAAATCATTCCCCAAGATGGACTATTGATTTGTACCAAAGACCAAAGGAGTGTGACTTTCCAATAGGTCCAGTGGCAGAGGAGAAAGGCAAGTGGTAAGGGGGAGTTTGAATGAGAGTAAAGGGCTCGTTAAGAAGAGAAAATTAGCAAATGATTTGGTTTAAAGACAGGTATGAAGAGAAGGTTTTGAACTTTATGAGGAGGGCATCAGAGAAAGAGAGGAAGCAAGCTGGTCCTAACACTTTTCTTCTCTGCTACTGGGGGCGGAGCTCAGGCCCACCTGCCTTGAGCTGGCTTCACACCTGAGTTGGAGCTGGGTAGTATGGATGTTAGAGATCAGACTCTAGACTTGAACTTGACATTTATTCACATTTGGCTCTAACCCAGAAAAATAACACGCTACTTTTATGTATATGTCTAATTCAGTGGTCGCCAAACTCATTAGTCAACAGAGCCAAATAGCAACAGTACAATGATTGAAATTTCTTTTGAGAGCCAAATTTTTAAAACTTAAACTTCTTCTAACACCACTTCTTCAAAATAGACTCACCCAGGCCATGGTATTTTGTGGAAGAGCCACACTCAAGGGGCCAAAGAGCCGCATGTGGCTTGCGAGCCGCAGTTTGCCGACCACAGGTCTAGTGTAACATCTGATTCTTTACTTTTTGGAGGAATTTATGAATTTGAGGTTGTAAGTTGATTTACAAAATGACCAATTAGTAAAGATGTGTGTTTACAGTTGAAGCAGCTGCATCCTGAATTGTCTGGAAGGCTCTAAAGTAAGAAACACGCATTGGCAGTAAGGGGGAAACTGGACACCCATCATTCTAACTTCACTGAATTTTATGTCTAGCTCTTTGGTGTGCAGGAAGGAGTGGACATTTCCAGAATTCCATTCTTATTGGGTTCTGGGTATAGAACAGCTCGGGTTCAAGTTTGCCACAATTAGTGTGTGACCTTGCAAAAATCACATAAATAATCTGTGTCTCAATTTTCTCACCTATAAAATGGGGATACTGGTAGTAATTTGTTTGTAGTCCGTGTGTGAGAATTCAATGCAGTTGTTTTGTGACACGCTGAGACTAGCGTTTGCCATTGAATACCTATGTGCTCAGTAAGTATTAGGTCACCTTTAGAATTACTGTCTCAGAAAGAGAATTGAGCTTTAGCGTAAGCCTGTGTGAAACCCCCTGCTGATTGTATTGATTACCTGCTTTCTGCTTCCCTGCAGAACATTTGAAATGAAAAGATGTGAGTTATGGAGGGCTCTTGTCTTCAAAGCAGCAAAGAGGGGAAAGCTGACATCAGAGGGCGACCTTTAGGGGGTGAGACGCCACAGCAGAGTGGGTAGGATGGCAACCATTGAGAACATAGACTTGGGTCAGAGAGGTGGGCCTCTTCCAGTGGAAAAGCGACCCCATGTGAGTTAATGTCAGTCTCAGAGGCAGTAGTCTACTCTCTGCCCCTTTCACTTCTGATATGTAGAGAGCCACTTGCAATATCTCTTGAATTAGTGGCATTTCGGCCTCTTTGGTTGATTTATTTAAATAAACTTTGTTGTTTCCCTGGCCTGTGTGACTCAGTGGGTTGGCTGTCATCCTGTGACCAAAAGGTTGCCGCTTCAATTCCCTATCAGGGCACATGCCCAGGTTGTGGGCTCCATCCCCATTAGGGGACATGCCGGAGGCAGCCAATTGATGTTTCACTCTCACATCGATAATTTCTCTCTCTCTCTCTCTCTTCCTTCCTCTCTCTCTAAAAATCAATTTAGAGATCTTAAAAAAAATCAATCTTGTTGTAGAGGAATTGTTTTACAGAAATGTTGCCAAGATGGTAGAGAGACTTTCTGTTTACCCTGCCCTCGGCTTCCCCTGTGTGAACAATTTCCTTTAGCAGGGCACCTTGGTCACAGCTGATGCACCAATATTGATATGCTATTGTTACTAATTTGATGTCACACTCTATTTGGATTTCATTAGTTTCTCTCTAATGTCCTTTTCTGCTCCAGGATCCCATTCAGGACCCGACATTACACTTAGTTGCCCTGTCTCTGTAGGCTCCTCTGGTCCATGACTGTTTCTCAGACTGTCCTTGTTTGTGATCACTTGACAGTTTGGGGGAGTATTAGTTTGGTATTTGGTGCAAAGTCCCTCTTATTGAGATTGTCTGATGATTCACTCCTGGTTAGACTGGAGGGATTTGGGAAGGAATGCACAGAGGAAAGAGCCATTTTCATCACATCATATCGAAGGTACATGCTATCAACATAACTTACCACTGTTGATGTTGACCTTGATCACCTGGCTGAAACAGTGTCAAGTTCTCATTGTAAGGTTGCTCTTTCCCCCACCCCCTTTCATACAGTCTTCTTTGCAAAGGAGCCACTGAGTGTAACCTACACATAAGAAGGGGGAAAACAGCTTTTGCAATAAGACAGCAATAATATCCACAACAATAATAATAGTAATATTTTTAAACATGAATTAAGGATGCATTATATGCTAATGGTTATGTTAAAACCTTCTTACATATTAACTCATTTCATCCTTACAACAGACATGAGGAGAAGCCAAGGCTCAGAGAAGTGACCTGGCCCATGTCTCCCAATGTCACCCAGCTTGTTATTGCAAGAGCTTATTCTAAAATGCGGGTCTCACCCTAACCGGTTTGGCTCAGTGGATAGAGCGTCGGCCTGCAGACTCAAGGGTCCCAGGTTTGATTCTGGTCAAGGGCATGTACCTTGGTTGCGGGCACATTCCCAGTAGGGGAAGTGCAGGTGATAGCTGATTTATGTTTCTCTCTCATTGATGTTTCTAACTCTCTCTCCCTCTCCCTTCCTCTCTGTAAAAAAATCAATAAAATATATTTTAAAAATAAAAAATAAAATTAAATTAAATGTGGGTCTCCTTGATTGGCTCCGTGCTACGCATTAGTAGGATTTCTAGATGGCTCACTTTGATCCATACAGTCTGGTGTTTTTTTACCCAATGAATCAGAGTCTGATATAGTATCAGTAACTAGGTCTTACTCTTACTAGGTTTCTGTGTGAGTTTGGTGTATGTTCCTGTCTACTCTCCAGGCCTAGGGTGTTCATGATGAGGCCTCTCAGATATGAAAGGGTGAGCCTTGCTCCTTCCCTCCTCCCTACTCCACAGGCCCTTCAACATAACTTGGAATGACCTTGACCTTGTCTTTCAGTCAGGCTGTTTACAAAGGCCCATCCCACCGTTCCATCAGCATACAATTTGTAGCGCTATTTTTTGTCAGCTTTTATCTTTCTAATATCTCTGGTTGTTGTTTTTTTGTGGTTGTTGTTTTGTTTTGACTATGAGGGAACATCTATTAAAGCTGGAGACAATAAAACAAGAAAGGGCTTAGTATAGAAGAAGTAATAGGAGAGCCTAGGCTGAGCTCTCTGTGGAGTCAGAGATGGGTCGGGACTTGGGAACAGGTTCAGGGGGCTAACCGTGGACGAGCTGACACTGCCCATTGCTCCCCAGGTTGCAAGTCTTGTGGGGTCCCTTAGAGTCTAGGAGATGCACGCCTGTGGGGGGGAAGTGGGAAAAGAAGAGGGGAAATGGAATGGCAGGGGCTGCTCCTCAGAGGGAGAGCATGTGCGGGGGTTTTTTATCTCCAGCTTTAGCTCTGGTGTTCTTGTGCAGAAAGGAATATTTGGCAGCTCTCCTTAAAAAAATAAACCAACAACAAAAAAACAAAACTAGTTGCCTTTCATCAAGAATGTCTATTCTATTTAGTTCTGGAATCCCTTGAGAGAAAAGAAATCCGTTTTTTCCCTGTGAAAACGATTCAGTGGACTTCCTTGGAGACAAATCTTTGGGCACTATTGATGACCCTGGTTACCTTGTGTTTTAACTTTCTGTTCCCCTCATTTGCATGGGTAAATGAGAAGCAACAGCGGCCTTCACTGAGGCAGACAATCTCTCACTGGAGAACAATGATCCTGCCTGTCCTAGGTCACCTACAGCAGGTCCATCATCTCTCGGTGCCTCAAATGACACATGAGCTGAAACACCCTCAGTGTGTTTTCCTTATAAAACCTAAACTGGTGATGACTGTGGAGATGGCCAGGCAAACAGTGAATAAAAAAACAGCCTGGTCTGTGGGCCTAGGCAGCTATTTTCTCGTCGCAGCCCCTGGCTCACTCTGGGACCGTAGTGAAGCCACCACGGTTTCCGGGCCCATCAGGTGTGACTGCTGCCCCCTTCCTAGGAGAGACGTGCCACTAGCAATGGAACCACATGTCTCAGGCTCGCCTGGCCCTTTGGAGTATCAACGCCACGGAGATGGGAGTATCGCTTGCTGCTGTGTTCCACACTTTCAGTTACAGGGCAGATATTTAAAAAGCAAAAAAAAACAACACTTGGGGAGATAAGGAGATGCCATCCCTGGGGACAAAAAGGGGGAGCTTCATCAATAGCCATAGCTTCCTCTTGACCATCACAGTTCGTTTATTTACTAGAATTTTGTTTATAGGTCTGACCTAGGTTATGGCATCTTGTGTTTCTCAGCAAAACATAACAAGGCTTGAAAATGAGCGAGGAAGCTCTGTGATGAGGAAAGGCCACAATGGGAGCTCCCAGTCATGCTGGGAAGTCGGCGCTGCCCGGCCCAAACTGCCCTTAATCTCTGCAGCTACCAGAAGTACACGCTCCAGTTTCTAGGGAAATTAATGTTTAATGATAAGCAAAGTACCTGAAAGAGTAGTTCAGGGTGCACTAAAGACTTCACAGAGGCTCGTTTTTTTCCTTTTATTTTAGGGAGAGCCACTGACGCCTGGTGAACTGTCCTCCCATCTCCCAAGGCCTCTCTCATTCCCACATTTTTCAATCATTGATTGAAAGGAAGATCACGTTGGTTGTTCTATGGTTTCGGTGTTAGCCAGCTCATGTATCCCAGGTGTGTGACTGCGTGCCTACAGACTACTCATGTGTACTAATACTCGGTAATGCACGGATGATGTCACACTGGGACAGCTCACATGCTTCCCATGACTAAATTGTTATTGTTTGAGCATCCCAAAAGCCTTGAGAAAAAACGCACAGAGTAAGGGAGCAGAGCTGGGGAAGTTAGGAGAGAAAGGGAAAGAAAGGAAACACTGCTTTGTCACACAGGGATCCGGTTTTGAATCATAATGCCCTGAGGGTTTTTGAACACATACTTTGATTTTATTGTTCTGCACAGCCTACTCTTTAGCCATTGAATAGTGCATCTCAAATGCCCATGCAAAGCCCACTTGTCATAGATGGAAAGCTCGGAGGAAAAATGACTTGCACAAGGTCTAATGAGTCATCCATCTCAGGGCAGATCATGGTTTTCAGGGTGAGCAGTGCTGAGTGGGGCAGCTCCTGAAGCAGCGGTGCAATCTCAGGCAATGAGCTCGCCCTGGGACAAGGATGCCATCTACTGGGCATGCCCAGTGCATGGAGCATGGGCTTTTACAGTGAGGATGTGCATTTGGATCCTGGCTTTGACACTTCCTAGCAGCAGCCCTGATAGGTTGCCAGAGTTCTCTGAACTTCTGGTGGATAATAAGGCCAACCTTGCAGGGACACTGTAAGGGGCTACAATCAATGGTGACTTGTAAGGACAATCACATATAGATTCTCTCTTGGGTTTTCATCGGTTGATGCAGTATGAATTCTAAGGGACAGACTTGGATTACTGCACATTTCAATGGATATTTTAGAAGCTAGCAAGCATGTCAAATTCATGGCCCGCGGGTCTGATGCCTCATTTATTTGTCTCATGTTAGCCTTTGAGTTTGACATGCTTGAGCTACAGGGAGAATGTAAGAGGAGAGACCAGCAATAAGGCAGGCAAGTAGAGAAAATTGGACGAGAAGACTGAAATATTCGACAGTGGACTTCATTTAAATTTTGCTGTATGAAATATGGAGTAATACTCTTCTCTGTTCTATATTAAACCTTTATAAAAACCCCATTAATTACCAATGCATGTACAATTGTGTGTGTGTGTGTGTAATAGTAAGGGAGGCACAAAGATGTTCTGAAGCAGAACAGGACTCCAGGAAGGCACAAGGAGAGAGGAGTCAGGACAAGGGAAGCCTGTCCACAGCGTGTATAATATGTGTGATGGCTCTGACACAGAGCAGGCGCACAGGAAATATTAGCCAATATTACTATCCTATTCAATGTGTGGTCCTGAATCAAGAACTATTCAGTGACTGCAGAAATTCTATGCCTATCTTTTAAATAAATTTGGACTATATGTAGCAAGTTTACCATGTGCCTCGTACTGTGTTACACACAATAGTGGAGACGAAGTCATATGTGCTTTTACATCTGTCTCTCTCCATGGTCAGAATCTTATACACAAGCCTAAATTCACAGCCTACGTATGGAGAGACTTATACAGCAAAGGGGAATCAATGAGAACCCAGTGAGGGGTGTTAATAGCTATCGTGTCTCAGACAGAGAGGACTCCGTAGGGGCTATGATCCTCAGTCACATTGGGCAGCCTTCTGAAGGCTCTGCATCTCACCTGGTAAAGCCAAAAAGTCCTTTCCATTCAACACAGCTCTATGTGGCCTGGCCCCCCCCCCTTTTTTTTTTTTTTAATCTTATTGATTTTAGAGAGGAAGGGAGAGGAATAGAGACACAGAAACATCAATGATGAGAGAATCATTGATCGGCTGCCTCCTGCACTCCCCCTACTGGGGATTGAGCCCGTAACCCAGGCATGTGCCCTTGGCCAGAATCGAACCTGGGATGCTTTAGTTCGCAGGCCAATGCTCTATCCGCTGAGTCAGACCGGCTAGGGCTGGCTTCGCCCTTTAAGATTTTATCACCTACCCATGTCCCACTGTTCTGTTTTCAGAGTAGAAACAGAATAAACCCGTATTACCTCTGCCTCAGGACCTTTGCACTTGCTGTCCAGTGCATGGAACACCTTTCCCTCTATATTTGATCACTCACTCTCTCACTTCCTTTGGAATCTGCTCAAATGTCATCTTATCTGAGAGCCCTTTCTTGCCAATATCTAAAAGAGCAACCCTGAGCCTTATCGCTCTAAACCTTAACCTGCAAATCTTCACAATGCTTATCACTTCCCCATACATTAGTTGCTTGCTTGTGTTTTTGTCTGCCCTCCTCACCAGGATGAAAGCCCTGTGTGAACAAAAAGTCTTCCTTTTACTGCTGAATTACTAGCTTCCAGAACAATGCCACTTAAATGTTTTGACCACATTCCACAGCAACACCCTGAACCTGCAATCAAAGGCTTATATAAAACTGAGAAAGATTTCATGAAACAGTAATCTTACTACCTGTGGTGCACTGTGGTATTTTCTATTCTATTTAATTCCGTTTCTTTTTTTTAAGTGTTGGCCGTGACCCACTTATGGGTTACAAACCACAGACCTAAGACAGTTCCTGGAATATATTAGGCACTCAAACACCGGAGGCTGACGTTTTGTAAAAATGATTATACATTACTAGTTCCCAGTAGTGAAGCCATTGTTCAGTAGAAAGAGGAAGGATATAGCTATGTTTGGCCAGGTTTGGGGATAATAGTTACCCCAAGTCTGGTTGGCACAGAGCAGTTTTTTAGGGGAAACCCCAGATATATTGGAAACATCACTTGAACCCCGGTTGGCTAATATCAGACAGATAAAAAGAGCTCTTTTGTCAACTCCCACGTTAGAAACAGTGGGTTTCTGCATAAAGGCTTAAATTCACAGACATTGGAAGGCTTGACAGAGTTTATTTCTTATTTTCTCTTTATCAGCAGGTCCAAAATAATGGTAGAAAGTCAGCTGCATAAAATAGTCTTTATTAGAAGAAAGCTATTTTTGTTCCTGTTGCTAGAAAACAAAAGGACAAACAAACCAAGAAAACTCCTTTTAAAAGAAGGTACCTATTATAGCTTCAATTAGTAAATTGACTAACTAATATGGAGTGAGTGCTTGTTAATTCCATAGCTTACTAATGGTACTATATTAAATAAATTTTTAAAGACTCTTTACAATAAATAAGGACAACTATTTAATAACGTCCTCTGAGAAATAAAGGAAACACTATCACATTAATTGGCTACATTGATTGCAAACCTTATATTCTAAATTCAGAGACATTTAAAATGTGAAAAAAGTATATCATCATACAGAGGAAATGTGGTAACTAACATTTATTGAGCACAAGCCAGGCAGTGTGCTTGGAGCTTTATATAGTGTAATCTTTCTACAATATTGTGGGACAAATAATTGATTAGGAATGTTTTGGCTGCAAATAGTAGGCTGAACCACATAAAATTGCTCATTTAATAACAAACATCCTTGACTATTGACAATTTCATATGGTTGCACATACTCACAGAACACTTGGCCTCAGTGTCTTAAATATATTCTATTTTTCTTAGATAACTAGAAATTAAGAGATCAGTAGCTACTACTTTTGGGTCAAAAGCTCACTATCAAGACAAGCATCTCAGTGATTATCTTGTTCTGACTCTCATGTTAATTTCCTAATGGGCACAAGATGGCAGCTTCTGCTCCTGCCATTACATCCTCATTTAAAGCAAGAAGAATGAAGGGAGGAGGGCAGTCATAATTTTTTTTGAGTGGGGGGTTTACTTGGAATTCCACAGAAGATTTCTACTTTTATCTCCCAGGTCAGAAATCTAACTTCATCTCCCATGGCTAGCCAACCCTAGCTGTGAAAGAAAGTAGGAGACTAATTCAATTTTCTGCCTCAAATAGATATGAGCAAGGAACAAAAAGTTTGAAATAAAAAGTTTTATTAGACAGCCAACTTATTGATCATGGTAAATACTCTTTTTATAATCCCCTTTGGAGGTGAAGAAATGGAGGCCTTCGAATGGAAGTGCCATTCGTGTGCAGTCACATACACGGTAATGGCAGGGCTGGTGTTGGCTGGTGTGTTCTGCCTCTCAAGCCTGGCCTGTTAATTGCTGCAGTGCACTATATAATTTCACCAACAATTACCATTTACTCAAGTTTTTAAAGTCATAAAACCTTAATAGAAGCATATGGTGTAGTCATTTCCATCTTAAAGGTAGCCCCTCAAGAAAATAAATGGCATTGATTTGCTGATCAAGTTTTCCTCTCCTGTCCATCCTTCCCTAATGGAGCTTAAAAGTAGGGAAATATTCAGAGGTGTATATATGGTGAGAGAAACCCAATCATAATGAAAGATGTGAAGGGAATTTTACCTGACTAAAGGGGTCCATCTGCCTGCCCACATCAGAGCCCAGTAAAACACAAACAGGAGCTTGCAGCAAAGAGAGTAAGGGTTTACTTTGAGGCCGTGGCCCACCCTCGGAGAGAGGTGAGCTAATGCTAAAGGCCTGGCACCTCAATGGCTTCCAGGGGAGGATTATAAAGGGAAAGGCCATTAATCAAACTGACTAAGGGAGTAAGGGTTGTATCAGGGTCATAGTCTCTACGGATTGGTCAGCGCTAGGGCAGAGGGTCATTGGTCATTGCATCTGGTCCTGAGGCCAGCCATGGTGTTGCTTCATCTGTTTTGGCCACTTTTCTGGGCCTGGAGCTGAAACACAGATGAGGCCTAGGTGTCATTTCTGGTTTGACTAGAACTCTGTCCTGGGGTCCACAGACCTGAGACTTTGTTCCTAAGATTATTTGATGCCGATCAGAACTTCATTGTCCTGAGGGTTAATGATTAAGATAGTGGAGGCAGATGAGTCAGCGTGTTGGATAAAGCCAGTGTGAATCAAAAGGAAAGAAAAAAGAGGTCATATTAAAGAAATGAAGCATCTGTGTGGTTACAGAGGCAAGAAGAGAGGGAAGAAGAGGAAAGAGGGAGAAAGAGGGAAAAGAGACAGCCAGGCCTAAAAGCAGTTATTAATTGAATGAAAACCTGTGTTGGTCCAGAATAATTTGCAAAATTATCAAGTCTATTTTGGAAATAACTTCTTCCCAGTTATATAATAATTGGGACCTGGGAGCAGTGACTAATGTTCATTTGGTCCACAGGCCTGTGTTCAGGTCTTTGCATAACATCTGGCAAGTAAGCATTGGATTGGCCTAACCTGGACAGGACAAGGACCTAACTGACATCCTCCAAAATTGTATAATTTAGAAAGCATTACAGCTATCTCCAAAACAGACTTGCTTAGTAATTAGTAGAAGGAGGGCTAGCCACTGGGCAGATTGGCTACATGATCCGAATCTAGTTACTGGTTGGTCTATTTGGGTTCCTCAATAAGAACAAAAACTTCCATTTATTGAGCACCTACTATGTGCCAGAAATTTTCTGGGATACACTAAGCCCATTTGCCTGTAATCTTCACAAACGAGGTGTTTACTGTCCACATTTTTTAGAGGCGCCAATGAGGTTAATTTACATGAGAAGCCTATGAGGAATTAATCAGCAAGTCATTTCTTGGCATCTCTGAACACGCCTCCATTTCCCATGCTCCTATCCTTCCTCCTGGAAAGTCCTCTTTTAACTGTTTAGGTGCTTTTCTTTGTTGGTGTTATGCAATTAGATCATCAGGGTAGCATTTCTGGGGGAAATTTATGACATAATTTCCTCAAGGAGTAAAGTCATTGACACAAAATCTAATACCTCTTTGTTCCCCCATCTATCTCTAAAAACCTGCAGTGTCTGTACTTGCACAGACATATTACCATTCCAATTTCCATACCATGTAATTCAATAAAGCCAACAATAATAGCAGCTCTGTGAGGCAGGGGATAAGCAGAAATTTTATTATTTAGTCCTGAAGTAAAGATCTATTAACACTAAAATCCAGTCAAATTGACATTCAAATGCAATAACTTAACATAGCATTTTAATAATTCACACCAAGTTCTCAGGTGCTTTGTCCATGAGAGTAATTAACATCCTCTGCATCTGTGCACTTGGCAATCCTCTCCCTCAGCCTTCTGATATGAATTGTGAAAATACATTCCTTGCAGCTCCTTGCCAACACAGGGCTGTAAAACGCATCAGTAGAATTTTAAGCCTTGGGCTAATATTAGCATCAGACTCTCTGGATGCTACTTACCTCTTGGGCTAATCACAAAGCTATTGCTCTGTGTTGTTTCCACGGGTCTTAAGGTAAAAAAAACTCATTGCTTTATCCCCAGGTTGTTCTGTTATATGACGTTCCATTTTCCTATAGAATAAGAAGGGACTAAAAAAGAATGTTATGGAATTTTAACCTCATCAATGAACTTGGCTCAATGGTCTGGCCCAGCCAAGGAGAAACTCCTGCCAAACTGAATGGCTTAATATTCCCAAGTACCATTGACTCCTTCAGCCTTGGTGTTTGCTCAGACCTTTCTCTGCCTTTCATGACTCTGTTTTCAGGAGAGAGCTTGTTAAAACACAGATTCCTGGGTCCCCGCCTGAGACATGCTGTCTGATACGGCAGTTCTGGGATGGGGCTCAAGAATCTGCATTGTGAACAAGCTGCCAGGTGGTGCTGATGCTCCTGGCCCTGGATCATAAATCTGAGTGGCTTTGCCCTTGCAGACATTATGTTGAGAATAACTAAGGTGCTTGTGGAAGTCAATTCTGGATTATACTTTTAAGATGAGGAGTCTTTAAATGACACCTAGCCATTCTGGAGGTGTGAATAAAAACGTATGCACCGGCCGATATGCACTACATCCCTTCTTGTGCGGGAGTAACTGCACGTGAACTACAGACAACACAACAGGAGAAAACGGCAGCCAGGAGAAATGATGGCAAGCAAGAGCAATCCCAGGAGAGAGCTTCCATTTTGAAGGTTACACAAGGGACAGGTGGGAAACCTACAACCCTCCCAATGTTGGGAATTTAATCTGAGATCTCCATCCTGGAATCCCCAAAAGACTATAGCTTCAAACCAAGGGGGAAAGAGAAATAAATCAACTTCTCAGGATGGAACAGCACTAAACGAAGCGGGAAAATAGAATACACAAACATTACCTGAGGTTTCATAACTCCAAGTTGGTCCTTATGGGGTTTGCAGACAAATCTGCATTACCTGTAGGGTACAAAATACCTCAAAATTTTTGGAGAATTTGATTAAAGAAGTCTCAAATTGTTAGTGTCCCCAGGTGATTGCAAGAAGAGATGCAGTTTATTTATGAAGGGATGCAACCTCAAGTTAATCTCTCCCCTAGTTCCTTTAGATGGATTTCCAAGGAACAGGAATTCACAGTCAAACACACACACACACGCACACATGTACACCTATGAAATACACAAGAAATACGGCAACATAAAAAGAAGCAGAAGAAATAGCAGGAAACAAAAATAATACTTGTAAAGACTTGGATGGTTTTGGAATTTTTAATTTGGCAAGTAAAAAACAAGAACTCTTTTTAGTATGTTTAAAGTGGTTGCATAAATCATTTTTTTTATTTTCCAAGTACTTTTATATAGTAATTACTCAAGCAATATTAGTTGATTAAATGGGGGAAAAAAACAGATATCTTCTCTAATAGAGATCAACAAAATTAAAGGTTTAAGGAATTTTAGAAGACTGTAGTCAATTACATTCTCCCAGCAACAATCAGTTGGTATCAAGGAGTACCTTACCCCTAGAAGTTACTAGGTTAGTAATCTTATACTCTGTCTGGGACTGCTAGAGTAGCTCTTCTCACTGAAAGGATTATCCCTTCAAAGAGTTAAATATTTAAGGGAAGTTCTTAAGGATATAGGCTCTTCGTTGGTCTTGGTGCACATCTATTAATCCTAAAGATTTCTTCTGGAACTTTGACATAAGCTGCTAAATCATATGGCAGTTGAATAGCAAAAATAGAAGGCTGCCTAGGCATATAAGAAATTGAATTTAGAGATAAATTAGGCTAAAGTCCTTGAACTTGGGATTCATAGTCATATGGAGGCCCATTACTGTGTTTCCCTGAAACTGATGACCATTACTAGATATGTAAATTTATGTATCATAAAATTTGCATATTATTGGAGAGGGATACCAGAAATATCATTAGATTTTCAGAAGGGCCTGTGAACCCAAAACAGTTATAAAAAGATTTATTTCTACATATTTCTCTTTTTTTTAAATGGGGAAACAAAGTCACAACTTCAGATACATGTCTGCATTCTGAGTGCCATCCATATCCCAGGGGACAAGTTTATCCAGTCAAAAATTCCATCCTTGGGTAAGCTATCCAAAAAAATGTGTTATGAGTATTTTCCAATGATGATATATCTCTTGACAGATGAGAACATCTCTGAAGTTTTCCAAGTTCCCTTCATAAGTTGTTATTCTGAAACCTACTCATATAGAGCATCTTGATTTTCTTCTTTGCAAGGACATTATGGCACTGATACAAGGTTTCTCCATTGTACTTGGATTTTTCTACTCCAGGCACTCAAAACTGCACCCCAGACACATCCTAAACCTCCAGCCTCTAGCAAACACACCAAGCACACTTCTGTCCATGTTTACACAGGAACCAAACAAGGGTTTGGCTTTGGCAGTTTTTCGGAGGTGGTCAGACCACAGTGAAACACATATTGAGACTGTTGAGAAACCAGAGAGTCATAACTGGCAGGTTTGCGATGAGCAGTGTAGATCCCTTAGAAGACAAGCAGCTTTCCCACAGGCCTGTTTGCAAGTGTGGTTTATTAGAAAGAGCATAGTCCTCACCACATGCTAGCAATGGGACCCAGGCAGGTCACATAAACTCTACATTTGTCATTTGCACAGTAAAATGCAATCACCTCTAAAGTGGATTGGGTAAGGTTTTATGAAAGCCTAGGCATTGGAAAAGGCCCCTGTTTCCTTGAATATGTGATGAAAATCACTTTGCCACTAGAGGTCATGATCTATGAAAAAATGTGTGTTTCATATGTGGTTTGCCCACTCAATACTGAGAATTGAAATTGTAGAAACTAAACCGGTATGATGCACTATAGAATAATACTACCTACCTCCCACGGGATGATTGCAAGGAGTGAACAAGGTATAATAACTGAGCCTTCCCTAACATTGGGGCTGAGTTTTAGGTATCTTCATAGCTAGGTGTTCCCAGTTACCATGTGGATGATCTGGTCTGATTCATTAAAGCTCTTTGGCATCACTTTCATGACCTATAAAGTAGGAATAGTAATAGTACCAATCTCGTAGAGCTGTGGGGATTAAGAGTTAATTAAATGTAATGTGCTTATGTTAGTGATAAGTACTCAATAAATATTCATTTTATCATGACCATTATGATTCATGCTCATAATGCCTATTATAGGCCCTGATACTTATAGATGATCAATGGTGCTTTAAAAATTAATTAATATTGAAAAACCAGGTTGGCAGCTGGCACAGAGTAGGGACTCAATAAATGCATCTGGATTGAGTGAGTGAGCTGATGCAGGGTTTGGCACATGGTGGGCACTTGAAAGCTTTCGTTGGGTCTGAATTTGGTTGAGGTTCTGAGGGCCCTGCCTCCCTCCCTGCCCACTCTTTGCTGTCTAATCCTCCCTCAGAGGACCCGGTGACAGAAGAGACTCCTGAAAGCTACCAGGGCAACTCTGCTCTCAGCCCTGCCTTAATCATTAAGAAACCTTTTGGCAAAAGGAAAGGGCCCAGCTGCTGGAAATAGAGAAGAGGAACCTGATCCCTGGTCCCAAAAGGGAAAGGGAAAATATCCCTTTGGTGGGGACAGCCACAAACCCAGGCTGACAGGTGCTGGCCGATTTCCATCCCCAGTCACAGGCAACCGTCTCAGGGCTCTGCCGGCTCATTCAAGGCAGAGGAGCCCTTTCTAAACCACAGTCTCCCCCCAATTCTCAACCTGGGGAAGGAGAGGACTTAACCTGACCATCTACAGGTTCCCTCAGTAGCTGTGTAAACTTGGGGGAGTTACTTTCCAATATGTGTGCCTCACTCACCTCTAAAGTGGTAAGTGAAACTAGTACCTGCCTCCCAAGCATTGTTGTGACAATTGAATGCGTCAACACGTGTAAACCAGTCCCAATAAATACTTGTTATTACTAATACTCTGCTTAGGACAAAGGGCCTTTGGGCATTGTTTGGGAACAGATGGGGATTGCACAATCTTTTACTACAGAATGGCTTTAATAGCTTGGCATTTAGAGTTAAAAGACCCAGGTTCAGTTCCTGGCTGTTCTACTTTTTCTTTTTTAAAATGTTTTTATTGAATTGACTGGGGTGACATTGGTCAGCATGAACATATAGGTTTCAGGTGCGGGTTTCTATGTTACAAGAGCTGTATATTGCACCGTGTGCCCACCACCCAAAGTCAGATCTTCTCCTGTCACTTTATATTAGAACCCCCTTCTACCCTCTTCTCTGGCAATCACCACAGTGCTCTTTGTGTTCACAAGTTTCAGTTTTATATCCCGCATATGAGTGAAATAATATAGTTCTTAGCTTTTTCTGACTGATTTATTTCACTTAGCATAATGTTCTTCTCAAGGTCCATCCATGTTATTGCAAATGACGCTATTTCATCCTTTCTTATGGCTGAGTAGTATCCCATTATGTATATGTATTACATTTTCTTTAGCAAGTCCTCTATCGTGGGACACTTTGGTTGTTTCCTTGCCTTGGCCACTGTGAATAATGCGGCAGTGAAGTAGAGGTGCATATATCTTTGTTAATACATGATTCTGAGGTTTGGGGGCATATACCCAGGAAAGGGCTTGTTGGGTTGTATGGTAGCTCTATTTTTTAAAATTTTTTGAGGAATTGCCAGACTGCTTTTCAGAGTGGTTGTACCAGTTTACATTCCCACCAGCAGTGAACGAGGGTTCCCTTTTTTCCACAATCTCTCCAACACTTGTTATTGCTTGTCTTGTTGCTAATGGCCACTCTAAAAGATGTAAGGTGCCACCTCATTGTAGTTTTGATTTGCCTTTCCCTAATTGCCAGTGAGGCTGAACAGCTTGGTATATATCTATTGGCTGTTCACTTGTCTTCTTGGGAGAGGTGTATTTTCAGGTCCTCCGCCCACTTTTTGATTGGGTGGTTTGTTCGTGTGGTGTTGATTTTTATGGGATCTCTATATATTTCGGAAATTAAACCTTTGCCGGAGCTACAGTTTATAAATATCATCTCCCATCTGGTGGGCGGCCTCTTTGTTTTGTTGTCAGTTTCTTTTGCTGTGCAGCCTTTTAGTTTGATACAGTCCCATTCACTTATTTTTGCCTTTAATTCCCTTGTCTTTGGGGTCAACTTCATACAATGTTCTCTATGACCAAGGTCCAAGACCTAAATATAAGACCCAAAACAGTAAGTCACATAGAAGAAAACATATGTTCCACTTAACGATGCATTAACTTTGATCAAGTGGATACCTTGTCTGAGTTCCAGTCTCACCATCCTACATTGGCAAAGCCAGACATGTCCCTTCCCCACAGGGCTCCTGTGAGTACCAAATAAGACAGCGGATGACAGGTGCTTTCTAAACGGCGGAGAACTAGGCTGTGGTATTGCTATTCCCCAGATAGTTGCCTTCCTCCAAATATCCCTGCTTTGTCATTCAGGGGAGATGCTGTGATGGTGACTCAGAGAAGGCAGCCCTCAATTATCCCTCAGAGCCCTGTGATTCTGAGAAGGATTCCCTCGAGCTCTGGGCTGGGTGTCTTTCCCCGGGTGAAGTCAGCATGCACTATTAGCCTGGCTTTGGAGAGAGAGCCTTATTTCCTTTGAAGAAAGTCCCTGTCTGGTCTTAGAATCAGAGCTCCTTGGACAGGCTGTTAGAATGGAGTTTCTTTCATAAAGTAAAAGTACTGATTAACTCTCCTAATTTAACAGCAAGAGTATGTGTGTGTCAGGCACTGCTCTGGGTACTAAGGATTCAGCAGTTTCTGACTTCAGGGGGCTCTGCTTCCCTTTAGAACTCTTTCCTTTCAAGGTTGAAGAAACCGCCCAGCCAGTGTGGCTCAATGGTTGAGCATCAACCTATGACCCGGAGGTCACAGTTGGATTCCCAGTCAGGGCACATGCTGGATTTCAGGCTCAATCCCCAGTAGGGGGCATGCAGGAAGTAGCCAGTCATTGATGTTTGTCTGTCTCCCTTCCTCTCTGAAATCAATAAAAATATGTTTTTTAAAAAAGGTGAAGAAAATGAGGGCGGGAGTTCAGCGGTGATGGAACTTGTACACATGACATTTTCATTTTGCAGCTGAGCTGGCTCCACAGCCCAGGTTCTCACATGGGGTCCAGACTTATTTCCCTAAGTACAATCTCACAGGCTGAGCAAATTACTTCTCTTGTCCTCCCTCTGAAGTTACCTGTCAACTCCAACCCTCAAAAGAACGTGGTATACAATGACTGCAAAGGATCACACGCCTTTAGGAGAATAGAATCATTATTTTGCATCGGGTTTGCTTCCCTCCACATGTGCTGACGGCATTATTTTTGGCAGACAGCTTATTAACAAGAGAAGTGATGCTGGGGCCCAGCAGATAAAATTACTGAAAACTTGCTCAGTATTAGGTTGGATGCCACAGCCCCCTGGGTCCCCGTCTTTGCCAGATTCCATTGTATCTCTTTTTCTGGTTTGTTGCCAGGCTTTGGAAAATTGCTAAACATTCAGGGGCTTTGTGAGCCACCCTGTGCTGGTCTCCAAGGGGCGGTCCTGGGCATGGGCATGCTCCCACCACTACTGGAGATGAGGTTCCCCAATACAGATACCAATGCCCCTTATTGCCCCTAATTAGGAATCTTCAGAGGCCTTCTGCAAAGCAAAGAATATACAGAAAATTAACTCACATTGGACATTTCACTTTTTCAGTTTTAATACTTAACTTTTAAGTGTTGTTTTTTTTAAAACTAGGTATTTGTTTGTGTTTAGATTTCTCAGTTGAAACCATTCCTATGTGAAAGACATTTCTCTCAGTGACGGCTACCACAAGGAGTGCTTTCTATAGTCCAGGCATAGTGCCAAGTGGCTTACCTGAATTAGATTATTAGTCCCATTTTACAGATAAGAAAACAGAGGCCCAGAGAGGTTCAAGGTTATATGCTCAGTGTCAAGCCTGGGACTGGAACTCAGATCTGCTCATCTCCAGAGCCTGTGTTCCTGATCGCTAAGTGGGCTGCCACTGCACAGATTTCCGTTGGAGGAACTCAACAAAAGGAAGCAGTGTGACAATGAAAGAAGGCAGGCCCCCTTCATGCTGTGTGTGCATTACAAGTCAACATTTTCACTGAGTTCCTATTCTGTTGTTTCTGGATTTACTTTTTCTAATATGAATGAATATCTACTATAATCAAACTTGATTCTTATTTCATGGGAAGCATAGGCTGTCTTAGCAAACTGCAGTGCACATTATAAAAGGAACTAGAAGCCCAGTGCACAAAATTCATGCACTTGGGGAGAGGGGGGTCCCTCAGCCCAGCCTGCGGCCTTCTCACAGTCCGGGAGCCCCATGTTCAATTGCCCCAAAGAGGTAGGCCCTGCCCACCCAGCTGGGGCTCTGTGATGGATCGCCCCCACCTACCCGCCGCAGCCCACCGGTTGGTAGCCTGGGCCTCCCTCTTTGGGGCTATTGTGGAGTCACCCAATTGATTGACCTGACTTGGCTGGCCTGGCACCAGTGGGTGTCATAGCATGGTCGTGCAGTCATTCTGCTGTTCGGCCGTTCAGTCGATTTACATATTATGCTTTTATTATTATAGATAATGATAATATCTCAGTGTTCTCTATTCCTTCCAATTTCTGGAGGGTCGCTGCATACACATTTGTAACCTTTCTATATCTTCTTAAGAACCCACAGAGGTGACAGGGGGAAAGTCAAGGTGGCTTCACTCTGAATCAGTAGCTTAAGGGTTAAGGACCTGTACTTTTCAGGCAAGTGGGAGTGAATTCAAATCACAGCTTCCCCACAAACTGGTGTGGACCTTGAGCAGCTACTTAACTTCTCAGAGCTTCAGCTTCTTTGTCTATAAAATGGGCATATATAAATGGAAGGATAGTTAAGGGATCAATGAGATAATGTAAAGACATTTTAGTATTATGCTTGTAAACCTTGGCGATCATTCACCTGTTACCATCTGTATCTCATGCACATCACATTTTTATATTGAATTAATAGCAGCTATTGAAATCTATGTATCATCCCCAATGGTTGGTATAATCCTATATCATAATGATAATAACAATAATAATAATATAAAAACACTAGTTCTATGACTTGAATAACAACAACAATAAAAATAACATTATTTTAGTATTTGCTAAAATCTAATCTCTGAACCAAATATATCATTCTAGGAGACAAATAGCTGACTCCAAAGTAGAAGATAATCACCATAATAACTATCATTTTCTAAGCTTCTGTTCTGTGGAAAGCATTTTATTATGAGTTTAAATATAGTAGCTCATTAATACTCATAATAAACTTACTAGCTAGTCACTATTTTCCTACTGATGGGAAAACTGAAGCTCATCAAGGTTACGTAACTCGCTTGACTTGCACCTCCAAAATGTAGCCAAGCCAAACATGTCAGATGTCAAAGCTACTACACTACCGATTGCCCTAATGTGGCTCTTGTGATCTCTTAGAATAGAGATCACTTCTTTTTTTATCAATGGGAGGTAGCTTGAAATAGTAAAAGCTAAAGCAGGGGTGCATAGTGTTTAGTCCACCTAAGTCACTAGTTACAATAAGTTGTGCAGTAAACTCTGAAAGAAAAGAAGGTTGTTGATCACTGTCTTCCCTCCTTATTTTTAAAAGTCTCTTCAGTCTATTCTTCTACACACAATTCACTTTTCATTCAGCCTCATTCCAATTAATCCCTCTTGTGTGGCAGATGAAGGCATTTCCAAAGCTTTGCTCTGATTTATTTTTCAATTAGCTCTCAGTGATGGAATATTAGTCCCATCTCCACAGTATCAAAAACATTTTTGCTTGTCTTCAATCATCTGGAACATTGACAAGTGTACCCATTATGCCTTCTTATCTCAATCTTCTCCAAGGAGAAAGACAGGCTGCGGGAGATGGTATTTGAGAGTTTAATTCAGGCCTGCTTTGCAGTGTGTGGGTGCCAGGCTTGTTTCCTCATAGGACCAGGGACAGGATTTACAAAGAGGAGGAGAAGCATCCAGGAACTCATATTAAGAGTGTATGGTCCAACCCTAAAGCACAAAGAGGCTGAGAAATAGCCCTAGTTCCTTACTCAGAGCCATTTTTCTTATTAAAGAAGGCTCAAAACATTGACACATAAATCTACATATTTAGGAATCTGAAAAAATTATTCTGGTTTTTATTTGTCTCTTTGTCTCTGTTGTATTTTCAAGAAACAAAACACATGCATTTTATTTAATAGGATACAATCCTCCCGTATCCTACCTCACCTCTTCCTAATCATTTGGCTTTGACAGGTATTTAGCCATTAAGGTTGTTGTGAGGATTCAGAAAGAAAATGTTCAGAAAGTACTTGGATCATAGAAATAGCTATCTTTTAACTGCTATAATCATCATCATCATTATTATAATTATGGAAAAATTTATCTGAAGCAGATCAAATTATTGAATGATACATGTCCTCACTCCCTCTTTGTCTATATAGATGCAACCTAAGAGAATAAGGAAAAGGAAAACCATTCAAACTAGGCAAATGTCATTGTTTGGGTAGCTTTAAAGTTCTAAACCCATTGTGTTATTCCCCCCTTTTGGTTGTTAAATCCTTCTTGGCTGAGGCACTTTTATACTCATGTTTAGGCTCACTCAGACTAAATTTGTTTCCACTGTGAATAGAATTAAATGACATGTGAAAATTCTCTCATCTCTAGTTTTCTTATTAGTTATATAACGTGACATTTTTAAAGAGTGAGGGCTGGATTTTTTTTTTTACATTTCATTTTGTGCATTTCAAAATTGCACAAACAGCATGAGAATTTATGCCTCAACTCTAAGAGCTCTAATGGCTCAGAATATGTAAGAAACATTGGGAGCATGTCCTTTACTCAGCAACAGGATTTTTAGTTCCACAAGGAAAAGCCTGAAATGTCTGTCTACCCTTAGTCTAAAGGCTGATGCAATTTCCTGCATTCAAAAGAGGCTTGACAAATGTTTACATGCAGATTTTTCTGGTGAATAACTGAATAAGTAGCTTATTTTAATACTTAATAATGGGCGTCTTGCACCTAGTTAGATCTAAACAAAATTCCAGACTTACTGTGATTCTTTGTAGGGCTAGACAGGAAAGCATGTCAAATTGTGGCTGGCAGGCCACATGCTTGGACCATGTTGGTTTATTATTGTTATTGTTAGCAACAAACAAAAAAACTATAGCCTCCATACTTCAGCCCCTACTGCCAGCCAGCCATGTGCTAGGAGTGTTTTATGCAATATCTCAGTTAATCTTCAATGGGACTCTTTAAGGTTGTTGTTGTTGTATCCATTATACAGGTGAGAAAACTAAGGCTCAGAGAGAAGTGACCACTATGGTTACACAGCTGGTAGGTGCTTAGGCTGGGCTGGCATTCTAAACCGGACCTGCTTGACTTTGAAACCCAAGTTCTTTGCAGGATATCACAGCCCATCTGCCTGTGTCAACCGGACCTTTTCTGCACCACGTTGCAGATCTGAAAGATCTCTTGGAATGCAAAAAGGCTAAAAATATCCAACTATTATACTCTTTGACCTGCCTGGGGACTGGCTTCAGGAGTCTCAGCTCGCAATGTGTGCCAGAAAATACCATTAAATATCATTAAAATCCCATCATTCCCCTGGAACAATCAAGTCTGCAGACATATTTGATCTTTGAAAAAAGCTTCTTATAGACCTGAATGGAAAGGCATTTAATTTGCAAGCCCAGGCCAAGCTCCATGAGATCAAAGAAAGAGGGAGTTCCCTGGTGGGTTTAAAGATTCATTGAATGCACGCAGAGCCAAGCCTTGCTCCCCCTTCCCTTTGTCTTGCTTTTTGGGTCAAGGATCAGTTTTGCATAGATACACTGTGGAAACTCCAATGGAAGGCATGGTCCATGAATGAGGCTGCTGAGCTGTATGTGTGACCCGCGGTGCCTTCTGCATTTTAATTAGGAAGTTTGGAGCTTCTGACCATTATTTCTTCCTCTGTACTCCCCTTGCTTAAAGTTAATTATGTTTGCTGCTCTCCAGATGCTCAGCTCCTGGTGCCCAGAGGAGGGGAAGCTGTCTGTGTGTGAAGGCCCCAAAGCTGACAGGAAGAGTCTCCAGGTTGTTATTCAGCAGCAGGACGGCCTGGCCTCCTATGCCCTTGCCACTGTCCCCATAGCATGCCACTGAGGGGCCTCTAACTGCCCAGACTCAGAGGCAGGAATTCTGTACTCTGGCCTTCCTCAGAGCATGGCAGAGCTTTGAATGAGGTGTTCTCTCCACACTGTGCCACCAGGAGCCACACCAGCCATGGCATGCCATACAGCTAACATGTGCTGACCGTTTCTCCCATGCCAGGCCGTATTTGGTCTGTGAAATGACTCATGAAATTAACTCACTGCATCCTCTCAACCCTCCTCTGTGTTGGATTTTATTATCATTCTCATTGCATACTTGAGCAAACGAGGCACAGAGGTTGGTACCTCTCCCCTGGTAACACAGCTGGTAAGACATCTGTCCATTGACCCCCATCAGCTATCCATTGGTATCCCAGACTGCAGCACAAGCGCACACAGAAACCCAAACCAGATCATCTCCCTCGTCTGCGTGAGCAGCCTAACCAAAGTTAATGCATAAAAACCAGAGAGGGCAAACCAAGAAGGATGCTTTTGCAGTCCACCTCCAAATCATTTAATTATTGGCAAAGACTTACTCACAATTCTCTATGTGATAGGAATATTTTGGGGTGAGGGTTATGTGCTGCATGTTGATAGGGGTTGGGGTTATACAGGTGTATGATTTTGTCAAAACTCAGTAAATGGAAAGTACAGGTTTTTGTACTTTTTGATATGTAAGTTTTACATCAAAAGAAAAAACTGAACAAATACTGAAATTTAGTTAATGATGTGCATACTGAAGTATTCAGGAAGGAATGTTCCAATGTTTACAATGTACTTTAAAATGGAATGGTTTGGTGTCTGGATAGAGGGATGGATAAGTTAAAGCAAATATAGCATTTGATGTTGATAGTCTCTCAGTGGCTAACTGTAAAATTCTTTCAACTTTTCTGTGTGTTTGAAAATTGTTACAATACTAGGAAATAAAGCCCGTGGTTTCTATTAGTAGATTTAAATGTAGGGGCAGTGTTACCTATCTCTGTCACCATTGTATTGACTTACTGTTCAGTGCTGCAGCTTTCACAGTAGAGGATTGGAGAATATTGATTTGTAGTTGAGCAAGGAGTATAAAGAAGTGACTATATGTGATACTCAAGGACCTGCTATAAACTCATAATAAAGGAGTCTTATGTTTTATTCCTTAAAGCCAGTCAGTAAGTTTTTACTTAAAATAAGGGAATTCTAGCTTGTGGTAAAATAGTTATAGATTTTTCTAGTCACTTCACCTTCTTGGTTTGCACTTCTCCCAGTAGAGCTGATATCATAGACTCTATCTACGTTTTAGGTTTCGTAAAAGTCAAATGTTCCATGGTAAAATGAAGAAGAAGAAAGAAAAGAAAAGAAAAAAGTAATTCTGATAAATGTCCCCTATTTATCAGAATTATGTGAACTCAGATAAGTGAGAGATGGGAGATACCAGTTCCCTTAAAATACACACCAAAAGGGCACCACCAAGTCTCTCCGATGACTAGTCTCTTTCAAAGGAGGAAAAGAGTTGAGATACCTAGAGTCAGAATTATGCAAAAATATGCTAATCAGGAAAGCAAGGTTCTACATAAATCCTCTTTCCTAAGATAGCTTGTGTGGCAACAAGGAGTTGTTGAGAAAGGAATAAGGTCCCTCTGCTGCATTTTCAGACAGAAAACAACATGCTGATTAATAGCGATCTCTAACAATCCTTAATTTAAGATCCTGCCTATCTATTCCTCAGCAGGGAGGTTGGTGTGGCTCTGATAAGGAGGGCTAATGCAATCTCCTTCTCTCTTGATGACACTAAAATCCACAGTATCGCTAAGGAAAGCATTTGCTTAATGCAAATTAGGGTCCAGTCCTTTAAGTACATCCATTACTCAATAGTCACATCCAGGGAGTTTTTTCTTTGGAAAAGATCTTTTGGGAGGCACACTTACTAGTATTTGCAAGCTGTTGATCAGTGCATGAGACTGGGTATAGAATATCATGGCACCAGTCCTATGGGTTTGCCAAGTGGAGAATGCCAATGTTTTCTAAGACTCAAAGAGTTTCATTCAAGGGTGGCCAACTTAACACGTAAAGGAGAAGAAAAGTATCACATGTGGAAAAAACTAAACAATTCTGCTCCTCCAAGTCAGTATTTTCAGCTGGTGTGATGCACGGATTTTTAAAACATGCAATTCCTGACTGTTTAGTCAGGGGCACTGACCTCTCTTCCTTTAGATTGTCAACTTTTTTTAAAAATGACAACAGCAACACAACAAGAGCTGTCCGATATGAATGAATCAGAATTATACCTATTTTTCGTCAGATCAGCAAAAAAATATCTTTGTGTTTGCCTGAGATTTTTAGTAATTAGTTTGTGTGCCAAGAGATGAAAAAGGTTGAAAATCACTGCTCTGTGATATTGTCTTAAAGACTCAATTGTACTGAGTTACCTTTATAGGTGCTTATCTAATCCATCCATCTGTTTTTATTTCACTTTGGGTTTCTTAGAGCAACATTATTACTTTTAAGCATAACAATTTTAAAAAAACTGATTTTTTTTCTCTTATTCCCATTTCAAAGGCTGCAAATTAGACATATGTATATGGTTTTTGGACAAAACAGTCATTTTTAGTTTAAAAATAGAATTAATGCCTGGCAGGTGTGGCTCAGTGGTTGACCTTTGAGCATTGAGCCACAAACTAGGATGTCAGGGTTCAATTTCCAGAAAACATGCCTGAGTTTCGGGCTGGTCCCCAGTAGGGGGCTTGCAGGAGGCAGCCGGTCAATGATGCTCTCTCATCATTGATGTTTCTGTCCCTCTCTCCCTCTTCCTTCCTCTCTGTGAAATCAATAAAAATATATTTTAAAAAATAAAAAATAGAACTAACATCTATATCTAATATGTACTCCTGGAACAAAAGTTGACTGACGGCTAGATACAGAGTGAGTCATCTAAGACATGAAGTCTTTTCGGATCTTAGGGATTCAGTGGAAATGGCCCAATGCAACTCCTGGTGTAAATAACACGCCACTCTCTTTCAAATATGTTTTCAAAATTTATTTATTTGCTTCATGATAATAAGCCTTATTTTAATTTCTGCTCTTAATCATTGTGGTGTTGACAACTCTTGTATTTGTCTATCTATTTAGTTATTCGTTTTGCAAGCATTTATTGATTGCTCAGTATGCTAAGCTCTGGGCCAAAACATGAGGATTTCAAAGTGCACCAAACATCGCCCCTGTCTCCAAGGAGCTCAGATTCTAATTTTGGGGATGACACATAAACAGTTATCCATAATAAAATATGAGATTTGTATATCTTATGTGGCATTTTAAACTTTTCTAAATGTTTGAAGGCAGCCAAGGAAGCAATTTTTAGTCCAACTTTTATAAGTTTGTAACACACTGAAGCCCAGGGGTCTGACTTCCCCAAAGTCACACAGTTAGTTAGCTAAAACTGGAAGCAGATCTTAGGCCTTTTCTTTGCTAACCAAGGCGTTTTTCTGTCAAAGCCCACTGTCTATATTTAGTGATTAAGCTTACTGCTTTAGTTAACTGTGAATATCTACTTTGTGCTTAAAAAAGAATCCAAATCACTTTTGCTTCAAGAAAACAGCTGACTTCCCTAATTGCAAGTTTAGCCAAGTACTAGAGAATATGCCTGTGTATAGATCATTACCAATTAAAGTTTCTAGAAGCAGCTGATGTAGCTAAGCTAATCTCGCAGGAAGTAATATAGCAACTTGGCGCTCACATATATGTGCCAAGTAAAGTAGCCAGTTTGTCTTGAGTGAGAAGAGCCAACAAGGGCATCTAGAGTCAGGATTTACTGGTTTCTCATTTTCTCGGCGCTCATGAGTACATCCCTGGGGTGCAGACTCTGAGTGCAGTGTCTAGAACAGAGGTTGACAAGCTAAGTTCTGCAAACCAGATGCAGCCCATCTCGATTTTTTTTTAAAGAAAGTTTTATTGCAAATAGCCATGTCCATTTGTTTTCAGATTGTCTGTGGCTGCTTTCACACCTCAACAACAGAGCTGTGACAGAAATCACATGGCGCACAAAACCTAACATGTTTACTGTCGGGCCTCATCCAGAATAAGGTTGTCAAGCCCTGCTCTAGAATTGAAAGTTTGCTCAGCTTCCATACTACACAAATGAGTGTAAACTGGTGTCTGCTTTCTGGAAAGCCATTCGGTCATTTTTATTAAGGTATATATACCAATAAGAAGACAGTTTTGCAGAGTTTAATTTTCTAAGGTCACATCCTTTGTAAAGTACAGATTATTTTGTTATCCTAATTCTAAAGCCAAATGGCCTTAAGCATCATGTGTCACCACCTAAGGGCAAATAGAGAGAGATGTAATGGTTATTTATTGCTGTGTAACACACAAACCTGCATTTAGTGGTATAACCAACCACTGCAGTGTGCTCATGATTTTATGGTTTGGGAACTGGGGCAGAGTACGGTGGGAATGGCTCATCTCTGCTCCATAGTGACATCAGCTAGTTTTCTCAGATGTCTGAGAAGGCTTTCTTATTACCATGTATGGGGGCAGGGGGAGAGGTCTTCCTTGGTTTTATTCCACTTGCTTCTGTTGGGGCTCCAATTTCCAAGATGCTGGTGTTCACATGTCTGATGCCTCAAATGGGATTGTCGGAATAGCTGGGGCTCTTCCATCTATCTCCCTCTTTTTACACAGCTTCACCACATGGCTAGCTTGGGCTAACCAGGCAGTTGCAAGGTATTCAGACATCTTACAAGGTTGATGGTTTCCCCCAAAGGGAATGTTTCAGGAGATAGGAAGTGGAATCAGCCAGTTTCTTAAAGTTTGTGCAAGAAACTGGTCCAACATCATTTCCACTGTATTCTATTGAGCAAAGCAGTCATGCAGCCCACCCAGATTTAGGGAGTATAGCAAAAGAATTGGCAACCATCTCTAATCCGTCATGGGGTTTTCCAGAGAAAATACATTTTGGAAACATTGATTATATCCTCGCCTCGGGGTAATTCACAATGTATACTGCAAGGATTCCCAGAATGAACAAAGAATGGCTGGATATATTTAGCCATAGACTCTTCTTTTTTATGTTACAACTATTAATACCCTAGCACTCACTTTATGCAATATTTTTCTAAGGACATACTCTGAAATAGAATACTTTAATGCACACAAAAAAGTCCTTGCACTATTATGTGTGACATATAAACATTGCACACAGCTCTAGGTTAAATATTCAATACCAGAGAAATGGTCACATAAATAGTGCTTCTATAACAGGATATTATATAGGCATTAAAATTATGTTTACAGAGAATTTCCCTATCTAAAATTATGTTTGCACAATAAAATGCTTACATTATATTTTGTTTTCCTTAGTTTTGTATTAACTCTTTAAGTTAATTGTAGATTCACATGCAGTTGTAAAAAAATAATACTGAAAGAGGCTGTACACCCTTCACCCAGTTCCCCTGTATAGGCATTTTCCTGTACAACTATAGTACAATATCACAACCAAGAAGTTGATATTAATACAATCCACTGGCCTTATTCTGATTTTACTAGTTTTACATGCACACACACACATGTTTAATTCTATGTAATTTTCTAACATGTTTATATTCACATAGCCATCACTACAGTGAAGGTTTAGGACAGTTCCATCACAAAGGTTCCTCATGCTACCCTTTTTAAAAAATATATATATCTTGATTGATATCAGAGAGGGAGAGAAAGAAACATCAATGATCAGCTGGTCCTGCATACCCCACACTGGGGAGTGAGCCTGCAATGGGGGCTTATGTCCTGATCAGGAATCAAACAGTGACCTCCTGGCTCACAGGTTAATACTCAACCACTGAGTCATGCTGGCTGGGCTGTAGGGACAAGCCCCTCCTTGCACCATCCCTCCTGGCAACCACTGACATGTTTTCCATCTCTGTAATTTTATCATTTCTGGAATGTTTTATAAATATATATAATATGTTAAGATAGGCTTTTTTACTCAGCATAATTCTCTTGAGATTCATTCAAGGTTTTGCATATATAAATAGTTCTTCCTTTATATTGCTGAGTAGTATTCTGTGACTAGGATGTACCACAATTTCTTTAACCATTCAGTCATTGAAGAACATTTGGGTTGTTTCCAGCTTTTGGCTATTACAAATAAAGTTGCTATGAATATACATGTATAGGTTTTTATATGAACATTAGAGGCCCAGCACACAAAATACATGGGAGGGTACAGTCCCTAGACCTGGCCTGTGATCAGGGCCATCTTCCCTGGCTGCCCGCAGCTGGCCCCAACCCCACCACCACCCATCCCTGATTCCCCATTGGCCATCAGGTGATTGGAGCCTGCTGGCTGGGGAAAGGGACCAAGAGGTGGTCAGTGCACCTCATAGTGACTGGTCGAGCAGTCATTCTGGTCCTTCCACCGTTAGGGTCAATTTGCATTATCACCCTTTTATTATATAGGATAGAGGCCCAGTGCACAGGTGGGGGCAGGCTGCCTGCCCTGATGGGGGCCCAGAATCGGGGTGGGGGTCCCCACTGGGAGGTGGGGCTGGTTGAGGCGAGGGGCCAGAAGTGGTTTTCCAGCAGGCCCCGCCCCCAATCAGGGTGGGGGATTCCCTGCTGGGAGACAGGGCTGGCCAGGGCGAGGGGCCACAGTCGTTCTGGTTGTTTCACCGTTTTGGTCACTGGGCTTTTATCATATAGAGCTAGAGGCCCGGTGCATGAAAATTCATGCACTGGAGGTGGGGGGTCCCTCAGCACAGCTTGCTCCCGCTCACAGTCCGGGAGCCCTCAGGGGCAGGAGGCGACCTGGTGATCAGGGGAAGGTGACACCCCCATCACACCTCTGCTGCTGCCACTGCCGGCAGCACAAGCCCTGGCTGGCTCTGATTACCTGAGCCTCGGGTGGCCCTGGGCAGCTGGGCGCCACCATCCAAGACTTGCCTGTGCCTCAGGCCCACCCTGGGTGGCTGGGCAGCCAACATCCAAGGTTTGCCTGTGCCTCAGGCATCGGCTGGGCAGTTGCCATCTGAGACTTGCCTGCACCTCAGGCCGGCTCTGGGCGGCTGGGGGGCTGAGGGCATGTCAAAAGTGGAGCTACAGTGTTCTATGTGCAAACTATGAAAAATCTGTAGTAAGATACTAGAAACAAATACATTCAAAATATTAACAGTGGTTCCTGCTTGCTGACAGATTTACAAATAATATTAAAACCTTTTTCTAAATTTTTCCTAACAAATATAAAATATTTTTAGATTTAGAAAACAGGATTTTTAAAAAGCAAGAAAGGAATGCAGGTAAGACTAGAGGAAAAAAATAATGAAATACTTCAAGTAACTTTGAATAATGAGACTAGATCATTTTAATCTTATTTAAAATCCTAAGAATTTTCCAAATTTTGTCTAATGAGCATTTACTACCCTTAAAATTAAGAAAATGTTATATGTTTTAAATGTTGAAGTTTTTTTTGTATACTCTATTCAGATTTTAGTCTCTGCTTTTCTAGACCCATATCACTTATAGCAATTTTCAGAATCTGATACTTTGAAATATGCTTATATTATTTCCTATTGTATCTTGAAATTGATTTTTATACAAAATTTGTTAGTATTTCTTCTGTTTCAGTGGACATCTCATGGTATCCATTACTCTTCTAAATTCTACACATCAAGCCAGAAATAAACTTTAAATATATTGAAAATTAATTATAGTGGTTTGGTTCAAACGTCTGCCCCTTAATATTGATTAGGAAATTTGAATTTTCCCAAAACTGTTAGTGGCAGACAATATTTTGGCAGAGAGATGTCCCATGCCTAATGGAGTTACATAAGCTAAAGAATAAATTAATAGTCAATAACTTCCTTTTGGGTCTTTTTCTGTCCTTTCCCTCTCCCACTTCCCACTTGTTTCTCTTTGGTACCACATAAACAGGTCAGCCTCTTTACTTAAGACCCTGTCACCAGACCATTTAGTGACTAATAATAATATGATAGGAACCTTAAAAAAAAGTTCATAGAAATTTGGTGATACCCATACTAAGACTCTATAGTTGAGTTTTGTTATCAACCAAGTAGAATATTTTACCTACCGTGACAGAAAATTCTGAAACATCCCTTTGTTGAATCTTCAACTATGCACTTTCTCCTAGCTTCCAACTTCAAGAAATAGATTTCACGCAAGATCATTTTAAATAAAAAGTATACTGAAGATGGGTCAGGTTCCTTTTAGAAAAACAAAAATGTTGCCCTAGCCTGTTTTGTTCAGTGAATAGAGCACCAGCCTGTGGACTGAAGGGCTCCGGGTTCGATTCCAGTCAAGGGCACATGCTGGTGGCAGGCTCCATCCTCAGTGGGGGGCGTGCGGGGCGGGGGGGCGCAGCTGGTCAGTGATTCTCTCTCATCATTGATGTTTCTATCTCTCTCCCTTCCTCTCTGAAATAAATAAAAAAATATTTTTAAAAAAGAAAAACAAAAGTGTTGAGCTCATGAGAATTCAGACATTGAAGGAATTTAAGGTATTGATTTATTCATTCTCATCAGAGGACCCTAAACCCATCTCTCCTTTTCAGCTAATGGAAGAGATGAGCAGTGTGGTTAGGAGCCAAGAAGAGTTAAGTGGCTTTGACAGAGATATAAGAGAAATCAATGGTTCTGAATTTGTAATTTTCAGTTCCCATGTCCATGCTCAGATAACCTGGTCTTTGAGGGAAGGTGAGAAAAGAAGAAACCCCCCCCCCCCATGTTGTATCAATGACATCTGCTTAGAAGCAACACTGATGATGATTTAGTTTCTATCTTTATCATGTAATTAACCCCTTTACATAGATACCATTATTGCCATTGAACCCTCCTTGGGCCAAAAGCATTGTGAAGCTCAGAAGGGAAGGTAAATGACCTCATAAGGCAGACTGCTAAATCAGTTTACTGGTCCTGTAAGTGGCAATTCAAAATTCTTCCCAAAATGGGCAGTAGTTCTTTCATCATCTGGCTCCAGGGCCCAGCTGGTAATTCCAGGGGCCGAAAGGTAAGAATTCGGCTTCATTAAGTCATGAATTATTTCCCCCCTGGTACTTTTACCAAGAAACATTTTAAGGAAGGGAGCAAACAGCTAATGCTTATGGAAAACTTTTCGTTGGCACAGGCTAGAGCTAATTAAACTGATGAGTAGCTGTATTCTGTTCCAAAATTCTGAATCCCATTTCAGATATGTTTTCCCCAGGAAGGTGGTATTAACTGCAGCACTGTGAAAATGTTAGAAATGTCTAATCACTGGTTAATCCAGCCTTTTCTTCCTCCCTCCTTCTAGTAAACATTTATTAAGCCCCATTAACACTTGTCCTGCGCTATACCACACATTGTGACTCAGAGTGAATAAACGCATTACCTAACAGGAGCACCAGACTTCACATTTGTTGTTTCTATGGCCCCTGTATGCAATTCCCTTCCTCTTCTCAGATTGAAGATTCCCGAGAATGATCCCTTACCCATTTTTGGAATTGGTTTTTACTCCACAGCTCGTCCTGGGATGGAGCTTGCGAGCTAGACCTGAAGCAATCAGTGTGGCCCATTCTGTAGCCCAGCGGCTGGTTCAGTAATAAGCGTAAGCCCCGCTTAATGCCCACAAGAAGCAATGCGATTGCCATGAGAATCTTGAGAAAGCGCTTCCATCTCTTTTCACTAGAAGTAAACAAGAGAAGAGGGCTGGTGCTGTGGCAGCTGTTTTGTGAGTAGTGAGACTGGGAATGGAGTAAATATTAAGAATGAGGTCAAAAAACAGCAAAACCCCATCCTGCTAACATCCTACGAACCTTGGATCAAACCATTTTTGAAGAACCATTTTTAAACTGTTCTGTCTTGTGAGCTGGTAATCTTTTTTTTTTTTTTAACCCTTTTTGAGTTAGGGTTTCTATTCTTTAAAGAATCTTGACGAGTATACATAAGAACAAAGAGACCAGGTGGCAAGTGCCATAACTGCTTTCTGGGTTAAATAAAGCAGAAGTTCCTGGAAGAGAGGGATTGTTCTGCCCAAGGCAAGGAGGGAAAAAGGCAGTGCACTAAGCAGAGAGGATGACATCACCCTTGGTGAACCTGCCACCATGAACTGATCGCTCCTTTGGAATGATGTTGACTTGGAGTAAACCATGTCCACATGTTTAGCATCTGATCACAAAGTGTCAATCAAGCAGGAGGAAAAACATATGAGCATTTAGGTTGGAGGCCTGATGCATAAAAATCTATCAATCTCAAAATTCGCCTTGAGTACTTACCATGGTTAGAGCTAAACAAGTGAGCTATTTATAAAGGCTTTTTCTATCTAAAGCCCATTCCCCTTATGCTAACATTTCTTCCAGGAAACCTTCACTTGGCTCAGGTGGTTGGATGGGGCTGACTGCACACCTGCAGTGTCAGGGTAGGTACATGACTGAAGGCTGTTCAATGCAAGGCCATCTACCCTGGGACATACTATGTAGGAGTGGCTGGAAAAGGCAATCTATTTCCTCTGGACTTCTGGCTACAAGAATGTGAACATGGAACTCCCAACACAAGGGACAGAGCGAAGCAGAACTGGGAAATAGAGGGACTGGACCCTCATGGAATCTTTTGAGGCCCTGGACCCCACTATCCCTCATCTCACCCTGGATTCAGGGTTACATGAGCAATTAAATATCTTTCTAGGGTTCAGAATCTTGGTTCATTCAGTACCATCTTCCTGTATCGGTCATTTTTTAATGCCTACTATGTTTTTGGCAGTTTATTAATTGGGGAGATGAGTCTCTCACGCGTGAAAGAATTAGCATGATGATTGTTTCAGAGAAGGGAGACATCAGTGCGAGCCAAAGGCTTTTGAAAGAAGGTGAGGCTTGAGCAGCAGTATGAATGTATGTATTACCCAGACTTCACTTTTTCATGAAATATGTCAGCAGAGCATACTGGGCCCTTTCATCCAGAGCAACACTGATACACATCTGTTCAAATCAATTAATCCCAATTCTCAAGGGACTCGTTTGGCAGGAAAAACAAGCTCCTTCCCCTTAATAAACAGGAGTAAAAGAACACAAGAGCAAGAGAGGATGGCAAAGACAGTGTTTTCATTTATTTGGATACAATAGTTGTGGTAATAGTATAGTGGTGGTAGCAGTCTGGCACTAGTAGCAATTGGAGGAGGGGGAGTAATGGTAATAGTAGTAACAGTACTAGTAATGGCAGTAGTAATATGGCAGTGGTGGTGGTAGTGATAACAGTGTTAGTTCTTAGTTATTCGATTCACAGTAGCTCTCTGGTGGCTTTGCTAATGATGGATATGCATTCCCTTATAACAGCCCTGGGATGTGGGTACCATCACTATCTTCATTTTGTATATGGGGCCCAGAACTTAGAGAGATGCAATGCTGGAGTCAAGGTCGCAGAGCCTTGATTTAAATCCATACATATCTAATCTCAGAGCTTGTGAGTTTCACCATTACACATTCTGCCCTATTTCTAATTCTAAAAAATGAATATCCCGTACGTGTATACACACTCATAGAGGTGCATAGAATATCGTGGACCTCAACTTGAAACCACCTGAGATGGCTTCTAAAGGCTACATCTGGGCCAGCTACTGAACCAGCCACCAGTCAGGGCCCTGGAGACCTGGAAGGGGGTCCTGTGAAGGGGAACATGCCGGTGACAAGCAGGTCAGTCTCCTTTGAAGAATGGGTTTTCAATCTTAATTCCTTCCTCTTAATATATGCATTTAATACTCTATGAGAATTGTCCATGTAAAATAAGTTTGGGTACAAGTGTCAGATAAATGGCTCACCAGTTACTTTTTTCTTTAAATTTGAACGCTTTCTAGGGTGCATTTTATGTGTTTTACTAGGTATCTACACATTGACTAGGGAAATGGGGTTTTGAAAACACCTCTTACCAAACCATGTTTTTAAATTGTAATTGAATTGCACCTTTGGATTTTATTTTAGGTCTCCTGCTTATTCAGCTTCTCCAGTTTCATAGTGACTTTGTCTTAAATCCAGTTCTAGTGTTTGACTAGTAAAATCAGAAAGATGTTATTAAATTGGATTTGCAGTTGCCCAGCTATCTTAGTGGTTGTCTCTTAAAATCAGTTTGTGTACTAAGTGCCAGTAATGAGACTTGGGTCTGGGAGCCTGTTTCACTCTTCTGCTGACTGTGAGGGTTTTCATGTTGTTGGACATCCGCTCCCTATCCAACACGTAGTAACCCCATCTCCATGATGTGCAAAACTTGGCCAGTGTGGCCACCTATGTCAGGAGACGAAAATGATCTGGGCAGAGGTCAGGGTAGAATGTGCATGGCCCTATGACTCCCCGGTTTATTAGCTTTGTCTGACCTTGAACAAGACACCTAGCCTCTCTAAGCCTCAGTGTCTACTTCTGCAGGTTGGAAGGATCATAGTACCCACCCTTCAGGGTTACTATGACGATGAAATGAAGTCATGCCTACCACACAGTAATTACTGAAAATTAATTGCTATCATCATTATCATTATCTCTATTTCAGGAACATGGGGATGAGAATTTTTCAGTTCGTCACTTACTACAATAATGTTGCCTTTGCTTCTGCTGGGGCACCTGAAGGCCAGAGCCAACTGATGACTTCCTCACGGTACCCAGCATGGCAATCTGGGAGGGCAGAGAAGCGGGGAGAGTGACCGAGGACGTGAAAGATAGGACCGCAGGAGCAGATGCCCACATTTGTGTGAGTAATGACAGCAACTGGGGCAATGAAAACCACAATCAGGAAAATTACCATTTTCTCTAGCCTGGGAACTTGTGTGTCCTTGTCAGTGTTTCCTGTGATGGCTCAAAACTTCCAGAAGGCATTATTGCATTTCTTTCCTTTTGAAAGCAGACCAAGTATAAATAGTGAGTAAATAAATAGTACTTTTGGTACAGTGCCCAGCAAACAAATAATCAGCCAGTATCTTTTCATTTTTAAAAGATTTTTGCCAATGAAGTGGAATAAAAAAGGAGAACATCTCAATCTAATTAGGAAGGTGCTGTAGACTTATGTTCCCCCAAAATTAATTTGTGAAGCCCTAATCCCCAGAGTGGTGTAATTAGAAATGTGGCCTTTTGGCGGGTGGCAGCTAGACTTGCTATACCCTGGGTCATTTGCTGCGTGACCTCAGACCCAGCACTGGCACCAAGTTTGAAGCTGTATCAGTCTGGTGAACACCTCTAGTCCCTACTTGGTGACCCACTGAGAACCTACCTCATGCAACTTGAGTACTACCTGAGACTCTTTAAAAAATGTTTTTATTTATTTCAGAGAGAGAGATAGAAACATTAATGATGAGAGAGAGAGTCATTGATTGGTTGCCTCCTGCATGCCCCCCTCCTGGGGATGGAGCCTGCAACCTGAGCATGTGCCCTGACCGGGAATCAAGCTGTGACCTCCTGGTTCATGGGTCAATGTTCAACCACTGAGCTGCACTGGCCAGGCCTGAGACTCCTTCCACTCCTTCAGGTGGAAGCAGGCAGAGGCAGATCTTGGGGTGCTGTGGGACTTCTGCTGGCCTGCCTCAGGCCTGCTGCTGGTAAAAGCCGGCATTGGTATACAACTTGGTCCTTCCCGCACACACCCAGGCACAGCAGAAGCATCCACAAACTGTGAGTAACTTTGTAGCTCCAAACAGGTTGCCCAGGGCCAGTCATAGGCAGCATCTGACATTGGCCTGTACCAAAGTCCATCCCAAGAAGCCCCAGAACCAACATACCCAGTGGCCTGTTTCAGACAACATCAGAGCATCAATTAGCTTCACAAGTGGCATGTCCAAAGGGAGATTTTGGCAAGCACCAGACCCAAATGTGGCCATGGGCAGGTAATTAACTTTAGATGAATAAATTCAGGAGGGTTAAGTCCTCATGATGGGATTAGTGTCCTAATAAAAAGCAATTCCAGGGCATTCTTTCTCCCTCCCTCCCTTCCTCTCTCCCTCCCTCCCTCCCTCCTTCTTCTTCCTCCCTTCCTCTCTCCTGTGAGGCCACAGCAAAAAGACAGACATCTAAAAGCTAGGAAAATGGTTCTCACAAGGATTCAACCATGCTCGCACCTTGATCCTGGGCTTCCAGCATTCAGAATTATAAAAAATAAGTGTCTCTTGCTTAAGTTACTTAGTTTATGGTGTTTTGTTATGGCGACACAAACTGTAAGACAGGAGTGTTCTGTGCAGTCATTTAGACAGACGTACTCTCTTACATGGATGGGGGAGAGGGCACCTGGAGAATGAGGTGGTGGCATGAGCTAGAGCAGTGGATTGCAACC
Source organism: Corynorhinus townsendii (assembly GCA_026230045.1). Lineage (NCBI taxonomy): Eukaryota > Metazoa > Chordata > Mammalia > Chiroptera > Vespertilionidae > Corynorhinus > Corynorhinus townsendii. The sequence goes on along the minus strand of JAPDVU010000006.1, from coordinate 148,325,892 downwards.
TGGCCCTGCAACAGCCCAGTCCTAGGATGTGGGCAAAGACCCTGTATTTTAAACAAGATGCCCAGTTGCCTCTTATATGTGACCAGGTATGAGAGTCACTGGACAGGTGGAAAGAGCCATTTGACTTTAGAATGAAACTGACAGAGTTCAGACTCTGCTAGTCTGTGGCCTCTGGCAATTTATCCACTTCTCTGAGGGACTTAGTTTCTTCATCTTGAAGAAAAGGGATATAGCAATGCTAACATTTATTGGAGCTTGCTCCCTTCTAGGTATGGTGTGTTTATCACGCATTATCTCATTTAATTCTCACAGCGAATTTTATTTTTAGAGTGAGGCAATTTAGAGGGAGACGGCAAAGAGAGACTAAATGCCTTATTGAAAATCCCACAGCTGGCTAAATACAGACTTAGAGGCTAAGGCAGGCTTATCAGACACCAGGGCTGCAGTTTCTGAGAGGGTTTATGTTAATTTTAAAGTTTGAGATTGGTGAGGGACACAGTATTTGTTCACTAAATTGTATTGGCTATTAATTATCTGGTAAATCGGTATCAATTATCTTTGTTATTATTATTTAGGACAGACCTATTGCAGGCTGTCATGGATTGGTGTGTGGCTCTAATTTAGACCAAAGTGTTTTCTAGGAAAACAGGCGAATCTGCCTTTTCCCAGAATAGAAACTGACTTTCATAAAAGGCAATAGAATAGTCAATTCAGCCTTCTGGTTTTGGAATCAGAAGATTACCAGCTACTAGTTGTGTGGTCTGGTCAAGTCAGATAACCTCTGTTTTCACACCTGCCAAGTGGGCTTATGTGATGGTTAATTTTATGTGTCAACTTGACTGAGCTAAGGGAGTGCCTGGATCACTGGTAAACATGATTTCTGGGTGAGCCTGTAACGGTGTCTCTGGAAGAGATCATGATTTGAATCAGTAGGTCAAGTAAAGAAGGTCAGCCTCCCCAAGGCAAGTGGGCACCATCTGGTCTGTTGATGGTGGAATACAGTGAAAAGTTGGAGGAAGGGGAAATTCACTCTTTCTGCTTGAACTGAGGCATCCATCTTCTGCCCTCAGATTGAAGCTAACGTCCACCCCCCAATTCTCAGGCCTTTGGACTGAATTAGTCTGCAGATGGCAAATGGCAGGTCATGGAACTTCTCAGCCTTCCTAACCATGTGAGCAAATTCCTATGTCTCCTCTTATTATAGTACTCCATATACCAGAGTGGTGCCTGACACATTGAATACTAATATGTGCTAGTTATTATTAACGTGGTGGTGGTTGTTCTTTATCTTTCAGCAAAGGTCTTTGACATCTTTGGCTGACCCTGTTATACTAGAGGCCTAGTGCACAAAATTTGTGCATGGTGTGTGGGGGTGTGTCCCTCAGCCCAGTCTGCACCCTCTCCAATCTGGGACCCCCTCAGGGGATGTTGGTTTAGGTCCAATCCCTAACCACTCTGCATGCCAGCCTGATAGCCCCCTAACTGCTCCCCTGCTGGCCTGATTGATGGCTAACTGCTACCCTGCCAGCCTGATTGCCTCCAACTGCCCTCCCTTGCCAGCCTGATTGCCCCCAATGGCCTTCCCCTGCAGGGCTGAGGGGACTGGGGGACTCTGGCTGGATGAGGTGGGGCTGAGGGCACTGGGCGCTGCCATCATGTGGCTGTGGGTGCTGCCATCTTGTGAGGGCATGGCAGTGAATTAGCATATTCCTGCTTTATTGGATGTGGGTGCCACCATCTTGTGAGGGTGTGATGGTCAATTAGCATATTCCCTCTGTATTAGATAGAATGATGAAAAAAATGTAGGCTTAGAGGCATCCAAGTTTGCCTTTGATTTCTATTCCAGGTTAGCAGAAAATCTGAAACACAGTTTTCATGATCACAGGTTATGTGGCACATCTCCCTGAACCTAGGCAGGATGGTGTCCAGGAAAGACCAAACCAGGCACCCTGCTTTTCTGTTCAGAGGGCTGATTAGGGCCTGCAGCCTCTCCAGCCAATCTGCACTTTCTGTTGGGCTGAAATTGAACCAGATTCTCACTATATTTGTGACTAATGGACTACAAACACTGTGTACTAGTTACCTGTATATAGGCATATATAGGTATATAGGTACCTCTCAATGAACAGAAATGTGCACCAGAAACTGGAAAAGTCTATGAGTTAAACTGGACAAGTAAGAGCTCAAAACCCATAGATGTGGAGCCCTGAGCTAGGCTTTCCATCATTAGCTTTTATAGTTTGAAACATAAGTCTATTTGTTCATAATTCATTAATAACAGCCACTGCTCATTGATAATTTACCATGTAGCAGACACCAGGCTATCCCTAAGTCATATATATATGTCACGATTTATCTAATCGTCACTCTCTGAGTAAATGTTATTATCTTCATTGGGGAAACCAGGAGACTGAGGCTTGAGACTAAGTACTTTACACCAGGTTGTACCCCAAAAGTGTGACAGAGCCAGGAATTGAACCCAGCCTATTTGGCTCCATACCTATGAATCATTAACTACAGTTTTCTCAGAAAATTTTTGAATTAATGATTTTAAAAGTATGCTTTATGCTAATGTGATATTTATTATCACACACAGAGACCTTTTCTTCCTACCTTTGCAACACCTCTTGTGTTTATCATGAAACCCAGTGAGTTGATAGGAGTCACTTAACAAAAATTTGCTATGGAGACAAGCCTGGCCCAAATGCATCTGTTCCTTTCAGAGAGGGCTATCTGTAGTGCCCGTATCTAAGAAGATATATCACTTCTCTACTTGGGAAAACTAATGGGAGTGCTGAGCAATTACCTGGAAAATGCAGTCAATGCCAGCAGGCAATAAGATAATTTAAACCAATGAACTCTCTCCCCTCGACTGCAGGGTTCAGTGTACGGTTTTCTTTTTCTGTCTTGTTTTGTTTTCCATTGGCTGAGCTTTCCAAATAATTGTTCCATCTGTCCACTTCACTTTGCCTGAGTAATCACAGCCAAGGGGAGTTAGAAGTCAAATGCCAGACATGCAGGGAGACCAATATTTGGGAAGAGACATTGTTGTCTGTTCTCCTTCCCTGCAGCTGGGCCAGGGACCTGGAAGTAAGTTGCTTATAAGCACCAGTTGCCCTAGCGGGAAAGATACAGTTGGAGAAAGGGCATGGTGGATCCATTTGGGAGCCCTCATTGTCAAGAGCGTTGGCTAGCAGGATCCAAAGCACATAGCATTAAGATTAAGGAGAGAGATCATAGCCCAGCCAGTTGTAAAAAGTGTGGAGAAAGGAAATAAAAACTAGAACACTTGTAACGGCTTTTGACCGTGCCATTTACTCTGTGCTAGGCCCTTGGCTGGACATTGTATGTACTTTATTATTTTGAGCCTCCCAACAGCTCTGTTTCACAGATAAACTAAGAGAAGTCAAGTAGCTTGCCCAAGATCACACAGCTTGTAAATACCGGTAGCAGAGCCTGTATTTGAACTACATTTAACTTAATGCAAATCCCTTGCTCTCAGGCACTGTTCCTGGCTACTCTAAACAGGGGGTGCTGACCAAAGGTGGAAAAGTATCCTGGAGAAGACAATGAAAGCAGGGCTATTGTTTGTTCCATAGCAAGATATTTTACATGCATTAGAAGCAAAAGCAAATTAGATCTTTAATTTACAGAGGCACAAAGCGGTTAAGTAACTCACTGAGTCCACAAAGCCAGTAAGTAGGTTAGTGAAGGATTTGAACCTGGGCCTCTGAACCTGGTCAATCACTTCATTCTTCAGTATGTTAAGCAGCCTCCTTTCTTTCATACTACTGTCTCCCAGGAAAATCAATGTAGCTTTGTGTCTTATAAGTTATGTGCCACACAGAATACCATGTTTCTGAAGATATTTAGCAACAAATAAAAACAGGTTTGTCAAATGCTATATTACACAAGGTTAAGCAGATTTCTAGAATCTAAGACTTCTCCTAGCATCTGTCCTGTTAATGCCCATTGTAAATATTCAAGAAAGGGCCGTGATATGCAGAATGTCCCCAACTTATTTGACTATGGAACCATTTTTTTTCTCGGATAAAGGATGGCCAATGTATCTACCATAGATATGGCTTTCCTCCTATGCTCTTATACTGGCTGCCTAATACCTGAACCTTATGTCTGCTGAGCTGCCAATTGAGGAAGGAGTGAGGTCTCTCTTTGTTGCTCTCTCACTGCCTCTTCAGAATCCCATTCCAAACTTCTATCTTATGTGATCCATCCCCTCCCAGGTGCAGTGAGTCACATAGAGACTATTCTACCCTGATAAAATATTGATAGAAAATAATGGCTTCCTTCATTAACCCAGCTTATTGAAGAGTTTGTGAGGGGAAAGTAAATGCAGAGAAATGCCTCTTAATGGTGGAATTTTATGAACAAAGATCAGCTTGTGCCTTGGGGGAGTGGGTCTTCCTGGTGCTCAGGTGTAGGCTATGACCTTCTGTGACTGAAGATGAAGCTAGCATGAGGATGGAAGTTTAAGGAGTGATGCCAAGGGTGCAAATTGGATGGCTAGGTAGATTGGGTGAGACCACAAAGTTTCAAATTGACATGTATGAAAAACTTAAGAATAGATAGCCATAGTGACATTTAAAATCAAGGAAATATCTACAATGTTTAATTTTGGAAATACATTTTCTTTGTATTCTCCTAAATTGTGTAGTAAAACAGCATCAGCTACATTGATAAGCTTGAACTGAGGTAAGCATATGACATGGGACAAAGGGAAAGAGAAGGCATTGACTCTGGTAGTATCTGCATGGGTCATTCCAGTGGTGCAATTCTTCGGCTCTTCAACCTGGTGCATATGGCCTATGGAAGCAGAGTCTCCATTGGCCCAGTTCCTAGCACATGGAGGTTTGACTCATCCACCCATTTGCTAGTTACCAGGTGTCAACTGCAAGTCTGTACTGTGCTCAGTTCTAGGAATATGATGGAGAGAGATATACATAGCCACTGCTCTCAAGGGACTTCACTCCAGTGGAGAAGGCAGCTGTCAATTAAATTTACACATCCTATCCTATATAATAAAAGCCTAATACGTGAATCAACCAAATGGAGTAACTACCAGTTGGCAGGGGGCAGGGCTGGCAAGCAAGTGGCGCCAGGCCAGCCAAGGTGGTTAGAAGGAGGGGACAGCGATCAGGGGGCAGCAGCGACTGGCGGTGGCAGAGAGGTGATCAAGGGGCGGGGCCAGCTGCTCACCAGCCAGCTCCATCCCCTGATTGCCCTGTGGGTCACCTCCCATAGAGGGAGGCCACTGGTGGTGACAGGGCAGTGGGGGGTGGGGCTGTCTGCTCATAGCCAGCACATGAATTTTTGTGCACCAGGCCTCTAGTTAAATAATACTGTATAGTTGTAGAATAACAGGGTCATAGCAAAGGAAGATGATGGTATGTAATGTCTATTTAATATCTAAGGGCATCTAAGCATAACATTCAAAACACTTCCCAACCTGTTCCTTCCCATCTCCGTTAATGAAAACCCATGTTTCCAGTCATTTAGGCCAAAAGCATGTTGACATTGGCCTTTATGATGAGCTTTCTTGCATACCCAACATTCAACACTTTTTACTATCGGCATTCTGGCCTACTTCTCCCTTAGATTACAGTGGTGCACTAGCCTCCTAAATGGCTGATTTCCTGTTTTCTTTTCTATACAGTAGCCACAGTGACTTGAAGCAGAGTGACTTCTTTGCTTAAAACTCTCCAGTGGCTTCTCACTTCATTCAAAGTATAAGGCAGAAGTCCTGGCAATGTCCTAAGTATTTAAGGCCTATGTATGATCAGCCACTCTGTCCTTGTTACCTACTACTCCCCTCTGTAACCACACTAGTTTCCTTAGTGTCCCACTTCCCACCAACACACCAAGCACTTACCAGCTTTAAGGATTTTGCAAAGGCTGTGCCCTCTCCCTAGAATGACCCCTCCTAGCTATCTGGCCCACTCACTCACTCACTTTAAGTTTCCATTCACATGCCACTTTGCTAGAGGGGACTTATCTGAGCTTCTTATATAAAATAGTGTCCCCTGTAGTTTTTTATTCCCTACAACCAGCTTCTTTTTACTGTATAGAACTTATCAATACTTAACACATCATGTGTTTAGTTGTTTCATTATTGTCTATTTTCCCATATCCTAGAATTCAAGTTGTATGAGAAAAGCAACCTTGTTTTCCATATTTCCACAGCCTGGGACATAGTCAGACCTCAATAAATACATGTTGAATAATTGACTGGTTGAATAAATGATGCAATAAGCAATAGCATCACACCAGCTGTAAAGGTGGGAGAAATTGCCTAATCCCAAAGACATTCAGCTCCTTTGTCCCTCCTGCCAATGTAATTGTCCTTCCTACTATTTATTATTCATGCATCTTCTTTTGCACAAAATAGTAGTTGGCAGAAGGTAGCTTATGCCCTGCAGAGTGGCGTTTTCCTTGGCAGCTCCTCTCCTGATGAAGTTCCTGAATCTAGTTCAATGGGGTTAGTTCAACAGGTGAGCCTCTTGTGTCTAGTCATTTGGGGGCTCTCCCCACACCTGGATGTTTCAGGAGACATTCTAGTGACCTTGGCTCCAGCCAGAGAAGATGTCACCCTATGTGTGAAAACTGTGATCTCAAAGAGGAAGCAGCAGAGGGGAAAAGTCAGATCATCAAAAAGGGAACCCACAGCATTACCTCTTCAATGTGCCTTTTCCTGCCACCTTTTGTCCTTGGCGTGCATGTAGAGTTTTAAGAAAAATCTTAATTTACTAATCTACCATTACTAATGGCTGCTTCCTTTTAACCAGCAAGCTTCCCTCGTACATACAGGATGGAATTTGGGTTGCAGAAATTCCATCTGCCTTTCACAACAGAGGCACCTATGGGAGATGTCATGAGGAGGGAGGCCTGAATTCTGAATCCAGCTTTGCTACCCTTAGCCATGTGACCTTAATCTCTCTGTGCTTTAATTTCTTTGCTTAGAATCAATTAATCTAATGGGTTGTTGTGAGGACTCTATGAGTTTTGCTTTTCTTGGTGCCCAGCATAAAGCAGAACCCAAAAGATAGTCAGAAGCTCTAAGGATAGAAAAACATGGCTAATGTGTAAAGAGAATTCAGTGATCATGTTCATGCATTTCTGTATTCATGGTTCTACTAGGGGCAATTTGTAGTTTCAGTGTACAAGAAGCCAGTATTTGGCAAGCTTGCTGAGCTCTGGGCTGCTGCCAGGGGCTGCTGGAGGATCCTGGAACTCATTTTAAATGACTGTCCCTTGCAGTATTTTTTATGCCTGCAGATTCCAAGTTTGCGCTTTCTGTTTCCGTTTGCTGTCAGAGCATTATTTTAGTTTCTAACTTTGCAGATTCTTGCTTCATCTACCTTTTTCCAGAGCAAGGAAAGAATGTTCAAGAAGGGAGTGAAGGATAAGGATAAATAAGGTTGTACCTCTTGGCTGGATTTCCTTTCTTGACATTTTGATGTGACGCTGTTTGATTACCCTATGTGCAAATGTGCTCTCTGCTTTCCATCTTGCCAACTTTTTGATTATTTTCTTCCTTCAGCAAGAAGAAGAAAAAACAACCACCCAAACCTCATTTGCCATATAATTTAATTGAATTTATGGCAGCTGTCACCAAATAAAATAAAAACCTCACAGACACAAATACAGCCAATCCTAGGATTAGGTTACCTCTGAAGTTTTAAAAAATTCTTCAAGGCATTTATTTGCAAAGTGGACTCCATCTGCATATTTCATACGCATAATACAAATGTATTATTTATCAGGTGGTCTAGGCATGCCTGTTCAAATGAAGGGTTGCAAATTCAACCTTCATGTAAAAACCCTCAGTGGAAACCCAACCCCCAATTCACAGGAAAGGTGGGCTTTTTAATCCTGACTTCCCTGATCTATTCAACAGACTCCAGGCTCCACACCATGAGTGACCTTTCTTGGGATTACAAGTCTGTGGATTTGTATAGAATGACTTCCAATATGTAAAATTACAAAACAACTTACAATATCAAAATTGCCACTCCCTTTGGGCTGAATCTTATCTGTCCGTTCCATCACAGCCTATACCCACCCCCAAGATGGTCTTGCAAAGTCTTCAGGAGGAAATAAGATCTCATACTTCATCAATTTCCATTGTCAGTACCTCAGACTTGAGAGTTTTATGCCTTGACAACTTGTCTGACCTTTCTGTGCAGGCCTGAGAAGAAATCCAATTTGACCTGGTGCTGGTTCCTGTTGGTCTCAGATCTCATGGGCCAGAGGAAACCATGTCTCCCAGATCCAAGACAGATGATGAGTAGATAATTGGCACAGCAGAAAACAAAATTAAATGAGCAGGCCCTTGTTTGGTTTTTATCCATTCTGCTTTATTTATCTACTAGAGTCCCAGTATACAGATTCATGCACATTGAAAGTAAATTAATTAGAAGGTAACCGGCAGAGAAGAACTGGGTGAGACTGGCCAGACATGCCCTGGAGCCAGCCTCGCATGGTCCCTCCCCTGCCAGCCACACCTGGGGCAGTGCAGGGGCTCGAAGGGCATCTGTGGAGTGAGCGGGGTCCCTCCAGCAGGTGGGGTCCCTCGGCCTGGCCTACAGGGATCGGGCCAAAACCAGCTCTCCGACATCCCCCAAAGAGCCCCAGAGTGCAAGAAGACACTGCAAAGTTGCTGTTGCTCGGCAGCTCCTATGTTGAGCATCTGCCCCCTGGTGGTCAGTGCGCATCATAGCTGTCGGCCGGTCAGCCGGTCACTTAGCCTTTTATTTATAGAGATACTTTACATCAACAATTTAAGGGAATGTAGCACACAAGACAATCCATGCTGCAGGGCAAGATGGATAAGGAACCAGCCCTGCAATAAGGGATGGCCAAAGGCCTATTTTAAGAACCAGCAGGCCTTGGAGCATGGAGGAGGAGTTGAGGGGATTTTTGTTACTGAAGTTTCTGTTCTGGCCTGGGTCTGTCTCAACGAACAGTTGGTCTCCTTCACAAACTTTTCTTGTAGCCTGCCTCTTACTGTAGAGCTCTCCCAACTCTGTAGGTCCTTAATTACAAACGAAGACAGATTAATGGTAACAGATCTTTAAAAGAAAGGACGACACTTTTAAGAGCCCTTCCAAAGACAGAAATATTAGTCAGCAATCATTACACCGACTGCCAGATTCACATACATCCTTCCTCCTTTTATCTCATTTTACAAGAGAGGATGAAACAAGTTCAAAGCGAATTCAACCTTGTTTAAAATTAGTCCACAGACTACAAGCACTGTGAGGCCAGCTTCAGTATTACATTTCCTCCTTTACGACCACCAAGATCGGTGTTCAGATGCAATGGAAAAGGGAACCGGAGGGTAGCCATTCTGCTGTATCATTCACCACACATTTTAAGTGAAGCAATGTAGTAAGTATATTTAACTATTTTTAATTTTTTTTTACATTTCTTTCATTGAATTTATTGGGGTGACATTGGTTGATAAAACTATATAGGTTTCAAGAGTATAGTTCTATAATATATCATCTGTATACTGTATTGTGTGTTCACCACCCAAATAAGTCTCCTTTCATCATCATTTTTCCCTCCTTTACCCTCTTCCTACCTTCTCCCACTCCCTTTCCCTCTGGTAATCACTAGACTATTGTCTGTCTATGAGGCTTTTATTTTGTCTTGTTTTGTTTTGGCTTAATTCCTTCACCGTTTTTGTTTGTTTGTTTGTTTGTTTTTGGTTTTTACCCAGCCTCCCACCCCTCCCCTCTGACAGCTTTCAGTCCGTTCTGTATATCTATGATTCTGTTTCTATTTTCTTTGTTAGTTTGTTTTGTTCATTAGATTCCACATATAAGTGAAATCATATGGTATTTGTCTTTCTCTGACGGGCTTATTTCACTTGGCATAATATTTTTAAATATGATTGCGCTCTTTGGTGAAAAGTAATTATAGGCAGAAAATGCTGAAAATGGAGGAATATTTACAAAAGCGTCCATCAAGGCTTCTTTTTCTTTTTACTTTCAAGATGTTTTCTTCAGGATGCTAGAAGACACTTTGTTCCTTGTAGGGCCACATGATGTTCTTGGTATTATAGGGAATTAGACAGTGGTACAGTGACAAAATGCTGGCCCCATATTCTGACTCATGCCTGCTTGCTTACCATATCATGTACCTGAGCACTGATTTTTTTTCCCTGTGGAAACAGCTTCCACCATTGGGATAAAAGGCTTCTTCTTTTATTTTAATTTAATTAAGTGAAGTATTTAGACTCTAAAGGTGAAAGGATGTATAAGACACAAGTCCTGGCTTCCAAGAATTCAGAGTCTATAAACAGATATATAAATAAGGAATTATAGAATTGTACACCTGAAACCTATATAATTTTATTAACCAATGTCACCCCAATAAATTCAATTTTAAAAAAGAATTATAACATAGTGCTATTTGTGCTTTGATACTGACATTTTGGCTAAAGATTGAAAGTATTGATCCAGAAGATGAGTAAAATGGATTGTTCTGACCTGACTTACCTTTTAAAGTCTAAAAGTGGCTATTTGGTTTTTATTGCTGAAGAAATAAAAATGATTGTGTATTTATGCAAAGATAAATTTGCTTCCTCTGTTGGTGTATGAGGGATTCAATTCAGCATTACTGAATATACAGTGACTTCAACAAATTAAGTTGAATTTTTTTCTACCATGAAAAGCCAGAGGCAGGCAGTTTCTGTTGTTTTGGTGACTGAAAACACCAGGCCCTAGGTCTCTGTCTTCCTGTCTCTTTGGAAGGCCAGAATACTGCATTAGCTCCCGTCATCACATACTATTTTAGAAAGAAAAAAGAGGAGTAATGGTAAATAGGAAAAAATATAATATCTGTAACATGAGAACAAAAATGTTTCCATATACTCTTAACAGAAGCAGGGGTCACATGGCCAGCCCTAGCTGCAAGGGAGTCTGGGATTACAAGTGTACTTTTTTTTTTTTTAACACCAGTGCAGTGTGTAACAATGAACAAAATCAGGAATCTCTTAGTAAGGTAAAAGGAAAGCACGGATATTGCATAGTCAATCAGGAGTGCCTGACACATACCATTTACCATAAGTTTTTTTTAAAAAAGAAAGAGAGAGAGAGAGAAATAGAAAGGAGTGTGATTAACTATCTGAGGAGATAGTCTGCTACCATAACCGGGTGTTGGTGTATAAATAACAGTCTTATTAGAAGCCAGAACTTAATTATAAATGGTTGAGATTGTGCATGTAATTTCAAAGTTATTTCTATAGGAATAAATATTCTGGTCAACTGACAGGTATGATGTGATGAGAAACAAAATATTTATTGTCTCCAGAAATAGTCTTGTAAGGTGACTTAAATTTCTACTTTTTTAAAAAAAGAACTTTTTAAAGAATCTCTTACACAACTATTAAAAGTAATGCAATAGGCCCTAACTGGTTTAGTTCAGTGGATAGAAGGGTCCCAGGTTCAATTCTGGTCAAAGGCATGTAACTTGGTTGCAAACTTGACTCCCAATAGGGAGCAGGCAGGAGGCAGCTGATCAATGTTTCTCTCTCATCCATGTTTCTAACTCTCTGTCCCTCTCCTTTCCTCTCTGTAAAATCAGTAAAATATATTTTTAAAAAAGAAGTAATACAATGGTAACTTGTGGCTTAGGGCAATTGGTTTCACAGGTTAATACTGCCTTTTGCAGGGAACATTGTCTAAGGGAGTGGTACTCAAGAAAGATACATTTGAGGTCACAGCAGTGAGGATGTCACATTGGGAAACCAAGAATGTCTTAAGTCCTATGAGTGTTTTGATAGGATGGAAACAAAAGCAAGAAAAATAATTCTGAAAGCACCTGATAAAATGGCAAAATAGTGTGGGATGTAAACAAAGCCTAGTGTGTTGTTGTTGTTTTTCACTAAGGACTAGTTCTGTACAAGAAATTATCTAATGGTTAAAGAAGAGTGGAGAAACAGGTAAACCCAGTTCAGATATCAGATCAATGCTCACTGCAGATCTACTGAAGTGAGATGCTTGGGTCTGTGACTAAGATGGAATAACAGACTGGATTTACCCTATTCCTGTAACAAATAAAAACCCAAAGGATGAGACATATGAAGAAATGGATTTCAAGACATTGGGTAGCAAGCAATTAAGGACAAGGATGTCTGAAGAACAGGGAAGTGATGTCGTTGCCATAGCTGCCCCCAGCTTCCTGCTTTGGGAGTTTCTAGGCCATGGCAGGAAGAAGGGGCATTCAGACAGATCCCAAAAGATTCCTTGAGTTGAGGAGATGGAGCTGACAGTCAGAGAGACCAAGGAAGCTAGAGTTTGTAGGATCAGGAACTGGAGGTAAGAGATCAGTACAGAAAGAGAACTCCAGAGATGTTTAGGGGTTCCACATAGAGTATTCAGCAGAATACTGATAGGCGATACATGTGGAGAATTATAGCAACCATCAGAGGAGATGAAAATGAGCAGAAGAACAGTACCCAGTGCTCATATGGGGCCAGAAGGAGTGCCTGTTCTCACCCACTAGTCTCATAATTCATGGGACATCCTGTAAGGTACACAGCTGAGTGTGGCCTCAAGAGTAAGAATAATTAGCCCTCCACTAAACTGAGTTTGGTCCCACTCAATAAATCTTTAAAGAAAGCCCTGAAGAGATCACACCGTTTCCAAGTAATGTAATTGCCTCCCTGAAGAATGATTTAAAAATATTCATAGGAAAACAAATATATACAGAAGTCAACAAGGTAAGATTCACAGTGTCTATCATCCAAAAAAAAAAAAGACCAGTCATGCAAAGGAGAAAGAGAATATAACCCATTAATGAGGAGAGAAATTAATCAATTGAAACTAACCCAGAACTGAGGCAGATGTTAGAATTAGCAGACAAGGACATTAAAGGAAAAAAAACCTGTCATTATAACTCTATTACATGCATTCAAAAATTAAGTTGAGACTAGAAGAAATAAAAAAAAAGACTCAAGTTGATTAGTGAAACTGTTGTGACAGCCAGTCCAGCCAATTAACACATTTCTTAATTGCCAATGGAAATGATTCAGTGAATGAAACGCAGCAAAATCAATCTAATAATGATTTCACTATAATATCTCTAAGAGTTAATTCAATCCAGTGCAAAGGAAAAGTTTGATTTAAAAAACTGACATACCTATATTCCCTGCTTGCCCCAGGTCTTCACAAGCTCACTGGCAAGTTGAGGACATCTAAGTGACCTGTCTTTACTAAACACAGTGGCACTTGCTGTATAACCAGGTGATACATAAAAGGTGCTGAGGTGGGGAGTAAAAAATAAAGTGCTCTCCTTTATTCAGTCTGGAGTCCCCTTGTTTATAGCTGTCTCTGGAGTAGCTGTGTCTCTTCTCTTTGAGATCTGGCATCCTAGACAGGAAGGCTTTTACACCCAGCGGTGCATGTGCTTTAACACGATAGCCATTCACACTGAGTGCCTGCCTTAAGTGATCCTAGTGTCCTCACAACAACACACTCAGAGGATCGAGAAGTTGTAGGCTCTTTCTATGTAGTTGAATACACATCTACAGCCTGTATCACAGCCGATTGCAAAAGAGATTCTTCTCAGAGAAAATTTCTCTAGGCAAGGATTCTCTCTCTCTCCTCTCTCTCTCTCTCTCTCTCTCTCTCTCTCTCTCTCTCTCTCTCTCTCTCCCCCCCTCCCTCCCCCACTTCTCTCTTTTCCTCTCTCTCCCTCCCTCCCTCCTCCCTCCCTCTCCCCCACCTCTCTCTCTCTCTCTCCACAGAGAGAAGCACATTGCTGATGCCAAGTCCATGAAAATCACTCTTTATAGTGGCCTCCCAATCAATAAGGAGCTTTATTTGCTGTGTGTCACACCCTCTATTCATTGTGTCCACACAGCCCAGTTGGCTCAGAAAAGGCAGCACAAAGACCTGCCTCAACTCCACAGGGCTCTGCAGGGAGAGCCTGTGCTGGGCCTAGGAGCTCGGGGACCTGGCTCCAACTCTGCTGTTAACTCACTACTTGGCCTCAATGTCTTCTGCTTTTAAATGAGGCGACTGAACCAAATGATCTCCAAGGGTCGACCAGATTCAAAAATCGGCTATTACATGATCCTAGGGCTAGGCGTATGTCATCAGTGAACTGGCTGTGGCCTTTCAGTAGTGAGACTCAGGACTGGCCTGAGCCATTGTTGGGGGGAGAGAGGAATGAACAACTTCTGCGATATTTAGCCACTGGATCTGCACCGGCCTCCTGGTAGACAATGTTCCTTATTGACATCGTTACCATAGCAACCGGAGTGTCATTTGGCACTGGGGTTTAGGGAAGCTGTCAAGGTCTATAATTTAAGAGAAACAGATTTTCATTTCTCCACAATGTCAGCTAATTCTCCCAGTTATCCATTTTAGCAATCACATACACGTCCCCAAAGGGCATTCATTAAATCTAGACAGATAACTCACCAATCCAGCACAGTGAGTGGTAGCATGATGGTCAGAGGGAATATAGTATTGTCACCTTGGAGTCTGAAGTAAAGTACCTCTACCCTGTAGTGAGTTCTTTCCCCTCTGGGGCCTTGCTTTCTGACCTGCACAATGGTAAAGATGGACAAGGCGGTCTCTAAAGTGGCCTTTAGCTCCAATATTCCAGCCAGAGGTTTGCAAATTGTTGGCACAAAGACCACATTCAGCCCACAGATGTAGTATGTTTGCCGTGTCTTGTGTAAGCCAGAGAGCATTCTAATTCTAATTGAAAAGTTTTAAAAATTTGGACTTTTCACCTAGTAATCCAGATTGCTGGCTTATTTTGTCAGTCTGATGACGCTGAGCTGAAATGCCCCATAGCAAGTCTCAGCTGGGCCTGGATTTTTCAGGGCTCATCATCTCTATTCTAGAGCTGATCACCAGCTCAGGGCAAGTGTCAGCTCCACTGAGCACGTTCCGCCCAGCCAGCTTTGCTCCTTTACAGTCTGTCCCATCTAGGCATTTGTGTGTTTTGAGCAGATGCTTAGCACTTGTAGGATAGAGCTGGCATGGTTCTAACTCTCTTTACATCACTAATGTAGTCATTTGCCAATGGTGGTGGTAGAAGTCAGAAACTGGTTCTAATCAGAGACTTCCCTGGACAAGAAATGGACAAAACTTTGGCTGCTTTGGTCTCTCATACTCATAATCAGACCCAGGCAATCATATCTAGGGGTTGGAATTCTCACTGACAGTGTATCAGTCATGTGATCCCATGCTCCGTGACTCACAGCAAGTCAGTAATTTTATATGACTTGGTTTCTCAGATATGAAATGGGTTGATTTCACACAAGGTTCCTTCTAAAGTCCCTGAAGCAATATGAAGAATTCTGCATAGGCTCATATTTAAAGCTGCTAGGTGTGTGTGTGTGTGTGTGTGTGTGTGTGTGTGTGTGTGTGTGTTTCAGAGCTGTGTATGTCTGCTTACTTTACAGTACTGTTTTGAGATTGTAAGTACAAAGTCTACACCCATAGTCATAACTAGTGATAGGAACTGGGCCAGGACAAAAACCAGAAAGGACCTCATCTGTAGCCAATGTTCCCTAAGAGACAGATGCAGTTCCGGATTCGATGGCAGAATTGGCAGTTTAAAGAGGGCCAGTGGTAACTCACAGGAAAAATGAGATCTTATTAAAAAAAAAAATCTGATGCTGAAACCCGAGGCGAGAGCAACAAGTACAAGAAAGGATCAGCAATGGGATTGTAGAGGTGGTCTTTCTCTGCATTAATAAATGCTGCCAAATGCCTTCGTCCTCCCTCCAGATGCTGGCTTTATTGGGAAATGTTAGCCTTGGACAGTCTAAGAGGAGACATAGGTGCTTTAATAATTGACATCCAAAACTGTATTCCAGCTCAGCCTTCCCAATGAGACTCCAGTTCAAGCTGCGTAGCCCCTCTGAGCCTAAGGGCCCTCACTGTTGAATGGGCAGGCTGACCTGGGCACCCTGGGAATACTGGGATTTCATGGGCAAGCTGACCTGGGCACCCTGGGAATACTGGGATTTCATGGGCAGGCTGACTTGGGCACCCTGGGAATACTGGGATTTCATGGGCAAGCTGACCTGGGCACCCTGGGAATATTGGGATTTCATGGGCAAGCTGACCTGGGCACACTGGGAATACTGGGATTTCATGGGCAGGCTGACCTCAGCACACTGGGAATTCAGATAGCTTGTGTGGGTATCCCAGCTCTGCCACATCCTAAGTATAACTTCCATGAGTTACCAAGACTTGCTGAGTCTCAGTTTCTTCACCTGTAAAATGGGGTTGTAATAGAGCCCTCCTCATAGAGTGGTGAGAAAGGGATAATCCACATAGAGTGCTTAGCACAGTGCGTGCCTCATACCAAAGAACTGAAAATTTCTCAGATAATGTTCTTCTTCTTTATAACTATTGAACATTTTAGAATCTTTGCCAAAAATAATAATATATCCTTTGTTGCTTGACTATGCTAAGCACATTCAATATCTACAAAATAATACAGATGAGTATTATGATTACCACTTTTAAATAGAAAAACACAATCTCATCATGTTTCAGAACTTGTCTCAGGTCAGAGCCGAACTATAAACTCTAACTGCAAAGTGTATGCTCTTAAAGATGACCCTGTGCTACTTTCATTCAATGTGCTGTCAACACCAGCGAGAATGCATATGGGCAGTCGCTCTGCTCTTGAGGGGTTGAATGAATGAAGGTTTCTGCACAGGAGTTCCATAGAAGACTGTGCTGCCCGTGAGAATGGCTACTCAGACCTGTGTATGTTTTTAAAGGGTCAATTTGGTTTTGATATTTGATTTTTTTACTAATGTAATCATCTTAAATTTATACCTTCTCCCAACATTTGACTTGTAATATTCCCCTTACCCGTAAAACCCAGGATAATTAAAGAGAACCTCCATGCTGTTAAGAAGCAAACTGGCACCAGTACCACCCAGAGTGTTCTGAAAAGGACCTTTTGAACTTGAATAGTATAAGTATTAGTATTGGGTGCATATATTTGTAGAAACCAGAAGTCATAATAAGCCAAAAAAAAATTAAACCTGCCAAGGTCTAATTCAAATTTGAAACAGAAATCCCCAAGGAATAAAATATACCCCATTTGTCAGCAACTGACCCCCACCCTGTGTTAGCCACCCTGCCCCCATCTCCAACCTCGTTTTGCTTTCCTCTACTCTCTAGTCAGCGCTGCCTTTGGCAAGCAGTCAAGAAGTGAACAAGAGAGATGGAAGCCCTCTGAGTATCTGACCCCTTGCTGGCCATTCAGCCATGCAAGCTGGGAAACTAGTTGTTGTTTTTTAAATGTTGCCTTTCTTTTCCTTTCACCCCTCTAAGGAGCTGCCTCTTTCTCCTCCCCATCACCACAGAAGGAAAACAATCGCAAGCATTACTATTCCCATGAAAAGGGGCAGTCACACGGGCTGTGACTGCAGGCTCGCTGGAACTGCTCTAGGATGCTGCCAGGGACTGAGAAGGGACACACTCCCATTGCTCCAGCTCACACTAGGCCTGGCATGGTCAGAGGAAGGACACAGAGCCGTGAGGGGACAGGCAGGACGTGGTGCTTGCAGACCGACCATTCTCCCAGGCCTCACTAGAGTCTCCTCTGTGCAAGATGATCCCTGGTGTGCAAGTCTCCTGTTAGAAATGCATCACTCTGTGTATTTCTTTTCTTCTTGGCCTTTTAAGAACCACAGGGAACTCTTCCCTAACCTGAGGTGTCTCCTTGTGTCGCTTTCAGGAATTGAGACGCTCACCCAGGACACACTATGGTGCTTCAGCCAAGTGAAAGGCACTATCGAGATTGGAGCCACAGAAGGTAGGCAACAGCCCTCCTCCCCATTCTCCTTGCTTCCTTGGGGTCTGTGCTGGGTCCAGATTGGAAAAGTTTCATCATTGTGTCCATAAATGTAAGTCGCAACACATTTCAGAGTAACATTCAGAGTTCTTTCTGCCCTTTTTTCCTGTTGAAGTTTGTTGTCTTCACACTGAAATGAACTTCCTGTGGAATAGGTTTGCAGAGAGAAAGAGACCAAAAACTAGGCAAGTCTCATTTAGAATGGTCTCCGAGTCCAAACATTTCAAGATAGTCAGAGAGATGTTAAGCTCTTCCTCTGTTCTCTGTTGAAGATCACTTGCTACTACACATGAAGCACACAGGGAAAATGAAGAACTGTGTCTAGTCGTATAACGTGTGGGTACTTTGGGTCATCCCCATGTCAGCATATAATTGCCTTTCTGGCTCTCAGGAGATATTCCTGTACCAGGACGCTTTACGTGGGATAATGCATTTCTTTTCCTCCTCCTGAAAAACTTGCTTTAAATTCTCTTCATTTTCTTCCTTTATAAGTCTGAGCTTGGAGACCTCTATGACTCCCTCAATGGATATCTGCATTTCAAAAGAGCTGAATGATAGGCACTTGGAAGGAACTAGAAGAGCACTTCTGGGTGTTTCAAATCAAGGTTTAGCTGTTCTAGTGGAACACAGTACAGGTTGTCTGAAACAGATTTCTCTGCATTGGTGGTATGTGTAGATACCAGATGTGGTATAGCATGGGTCTAACACTAATTTTAATGAGTGAGGGGGTAAACAGTTGACAAGTTGACAGAGTTGGACTTTAATATGGAAACTAACATGCAAACATGCATGTAGACTTGGGGGTCATTCTATAGCATTATAATTCTGAGTACAACATAATTTGAGCAAAAACTATTTTGAGTAATTCGAAAGAGGTGTTTTTTTTTTGTTTTTTGTTTTTTTTTAAATAAATCTTTATTGTTCATATTATTACAGGTGTTCCTCTATTTTTTCCCCCATAGCTCCCCTCCACCTGATTCCCCACCCCACCCCATGCCCTTACCCCCCGCCACTGTCTTCATCCATAGGAGTAAGATTTTTGTCCAATCTCTTCCCGCACCCCTCACACCTGCTTCCCCTGAGAGTTGTCAGTCCACTCCCTTTCTATGCCCCTGATTCTATTATAGTCAACAGTCCATTCTGTTCTTCAGATTTTTTATTCACTTGATTTTTAGATTCACTTGTTGGTAGGTATGTATTTGATGTCATTTTGTTGTTCATAATTTTTATCTTTACCTTTTTCTTCTTCTTCCTCTTCTTAAAGGATACCCTTCAGCATTTCATGTAATCCTGGTTTGGTGGTGATGAACTTCTTTAGCTTTTTCTTGTCTGTGAAGCTCTTTATCTGACCTTCAACTCTGAATGATAGCTTTGCTGGGTAGAATAATCTTGGTTGTAGGTTCTTGCTGTTCATCACTTTGAATATTTCTTGCCACTCCCTTCTGGCCTGCATAGTTTCTGTTGAGAAATCAGCTGACAGTCGTATGGGTACTCCCTTGTAGGTAATTAACTGTTTTTCTCTTGCTGCTTTTAATATTTGCTCTTTGTCTTTTGCCCTTGGCATTTTAATTATGATGTGTCTTGGTGTGGTCCTCTTTGGATTCTTCTTGTATGGGGTTCTGTGTGCTTCCTGAACTTGTAAGTCTATTTCTTTCACCAGGTAGGGAAAGTTTTCTGTCATTATTTCTTCTAATAGGTTTTCAATATTTTGCTCTCTCCCTTCTTCTGGCACCCCAAAAATTCAGATGTTGGTTTGCTTAAAGTTGTCCCAGAGGCTCCTTACACTATCTTCATATTTTTGGATTCTTTTTCTTTTTGTTTTTCTGGTTGGATGTTTTTTGTTTCCTCATATTTCAGATCTTTGGTTTGATTCTTGGGGTACATTGATCTACAATTGAGTTTCTGTATATTCTTTATTTCAGACAGTGTATGCTTCATTTCTGACTGATCCTTTTCCATTTTTTTGGCATTCTCATTAAGCTCCTTGAAGGTCTCATCAAGTTTCTCAGTGGTTTTAAGAAGATTCTTGAGTAACCTTATACATGTGGTTCTGAACTCTATGTCATCCAGTAGTTTGCTTTCCTCCGTTTCTTTCATTCGTGACATGTTTCTTTGTCTCCACATTTTGGCTGCTTCCCTGTGTTGATGGAGTAGCTTTGTGTGGTAGGTGACCTATAGGGGGCAGTAGCTCAGCCTCCCCAATCACCTGATGTGGACGCTCTTGGTACACCCCTTTATGGGCTGAGTGCAAAGACTTGGTGTAGTTAAGCCTTAATTGCTGTTGGTATACTGGGAGGAATTGACCTCCAGGCCAATTAGCTGTGAGCACTCGCTGTGTCTATAATGGAAGAACTGCTGCGCTGAAGACACACTTATGGGGCAGGACTTGTTTCAGTGGGGCTTTGGTGCTCACTGAGTCTGCCTCTTGAATGTGTCACTTATGGATGTGAGGAGTTGAAATCTGGTGTCTCACTCTGACCACTAGGTACACTGGCTTCTGGATTTCCAATGGGGTGCAGGTCAGCTACTGTCTGAGGCCACCCAGCAGGAGCTACAGTGAGAGCTACAGTTTTCTCCTCTTTGCTTGTGGTTTGGAGGTTTTGGAGCTGTCTGACTGGGGCTGCAAGTTTGCTAGGTTAAGCTGCGATAGGGCAGGGCTTTCTTATGCTAAATACACTGCTTGGAGCTTGGGTGGGTTTGTAGGTTGTGCAGGGCGGGGTCTCAGGGTGTCACTAGGCTAGGGCGTGGCAAACAGCAATGGCTGCTAGTTAGCCGGCTCTGTGTCCCCGATGGCGTCCCAGAGTCCCGTGCCCCAGTGCCGTAAACAATTATTCCTGCGTGCAGCTCTGCAAGCAAGCCACCCTCACTGGCAGACAGCCCAGCTTCTCCCCGTAGGAGTTTGGGTCCCCCACGTCTCCCCAGAGACTGGATTTCAGAGTAATAGGGGGCTTGTCTCCCTTCAGGATGAAAAAAGCAACGCACCCAGTCGCCTGCAGCCAGCCCGGATCACGCGCCTCCGTACCTCAGCTTTTCAGCGCTTGTGCACGTCTCAATGCTCTTTTCTCTTTCCTTCTAGTTGTAGAACTTCCACTAAGCCAGCTTTCCCATGGTTCTGGGTGATAGACGTTTTGTCTTTTAGTTGAATTTTTGAAATTGTTGTGCGAGGCAGCAGTTTAGGTGTTTACCTACGCCGCCATCTTGGATTCTCCTCGAAAGAGGTGTTTTATCTGCATTCTTAGAATAAATAATAACGGATACCCCCAAACCAAATGATTTCTATTTAAATAGTGGGAGAAAGCCTGCTAAAATCAATTAATGAGTAAGTCTAGAAAATTATACTTTTGTATGACATCTATTTTTCAGATGCTCTATCAATAGAGCTTAATAAATGAATGGTCCTCATAAAGCCCCTACAAAGTAGGCAGAGCAGGCTTTATTAGGCCCATTTTACGCCCATCTAACCAAAAATATATTTTAGTGACTTCTATATGGCAGCACTGTCCTAGGCATTCAAGATGCGGATGGGGGAAAAATGACTTACTCCCTAACCTCATGAATCTTAAAAAACCAAAGCTCAAGTCAATCAGTTGTTTTAAATCTTGGGCACAATTCAAAAATCACTTGTGCTTTTTAAGCAATAGAGACTTTCAGGTCCCTCAAGAACTACTGAGTTAGAGGTTTGGGAACCTGGGTGACGCAGTGTGTTTTAATGAGCTACCCAGACAATTCTGATGCTGTGGACTGGCTTTGAGGACCACCAGGTTAGATGAGTTGGTCCAGGGTATCAGTTACTCTCAGTCTCTGGACTTAAGTCTTGCCTTTGTGACTGGCTCCCCACCCACTGTAAGGATTCTGAAGGTCTACTCCAGCTATAGCTCTTATCAATTTAGGACTTACCACATGGTGAGTACCTCACTGAGTGCTTAAGACAAGTTAAGGTAATGTAGAATTCAAAACTCCAGCCCTTTAAGTATTGTTTTGAAGACAGAAATTCTCATTTAGTAGTTTGGAATGGGGCCCAGGAACCTGAATTTTTACACATGCTCTCAGATGATCCTCATGGATGAACTGAAGAGGGGTTTAAATGTTTACTGCACTGGATTAATAAGTAGCCTGTTTGAACTAACTGTGAATTAAGTCACAGAGTTAGAGTGACAATCAAGCCTGAATTTGGAAAACCACTTCAAAGTGGGTGAATAAAGGGAGAATCAGGTTGGAAACTAACACATTGCCCCTGGCATCTAGATTCCTGACATTACTGAACCTGCACTAATACTGTCCCAATGGTAGTTGAGTATTTGTTGAGTGAATGAATGAATGACTTTCACTTGGTAAAAATCAAGGTTCTTAAAAAGTAGGTTTTTGTTTTTTTTTTTTAAATTGGCCGGCTTTACCCAACCCGGTTTTCTATACTGATCAGAGTCAATAAATATTATTCAACTTTGCCTTCCACTTTACTTATTTGCATTAACGACTTTTTCATTCCATTTCTACCACTTTCTAGATGGTGACTTTGGCCAAGTCACTTAATGTCTCTGTGCTTAAGCTCCCTTGTCTACAAGGTGAACATATCCAGTAGGATGGCTGTAAGGGCTAGGTGAATTTTTAAAACAATACACACACACACACACACACACAACAATCTCTGGATTGTTATAAGATGCACAAATTGTATTTATTGTATTATAAATGCAGGGATGAGACAGGTGATGTGACAAAAAGATAAATGTTTTAAAGCAATTTTTTTTAAAAAAATCAAAATTTATGCAAAGAATCCATGATGAACAAAATATCGAAATATTAAATAGAGACAAGACCCGGATTACTGATTTATTTTTCCTTTCACTGCAGGTTCCAGTATGGCTTAGTGTGGCACTGTTACTGCTAATTTACTTTAATGAGCATTTGGGGTATCAATTAGTAGGCTAAAATTTTTCACATCCCGAATTATTCAATAGGACATTAGATGAATTACACTATGAGTTCAGCAATAAACATTTAGTGAGGGCTTATTACATCCAAAGCACTTTGCCAAAAAGTGAGAGTTATAAAGATAAATAAAACATAGTTTAAGCTTTCAAGGAATGCACCATTTAAGGGAGGACAGGAATTGGATCATAATAATAAGGCATTACATCAATAAATATAGTACAAGGCAAGGTGAGCTAAAGAGAAAGTACTTGACAAGAGACTATAGTACTGTGAATACAGAAGAGGTAGAAATTTCATATATGTGGGGGGACAAAGATGGACTTAATGGAAAAAAGGCAGGTAAGATAGAACTTAAATGATTTTTTAAAAAATAACATTTATTTTTCTCCTTTTCTGACAACTAAAACAATATGTTCTCAGTGTAGAAAGTTTCAAATATAACTAAAATAATCAGAAAATCAATTTTAACTATAATCCCACAACCAATCAACAGTGGTAAAAATTTCTGATAAGTCTTTCTAACTTCTTGACTATGTGTATATTCATCAATTAACTCAGTCAACAAATAAGTACTATCTACATAATACTGTGAAAGGGAGTGGTTAGTTTATAATGAATAAAATCAACATGATTTTTTTCCACCAAAGTGGAGTCATCCTGGAAATGCTCCTTTGTAAATAGATGTTTTCACTTAACAATATATAATTATCATTTTTCATATTATGAAGAGTAGGTATCCTAATTTATTTATTCAAGTGTTCAAGACTTATAACAACACTTTTAGGAACATCCCTAATAGCTCATCTGCATTTATCCAGGAAAGCTATTATGGTAGAGTATCAAGAGCACATGTTTTACAATAAAATTTGGCCTCACTCCTTATTGGCACAAAGCAAGTCACTGCAAAATTTTATGATTTTATTTCCTGATATGTAAAGTTGAGATAATAAAATCTACCTTGATGAGCTGCTATAAGAATATAATTACATGGATATTTTAAACAATAGAGTACATAGGAAATGTTCAGTAGTTACAATTAGTTAATTTTTTAAATTCAAAGCATCAATGGTCTTTTAGAGAAACTAATGACTTACATATTCACTATAATTTATAATAGAACCCATTTCTCAAACTCTCCAATTTAAGACATTTAAAATCTGGATTTACAGTATCTTTTTCATTTTTCACACTTCTCTTTCTTCTTTTTTAAAATTGAGATACAATTGACATATTTAAACTTATAAAATGTAATATGTCAATTGTATCTCAATTTTAGGTATACAATGTGTTGATTTGATACTTTTACATAATTGACACTTCTTTGACTACTCAAGTGTCTCAGAAAATTTCATGAAGCAGAATTGACACATAAAGAGGAGATAAGTTAAAGTGATGTGAATACTATGTGCAAAGGTCCTGAGGTTTGTACACTCAGAAAAAGAAAGGACTTTATTTTGCTGGGGCATGGAGTACCTGCAGAATCAAAGTGAAAGACTAAGATGGAAAGGTAGGTGGGACCCAGGTTGTAAGGTGCTTGAAGGACAGCAAATGAGACTCTACATCCCAGGCCACTGCAATTGCTGAGGCCTGGAAAAGTTATTGCTGGGCCACACAGACCTAACTGAAGTCGTGTCAGCTCATTTCAGGCAATGGTGATGCAAGTGATTTATTGGTAAAGTACTATCACTCAAATTCATTTATTCATTCATTTAGGTATTAAACGGATATTTACCAACTAGCTTCTGGGTCAGGTTAATAAGACATGTGATATACACATAAAACATCGTTCTCTAATGAGAGACTTGGGCAACAAAAAAGGTAGAAAAGTAGAAGGTCCTCTGAGGTTTTAATGAACACTAAGACAGATATAAACAGGATGGCATCAGAGAATTCTTGGAGGAGGACACTTCAGGGTGGGGCACCAGGGAAGGCCTTTCTGAGGAGATGGCACCTGAGCCAAGGCTTGAAGGATGGGAATGTGCCAGTGTTCAAAGAACCCTACCTGGGTCATTGTAGGTAGTAATGAAACGAGCACTGTACAGGCCCAGCGCCAGGGAAAAGAGGTGGTCTTTTCAAAGCACATACAAGAGCCCAGAGTGCCTTGAGTTGGGTGTGAGAAAGCTGTGTGGCCTGAAAAGAGACAGAGAGGTGGGCAAGGGCTCGATGGGACAGGACCTTTCGGTCGCTTTACATAGTCTGGAATTTCTTTTGAGAATCATGGGGCTCCTCACCATTGCAGGAGCTTAAAGAGTAAAATAAGTTCTTATCAGAATTCTGATAAGAGACACCAAGGCTTTGTTTGAGTGGAGAAGGTGCCGATAAAGGGGAAAGCAGGGACTACAGACCTATTGTGGAGATGATGGACTGGATCATAGAGGAAAGGAAAGGAAGGAATTAAGACAGCACTTGGTGCTGGCCTTGAGCAATTGGGTGGTCTGTGGCCACCAGTTACTGGGACTGGGAAACCTGGGAAAGACACATATTTGGGGATGTTAAAGGGGAAAGTCGTCCCCTCTGTCCTCCTAGGTTTGATAGCTGGGTCTGTGAAATAAACTGACAACAGGCAGGTTAACAGCAGAAAAGGTCTACAAATTTATTTTTTAAATTTACATGCATGGAGGCATCACAGGAAAGGAAAGTGAATACTCAAAAAGGCAGTGAGATTTGAGAGCTCACATACCATCTCAATAAGGGAAAAGAAGGAGGGAGTAGGCCTGTTGGAAGAAAGCCAGTGGTTTTTAGGAAAGATGAATGAGCCCTTAGGAAAATAGATGGGTGATGTGACCATTTGTGACCAAGTCTGTCTGGGTGTGGTGTCTCCTCTAGTCTCTTCTTCTGCGTAAAAGTCCATCTTCCCTGCTTGATGAAATTCTGGAGGAGGGACTTTATGACAGTTGAGTTCCTTCCAGAGGACCTGCCTTTAGGCAGGTAATGAGGGAATTCGGAGAAAGCCTCTTCCTGCATTTGCTGTTTTACAAGTGCTCTCAGCTCTAAATCATCAATGTACCAAAACAGCATATTTTGGGGTGGCCTGTCCTGAACTCCTTGCAGGAGAAAAATAATGAGCTTGATTTCAAGCATATTCAGGGTAAAATGGTAATAAGATAGTCAGGTATAAATGCCCAGTGGGACATTATATATATGAGTGTGTATTCTTCAGAGAGAGAACATGAGAGGGAGAGAGAAATTGGAGGCGTGGCATGGGCAGCAGCACATCAATGGTACTTGGAGCCAGGGAACTGGACGTGGTCACCTCCGTCATGCAGACCGTGTTGGTGTGCAGCCAACAGACCCCTTGTCCGTGGCGCGAAGCTTTGGGTACTTTGCTGTGGTTGGGATCGTTCACGTAGTTTAATTCTTGGGAGACACTTAGACGTGGAAAGGTTCACCGTGTGCAATTCTTGCATTGGATTTGCGCAGCATGTACATTTCACATAATATATGATTTCATCTCATGAAGTTTCATACTATGTCAGCATAGAAGTGCTTCACATGCTAGAAATTGCCCACTCTGAACATCATACAATTTCTTCAGACATGGTGTATGAGTCTACGCGTGGGAAGAAGTCAGAATTATCTGATGGGACTTAGGAGGGTTGTTGTTGTTCTTTATTCTGACTGCAATTCCGCATTCTGCAGTTCTGTCACTAGAGCTCATGTCATCTTAATTGCAGGAAATAACTGTGCTATGTATTCTGTTTAGCTCCATGGGCACGATCTTCTTTTCTTCCCCTCCTGCTGAAAACGTAACTCATGTCCAGGGAAGTACGGGGCCTTGTATTGATTCAGTTCTCTAATGAGAGTAAAATATCAATTTGGTTGCGATGTGAGGTGTGTGCTGTGCACCCTAAACTAAAAGCTGATGGTGGCGTGTGGCCTCCTATCAGAGAGGAGACCTCTACCTAAAACATTTGCAAGGCCCAGCTGGCATGGCTCAGTGGTTGAGTGTCGACCTGTGAACCAGGAGGTCATGGTTTGATTCCTGGTCGGGGCACATGCCCGGGGTTGTGGGCTCCATCCACAGTAGGGGGCGTATAGGAGGCAGCCTGTCAATGATTCTCTCTCATCATTGATGTTTCTATCTCTCCCTCTCTCTTCCTCTCTGAAAAATAAATAAAAATAATTTAAAAAAAAAAGAAAAGAAACATTGGCCAGGCTATCTGTTCTTTTCACTGATGTTTCAGAAATCTGGGGATTTTTAGCTTTCCTTCCGTGATTATGACTCTTTGCCATCACCAGAAAAAGACATATATGGAGAGGGTTGTCTCAAAGCAGTGTAAAGACAATGACCTTCTCATTTTATAGAAAAACGTCTGCGATTGACAGATAACCTTTCTTAGAAGTGTATGCTACATAAGCGGCACAGGGTGATTTAACTTCACCCCACAGATCTTAGACTTAGAGATGGAAGGTGGAGTCTCGCTTGCCTCGCACTCACTGCATGTTGATGGGTGGCTGTGATAAGAACTCCAGTTTCAGGAAGAAAAACTCTTGTTTGGGGGTAGAAGCTTTCTGGATTAACAACCTCAAGCCAGCAACATAGAGTTATTAATCAGGCATTCATTTGAAGTCAACTTACCCCTAACTTTAAACTGGGTTCAGCAACCCAGTTAGTGACCTTAGATCACCAAATGGGTTTCAAACCTTACTGTGCATGTGACTCACCTGGGAAACATGCTAAAATGCATATTCCCAGGGCCTATCCCTAGAGAGCCTGATTCAGAAGGTCTGGGATGGCGTCAGCGAGCTTGCTAATTGCACAGGCATCCCAAATAATTCTAAGGCCGGTCGATCCAAGAAAGACATTCTTTCTTTCCTTACATCAGAGGGCTATGCGAGAGCAGAGCCCATAAAACATCTGAACACATTCTGAGTGCTTTTAAAGGAAACCAGAATGCCAATGAGTACAACATACTACCCACCCCGAATCTGTGCCCCAGGCACTGAAGGGAGTGAGAGCAAAGCTTTCCTCTGTGTGTCAAAAGGAAGCCCGCGATCTCCTCTTTACATCCTGTTGTCTACAAAGAGATTTCCCAGCCACTTTCCTTTGTACGGGGCTCCAGTCCGCTAGAAGCAAAATTGGTCTGATTATGAGCAAGTTGCCAGGAGATGAAAGCATTTCTCTGGGCTGTGGTGGAGGATGTCTTGATACGAGAGCTGTGGGCTTGCTGTGCTCTGAAGGTGGCCTGGTGGGAAGTGTCGGCATGGGAAGCTTGTGGGGCTCTGTGGGGGGCAGGAGGGGGCGAGAGAAGCAGGTTCTGTGCATGGCACTGAGGTCAGACATCCTGTTCTCTCTGTAAACTTTAGGAAATTAAACATTCCCAAGCCAAGGAAGAGAAAAAGTTCCATGGCTGTTTATTTCACCCTTACCCTAATGCCAATCACTTGAAGCGTGTTTGATGAGCAAATATTTATGAAGCACCTACTATGTGCCAGGCACCGGATTGGGTGAACAAGACACTGTTTCTCCCTTCCTGTAAGCATTTACCTTCTTCTGAGGGATATCAACGAGTGGATGCCAGTTACAATCCAGTGTGGGTGTGGAAAGTGCTAGAAAAAGAGTAAGCCACCCAACCCAATGCGCAGCGGGCTAGGGGTCAGAACTGGGGAAGCCTACTACTAGAGTAACTGGCAGCCAATTCGAGACCTAAGGGAGAACCAGGAATTAGCCAGGCTTTTTAGGCCATGGACCCAAGTTTTATTTAGGGTTCAATTGTTCCTTTAGGCAAATTACTCATCTTCCGTGGGCTATCCGGAGACGATGTTGAGAGGCTTTGTGGATAAAATCTTGGAAAGAACTGCACAATACCTGACCACGGTAGAATAATAATAATGATAATTCTATTTCCCCAAGCATCCCTGGGCCAGATTCCATACATATAGCTTTGAGTGTATCCTCTCATTTCATCTTTGCACAATGATAAGATATGAGACAACTTTACCTCACTTTACAATGGAGGAAATTGAGGCTCAGCAAGTTCAACAACGCACCCCAGTCACACACCGGTCTGACCTCAGCGTTTGCCTTCCTAAGCATGGTGACAGAGCACTCCTTCAAAGTAGCCTGGCACAGAGTAAGGGCTCCGTGAGTATTTATTGAATGAATGTAGCCTTCAGTAAGTAATTAATGTTAACAAACTAAAAAAAACTATCATTAATACAATAATGAATGTTTTTCTAGAGAATATATACAAAATATACATTGCACATTTCTGCTTTTAACACATATGGGTCCTTGATGTCTTACAAGCCCCCTGGGAGATAACCAGAATAGGTTTATAATTCCACAGTGAAAGTAGTTTAGCTATCACAGATAGTAGATAGATTAGTCCTTATGGAGATGAGGAGATGAAGATTTATAGAGATCATTTAAAATTGCCCAAGGTCTCATAGAGAACAGAGAACAAACTTTTGGATCAGAGATTTTTCTGCTGGGGACCTTCCACTACACAACATGGATTGATGGCTTTGGGGTGGGAAGCACTCCATTCCAGAAGCACGGACTGTGAATTTCAAACATGGTGGAAAATGCAGGGCACTTGTCACAGGGAACCGATCACAGAGAAATTCATCACTCAACATGCTTTCAGCTGCAACACAAAGATGCATCTCAAAATATCTGGAACAGTAAAGGAATTATTATCCCATCCTTAGTTCCACAAATATCTTCTAAGCATCTGCTGTGTGCTAGGCATTGGATGTTCAACAGTGGGGGGAGATAGACAACAGATATATAAATTAGTAAATATAAAATATAAAAATGTAAATGCAATAGAGGAAACTAAGGCAATAGGGGGTACAGGAGTGTGGGTATTCTCTTAAATAGAATGGTTGAGACTTCATGCAAAAAAAAAATGCTCAGAAGCAGTGATATGAAAAAGGCAAGAGATCAAGTCATGTTGGTATCTGGGGAACAGAGTTGCAGGTAGGGGTGACAGCCGGTGCAAATGCCCTGAGGCAAGAGCTTCTCTGGTATGTTCAAGGACACACATAAGGCTAGTGTGGCTTTAGCTGAGTGAACAAAGGGAGAAGTTGTGAGAGATGGAGACAGGAGGTTGATGGCAGGTGGATACAAGAAGGAGCCTTATAGACCATTGTAAAGAGCAGCACTTCTACCTGAATGAGGCAGAGAGCCACTGATTATAAAACACTCTTTCTCAAAGGTCAATCATAAGTGAAAAGGAACCAAGGTCAGAAGCAAGGAGCCCAGTAAAGCAGTCATTGCAGTAATCCCATTTTTTATATAACTCCTGAGGCAGGGAGGGTCCCCCTCTCTCCCAAAGCTGATGAATTTCCTGCTGAAGAACAGCATGGAGGGCTCAGATTCTCTCCACCTTCTTCCCTTGCTGCCTTTGGGATCTCAACTTTTCTTCAAAACAACCACAGTCATTGTGGGTGTCACACTTAGACACAGCAATACCCAGGGAAGGGACATTGGGACTTCAAACAAATAAACAAACTAACTCACAAAACAAGGAACATTTCCCCCCCAAATGTCCCCAGCAAATTTCTTTACGTGTCCCCTTGGCCTCAGTCTGAGTCATATGCCCACTTCTAAACCAACGTTGACAAGGAAATTAGGATTAGCTGAAGTGGCTTACACACTTTGGCTTGCATCCAAGCTTGGTGTAGGATTGCTATCTCTACAATAAAATCTGGACTTTGCAGTAAAAAATGGGAAGCAATCCCCAGCTGTCCAACAACAGTGTTCACTACAGGAAGAAGAGGCACAGGTGGCTTAACCGAGTCTATTGCTACCACTGGGCAAAGGGAGGCAGTTCATTGGCTTGCTCTACATAGAACATCTGGCTCAGGCAAGCCCATTGCCAAGCTTCCCTGGACCGCCTTGAAGCTGGGGTCTGGGGGGTGTGAGATTACTTGCCTTTTGTTTTCTTTTTATGTTGTTAATTAAGCAGGCTCAGCATCATCTCACTTATTGCCTATGTTTTTTGGTAACGGAATTTAAAAGCTGAGAATAAATAATTAAGCACATGGACACTACAAGGTGGTTCCTGGTTTTGTGTTCAAGGTTTCAAGTAAGATTTATGCCTTTTTCTCCAGAATGTTTATTTTTTAATTTATTGGGTAGAGCTTTCTTTAAAAAAAAAAAAAGAAGAAGAAGAAGAAGAAGGTAGCTAATAGTGTCCCTGGGGTAAGAATATTGAATTTCACTTATCCCTTTATTCAGTGAATATGTATTGGGTGGTGTTGGAAACACAGCAACATTTGAAATCTCCAAGGTCTCTGACATTCTAGTGGGTGAGATGGGCAATGAAAAACACAAGCTTACAGAGGCACCAGGTAACTTCAAAGGGTGGAATGCGCTATCCTATATAATAAAATCCCAGCGACCGAATGGCGGAACGACCAGAATGACTGGTCAACCAGTCGCTATGATGCACACTGACCACCATCAAACAGACACTCAGTGCAGGAGCTGCCCCCTGGTGGTCAGTGTGCTCCCACAGTAGGAGCGCTGCTCGGCCGACCAGGATGAGCAGCAGGTCAGAGGGCAGGTCCACAGCCACTAGGCTAACACGGATGAGTGGTGCTCCCACAGCAGGCCACACCCCCCACCAGTGCATAAATGCTGTGCACCGGGCCTCAAGTAAAGACTATAAATGTGGTGCTGAACGGGGAGAGGGGGATGCTACATTAGACAGTTGTTCTGCAAAGGCTTTTCCAAAGAGGTCGCATTTGAGTCAGGACTCAAATAATGAGTAGAAGCCAGGTTCCAAGAGACTTGTTGGAATAGTCACTCAGTAGAACAGTAAGTGCAAAGGCCCTGAGGCAGAAGCAATATTGGTGTGACCAGAAGGGAGGCCGGATTGACTGGAGTGGTGAGTAGATGGATGAGGGTGCAGAGGGAAGCAGAGACAGGCTCAGGTGATGCTCTGCAAGCCAGGTCAGTTATTTGTGCTTCATTCTGGGTACAATGGGAAACCAATAGAGAGGATCTTATTGGACCACTCTGATGTTTTAAGAACATTAGCAAAATGGAGAACTTGGTCATTTGACACTCAAACAGTAACCTAGGTCAGTGGTCGGCAAACTGTGGCTCTGTTGACTAATGAGTTTACTGACCACTGGCCTACAGCATTTCTCCTCCAGGGAGAACTTTAGTAACATAACCTTCCTTAGAGTTGTTTTGTGAAAAATTGAACTTCTCCTTTAAATTCAGACTTTTGTGCTGTTTATGTGTTCTGTGCTTGCTTCTAACCTAGAGATTTTCATACCTCACCTCTCATAGTAAAAAATGAAAATAAAATTTTCAAAATTGCCTGTGGTCTGGTGCTCACCATGGTATCTGTCGAGGACCACAATAGGAACTTGTAAAAATTTAGTTTGAGTAAGTGCCAGGCATCGTTGGGACCACTGAAATTCAGGAGCCCATGGAACTGACAATGTCTTTCCAGTTTGTAGTTTGGAGAATGTGGGATCTATTTTTAAAATGTTATACTTCTCCTCAGCATGGCATTTCCATAATTTTGTCAGCTTTTAAAAAGAAAAGAATCATTATTACCTATTATTGTTTCAGGACTGATTTTTCTGATTACAATTGAAAGCAAACTTTCCCCAAATTATGGCACAAGCCATTTCTCAGGGTGTGCTTCTTACTCTACATCATTCATCAGACATGCCAGGGAGTTTCCGTGCTGACAGATCTATACAAGCGATAGTTAAATAGTAATGGTTCCAACATACTGATATGAAGTGCCCATGAAAACTGATGGCAGTTTTCTACAACTTACCACTCTTACACATGCTTCAGAATTTACGTTGTTGTTCTTTATTATTCCACTAGTGGCCCAGTGCACAAAATTCGTGCATGGGGTGGGGGGTGTCCTTCAGCCCGGCCTGCACCCTCTCCAATCTAGAACCCCTCAAAGGATGTCCTACTGCCGGTTTACAGGGATTGGGCCTGAACTGGCAGTCCGACATCCCTCTCACAATCCGGGACTGCTGGCTCCTAACTGCTCATCTGCCTACCTGCCTGATTGCCCCTAACCACTCTGCCTGCCGGCCTGCTCACCCCAAAATGCCCCCCATCAGCTTGATCACCCACAACTGCCCTCCCCTCTTGGCCTCTAACAGCCTCTACTCGGCCCCGTCACCATGGCTTTATCCAGAAGAACGTCCAGAAGGTCTCCTAGAAGGTCTTCCAGTCTAATTAGCATATTCCCTTTTATTAGTATAGATGAGCCATGTAAAGTGCAGCTTTGCATCAGATGTACCTGGGAATGTGTCTTAAGTAATTTTCAGCTTGCTGAAGATAAGCTTTTTTTAAATAATACTGTTATTTATTAGCATCTTCAATCAATTCATGAAACTAGAACTAAAAACCTAATTCAGAAAATTTATCCAAAAAAAGAACAAGTATTATTTTTTAAATACTTGGGATTCTTTTCACATAAAGTCATATTTTTCAAAAAACATTTTTTATTGATTTTTTTAAGAGAGAAGGAAAGGGAGAGGAAAGAGAAAGAGAGAAAAAGAGAGAGAGAGAAACAATGATGTGAGAGCAGCTGCCTCTTGCACGCCTCCTACAAGGGATAGAGCCTGCAACCCAGCATGTGCCCTAACTGGGAATCGAACCAACTGAGCCACAAGTCATACCTTGTAACCCTATTAGAAACCCAAAGGCACCAGGAAGAACAAACTTACCATAATTAAGAGCATGAACTCTGAACAGATAGTCTGGATTTGAATCCCAGTGGCCACCACTTGCTATGTCACTTTGAATAAATTACATACCTTATTTTAATTTAACTCGAATTTCCTCCTCTGTAGA
Organism: Corynorhinus townsendii; assembly: GCA_026230045.1. NCBI lineage: Eukaryota > Metazoa > Chordata > Mammalia > Chiroptera > Vespertilionidae > Corynorhinus > Corynorhinus townsendii. The sequence goes on along the minus strand of JAPDVU010000006.1, from coordinate 148,292,300 downwards.
ATGGGGGCACGGGTGGAGGAATAGTTTCTTCTTCATAGACTTGTGAGCAAACACAGACAATCCACAGGAAGCGCAGACCCTGATACAGAGGAAGAGCTAAGTAAACATTAGTTATTCTGCTGATTGAAGGCACAGATTACAAGGAAATGAGAATAGCCTGTCACTCCACCACCCAGATGATTACTTCTTTTTAATGTTTAATATTTGATAAGTTTGATCAATTTGTTTCAAAAGGAGATTAAAATGTTCAGCAGACCTGTGTGTTTACTAAAAGGGTTATCTGCACCTGAATGCAAAGACAAGCCTCATTTTTGGAAGAACAATAGATATAATAGAAGATTCTAGGCTAGGGTTCTACCACAGAATGCAAAGCAGTTGAAAGAAAATTGTAAAGAGCTAGTTGCTTCTACATCATAAACAAACACAAGCAATTCATTAATGCTCATGACTCCCAATCAAAGTATTATTTGTCCTCATGACGTTAATAAGAAAATAGGAAACTGTATGCTTTGAACATTTACATTCATAGCATGTTGGAGTTTGAAGGAAATCGGCAGATTATTTCTAATCTCCCCATTTTATAGATGGAGGAACAGGGGTACAGAAAGGAAAACGGACTCTAGGAAAGCTTCCTCGTCCACATTACCACTTAAGGTCTCCACCACCCAGGACCCCCTGTGACGCTGTGGGGTTACATTAGCTCCCTGATATCCCTATGAGTTAAAAAGTACCATGCCTCTGGGGTCCCTGACCTTTGGCCACCACACATCTGTTAGGTTTTTTTGACTGCGTAGTATCAGCCTGTTGTTTTCTTTCACCCAGATGCTGAAACACTTCCTCCTTGCTTACAAATAGGTGCATAGGTATCAAAGAAAGAAAGACAGCCCCCACACCCCCAAGGGCCTCTGTGTGGCTCTTGTCTGACACTCAGGGTAATAACATTGGTAGTGTCATTCAGTGCTCTGTAGCTTCTGATGACATGCTCCCCACCCACAGCATCTCCCGAAACATCCCACACAAACCACTGACTCGCCCCAACTTCTCATGGGCAGGGGTGGCTTGGCAATGGGAAAAACTCATGCCCAGAAATGGTTTTTCTGGATTCCAATGAGGCCATTAGGAGAATGGCTATCTAGCTTGTTTGCCTAATAGAGTGCCTGGCCCTTCTTGAAAATGTGATAAATTTCACATTGCATAAAAATTGTAGCCAGCACCAGCACGTACAGCATCCCAGGCTCAAGGTCTGTCAGCTGCCTTCTAAGGCCTCACTTTTTAGGAGAGGCAGCATGACACAGAGGCGAGGAGCACCAGCTCCAGAAATGCACATGCAGGTTTGCACCCCATTTAGTCTATCTGTGCCTCAGTTTCCCCATCTATAACACAGGAGCAATCATTGAAGCTACTTCAAAGACACTTGTGAGGATGAAATTAGCTAATATATATAGTATTTACAACACACTATGGAATCTAACTGGCATTCAATAAATGCTTGCTCTCTCATTATTAGTACTAGGGCTCATTTAATCATTATTCCAATTTTGTGAAGGAGGTCTACTAATACCCAGATTTTGGCTGAAGAAATCAAGATTGCAAAAGCTTAAATGACTTAGTGATTCTTCCAAAGCTATTGTTAGTAGCCAGAAGACCTCTGATTTAAACCTAGAAGGTAAACACAATAGTAAATTCGTGTATATATGTGGTGGTTCAGAGAGCAGACTTGGGAGTCAGGGTGTTGAGTTTGAATCTTGGCTGTCATTACCCATTGTGTGCCCTTGAGCAGGTTAGTCTGAGCCTTGAGGTGCTAAGAATAATAGATCCTGTATCACAAGGATGTTGCAAGATGTAAATGAGATAATGCTTGTTAGCAGTTAGCTCAGGGACCTGCACGCAGCAGGATCCCCATAAACATTCTTCACTTTTTTGTTACTGGTAGCAGTGGCCCTTGCCAACTCTAGTTACTTCCTTCCAAAGCCCACCCAGGCACCTTAGAGTCATCCTGTGTCTACCTTCCTATCTGCCTTCAGCAAACGCGCTCATCTACTTTAAGGCCTATGTCATTCTCCATCCTAAATAGCTCAGCCTCTTGAGTCCCTTGACTTCTCTCCTACCCCATCCCCACGATCCTAGTTTGGGGGCCATCTTCTCTTCTCTGGATATCGAAGCAGCCTCCTGGGTTTTCTCCATCCTCTGCCTGGTCTTAACTGCCTCCAGTCTGGTCTTCATGCCGTACGTGCAGTACTATTTCTAGTGGGCATACATGTCACTTACCTCCCTAAAACCTTCAGTGGCCTTCATTGTTCTTAGGAAATTCCCAGACTTACTGTTTTCCTTCATGTAATCTGTGTTCCATATTCCTTCTCATGCCACATTCCCTCATCTCCAGCACTGCACACATGTGTCTCCTTTTCCAGGAATATTGTTCACCCTATCCCTCCCTGGCAAACCCCTACTCATCATTCAGATCTCAGCTTTGGTTTCGCTTTTCCTAGTAAGACTTCCCTAACCATAAACTCTAAGCATGGGGCTTCTAGAAAGTCCTGGATATTATCCATCGTAGCCCTTGCCAAATACATGATAATATCCTTGCTCCTTGTATGGTTCTTCTACTGGAACATAATCTTCCTGAAGGCAGGGCCATATCTAATGTGTCTACCGCAGCTACTTCTTATTACAACTACAAGTTGTATAAGAATCCCTAGTGCCCAGCACAATGCCTGAAGCATAGTGATACTTGACAAATATTTATTAAACAAGTGCATGCAGGAATGAATGAACACCAGCTTTCCAATCAGCAAAGACCAATAGGACAGAAGACTCAGAAAATTTATTCTAGTGGCTAGAGTGACATTTCTTACTGTTTAATTCAACTCCCTGTCAGTAAAGTTGGCTGATGGGATTCTTTTAAATTTAAATTACTTATTGCAGAATAATGCTATCACTGTTCAGTGTTCCAGTGTTACTGATTGCCTAAAGACCTAATGTGCTGGCAACATTATATGTATACAAATATTGACTCATAGGATTTATACATCAGCTCTGTGGGTGAGGTGAGGAAACTGACACATGAAGAATTACAGTGAGGACTCAGTTCTCCTTACTTTTAACCAATGTATTACTTGCTGTTTTATGTACAATGAATGTGGCCATTACCCCAGCACTGGTCTCTGAGTTCTTATTCCTATAAAGCAGTGATTGTCCCTGTGTGTGGGGAGTGGGGGGAATTTTGCCCCCAGAGGATACTCAGCAATGTTTGGAGACATTTTTTATTGTCACAACTAGGGTGGGGAAGGCTTGCTATTGGCATCTAGTGGGTAGAAGAGGCCAGGGATGCTGCTAAACCTCCTGCAATGCACGGGACAGACTCCACCCATCCTTCACCCCCTCCCCCGCATACGCACACCGCAGCCCCACCCCCATCGTCAAAGAGTTCTGCAGCCCCAGATGACAATCGTGCTGAGGCTGAGAAACGATGCTGTAAAAATAAAGCAAAGCTACTGGACTGAAACAGCTAGGAGGATCATGAGTGCCAGTCTCTCCAGATGCAGACACTAGTGAGTGCAGAGCCTGTTAAAGGCATGAGCTTGGACTTAAAAATGAACACTCCGCTGGCTGCGGGTGCGGTGGGCACTCCCAGTCTTCACCAAATGCCTGGCCTTCCCCCAGACCTCAAGGACAGCGGGTAGAACATTTCTCCGCTGCAGCATCCTGAGAGATTTACTGGACGGTCTCTCAGAATCAAGGGAAAATTTAGGTTCAAAGTGTTTTCCAGAGAAGGCATTAAACCCCATCCCTCAGGTGCCTTTTCTGGTATTGCTAAAGGATGGCCAGAGGGTCAGAAAACGAAGATCTTGCCCCCTGGATGTATGCGCCGGGTTGCCTTAAAATCCTCTAATGTTCTCATCTGTCCACAACAAAATAGCTGCCAAATAGTGGGGAATGGAGCCAAAATAGATAGCATGGTCGGAGAAATCCTTAAAAATGTATTGTTGTTATCTCAGCATATTGATTCCTTTTCCTATCATTCACAGTTTAATTAAAAGCCAGAGAGGAGCAGGAGGGAAGCCTTTTGAGGAATTGTAAAGACATTCTGGACTTACTTTGGGATGCTTTCTTCTTATAAAGGCCTAGAGGTATTAAACAGACTGAATAATTGGGCTGCTCTTTGTCCAATTTGAACAAGAGACGTCGAAGTCCACTGTTTCCAAATCAAAGCTATGTAGTGCATATCCCAAAGAGATACAGGAATCTGCTTTATATATTTACTTTTATTTTGGGTAAATCCTCACCCAAGGATATTTTTCCATTGATTTTTTTGAGAGTGGAAGAGAGGAGGAGAGACGGAGAGAAACGTTGATGTGAGTGACACATCAATTGGTTGCCTCTTGCACACCCTGACCAAGGCCAGGGATCAAGCCTTCAACCAAGGTACATGCCCTTGACCAGAATCCAACCTGGGACCCTTCAATCCTCGGGCTGACACTCTATGCACTGAGCCAAACCGGCTAGGGCTGCTTTATATATTTAAATTTGTTTTATGATTCCCTTAATTTAGAGTAAATGGGGGGAAAGTGAATTTGAATTGAATATAGTAAAAATGGAAGCAAATATAATATTATTATTCCCATGTTCATAAAAGAGCATTAAGAAACATCTTACCAGGTGTTACATAGACTGACTAATAAACTGAAGTACTCACTGCTCCCCAAATAATCTTTGAGGTTCCTTACCTATAAACTATTGCTCTAATTATTGCTTCCTGCCAGAATGTTCTCCCCACTCACATTTCCACAGGTTCAACTTTTCCCTGTCCTTCAAAGACTATCTCAAATGCCACCACCTCCAGAAGTCTTCTTGGAATCTGACCCAATGTCCCATTCACTCTTTTTTTTCTTACATCCCTGCTCACCTTTATATGCTGTGCCTTATACATTTCTCCGCTCCCATAGTCCTTGGCGCTGTGTATTAGAAGTAGTAAACCTTCAATGCATAGTGAGCTTCTAGAGGCATTGATGGGTAGGTGCATGGATTTGGTTAGAATTCCCCCACATAATCATACCAGTCACTAGCAAAGCTTTTCTTTCAAATAGTTCAGAAGTCAACTTGACCAGCCCTGATCCAATGCCTACAAGTTCCAAACAAGTAGACATAGACATGTAGTCTCGTTCTAAGTGCTCGGTCCTACACTACAGGGGGCAGAAGGTCAAGATCCAGTAGCCCAGAAAGAGCTCAGCGTGGGGGCAGGAGTGAGGAGTATGCACTGAAATCCTAGCTCCTCCATTGCTTGACCTTGACACGTTAATATCTCTGTGCAAATTTCATCATATATAAACATAAAAATAATATGTACCTTAGAGTAAGGTTTACAAAAGGATTAAATGAGATCCTTTAGGTAAAGGGGTTAGCAGAGTGACTACACCTAGTAAGAACTCAGATTTGGTAATTACTATTATTACTATTGTTGTCACCATCTATTAAAATCCATTCATATTTCTATGCCTTAGAATCCTAAAAATATATATTGTCTATTGGCATCTCTTTATAAATTTGTCTCCTTTTTGGAGGTACTGTGAGAGTTAGTATACAAAATTTGGTAGAAAATTGCTTGGCTTATTTTGTTTTCAGATTACAGTCTTTTCCAAGAGAGCCAAAATTTGTTGTAACCAACTAGGTTTTGCTTCTTCTTTTGTTGCATGGTAGGATCTGCTTACATTGAGCCTGTTCTTCATCCTCAAAGTTCTTTTTAGTCTTATCTGTAGCTACCCACCTCTTACTTGCTTTCATCATATGCCAGGAGAGCTGGCTGAGCAATCAGTCCAGACTGCCAATCAAAAATGTGAATTATTAATATTGAATCATCCTTGCTTTTCTGTGCAAATGCTACTCACAGAATGACTTTATAATGCACTGCTGGATTCAACTTGCTAAAATTTTATTTAGAATTTTAGCATTTATATTCATAGGTAATATGACATTTTATCTTCATTCAATTTGTTATTATTTTAGACTCTTAAAATGAATTGGGTAGCTTCTCAGCTTTTGTAAGTTGTAGAAAAAATTTAAAGGCTTAATAGGAGCTCCTTTTGTTTCTGATTGTTTTGTAAAATTAATTATTTTTTACTTGGTTGGTTTTGGGGACCTGGGCTTTTATTATTGGCTTCTAATTTTATTACATTGGAATTTATTGAAATGTTCTTTTTAGCCTTATAAATGGTCAATTTTGTTATAGTTCCTATATGTAGTTGATATGTATTTGCTCTGTATCTTGGATTCAAGGTTTTATTTATACATACCTACCAATTGGTTTTCATCTTTTAATGAAAAAGGAAATGTGAATCAAATCTCTACTAACCTCTCAGCTAGGTCTGGGGATGCAATAGTGAGCAAGACAACACAGTCTATGTCCCACCGAATTTAAAGTAAGTCAGTGAAACAAATATTAAGTAATTATTACTGTAAAATAATTAAATAGTTAATTAAATTAGAGGAGGAAATTACTCTGAAGGTAAATTGCAGGCTGCAGTGGGTTGAATGAGGAGACCAAAACCATTTCTTGGCCAGAAATTGGTATTTCAGGCCTCAGCTGCAATGCCCCCTCCTCAAAGCAGCCTTTCCTGACCATCCAATCAGAGCAGTTACTCTCTCTACCACATCCCCCATTTTATTTTCTTTATTCAACTTATCTTTTTTAATTGAGGTATACTTGACATAAAACTTGATATTAGTTTCAAGTGTACAATATAATGAATTGATGTCTGTATATATTGTAAAGTGATCATCATAATAAAACTAGTTAACATCCATCATTATATATAGTTTTCTTTTTGTGATGAGAACTTTTATCTATTCTCTTAGCAATGTCCAAATATGCAATACAATATTATTACTTTTTTTTTAAATTCAGAAAACATTTTTATTGCTTCTTAGTGAGAAAGAAGTTGGGGGGGAGGAGAGAGAGAGAGAGAGAGAGAGAGAGAGAGAGAGAGAGAGAGAGAGAGAGAGAGAGAGAGAGAGAAAGAAACATTGATTTATTGTTCCACTTATTTATGCATTCATTGGTTGATTCTTGTATGTTTCCTGACTAGTGATGGAACCCACAATCTTGGCATATTGGGACGATGTTCTAACTAACTGAGCTACATGGCCAAGGCTGGACAACACAATATTATTAACTGCAGTCACCATTCTGTACATTACATGGCTTATTTATTTTATAACTAGAAGTTTGTACCTTTTAACCTCCTTCACCCATTTTATACACCCCTCACACCTGCCTCTCAAAACCACCGATCTGTTCTCTGAATCTATGAGCTTGAGTGTCTTTGTTTTGTTATTGTTTTTAGATTCCATATATAGGTGAGATTTTACCATATTTATCTTTTTTATAGATTTTTTAAATCCTCATCTGAGGACATGCTGAGAGAGAAAGAGAGAGAGAGAGAGAGAGAGAGAGAGAGAGAGAGAGAGAGAGAGAGAGAGAGAGAGAGAAACATTAAGGTGAGAGAGAAATATCAATTGGTTGCCTTCTGTATATGCCCCAACTGGGGACTGAACTGGCAACCTTTCTATGCACAGGATGATGCTCAACCAACTGAGCCACTCCAGATGGGCATATGCTATTTGTCTTCCTCTGTCTTATTTCACTTAGCATAGCATCTTCAAGTTCCATCCATATAGTAGCAAATGGCAGGATTTTATTCTTCTTTATGGCTGAATAATATTCTATTATATATATGATGCGTTTTCTTTATCTATTCATCCATTACTGGACATTTTTTTCCATATCTTGGCTATTGTAAATCATGCTGCATATATACTTTTGAGTTAGTGTGGGGTTTTTTGTTTGTTTGTTTTTTAGGTAAATAACCAAGAGTTGAATTGCTGGATCATTATTTTCTTTCTAGCATCTGAAAAAGGCTTGCTGGTGTAATGTTTACTTGTTGTCTGTCTACATCCTTTTTGTAGAATATAAACTCAGTGAGCTGAATGTCAATCTATTGTTTATCGCTGTAGCTCCAATATTAAAAAGCAAGCTTTTGATAGCTGCTAAAAACGTATTGTATGAATGGGTGGAAGAACTCACCAAAAAGAGGTTCTTTTTTCCCCAGATCAGAATGTACCAAGTTGTAAATTTCACACCCTGGCTGGAGAGTGTGGGGAGCATGATACAAGTCATGTCAGAATTCTCCCATTCAGTTCAACTCAATTCAATCCGGCACATACTTATTGATTCCTATTATGCACCAGGCAGTGAGCCTCACACTCATGAGTTAGCAGAGAAAAATCAAAGTTCTACCCTCCTGCCACTTGGGGTCCAGCATGGGCGTTATATTCTTACCAGCAATGATCGAAGTATTTGAATAGTACTTACGCCACACAGAATTCTAAGCATTTTAATGAGTTGCCTTATTTATTCCTCACCACAGCCCTATATGTTAAGAATGATCACTATACCCAAAGAAGAAGATGGGTATTTATGTATCTATCTGATTTACTATGTATTGCTTAGCACCATGTATTTCTTTTATATTTTTGTATTTGGATTGCTTAGTGCCTGGCATAAGTAGATGCTCAATAAATAGGTTTAATAATGAATGAGTGTTTTGAAAGGGGAGGATGGTGTTTGAGAGTTCGTAGCAGGGGGATATGATCCATATCCTGAGGCATTAAGGGATTAAGAAGTACACATTGGTTGTTACAGAATAGTCATGGGGATGTAAAATAGAGCGAGAGAATATAGTCAATAATATTTTAATAACTAGTTATGGTGTCAGATGGGGGCAAGATTTATCAGGATGATCACTTAGTACAGTGGTCAGCAAACTCATCAGTCAACAGAGCCCAATATCAACAGTACAACGATCGAAATTTCTTTTGAGAGCCAAATTTTTTAAACTTAAACTTCTTCTAACGCCACTTCTTCAAAACAGACTCGCCCAGGCCATGGTATTTTGTGGAAGAGCCACACTCAAGGGGCCAAAGAGCCGCATGTGGCTCGCGAGCCACAGTTTGCCAACCACTGACTTAGTAAGTTATATAATGTCTAATCACTGGGTGTACATCTGAAACTAATATTGTATGTCAACTGTAATTGAAAAGTAAAAAATGATTTAAATTTTGAAGAAAGAAACTCCTCCCTGAAGATGTGAGATTTTATTTAAGACTTGAAAATGAATAAAAATTGGCTTTGCTTTGATGTGAGTGAAGCCTGGGCAGGCTCATCCTGACTGATCTTAAACAAGCTACAATTTCCCTCCCTGGGATTTAGTTGCCTTCTTAACAAAATGAAAAACTGATGATGAAACTTCCCCAAGGGGGTTGTGAGAAAGTGGCAGAAGGGAACATTCAGAGACACTTTCTCAAAGGGCCAGGCTTGGATGAGAGCAAGCAGCAGGAATGGCTGGCACCAGTGGGAGGGGCTGGTGGAAGAGGGTGATGCCTGTGGCCTGGGGCAAGGCTCCAGCTGGGACTTTGAAGCACAGAAGTGATTGCTTGTGATCTCCCAGGAGGTCAGTCTGCAGAAAAGCTTGGAACAGCCTGGTCCATAGTGCAGCGCTCAAGGATCTCCCTTTTGTTCCCCGCCCCCCATTTGATGTCAGAACCCGGCATGTGGAAGTCATCTGGGAAATTTTTGTCTCTGGGCTCCACCCTGCAGACTCTACGGCCCTTCTCGCATGGCACCTAAAGTGGGTCACCTTTCTCTCTCCCTCCTCCTAGGCTTCTGGTTTCCCTTTCAGAGGCCTGGTTCTGTTCTTGGGCCACTCTCCAGACCCTTCTGCCAGTGCCTGGGAGCCTCCTTTCTCCTTAGAAAGATCCTGCCTCCCTGGTGGCCTTGCTCCTATCTGGGATGGCATTAGGTATATTAGAGTCTAATTTCAGTATGGGGTTAATGACTGCTAACTGTTCATTTGCTATACCTCCCAGCAGGATAATTGCCTTCTAACAGGAGCTTTTTGTAAGTAATGCCTAATGCAAAATCAGGGCTCTCTGGCAATGACCTTTTGGGGGCTCGGAATCGTCAGAATCTCTTCCTGCTGCCCAGACCCTCTGATGCTGTGTTAACTAGTTTATTAGTCCTTCTGTTTTCTGGAGTCTGCACTCTTTTAGGCAGGGAGAGGGTCTGATATCCTCTGCCCCTGTCACTTAGCCTAATGCCTAATATAACATCAGGGTGGCTACAGATTGGTGGACACCAGTGGTGAGACAAACTATATCGGACAAGGATATTTGGAAAACTCTGATACCCTGATACTTCAAGCCAAAGCATGAAATTAAATACCTCCCCCCAGAGATTCTCTAACTGTAAAGTGCAATCACGTGGGCTGTTAAATATGCAGATTCATTGTCTGTCCCAGAGAAGGCTATGAACCTGCATGCTTTACCAGCTCATCAGCTGAGTCTGCAAAAACGCGGGCCCTCCCCGTGGACTGTTTGTCTTGGGATAAGTCATCATATCCTCTTAGCCCATTTTCTCTCCTGTAAAATGGGGTTGTTCAGAGCATCACCGTGGAAAAGATGCAAAAGCACCCAGAAACAGTAAAAACGGTGCAGGGCAACCCGTTTGCACCACAGTCACCTGTCCGAGGAGACTTCACATTTGTTTTTCCTGCCCCTGGCCCATTCTGCATCCAGGTAGATGGGATACTTAGGCCTGGCACTAACTCTGCCATTTGAAATTGGGTTTGGAGAAGATGTTTTCATTGAGGTCAAAAGTACTGGCTGGTTTGGAGTGGCCCTTTGGAAACTGGGTGCTAGTCCCATTGTTCTTTTCTCTCTAACAGAGGAGAAAGGTTTTTATGATTTTTCTTGTTTTTAGGATTTGGGGACTTCTTTTCCTGAGTTCTTTGAAGATAATTGTGGGCAGGAGCATCAGGGATTTTTCCCCCTCAGGAAGTATTTACTACGTGCCTACCATTGACTCAGAAGATATTTACTAACTGCCTATTGGTCATCTAGGAGTGAAATATACAAACTTGAAGAATGTCTTCATGAGTTGCATATCTTTGCTTGAATTATCTATTATTTTTGCTGAAAAGGACGTCCACAAAAGTCCAAAGCATCTATCAGATGCTGTCTCCCATATATTCTATTCATTCACTCATTCAATCACTCATTCAGCCAATATTGATTGAGTACTTAATATGTGTCAGGTTCTGGGGGAGGCGCGTGGGGTACAAAGATGACTTAAACATTGATAACACCCTCAAGAAGTTTACAATTTCATTATTTGGACAAGATAGGCGAGTAAATGCAATTAGATACTGTGACTAAGAGCTGATACTACTGTTCCAGGCAATAGCAATTAAAGGAAGCACTTACATTATGCTAGGTCCTGTGCTAAACCCTTCATATGAACCACCTTCTTTTTCCCTCAAAATGCTGTGTAAGATGCTATTATTATTTTTATTAGAAATGCAATGAGGCTTCGAGATGTTAAGTAAGTTGCCCAAGGTTACACAGTAAGTCAATATGAAAGGCAGGCTAACCCCCTGGCTAATTGCAGTACCACCCTCTTAATCACACCTCCTTCCTGCTCTGAAGTTGGTTATATGGCCATAGCTCAGAGAAGGCCAACAACAGTAAGAGCAACATTGGTGGTGCCAGTTTATCAGGTGTGTACAGTGTGCCAGGTGCTCCATTGTGCTTCTTGTCTCACTTCATTCAAGAGAACATGAGGAAACCTTGTTGTTGTTCCCATTTTATAGATGCAGAAACTGAGGCTCGCAGTTATTAAAGTTTTGTTCATCTCTACCCAACGGGTAACCGAATGCAGTGGGATTCAAACTTGGGTCAGATTGACCCCAAAGCCCTCACTCCTACTTTGATTGCTGATCAGAGGTTGACCATTCAGTATCTCTCAGAAAGACACCTCTGGTTATGCTCTTCTGTCATGAGTTTGAGTTCACACAACCAAGCAGACCATGTAGGCATTATTTAAACAGCAACTTACCTGGGATGGCCCACCCTTGCTAGGTCTTTGGATCTATGGAAGTGATGGGTTGTATGATTATCAGTGGGCTAAATGCCCTCTCCTTACCAGCAGTTGTCAATATATCACAATGGTCCAGAAGTCAGAGAGAGAGAGAGAGAGAGAGAGTATATTGGTGGAAGAGTTCATTTACATTAAAATGTCCTGGACTTTCACAATCCTTATTTTATGGCTCTAAGTTCTTGCTCTCTTAGGCAGATTGGCGATACTGGCAAGTATTTTTGTAAAGAGCAGACACCATAAAGGCTTACAAATTATTAAGATTTCAAGACCCACTTTTTAATTAAATCTTAGTTTTAAAATCCCACTCCAGGGAATATTGGTTTTCTTTTACAGAACATTTAAATCATTTCCTTGGGACCCTCAATGCAGCACAAAAGACATTTGCCGCTTTCTCTTCATCATATACAATAGGGTCTTTGACAGCACTTATAAATTCCAAACCGGATGGAGCCTTGTGCTTACCTTCCAGTGCTAACGTTCCCAGAGTCATTACTGTCTCATGGGTCACAACCAAACCTGTCCCCCAATCCAAATTACTCACATTTGGTGATGGTTCATGTCCTTTAATATTATCATCCTCTCTCTCTTTTCTCTCTCCCCCCCCCCCCCCTTTCATATTTGCAGTCTCACTGGGAGTCTCTCTCTCTTATTTGTAATCTCAGTGAGAGTTTTGTTAAAGTTGTGCAATCCCTGATCAACTTACTTTCTCCATGTTTCCATATGCCATCAGGGTACTTGAATTGTGTGAAGGGTCAGTTCTCTTGGGTTTAGTCTCTATTGTTGTGCTGTGGCTTTAAACTTGTACAGCAAATAACCCAGAACCAAGTGGTTGCCTCGGTGTGAGGGTCAGCAGGAAGAAAAAAAAAGCTGTAGTGGAACACAGAATCTGTCTGTGTTAGCCCTCTGTCACCGACTACTCAACCCAGCTTTCGGCTTCACCTAAATGATAAATGGTCCTATTGTTTGGGTTTCGTATTAAAAAAAAAAAATAGAACTAAATCTAGATTAGGCAAGGACAGAGACCCATTTCATTGCACTGTACTTTAATATTCCTGAGACCCATGGCGTTACGGGTGGCTCCTTTTAACAGCCATCCCTCTCCAGGGCAGAACACTGTGCTGTCTTTGTTTCATCTGATCTTTCCGCTAAATAAGAGATGGTCACTTATCCTCACTACTCCCATATCCTGCTGGATTTCTATTGCTAAAAGAGAAACTGACCACACGGGGAAAGGTAGAGGTTTCAGGCAGGGCAGTTCCGCATGTGTTTACAGGCAGGACTGACTTACTCAGCAAATCCTGCTCGGAGGAGCTGCGGCCAATGAAGAGCCTATATCCCGGCTTGCTTGGGGGCTTCTGAGTTTGAGCTGCATGCAGAAATGTAAGGCAGTGCTTCCTGACGCTGATGGCAAAATGGGACCCAGCTCCAGTCCTTCCTCGGGCTCCCCAGCTCTGCAGATCTGGGAGAGAACCTACATCCACATATTGGTGATGTAGCCAGCTTTAAAGGCCGAGAGAATCCTGATGGATTCAGGAGACTGGTTTGTTATTTAGGTTTTTATTTTTTATTTTTTATTTTTTGGAAGATGAAATGCTTCTCTCGTTACCTGCCTTACATCTTCAGACCTCCGAATACCATCCTCTCTTCCAGCTGCCACACGGAAGGTACAGATCAGAGAGGGAGAGTGGGTGGGTGGGAAAAAGTGGGCTGGTATATGACTTCCCACAGGCTCTGCCGATGCCGTTTTCTGTAGCTACTAGATGACTGTCGTTCCTGGCAAAAGCTGGGAGCTGACAGCTTAGATCTGCTTCTAGAATCACTCTGTCTTCTCACGAGGAAAGGGGAGTATTTTCTGAAGAGCAGGATAATGTTGCAAAGGTGATCTCAAAGCTGATACAGCCGATGAGGAAAAAAAATCAGAAATATTTTGCCAGTTTTTCTTGTTCTACTTAACATGCAAACAAGTAATTGGAACTAATGTTAAGGGCGGGGAAATTTGCTGTAGGTACTGCCACATATGTTTATCCAAGCTCTCTGTTTTTGTCACTGTCTGTTTAATAACTTGGTGCCTGCCCAAGAAAGCAATTAGCAAAATAGAATTAGCTCACTCCACGACTGTGGAGTGCCGATTGCCGGATTGGTTTGCTGCGAGTCTGTACTTGGGTTGCAGAGCAGGGAGAACACAGCTCACTTTTAGCACTTGCTGGGAATGTGGTTATGGGTGGGGGGAGGTCCAGAGTTAGGGCCTTAACATAGGATGAACTGAGTCTTATGCAAACGGTCCCCCATACCTGGTCCTGCTGCCTTCTAACCTACCATGATATGCATACGTGTGTGTGTGTGTACCTTGTAAACATTCTGGCCACTCGCCTTCCACTGAGCACTGCAGGTTTCAGCATTTCTAGAGTCACTAGCTGCTCGTGCATCTTCTGTATGAGATTTGCCTGTTTCTTTTGATCTGCCACATCCCTGGGAAAAGAGCAGTTTCAAGATAAGCACCTGGCTGGCTGTTTTTCAGCCGTGGGGGTTGTCCTACAAGAGGTACTGGATTGACAAGGACCCGGGATGGTGAGGGGCTGCCACTTGCCTCCGAAACTGAGCTCGTGTTCTCATCCACAGAGCAGGAGCCTGGGGTTGGGGGCTGTGTGTATAAAGGGAGAGAAACATTTACTATATCAGAGGTGGTTTTCAATCAGTACCCCCAGGAAAAGAGAGCAGACGTTTGGGATCACCCTTAAATTTAGACTGAGGATGGTATTTTTCATAAACATTGCTATTGCATAGATTTTTTTTTTCAATTTTGTATTTCCCTTAAAAATGTTATTGGTGTCTAAAGGAAATGATCACTGTGAGATCTTTCTTCCCCCATGGAGAGGAACTTAGTAAGTCCCTATGAATCTTGGGGAGAGGTGGGAGGTGGCAGGGGTAGAAATCTCCAGGGGAGCTTTCCAAATACAAAAGATCTAAACTCATCTAGGGAGCTGCCTCGATAACTTTTCTGCTGTTTCTGATCAGTTCCCTGTCCTGTCCTCCCAGTTTAGAGTTTGAGAACCCAAACACTTAGTTTCCTCAATTGCTATTTTGGATATTAATCAAACTAAAGATCATCCCTCATGGAGACAAAAACACCACAATAAGAACTTTCTTGAACTGTTTTTCAATCATATTTAACTGATTTATTCCATCAAAATAAAAATTCCATTTTATTCATGTCAAAACAAACAACCTCTGATTCAACAACTATCACCAGATTTAGGAGTGGGAAGTGAAGGGACATGTCTTTAAATTTGTTATAAACCCAATAAAGGCCATGGGCAATGATAATAGCATCTGTCAAACACTGACATCATGGAGGAGGCCCTGGGCATAGTGGAAAGGCATGAGTTAAATACCAGGCAAGCAGGGCCAGGTCATGTAATGGCCCTATGCCCAATTTTATCTATAAAATGGAAATAAAAAGACCCAGGATGTTGAGAATTAAATATGAAAAAGTTCTCCATAGAGCTCGTCTGATAGAAGCTACCTGTTTTTGAGTCCCATGTCTCACGCATTTTCTTAGATATATTTTTTTTATTTATTACACTATCTTTAGCAATGAGTCATTTTCTCAAATACATCATAGTGTCACTAGAAACTAGTTACACTTATTTAGAGTTTGTCTGCAGAGGAAAATATGTCAGAATGAATCTGAGTTTGCATTTTTCTTTTCATATTATTAGCAATCTTGTTACCATGTAGTCTATTCTGGAAAAGTTATGGCTGTGAACTTCCTATTTTATTTAATTGAAGAAGTGGAGAATAAATAATTTGCGTATATCCCTGTGAAAATTAAATAAGTACAAATGACTCAAACAATCTTAAAAGTAATTCTAGAATAATTTTAAGAGCTTCCATAATTCCTAGTCTTCTTAGGGGGTGGAACATCCTACTTAAAAGATTTGGATTGTCCTCTCAGCTTTGCCTTGACATTGTTTTTTCAACACAGGAAGAATCCTAGCTCTGCCACATGCCAACTGGGTGATGTGCAGCGGTCATTTAACCTCTCTGTGCTTCCGTTTTCCATTTGGAATACATGGGTAATAATACTCCATTGGGTAGTTGAAAGAAATACATTCACATTGTATGACACAGGGTGATAATAGTGGTGATGATGATAATCAGCCTTCACTGTACTGTACATACTATGTCCAAGACGTGATCTAGGCATGTCATATATAGTGACCCATTTGTACATAGGGTAAATCAACAATATGGAGTCTACAAGCATGAGTTCTTTTTCTCAGCCCTCAAGCCCGGTTCCTCATTCATCAGATACAGGGTTGGTTCTCCATATTGTAGTCAAAATAATTTTAATAACAGAATCATGCTACCACCTCAGCCCCTCAAACACAAACACACTTCATTTAACACCTCCCAATGGCTTCCCATTGCCTACCAAGCCCTGCAAATCCTGGCCCCTGCCTGGCTTCCTGCCTGGCCTCCAGCCACATAGGCCTTCTTTGGTTTCTCAGTGCTTTCCCCCCAACCACGGTCTTTGGTGCTCCTCTCTTCCCCCCACCCCATTTCTTGCTCATTATAGCCCTGAACTCTTAGCTCAAGCTGAGAGGCCATCCAGGACCCTCAGCCGATCACTGCTCTTCAAGAACTGGTTGCTTTACTTCAGAGGTCCCATTCTAGTTTGGTGATTATGGATAGACTGAGGTAACTGTTTCATTAACATCCGGCTCCCTGCCGGACTGAAAGCTTCACGAGAGCAGGACCCACATGTAAACTTGCTCTCTCTTGTGCCCCCAGCACTAGAACAACACCAAGTAGTTCATAAGCACTTTGTACATTTTTATTGAATGAGAAGATGACAAATACCGAAGCTGTTTTGTAGGTAAAATTGAAAAACAAATGTGAAAAACATTCTGCAAAATGTTAGCTCCCACATGAGTGCCAGTTGTTTCAACCATTGCTGGTAGGGAACTTTCTGAGGCCGTACTTGAGGGGACTGGTTTTATCACCGTGCTCTGTTTTAACTTGAAATAAGAAGATGCAAACAGCAAAAAAAGAGTGAGAGAAAGGACAACTAGATCATGCTAATGCACGAACAGGGCTTTGGGAAGACATTTGGCCTGTCTTCCTTCTCCATGGACCTCATTAAGGTAGCACAGAAGTTCCTTCCCCAGGTAGGGAAGGATTCAACCAGCAAAATGGTTTCAGGATTCAAAGAACATCCAGAAAAGACCCTTCCTGATAGGACAGCAGGGATGGGGGAACCCACAGCAATGAGAGCTGTGAAGTCTGAGGAACCTTGCCTGATACTGTCCAGTGGACCTCATTTGGCACCGGGCCTTTTTGCAGGCTAGCTAACAAATGACTGGAGGCACTTTCTTATCCTAAAGGGACAAGGGTGATGCGCCCGGCCACATGCCATTTCCTCTCCCTGTGTTGTCTTTGCTGTGTTTCTATGCTGTGAACCCCTACTCGACCTTTAGAACTCAGCTCAAGCCTTTCTAGGAAGCCTACCTCTGCAGTTCCAAAGATGGAGTGGTTGTGATGAGTCACACAGTCATAGTGGGAAGAAGAAATGCGAGGGAGAAGCAGAGGCACCACCAGGCCCATGGGTCCCTGGCGGTGTGCTGAGGGCAGTGCCTGTGCAATCTCATCTGCTCCTCACACAGTGTCTGTCTGTACCAGATGCTGTCATCTCCACGTGACACACCTGACTTGCCAGAGCCATAGTTAGTAAAGCGGCAGAGGAAAGACTCAAGTTCAGACTATCTGAATCAAACATCAATGCCCTTAACCTTTACTTTGAACATTTATTCCTGAGCATCAGTGTGAAAACAGTCTTCGGATTATATCGACACAGGCTATTTACATGTCTATCTCCTGGTGGCCAGGAGCAGCTTGGGCACACCCTGTTGGTTTTCTGTTTCTGCATCTTGCTTAGCACAGAGCTGTATTCTGTGTAGATGCTCAAGACATTGTTTTAAATGAAGGATTGGATGAGAGAGTGAATACACAAATTCATCTGTCTCTATCAGTCATACTCCTTCCAGAGGGGGACACTTCTGAAGGCAGAAATTTTCCAAAGACACCCAAAAGCAGGCTTGCTGGAAGTCTACATACACACACACACACACACACACACACACACACAGGGAAAATACACATTTTTCTAACTCATTATTATGCATAAATAATACTAATAAAATAATAAGTAAAACATACAATGCTCACTATTTGCTAGGCACAATTGCACTGTGTGTATGGATATATGTTCTTCACAACAATCCTGTGAGGTCAGAACTGTTATTATCTTCATTTTATATATGAGGAAACCAAGACACAGAGAAGTTAAGTAACTTGTCCAAGGTCACACAGCTGTTAAGTGCAAAGGTTAGGATTAGAACCCATGCAGTCTGGTTCGGAGGTAGACACTAAGAAAGAATTTATGACTATACATGTTTATGGAGTTCTTATTTTTCACATGTTTTTGAATTCTCTACTCAAGCCCTTCCATGTATTTAGAACCAATCTAGTATTCAGGCCCACGTTAAATGCATCTTCACTCACAGCTTTCCTTGATTACTCGTTTTCTCATCATCACAAACATACACCAGCATTTAAGGTCTTTCCTAATGCACATCTGTAACATGGAGATGATATTATACTACCGGGAGGGGTTGTTGTAAGGACTGAGACAAAATCTTATATTGTCTGACATTGCTTTACATTTACTTTTTTTTTAATGTACAATAATTGTCCCTACTTTCATCTGTGACCAACCCTCCACTTGTGAGCTGGACCCCACCCCTGGACCCCTACTCAAGCCCCGCACTCTGCAATTGATCCTCCCCACCCCTGTCTCTGTTGTCACCAAGTCTTTCCTCTCAGCAGAATCATTTTTACCATCCACGAACATGTGTACATCATCTCACTGTAAATACTCATGCTATGCTCCTGTGTCCCTCTCCAGCTACTGCCATTGCACCAAGGATCGCTCTTGTTCTTGAAAGAGTTTCTTGTCTTGGTCTCAAGGCCCACACATTCTCTCTGTTCCCTTCTCCCTCACTGGCTAGTCCTTCTCAGACTTTCCTGCTGATTCCTGATCAACTTCCTGAATTGTACATATTAGAGCCCAGGGCTCAGTCCTCTCCTTAATCTCTGCTTGCTCCTAGGTGATCTCAGCTAGTCCCCTGGTCTTAACTAGCATCTATTCAACTTATATATCCAGCTCCAACCTCTCACCTAAAATGCAGACTGTACATCTAACTGCCTACCCAACATTCCCACTGGAACGCACAACAGAGATCTCAAAACAGAACTGGTTTCCTCTCAGGAAAAACAGTTTATCCAGCATCTGCCTCCAACTCAGTTAAATGAGAACTACATCCTCCTAGTTACTCAAGCCAAAGACCTTGGAGTGATCGTTTATTTTCTTCTTTCTCTCATAGCCTTCTTCCGGTCCTCTGGCCTAACCTAAACATATCCAGCATCCAATCATGTCTTATCATATCCATCACTCAAATGTCCCTTTATCATAAAGACCTTTCCTGGCCTTCCTACCTAAAATCAATCTCTCTCTCTCTCTCTCTCTCTCTCCTTCCTCCCTTCCTCCTTCCCTTCCTCCCTTATTCCCTCCCTCTCCTTCCCCAGTTACTTTTACCCTGCTTTATTTTTACTCCATAGCATTCATCTTTACCTGACATGTTGCATATCCGTTTACTTATTTGTTTCCTGTAGTAGGTAGATATTTTAGCCAGTACCTGACTATAGGAAAAGTCATTCAATTTCTTGGGCTTTAGCTTTGTCATCTATAAAAAGAGGAATAAAAACAATGCACGTATCAAAGAGTTGCTTTGGTGAATAAATGTGATAATTTATGCAAAGTATATATTGTAGTACCTAGTGCAAATTAAAAACTCAATATAATAATAGCTGTGGCTATTACTAATATGATGCTTATTAGTGGAGGCCCCAGAAATCAACTTTTGCCCTGAGTACTTTGAACGCATGATGATGGAAAGAATCCTGGGCCAGTCAACAGATACCTAGAGTCTGGTACTCCTCTGACATTGCTGTACCGTGGGGAACTGACTCATCCTGTGGGCCTTGGAGTTCAATGTGAATATCATAAAAGCCGGTGGTGTTGGTGTGAGTTAAGTGATAGTGCCTCCTGATAGTCCCCTTCTTGTATTTCCCATATTAAATCAGAAGCTGGAAGCGATAGCCCATTTGTAAGAGGTCCTAGTAAGATCTGTAAAGAACCCAGCAGCTGATGAGACATAAGGAGGACAGAAAATAATGTTGAAAAGAGTCAACTGAGAGCCACGCACTCTCCATGCGTTATCATCACCAGGGTTAATTATGGCAACAATGCTGGGTGGTCACAACCACAATTTACAGGTGAAGATCCTGAGAATGGATTGGAGAGACAAAATATTTGGTTGGAAAAGACTTTGGCTTGGGAATCAGATAAACCAGACTTGCAAATATGACTAAAATGTTTGTTTTATCAACTGTAAAATGGAAGCAACACTGCTTTGTGTTCATGTTTATTGCACAGATTAAAAACATTGAGTGGAATAGGCCTCGTAGCCACTTAATGAGTGGTATCTTGTAATTATTGTGATAATAACTTTGTCCTGGTTCTGCAGTGGTAACACCAAGCTGGACTGGTTGCAGTTCCTAGTTTCCTTGCATTCCATCATGCTCCCATCCAAAAGACATTGTGTTTTTCATTCTTGGATTCTTTCAACCTCTATCACCTTTACTGGTGCTTGCTCATAATAGGCACTCGTCAGTGCTGCTCTGATTTGTGTTTCTGAATTCATTGTTTGTCTTTGGTACTTGTGCCCCAAGGCAATTCCTTCATTTTGACTCAATTTTAGAAATCTAATAGAAAAATGACCGGCAGTGAAATCATCAGCATCGTTAGAGAGACTGGCCCATTAGTTTTCTGAGTCATTGTTTCTTCCCTGGCAGATTGAGCTGGGAGAAAAGATAGGCTGAAATGGCCAAGGCCTTTATGTTCACCAGTCTCTGCAAAAGCAGTTAGTAGGAAGAGCATCCTGGTTTCAAAGATGTGCCTGGACACCTCTGGATCCTATTGTGGATACATGGGAGTGTCACCTTTCTAGAATTTTTAGGAGCCAAATGAGTAGTCAGTGAACCTCCTTGAAAGAGAAGTTATTCACGTATTCAAAAAGTACACACCCTGTAGAATGTTTCTAAGATGTACCAGATATGGTCTAGGCCAGTGGTCGCCAAACTCATTAGTCAACAGAGCCAAATATCAACAGTACAATGATTGAAATTTCTTTTGAGAGCCAAATTTTTTAAACTTAAACTTCTTCTAACGCCACTTCTTCAAAATAGACTCACCCAGGTCGTGGTATTTTGTGGAAGAGCCACACTCAAGGGGCCAAAGAGCCGCATGTGGCTCGAAAGCCGCAGTTTGTGACCATGGCTCTAGGCAATGGAGTCACTGGTGGTCAAAATAGATATGGTTCCTGACTTGCTGGAAGACAAATAAGTTAATCAAGTTAATGAAAACTGGCTGATACTGCAATAGAGAGGACATGATATGTATTAGGACAATGTCTGAAAGGGTTTTGGAATGACCATGAAGGTCAGGATGTCTTCTCTGAAGTGTCATTTGAGCTGAGAGCTGAAGGATAACTAGAACTTAACTGGGCAGAATGAGAGAATTTTCCAGGGGAAGGAGAGGTTGTTTGCAAGGCCCTGTCACCAGAGGCTTGTGGTGAATGGTAGGTCCTCAAGGAAGGCCAGTGTGGCTGAAGCATGAGATCAGGGAGTGCAGTAAAGAATGAGGCTAGAGAGTGGTGTGACCCTTCATGTCTCTGTGATAGTAACTATGGAGTTTGGTCTTAATCCAAAGAGCAACTGGAAATTATCGAGGGGTATAAATTTGCAGAAGAAACTGACCATATTTGCAACATGAGAAGCCTCTTCTGACTACTATGAGAATAAATGAGAAGAGCGAAGAGGTGGATGGACATATTTCAATGAGTTGGTCACTCAAAACAGAGCTAGGTGGTTGCTAGAAGCAGTCCTTATCATTAGACTGCAGCAGACTCATAGGCGGCAGAGCTGAGTGTGCCCAGAACTCCTCAAGGTGTATTTGCATCTGAATAGAACCATCTTATAAGGCTAAAACCTGTCCATTGTTTTGA
This sequence comes from Corynorhinus townsendii, assembly GCA_026230045.1. NCBI lineage: Eukaryota > Metazoa > Chordata > Mammalia > Chiroptera > Vespertilionidae > Corynorhinus > Corynorhinus townsendii. Next base: position 148,270,124 of record JAPDVU010000006.1, on the reverse strand, counting down.
CATCCAGACAAAGAAATTTTTCTTCTCATGAGCAATGGCAGGAACACTCTATGCTCTGTTTTGAGGAGGCAGTAAACATTCCAGGCTTTGAAAAGTAGAGTGAGTTTGCTCTTTCCGGCACAGCACTTACAAAACACACTATTTAGAAGGAAAAGAAAGGCTTAGGACAAAACCACTGAGAATGCTTTCATATCATGTTTATTTGGCAAGAAATAGCTCCTGCATAAAAATGTCTAGATAGAATGGTACATATGCTATGCAGTGTATACTCATATATAAGCAGCAAGGTGGCCCTGTCAGGGGAAAGTCAATCAAAAGTCAGCCTTGTGAGCAAAGGTTAGGAAGCCATGTGCTACCTTAATTATTAATCCATTTTTTCATGGTTCTAAAATCCAGAGGATAGAATGTCTAAGCAGGAGGGGGGAGGGGACCTCAAATGTAAAACCCTGTGAGAGCCAAGCAGGTAGCATTGGCCAAAAAGGCATAATATTGGCTATCGTGAAACTGTGTGTGCCTAAAGGTGGCACAATTCAATTAAAGACATAGGCTACCTGTGTCCATCCTATGGGAAAGAATCATAGAATTTCTACCTGGAAGAAAACCTCTGAAACCATCTCATCCAGCCCTTCATGAGGTCCCTAAAACCCCTGGCAGCATTCCTGAACAAAGCAGTGATGGAGAGCTAGCTCCCTGCCAAAAGTGGCCATTCTACTTCAAGACAATGCTGCCTGTGCCTACATCTTGAATCTGTTTCTTAGAATCACCACATCATAAATCTGAGGCTTTGTCCTCATAACAATCCTAGATGTGTATGAGAATGGTTTACATGCTCCATGTAGAGTTCAAGATCCCAAGTTCCTTCAAGCAGCCTCTTAGGACTTCACCTACAGCCAAGGTGATAATAAGGAACATTTAGGTGACAGGACCCATTTCTAAGTGTTTTAATGTATTAGCTCATTTAGTTCTCATAGCAATCCAGTGAAGAGGAAACTGTCATTATCCCCACTTTACAGATGCAGGCACCGAGGCCCAGAAAAATGAAATGACTTGCTCCCAATCACACGGTTAGTTAGTAAGCAGCAGAGGTAGGACTTGAACCCGGGTAGGCTGGCTCCTCTGATATAGAGGAAAAAGCACAGGCATTGCTGTCACAATCTTGTCTTTGAATCCAAGTCCCAAATCTTCCCATGGCCAGCTGCTCCTTACTAAGCCTCCATTTCTTCATCCATGAGATGACGATCATGGACCCTACCCCAGGGTTATGAGGAGAGTAAATAAAATAATGTATGCAAAGCAGTGCCTCATGCATACTGCACTCTCATTTGAGACTCAGGAAGTCCATGTGTGAATAAGTCAATGAAGACTTTCTAGGACTGACTTTCCTGGCAAAGCTTTCTTCCTCTTTGCCCCAGCTCTCAAGGAAAATACCTATTTTATGTTGCTCTCAGGATGTCAGCCAGGAACAGAGAGTCACAACATCAACAAAAGACAATCGACTGAAATAAAGATATATAGTATAATATTTTATCACCACAAAGCATTGCTTCCCTCCCTCCAGTCCAGAATCTAGAGTATTCTGCAGCCTAGAAATAAAGCAAACAAGCTACAAGGTAGTGGTCATGTGAATTATGTGACTTCTCTGTTCAAACCCCTCCAATGGCTTCCCATTTTACTCAGTAAAAGCTAAAGTCCTTCCATGGCCAGCAAGTCCTAGGGTATTATCTCCTGTAACTTTCCTCTTCAAGAACCACAGTGGCCTCCTCCCATTCCTCACACACACCAAGCACATTCCCTCTCCGGGCCTTGGTCCTTGTTCCCTCTGCTTGGAATGTTCTTCCCCCACAACCACATGGTTCTCTCCCTCCCATCTCTCTAGTCCTTGCCCAGCTATCATCCTTCCGCTAGGCCTCCCTGCCTACCCAATCGGAAAGGGCGCACCTCCCCAGCACTGCCCATCATCTGGCTTGGTGGATTTTCTCACTGCTTCCTGTGTTCTGTATTTGCACTTGTTTCCCCTTGCTGGACCATAGCCCCATGAGAGCAGGTGCTTTGACCTTTTGCTCACCATTGTACCAGGGATGTAATAGGTGCTGATACATCTTTGTTGAATAAATGGTGAATGGTCATGATACCTAGCAACAGCAGTCAAGTGGAGTGACCCACAAGAGTTTTGTCTTCTCTCGGGACAGTGGTTCCCATGTGTTAGCATACACAAGGATTACCTGCAGTGCTTGGTTCGAATTGCAGCTCTGGGGACTCACACACTGTTTCCTAAAATCTTTGACCAGTACATGCTGGGTGGAGCTCAAGAAAACCCACTTTCAAAGCACTGTGGCACCTGTTGAAAGAACACCAAGGGCAGTATTCAAGAAACACCGTGCTAGGACAGCAGAAAGTAAAAAACAGAGCAGCAACAGCACCGAATTTTGCATGGTTTCCTTCCTCCCTCCGTGTCTAAGATGTGGGAACTCTAGACTTAGAGAGCAATGCTGATGGAGATAAGGGGTTAGGTGCACTGTTCAGAAACACCCTGGTCCTAAGTCTCCAGGGGAGATTGTGTAGCTGCAGACCTGGGAAAGGAAGGGTCCTAGAAGTGAACTCAGAAGCAGAGGACAACATGAACTTCCTCCCTTGCCTGTCAGTCTGTGAATCCCCTTTGGTCCTGGGAATTTGCATCAAACCAGAGAGCCAGAGCTAAGTGAGGCACTGAAGCCCTGCTCACAGCCCCGCCCTGCATCCTGCAGAGAGATTAAGTGAACTGGGCAAACCACACAGCTAACGGGTTTAAGGGCTGGGCCTGAAACCCAGCCTGTGGCTTCACTGGGATGTTTTGGCCTCGCACCCTTTGAAAGAGGTTTGGCTGTTCCTAGCAATCCTGTGAATGTGTTCTAATGAAATGCTGGCCTGAGTGAAGACTTTCTAGAAGTTGGGGGAAAGCCCTCAAGGACACATTGTGAAGAGTTTGCCTCCTTTGCACTGCAGAGTCTTGATAAACCCTGCAGAGAGAACCAGCTTTCAGGTACTTTCCAATGGCTAAGCCAAGTATGTGAAATGGCACCATTATTTTGCAGTTTTTAAGAGGAAGCTCATTTTTCTTTGAAATTGGCCCTATTTACACCCAGAATGTGCTCAAAAGACTCTTATCTTGTATTAAACCTTCACAATGTTCTCATAAGTGCTACCTTTCACACATTGGGTACCTAACAAGGTAATTGAGGACCAGGGTATATGATATGCATTTCCTCACCTTGTGCCTCTTTAATGCCTCAAAGCAATGGGCCAACCTTGAATATTGGATGGGGATCTGGGACAGTCAGATATGGCCTAAACTGCTTCTCCCATAATTCCTCCTTCTGCAATCTCAAACACACTGCTGCGCCAAGTAGCATTTTCCTCTCCCCCTGTAACTGGCCCAGGCTTAGCTTGTTGTGCATGCTAGGAACAGCTTCCTCCAAATTCTCTTCATTTGAACTTATATCCAGTCTTCTTTGGAAATTGTGTTTTGCCTTTGATTCAGAGAAATTCAAACTGAGATGATAAATGCAGATGATTCTATAGGTGAAGCCATAGCCACAGCTTTAGTTAAGGTTCTCTATTGATCCTCAGATATGCTCTGGGCATCATACAAAGTTATGTATTGGATAAGTACTATCAGGTAATAGCATAGACCTCAGTGAATTGATTACAGTTTAAGGCTCCCAGTGATACACAACCTTCATTTAAAGAATCACTTCCTAGCAAAACCCAATTTTAAAACATGGAAGAAGAAAGGCATCGTGCACTCTATAGAAACTTTAGCTCCTTAAAAATTTAAGGTCCCAAAGTTTGTAACCTCACAGGGTGAACAAATGAAATAAGGTATGTTCCAGGCAGCTGAATCAGTGTCTGAAACTTAGCAGGAACTCAATAAACATCTGCTCCATTCTCTCTTTCCACTGGCCTTTGTCTACAGACACAACTGAGTTGGCTCATTTGTTTGTTCATTTATTAAATTTTTCTTGAGCACCTACTATGTGTTTAGCATGGGTTTAGATACTGAGTATCCAGGAGTATGAAGACAGGTGGATCCTTCCTCTAATGGAACTTTATGTTCTGGTGGGGGAAGATAAGGTTGAAAGATTTCTGAATAATCAAATGAAAAATAATTTGCCCAAATCTTTATGATTTGGGTGCCATTGAAGTCCTTAAAAATTTTAAGTGTAACTTAATAGAGGCAACCCTCATATTATCCTCATTTAATTGATGCTAGGCTCTGAACAATGCTTTCCCCAGGGAGGACTATATATATAAATATATAAATAGTGCTCCTCCATCATTCTTTTTCTCCCTCTCATTTTCACCACTAGTCAAATTATACATTTATTTATTATGTTGCTTAGCCTACAAGAATGTAAGCTCTCTGAGAACAAGGTTTGTCTTCTTCCATGCACCATCCCCAATTTTTTTAGTAGTGTTCAAGCCATAGAACCCAAAAAATACTTATTGACTGAATTATATTTCTACACACACCTAGGGAAATACCAGGGACCAGGATGCTAATGGGTCAAAGAGCCTAGCTTCTAAAAATATCCTCTAATTTTAATGCAATCTGAGTTGTCAGCTTCCCTGTGACCCACGGGAGCAATGATTCAATGGGAGGATCTGATCTAATCAATACTGCATATTACATTCATTTATTATTTATTTATCCATTCAACAAATATTTACCAGGTCCTGACTCCATGCCAGATAGCATATTAGATGGTGGTATACACTGGTGAATAAAAGTGCTGTGGTCCCTACCCTCAGAAGATTAGTCTTGTCATTAATCATTCTAATTCTTTTAAAAAATATTTTTTATTGATTTTAGAGAGGAATGGAGAGGGAAAGAAAGATAGAAGCATCAATGATGAGAGAGAATCATTGATCCACTGCCTCTTTCAGGCTCCCTACTAGGGACTGAGTCCACAACTTGGGCATGTGCCCTGACCAGGCATCGAACCGTGACTTTTTGATTCATAGGTTGATGCTCAACCACTGAGCCACACAAGCTGGGCAGTCATTATAATTCTTATAAGAAGTATCTTATCACCAGCTTCAGCAATTCATCTTTTTATGGGAATCTGAATTAGAGCCTAGAGAATAAAATAAAACCTTCTGTCATTGCGTCCATGAGTTGGCAGCTAGGAAATGCTGTCCCCTGCCTGACTCATCCCTCCTCACACCATTCCTGGGGACGAGTGGTTTGCATTGCAGTTCAACAGATGGGACACATGTACATTTCCCCAAGGCACACCATGCTTCCTCTCTCACCCTCCACTCACGTGCACGCATGTGAGCACAAACACACACTACCCAATATAAAACTCTCCTTCTGCACCAAAAACCTGTCCTGAAGAACTGAAAATACAATCCCAAGAGGCTCAAGTAGGAATAAGAATTTGCCAACCTTGACACCTCTTTCCAGCATGCAATATTGCACCCTCAGTTTGCCAGCTGCTTGTTTGCAAGACAAACTATTGTGTTGAGGATGCTTTTTATTTTAAAATAAAAAAGAAGGCTTAGGCACCTTCTGCAAAAGGAAATGCCAGAGTGTTCAGTGGCAGAGAAGCTGAGTTCATATATATCATCTCCCAGATTCAAGGATAAGTTCCCATCCTACTTATGCTTTTGTGGACAGTTGACTCACATAGAGCTCAGTCCCTTGGATCATGATGTCAGAAGTTACTCTGTCTTGAGTCTGGTCTGATTTTAACCTAAGTTAGCCTGTGCTATAAACTCGTTTAAACTGTTAATCCCACAGCCCCTTTCATTGGGATTCAACTGTTTCATGCATGCCTTTATATTATTTCCCCAAAGAAACTGAAGGTTTGCTCAAGACTTAGGTGTCAGCATGCTTGGATTCTCAAGTTACACTGGCTGGGTTCATCTGACTCTACTACATGCAAACTTGAGCAAAGTTACTTAACCCGTATGACATGTGGTTTGCTCATCTATAAAACTGGGCTCATAATAATACCTTCCTCAGAGGGCTGGTGTGGGATTAAATGAGCTAATTAACGAAAGTGGTTAACAAAATTCCTGACACAATTAACTTGCCTAATAATATCTGCTAATGCTCTTTTTGCTATTTACCTTTCATTGTATCCACTGCTGGCTGATCGATACAGAAAGTAAATCATCACTAAATTGTTACTGATTCAAAGAACAGCCTTCCTGATGATATGATGGACTTTAAGATTGAGGTGGATCTTCCAAATACATCAAAATAGTCACTTTTATATTTTTATACCACTAGATATTAATGAGAACTAAAGTGTCATTAAAATACTTTTTAAAATTCTTCAACATGATTATATCTTCATGATGCCAAAATAACCAGATTGAAAATTAAATTTTAGCCAATTATCTAGATATCTAAACTCTCCACTTTCTTTGGGTTTTACCAAAACATTTGAGATTGCATGGGGACAGTCCTTTATCTTCCTAAGATTTTTCTTAACTTTTTTCCTCTCTTCCTAGCCTCTCCTATTTCAAACTGACACTCCTTGACAGTATGTAAATTAGTTTCTACTTCTCATGTAATTTTGTTTTGGAAAGCACAATGAATTGGTCACGCTAAGCCCCAAGATTAATTGGTCAAGCAAAGTCAGCCTTTCTGAACTCAAAGCCTTGAGAGTCCACTAATTAGAGAGTTTTCTAACCAAAGAAGAAGAGATTCACAGACAATGATCTGACTTTGGTTTGTCCTTCCTTCGGGGGATAATGTAGAACTAGCTGAGTTCAGAGTTTGCTACCAAGGTTCTATCCTGTCATTATGATATGGATTTCATTCTTTCTCTCTCTTTTTCTCCCTCCCTCTCTCTCTTTCTGTTTTTCTTTCTCTTTCTCTTCTACATCAGTGATAACCATAGAATTTTTCAGGGGGATGGGGATTGGAAGGTGATCCAAAATTCCTTGGTTCCAAACCTCACACTGAACGGATTTATTATATGGATTATAATAGAATTTAATACAGATGGTTGATGTAATAAATAAATGTGATAGTCCAGCACATTGACTGGCACCAAAATATGTTAAATCATTTTTATTACATGAAGTTAGTAATAATTCTGTAAGAAGAGAGAGAGAGCATAAGCAAGGGGAAAGTAATGCATTTTAAACTTTACTTGCTCTATTCCCTTTTAAGTAAAGAAAGAATAAACAAGAACTCATCCCAAAGAAATAACATTTAAAACTGCAATGGTGTGAGAGATTGAGAGCATCTCCCTTTAATGCATTCATTAACTTATATATCCCACAAATAAGTAATGAGCACCTATTATGTGGCCTATATTATTTTAGATGCTGGGGAAATGGTAGTAAGACAGACAATGAAAAGAAAAAACATCAAATATGTAAGAACTGTGGAGAAAATAATACAGGGCAATGTGATCATGAAAGGTAGGGTGGCCAGGCAAACCTGAGTGGAAGAATGCGAGGTCATCAGTCACACAAAAACCAGGGACGTGGAGCCTCCCGACAGAGAGAATATCAAGCAAAAGAGACCATCGCAGCAATGAACTTGTGATGTTTCCATAAAAGGAAGCGGGGAAATGTGGCCAGAGCCTAGTTAGCAGGGGAGAGTGGTGGGACCCACAGTCATAACGGAAAGCAGGGCCAGACCGTGTACAGCCTCCAGGGCTGTGACAAGGTGCTTGGTTTTATTTAAGTGTAATTTGGACAGTTTCAACAGGTCAGGAACATAATACTCTTTGTTTTTGGCTTCTCTGTGGAGCATATAGGAAGCCCATCACAGTTGATTAGAAACAGAGGAAGGAGGCTTGAATTAGGAGGGGGCAGAGGTAATGGAGAAAAAAAGAATGGATTTGGAATAAATTATTTTGGAGATAGAGTTGATAGGGTTACTAATGGCTTGGATAAGTAAGTGGAATGTCAACAAGAGGGCTATCTGAGTGACATCCCTATAATGAATGTTGACTTGCTATGTAGAATTATGTGTAGCAAAGAATGAAGATGAAACGTTACATCTCAAACTCACACCTCTTCCAACTCCACTCTGGCCAGATGCCATCTCACAAAAAGAGGCACCGTCTAGCCATGGATATCTTCTCCCATTCATTCTACAAATAGTCACTCACTCTCTATTACTATGTTCTGGATCAAGCTATGGGTACTGGTCAAACATAGACATATCTCTCTGTTCTAATGGAACTTACGTTCTAATGGGAGGAAATAAACTGTAAATAGTAAGTAACTATAATAAAGAATCGGATATCTAGAACAACTGCTGATAAAATAAGAACAGCATGATGCATTAGTAACTGTTTTTACTATATTGGAATAATTGTTTTTGGGGGGAGGGGCACAATATTTATAGGTTGTAAAGATGAAGGACCAGCAAAAGAAACTGAAACAGCCAGATTTAAAGATAAAAACAGGCGATTGTGGCATGACTGAGAAGATAAGCTCTCCCCCATCTTCTTCCCTCTAGCCCTTCATCCTCAGGGAATTCCAGATAATGACTTTGTTTTTAATGTATACAGCGGAAACTTGGGTAGGGTCCAGCCTTGTGACCCTGCCCTTTGCTGATGTAGGGTGGTACCCTCGAGATCAGAATTCATCCAGCCCAAGTCATCTAGATGAGTAATTGCTTTGCTTTTGGAGGCAAGACAAGGCCCTGCATTGTGGGAGCTCTGACATAAATTGTGATCGCCCCTCTTTTAAGCCAGTAGACATCTGAATCTGTGGTGCCCTCTGAAGCTGGCAGAGAGGTATCTGATATGCCAACAACATCCAAGTATCCCAACCAGGCAACATAATGGGCTCTTTGCTAGGGGAATACAAACAACAAGGGAAAGCTTCTAGGGACAGTAAAGCTATGCAGAACCTAGATAATGTCATACTTCTTGTAACAACACAGATATTATAATGATCAGAAATAGGACAGATGGGTTGGTGGAGGTTGGAGGGGAGAGGAGGAGGGGAAAAAAAGAAGGTAAATTTGAAGTCATATCATAGCAACAGATGAAAACATTAGGCTAAAAGAATAAAGCATTCAATAACTCAAGTGAAAAACTCAGTTAATGGATTTAAGAGCTACTATACTAGCGCAGTAGAGCTGATAACTGCCAGGATGTCAGGTCAACAACAACAACAACAAAAATATCCAGAATTAAACAATTAAGTAAGAAAGTACAAAAAATAATAAAATGACCTAAAAGATACATGAGACATAGCATTTAGGTTTAACATTTATAACTGGATTTCAGAAATTTGAAGAGAGAGTGAGAATGGGCACACTCAGTACTTGAGAAGACACTGAGATTTTCCTAAAATTTATGAAAGTCATTGGACTACAGATTTAAGAAGTATTATTAGCTCCAATAAAAAAAATACAAATAAACATTAGTTAAGTACATCACATTTATTTATGCATTAACTTGGTAGATATATGTGCTATTTCCAGTTTCTGACTATTCAGTGAATACAGCTACTGTGACAACTCTGTTTCAAAATCGTTTTGTGGACACATACTTTGATTTCCAAAGTAGCTGTATCATTTTACACTCTCATCAGCAGCATATAAAAGTTACAGTAGCTTTACATACCGGCCAACACTTGCAATTACCAATCTTTTTAACTTTAGGCATTCTAGTGGCTGTGTAATAGTAATTTATGGTGGTTTTAATTTTCATTTCCCTAGTGGCTAAAGATGTGAAGCATTTATTCATGTGCTTATTGGCAATTTGTACGTTTTTGAGAAATATTTATTCAAGTAGTTTGCCTATTTTAACAGCCTTATTGTGATATAATTGACACAATTAAATAAGTGTTGACATGTATACAGCCATGAAACTATCACCAATGAAGAGAATAAAAATATCACCCCCAAAAAGTTTCCTTTACCCCTTTTAATCTCTCTTTTTTTCTGATCTGCTTTCTGCCATGATAGGTTGGTTTGTACTTTTTAGAATCATATGTATATGGAATCATAACTTTCTGGAATTTCATGTATATGGAATCAGACAGTATGTATTTTTTTTTTCTGGATCCTTTCCATCAGCATCATCATTTTGAGAATCATCAATGTTGCTATTGAACTGTGGTATCAACAGTTCAATATTTTTAATACTGAGAAGTGATCATTCTGTGGATATGCCATACTTTATCTACCTATTGATGGATATTTGAGTTGTTTCAAATTTGGGATAAATAAAGCAGCCACGAACATCTTTCTATGGAGATATGCTTTCTTTTTTTGCTGGCAAATACCTAGGCATGGGATGGCTGGATAGAGCACTAGGAGGACAACTTAAGAAACTGCCAGATTGTTCTATAAGGTGGTTGTATCATTTTACATCCCATCAGCAACATATAAAAGTTCTAGTTCCTCCACATTCTCCCCAACACTTGGCAAAGTCAACCTTTTTAACGTTAGCCATTCTGATAGGCATAGAGTGGTATTTCACTGAGATTTTAATTTGTATTTTCCTGATGACTAATGAAGTTGGGCATCCTTTCAGATACTTTTGTCATCTGTATATTTTCTTTGGTGAAGTGTCTGTTCAATATTTTGCCCATTTTTATTGGATCATTTGCTTTCTTATAATTCTTATATATGCTAGATACAAGTCTCTTATCAAATATATAATTTGCAAATATTTTCTCTCAGGCTGTGGCTCATCTTTTAATTCTCTTAACAGTATCTTTTAGAGGACAGAAGTTCTTAATTTTTATCAATCAGTGTCTTTTTTATGACTTGAAATCAGGTACTGTTAGTCTTCTAACTTTGTTCTTTTTCAAAATAATTTTCTCTCTTTTGGGTCATTTGCATTTCTACATGAGTGTTACAATCAGCTTGTCAATTTCTACAGCAAGGTTTCTGGGATTTTGATTTTGTTTGTAATGAGTTTTTAGATCAATTTGGAAAGATTTCACATCTAAACCTGTTGAGTCTTTTACCTGTGAATATGTCATATTTATTCAGATTTCTTAAAATTATCTTGCAAATATGTTTGCTGCAATTATAAATGACATTTAAAATTTTTTATTCTAAATAATTTTTGCTAGTGTAAGAAATAAAATCAAATTTTATGTTTTGATTTTAAATTGTGAGAACTTGCTAGATTCACTTATTAGTTCTACCAGTTTTTTGCTAAGTTCCTTGGGGTATTCTACACTTACAATCATGTCATCAGGCAGAGACAGTTTCATTATTTCCTTTGAAATCTTTATTCCTTCTTTCTTTTCTTCCCATATTGATCTCTTTTATGATGTTAAATACAAATAGTGAGAGTAGATACCCTTGCCTTGTTCCTAATCTTAGAGAAAAATATTCAATATTTCACTATTAAATGTGATGTAAACTATAGGTTTTTGTAGATACTCTATTTCATTGAGGATATTTTCTGCAATTCTGAATGGTTATTATCATGAATAAATGTTGGATTGATCAAACTGGTCTATTGATAAGGCTTTGCTTGCTTGTTTCCCTTCACTCAGGGGTTACAATTCTGTCTTATTTAATTGTTTGATATATATAAATAGTTGTTTTTTTTCTCAACATTCTGTCCAGGTTTCTAGTTGTTTTCAGTAGAAGGGCTAGTCTGGTATCAGCTGCCCAATCATAACCAGAAATCAAAGTCAGAGATTATTTTTTTAGCTCTGTGTTTGATAACATATACTTCTAATTCTATGTGCAGAAGGGAGTGCACTAGTTTTGCAGGGACTATAAGAATTAATGACGATATGTCTTTAGGAAGAACACAATACCCTGGAAACTTGTAGTTACATAGCCTTTTCTAAACTCTCACTTTTCATGGGAATTTCCTTGGTTTGGTTTGGAAATTTTCTTCCTCTTTCAGTTAGCAACACATATGTGTGAACTTCAAAGTTAAGACTAATGTCAACGAGGCATCAATCTAGAATGATATGACATCATTACTTGAATCATTAGGAATGAAAATAAGTGTATTAATATCAGATTCTGTAAATATGACCTAGGAGGTCTTTGTAGTATTGATTGCAACTTCTCTCTCTGTCTCTATCAAAACGCCATAAGCAAAAAGATATAACCAAGTAAACTTACAAGTACTGTTGGCTTATTTTTATACTTCTTCTATCTCTCCACCCTTCCTGATGCAAGGTGCTAGATCTTGAATTTGCTGTTAGGTAGAATACTTTGTTCCACTCTCTTCAATGCAACCCCCAAATCTTTTATGATGTCATGATGCCATCACTATTTATTTCATTCATGTATTTACTCAATAGTAATTTATAAATCACTTGTGATTTTTTAGGTTGTTTGATGGATTCTAGGAATGAAATAGTCATGTTTCTTATCCCCAGTGGAAATTAAAAGCCCTATGGGAAGAGAATCATTTATCAAATACCTATGTAAATAAGTATATAGTGACTAATATGATACGTGCTTTGAACAGTACTTTGAGAATATATCGCTGTGTATATCAGTTTGGGTTCTCCAGGAAGCAAATGCCAAGGTAGAATTAAAAGTGTTAAGAGATTTATTAGGGAAAATACTTACAAAGGGAAATGGAGAGAGATCATTGGTGTGGGAGAGATGTAGATAATGATGCAAATCTGACACCTTTATGAGGAGGGAGTAAAGGAATGAAGATTGGATAGAAAGAACATGAGACTGTTATGAGCTCTTAAAAAGCCTTGACCAGATTAATGGGAGCACCAGTGCAAAGATTGCCTTCTAGAGGAATCCTCGTTTGGTTGAGAATGAACAGATATACCACCCATGCTGTGCCTGATCATTGGTTGGGAGCAACCCAGGGAGATCATGGCTTTGCTGTCGATGCCCTGTTGGATCCTGAAGGTGAGAAAGTTGGAGGATTCAGCTAACTACCTGCCTCACAGCACATTTTCCCTGAAGGAGGATCTGGGCAGACCACTCCCATAGCTGCCATAAAGCACAACTGGATCTAGCCCAGGAAATTGAAGAGGGTTTCTCTATGACATTTTAAAACAATGTTTATTGACAACATAAGGTCACATACTGATAATATTTCTTAGACTGGTTGTTGAGACAAGAGCCACTTTGCTGGATCTTGGTGGTAGACCTTGAATTTAAAACACTCTGTGCTTTTGGTGTATCTCCTTTCAAACTAATGGACAGATAAAAAAGTAAAGTAAAAGTATTTGGCCAGCATTAGATCTGACTTCACCATGTTGTGAAGTTCCATCATTTTAGCCATTATGAAAGCTAAAATCTTCCTTCTCACCCATCCCCATGTTAGTGACAAATACCTTTAGGCAGACATCTCATTCTAAAAATATTCATTGAGTAACTAATATATTACAAGCATTATCTTAGGAACTTCCTCTTGCTTTGGATGCTAGAACAGAACCCAGAGATAATTTACTTTGAACCTTTTCTGTTTTACTTGATTTTCTTGACCTCAGCAGATGACATTTGCATCTTCCCACAGCCACTGTTGTAAGTAGCTTTGACTGTTGAACAGCAGTTATTTAAATATTTATGGTCATTCTGTTCCAAAACAATATTGAGAGCGGTGGTGCACAGTTTAAGAAATACATAAAAGTCAATGGGGAAAATTTATGAATCAGAAGATCTACATTTCTAACTATGTGCCAGATTTCCCATTTATAATTCTTGCAAATGAAACACTTTGGGTAGTCATAAATACTGACCTCTCTGAACCTTCCTCTGTGAATTATGGTCTTGCAGTAATAAACAGAGCACAATATTTGATTTGTAGGCTGAACTATACAAAGCAAGAATGCAATGCTGATGCCTCTGATCATTATAATTAATTTTAACTGGCAAGGAGGGAGATGGCAAGAAGTCTTTTGCAGCATCGTCACCTTCTGTTCCGAGTGTGCCTAGTGTCTGCCTTGACACGTTTTCTCCACAGTAGTTGTCCCTGGAATTGTGTCTGGCACCACGAGGACATCACTAAATATTGGTTTATAATTCTGATAGTCTGAAGCCAACATGGAACTCTGCCTAATTCAACCCACAACCTTAGTTCTCCTTCAAGGAGTCCCATGAGAAATGAAACATCCTCCAGGTCCCAAATAATTTAGTTAACTAATCTGTTTCTTTTATCATCACTTCCACATTTACTGTGGAAACTACATTTACTGTAGTTTCTAGAATCTAGATACACGGGATTTCCTATTTAGAAGGGACCTTATAGGTAATATAATCCAGGATGGCAAATAAAATATATTTTATTTTCTAAGCTCAATAGGGAAAAGTGTCTTTTCCAATAAATGATGTTTCTTAAAGGGGGTGAGGGCCAGGTATTGGCCCTTCAAATTGAGTCCAACCGTCCATCCTGACAGATGACATGAACCTCAGTTCAAAGACTTCTAAGTCAGGAAGACACTGCCTTTCAAAGTGGTGCATATCCCTAGATGATGAAAGTCTTTCTATATAATTAACTGAAATCTACAACTTCTATTCTTTGATTTTAGTTCTGCCTTTTGTGACCCCAAGAAATAAATCTCTTTCCCATAGTGTATGATAGTGCTTGATCTATTTAAAGACAATTTTCCTGAGTTCCCTTTTCTTTTTGTTAGCCTTCGGTCTTTTAGTATCTTTAATATTCTTATCTATGATGCTTAAAATTTTCTGACAGAAGTTCTAAAGCCATAACTGTGGGACGTGTGTGTGTGTGTGTGTGTGTGTGTGTGTGTGTGTGTGTACTAGAATACTAGTATAACTCATCTAGGCCTGAAATACATCCTTATATATAAAACAATATTGTTCTGTCTTTGCTATATTTTAATTTATCTTGGACTTGAATTCCCTGTTAAAGACACTGGCTCTGCCTTTCCAGTTTGGGGATCATTCTCCAAATGATGGGATAGATAAGCAATGGACATGCTAGATGCTTCTCCTCTCTCACTGTCATCAGTTACCATTACATCATCTTTGTCAAACAGCAGCCCCCCCCTTCTTGCTTTTCTTCTTGCTTCACATCTGATTTTAAATGCCTTTGGCAAATCTAAGAACCACTAAAATTCTGTATCTTATTTTACATTGCAGCTGTATTGAACACTGTTGATCAGTGCTTCCTTCCTGAAATTTTTACTCATTAGTTTCAACAAATTTATTTTCATTTGATTCTTCTCTCCCTCTGTACATCCCTAATATGCTTCCTCTGTGGGCCCCTCCTCCTCTACCTTTTATGCTGTGTTCTCCAGGGTTCTGGGATCTAGATAAACTCTACCTTTGAGTGAGTTTATGCGCTCCCTGGTTAACCACACTATATTCTGATGACACTAAAATGTTATGTGCAGCTCAGATTTCTTCCCTAAGTTTATGGCTGTGTGTACTGATGTTCCAGGGTGACTAACACCAAACTCATCATCTTCCTCCCACTTGCCCAGTCCCTAATGTGCTCCTTGTCATCAATGTACCGTCTCAGTGATTGGTGTCCTCTTCGTTCTGCACAGTCACCCAAGTAGAAGAGTAGGTTCCTCACTCCTCCCTTCTAATCACCAAATCCTACTGATTTTATTACCTATAGCTTTTTATCCCATCCTCTCTTCTATTGCCCGACTTCCCTGGTTAAGTGGTCCATTTTATAGCTCAGAGTTTTTCAATAGCCTCCTGACCTGGGTTTTTGTTTTTGTTTTGTTTCTTTGATTCTTGTGTTCCTCGGGTCTAACCTTTACCTATAGCTAGAGAAATCTATCTAAAACATCAATGTGATCATACTCCTTCCCCATTTAAAATCCTTTAGAGCACCCCTTTAGCTGCAAAATATAGCTCCCGAGTGCAGCGCTGAGGGTATCCCATGATTCAACTCACAACTCTCTAAATTTATATTTTCCAATTCCTGCCCTGGAATAGAAGCTGGAGTCATGCCAAAATGCTGTAGAATCCAGCATACATTATGCTGTTTCAAGTCTTTTTACCTTTGTGTATGCTGTGTTTTCTGCCTGGATGGAATGCCTACGTCACTTTTCTTTTCTTCACTAATTTTCACTCATTTCTAATAGTTTGGCTCAGAGGTCATCTCCTCTAGGAAATATTCCCCAAACAACACAAAGGATTAAATATTCTCCCGTGTTCCCACGGCACTGACTATGTATATTAGCTCTACAGGGTATCTGTAGATGTGACTGTTCCCAGTGGCAAGGACCACATCTTATAGAACTTTATTTTTGTCCTTGAACTTTTTTTCTTGGGCTATTTTAGAAAGGTGCAGGTTGATATTTTCCTAACTGATGAATTATTTATATACACTAGGAAATATAATAAGAAAACCTAATGCTAGTGGGCTTCAAATTCTATGCTAACAATATCCGAGGAATAAAATAAAGTCGGATAGGAATGGATTTGCTTGCTACAAAATGATTGCAAAAAAAAATGCTGTCATCTTTTTAGCAAGTATTTCTCCTTTAACTTAGAGGACACAGTTATGGTCTTGATTCTCATTTGACTCAACAAATATTTACTGAGTACCTAGGTGTGTATAGAGGCAAATTAAATATTTATTTTGTTTTCAAAAAGCTTAAGTTTAGCAGGAAAAAAAGCATAACTATATTTCAATGAAGAAATGATGATGCTGGTGATGATGATAACAGGTAACATTTATTGAGAAAATCTGACTTATTTCCATTATCTTATATAACCTCATAATCATACTGTAATAAGCTACAACCATCCTCATTTTATTATGAGAGAACAAGACTTAGAGAGTAAAGGAACATGCTCAAGGCCACACTCACGGATTTGAAACTCTTAAACCTTTGTTGTACTCTTCAAGATGAAGTGATATGTCATGAGAGTCAGCCAACAGTAAGACTCAAAGAAAGGTGAGACAGATGGCTTTCTCCTGAAGGGAATCAAAGGCTTCATGCAGGAGATGGCACTCAATCTAGACAATGGGCTATGAGTAAAATTTAAAATTTGGACTTTCAGAGAGGTAAGGAGAGGACATTGCAGGCAGAGAAAACAAGAGTAGTGAGAATATTAACTGAAGTGATAGTAGAAGGTCACGCTATTCTTACTGTGCAATGTGAACTTCCTTTTGGAGCCATAGAAAGCCAATGAGAATTTTAGAACAGAGCAGTGATATGAGATTAATCCCACCAAAGCCTTTAAAATTGGTTGGAGGAAAGAAGGTCTGGAAATGACTTAATGATTTATTCAACAAACATTTATTAAGCACTTTCTATATAACAGGCAACATCAGTGAACAAAACATAAAATTTCTTCTCTCATGGAGTTCTATTTGGAGGAAACAGATAATTAACAAACATATATTTTTTAAATAAAATAATTATATAAACATATAGTTATATGTATAGTTTGTTAATTGTCATATATAGCTATATATAAGCATCAACAATTCATATATATATATATATATATATATATATATATATATATATATATGCAGAGAGAGAGAAAATGAGAATTAGAAAGTAACTAGAAGGTAATAAATGTTATGGACAAAAACTGAGCAAGAGAAGAAGATAGAAATTTCCTGAGCAGGAATGGGAAGGCATTACAATTTTATAGGGTGGTAGGTAAAGGCCTTACTAGAGGATGACATATGAACAAAGACATGAAGTAGTTGAGAAATTGAACTGTGTGGGAATTTGGGGGTCAATGCATTCTAGGCACAAAGAACAAAATCAAAGTCCATGCACCTGCCTGTCATATTTACAGTTCAATAGAGTCCAAGTGGCTAGAATGGACTGAGGATGGAACAGTATTATGAAAAGTGTCCCAAGAGGTTAAGAAAAGGGCATTGCGAGAACATTGGCTTTCTCTCTGAGTGAAATGGGAGGCCAGTGGAGGCTATTGTGTGGAGGAGTGGCATGGTCTGGCTGGCTTTTCTCCGAGAGAACCCTAGCCTCTGTGTGGGCAAATCTGAATGGGACAAGGGCGATGGCAGGAACTTTTGTTGCGAGGCTACTGCAGTTGTGGTGGTTGGTGGCTTAGTCCAGGGTGCCAGCTATGGAGTTAGTTGGTGGTGACCAGATGTGTTGACCAATTGAAAGTGGTGTGAATATGAGAGGAAGAAAGGAGTCCAGGATGACTCCACAGAGTCCATAATAATTTGTTTGTATGTGTTGCTGGATTTGTGTTGGTGTACATATGCTTTTTATACACCACACTTATAGCTCTTTTATAATAGGCCACAAAATTAGAGTTTCCTTCTGATAGATAAATGAATACCCTAGCAAAGGGTGTGCTTACGAATAAATACATATGACATGGCTTTTGACTAAGACTTTTCACTTTGCAAAGTGCTTTCTCGTCTCATTTTATACTCACAGCATTTCTGTATTAGAATGGCTACACTGAGTATAAAACAAATGCATGAAATTATCTCCAGATGCAATATCTTGAACCAAAAGGGTACACAAACAAGCTTTAGAAAGTTAGGCAACAATTTCATACTTGGGGTAGTTGTTAAATTGGTAGTCGGTAAATTGGCTGCGCCTATATATGCCAAATATCTGGATGCAGCCTTAAAAATCACCCGTACAATATTAAAATCAGTTGGAAATACGCAGATCAATATCTTAAGATTTTCAGATATTCTAAAATATTTGGTGTGGCTTACATGTCTTTAAATATTCCAGTTGTTTCCACTGTTCATCTAGATGTAGAGAGTAGATACCTCTACCACCAACTTTAATTTCATCTTTCCCCTTGTAGCCCTTCTTCTTTTTCTCCTTTAAAAATGCATACAAATATGTCAAGTTCTAGGTTAATTATTGGAAAGTCAAAAAATACCTGCCTTCAAAGAAATATTCATTATCTAAGGATCTATCTTACCTATTTTATAAAAGGATTTGAAGTGTCTTATGGGAAAAATGTTAAGTAAATGGAAGTAAAAATAAAAAATAAAGTTGGGAAAATAATGTGAAACCAGGAGTAGAGTCAATATAAAAAAATACACACCAAAACATTCTGTACAATATTTATTCAGGGCTTTCTCCTAGCCTGGGCAAAAGAGAAAAGAGGACAGAATTCACTGCCATCAACAAGATTAAAGCTCCCCAGTTGCTCAGAAGAAATACATTTTTTCCTGGTCCTCAATCATGGAGACAGTGTCTCCAGCAGGAATAAAGGCACACTGCAGGTTTTCTCTAAGAGCTTTCTGACAGTGATATAGCAATGGGTTTCACCAGGATCATTCTTATAATATTTCTTAGTTCATGTAGATTGCACATAAACCATATATCAGTAAAGAAGCCCAGTGTCATCTAAGGAGACATCCCTTTGGAATATGACTCATACATATCATTTATCATGCTCTTGAGCAGCAAAATATCAAATATGATATTCTGGGTAGAACCTAAGGTTCTGTTATTTTTGTTGCTCATTAAATTCTGACAATCAACCAGAGTTGCTTTGACACCAATCAAACAGCAGCTAGGGTTGATCTCCTATGGAGGATAAACAACGTACTTAGGATGATGAACTGGAATGGAAAACTCCAGACTTCTGAGATGCTCTCCAACAGGGACTGACAGTAACAACCACAGGGACGTGGAGAGTGGCAGGTTGTGGAGGGTCCTGAGAGGAGGTCATGCTTGAGCTGCCTTTCAGTGGATGAATAGGATTTTGGTGTGGAGAGGCAGGGAAGGCCATGCCAGGTGCATAACAACTTAGTCAGTGCAGGAAGGGAGTGGGTTTACATAGTGTTGGACACACAGTGGGAAGTCCTATGGGAAAAACAAGTGGTGAGAAATGACAGGCGTGAGGCTGGAAAGATAGCAGGGATCCAGCGTGAGGATACCTGAATGGACACCGTGAGCCCAGGGTTTCCTCCTCTGAAAACCCCTACCGTTACTTCGCCTGGCTCTCTAGAGAAACTGGAGCCCTGCCAAAAATCTGTCAGTTGGGGGCACGAATTTATTACAAGTGTTCACTACATTTCTAGGAGCCAATGACCGTCAGTGTCCCCTGTATACAAATAGCTGTGTCCCACCGCATAAGTGGGAGGATTCTTAGACTCTGTAAGCTACTGGCTGTTTATTTTATTGATATTCAATAAATAATGAGCACCGGTCCAAGAGATTCATCTTGACTTTTCTAAAGACTTTCATTTAAGATGCTGCCTTTCATTACGCTAACCATATGAACTACCTTTTTAGTAAAAAGGAATGCAAACTCACAAGGGACAAATTGGACAATCATGAGAAACAAGAAGTTGCATGATTGGATAAATCATATGAAGCCTTGAAAAAAAACAAAGGTTTCCTCTCAGGTCTCAAAGAAGTCAGGGTAAAGCTCATCTGTAGGGAACCTTTAGAGACAATTAAACAAGAAGCATTTGCTGATGATCTCTGGCTATACTATGTGCTTAATGGGTGTTATCTCAATCAGGTACTATAAACCTATGTGATCAGCATTATTATTTTGATTTTGTGGGTAAGGAAAAATGGAGGCCCAGAGAGGCTTAGCAACTTCATCAAAGTTGCACAGCTTATAAATGGCAGGGCACATATACACAGGCTGAACACTGGCTGGTTAGCTCCCAAGCTCCTTCTCTTTACCTCTACTACCCCTCTGTTTAATGAAACATTGGAACTTAAAAGGCCCCCTTAGAAGTCCTACAGTTTGGTGGTGCTCACATGTGGTCCTTGGCCAGTTGGAATTAAAAGCAAATGAATGATGCACCGGATGTAGGTGCAAAATATAAAAGGGCACCCAGAAATTCAATAATCAAATAGGTAATATTTTAATGCAATATTTTTAAAAATCAAAATTATTGCAAAACGTTATAGCTAATAAGGTATCAAAATGTAAATAGAAACAGGATCCCTGGCTTAAAGAATGGCCCTCTCAGGGTCCCTTTCTCTGTTAATGGCACCTTTGTCTCAACCTTGATGCAGGGCAGCATCAGCATCACACTGGAGGTTTGTAGAAATTCAGATCCATAGGCCTCCCCACAGAGCTACTCAGTCAGATGCTCGGGGTGTGGGGCTCAGTCTGTGTGTGAACCAGGCCCCCAGGTGATGTGAGTTCCAGTTTAAGAACCACTGGTTTAGTCCAGTGGTCAGCAAACTGCGGCTCGCAAGCCGTGGTTTGCCACTCTGTTGACTAATGGGTTTGCCGACCACTGACCTAGACTCTTGGTTCCAATCATTTCAGGCTGTTGTTGTTCATTGTGATTAAGCCCCTGGTCTAAAGCCTTTATTTGACAGATGAGAAAGTTGCTTTTTCACGGCAGAGTTTGTGACTTCTCTGTGAGTTTGGGGTCCCTTCTGTTTCACTGCACTGCCCTTGACTGTGTATGGTTGACTACTTCCTCATCTGTCCTTTGCCTTACTTGCCAGGATTTTCTGGGAATCTGTTTCTGTCAGGGTGGCAAACCAATCTTGGTATTTTCATGAACAAAGAGAGAAGGAACTGTATAATGTCCCCAGGGTAGGTGGGTAGAGCAGTGGTTTTTAAACTTGGTGGCATATTGGAGTCAGCCTAGGAGCTTGGGAAAAGTGCCAATGCCCATCTCACCTCAACCACGTAAACCAGAATCTCTGGGGATGAGGCTTGAGTACTGATATATATACCAGCATACTAGAGGCCCGGTGCACAAAATTCTTGCACTCAGGGGGGTCCCTCAGCCCAGCCTACGCCCTCTCGCAGTCCAGGAGCCCTTGGGGGATGTCCGACTGACGCAGAGGCAGGAGAGGCTTCTGCCACTGCCGCTGCGCACACCAGCCGTGAGCCCAGCTTCTGGCTGCGCGGTGCTCCCCTTGTGGGAGCACACTGACAACCAAGGGGCAACTCCTGCATTAAGCGTCTACCCCCTGGTGGTCAGTGCACATCATAGCGACTGGTTGTTCACTGTCGGGCTGAAACCAGCTCTCTGACATTCCCCAAGGGGTCCCGGATTGCGAGAAGGTACAGGCTAGGCCGATGAATCCCACTGGTCACGATTGGGGTCAGGGAGGGACACAAGAGGTTGGCCAGCCGGGGAGGGACTGTGGGAGGGCTCCAGGGCATGCCCAGCCTGTTTGCTCAGTCCTGATTGTCTGGACCCCAGCAGCAAGCTAACCTGCTGGTCAGGGCGTCTGCCCCTTGGTGGTCAGTGCACATCATAGCAAGTAGTTGAACAGCCTTAGCATATTACGCTTTGATTGGCTGAACAGTCGACCAGTCACCGGACGACCAGACACTTAGCATATTAGGCTTTTATTATATAGGATAGATAGATATGTATATATCTGCATATTGATTTTTTTTCACTTTTTCATGATTATAGTGTGCATCCAAGGTGAGAAACTTAGCATATATGTAAGAAGCCAAACCATATCTAATGCAATATTCACTGTCACTATTTTTTAAATATATTTTATTGCTTTTTTACAGAGAGGAAGGGAGAAGGATAGAGCATTAGAAACATCGATGAGAGAGAAACATCGATCAGCTGCCTCCTGCACACCCCTTACAGGGGATGTGCCTGCAACCAAGGTACATGCCCTTGACTGGAACTGAACCTGGGACCCTTCAGTCCACAGGCCATCGCTCTATCCACTGAGCCAAACCGGTTAGGGCTCACTGTCACTATTCATGAACCATAAACTATACATAATTTTTACCATCTCCCTTGTTCAATCATATCTCCTCCACATCTGAGTCCTGTCCACATTAATGCACACTTAGCTCCTAAATTCATCCACTTCTCCATCCCAACTGCCATCATTCAGGATCAACCCACCATTGTCTCTGGCTCCCGAACTGCACTTCCTGTCCACCCTTGAGCACTTCTTGGATTTGTGCCCCCTAGTGGAATCAGAGAAATAATTTGAAACAACAATCTGACTATACAGGTGGCCCTCCTCCCCGACTTGAAAAACTTTTTATGGTCTTCCATTGCTCTTAGGATAAGGCAGACTTTTAAAAAGGATTTTTAAAAATTGATTTTTTTTTTAGAGAAGAAGGGAGAGAGAGAGAAACATCAATGTGAAAGAGAAACATTGATTGACTGCTTCCTGCGTGCCCCCTACTGGGGATTGTGCCTGCAACCCAGGCATGTGCCCTGACCAGGAATCCAACCTGCAACCTTTCACTGCACAGGATGACACCCAACCAACTGAGCCACACCAGCCAGGTTGAAACAGACTTTTAAATATGCTCAACATGGTCCTGGGTGGTCTTGGCTAGCCTCCCTTTCCCCCTGACTCTACTCTGTTTCAGCCACTCTCTCAGTTTGCCATACAATTGCTACATGGCCTTAGCACATGCTGTTCCCTCTGCCAGGCATGCTCTTCCCTCTCATCTTTCCCTTCTTAACCACTAAACATTTAGATCTCATTTGTGGTTTTACATCTTCTGGGAAACCTTCCCTGACATGGCTGAGAAGGAAAAATCCTCCTGTCATAATTTCTGTAACTGTGATGTCCCCTAAAGAACAAGAAAATGGCGAAGAGACTTGAAATTCACTTGAGACAAGCATAGTTCTTAGAGTACTGTCTGCCTCCCCTCCCTAGTGAACATAACAGTTGTAATTTTACATTTATTTGTGTGACCATTTCATTGGTATATTTATCCTGTAATAGAATTTGTGAGTGTGGGGCCTCATCTTCTTTGGTTTACCATGGAGTCCACAGCAGCTAGCCAGTGCCGGAAACATAGAAGGTGTTTAATAAACATTTGTGTTAGATCACCGAAGGAGGAGTACAGGAGACCAGAATGGTGAGGGATTATGAATTTATTCGAATACCCACAAACCAAGTGGCTGAGCCTGGGTGGCTCCAGCCCCCAGTGATGGGAGTCAGTGGCTTTTAAAGGAATTTTGGGGGGCTTTTTCTGGGTGGAGACTTCTTTATGCATACCCAGATGGGAGATAATGGAATGTGGTCCGTCACTGCAAGTGAAATGTGGTCTCAGCAAAAGGAATGTCCATAGTGAAGCTGAAGCATCCATCTTATATAAAAACTGCTGTTTGAAATTTTAACCCAGCTCTTTGGCTTCTGCAAATGCTTGCTTGCTTAAATAATAAGGAAAATAAGACTGTTCCCACTTCAGAAAGGCCATTAAACCTTCCCCGGACAAAATTATCAGTGCTGGCACCAGGCCAGGCCTTTGGTTGAGGTCTCAAGGCCCCAGCACATAGGGGCTCTTTAAGAACTTGCAAAAGGGGCTGGAAACACCCCATATTTGGGAGACAAAGAAGGTAAAAACATATAAATAAGGAAAATTCCTCCATGTTGGGGCCCAGAATTTGAGAGACATTTTCCTCTGGACCTGCACATAATAAATGTAACTCCATCTCTCTAAGCGTTGCTTGGTTCTTCTCCGGTTTTCTGTAACAAAGTGGCCTGAAAAGTCAGTTCCTGGGGGAAGACTAACAGTTTGGTCCAGGAATGAATGAATAAGTGTCTAGAAACAATGCCAGCTGAAGGAATGATTTTATAGCTGAAGGAATAATTGCATAGGCCTGATGGATTGCATAGGAAAGATCTCAGAACTAGAGTTTAACTTTCAATCCAGGCTCTGATTCTTTCTAGTCCTATGACCTTTGACTTTACTTCTTGGGTGTAGTCTTTTTAGGCACCGGTTCATGGGTTTAAACTAGGCTTTGCTGCATCCCTCAGGGTCCGTGGGTGATAGAGGAGAAAAAGAGGAAGGCTCAGGGGGCAAGTGGAATGAATCTCCTTTTTATTTCTGGGTAACATTTATTCTGAAGAAAAAGTTCCTAAAGGAAAAAATAGTTCAAAAACTACTGTAGTAGAAAGTGATTGAAGGACTTCTGGCTGAGCAATTTGGTGACCCTGGGGGTTTCCAAGGAGACTTCACTCACATCGAGTTCTGAGGCAGCTGAGGAGCTGGCCCAGCCAGGTTTCTGTTTTTCTAGGAGGCTGGGGGTGTACACACAAATACAGGTGGGTTTTTCTTTTCAGGAAAAGCTTGGAGAAAGGAAGCCAATACAGTCAGTTCCATCTGCCCAAGCAAAACACGGTGGCAGACACAAAGACTGAGTCACTCCCACTTCCTGGGCTGACAATTTAATAGGCTTCCCAGATTATGGGGCTCAATTAATGGTGCTTACTGGGCGTGCATTCCTGGGCAGGTGGCTCAGTCTCTGGGCTACAAAGCTGATTGAAGCACCTGCATTTTCACGGCACTCACCTGGTCCCTGAAAGGGCCTCTCCAGGGTGATGTTCCCCTCCCTTCTCCCCACCCTTGGTCTTTAGGGAAAAACACCATCACAACAAAAACAAATTTTCTTTTTGCATTAATTAAAATGCCTGTCCCAGGAATAGGATAGAATTTCCCTGAGGCCTTTGCATTGGGCATGCAATGGGAAGGGGGAATTAAAGCTATTTCCTGCAGTAATGGGCCCTGCCTGGAGCCCTGGAAGGGGGGAGGAGAGAGGAGGAGAAAGGAGGGAGATGTGGAGGAGGCTGCTACAGGAGGCAGAGATCTGAGTCCTTTCATTTCCCTGGTGGACAACCCAATTATCTGTTTTACTTTTGGGATTTCAGTTTAGATTGCATTTAAATCAAAGGTTATATGGCTTTTAAAAATGAAAAAAAAGAGTAGGGCTTGGAGCCCATGCAACTAGATGCTGCAAATAAAAAAACAGCACTTATTTGCCTTAATTAACTGAATATCCTGGACCTAAGACTCCTGGGTAATTTCTTCCTTTGTCCGTGGAGATGTTGCTAGGTTTCACTAAAGTGGCTCCTTTATTCACAAAAATTAAATTCCATTCATTCTAAAAGTTTTACCGCATTTATATTACCAAGTCTGCCTTCAGCTCAAAATAATGAATATATTCATGTATTATTTAGGCATAGTAATGCACTTTTCCCTTTTCTCTCCCTCTTTTAATTCATTGCTTCTCAACTGTTAGCGTGCACCAGAATCTGCAGGGCTTGTTCAAACAGGGACCTCTGGGCCCGCTCCAAGTTTCTGATTCAGTGGGTCTGGGGTGGAGCCCAGGGATTTGCATTGCTGATGAATTTCTAGGTGCTGCTGGTTCAGGGTCTACACACTGAGAAGCCCATTTTTATTCAAAAGGGTAGTAGAAATGGAGTTGTCAGAATGTGGAAGGCTCTGGTGAAAGGCCACATGTCGGGTGTCAGTGCACATGCTTGCTCGGTCTTACTGTGAGGGCCCATCCAGAAGACTGACTGCCTTGAGCAGCAGTGGTCAAGTTTGATGCCCTCATTCACCACTAAGTCATCTGTGGATGCTGCTGGTAGACACAAGGTCTTTACCAGGAGCCAGAGCAGGAAGCAGCTAAATGAATGGATCTGAGAATCCGATGGCTCCTCTAAACCCAAGTCTCCTTTCCAGACTGACCTCTGTGGCTGCTGCTTGAAATCCTGCCATTCCTGCCAAGTTTCTATGTAAGTCACTGCGCCTTGTTTGAACATCAGTAGAAAGAGGAGAATGCCCTGAAAGTTTAATAACTGAGCGATTTGGTCCTGGCAGAAGAAGTAATTGGGGGGAAAAAAATAGAACTCTATCAGTAGATGCAATCCTGTGTTTCTAATTTGAAAAGGTGGAAATTGAAGTTCAAAGAGGTTGTTTTTTCCTAAAGCCATAAAGCCAGGCTGTCTAAAGAATGAGGAAAAATTGTTGTTTTTGCAAAAATAGGAAAGGCCTGGGAGGGGAGTGGATTGGGGAATCCAGGAGGGTCTAGGGCTTGTGGGGAAGTACAGTGAGGGGAAGGAGATGACTAAATGGACACTGGATCCATGCTGAGTTCCCTCTCTAGCAGTGACACCATCAAGTTGGCCCCAAACGGGAACTTCTGGGTCAACTTCAAGTTGTCTTTCAATGTCCTCATTAAGTTTCTATGTCTTGCTAGCAGTCTTCTCCTTTTTATTGGTGCTCCTACCACTGAAGTCCAGGCCCTCTTTGTCACTGTAATTCATCTCCATGATCAAACCATGCTCCCATTTTGGGGTCTTCAGTAGCTGCCTGCCACCAACAGACAGCAATCTCATCTTCTCAGCATGTGCTCAAGCTGTTCCATTCCCTGAACTCAACTTGCTTTTTCTCTGTCATGTTCTTACACTCTTCCATGCAAACTATGCCCCTGCCATACCACATGACTTAGAAGTCCCTAAACATACCCTACACTTCTGCATTCTTGTGCTTGCGTAACCTGCCCCCTACAACTTCTACAGCCCCATATTCTCCCCATCATTTAGGGCCATGCTCAAATTTTTCTCTGGGAAGGCTTCCTTAATCTACAAGTTTGACTTGATTTCTCCCTCTCTTTGTCGACTTGGATGCATTTTTATTTATGAATGTGACATAGGCCTAGCATAACTCTCTCCACAATGAGGATATGCTTGTGAGCTCACCCATACACACATCCTACTGTCCTTGATCCTGAAAAAATAATCAAAAGAACAGCGGTTGTTATCCTACTCCCAGGATGCAGATGACTCCTGCCCATACACTTACTAAAATTGTCATTGAGTCTTTTCATTCTTTATCATAATGAAAGGGTTGAGATTTGAACCTTGCCTCAGAGAAAATTGAAATAAGACATGTATTTTGCAATTTCTATTGCTTATTTTATGAGTGTAGGACAGTTCTATCCATCCAACAGTAACAAATCATTTCTCCCACTTCGATCAAGTCCAGAAGGGAAAATCTTGCCCTTCTGTGCCCCTGTCCGTCCTGGGTTATACTCATGATCCCCGGCATCTCTTCTAGTCTGGCCTTAGTTCTATCATCTTGGGTATGTTTTCTCTTTCCTGGATTCTGGAGCCTGGAGTCTTCTGAGTAGAATGGACACTGTACAGAACAGACATAGCATTTCCCCCTGAGTGCCCAGAAGATGATCCCCAGCATGTAGTAGCTACTCAGTAAATGTGGAGTTGAACTTGTGGGAAGGCTGATATGTAACCAAGACAATTCCAAATTCCTTTCCACTTTGGGGTAGAGTATAACTATTTGATTTAGGGAACTGGGAATTGCCTGCATCATTTCTGAATTCAAACCTACACATTCAGCCTTAAGGAATTCATTCAGAAGGCAGAGCCCATTACTGGTTCCACCTCCAATTATAGTACCTACTTCCTGTGGCCCCAGCCTTAGCAGAGAGTGTGGCTTTTTGTACAGACTGATCATCTATTCCTTCTTTCAACAGATAATGATCACCACTTCCTATGTGTTAGAAACTGTGCCAAGTACTGGGGATATAATGAGAAAGGCATGCACCCCACATATTTAACATTAAATACTGATTGCTATGGAGGCATATTGCTGGGAAGTAAAGCCCAGTGTGGAGATTCAGAAAAACCTCTCTGTAGAAGTGACATATAAGTGGAGACATGAAGAATATATAGGAGACACCAAGCTGTAGACGGAGGGAATGCTATTCTGTGCAAAGGGAACAGGATTGTAGAAATTTCAGAGTCCAGAGAGTGGTGACTTGAATCACTGAGATACCACGGCCCTTAGGAAGTTTCTCCTGACCCCTCCCATTCTTGGGATGGGGTCCTTTCTGTATGTCCCTAAGCATTCTATACTTCCATCTTCACAGGCCTATCACTCTGCCTGACAATTATCTATTTACTTGTAGGTTCTTCCCACTAAGTAATAAATCCACATGACCAAGAATTATGTGTCTTGACCCTGACTGCATCCCCTGCAGTTGGCACAGAGCTGGATATGGAACATCTTGATGTAAATGCCTGGTGCATAGCCTTACCACTCACCACTGCCATGCATACCTACCTGTCTGTCAACCATCAGTGCCTTAAGGGTGGGCAGAGCAGGCACCCACAGAGTTATACACCAAGGCATTAATACTCCCAGGGGCTCCAGCCAAGAACTGTTGGGCTTGGTGGGTAAACACTGGAGCAGTGTTCTTGCCCCTCTGGTGAGCTAGCTCAGAGGTATATGCTTTACAACAACATTATGCTCTAGGGCCCTCAGCACTAAATTGCTTGAAAATGCATTCTTTATTGATGGCCTTTTCTTCCTTTCTTAATTCCCCCACTTCCTTACCAATGTTTTCTTGTGTCACCTCCCAAATAAGCCACTCACAAGCAGATCCTTGACTCAGGGTGGGCTTCTAGAGGAACCCCAACTAAAATGACACTCACCAAATATGTGTTGAATAATTAAGTCCTCTCCTGACTCAGCCACTTATTTGCTTTATTGGGAAAGTTATTACCTCTCTGAGCCTTCACCTTTGTCTTCCCTCCCCTGCAAAATGCCCTTCCTCCATCACCACTTGACTCCAGTGACATGTGGTGCATGAAAAGGCTGCTTGAGCTGTACTGGGTTGTGGAAATGGACTACTGCCTTGTCACATGCCCATCTAACCCGGCTGGGCCACAGCAGAATTTAAGCCAAATGGCTGGAAGAGATTTTCTGACTACTATCTTGACCTCAGGAACCCAAAATCTGCTCAGTTATTCCCAAAGTGGGTCCTTACCTAGAGGGTAAACACAGTGCTTTTAATGAGTAGTTTTCTGTGGGTCACACATAGCTTGGGGGCCTGTTCCTACCTCCTGGCTTAAATAGGAGCTATAGAGGATGGCTACTGACCATTCCAGTGTTCTCACAGAGGGAACCAGAATTTGAGTACGACTTAAATTCATGCAAAACTATGGTGTATATTTCTAGTTAGTGTGACAATGACAATGATGACATTAATGATGACGATAACAGCAAGTGTCATGTTTTGAACCCCTGCTCTGTGTTAGGAACTTTGTGTATATGACTAATCTAAAGCCTCCAAACCGTCCTATACAGTCATTGTTATTATCTCCTTTTTGCAAATGAGGAAGCTGAAGCTTAGCGTTAAAACTCATGTTCTAAAACCCATCCTCCACATAATCCTTATCAGATTCTCCATCATAAGGACATATAACGAAAAAGTTCCTGGAGACAGAGCTGCCATGCCTTTTCTTGGTCTTACTTCAAAATTCCAGGTTACCTGTTATACATGTGCAGCAAAGGCTGAGTGGGAAGCCTAGACTTCTGACCTGAAGAGTCTGTAATGAAGATTCTCAACATCCCCACTGAGGTGAGATCGGAGAAGGCCAAAGTGGTAAAGAGGACCCCTAGACTGCAGGGCCAATGGAGACTGCATAGGGGACCTGGATTTCACTCCACCTGGCAGTGATGAGGTCGAGTCGCCCCACCTCCCCCCACTGGGGGTGCATCACAGAGTGCCTCGTGAAGAGTCAGGACTTTCACAGCTGCCCAGCAGAAGCAAGCTCACACCCTATACATGGTGTCTTTCCACGGACACAGTGACAGAGAACTCCTAGCCCTCCCATGCAGTGGGACATCAGTGGGGGCCTATAGGAGTCAGAACCTCCTCACCTCTCCTCTCCTCCTGCCCAATAATAATGAAAAGCCCTCCCTCTCAGCTGTCAAAGAAGGCCAAGTGAGAAACCTAGACTTTTAACCCCCACAGACCGTGCCAAGGCTGTGCTCCGCCCACCCCCCTTCCCCTTCCAGAGCAATGTCTAAAATAAGCCAGCTAAAGCAGAAGGTTTAAAGAGATCTGGAGGCTCATAACAAACCACCCAAGTCTCTAGGTTTCAATAGAAAATCACTCATCATACAAAGACCCAGAAAGATCTCACACTGAATGAAAAAAGATACTTTACACCTTCTAAATGACTGTTGATTCCGTCTGTTCTGCATCCTCACTGCCACCATGCAGGCAACCTTCCTCTGGTCTCCCGCATCCTGTATCTCTTCCATCCTGCGGGCAGAATGATCTTTCCAACAGAAATCGAATCATGGCATCCCATCTACACAAGCTGTCAGTGAGCACCCAGCCACCTCAGAGCAAACTCTTTTAATATGGCTTGGAGGTGCTGGCTCTGTTCTCTTCCCTGATCTTGTTTCATGTCACGTTTGTACCTTAAACACTGGATCCCAGCCATAATGAAAGGCTCTCTATTTTGCAAATGTTCTGTTATCCGTTTTCACTCAAAACCCTCTCACAAGTTGCTTCTTCCATCTGGCAGCCACTATCCATCCACCCTTCACATATTTAATACTTACCTTCCTGCGGGTCTCAGATTGGATGTCTTTGTCTCAACAAGTTTCCCAAACCCAGCTCCTGGCTGGATCTGCCTCCCAAATGCTCCCACAACACCTTGCACGTCCTTCTCACAAAGTATTTAATCCTCTTCACTAGTTTTTTCCCCAACTCGGCTATCAACTTTTGAAAGTCGGAGACTATGTCTAAGCACACTATGTCTTGGTATCCTGGAGCTAACAAGTCCCACCTTGCAAGAGCCAGCTGTTGAATGTACAGGGTTGTTGCAAGTTGGGCGGTAAACACTGCCATTACCAAAAGTCAAATTATAAAAGCTTAAAGTAATTATATGCATTTTAAAATGAAAATAATAGATACCAATACTCATTCCTTCTTAATCACTTTACCACATTTTACTATAATCTAGGTTATGTAGACTATGCATCTCTTCCCAACTCCATGCTCGGTGACAAAATATTGGTAGCGTGACATTGGCCATGATGGGCATATTCACACATGAAAATGGCAAGTGATACAAACCAGGGCTTGACTTACAGTTTTGTCAGTTGTCTAGGCTCACTGTCTCTAGCTCACTTTGATGTTCCCAGCACCTGACCTAAAGCAGAGGTGGTACTTAATAGATATGTACTGCAAAGGTATAAGTATATGTGGACATGCATGAATGAATATAAGGAGGACTAGGATTTCCCAGAACCCTATCACTGCCTCCAGCTCTGGAGGAACATTCAAGGCGGAGTGGAAGCTGTCTGACTTGAAACCCAGGGACTGACCTCGCTACTGGCCTTGGGATGCTGCCTGAGCCCTCTGCCCCGGTGGGTGAGCCAGGACACACAATTCAATAAGCTCAGGGTCACATTTCCCAAAGTGCCCTGGCAACTTCTCGTTAACACTTTTTGGCAGGATTGGTCAAGCTGCATGGGGCCTTGGCTGCTTTCCTGCGTGGTAAACGCCACTTACATGAGCTGAGTGGGTTGTCTGAGAAACGTCCAGAACTGGGAGGGGAAATAAATGTTCACTGGTTTGCTTGCAGCAGTGAAGATATTTTTGGATTTTGGCTGAGTCGGTCTCTCTTTTTGACCCAGGTGCCCCTAGGGAATTGCTGCTCCCACAGATGGCAACTCATTAAAGGGTAGGCCAGGTCTGCAAACAGGAAGGGGTGGGGAGCTGCAGGATATCTGGGTTTCCCGGTTTGTTACAACTTCTGCATGGTTTCTGAGGTGAAACCGTGAGGCTTTGAGGGAGGGGCCCTGAGGTTTTCCACAGCAGAGGGACTGTATCAGGGTGAGCACCCTGGAGGGGTCACTGGTGTGAGCCGTGTGTCCTGGAGTCCAATGGCCTGGGTTCGAGTCAGGACATTGACTTAGAACCTGGGTAATCATGGGGAAGTGGTTTAACCGCTCTGCCTCAGTTTCCTTATTTGTAAAATGGGAATAATATCAATGTAACCTATTTTGCAGAGCTGTTATAAGAATCAAACGAGGTCATTTGACCCTGCCTGGCACATAATAGAATCTCAATAAATCTTAGCTAGTTATTACCTTTTAAGCAAGGACACAGGAAACCTCTATGGGTCAATAAAGACCTGGCTACAGAAAAGTCCAGCTTGATAATTTTGACTTAGGAGCAAGGCTTGTTTCAGATGCTTAGCCAAAACTCAGGTCTGGGTTTCCAGGACAGACCTAAGAAAGCCCTTTCTATCGGTGATTCTAATAGAGGGCAGTGTGTTGTAGAGATAAAAGCAGGACCTTTAGAATTAGACTAGATCTGGGTTTTAAATATGAGCTGAGTAACTTTGGAAAAACTGATTCATTTCTACGAGATTTGGCTTTCAAATCTGTAAAATGGGCGAAACTATTGTACAGATTACAAAAGAGAGGGGATTAGATAAGATCTGGAATCATAATGAAGAGCAAAGAGGTGCTGTGGTTACTGATCTGGGAAGATCACTTCTGGGCCCCCAAATTTTTTACTCTATTTTTGGGTGATGACATTACCCCCACCCAGCAAGGTGATTATAAAGATTAGGTAAGATGATCTATGTACAGAGCGTGGCTGTGTGCCTGGAAAATAAAGACCCACAAACAGTAATTCTGTGATTACTGACTTTCTCGTTGCTATTTTTATTCTATAAACAACAAAATTTGTGGACACCTACTATGTGCCAGGTCATGGTTGGCGTCAGGGGTAGATACATAGAGGAATACAGTGTGGCCTTATACCTAGGGAGCTTCCTTCCATTCCAGTTGGTGGGAGGAGGCTGGAAAATAAAAAATAAATAAATATTTTTAGATTTAAAAAATGTGCTTTATGTAGAAAACAAAAGGGTATGATAGGTGTGCATGTCAGAGGAAGGGTTTACTTTAGATCTTGTTGTCAGAGGGTGATCTTTGGTTTAGGTCACATAGCCAACACCAGCCTCAGTGATAGAACAGTGTTCCCACATCTTTCTGTGTCCGTTTGACTTTGGGAGATGTATACATAAGCAAGAACCCCAAGATTTCTGCATGGACATCGCTCCACATCCAAAAGCTGAGACCAATGTGGACAAGGTGGACAGGGAAGCCTCTTCTTGAATAATCTCAGCAATTTCCTTGACTGCATGTGACCTATGCGTCCACCAGGTGGCAGTGTTCCATAATGAACAATAACAGCATTAATTAAAGAGGGCCTCAGGCCAACCTTAATAATATAGGCCAGCTAATGAACATTTGCTGCGAGCACTAATTACAGTTATCCTTCCTGATGGCTGTGCAGGATTCCTGGCCTTGGGACGGTGACAATTTTCCTTCTGGATCTCCTTTCATTCTATGTCTGAAATAAATAGATAATGTTTTGAATTGATATAACTGAGCACACACATGCCCAGGCACTGTACAAAGAGCTTTACAAGAATTATTGCATTGTCGCACCAGCTTTGCAGTGAGTTATATCGTTCCCACTGTATAGATGAAGACTCTGAGGGTCAGAGAGTAGCAGCTTGCCTAGGGATGCACAGCTGGTACATGACAGTGCTGGGTTCAAACCTAGGTTTGTCTGATGTCGAAGTCCAGCTGTTAACCATCACACTGTCATGCTCTGTATTTTCAGAAGAATTGCTATTACTAAGATAAGTTATGTTGAAACAGTAAATTGTCTTCTATATTAAGATAGCATATTCTCAGCCAGACAATACTAAGTCATAATCTCAATGGGAGTATTTTATGTAGCACTCACCCAGCTCTAGAATGGAAGGACGGTGAGTGGGACCAGGCATGCTTCTGAGAACATGTGATAGAGGCAGGCATATAGCCAGAGGGAGAGTCATTTTACTGAGTCCTCACAGGGTGTCTTAGAGGAATGAAGGCAAACCTCATTATTTTCTTTTTGTGGATGAAGACTACTAGTATAAGGCACAGAGAGGTGAAGGTGCTACCCAAGGTCCCACAGTGGTTCACTAGAACCCCTCTGGAGATGCTGGGGAATTTCTCATTATCCTGGAAACTGGCTGATCATAGAGAACCCCAACGCTCTAAAAAAAAGTAAATGGCTGTGCAATCCAGAGAATACATGACGTTCTGTGATTTCCTAGGGAATGAGGCAAAATGATATTTAGATGGTTAAGATTTCTATAGCTTGAAAAGATGACATCATTTTGTGACTCAGATTAAAGATATGTAAGTAGACAGGTTATCATGGCATTTGATTTGTGGCGCCACCAAGTCCGTGTTTAGGTGATGGTATGCTAGACTAGAAGGGAAGTTTCAGATGATCTGGTACAATGCCTTCATTTTACAGGTAGGGAAACTGAGACCAAGAGAAGAATGACTCAGTCATAGTCACTGAACTAGAGATGACAGGACCAGGCCCAGATTCCCAAAAGAGGACTCTTCACTAATTCCCTGCAGAATACAGGAGATGAATGTTCAATCTCAGAGGGAAGGTGGGGGTGGGTGGCAAGAGGTCAGCCAAAGAACTTGTATGCATATATGTATTACCCAGAAACACAGACAATAGCAGGGTAAAGGCCTGGGGTGGAAGCGGGGCGAGCTATAAGGGGTCATTGGGGAACAAGGGGGGGGACATATGTAATACTTTCAACAATAAAAATTTAAAAAATAATAATAATACAGGAGATGAGAAATCAAACCAGAGGGAGAAGTACCAAGTCAAACAAAATTAAATTTCAACAGGACTTGCCAGATCTTTAATGTACCAATATTTACTCTGAATCTCCAAAAGGCAATCAGAATATTTAGGGTTTGACAAAATTATTTCACCTCAAACTTTTCCCCACCACATCTATTAATAGCTCATACAACAGTGTTCAATAGAACACAACTGGAAGCAATGACTTAATTTTTATCTCAGTTTCCAAAAGTGTTTGGTCGTGGAACCCTGTGTTTCAGAGTATCTCATAGAATAAATATTTGGGGAGCACACTTGGAACTGCTTCACTGAGTTATATACAAAGCAAACCCATCTTTGAGCCTCAATGTCCAAGTGGTTTAAAGGCTGTATCTGGAGGGCTCACCTTCCTAGAGGAGGTCGAGTCTCATCAGAGGAAAGTCAGCCTCCAGGAAGGAAAATGATAGAGTAGAAAGCCATCTTGGTGACACCTTCTGAATGAGATCTGAAAGGTCAAGCTATTTTGATTCTTCTTTTGTTGGAGGACAAGCCCTTTATACAATATTTTGGAGGTCAGCAAAGATGGTAAGACTTAGTGCATTGAGTTTGGGAGTTAGTGTCATTAAAGGCAGAATTCTGGGAGTCGGATAAATACAGATTTCAATATACACTGTGCAAGGTGTTGGCAGAGTGACTTTGATATTGACCTTCAGATTCTTAAAAATGGGGATAATCCTATATAATAAAAAGCTAACATGCAAATAGACCAAACGGCAGAACAACAAAACAACTGGTCGCTATGGTGTGCGCTGACCACCAGGGGACATACACCGACCATGGTGGGCATCAGCAGCAGGCGGCAGAGTGTAGAACATGGCAGGCATCGGGTGTGTGGGATGGTGGAGCAGGTGAGCAGGGGCGCCAGACTAAGGTAGGGCACCAGTCGCTGTCACTGGGGCGAGCCTCTGGTGGTTACTAAAAATTCTTTGCTCCCGCACATTGTGGTCCTCACACCTGCTGCTGGCGCCAGAGCCATTGCTCGCATCACTGCCAGTGCCCAGCACCGACCCCGATTGCTCAGCACCTTCAGCAGGTGCGAAGCAGTGGCTGCCAGCCCTGATCGCCCCTCAGGGCTTCTCTACTTCCCCCTGCTCCTGAGGGGCAATCGGGGCCAGCAGCTGCCTCTTGCACCCACTGCCAGCAATGGCCCCACTCTCACCCGCTGCCAGCACCAGCCCCAGCCCTGCTCATCCAGCCGGCACTGGAGCTGCCACTCACACCCGCTGCCGGCACCCGGGGCCCGTCCTGATTGCTTGGCGCCATCAGTGGGTACAAGTGGTGGCTGCTGGCCTGATAACCCCTGAGGGCTTCTCCACCTCCCCCTGCACCTGAGGGGCGATCAGGACAGCAGCCACCACTTGCACCCACTGTCAGCACCAGCACCACTTGCACCTGCTGCTGGCACCGGCCCCCATTGCTCCACACCGTCAACGGATACAGGCAACAGTGGCAGGAGTGGAGCTGCGAGCAAACAAGGGACCAGGGCCACGGTGGGTGGGGCCAGGCGGGGGCATAGAGGATGGGCTACAGTTCCTTTCAAGGTGCACAAATTCGTGCACTGGGCCCTAGTTACATTATATAAAAACTAGAGACCTGGTACACAAATTCATGCACAGGTGGGATCCCTCAGTGTGGCCTGCAGGGATTGGGCCAAAACCAGCAGTCCAACTCCTCCTGCTGTTCCTGCCTGTCACTCCCTCATCCTGGCTCCACTGCACCTGCCGTGGACTCACACCCAGTCAGTCCTGATCGGAAGAGGCTCACGCTGTGGCAGTGGCACTCACCAGCCATGAGCCCTGCATCTGGCGCCCATCCCGAGGGATATGGGGATGGGGCCCAGGACGCAATCAGCCCTCAGGGCAGGTGGTGGGACGCTCTTGCTAGCCTGAGATCTGAGTCCATCCACTGATGTTTGCACCAGTTGTTAAGAGCCACCTGGTGGCCACTTTTATATAGTTTCTTCCTTGCGGAGCGTCTAGGGAGAGGAAGCAGCTGTGGTGCCCGAGGCCAATTTCCAGGAGGCTGGTGGTGCTGTCAGGATCGTGCCAGTGGTGCTGGTCCATCGGTGTCTGGCCCGTTCTCTGGAGATTGGATCTGCAGGACTACTAAAGGAGTGAGTGGCTGCCGACGGGCTGGTGGGCTGCAGGCACAGGTTGGTCAGCTGAGCGGCCCTCCCACTGTGGGAGCACACTGACCACCAGGGGGCAGCTCCTGCATTGAGCGTCTGCCCCCTGGTGGTCAGTGCACGTCATAGTGACCAGTCAACTGGTTGTTCGGTCATTCGGTCATTCAGTTGCTTAGGCTTTTATATATATAGATTGGGTGAATTGCACTACCTGTGGGAGAAGATGGAAATAAAAATGGAGGGCATCATATTTATTCAAACTATGGAGCCTCGAGAAAATGCTAGAGTAACAAAACATGCTGAGTTGGCTGCTCTGAATAGTGAAAAGATAAGGAAATCCAAGTGTGGATGGAGAACTGGCCTGGAAGAGGAGGCAGGGACCAGTGAGAGGTAAGGTGGGAACAGGCAGGAGAAGAGGAGAGAGGGAAATCTCACTCAGCCCACTGGGTGGGTCCCATTCCCTGTGGTGCTAAGAGGAGGAACTCTGTGAAGAGAATGTCTGGGAGGCATTTCACATGAAATTCCCTTCATGATATCAGCCCAAGGTTTCCCCTCCCAGAACCTCAGTGAAGGCAGCAGCACTTACTCTTTGAAGGCAACTGCCACTGTGATAACCACCACAGAGGGCTGTTATAAAGAGTCATAGGAAATACCCCTAAACAGGGAACTACACAAAGAGCATGGCGCTTAGTTCACTTTATGCAACATGTTTGTGAGTGAGTGCCCCAATCCAATTTGTACACATGGAATGTTTTCTCATTAAATTGCATTACCATCTCAAAGATGAGTCAGCACCGTGAAGGGACCAGCTGTGGCCTGCCCGTCAGCTCTGCCAAGAAAGGCAGAGTGCTTTGGGCCAGTTGCTTAGCTTACTGGGCCTTGGTTCATTCACCTGGGAAACAAGAGGGAACAGGTGTGGGTTTGGAGTCCTAGAGATGCGAGTTTCAATCCCAGCTCTGCCACTCCAGTTTTGTGGCTTTCAGCAAGTTCTTTACCATCTGTGAAACGAGAGTGATCAGGATCAAGTAAGATTATGCTTGTAATTCTGAAATGGTATCTCTGATGGGATCTCCAGTGATATGGACTTCTAAGACACACACACACACACACACACACACACACACACACACACACACACACTTGCTAGATACTTCTCCCTTCTCCAAAAAACAAAGCAGGAAAGTGTTGAAAGCAAAGGGAAGAGAAGGGAATGAAGAAGGGTTGGCATAAGGAAAACCCTGGACTGACCCCAATAAGAAAACAAGCATAATGCTCTCACATTTCTAGTGCTTGTAGCGTCAGAACACAGGAGTATAAAGAAGAGCAAAGGTAGAGGGAAATGCGGACAAGAGAGACTTTGCTTGGGGTGATGGGCGCACATGAAATGTGCAGATGATGTTGTATTGAGCTGTGCACTTGAAACCTGTATGGTTTTACAAACCAATGTGACCCCAATAAATTCAATTTAAAAAAAAAAAAAAAAAAGACCATCCACCATGTGCAGATTCATAGGACCAGGTTCAAAAGACCGGGAATGAGGCTAAGGGGGTGGGGTTCTTAACCCTTCTTTTTCTCCTTGAAGTCTCAGTTGGCTATCTAAGCAAGTGAGTGTCAAGTTATCTGAGTAAGCTTCTGCTAAACTTTTTTCTCTCAGAGACACCTCAGATGGTGACTCTGTAATTCACTCGGTGTTCTAGGGACACACACAGGCAATGATCAGAAATTGTCGAAGCGCAAGTGGGACACAGACCAGATCACTGTATTAATTGGGCCACCACCGAAAGTCCCTTTTTGCTGATGTTTCATTTCCTTTGAAACGAGCTCCTCTCCGCGGGACTATCTTCCTCCTGGCTGAGGATTGCTAAGGCTAAAATTCTTAGAACTGATATTGGGCAGGGTTTAAGTTGGAAGCTATCTGTAGGTGACTGGACCAAATTACAATTTTCTGTCTATATAAAGTGGGTTTCCAATGGGTTAATGCTCAATACATAAAAAGCATTAACAAACAGAAATAAAAGCAAAAGGCAAGAAAATACACTTCATAAAAACAATAAATGCCTAATAAACATATAAAAAGGTATTGAATGAAATATAAAATTTAAATAACACTGAAATTTACATTGAAATGTGATGCCCATTTTCATCTATCAGGTAGGCAAAGGTTAGAACCAATGAAAATACCTAAAACTGTTAAAGATGGAGTAAAATAGGCACTGTTGTTGAGGCTGTACCTGATACCATCTTTCTCGAGGGCAGTTTGGCAATACATAGCCCAAGTTTTACACATACCATTTGGCTCCACAATTCCGGTTCTTGAGCTTTAAGTCAATAATCATAGAAGCCCAAACACAAGAGGATTTTGCTGCATGATTGTTCATCATAGCCTCTCTCCCTAAGCTTTTTGTTAATTATTATGAATAATCCAAGTGTCTATAAAGAGGAGATTGACAAAATTATATTCAAATAACTGAATACTCTGCAGGCATTGGAAATCATGATGTAAGTACAGGTTCACAGCATATTAAGTAGAAAAAAAAGCAAACTGTGCAAATAATATTCCTTTAAAAGACATCAGTAAGAAAATAACAACAATAACTACTATTGCACATAGGACTAAAGCCAGGGCCAATGTTGCACCAAAATGCTGTGCCCAGCTGACTCTGGTTGATGAAATGAAGAAGAATTTTTACTTAAAGCTATTTTTCTATGTTGTTGGAATCTTTACAATGAGCATAAATTGCTTTTATAATAAGAAAATAGCAAATAAGGCAGAAAATAACAGAATAATGCGTGGCAGGTGTCCTGGGGGATACCACACACGATGCAAAAGGGCTTGCAGCGTCAACATGCTAGAAACAAAACCTGTCATTTTACTTAAGAAAGTTATTACTTATCTTCCTCAAACACGTGAAAAGCTGTCGTCTGGGATTTGGGGCTGATGCCCTGCTTGAAAGATGTTGACCTGAGCTCTGAGTCTAATTTGTTTAAATTTGTCTATTCTACCTGGTCCATTTCCATTTAGGTCTGGAAGCTTTCCATTCTAATTACTATTCCTCTCCTGCTCTGCTCAGAGTCTGGATGATTTTCATTTAAAAGAGCATCTGCTTGTCTTTTCTCCCAGTAGCTTCTGTAGGTATGGCAGGAGATAGGACTGATAAATGCAATGCCCTTAGTAGTAGAAGGGAACCTAAGGAAGAACCTAGGGGAAAGATTTAGTCAATCCAGTTTAGAACTTCACTGGAGGTGACAACCACTACTCATTAAGTCCTGACAAACAGTCTGTAGCATTATCTCACAAAGTCATCCCTATGGAGAGTTAGGAAAAACTTTTACAGTCAGCTAAAATCTATCGTGACATTTTCCTGCTTAAAACCTGTCCGTGGCTCCTTCATGGCTTTCAGGGTCAGGCTGAAAATCCTCTGCTTGAGAAGCACCATCTGGCTCCAGTTGACCTCTTGAGCTCTATCTCTCCTTGTTGCCTCCGCCTTCTGCTTCTCCCTGGTTCTTCCTCATATGTCAACTAGTTAACATTTCTGTGTGTCTCCCAGCCAGAGCTGGAAAGCCTTTGATAGGCCTATCATCAGTATCACAACTCATTCACAGTGCTCTTGCCCATTTGTCTGTTCCTCTACTCCCTCTCTCCACGCCCCCTTCCCTTGCAGGGCTCACTCCTAGTAATTCTTCAGTTTTCAATAATCCAGTTCAAGTACCACCTTCAAGGACCCAGAAGCTAGTCCATTGTCCTCTCTGCCCCATCACCAGCTGACATAGCCCCTCCCACACCTCATGGTCTCAATACTACCATACTACATCTGCTCATTCACACACGCATGCGTGTTCTCACTCTCTGCCATACACTGGGCCAGGAGCTGAGTAGAGATGGAGCAGAATAAGGCAGAAAGCCTGTTCTCATGGAGTTCCCTCTCTATCATAGCACTTGACACCCCATACTGCAATCATTAGTTTCCTTTTGAATCATCTCGACCAAACTAAGCTTCTTGAATTCAGCAATCATGTCTCAATCCACTTTGATTTTTCAGTCCCAG
Source organism: Corynorhinus townsendii (assembly GCA_026230045.1). Taxonomy (NCBI): domain Eukaryota; kingdom Metazoa; phylum Chordata; class Mammalia; order Chiroptera; family Vespertilionidae; genus Corynorhinus; species Corynorhinus townsendii. The sequence continues at coordinate 148,228,830 of JAPDVU010000006.1, read as the reverse complement.
GAACTTCAGGCACTCAGGAAACATCTGTCAATCACTTAAAAATTGAATTAAAAAAAAGTAATGCCAACAAGACATTTTAGGTAGGCAAATTTGGACTATTTGCTACATAATTTTATTTAGTTTTCCAGGATTATATTGAAGGCAAAGACCTTACATTAAGAATTTCTAGGTTCCTACTACACTCTTTCTCTGAACTGAAACGCAAACTTGGATATCTTAGTATTATTTTTCTAGGTGTTTGTTAGAACACGTTGCAAATGTTAGAATTAACTGCATTAAGACTGCTATGTAAGAACAAAATGCAAAGTTGGGGGCAGTTTTAAACAATATTCCAACAGCTATTGTGAATAATTTGGATCTCACCTCCAATCACTTACTAATTAGATGTTCTTGTACCTTGGTTTTCTCATCTCTGAAATGGGGATAATAGAACCCACCACAAAAGGTTATTATGAGGTTTAAATAATAAGCTAGTACATATAAAGAGCTTAACTAATAAAAGGTTAGCTGCCATGGTGATAGTGATGATATAGCTCATTATTTGAAGCAAAGGGGACAGGGGTAGTATTATGTACTGATTAATACTGTGCCCTATGGAATCAGACAATGCTGAGTTTGTATCCTGGCTCTGCTATTTATTGACTCTGTGATTCGGGATAAGTTCCTGACCTCTCTGGACCATGGTGTTCTCTTTTCTAAATGGGGTTTAATGACAGCTGGATCACAGAATTCTTGTGAGTATTAAATGAGAATCTTGAATATAAAGATTTAGGACAATTGGTGGACGCATGGAAAGTGGTGAAGAAATGTTATTTTTAATAGTTATTAAGTGAGATGGTTATTTTTCATAGTTACGAAGTAAGTTCAGGCAACTATAGATTCCTCATCTCTCCTGAGAAGGAAAACATGTCATACTTGGAAAGTACTCATGGGTAGATCAACCAAGTGATATTCTCTTCAAAAACGGAATGAAATAGCTCTGGTATTGAAGTTCTAGGAATGAATATGAGGACTCCGTTCCACAGAGTGAAGGGCTGGAAAAGACACAGGTGAGGGCTAGTGGCAGTGCAACTTGAGGGTTTTCATGGGAGATGGAAGGTGTGTTCTTTATATCTTTATAGATGGTGTCTGGAGTTTGAAAGAATGAGGCCCCAGGAGATCTGCAGCAAATGACTATTCAGTGTCCTATTTGAGGAGCTCTCAATATTGATTATTTAATTAATGTCTTGATGCCAACATTTGGAGAAAGAAAAATATTAAGATGTTTGATGACCACCCCCTCAGCTTAACTTCTCCCACCTCTTCAATTATTGACATTTCCCTCCACTCTGAAGTTCCCTTTATATTTTGAGCAGGTGTGTAAACTTGGACATGCAGTCAGTACCATGGGGTGTCATTGTAGCTTTTCCTCTAGGATTTCCTGTATTCCTTATGCATAGATATGTACATCTTTGAAACTGAAAACTAATAAGTAAGGAATATAGTCCTTGCATTTTCCCCACCACTAACTAGCACACTAGTTTTTGCACAAATAAGAAATACCCTTTCTTCAAGATATTTGAAACACCCGTTCTTCAAGATATTTTATTGCCATATGTCAGACACTTTGCAATAAATACACAAAATTATGATGACTATAATGTGATTGGTACCTCCAAGGTTGAGTAGCATATAAACTACACAAGGTTATATGTCATCTGCCTCTACCTTCTCCCTTTGCCCCCTAACTTTATCTTTACCAACCCTACCTCAGAAGATGTATTTGCTTATAGCCCATCTACCAGCATCTGCTAAACTCATACTTTTATCTCAAGACTCCACTTAATCACACTCTTTGAGAAAGCCATCCCTAACATCTTGCCCTCCTCACTGCTAGCACTGTGCATGGTACTCATCCTGTCATTGGGTTTATTGGGTTGGGTTGCAATGATTTGTTTACATGACTGACTCCCATTCTAAACTGATAGCTCCTAGAGCAATACCACCTGGGGTGCTTATGAAAATACAAATCCCTGAATCAGAATGGCTGGGTTTAGAATCTGGAAAGCTGTGTTTCTAAATAAGACTTACCTGGGCAGGTTAAGTCCTCTCAATTTCAAAGCTCACTTCTCTAGACAGCAAGACACATATTTCCTGCAGGCCTTGAGATATCGGGCATGTGTTCCACTTGAAATCCTTGGCTATTCATATCTTACCAGTAAGAAATGTTTTCTTTGTGTTTTAATTTTTTAGTGAATTTATTGGGTGAAATTGTTTAATAAAATTATATAGATTTCAATGGTACAATTTATGATACATTATCTATATATTGAATTGTGTGTTCACCACCCCAAGTCAAGTCTCTTTCCATCACCATTTATCCACTTTTTACCCTCTTCTACCTCCCCCTGTCTCTTCCCTCTGGTAATCACCACTCTAGGATGTTTACATACATGTCTACATTGTCTTCTGGAAATTGGTTAACTCTAAAGTCTATGAACTGGTATGTGTGTGCGTGTGTGGCATGCAGGGAGTTAATGAGAGGAATGGAAAGCACTCCGAGTTTGAAGTAGTTATCAAAGAAAAAAAAAAATCATGATGACAATATCCTGAGTTATTTTAAAAGCTGGCTGACTGAGTTAGACATATTTTTGTTTCTAAGATCAAAAGACTAATCTTTGGTCAAATAAAGATTGATAAAATCATGAGCAAGCTCTTTGGGGAGTGACCAGGGCTATTAGTTTTCTGTGATGACAGCTCCACATAGTTGCAGATCAGATAGGAACATGAAGAGCACAGTCAAGAATTCAGGCAGAGCTTTTCCGTTCATAGTGTTAGATGATGAATTTGTGCAAGGACCGTGTAAAAACTAATATGGAACATTCTGAACAACCGATATATGGAATTTTCAATGCCAGAGAATCTGTTTTATTTGAGTTAAATCATTTGGTAAATCCTGAAGAACACATGTAATTTCCCTTTGTTCTGATTTCTAATGACTTTGTGGTTGTCTCCTTAGAGTCCATTTTTCCAGAACTCCTTGGAAGGATAACTGTTGTCAGTGATAATCTGTCAAATGACCAGATACAGGGACAGAATCTGTAACCTCTTACATGCAGACATAAATCAAGGTGCCTCCCCTCTAAGAGCAGGTTTCTTTGCTCCATTTCATCTTGTGTTGAGTTGAAAAGAGAACACTTCTCTGAAGAATTACTTAACAAACTTTCATTGATGGCTTTACTTCTACAGGTCTGGTTACAAGCTACTTAAGGTGCTTACAGTTTGTCTGGAGACACAAGGACTCGTGATTTGATTAGAGAACAATTGAAAACATTGTATAACTGAGTGCTATGCTGTATAACTGAGTGCTATGGTCTATGGACTTGCTACTCACAATGTGGTCAAGGACCAGCCGCCTTGGCATTCTCTGGCCCTTGTTAGAAATGCAGGCACGCAGGCCCACACCCAGACCTGATGAATCAGTCTCCACTATTTAACACAATCCTAGGTCAGAGATTTTTCAACCGGTGTGCCACAAGAATTTTTAAACCAGCAACACCTAACTATTTAGTCAGGAGCACTGACCTCTTTTCCCCTCAATTGTCAAATTTTAAAAAAATGACAAAAGCCAACACAATAGCTGTCCAGTGTAAATGGATCAAAGTTATACCTATTTTTCTGGTAACATCAGCAAAAAAGGTATGTGTGCTGCAGAATTTTAGTAATTAGTTTATGTTGCCATGAGATGATAAAGGTTGAAAATCGCTGCCCTTGATGATTTATATGCACAGTAAAGACTTTCTAGTGCCTTCTTTGACTGGTATTGAGCTGGATGCATAAATCACCTGGGAGCTTTTAATTACTCTGATTCCCAGGCTCCAGCCACTGGTGTGTTATATTTTAGCATAATGAGTAAGAGTGGGAGCTCTTGGGGAAGACTGCTTAGGTTTCAATTATGATTTTGCCTCTTACTAGATGTGGTACAGCCAAACAATCCAGCCTGACTGGGTCTGTTACCTCATCAATGAACAAGGGAAATGATGCCTACTTGGCAGGTATGTTGGGAAGATAAGACATTTATTGTGGTTCTTGGTATATAGCAAGCGATCGAAGAAATGCTGGCTATTTTCAATCTGATGGTCAGCGAAGTCTGGGAAACACCACTCTGTGGCAATGAACTTGGTTTATTTTACTGATGAGGAAACAATCCTCCTTGGGTAAGAGCTGAATGAAGGAAACACACAGTAGCTTGATCACCACCGTTCCCTCAACATGTGTTTACACGGATGCACTTGGCGCTTGGGTTTCTCTGCAGGTCTGGACTATCTTCTCAACTCATGAGGTTGCCAGAAGTCTAACTCATCTGCTGTCTGAAAATGCTGAATTCATTCCAGCATTTATCATTCCACATTACTGAGGTGTTCTTAACCACTGGGGGTCCTGGAGAATTAATACCAAGAAAATACCTTCCAGAAAGAGTAAGGTATTCAGAGAGGGGAGAGAAATTGATCCCATTTAGCTCCCAAGTCAAAAAACAAAATCCCTCTGGTTAAAAGTGAATGACGTTACCTTTTCATCTTCAGGGCATGCTGAGGTAGCATGGCATTTTAGGGGAAAGAAAATTACCCCCCACACACACACCCTAGTTAACGCAGTGATACCAGCTGGTAGAGCACTCACTCCCAATTTTAAGACACGGAAGATTTAGTTATCCTCTAAGTAGCTGACCAAGCTCGTTGATGCTATTTATCAGAGCTTCTGCAATTCTCTCGGAACTCATCTCTACCTATTTTCTGACTCTGAGTGTCTTGTTAAAATACCCACACTTGCCCCAGCCAGGCTGCTCAGTTGCTTGGAGCATCGTCCTGCACACCAAAAGGTTGCAGGTTCGATTCCAGCTTAGGGCACATACCTAGGTTGTGGGTTTTGATCCCCTGTCAGGGTGCACAAGAAGCAGTTGATCGATGTTTCTCTCTCACATCAATTTTTTTCTTTCTCTCTCCTTCCCTCTCTCTCTAGAATCATTAGAAACATATTCTTGGGTCAGGATTAAAAAAAAAAAAAGTTCCCACACTTGTTTCTACATGCATGCATTTTACATAGGGGTTTGTCATTGGACACACTCTCAGGAACTGTTGTCATGTAAGTCTGTTTTTAAGAGTTAAATGGAATAATAATTACCTCTAGTTTGTTGTAAAAACAATGGAGCTAGTGTTTATTAAAGGGCTCAGTACAATGTTTAAGCACTCGATAAATGGTGGTCATTATACTATGTTCACTCCTTCACTAGCTGGGGTTCATTTCCTCTGGCAAGTCATCAAATTCAGTTTTGTATCTCTTAAACGGCAAGTATTTCACCAACTGAATTAACCTCTCTGAATTCGTTTTTGCTTTTCCCCATTGATGTGAAGTTCCCCTCAGTTCAAAGTACAATTTTTGTTCCACCATAATATGTGGCAGCTCACCTGAGCTCCCGCATTGCAGCTGGCTGTTTCCATTGTTCCCTGGGTGACAAAACTATACCCAGAATGCCTTGGTAACAGCTTTGCAAATGACTTATAGTATTGTATTTCAGACCTATTGTAACTTGCAAATAATAAATATGTCTGTATAAATGTGTGTGCATGTATTTTTTAATCCTCACCTGAGGATATGTTTTTGTGTGTGTGCGTTTTTTTTATTATTTTTAGAGAGAGAGAAGAACATCAATATGAGAGAGAAACATCAGTCAATTGCCTCCCACACCTGCCTCAACAAGAGCTCGAACCCGCAACCTAGGTATTTGCCCTGATTGGGAATGGAACCTGCAACCATTTGGTGTACAGGACGACGCCCCAACCAACTGAGCCATCCAGCTAGGCTATGTGTATGTATTTTTAATGAAACAGCTATAGGTCAAATAAATGGAGGAAGTAAAAACTTTATCAGAAGCCCTATTGCTTATTTATTCACAATCTATAGTTCTTCTCAGATGTGGATTCATGAGCATTTCTTATTGTATTTTCTAAGTTGTGACTCAGAGATCTGTTGCAAGTGGGAAGGCATGTAACTTGGCTTTTGGCTTGTGAAGCCAGAGCTTCTAAATAGTGTTATTTTTTATAGATTTTATCTGTTAACGTCAGGTATGAGGTTTGTTTGGTTTTTTTAATCTTTGCAGCTGTACCCCTCTACTGTGCTTATAGCTCCCATTCCTCTCATTGTTATCTGCTGGGTCTGATTCACTTGATAGCATTGTCTCCAGGTCAGCCTGTTGCTAAAGATTGTTACTCACACACCTAACAGCTATGGTTAGTCACATAATAGTCACTCACACACTCTCCATTCACCCTGGCTATACTCTGCCACCAGTCCAGAGGACAGGACTGCTTGTGACATTGTTCCTTATAGAGATCTTCAGGTGAAAGCAACAGAAACCAACTCGGGCTCACTTTAGGAAAATAGGAAATTATTGGCAGAACGTGAGTAGTTCAGCAAATTCCAAGTCTAGCTGAGAAAAGGCAGGAATCCGGGCAGCTCAGGGTATGTAGGTATCTAATTGACTGTGTCATCTGGAAGCTATTCAGAATGAATCAGCCCGACCCTGGTTACTTTTTTCTGTACTTGCATTGCTCAGCTCAAGGTCTAAATTCTTAAGAGAGTAAACCTGATTATCTTAGCTTGGATCACATTCAAGGCATCTTGACCAACAGTCTCACTAAGACAATAAGGAAGCGCTGTTACTAGTCACAGTAATGAAAGGAGAGAAAAGAAGTCACCACCAGCACCTTATAGTGTATTTTACCTGGTTTATAAAAAAAAATAAAATAAATGATTATTATAGAAAATGTAGACACCCAAGAGTAGGAAAAAAATAAAGTCAAAGGGCAGAAAAGGAAAAAAGAGAGTTATTCCCTCCCTCCCTTGGAAAGATAATGAAGATCATGATGATAATATTTTTAGTTTATTCAGGTAGGCGGAGTTCTATTTCTAGAACTTCTGAATTAGAAAAGTGCTAAAGATAATACATTTCAGTGATGCTCAAACACCAAGTGGACCAGCTATATTAAGTTACCTGGGGGCTTTAAATGCATAGTGATTCCAGAGTCCCGCTCCCAGACACACTGTTGTGTTTGAATCTGGACTTCATCCCCAGAAGTAAATCTGAATGACTGCCAAGCTCAGATAGAAGGGCCATTCATTTGGGCCTCACGATCATGAGGCATCTCAAATTTCAATAAGCGGACTTATCTCTACATGACGTTGTATATGATCACAGAGCTACTGTCTCGGATTGAAAGATGACAGCATTCACATCCTTTAATGTTGTATCCATACTCCCTAAATATTTTGCCACTGAAATTTAACTGTTAAATCTGTTAATTATGTCATACATGGCACACCTGTGTAGTAGCCTGTTTTACACTAAAAGCATTAGTTTATTAAATGTAAACCTTTGAAATATATTATAACTGTGGCCACCCTTCTTTGACATATCTTCAAGCAAGAGACCTGGCCTCTCTTGGCAACTGTGAGACACAGGCCAAACTCCTATAGAAGTACACACATCTCTGCTGCTGGTGCAATACTTAGAGTCCTCCTAAGGACACATGGCCAAAGGTGTATTTGGATAAGCTGAGTGTGCTTATGATGGCTCCAAAGAAGGACATGATAGTTCGATGGACAACTGCAGTGGTAGGAGGTAAAACAGGAAAAATGTGCATAGTCATTAGGGCTCTCACAGAAAGTCCCATCCAAACTGACATAGCAACAAGGGAATGTATTGTCCCCTTAAAGAGAGTAGCAGGATAGGGCTGGCCTTGGGCATAGGGTATAAGGCCTCAAACCATGTTCGTAGGCATCTGGTGTCTTTCTTTCTCCTGATCCGTCAACCCGACTTCTTGGCTGTTGGCTCCCTTCCCTGGCTACAGCTCCAAGATGCAATCAACTCATGCTCCAAACACTAAGCTCAGCAACTGAGAGTCCATCTCTCCAACAATCCCAGAACCCCCACAGAAATGAATTTTATGGAGCCCCATTGACCATGCTGGTCCCTGCTGGCCCTGACCCAGTCACCAGAGGGTGGAATACACAGATTGATATAGCTTTAGTCAAACATTCTGCTTTGGAAAGTCATGAAGTAGTCACAGAGCACATGGGCAGAGAATGGAGAAGAGATATGCCCCAAAGTAGAATTGGGGCATTTCTGTCACAGAACAGGGAGTCAATGCTGGGTGGAAATACAACAAATGTCCAAGAGGGTAAAACTTCAGATCTTCAGAGGTCTTGAATGTTGTCTGTAAACCAACCAAAGCTCTTCTGCATCATATCACAGAGTATTTTCCTCAGTCTCAAGCGATGAGTTTTGTCTGGTCACTGGCCTTGCAGAGAGCTCTGGTTTGTTCTTTTGGGCTCAGGTGGAGTCGAAGAGCAGGTTTCTGTCTCTCCTGTTGTGAGATGTGCAACACAGAACAAGATGTAGGAATCTGAACCAGGCTTTGGATTTCTAGAGAAAGCCTCTTCTCAGCCTCCCTCTGCTGAGTATTTGCCAAAGCTGCCTGAAACACACCCCCATCCTATTGGCAGCCACTCTTGAAGGGAAGTGCCTGAGATGGGGACTGTTTAGATGGAAACAATCCTTCTGTAATAGCCTTGGCCTCCTCTGGCATGAATGGAGCATTTACAGTAGTGAAGCCATGTTTTATTAATGTTATTTCCTTAAGACAGCTGGTTAACTTCCCTATTTGCAATGCAAATCAGATGTAGAGAAGGTTTTATATATTCTACATACAATTCTCCATACATCCACATTCAGTGACAAATTGTAATCTCTTGGCCTGGCAGTTCTAGTGTGATTTTGGATAACAAAAGTACTCACCACTTATCGTTCTAGTTAATGTTAATAGACCCACAGTCATCTAAGGTGCTGAGACTAAGCAACAGACATGGGGCTCAGAAAGGCAAACCATCGATCACGTTGTCTTTTGAAGGGACGACTTTGAATGGGGTATCCTAACTTACCCCCTGGAACTAGGAAGGGAGGAACCAATTGCCACATGAATTCAAGCATCACTTAGCATGCGAGTGTTTGCTTTTGCTGGTGTTGTGTTACACTCCAAGCAAAAGAATCCAGAGCCCCTTCTTGAAGGAATAAAAAAGGACTTGTCTCTCTGCATTGGGTACCGCCTGCAAGTTGAATGCTAAAGTTTGTACTGGGGGAGTTGTGCTATCCTAGCTATTTGCTAATTGTATGCCCTTTTGTATAAGGCTGTTGCTTAAGTGGCTATAGTGTAGGAGATGAATAAAGAGGTTTTGAATGAATCATTTTATAGAATACACATGACAAGAACTAGATTGCCTCAAAAACTAAATAATGGATTAGAATTAACAACCCAAATGTAAGAAATCCCGCTCAGCCTTATGGTCACCCTCCAGCCACTGCACAGTCCCAGCACTACTTGTCTTTGTATGGTAAGAGATCCCAGCAGCTGATGACTTGCTGGCCATGTGGCAGGGGTCCATAGTAGCGCCTTGTTATTTAAAAGACCTGACGCCAGTTTGTGTTACTGCCCTTTCTAGCCCTGAGCTCCCTACTGGAAACAATGGTTCTTCTTCCATTCTATCAACAATATTATTTCTCAAATTAGATTCCCATGCATGATTTTCTGCCTCCTAAAAGGAGACTCGTCTGTACAAGACATTATACCATGTTATCCATGATGACAAGGCTGAAAATGCCTGCCCCACTGTCTTCAAAACCTTCAGGAAAACAAATTTTTATTTCCCATTGTTTTTCCCATTGGGTGCAACCTGGAAACACAGCCCTTGAAAAACAGCAGCTGCAGCTGCACAACTTCAGTTCCTTGTAACTAAAAGCCTCTGGGTTGCAATGGGGAGCAAGGTCCTCATTGCATTGGACTTAGATGTACCCAAACAGCTATTGTCATTCAGACCATGAATTCTGGCCTAATTCTGGGGATTAGTTGCTTTCCAAGATAGAAATCTGTTTGGCAGAAAAAAAGAAATGTTTGTTTTAAAATCAAATCCATTTGGTTAATAATTAGCCACCCAGTTTTAGGTTGCTTTCTACAATTCTGTAAATAAAATTCCCTGCCTTGCCTTTCCCAGGGATTGATGAAATGGATTTACCCTTTGAGAAACATATCCTAAAAGAATAGCCAAGACCTTGTTTCCCTGGTGATAATGGTGACAGTGAATGTTTTCTGGCTGCTTTTCCTCCTGAATTAATTAGCTGATAGGGCATGTGGGGAGCACCGAAGTGGGCATCCAGCCGGCCTTAGAGAGATTCAACAAGGTCACTAACCTGCTGTATGTTGGCCTAATTTGAAAGAAATTCTGCAAACTATGATCGATGTATATTACAAGTCAGGTTGTCTATCTGGGTAATTGGGTTTTTACGAATCCTATGTTGCCTGTTAGAACATTTCTGTCAGACAGTCGAAGCAGCAAGTTATACACAGGCACATTTGGTTAAATAGAAATGGATCTGATCACTAATTTGCAGCACCTTTTAAATGAAAGCAAAACAGTGGGCTCCTCTGAGAGACATGTGGCTTTTTCTTTATATCATTCAAATGCCCCCTTTCCTCCACAGTATTTCTTTACCCTTCAAATAATTTTTAAAGATTACCAAGGGTGGGCGGAAGGCAGAGAAGTATAATAGAAAATGAATTTTGCTGATAAAATTAGCTTATTCAGGTGCTATCAACTTGAAATAAATAGAACTCCTATTCTACCTACATGGCTTTTTTTTTTTTTGCCTATGTGAATATTCTTCCTTTTTTCATCTTCAATCAACAGACACAATTCTGCTTTCTCAGGAGATACATTGAGATTCAATCCAACTACATAAAAACCCAACTAAATAAAACCTATTGCAGGGCAATCATTGTAATAACGTGGAGAGGCTAAGAAAGCTCCTTTATTTAACCTTATTATTTCTTTAAATCTTTCTGATACTTTGAAGTTTCTCTGAGTTGCATAATTTAATAATGAAAATAAGATTGTGAAATCTCCTTTCTTCCTCTCTGTGTGTGTGTCTCTGATCTACAGCTTGCAAACCTCTTTTCAATCTCTTCCCTTCAATTAATGAAATAGTTTCCCACCCCACTCCCTTCCTGCCTGGAGACACTATTGCTATGGTTACCTAGATACCTGTTTTCAAAGAATATACATTCAAGGAGCAATCTTGCAATCTAAACATCTCAGTGTTGCGCTAAGGAGCAGTAATGAGACCATCATGAAACTACTTGTAGTGAAAATACCATTGATGTTGCATTCTGAGACTAAAACTTTCATTTGTACTCATTTACTCATTTAAAGAGGTAAGGCTGACCTATGCAGCTAAACAGCAAGTCACTGACCATATGCTGTCTGAGACGAGGTGTTGGGGCTGCCTCCCCTTGAAAGATTAGTCAGAGTCACCTGCCAGCCCAATGGTCAGTTAACAGTGAAGGGCCAGTGATGAACCCACGAGAGAGGGAGTATCCAGAGAAAGAGAAAGAGAGACTGAGATGTTGTCTTACTTTATCTGAGGGCACTGTTTGGGTAACCTTGATTTGGGACCTCTCACATGGGTCCCTATAAATTTTCTCCAGGGAACAACATACATCCCTCTGAATGATAGCTTTTTTGCCATCAAAAATGTTCAGTGCTTCTCTGAACCGGGGAGGCGGGGGGGGGGGGGGGGGGGGGGGTTAACCTCCAGCCCATTATAGATAGTTGGGAGATGATTTGCAAGTAATTTCGGTTAATAGTAATTTAAAAGACCCAAGTTCACCAATATTGCAATTAGAATGAGTGAAATATTAACCCTAGAGTGTCATCTAGTCTTACAATCTCATAAGCTATTTTGAGTGTGAGAGAAAGGGGGTATTTATAGCAAGAGTGCTAAGAAATTCAATTAACTGTGAGTATTAAGGCTAAAAGTGCTGCTTATTACTATGTGCTTGACATTATGTCCTGATTGCTTTCTGAAAACGCATTTTTCGGTGAATTAGTGTCTTTTATTAAATAAACCTGATCCCTTGGAAAGGGGGACAGGAAACACGCTGAATTTCTCCACTGACATCCTTAAGCAATACACACTTTTAGATTAAATTAAAAATCAAAACAAAGAAATGAAATGGCAACTCTATTGGAATTTCTGGATTGCAACTCCCCAACACACATATACACACACACACAATAACAGCACTAGATTGGTCAAAGATGTAAAGATTAAAATAATTAAATTATAAAAACACTAAATAAAATTATAGACTTGTTTTGTTACCTAAAAAGAAAGAAGAGCCATATATTAGACTTCCATAAAGAAGGGCATATTTATAGTAATCATAAATTTAAAATTTTAAATGTATATACTCATAATACTTGTAATCAACAGGGCAAAATAGGAGGGAGAAACCAGAATTCTCATGCATTATTGGTAAGAGTTGGCACATCTTTCTGAAGGATAATTTGGTGATATGAATAAAAATATATATTTTCATTCTATGCAGACATTTTATTCATAAGCATTTATCCCAAAGAAGTAGTTGCACAAGTGGGACCCCAAAAAAAGGAGAGGGGAAAAAAGGCATATCACAACATCATTTATTATAATTTGTATAAACCTAGAGACATCTTTAACTCTGTCCTTGAACTTCTGGTAGTAAAGAAAGAAACCATTTGGTTTGTATGAGGAATATTTGAAAATATGTTCACCAAATTGTTAACAATCTCTATACTTGTTTTAATAATTGTACTATGTTTATAACAAGTATGTTTTAGTATTATAAACAGGAACAATGATACTGTGGTGAGTTGAATTGTGTTCCCCCAAAAGGTATTTTGAAGTCCTAACACACAGCACCTCAGAATGTGGCTTTATTTGGAATAGGACCTTTGCAGATATAATCACATTAAAATGAGGTCATACTGAATTAGAGTGGTCCTAACTCCAAAGACTGATGTCTTTGTAAGAAGAGGATAGGCACATGGGAAGAAGGCAGCCATGTGACCACTAAGGCAGAGACTGAGGGATATACCTACAAGCCAAGGACTGTCAAGTATTGTCAGAAACACCAGAAATTAGAAGAGTCAAAGAAAGATCCTCCCCTTAGGTTCAGAGGGAGCATGGTCCTGCTGACACCTTGCTTTCAGACACCTAGCCTCCAGAACTACAAGGCAATAGGTTTCCTTTGTTTGATGCCACCCAGTTTGTGGTACTTGCCTAGCAGCCCTAGGAAACAATAGAAAAACCATTTTAACTTTGAGGCGAAATCCCATGTACTCTATGAATGCAGTAAGAAGATTCATCATTCTACCATGCCACACATGGAACAGCAAACCCCCTGTTAACAGTTCTGTATCCAACATACTAATCTGGAATTGAATTCATGGTCCTTAGGAAAAGGAAGTGAAATTGTTCTATTTCTTAGAAGTTATAAGATGACACAAATACTGAAGTGATTCTGTACACCTCCCTTCCCAACCCCAGATAACAGAAACATCATTTTCTAAGGCCCCTCAAAGGCTCCATCTTCAGTGAGCCATTATAAATATCCTGAATTAACTAGAGGTCTAGCTCACTGATGGACTGCTTTTAAAAACTGTAGGTCTGCTTATCATAATATTCATTTTCCCCTCAACCATATTAAATATGACTGTAACAATGAGCTGAAAGGAAAACTAGGTCCCAAGTGTTTTGGCATCTTTTCAGTATCGAAGGTCAACCACAAAGCAGTGAGCCAGAATGCATCGTGAACAGACATATGGCATTTGTTTGGGAAAGGAGAGGGTGGGTGGAGGAGTGTCCTGTTTTCCAGCTGCCTTCTAAAGTCAGCCTGGATGTCTTAAAATCTCATCGCATCTGATGAAGCCTCTTAATTTTTATTTTTCTAAATGGTCTTTGATAATCTTGAGAACCAAGAAGTCACAATCCAGGAAACCCATGTCTTCTGAGTTGTGCTGGGTCTTTGCAAGGAATTGCATCAGGATTGGGCAAATGTATCAGTTTGGGACTGAAGTCTGAAGATGGCCAGGGAATCAATGAACAAGGCATATATCTATGGTCAGACCACAGCTTACGGAAAATATAGCACTGGGCAGTTGTCACTCACATTCCTTTTAGTGCGACCGTGCTCTAATGCTAGTTTAAGAAAACGATGCCTATTTGGATTCTCTTGTGATAGAGAAGTCATCTGGGTAAAGCCAATTCTACATGCATAGAGAGCATATGCATGTACCTAGTGTGATTTGGAAGGTAATCAGAGGATCAGTTAAGAATTTGGGCAGTTGGAAATGTTAGCAACATAACTCCAACAAGCTTATGCCAAAAAGAAAAAAAAAAGATTTTGTTGAGAAATCAAAGGGTGGAGGTGGCATCCTGTTTCTAAGGACCCATCATTAAATGGGTCTGCCTGTCACTGCACTCCCTTTGAGCTCTGGTTCTCCTTGGATGGTGGCCTTATTTTCCCTCCTAATGACCTTCTCCCACATGGCCTGAACAAGTGAGGTTTAGCTCCAGACTTATGTTGCCATGGCTCTCAATCCAAGATATAAAAGAAGATAAAAATGCTCTTTTTCAGTGTCCGTCAAGAAATAATTCCAGAAAGTTCTCTGATTGTTGGGTTTGGATTAGGTGCCCGTACCTGAGTCAATTATCCTGGCCAGGTGGATGAGATATGCTGATTAGGAGGCCTAGAGCTGCAGCCAGAAGGCAAGGCACGGGGATTGGCAACCCCATTAAGACAACATGAAGTGGAAAGATTGTTTTCCCAAAGAAGCAATGGTGCTGTTATCCAGAAGAGAAAAGTAATGCAAGAAATACAAACAGTGAATGCCAGTTAGAGTACCCAAACAATCCCCAAATACCATCCCCTCTCCCCTTGACCTAGGTTTCCATGTCACTTGAAATCTATGTTTTACCTTTTTAGATTATAACTGTCCAATATTACATAAAAGAAAGACGGGTGATTGATAAATATATTGCAAAAGGATCAAACCTTGCAGAGCTGACAAATGGAATGACAAACCTAAGTCTCTAAACAAGTAAATAAAAACTGATTGCAAAATAAAGCTTTTATATGAACTGAGTTTTAAATTATGGATGAGTGAGATACATAATGTTGAAAAGCATAAAGGACAGCTTATTTTTTAAAGCAAGCTATAAATAAATATAAAGCTAGATTGAAAAAATATATCAAAAGGCAACTCATGTGGTTGGGGATAAAATATGCAAGTCGAATGCATAGTTACAGTCTTGCCTATTCGAGCAGGAATTCTTTGATTAGTCTCACAAACACAGTATCTCCTGTGAACTCTGGGAGAACCAGATCACTTCATAAATAGACTAGAGGTCTGATGCATAAAATTTGTGCGAGGAGGGGGAAGAGGGTCCCCTCAGCCCAGCCTGCATGCTCTCTAATCTGGGACCCCTCAGGGGATGTCCGACTGCCGGTTTAGTCCCGATCCCAGGAATCGTGCCTAAACCAGCAGTCGGACATCCCTCTCACAATCCGGAACCGCTGGCTCCTAACTGCTCACCTGCCTGCCTGCCAGATTGCCCCTAACTTCCCCCCCCCCTGCCAGCCTGATCACCCCTAACTGCCTCTGCCTGCTGGCCTGATTGCCTGTCACTGCCCCCCCCGCCCCCCCCCCCACTGGCTGGTCACCCCTAACTGCCCCCCTGTTGGCCTGATCATCCCTAACTGCCTCTGCCTGTTGGCCTGATCACCACCAAATCCTCCCCTCCCCCCCCCCCCCCCCCCCCCCCGCCAACCTGGTCACCCCACGCCGCCTGCTATTCGGTCATTTGGTCACCCCTCACTAACCCCCCTGCCAGCCTGGTCGCCCCACGCAACCTATTGAGTTGTCATTTCGGTTGCGACAGTCACTTAGGCATATATATATATATATATATATATATATATATATATATGCACATATACATATATACACATATATATGTATATATATACATATATACATATACATATGTATATATGTATATATATGTGTATACATATGTATATATGTATATATATGTATATATGTGTGTGTATATATATATATACATACATATATATACATATATATATGTGTATATATATATATATATATACAGTCAAAAGATTGGACTTCATCCTTAAAGTGGGATTTAGGCTACCAAAACTATATCTAATAGAAAATGACTTTATCTAAGAAGAATTATAAATAACTTTTTAAAAAAGTGGATTTGTAGCAGGTGTGGTGCTTAGAGGCCTATTCAGAGAACTGACCATTTAGGCATGGTAAATGTAAAAACTAAGGCCAACCTTGGCTGTGACCATCACCCTTTCTCCCAATTGTAGAACCTGGAACTTGCCTTCTCTGAGCTCAGGGTCTCATACTTCACCTCAGACTAAGGTTATACCTCAAAGGTGGAGTATCCCAGACCCTTCGGCATAGTGTGATCTGTGGTATTTATTTTCCCATTTTAGGTATCAACTTTTGAGAGGAAATTTCAGATGATAAAGCTGTATTTCCCAGTGGAAATCAATCAGCTTTATCCATGCCTTATAACCTGGAACTTATTTGGAATCACCTGCAGGTAGTTGGACCCTCTTTTGGAACCAGCCCAGCCATGCCCATTTATGGAGCAGGAAGATTCAGGTACCTACTCCATAAATAAATGAAATTCTAAGTCAAGGTAGTTAATTTCCCATTATCCACATGCATTTTAAAGTCCATCTGACTACTTAAAGTCCACACCTACTTAAAGTCCATCTAACTAGTGTTTGGTTTTCCAAGTTTTGAAAAATTAGAACATAGAGAAAAGAAAAAAACCTACTAAATTCCCTACCCAGACAACCCTGGTTAACATTTAGCTATACAGCATATCATTTGAGACTTTATTCTTATGTAAATACTAGAGGCCCGGTGCATGAAAATTCATGCACTGGAGAGGGGGGGTCCCTCAGCCCGGCCTGCCCCCTCTCACCGTCCAGGAGCCCTTAGTGATGGGAGGTGACCCAGTAATCAGAGTCCAGGAGCCCTCAGTGACGGGAGGTGACCCAGTAATCAGGGGAAGGCAATGCCCCATCACACCTCTGCTGCTGCTGCTGCCGGCAGCACAAGCCTTGGCTGGCCCTGGTTATCTGAGCCTCAGGCGGCCCTGGGCAGCTGAGCTGCCTCCATCCGAGGCTTGTCTGTGCCTCATGCTGGCTCTGGGTGGCTGGGAGGCTGAGGGGACTGGAGGACTTTGGAGGCAGGTGCGCGGAGCAGCCAGGCCTGCCTAGGGGCGGACCCGGCCTTGTTGCATGCCTGCCACCCCGGCAGGGCTGAGGGGACTGGGCACCACCATCTTGTGGCTGTGGGCACCACTGTCTTTGAGGGCGGGGGAGTCAATTAGCATATTCCCTCCTTATTGGATGTGGGTGCCGCCATCTTTTGTGATGGCATGAGGGTCAATTAGCATATTCCCTCTTTATTAGATAGGATGAAGTGTAAATGTATTTTTATTTCACAGGAGTAATTTTGCCCTATTAAAAATACTTTATTATCTGATTTTTAAAAGCTTAATGTATTATAAAATGTTCTTCCATTTAAATAGATATTTCTCTATCATCATTTTAATGTATTATATAACTCTAACATAATATATAGGATATCCCTAAAAATGTATACACACACTTTGAATAATTATAAAGGCAGTGTTTATTAAAATACATTTTATTTTCAAAATTGAGCTACCAGTTATTAAAATGTATATACATTTTTTGGGTCACCCTGTATATATTATAAAATGAAGATTTTAGGTTATTTCTTCATTTTTTTTGACTGCATATAGTTCTGTGATGACATCCTTAGGAACTTTTACATTTATTTCCTTAGGCTCAATTCCTAGAGGTACAGTTTCTGGGTCAAAGTGTTTGCAGAATCTTTAGGGTGTGGACTGTTCGACAAATTGCCACTCAGACGGTGTAAAACTTCTCATTTTCTCTCACTGAACCAGATTATCACTACTTTTCAGAATTTCTGACTATGAGGGAGGGTAGTATCATCACCATATATCATTTCTTTAAAGACACATTTTTATTATATTAACATAACAAATCAGATGGCATCTAACATTGTGTTATAGTTCAATTTGCAGCATTCTGTTTTTCCTTAGTAGCCATAAAGTAACAGCATGCCCGGTAATCAATGGCATCTTATATTCAGTGAAATACGGTATTCAGTCTAAGCAATTTCAAGTTTGGCCCAGCTTTTCTTGCCACCCACCAAGCTTCTGGGACCAGTTGCCCTTGCTAACTACTTACAGTGTGCTCAAAGTATGTAAATTCAATTCAACTTTTATGCACATCTCTCCGCATATGGCTCAGGGAATACAAAGATGAACATGACAGTGCCGAGAAAAACTTAATTAGGAAGGTCACTGCATAAAAACCACGTAATGAATTTTACCTCAAAACCTTTGTGGAACAAGGCAGGATATAAATAAATAAAAACATTATTCATACAGAAGCCAAAGAGACATGAATTTTAGATCATCTCTCCCACATGGTCCCTTTACTGGCACAGATAACCCAGAGCTCTTCGGAGCTACCTGTATTTCCTTGAAGCCATTCTCTCCTCTGTTTTTTAAGTATATTTTTATTGATTTCAGAGGGAGGAAGGGAGGAGAGAGAGGTAGGAACATCAATGATGAGAGAGAATCATTGATTGACTGTGTCCCGCAAGCCCGCTCTTGGGGATCAAGCCTGCAATCCTGGCATGTGCCCTGACTGGGAATCGAACTGTAACCTCCTGGATCGTGGGTCGATGCTCAACCACTGAGCACACCGGCCAGGCAGCCATTCCCTTCTTGAAACACTGCTCACTCTCACTCACAGGGTGTCTCCTTTCCTGGTGTTTTTCACCTGACCAACTCCTGCTCAGCCTTCAAAACTCGGTGCCGAGGCCACCTCCTTTGGAAAGTTGCTCTGGCTCCATCTTTCTCCCCTGCCTTTTGTCGTTATTGCTTCCACAGCACTTAGTACATTTCATACCACACAGGGGAGTGACCTATTTTCCTCCCATAGGAATGAGGGGGTGGTATGGCTTGGAGTCCAAAACTCGGGTAAGGCTCTGTCACTTGTTACCTAGCTCTCCTTGGGCAAGTCGTGAGTAACCACTCCAAGCATAAATTTTCTTATCCACAAATTGAAGTCAAGATGGCCAGGTTCAAAGGGTTGTTTGAAGGATCAACTTAGCACAGGTGCTGGACATTGGAAAATCATGAATAAGAAAGCACTAGCCCACTGGCTGGCTGTCTCCCCAGCAGACTGAGGCCCTCCGGGAGGTCATAAGGCATATGCTTTATCTCTGTGATCCCAGGTTCCTCATATGGAGTAAATTCCCAGTACAGGTGAGATACAGTGCTCATACAGAAGAACCAAGCCCCATCCTAAAGGAAATTAGACAATGAGCTTTACTTTCTGGCTCAGGAAAAACTTCTTGGTTTGTGAGTGCCCTCCTACTGTCTATCTGTCTATAGAGAGAGGTTTGAATGTTTGCACCTAGCAATCAAAAGGACTGTAGGAATATCAATAGAGCCACTTTTTTTTTTTTTTTTAAGAAATCATCCACAATAATAACAAGGTTAGGTGTTTGTTTCTTTTCTGTTTTTTTTTTCTTTTTTAAATCATGCTTACCTATAAGTCTTAAGGTTGATAACAAAAGAAGGTGTTTCATATATTAGCAACCTTTGCATATGGGCATTAGTTTATTTCATTTACTTCCTGGGTACACTCACAGGGGTGTGTGATGCTAATTTTAGAATAAGCAGCATGAATGACCAGGACAATGGGTGTAATAGGGGATGTACACAATGCCTAAAATGATATTTTATCAAGTAACTCCACTGCTTATATTGGGAAATCTTTGCTCTCCTGTGTGATATTTATACACTATTAGCCGCTCATAGAGAATAAGTAACTGAGACATATCCGGAAGTTACTTTAGCCCAAAATGCCTGCATGGCTAGCCTTACTGATTCCTAAAATGATGGCAACAGAGTTTACTTTCTCTGAGATATTGTTGCTTGTTGGAATGCCAATGTATTTGACCATCATAAAAGGAATGGCTATAGCTCTCAATTAATGAATCCTCTGATACTCCAGGTACAGACATATTCTATCTTTTAACTTACCATTCAATCCCATAAAGTAGACATATGCCCATTATACAAGGAAAATGAGGCTCGGAAGTGATTTACCCAAGTTCTGGAAAAAATCAGACCTGTAAATGAAAACCAGCTCCATCTGATTCTAAGCCTGTGAAGGCCTCAGGAGTCAGGTCTCAGATCAGCATGGCTCAAGACTTGCTCACTTCTCCAGCCATGTTTTCTACAGCCTCTTCCAAGCTTTACACCAAAGACGTAACAAATTTCTAGTTCCTCCAATATTCCATCAGAACTCTTTCTTTTCTCTTCTCCCTCCCCTTTCGCCTTCAGTTCTTCTTTATCTGGCGCACACTTTCATGCCTCAGCTAAAATGCCACTTCCGCCAGGAATTCATTTGCTGACAGCTCAAGGCCATCCCCAAATATTGTTGGGGGGCCCCATTAGTGTTCCCAGAGCTACTTGGCCTTCCCTTACAATAGCGTGGATCATATGGCATAGTTATGTCTTGTGTAATTGTGTGCATTCTTCTTTATCTATAAGTAGCTTAAGGACTGGGTATAAAACTGTCTGGTTTACTATTGTGTCTTCAGTGCCTGGCAACTGGCAGAAGTTCAATACATAATAATGGAATGAATAAATAAATTCATAAGTGAATCAACAGTAACAGATACAATAGGAATGCATTGCAGTAGCAAAGTGCTGACTTCCCATCTATTTTTCTACACCAAAAGCAAGTCCTGCCTTCTCCTTAATTCCATATCAGACCAGCCCTGCCCATTGACTGACACTACCATTTTGTGATCTAGTTCACCTTAACACCACCTTTGTTTCTTTAAAAATGTTTATTCTCTTCTCCAATTTCTCTTTCAGCTTTGAGAAATAGGATCCAACTTTCAAATATTGGGTTTGAAGGTTTTAGCTACAGCTAGAGCTAGAAAAGATGTACATCCATTCTTTAAGGACAAAGTCTCCCTCGCCTTGTCAACCCACGCCCCTCATTTGCGAAAGATTAACTCTCCTAATTCCTATTAGGTCCTGTTTGTCTCAATAAGCCACATGGTCCTAGATTACCTGTGTTTCATTTTGCTTCCATCTGGATGCTTAGAAATCTGCCTGAAGAGGAAATTTCGGAACAAAACAAAATGATCATTAGCATCACAAGTATGGTTGATAGTAGGGTGTGTTTTTTCTTTTGTTTTTCCTCAAGAATCAAGCACCAAAGCTTATCTGATTGAGAATGAAAACAAACAAACACTAAACTAAAAAACTCTCAAATGATCAGAAAAAGGCCTTTGGGGGTTTTGTTGTTTTGTTTGGTTTGGTTTTTTTTTAAGAAACAATTAAGGTGAGGTTTGACCTGCTCACTAATCAGAGGATTGGGTTCCCCAAACAAGGCTTTGTACTCTTCTACTTAGCCGAAGAGCAGCTTGGGCATTTGTCCAGAGTACTCCTCCAGGACCCAATATGTTAATTGAAAAAAAAAATTAGGAAATAACTTTACAGGCAAACAATTCACCCAATTGGAAACACATGGGATTAGTTCTAAACCCTTTCCCTTGAAATTGCAGTCACTGAAGCAAAAAATATATATTTATTTTTTTAAAACTCAGACTTTTCAAAGAACAAATAGAATTAGTTGCAATTCCAAGGTAGAATACAGACGGGTTTAATTAAAGCAGCATACAGTATAATTCGCACATGGACATTTCAGTGTGCCTGATGCCGGTTCAGGTAAAGACACAGCTTCCCAGGCTGTCCTTCCAGATGCTGCCGGCCGCTTTCATACCTGCACAGCTATGATCTCTCTGATGGATGGAGCTTTCTCTACCTCCCTCCTCCTCAAGGCGTTTCCCTTGATACCTTCAGCATGAGTTATCTCTTGGCATGCACTAGGTGTTAGTGTTTCTTTTCTCACTCTCCTGTCACCTTGTTTATCACAATCACAAATGTGGGGTGTGTGTGTAAAGAAACCCTCAGCTGGGAGGAAAGGATTTAGCCAACCGGACCACTGGACTTTTCAGTCTCTTCAGGCATCTGTGAAGAGATTTCATATGTTAGATAATTCAATTGATCCCTTCAAACCAGGATAGAAAACAGAGGGATGGGTTGATACCTTGATAAACTCCAGAACACATAAGGATTTGAATTTGGGAATCCGATTCCCTGGAGATGGTTGTGACATGGTGTGAATAGTGACTGAATGAGCGGGTCGAGCCAGTCTAAATAGCTGAGAACAAATGTACTAAGGAAGGTCCAAAAGGGTTTGTGCCTTTCCTGATGTCTTGGGAAAAATGATGGAAAATGTATCAGATTGTTGCTAATGACCAGACCTGGATAAGCTGCTGGAGGTTGGAGAAAAGAGTTTAGATTAATCCATGTATATCCTCATTAAAAAACGAAAATCACACACACATGCGCATACATATATCCAGACTTGCCCACATGTGCACTCACACACACACGATTCTCTTGTAAATTATGGTCTACATTAAAGATTAGAAGATATAACTTCTTTATTAGTCAGTCACTAAGGTAATTAAGGCATGTTTCTCATTTATGTTTCACTCTCCGTTTTCCATGAAAAATCAAACTAAGGTGGGAGCTAATGAAAACCTGTAGAGAACCCTCAAACTTCACTTTGGACAATTTCAATCCTTTCTACCACCCACCCAGGCTTTTTCCATACCAGCTAATGAGGAGCTCAAGATAGCCTGACTTTTGGTCCATATACCTCTTGCTTACCCCCTACTAGAGTTGCTAAGAAAAATAACATGCTTCAAAAGCCAAGAATTTGAGAAGGAAGAAAGGTGAATCTGAGTAAATCCCTGTGGGCAAACAACCCCTGAATCGTTGAATGGTTCCATAGAGTACCCTTGACTGGGTTAGTCAGGAAAACACTGCCCAGATAGAATGGAGAGATTCTTGAGAGGGGGTGCTGTTACTAGACATTTCTAAGGAGACCTGTTAGGAACAGGTTCTTGTTAAGAAATTTTGTCCTGGAGCTGCAGGGAGGTCAGCAGACCTCTTACTCCCTTTTCCATTGTGTAGCAGAATATAAACAAGTTGGTTCTGCATTCAGAAACATTAAGATAGGAGACAAAAGCCTGGCCACATAAAACAATTCCAGCACATTGTCACTTGCAAATGTATTATTGCAGAAGGCTCTGGTTTGAGTTACAGAGATATCACTTTCTCCTCCTTTCTACTGTCGTCAATGAGAAGAGCACTGAAAAAATGGTCTTTGGCACAATAGGGAACAAAATTTTCAGGCTAGTTTGGCAAGGTCAAATGAACATCAATGAGAATTTGTATTCACTGGGCATGTGGGGACATTTTTATGTGTATAAAAGGACTTAATTATGACATGGTGAGTAATTGAGCTTTTACAAGTGAAAAGTAATACCTTGCAGTGTTTGCTGAGCATTTTCTTGGATGTTTAGTTATACCCAAGAAATTGGTTTCCATCCTCCAGAAAGAGGGAAGTGGAGAAAAATACACAACAGAGACTTTTTAGACTAAAGATGTCTACCAAGAGAAAGAAGCATAGGTTTCAACAAGAGTGAGAGCATCTGGGGTCAGCAAAAACCACAGTATCAGTAACACCCATGCATGCATTTCCTCATTTTTATTTCATAACCGTGTATCACCTCAGTTGATCATTCTTATCTCCCTGAACCTGACTGCCTTTTTTTTGTGGGTGGTAGAGAGGGGAGATCACCACCCCAACCTGGAAAACCTATTCAAAACAAGCTGGTCAATTCCCCCTGAAACCCAGGACTCTGCTAATTGGATCTCCCTTCCTCTCCAGACTACTGGGTCATTGCTAGAATCCCTCTATAGTTATTGTATAACGCCCCACCCCCACCCCCAAAGAGGATTATACATTGAGAGGTCACCCAATAAACACAAGTCCACAGGTTTTGGTGTTTAAAGCAATAGAGATGTATTCCTCATGACCAGTTACCTGACCAAGCCAATCTCATGCCTGCCTTTACACCTCTATCCTCGTTGTTCCCTTTGCTATGGTGTTGTTTTTCCAGAAAGATCTTTGCTTGGGTGGCTCCTTGCTCTTCAGTTCTCAGTGCAACTGTTTCCCTCCTCTGAAAAGCCTTCTGAACTATCCAATCTAAAGCAACCCTGCATTCCCCACTCTCTATCACATAACCCTTATTTCTTTTTTTTTTTCCAGTATCACTATCAGAAAATGTTCACTTACCACTTTATGTATTTCTAGCCTGTCTTCTGTCTCTAGAACATAAGCTCCATGAGGCTACTTCTACATCTCCGGTGTCTAGGATAATACCTAGCACGCCTTAGGCATTCAAATAGTCATTCATTTAAAATATATTGTGGGGGTGCTTAGTATGTACTACACATTACTTACATTATTTTATTTCATCCTAACCCAAAACTATGATATAGATACCATCCCCATCTGACAGATAAAGAGCTAAGGCTCAGAGACAGGAAATAACTCATAAATGGCAAAGCCAAAATAGAAACCCACATGGTCTCTCTCTAGAACCCACACTTACACTGCTACTCATTTTACTTATACATTATAATATATAAACCTTTTTGGAAGTTTGAGATTGTGTCCAAAACTTTGAGACGTCCCGTTTCTGGTTCCTCAAGTAAGGAACTTGGAAGTTGCCACTCCATCCTAATAATAAGTAAGAAGTTGAACAGACTGAAAATTAACAACTCTTCTTGGCCCTGCAAGGAAGGTAAGGACATGGGGCAAACCTGCTGCCCCCAAGACTGGAGAGACAGGCAGGCCAATATGGCTGTCAGAGTAGAGACTCATGCGTGGAAACTACTGTGGGACCAGTGCCAGGGTAGGAAAACCTGGCTGTAGTGGACGAGTGGCTGGAGGCTCAGGGTGGATATCTCTGAAGTTAAAAACTCCAAGGAGAGCCAGTCATGAGGGACTAGGGGGCACCATTTTGTGAGATTCAACTTCAGAAGCCAAACTCGGTCCTCCCAGCAGGAACAGGGGAGCAGAACCATTTTTAAAAAGTTATCTTTATTGTTGAAAGTATTACAGATGTCCCCTTTTCTCCCCCCATTGACCCCCTCCACCTGGCTTCCTTCCCCTCCCCAGGTCTTCCCTGCTCTATTGTCTGTCCATGGACTACATGGACTATGCATATATGCGTATAAGTTCATTGGTTAATCTCTTTCCACTCAAACCCCACCCCCCTTTCCTCTGAAATATGTCAGTCTTTTGCATGTTTCAATGTCTCTGGATCTTTTTTATTCTTCAGTTTATTTTGTTCAGTAGATTCCACATATGAGTGAGATCCTGTAATACTTGTCTTTCTCTGACTGGCTTATTTCACTAAGCATAATACTCTCCGGTTCTCTCCATGCTCTCTCAAATGGTAAGAGAGCCTTCTTTTTTAGCTGCATAGTATTCCATTGTGTAAATGTACCACCGGTTTTTAATCCATTCATCTACTGATGGGTACGTGGGTTGTTTCCAGATCTAGCTATTGTAAATAGTACTGCTATGAACATAGGGGGTGCGTATATTTTTTCTGATTGGTGTTTTTTTGCTTCTTAGGATATATTTCTACAAGTGGGATCACTGGGTCAAATGGAAGTTCCATTTTCAATTTTTTCAGGAAACTCCACACTGTTTTCCATAATGCCTGCAGCAGTCTGCATTCCCACCAGCAGTGTACTTGGGTTCCTTTTTAAAATACACCAGTGCATTCTGTTCTTAACAAGACTTGTCCTCAGAATAAAGGAGTTAATCAGAGCCTAAGTGACCTGGGGGAAGGGAGATATTTGACTCCCTTCAGCTTTAGCCATCCTGTCCCACCTAAGGTCGGGGAGGACAAACTGAGAAACACTTAAGAAGCTCACAGTCCAGGGTCACAGGTTCACTGAAAGACTGAGACCTAATTATAGGACTATAGAACACTTCTCCCCTGCATTTTACCACCATGTTTAAAGGCCTGTTGATAGCAGCTCTTTTACTCAGCACATCATGCCCAGTCATTAAGAAAAAATTGTGAGTCCTACTAAAGACAAAAAAAAACACAAAACAAAGCCAAAACCAATAACACATACACAACTTGAACAGACAATCAGAACCAGACATGGCAGGGATGTTAAATAGTATCAGACTGGTAATTTAAAACTATGACTAATAGGCTAATGGTGCTAATGGGTAAAGCGTAGAAGACTAAATGGGCAATGTAAGCAGAGAGATGGAAATCCTAAGAAAGAACCAAAAAGAAATGCTAGAGATAATAAAAACAAAAAACACTGTCACAGAAATAAAAAAAAAAAAATGCCTTTTATGGGCTTACTCTAGTAGACTGGACACAGTTGATGAAGATCTTTGTGCTAAAGAGTATATCTATAGAATTCTTAAAAACTGAAAAGCAAAGAAAACAAAAACTGGGAAAAAACAGTGGAATAGAATACCCAACGTGCAATATATGCATAATGGGAATACTGGAAGGAGAACAAAGAGAAAGGAACAGAAGACAAATCTGAAATAGTAATGACTGAGAATTTTTCCAAATTAATGTCGGACACCAAACCAGGTGTCCGGTACTATCTAGGAAGACTAGATAGTACCAAGAAGGAGGAATGCAAAGAAAGTAAAATAAAAACAAAACCCATTTTCAAAACTACATGGATATCATTTTCAAACTACAGAAATTCGAAGATAAAGAAAATAATACTGAAAAAAGTTAAATAAAAAATAAAGTTAAGCCCATTTCTTTCCTGCAGGACTTCTCAGACCTTTAATATGCTAATATGCCCCCACATGGTCAAAATTCTATATAATAAAAGCCTAATATGCAAATTGTTTGAACAGGAGTTCTACCGCTCGTTATGGTGTGTGCTGACCACCAGGGAGCAGTGACCCAATGAGAGTGGAACAGTGGTGGTATGGTGACCCAATAAGAGTGGAACAGTGGTGGTATGGTGACCCAATAAGAGTGGAACAGTGGTGGTATGGTGGAACAGGTAAGCAGGCGGAGCCAGGCCAAGTCAGGTGTGATCGGGGGTCTGATCGCCCTGTCAATAGCCCCACAGATGGCTACCAGCAGTGGCGGTGACCTGGCCTGCAGGCAGGATGGTGGAGCAGGTGAGGCGGCAGTGCCAGGCCACGGTGGGGTGCCAGGTGGGACTATAGGGCTATGAGGCTGGGGACACGAGCAGGGGCTATGAGCCTGGGGGCGTGAGGTGGGGCCCAATCCCTGCAGGCTACCCTAAGGGACCCCACCCCTGCAGGAATTTGTTCACTGGGCCTCTAGTGAGTTTATAATATTCCAACTTTTTCTTTTTTTTAAACCACTTCCTCCTTTTTTTTTCATTGAGATTATCTTGACATTTCTTTGAATTGTGCTGCCCTGAAGTTTCTCTGGGAACTATTCTCACATTCAGCCCATGTCTTTAAAAGCATATACATATATCAGAACCGTAGATCCACCACTGATTCATTTATCTAACAAATGTTTTCTGACTGCCTTTTATACAGCAGGTACTTTTCTGCAGCTGTAAGATATGTCAGTGAACAAAACACAAGTCCCTGAACTTTTTGAGTTACATTCCAGAGAGGGAGGAGACAGATAATAAAGAATAAGGCTAACAAATAAGTAAATTTTATTATATAGTTGAAGGTGATATTCTATGAAAAGAAAAAAGAATGTGAAAATGGGTGAGAGGGATGTGGAAGAAGGATGAGATGGAATGGCAGTAAGGGAAACAGAGATGCAAAGAGACGTTTGCCATTTGAAATAGGCTGGTCAGTGTGGGCTTTATGGAGAAAGAAGCATTTGAGCAAAAACTTGAAAGAGGTGAGAGAATTAGCCATATAGATATCTGAGGGAAGAGCATTTCAAGAAAGAAGAAATGTCCAATGCAAAGACTCCAAAAGGCTGGCATGGTGTTTTTAAGAAGCATCAAGACCACCAGCATACCCAGAAAGATTAGTAAGAACCATCTCTCACCAACATAGTGAAAGTTGAGTTCAATGAATTAAAAAGGGGTGGCAGGATGTTGGTGTCCCTCGTTAGGGCATCATAAGGCCGGGGTTCTTTTCCCAGCCTTACAAAGGGTTCAGCATTCTGGAGAAAGGGCTGCACATAGATGATTAAAGAGTCCAAGGACAAAAGCTATTTTTGAAAGGCAATGGGGGTCAGAGGAGCTTCAGCTAAAGGGAACTGAATACTCCTACCCTGACCAAGGACCCTGCTTTTATTAGTACAATTTGTCCCAAGGCAAGGTGGAAATATACACTTCAAAGGGTAAGGTATCAAAGGGTACAGAAGCATTATCAGTTTGGGCAATAGTCTACAGCTGTTCAGGTGTTTGGCCAACAGGAGGCAATAAAATGCCCTGAGCTATCTGGCAGTTAACAATCCTATTCAGGTTTGGGGGAAGTGCCGTTTAGTCGTTTCCAACAGGTAAACTACATATGTGGCTCATCCTTGTTGAGACTCCCAAGCTTCACCAACCTTTTGGTAAAACTCTTGTAATTATTACATACTGGAATTGGTTCTCGGCAGCAGGACTTACCATGTAAGGTATCATAAGACATTGAAAAGCCTTTGGCGTTTATACTAAGTGAAATGGCAGGCAACTGGAATATTCTGAGTGACACAGCCTTACTTTTAAAAAGGATTCTTCTGGCTACTATGTTGAGTACAGAATACCAGAGATCAAGGATCACTCTGGATACTATGTTGAGTATCCTATATAATAGAAGGGTAATATGCAAATCGACCGAATGGTGGAACAACCCCTTGTTATGACGTGCACTGACTACTCAATGCAGGAGCTGCCTCCTGGTGGTCAGTGTGCTCCCACGGAGGGAGCGCCACTCAGCCAGAAGCCGGGCTCATGGCTGGTGAGTGCAGCGACGGTGGTGGGAGCCTCTCCTGCCTCTGCAGCAGTGCTAAGGATGTCTAACTGATGGCTTAGTTGGACATCCCCCGAGGGCTCCCGGACTGCTAAAGGGCATAGGCCAAGCTGAGGGCCACCACCCCCAAGTGCACGAATGTTGTGCACTGGGCCTCTAGTAGAATAATATAAAAGAATGAAGTTAGAAATAATTAAATCAGTTTCCATCATCCTGTGAGAGATGTTTGATTCCAACCAGGCTGGTGGCAGTAACAGTAGTAAGAAGACATACAGTTCTCATTTATTTTGAAGATAGAGCCAACAGGATTTTTTTGATGGTGTAGAAGAATAGGAAGAACCAAAATTACTCCAAGGTTTTTAGTCTGAGCATCTAAGAGAATAAATTTAATGTCAATCAAGATGGAGAAAAACTAGGAGGGGTGGAAGAGATCCCAGGTGGGAAATCGGCATTCAGTTTTGGGATGGTGACTCACCCAATCTGGAGAGATGGGCAATGCACACACTCAGCAAAGCTGTCAGTAGAAATTGTCAACTTGGAGGTGGGTGAAAGGGGAGAGCCGTGGGTTCCATCAGCCTAAGGTGGCCACTGCGGACAGGGACAGCATGTTCCTGGAGGAAGCTGTGTACATGACAGCAGAGATTGAAGAGAGCAGGAGCCCTTCAGACCATTCTGGTTAATCCTAAGTCTGAGTGCATAGGAGATTCAAAAGAGCCTGGCAGATACTAAAACCCAGGGAGGCTTGCAAACAGCCTGAACTTGAAATGTGCCCCCCTGACCCCAAAACATATCCAACAGCAGAGGATGGAAGTCTTACTGGTTGAGGTGTTGGAGCACAGCTTGTGCAACCATTCACTGAGCAAGAAGTTAGATAGACACAGGGGCAATCTCTAGCAAGCCATGTTTTAAAATAAAATGAAGGACATTATTTAAAACAGCAATCACAACCTAAGAGGGGCATTAGTGACCCCAGGGGATGCATCGTTCACAGATTTAGTCCCGGCAAGTTACCAATCAAATAACACACTGGCCACAACCACTCGCAAGGGAAAAAAATACCAGAATTAGGAGTAGCTGCAATATATTATTTAGAATGTCTCATGTTTAAGGAAAAAATTATGAGGCATGCCAGGAAACAAGAAAGTGTGACCTATATGCAGGGGGAAAAGCAGCAGTTAATAGAAACTGTCTCTTAGTGTTACCATGTATCTGCTGACAAAGACTTCTAAGCAACTATTACAAATATTTTAAATACTAAAGGGAACCATATTTAAAGAAGCAAAGTGTGACAACAATAGAGCAATAAATAGATTATTAATAAGGATATAGAAACTATTAAATGTACCATGTAGAAATTCTGTAGCTGAAGAGTACAGGGTGGGGCAAAAGTAGGTTTACAGTTGTTTGTATGGAAAATAATGCAATAATTAATCAATAATAGTACGAGAATAAACTGATTTGTGTACTCAACACTGTATAATAACTAAAAAAGTTAATAAAATTCAAAATCAGGCTTGAGAGAACAGAAGAAAGAATCCATGAACTATAAATCAATAAGAATTACCCAATCAAAAGCACAGAGAGGAAAAAAAATGAAGTAAAATGCTCATCCATGAAGCTGGCCATGAAGCAAGAGGACATCATATCTCATTGATGAAACATCCTCTGGGGATCCAGAGCCTTCCGGTCCGGTTATCTTCCTTCCCACCCTTGCATTTAAAATCTCCAGCACTCGGGAAGGTCCCATACTTCACAACTAGAAGTCCAAGAGACTGGATTTACCTTGTCATAGCACCAGGAGGCAGCTGTGATTACACTTTGCTACAGATTCTTTTGCATTAAAACCTGCAATTTTCTTATGTGTGCCCACGTGATTTTCAAGGGCAGTTGTCCTTGTAAGCAAGGCAGAATGGAGGTCTCAGAGAAGAGCATCATTCTCTAAGAAGCTGGTATGTATTAACTTATTCAAAAATGTTTACTACCTATGAAACCCAAGTGTTTCTCACTGTCCTGAACCAAGTTTTAAAACTTATACTAATCACTGTGGCCATTAGGATGTGCTGACTGGCTTAAGGTGGGGGGCAGAGGGGAAGGGGGTTGGGGAGAACAGAATTATGAGTAGCTGCAATATCTGTGGAATTTTGCTGGGATGAGCAGATCTGCTTGTTGCATTAGCCATTACTTC
This sequence comes from Corynorhinus townsendii, assembly GCA_026230045.1. Classification (NCBI taxonomy): domain Eukaryota; kingdom Metazoa; phylum Chordata; class Mammalia; order Chiroptera; family Vespertilionidae; genus Corynorhinus; species Corynorhinus townsendii. The sequence continues at coordinate 148,197,654 of JAPDVU010000006.1, read as the reverse complement.
TTGGTCCATTTATGCAGCAATATCATCATTCTTCATAATTAGGCTTTGAGATGACCACAGACAGAATTGACCAGGACATAGTTCACTAGTGCCAAAGACACTTGACGGCATCTGTGACATGATGGCCCTAAATGAGGCAGGCCAGGTCTCTTTAGGTTTTGACAGGTAAATTTTGCCTGCTTCAGGTTTGTGATTAGCTTTTAGGTGACCTCCTATAGTCCTTCAAACCACTGTCTTACTTACTGTTCTGAAAATATAGAAGGGGTCAATGGGGGGTGGGGGGTGAGGACAGAACATATGTAATACTTTTAACAATAAAGATTTAATTTAAAAAAGAAAACTTTTTAAAAGTGAATATGATAATGAACAGGGAACAAAGTTGTCACCCATATATATTACATACCGTTTAGTTTCAAATCAGAGAAAATCTGGCTCAAAACTGGCTTAACTCAAAAAAGGGAACTTAGGCTTTCATATAGTCCAAGAATCCAGAAATAGTCCAGTCTTTGAAGCAAGGCTTGATTAAGTGGCTCAGCTATGTCATCAAAATCTTCTTTCCATTTTTTCTTCTTGGTCTTCTGTGGGATCTTGCTTAATCCTAAAACTGGATTCCATCACAGTTCCAGAATGATTTATCTCCATTCTGGATCTTCTTCTACACAAATGCTCTACAAGGAAAGACCATTTCTTTCCCCTCTGAGCCAGGAAGCATTTTCTCCAGAACTCCTAGCAAATATCTTCTTTCTCACTGTCCTGAACCGAGACTTAAGACGTGTACTAATCCCTGTGGCAAAGCCACTGGGATGTGCTGATTGCCTCAGACCAACCAGAGTTCTGTTCTCGAGCTGGGGGTAGAGTGTACTTCCTCCAAGCACGTGGGCTGCATGCTGGAAGTACTGCTCCTGGGTGGAGGGAGATACTATGTGCTCAGAGTGTTAAACCAGCAAAGGCTCACTCCACTACCCCCACCAATGGGAAACATTGACTATTGTGAAGTCAGTAGCCATCAGGCCCTGAGTTCCCCCCACCCAATGTGACTGTAGAGCCCAGGATGTTGAAGAAAGCTGAAAGGAGGTGCCAAGAACATTGGGCTGCCTCCTACTATCTAGCTTGCAGTCCACCATGTGAGTAACACCAATACAAATGAGAAACCATTGAATGTGCCCAGTTGTGACTATCATCCTGGCGCTGAACTAGGAGGTAGAGTCCTGGAGAGGTGTATATTTTCTGATGTTCAAAAAAGGTAAGGGGGAGCTATTATTGACATTTTTGGATACCCAGCACTAATAATAACCCATAACATCTTGCACACCTTGGAAAAATACACAGAAAAGCAGAAACTGCAAAGATTGAACCTGAACTACCAACGGGAAGTAGGAATGAATTGCTATTAGGATACTCCTTTATTCCACTGACATTTATCAGTGTCTACTATGTAGTTGGCCCGACCTACACACTGCATAAGATGGGTACAGTTCAGCATAGTGTTTCAGAACACGGGCTTTGGAGACTTTCAGGCCTAAAAACGAATTTCAGCTCCGCCACTCAGCCTGTCAAGTCTGTTGCCTCATGCTTGTAACATGAGAATGTACCTACTTTAAGCAGCTGTTGTGAATATTAAATGACAAAAACTAAATGAACTGAAGCATTCACCCAAGTGACTGGCACATTTATGTTCACAAGAAATGGTAAACATCTTAATCACAATTATTATTATTATTAGTAGTAGTAGTAGTAGTTGTTGTCATCGTTGCACTTGAAAGACTAGTAAGACATATTTCCTGTGACTTTGATGCCTGGCCAGGAGAGGAAATGTGAAATGGACAGAGGGAATGAATGTTGGGAAAGAGGTAGGGATGAAATGCATAGCACTGTGCTGGAAGATGAAATTCTTCTCTGTGTTGGGAGCTGAGAAGCCTCGGTGATGGGCATTTTACATGCAAAAGCTAGTGCGATTGTGTTTAACTTAAAGTGACATCTCTTGGGCCTTTCCTCTTATGTCTGTTACAGAAGCCAAATCTTAAGTGTCAGTACAAAGGTTGCAAGAGAAAGCTACATGAGTAACATTGACACGTGCACAAGAGCACGCTCTCTCCAGAGAGCGAGTTGCAGGATGTCTCCACTCCTCCGTCCTGCCTCACCGGGGAGATGGGATTGTCGTGCTTGTCCACGTGGCCAAAGGGGTAGCTGCTTGATTCATAGCTTTGTTGGGGCTATTAGATTATACTCCCAAAGGCTTTTGATAATCTGTTTAACTGAGCACACTCATTTGTCTTGTTTGCAGACTACTTAGCAGATGGATTTGTGATTTGGGTAATTACTATATAAACGTTAATAAGACATGATATCTTTTATTAATTAGTACTTTGTGTGGTTTGTTTTTCAAAATAGTGAAAACTAGATGACTTAATGAGTCACAAGTATGAGTTTTGCAAAATCAGCATTTGGTCTGCAAAATCAGACCAAATGCCATTGTTCTGAAATTCTAGAATGGCTGTCCTCTCACAGGTTTGTACTCAAGAACAAAGACCAGAGCCATTGTCTCTTAGTCTGCCCTCCAGAAAGGGCCCATTTGTTCTCCTCAGCCAGACACTGTTTCATTTAGGGAAGCGCTCATTTACACATTCCCCATTTACTTCTCTCCAAAGAGGTTTTGGTGTTCAAAAGATAAAATACTTTCAGAGACTCTAAGTTATGCCTGAAGAAGAATTTTGTAATAGACTTAAATGAGATTTGGACCTGTTTTGTGGAGGTAGATGGGTATTGTTGATGTATCAACTCCCACACCAACACACACACACACACACACACCATAATAGGATATACTGTGTGCAAAAGGCTAGGAACAGGTTGGTAGAGGTTTCATCCTGCTCCGTGGCTCTCACCCCTGTGGCCGGCCTCTTCCTCCACACACACAGGCACCAGCAAGCCATCGTGAAAAGCTATTGCCTAGTAGGGACTGGCAGTCATGCAGTTATGTAGCAACAAACAGCATTGTTTCTGGGGTGACTCAGTCGGAAAGTGCTTCTGAACAAAACAATCACGCGGCGTGTTGTTACCGCCCTCCCTGAAGAACCCATTTAATGACTCCTAGGAGGGTACCATTTTCTTTAAAGACCCAGATGCCCACGGTGCTTTGAACTGCCTGCACATCCCGTTATCGACAGCTTCAACAAGCATTTCTTGAGCACCCACTGTGTGCCTCAGTCTGCATTAGGCCTGGCGAAGGCTTTATAGTGCCTGGTGAAGACAGCCTGTGCCAGGAGGGGTTTACAGCTCATGTTGCTGCTTATTACAGGAGCAGGCATGACTCCGTCTTGCTTTTGCACTAAACTCAAGCCAGCAAATAGACTCAAAGGAAGAGCCTGCTAATCTCTGTCCAACTACCTTTTCAGGAACTCAAGTAAACCCTACTCATTACTATCACTGTCGTTTACTAAGTGCTGATTATGTGCCACACGTTATACTAAGCATTTTACATACGTTTTCTCACTTGCTCCTCACAAAAAAAAAATATTTTGGCAATTATGTCTACTTATAAGCCCATTTTATAGGTGAAATTCATGACTAAGATGTTAAGTAACTTATCAAAGATCCCATGGCTATTAAGTGGCAGAGCTTTCTCTGGAACTGCTATTATATAAAGAATAGACAAACTTAATTTTGAAAAGCAATGTTTAATTCAATGGCTCTTTTTTTGTATTATTACAAGCCACCAAATTGGGACTACTGACTTTTCTCAGAGTTGCTATTTTGGCACGGTCTACAGACTGAAACATTGGGTTTTTACCTAACCAGATAACAGGAATCTGTTATAACCATATCGGTTGGCTGGCTATGGGAACACCTATATAAACTGTGTCCAGTTGGGACAAGTGGATCTTTCAGTGACATCTCATTGAAAGTGTGTGTGAGCACAGTTGGCTGCTGCCCCACAGAAGTGGGCACGGGTCTGGGAGAATGCAGGCACGGCTGCAGCATGTCTCCGCTGCATAGTCTGTGGCTCTAGCTCTATTTTTGTTGCCTGGGCAACATCTCTCAGAATGTGAGAAACTCGCTTTCTCTTTTTTCCATGTCAATCTGTGGGAAGGACCGAAAGATGTAGCTACAGGTCACCTGTTAGCCACAACCACCTATAGCTGAGAGGCAGAAGCAATGTTTTAGGGAAACCACACTATCGTTGCCCAGCAGGATTCAGAATTTCCCAGCCTCTCTCATGAAGCTCTTAAATCAGATGGGAGAAAGGGCACCTCCCTGAACCCCAGCAGTATTTGCTACTCCATTTTTCCTAAGAGGAATATTCTACAGTAATTGTCTTTATTTTTCCTATTAGCACTGGAGGAAATGCTGAGAAGGCCAAGCTGTAGAGTGATTGTGACTATGAGCTGGGCAATCCATCTTGGGTTCAAAGCTTGGCATCACTATTTGCTAACTCTATGTCTTTGGGCAAGTTATTTAACCCCTCTTAACCTGTTTCCTCATCTATGAAATGGAAATGCTCATCTATAGCTTTTGCATATTATGGTTTCCATTCACTTATTCAGGAGCTGCTCATGTAGCAGATGCTAGGGAAACAGCTGAGAATGAGAAGGGTTGGTGCCTGCCCACCTTCATTGTGGTCAAATCTGGCAGGAAAGATACAGATCTCACTACAGCTTACTATAGGTATGGAGTTGTAAAAGAGGAAATTGAATGAATCATGGAAAACAAACAACAGGGGTTACCCAACCTAATTAGGTGAATCTGGAGTCAGGTTTCCCCCGACAAGAAAGCTATTAAAGACCTGAAGGAAAGTACAAGTTAGCCAGGTGAAGAGTGGAAGAAATGTGGCCACATGGGAACATATTTAAAGGCCCGCAGAAACATAGGAAGAACCATAGGTGTTTGCGTCTAGATGAGACCAGGCCATTTAAGAGAGGTGCAGAGCAGTTTTATGTGTGGTTGAGAGAGAAGCACAGGTTGATGGAGTCTTAGAGGGTCTCGTGCACTTTGTTAAGATATTTGGACTTTATCTTAAAGGTGATGGGGAGTCCTTAAAGGACTCAAGTGAAGTGACGTGTGCATGAGTTATTGGTATTAAATAAAATAATGTACATAAAAGCTCAGCATAGTGTTAGTACCAAGCGACTGCTCAATAAATGGTAGGTGCTATCATCATCATCACCATCGTCTTCATCATCATCATCACCATCTTCTTTTTCTTGGATTTCTTACACTTAGTATTTCCAACTTTAGTTAAAAAGCACAAATCCTGCCGTGTACTATAGAAATATTACAGAGAGAGACTTAGGTAATTCATTACAGAAAAACATTAATTCTGAAAGGCCAGTAACGACAAAAGAAGACATGGGAAGCCCAAAGGCAAATTTCTCTTCATCTGTGCTCTCCATCCTGTGTCTCCGCTCCTGTGCGTGGCTGCCTCCGCAGTGCGTTCACATGCTTCTTAGGCATGAAGTCATCACTCTTCCTGGCAGTCCTGTCATTTTAATAATGATTTCTTTGCCAGAGTCTGAAACAAAAATGCAGGTAGACTGGATTATATGTTTTTCAAGAGCAGGCGGGGAGGGGGTGGCATTCTAAGGCACAGAGTTTGAGGAGCACCTGTGAAAAGCACAGGTAGGTGGCCAGATGACATGAGTTTGTATGAGTTTGAGATAAATAGCCTCTATTTTGACTGAGGGGAGGTGTTACATTGTTTGACGCTTTACTGTTAAATAATTTGCATCCTTGGGTAGCAAATATAATGACAGGGCTCAGTAAAAGTGAGGAAAGAAGAACATAATAGTCCTAAGTTCACTGGACTGTTCACTTTCCTTCTCCTCTGATCTTGCTACATCTGGCTTATGAACTAAGATTGGGCTGGAGGATTGACATAGTTGAAGTTGACAATCACTGCATTAGGGACAAGATGTACTGGGAGCCAGAGACAGATGATTGATTTGTAATCCTCCTCATTCATAAAAGAGTGTGAAGGGGCCGAGTCAATTAGGTTCTGAAAGCAACTCTGCCATTAATTATGTGTCTTTGGAATAACTTTGAACCTTTCTCTATGTAAGGATTCTTATCTACAAAATGAATTTCTTAATTGCATGCAGAATAATTGATAGACTCCAGTGAGCAGGACACTTTTGGGGGGATGGCTCTGAAAACTGTGAAACAAGGAATGAGACCCCTACAGGCACTTGTCATGAAAAACACAAACACAGATAATGACATCTAGAACAGTATACAGTTCAAAGAATGTCAAGGACAAAAAGGAGTCAGCACAGTGTAGCTATGGGGCCTGGGCTTGTAATCACACAAATCTGGCTTAGATTACTGGCTCTGTCACAAAATAGCTGCATGCATTCACTCATTTATTCCTTGTATTTGGATGCCAGTCATATGTCAAATATTAGATTTGGCTATGGGTGTGCACCAGCAACCACAACAGAAAAAGAAGAAAGGGAACAACTTGCTTCATTTCTCTGTCAATTGTTCATACTTGTAATCATTTGATTAACTACATGTATGAGGAGACCACATTTTACCCTCAGAGAGGTAAAACATTTTCTGAATGGTCAAAAAAAAAAAAAAATAGGTGACATCTGGTTAGAATCTCCTTTTGTATTCTTTTGGGTTTGAAAGAATTTGAATAACTCAAATACCTTTTAAAAATATTAACCCTTTGCATCTTTTTGTTGTGGTTAATATTAGAAACTATTTCAATGTGAAAAGTCACTGAATACCTTTGAAGATGTTATGTTAATGCACTCTCAGAGGTTTTCAATAGGAAAACATAGCTGGCCCCCAAGTGAAAGTCATATATCTGAAAAGTCCAGTTTCTAAAAGCAGGACTTCAGCACCATCCCTAGAAGGGCAAAAGGCATTCAGGGCAGTGAGGTGTACGTTTTCCTGAAAGAATTTGATTTTGACTGCAAAAAGGGATGAGAAGAGAACGATGTGTAAGAGTGTTGAGAAGGGGGCTTCCTTTGTTTTCATATTCACAAGGAGACAACATGCACAAGAATTTGGGCAGAGGGGAAGAAGCCAACAGCAATTGCTTTTTGCTATAGTGGCTCAAAATACAGCCTGATATATGGACCTAAGAAAATGGCATCCTGGCAGGAAACAAAGGGCACTTAATTCAGGAGCAAGTCATTAAGGAAGTATAATGATTAGGGCAGATTCCTCCTGTAAGTCTGTACCTGGAAGTGACAGCTAAACTCAGGGTGAAGGAACAGCAGCTTCGTGACACAGCCTTAATGCCCAGGGCACTGAAAAAATAGTAATGGGGGAGGAAGTATGTATAATGTGTGTGTGTGGTGTGTGTGTGTTGGATGACTACTTCAGTTTGCTGAGAAGGAGGGGAGGAGATGAATGAAAGAGCTGTGGGAAGCATGTTTTCAGTTGAATGCCAGGATGAGCAATTGGATTTTATTCTAAGTACAAATGGGAGGCAGTGGAGGAGTCTAAATAGAATGGCATGATTTTATTCCCATTTGTAAAAATGCTTTTCTCTAGCTAGTTGGCAAAGTATGAATTTCAAGGAGCAATGGTAGAAGCAGGAAAGGGATGGAGATGGTGATGGTGACTTGGACCAGAGTGGTGACAGTGAAAATAGATAAGGACTTATTTGAAAGCTATTGTAGAAAGTAGGATCTGCTGATAAAATAGATATGATGGAAAAGAGGAAATGCCACCCGGGATTTTAGATCTAGAATGTGTGCATTTTAAGATCCGGGTGAAACAGCCTTTGTGGAAGCCACTGTGGATTCCAGTGCTAAGCATGGTGGACCAGTCAAGGAGATACTTTTGAGCTAGAGAGGGACATTAAGTATCTTGGCCCCTAACTGTACCGCACGATGTGCCAGCTCCTACAAGGGCTCTTCGGCGCTCCCATTTGGAACAGTACACCGATTTTCTGCATCATCATGCAGCCAAAGAGGATGGCTTTGTTTATAAAACCCAATCCTGTAATATTTATTCACCAGAACATGACCTTTATTTGCCGTTGTCGTCATCTACTGGTGTTTCAGCCTTAAATTAGAGCCAACCTGGGCCACGGCATTTATTCGCAGTAACAACAGCTTCGCTGCCTTACTTGGCTGCCTGATTGGTTCCCGGGTATGGAGTACTGTATTTTTGATCCAAGCTGGGAATCCACATCTGCAGATGGCTGGCTTAAGTTATAGGCAGATTTTCAACTGCATGGTGGGTCAACATCCCTAACCCCAACATTGTTCAAGGGTCAACTGTACTTTGTTTAGCAGTTGTGCCATGATATTAAATTTGGAGATAGTTGTGAATATGTCCTGTTGGAGATCAGCAGATTGGAGAAATGGTGCCCAGGAAAACATACAGATCATTAACTTTTAGATGTGACCTTTACATAGGTTGTAATGAGGTTCCAGGATATAGTCCAGTGGGACAGTTTTGTCAACTGTCACTATTGCTTCCTAAAGGATCCCATGGTGGTCTCCTCTGGCACTCTAGCTGGTTTGGCTCAGTAGATAGAGCATCAGCCTGTGGACTGCATCAGCCCTGTCCTATGGTGGGGTCCCTGAATAAAGGGTTTGACTCTGGTCAAGGGCACCTACCTTGGTTGCAGGCTTCTCCCCGGCCTGGGCCTTAGTCCAGGTGTGTGCAGAAGACAACCAATTTACGTGTCTCTCTCACATCAGTGTTTCTCTCCCATCGGTGTTTCTCTCTGTTGTCTCTCTCTCTCCCACTCTCTCTAAAAATCAATGGAAAAATATCCACGGGTGAGGAATTAAAATAACAACCATGTGGCTTCTTTTGCATTTTATATGCTCATTATAGAAGGACTTCTTTAGGGGACAAATAGAATATACTGCAATAAATCTTTCAAAGTATTGTAACACTCAAAATGTCAATATTGGTTTAAAATGATTGCATCATTTTTTGAAATAATGATTTGTGTGAGGAATGTCATGAATTATAATTAATTTACATATGCATTAAAGTCCACTTTCAAGGAAACCCTCTTTTCTCTTTCAAACACTGGAAATTAAATATTTATATTTGTGATTTCATATATACATAGTTAATATTGCCTCTCAACGCCACCTGCTCTCCACCATATGTTATTTTCTCTACCGATTCTTTATAACCCATAGATTTGTAGTTAGTTTGGCCCCGATTGAAAATCATACCAAAGACCACATAAGTGGATAGTGGAAATTGTGAGCTAATTCCATTTCAATAGAACATAGGAGGTAAATGAAGCATAAATAGTCCCCTGGCTTCTAAGGATCTCTCCTTACAGTTTAATTCATTAAGGGATTTGGGGTTAGCTTTTAGTCCTTGACCTTGAATTACTGACTGGTAACTGAAATATACTTATTGTGTTTATTTGAGATTATGGCCAAGTTCCTCAAATTCTCCATGTCTCAACTTAAATTCATCTTTTCAAAATAGAGATAACCATATAATTCAAGGACCATGTCCTGTGTGGGGTCCTTGGGTAAAGGTAAATAGGAGGTTGGGAAACTGAAAGAGTTATTTTAATGTGACATTTAGAAAAATCATTGAAAACAAGGAAATCAGAAATAGAGAGGCCTAGGATGCGAAGAAAAGCTCAGTCTTCCTAAAAATACGTATTGGCTTCTATTTCTTTCCATTCTTATTAAGCAGAGATTCCCCATTGATGCTTCCATCTTGCGGATAGGGCTAGTTTGAAAGTTTGGGCTCAAGTGACCAGTCACTCTAATGGGAGACAGTCCCAAGGATTTCACCCTGTCTTTCTCAAACACAGGGCTCCGCCTCCTGGTCAGTTGTATATGAAGAAAACTTTTATAAAACCCCATTTCTTCTTTCTCTTTGCCTTCTCTTACCACCCTAAATAATAAGAAAAAATCATTTATTTAATGTTCTTTTATTGTTTTAACTTGGGTCTTTCAGTGTTTCTGAATAGACAAACAGACATTTTTAGCCAAATTTAAACTAAATCTTTCCTTCCTCCAAAACATCTGACTTCCTTGCCACAGGACAACTGCATCTTAGGAATAGCCTGCAATGAAGCATTAGGCAGGTATCTGTCTACAGAGCTGAGCACATAGTATTTTTAGCAACTTTTTTTGCACATTAAATCATAGTTTATTGGATACAAAAGAGATTTAAACATACCAGTATATAACCCCCAAAAGAACATGGAACCTATCTTCTTTCCTATGATATTTCCATTTCAAGGTAGTACTTGGCATATTGGAGGGTCTTATTAAGTGTTTGTTGTTTATTAATAAATGAGTGAATGAATGAAAAAATGAAGAAAGAGTTGAAAGAACAAAAGAGATTGTGGACTATATCACCTCTTTGCAAATGTGCAGAATGCCTCAACATCTGTCCCTATCCTTACTTTCAGCCATTGAAAAATTGGTTTTCTCCCCTTCACTCTTCATGTGTACAAATCCTACTCATCTTCCAGTGTTAGCTCACAAGGTCACTGCATTCAGAAAGTGACTACTGATTCCTCAAATGTCAAGATCACTCTCCTTACCTTGTACATTACTTCTCTGAAGAAACTTAATATCTATTTCCTTAAATCAGAGCTTTGTGCATGTGACAAATCACCCTGCTATCCTGAGTGAACCCTAAGTGCAGAGAGTATACCTTTATTCGTTGTATACACCCAGCCAAGGTTAGTGTGCTATTCATTCTAAGTGCTCAACAAACACTTAGGAACTAATAAATATGCAAAGAAGGTAACTGCACATAGAAGAAAGGACCTAAGTGTGGCCATTTGGGAAAGTAGTCATTTGGACTCACTATGAGGAAAAACAAGGAATAAGAACTTGTGATATTGTGACATGTCTTCTTATAAAATAAGAAATATATACTTGGTCTTCATCTCCATTTCTGTCACCTTGGAATGTCCTAAGTGATGAGAGCCATAAAGGTGTCTTTTGCTCTGTTAATGAGGTGACCTTTGAACTGCACCCGAGGATTGGGGCTGGTTGCCAGTGGAGCTAAGTATGTGATTAGAGTTGGAACTTGCCATTTTATCTTCTTGACTTCCGGGGAAGGGGAAAAAAGGAGCTGAAGCTTGATTTGAATCGCCAATAGCCAATGACTTCATCAATTATGCCATTGTGGTAAAACCTTTGTTAAAAAAAAAAAAAGAAAGAAAGAAAAGAACATAGTTTGGAGAGCTTCCTGGTTAGTAAACATGTGGAGCTTTGGGGACTGTGGTACAGAAGCCCTATGCATCTCTTCTATCTGGTTGTTCCTGAGTTATAATCTTTTATAATAAACCAGTTGTCCAGTAAACAAAATGTTTCTCTGAGTTCTGTGAGCTGCTCTAGAAAAGTAATCAAACCTTAAGAAAGGGGCTTTGAAGCCTCCATGCATAGATCAGTCAGAAGCCCACATGATAACCTGGACTTGCGGTTGGCATCTGAAGTGGAGTGAAGGGTAGGGCAATCTTGTAGGACTAAGCCCTTAACCTGTGGAATTGATGCTATCTTTGGGAAGATGGTGTCAGAATTGAGTCGAATTGTAGGACACCCAAGCTAGTATTCAAGCATTGCTTGGCATGAAGAAACTCTTCATCCCCCAACACACAAGTTGGAATTGGTCCCAGAACCTTTTAGAACTGTTAATACAAAGCCCATGGTCTCCCTTGTCAGGTAATTCATGCTGCTGTGTACTAACCGAGCATAGCCCTATCATGGTGGGGCAGTGGCAATATTATTTTTATATCATTGATTCAACAATTATTTAGGAATAATTGATTGCAAGCTACTATGCTGAGGATAAACTGCCAATCAAAGCAGTAAGTGCCCTTTCCTCTTACAGTTTAGTATCTAGTGAGAGAGAATAGACTGTAATTAAATAATCAGACAAATAGATGCATAAGTGCTCACCTGTGATTTATTTTAAAAGCAAAGAAACCATCTGACATACCTAATCTGGGCCATAAGAAAACAATTGTTGAAGTGTAATAAGAAGGATGAAGCAGAGTCAACTGTGGAAAGGAGTGCTAATACATTTTAGACTGAGAACAGCCTATGCAAAGGCCCTGTGGCAGGCAGAGGGATATGAAGGGTGGTACATTCAGTAACTCAAAAGAAGACTGTGTGATTGGAGTACAGGGATTTTCAGAAGAGCATTAGTAGATATTGCTGGAAAGGTATGCAGGGTCCAGACCATGCTAGGCTTTAGGAACATGTTAATTATTTTATATTATTAGAGGCCTGATGCACGAAATTGGTGCAAGAGTAGGCCTTCCTTCCCCTGGCTGCTGGCACTGGCTTCTGTCTGGCACCCGGGACCCAGGCTTCCCTCACAACACTGGCTTCGTCCCGAAGGGGGTCCGGAAGGATATCTGGTCTAATTAGCATATTATGGTTTTATTATTATAGATTCTAAAAGACGCATAAGAAACCACTAAGAAGCATAAGACACCTTTATGGCTCTCATCACTGAGGGTAATATAATCAAATTGCATAATACAACGTAATAGCTTTAGTCAGCTCAGTAGCCATAATAAAATGCCATAGACTGGGTGGCAAAAGCAACAAATTTATTTCTCGCAGTTCTAGAAGCTGTAAGTCCCAGATCAGGGTGCTGATGTGATCAGGTTCTGGTGGGAACCCTCTGCCAGGCTTATAGACAGCTGCCTTCTCACACTGTCCTCATGTGGTGGAGAGAGAGTGAGCTCCTACCACTTCTTCTTATAAGAACACTAATCCCATCTTGGGGGCCCCACTCTTATGACTTTATTTAAACCTAATCACCTCGAAAGGCTCATCTCCAAATACCATCCCATTTGGGAGTTAGGTCTTTAACATATGAATGAAGAGGGGTTGCAAACATTCTGTCCATAACAATAATATATTATTAAGAGTAGCATCATTGAACCTCTATTGATGCTTACTATGTGCCCGGCTACATCCTCACTACATCGCCGTGAGGAAGGTTGCTAGTATCAGCACACTTTTGCAGATAAAGCAACTGATGTTCATGGGTCGGGGCTAGGACTGGCATAAAGCAAGCTGGGAAGGAGGTACTCCCTCATTGGTTCCTGCCACAATCCTGAGAGTGAGCACTTGACATTTTGCACACTAGGCACCTCACTTGCCTCACGCTGCCTCACATCTTTAAGGAACCTGTCCTGGGTTACTTCACTTTTCATGAAAGATCAAACCAGGTTTTGAACCGAGAGCTGTCGAGCTCTTTAAACGATTTCCTATCTCAATAATTTTCTGAATTTCCAGATGAACACTCTGCTACCCTTCTCATTTTGGGGCTCCCATAAAAATGAAATTCTTTGTGATGAAAGATTAAATTAGACTCCACATTTGTAAATAGCTAGACTTGGCTGTAATGAATTCGGAGAATGAACACTGATAAAATGTGAGTTTAAATCCATGGAACAGATTATCTCAACATTATTCAGAAGATGAGAAAGAATGGGTCAAATATTTTAAAAGTAAACAGGGTTTTCCCATTAATGTTAAGCCAACAAAATGAAAATTAAATCTTCCAGCTGCAATTAGATAAATGGATGTCCATCAGATATGAAACTACTAAAGAAATTAGCCAGGGGGTAGTTCTTAATCTGTTTGGGCTTTTTGTGTGTATGTGGGGTGGTAGAAATGTAATCTGTTATCAGTGCAGGTATGATTGAATTATTAATAATATTGTGCAAGGCCACCTAGAAACCAGAGCTTGGGGACTTTTAAATCTATTCTAATTGAAACAGACAACCAGCCACCTGGAAAAGACCCTGACTCTTCTCAAGATATGTCACAGCATGTGACACAGAGGACACATGCGGTTTGCAGCGCAGTGGCAGCTGCAAGCTGACCTATTGGCAAATTTAATCTGCAAATGGGCTCCTGTTTAAGATGGTTCATGCCTTCCGTGATTAAGGAGGCTTCCTTCTATATTTCGGAAAGCCTGGTTAAAATCTTTCATGCCAGGATATTATGCAGATTGTCTAACTAACAGGAAGATTATGGATGCAAATAAATCAGATTTTTAAATGAAATCCTTCACTGGCCTCTTAAGAGGATAGTAATACATGCATAATTGTGAAAAAAATGCTCCCCGATCATCAAGATAAGAGAAGGGTCACATTGTCATTCTTTGAAGTGCTGGAAGTGTATTGAGGTTAGAATTAAAATCCTGGAACACCCCAGAAGCTAACGAATTCAAGAACTGCTCGACCTAATACTGTTACTCGTTTCCTCTGGTTTTCATGGGGGTAGGACATCATATTCTAGGAGGGTGAATGAGTTCCTCAAGGGACCCCGAGTAAGTCACTTAATCTCTCAGTGTAAATTTCGATTGTGGGAATAGTTGGTGGTAAGAAACAGCTGGGGTCACTGACCCTGCTTCTTTCTGTGACCTCCTTGCCCTCTCTTACCCCCAAGGGAACTCCTCTCTCACTATTACTTCTCATGGACCATCTGCTTTTTCTTGGTGACAGTTTCCAGGAGCTGAGCTGAAGGATCTTAAACTAAACCTAGGAGTTTAAGAGCATGAGTTTTACATTGGGGGAAACCTGGAATTGAATTCCAGGTCTGGCACTTACTAGTGTGTGCCCCTGGTGAACTCCTCCACACTCTAGGTTATTAGCTTCTTCAGCTACAACATGGGAACAATGAAGTGAATCTTACGTGGCAGAGATCTCTGGACTCTCTTAGTTCACAGAGTCCTTATTGTTTCAGTAATTGTTTCTCAGAGTTCCTATGCCAAAGGAAGTAGCCAATAGTTCCTTTCTTATGTAGTTAGGTCCAAACAACCTAACACATATTCAAACCCAAACAATTCAGTAGAATGTTAAAAAAAAAAAAAAAGATACTGAGAAGATAAATATATACTTTAATTAAACGTTTCAGTAACCACACATACTTGTTCATGGGATGTGTGTGCCATTGAGCACTGCACACTTCCTTGAACCTTGGGATCAGATTTGCTCTTCCACATCTATTTTCCCACCATACTTGGTTTTAATCACAACAACTGCTGAGAACCAAGCTTTGTGAAGACATGACAAAGAGCACGAGCTAATGTTGGAACTGATCTACCTCAAGCTAATAGTTTGCATTGTGTCTGACAGGCATTTTTCCCCTCAAAACTTATAATCTTGTCACAGCACCCCTGTGAGTTTGCTGCAGTGCCCTGAGGTACCTGATGTCACCTTGGGTACCATGGTTTTGGGAGTATATAGCTTGATTTTAGAAAAATGTGGGCATGTCCATAAAGAACTTGACTTTGGACAAGTTGATAAAATGCTACCTGCTGATGTTCTTCTGCTCTACAGATTTTCTCTATGATCACATCTGTAAGGAAGAAAAATGTGGTTTTTCCTCCTAGGAATTCAGTGCTGCCAACACTGATCATTCAGTGTAAATGTCTAACAAAGTGCCGCGAAGGGACGAAGCGTGTCCTCAAGAAACTCACAATGAGGTTGGGGAGACAGATGAAGCAACAGATGAAGCAACAGTGAACAACTCACAATTGCTATGGTACAAAGCAGTAGGATTTCAAAGGAGTCGAAAGTGAAAGAGCTTACTCTTTTTGACTCCTGGCCCCTTTGGGTCCACCAGTGTGTGCTTAGTTATTTCTGCATGTCTCTCAGGGACCTGTAGAAATTTCCAGCAATCTCTGCCACCCTATGTTGAAGTTGCAGGTCTCCGGGCAGATGTACTCAGCCAGCCTACATGAACAATCATTGCAACGGTCACTCGGGCACCACAGCGGTTAGACATGAGGTTCCTTCATCTCTAAGAGGGTTATGACCTCTCTGGGCTATACTTTAGAACTTAAGGTGCAAGGTCCCATTGCTGTCGGTGAGATTTCCTACAATTTACCTGTAATTTCTAACACTCATCTGTCTAACTCAGGACTGGGCTTGAGGACCTTGTCAGAGACTAGGGCACATTCAAGTTGGAGACTTGCCCTTCTGATCTTCCTGCTTCCTGCCACGTGGCCAGACTTTGGCCTCCTTTCATAACCATGCTCTTACGCAATCAACCTGCATTCTTCCTTTTTTTCCTTCCTTACAGGATAAAAGCCAAGCCTTCAGTCTTCCAGGCATTGGTGCTCAGTATTTAAAGCCAAGCTTTTGATCTTCAAAAGTCCTTTTTATTCCCCTCTCAGGCACCAGACTCGTAAGATTAATATCCCTGCTATAAGTTGTAGAACTCTAGTTAGAAACTAAGAAACAAAGAATACAACACTTCTGTCTTTCTGTTTCTGCCTTCATTCTGATTGAGGGCACAGAGAGAACCATCTCTTCTGCCCCAATGCTGGGTTCTAGGAAGTGAGTTACCTCTTAATTTTACCAAATATGATCCTACTGCAGTCAGCTCTCAGTATCTAAAGAAGTCTCCAAGAGGACAGTCCCTGCAGAGACAAGACTATCACTAATAAAAGACAGGAAAGCCAGAACAAATTTGGGAAATGATAATAAAATAAATTATTCTTACGTTGATCATGATATTGGCAGAATCTACCATTTATTGTGGGTGTATTATGTGCCGTTCGATTATCCTATGAGGTTGATAATCACTATCCCCATTTTTACTATCGAGGAAACAGAGGAATCTGATTCGACTTTAACTTTCCTGAGGTCAAAGGTTATTAGCATCTCCAGGCTTTACACTCCAGGCCAATCTGATTTGAAAGCACATGTTCTTAAGCATTAGAGCAGTGGTCCTCAAACTCTCTGGGGACCCTGTGACAACCTTAAAAATTATTGGGGACCCCAAAGAGCTTTAATTTATGTAGGTAATATAGATTTCTATTTACTTTATTAGAAATTAAATCTGAGAGATTTTAGAACTTTTTGTTAATAAACCCATTATGTATTAACATAATAGCATACTTTTATGAAAAAAATCACTGTATTTTCCCAAAACATTAGTAAGAAGAGTAGTAATGCTTTATATGTTTATATATCTCTCTAATGTCTGATGGAATGGAAGACAGCTGCATTCAGTCTGCACCAATGTCACACATCACATAGCCTCTAGAAAACACCACTGTACGCTCGTGAGAGAATGAGAGTAAAAATGGCAATAGAATCTTAATATGACGGAAACCATTTTGATCTGTGGATCCCCAGAAAGGGCTTCAGGGTTCCTAGAAATGCCCATCACAACTGGAAAATGGCTGTGTTAGGATAACTACTAATGTATTTATCCCGGTGTGGCAAAACTCTACTAGTAGGCAGAAGAGGCAGGGTATGAATTGGGAAGTGTAGAGTAGGACTAGATCATCAGAGGGTGATTACTCAGTTAAGGGGTTTGCATGTTGTTCTGAAAGCACTGAGAAACCATTGATGGTTTCAGCTTGATCAGAGCTTTGTGTGTGTGGAGGGGGGATTCTTTTTATCAATAAAAGGGGCAGGATGGATTGCAGGTGGAGAAATGGCACCCAATAAGAACCCTATAAAGGGGCAATGTACTATACTATGTCTGGAGACCTTTTAGGATTTTGAGAAAAATAAATGTGTTCATTTATATAAAATGCAGAGAATAAAACCTGCTCTATAGTAAGTAATGTGTTAGAATTTGTAATAGTTGTTGTTGTAGTAATAGTGCTATTGCTATTATTATTCATATGAAGTGAACAATAATAAAAGCCAGAACTTGTCAGAATTAGAGAGACATCTTACAATAAAGTTCATAGGCTGCTGTTGCTGATTAGATGGGGGGGGGGGGTGTGAGAAAATTAAAATGTTAAGATACTGATATTTTGCCATTTGACTAACATAGGGACCCAGGCAGTTATTTTAACAAAGAATTGACTTTCAATATGTATCTGAAAGTGTGGGAAGGAGAAGGGAGAAATAGAAAAAAAGCGAATCCTTTTGGGACAAATAAAATGATGCCTGAGTTTGTTGGTTTTATGATGCCCATAGAACACACATATGATGAGGTCCTTAGGTAGGCAAACTAGATCATACATCAATTCATGTCCCGCCTGTGCTTTAAGTTCTTCAGAGGTTTTTCATCACACCTTGGATTTTATCTTAATGTCTCCCAATAGTCTACAGGCCCAATGTGTTATGGTTCTAATTACTTTTCCAATTTCATCTTTGGCCACCCTTCCTTTCCATTGCTTTGGCTCAATGTTTTAGTTCCTTGACCCCTGCAAGCTGTTTCCCACCTTGGGGTATTTGCACCACTATTCCCTTTCTCTTAATGCACCACCATCACACTAACCCTTCACATGGCTGGATTTTTTTTTTTTTTTTCAGAGAGGAAGGGAGAGGGAGAGAGAGATAGAAACATCAATGATGAGAGAGAATCATTGATTGGCTTCCTCCTGCATGCCCCCTAAAGGGGATTGAGCCCGCAACCCGTGCATGTGCCCTTGATCGGAATCAAACCCGGGACCCTTCAGTCCCAGTCCACAGGCCGATGCTCTATCCACTGAGCCATACCAGCTAGGGCTGGCTGGATCTTTTGATCAAGTGAAATGTTACCTCCTTGAGAGCCTTTCCCTGATCATCCTGTTCAAGTCAGCCTCCCTCTGCCCTCTCATTCTCTTCTTTCACCCCATCCTGTTCACTGTCTTCATAGACAGAACATTTCATGAGGACAAAGACTTTGCATTTCATTCATTATTGTTGACATGGTGCCTAGGAAGGGTCCTCAGATATAATGCATATTTGTTTCATGAGTGAATAAATAGGATCCAGGAGACAGGAATAGAAAGAGGGCATTAAAATGTAGGGAAATCTGTACTTTGGTCTGAATTCTTGTGTACTGATATTTTAAGTTAGCACTAATAAACCAGCTGTCTTTAATAAGAGCTTCTTGATCATTTTTTACTTCAAAATTGTATGTGCCTCCAGTAATGAAATCTCTTCAAGTACATTTACCCATGTTGTAAACTGGAACACTAATCTCTGAAAGTTGCCAAGTTAACAGCAATGACATAATGCTTCCTTACAAATGCAACAACCTACCCCTTGCCTCAACTCCCAGTAAAGGATGACTCTCCCTGCTTCCACACGGCAGCTTCTTCACCCTGTATGCTAGTCTGTCTTTGTGTGGTTAGAGGACCAGTGACATATTCTAGAAGAATAGCAGGCGATTCGAGTATATTTTCTGAATCTGCCACTTACCCATTAGGTTGACCTATTAGCAGATCTCATTCGTGAATGGTGAAAATAATACAAGGTTTAAAGAAATGTTGATGTTGCTAGTAAAATAATGGCATTGTTCAATACATTTTAGGTTCCCAGGCATTCAGTCACTTAATTGATAGAATAGAACTCTTATTTGAAAATCATTCTCTTGGAAATTTGAAGTTGTTGCTTGATTATATTTTCCTTCTTTTGTAAGGCTGAACAAGATTCTATTGTATATGTACATTAAAATATATCTTCTTTATCCATTTATTCATTGACAGACAGTAATTTGTTTCCATATCTTGGCTGCTGTGAATAATGCTATAATGAACATGGGAGTGCAAATATTTCTTGGAGATAGTGATTTTATTTCCTTTGGATATATATACCCAGAAGTGGAATTGCTGGATCATATGGTAGTTGTATTTTTAATCTTGTAAGGAGCCTTCATACTTTTTCCATAATGGCTTTACTCAATCATCTAACTCAGTGGCCAGCAAACTGTGGCTCACGAGCCACATGCGGCTCTTTGGCCTCTTGAGTGAGGCTCTTCCACAAAATACCACGGCCTGGGTGAGGCTATTTTGAAGAAGTGGTGTTAGAAGAAGTTTAAGTTTAAAAAATTTGGCTCTCAAAAGAAATTTCAATCATTGTACTGTTGATATTTGGCTCTGTTGACTTGATGAGTTTGCCAACCACTGATCTAACTGATCTTACTTTGCAATTTACATTTCCACCAACAGTGTACAGGGGTACCCTTCACATCCTCACCAACACTTCTTATCTTTTGATATTTTGCTAATAGCAGTCCTAATAAGTATGAGGTGATATATCATTGTGGTTTGATTTGCCTCTCGCCATTGATTAGTGATGTTAATATGTTCATATACCTGTGGGCCATTTATATGTCCTCTGTGGAAAAAGATTTGAGTCCTTTGCTCATTTTTAATGGAACTACTGTTACTTTGCTATTGAGTGATATGAGTCCCTTATATATTTTGGATATTATCCCCTTATCAGATATATTGTTTGCAAATTTTGTCTTCCATCTCATATGTCACCTTTTCATTTTGATTGTTTCTTTTGTTAGGCACAAACTTTTTAGTTTTATGTAGTCCTACCTGTTTAATTTTGCTTTTGTGCTATATCAAAAAAATCATTGTCAAGCTCAGTGTTAAAAAGCTTTCTCCCTATGATTTCCTCCAGGAGTTTTATAGTTTCAGGTCTTATGTTTAGGTCTTTAATCTATTTTGAATTCATTTTGTATAAGGTGTAAGATAAGGGTCCAATTTCATTCTATTGCAAGTGTGTATATAGTTTTCCTAATATCATTTATTAAAGAGAGTATCTTTTCCCCATTATGTGTTCTTGATGCCTTTGTCAAAAATTAGTGAACTGTATATGCATGGGTTTATTATTTCTGGTTCTCTACTGTGTTCCATTGGTTCATTTCCTAAACTATATCTTTTAAACTTGTAATGATTTATTAACAAATTAGCCATATTTTTTTAATTTTATGAAATTTTATTATTCTCTACTTCTTCCTTTTTTATAGTATCTTGTTCTTGATTTGTAGATGTATTCTTCAAATATTTCTGCATGTGCTAATTAGAATTTATTTATTTATGTCTTTAAAATTATATCTGTCCTACAGTATGTTTTGGTTTGTCTTGATTTTTTTTTCTAACATTGTAGGTTTTACTAAATCATCTAACTGATCTTATTTTACCCAGTTCTTATAGGACTGAATCAATAAAACAGTCAGCCCAGCCAGCGTGGCTCAGTGGTTGAGTATCCACCCATGAACTAGGAGGTCATTGTTCCATTCCTGGTCAGTGTGCATGCTCGATCCCCAGTGTGGGGTGTGCAAGAAGCAGCTGATCAATGATCCTCTCTTCATTGATGTTTCTGTCTCTCTCTCCCTCTCCCTTCCTCTCTGAAATAAATAAAAATATATTAAAAAATAGAACAGTCAAATGAATATCAATAGGGCTAATCACTGGCTGGTTTCATAGTAGAATGAGCAGGCCAGAAGATAATTTTTCATTTTGGAATCCCTAAGTGTCAGCATGCAGAGCACTTCACTTTGGAGAACCAATTTCCATAGTCAATACCTTAGTCTATTCAAGACTATAGACATTTTTTTGCAAAGGGAAGAGCCTTCTATTATATACTTTCAGGGTTGGGTAGGGAGAGGAGTTAAACAGTGGAAAGGATGGCAAGTGAATTGGTATTTCTTCCTATGGATTTCATTTTAGCACCCTCTCCATTTCTAGCCCCTATCTTGTGTCATTTTAAGTGTTTATAAGTCCTGAACCTCTCCAAGTGTCAGCAGGTATCTGAGTGCTGTCTTTGGCTGGTCATCTCTTCCCTTCATTTGTCATCATCCACCATCTACTCTCCATCTTCCAGAAACACATGAACTTCATAGTCCACTTAATAGCTGCCCTTGACATTCTCTTCATTGTTGTGAGATTCCATCTGCTTTGTTCCTTTACTATAATTTCAAAGAGATATTGGGGGAAAAGAGATGATAAATGATTATTTAGTTCACTATTACCCTTACTTTTCTTTCTCTGATTTGTCCTAAATCAAGGAGGACCATTACCTTCTCAAGGGACAAAGCCAATGTCTCTTAGTTGGCCTACTTTTATATCCTGAAGATTTGTTTTAAAGAAAAGCTATCTTCTTTAAAAGTTTAAGCCTCCGCTTTTCTCCAATTATACCAAGTTTCTCTGCTAGGAGATATTGATAACTCCTTCTTATGCTTTTAAATCTTGAAATATTCAGGTTTATTTTATGTGTAAGTGTATAATGTTCTGAGTAACAGACAAGTGGATCACCAAAAAACACAGAAATGGACTTTAGAAAAAATTTCAACAAAAGGAATCCAAAGATTTCTTTATAGTTTCATTAAGTTTTCACTGTCACAGGATACTCTGGACTGAACAAATATTTTGAGAGAAAAACCATTCCAATGACTATTTAGGTATTTTTTCAATAAATTATGGGAATTATAGCTCTGTTCTTTAAATAAATGTTTAGTATGTACTTACTGGGTAAAGGTCCTTAAACAGAACTTTTCATGGGAAAATTAAGTGGAACCATTATGGACTAGTTGGTTAAGAGTCCAGTAAAACTGGGTTCAAACCCAGATCTGCCCATTCTACCTGCTCGAATATAGTTAACATCTCTGAGTCTTGGTGGCCTCAATGATAAATGGTATTAATAATCCCTCCCTCATGGGGTAATCATGAAAGATGGAAGTAATTTGTAAATAAACACAAAGCCTGGCAGTTGGAAAGCACCCATCAAATGGTAGCTACCGTAAAGGTTATGGAACTCCACAAGGCTTAGGCTTAGCTCTCCTTAATGTCTCCCAGTCCCTCCACTTTGTGTAAGCTTATTCTATTTTGCTCAGCCCTGAGAGTGTTAGAATACTGAGCCACGCCATCACCTAGTCAATATTATTTAACCCAATGAATTGACAAACAATAATGACTCCGCAGGATTGTTTGTTTGCCATTTTAATAATTACTTATTGAAGAATCACTGACTAATCTATGACATGACAGGTTTTGACATCTCCCAATTATGTGCACATTATGGAATTCATGAGTTAGAGCTGTTGTCCTTTTCTGTGGTGGAGATGGAGTTTGCAACTCCTAATTTGCCTGATAAGATGGGTCCAGAAGCCAGGCAGAGATGAGATGCTTTTGATAACATTCACACTGGTTTCCAGGGAAGCTATAAACATATTACAAGGTGTTATTAGAAATTTGCAAATGTTGCTAAATCTGTAGAAATGAATTTATTTACTTTGAGCATACTAGCTAAAAACTGCTTATAAACTAGGGAAAGAAAATCAGGTCTAGTCTTTAACAACTTCTACTACTTATTGAGCCCCATAATATACAGAGTGCTGAAATAACCCAACAAACTGCTGATGAGATGCTGAGTTTTTAATTCGTTCATCCATTTAACAAACATTTATTTTGCATGTCAGGCTTTGTATTAGACACTGGGGATCCAATGGTGATGTGAAACATCCCTTTACTCAGCATCTCCACACTGTAGACACTTACCTACCCTTTAGTCACCTAGGAGCCATCTCTGTTAAGAGATAAATTATCACGGTATCGCAGTTCTTATGTTCAAGTAACTCTTATTTTACTTGATAATGACTCCAAAGTGCAAAAGTGGTGATGTTGGCAATTCCATTATGCCAAAGAGAAGCCATAAAGTGTCTCCTTTAAGGGAAAAATATCCATGTGTGTAGAAAAATCATGGCATTTGTCTTTCTCTGACTGAATTATTTCACTTAGCATAAAATCTCCTAGGTCCATCCATGTTGTTGTAAATGGTAAAATTCCATTCCTTTTTATGGGCAAGTAACATTCCATTGTATATATGTACCACAGCTTCTTTATCCACTCGTCTGTTCATGGGCACCTATGATAGCGGTCACTTTTTAATCTTTAAAAGCAGCTTTATTGAGATACCATACCATAAAAATCATCCTTTTAAAGTATACAGTCCAATGGCTTTTAATATACTCAGGGTTGTGCGGCTATTGCCCTTATCTAATTTTAGAACATTTTTATCACTCCAAGAAGAAATCCCAAACTCATTAGCAGTTACTCCTATCCCTCCCACCCCGGCCCCTGGCAACCACTAATCTACTTTGTTTCTCTATGGATTTTCCATTCTGAACATTTCAGATAATTGGAATTATATAGTATGTAGTCTTTTATAACTGACTTCTTTTGCTTAGTATGATGTTTTCAAGGTTTGTCCATATGGTAGCATGTGTCGGTACTTCATTCCCTTTTATAGTTGAATAATACACGATGTAGCAATAATATGATATATACAGTGGATATATCATTTGGTTCATGTATATAATATGCAATGGATATATTGCATTTTGTTTTATCCATTTGTCAGATGATGGATATTTTGGCCATTTCCACTTTGGGGTTGTTATGAATAATGCTGCTATAAATATTTGTGTGTGAGTTTTGGGGTGAATATGTGCTTTCAATTTTCTTGCTTATATACCTAGAGCTGAAAATGCCATCATATGGTAACTCTGTTTAACATTTTGAGGAACTATTTGTGGCTACTCCATTATGCAATCCCACAAGCAGTGTGTGAAGGTTCCAATTTTGCCACATCCTCAACCAACACAATAGCAGTGATTTTCAACTGAGAGGATATTCATTTCTAAGAGGGACAAATCAGAATCTAGTGGTAGATGGTTTGGAAAAGACCCTAAAATCCTATTGTGACTTCAAAACACACCACAAACACACAGAGCCAGGCTCCTATTTGGTTGACTTGGGGTATATCATTTATTTTGATTAGCCTTAATAACATGTATGTAATAATAGTACTTACCTTATAAGGGCTTTTGTTATAATTAAATGAGATAATGCTAGTTAAAAGCCCTTATACATAATGGACACTCAACAAGTATTAGCTACTAATATTATATCAAAGGCTCAATAATTTTCTATTATATGAACACTCTATAATTTACCTAGCCAGTTCTATTGTAGGTCATTCGGATGCATTTCCAGTTTTTCATAATCATTAACAATGCTCTGAGAAGTAGCCTTACGGCTAGATTTTTGCCCACATCCATGATTGTTTTCCTTGGATGAACTCTGTAAAGTGTTACTGTTTGGTGCATTTTAAAGAAATACTGTCCAGTACCTCATTACATTTCCCAATGTATATTCCTGTTGAATTTACACTGAAATTTTACTTTGGGAAATGCAATCAGGTACTAGACAGTATTGTTAAACTGGTTTTGTAAATCTTCATCTTGTACCTTACAAACGTAATGCAAAATAAGACCGTCTTGGGCAGGACAGCCTAAATTTAATTATAAAACCACTGAATGAGAAAAGGTGCAAGAGGATATTTTCTCTCAGGCTCTCTGATCTTGACTCTTGGATTGCTGTACCTTTCCTCCTGTGGCATCAATACCCTAAAGTAAGGGAATATTTTATTAGGTGAAGTCCATTAAGAATCCAGTGTCTCAAACTAATACAATATTTTAAAGGCGGGATGTTTTGTTTCCTAGATTAAATGCCACATTAAAGGATCACTCATATGGCATTACATGCTGTAACATGCACAGAGGAATTGCAAACCTTGCTAGAAATTCCAGAGGTCATCCTCTGGGCATTCAGCATACAAACCAACACAGAGAGCTGTGCATTCGGCGCTTAGTGATCCTAGAGGGGAATCCCATGAGATTCTTCAGTAGAGACACGTGATTAGTTCTGCACGTACAAAATGTGAAAATCAAGAGAGGATCATCCTAATTCCTTCCATTTGCACAGGACTTTGTGGCTTACATGGGGCTTTTTGCTAAAGGGTAAAATTTCATGCATCCAATTTTTAGCTGCTCATTAAGATGGATTGATAGGTAGTAAAATTCAGGTTTCTGGGTCACTTTTGTTCACACGAATGATTGACTTGCAGTGCGTCTCTCCATTTCTTTGCAGATGGAGACCCAGTGAGCCACTGCTAGGAAGAAGAACTGACATTTTAGTGAGGCTTGGCAATGGGCCAAGCCTATAGTAAGCACTTTCCTTACATTGTCCCTGAAGCCATTCAACAACCCTATGAAGTAGTTCCTATTATTTTTTTCTTCCATTTTGCAAATACAGAGACTCAAAGATGTTAGATTCTTTGCCAAAGGTCATGAAATTCACAAATGCCTGAGCTGAGACACAAACCAGGACTGTCTGACACCTAAAGCCTATATTAAGAATCTCTAGACTGGCTGAGGTCAAAGGTTTTAATAAAATTGTAGATATTTAATGTGCTAATTGGACAGGATGACCTAAAAGGTTCCAGGGTGGGCAGCACTAATCTAACTTGGGGGAGGGTATGGGGAGTTTTGGGGGAAGGGGACCATGACAAGGGTGATAAAAAAGAATGTGTCCATGTTCTGTCATGCTGAATAGTGTAACGTAAGAAGGTTGTATATTTGTAATTGGCCTTTTCTGTGTCAAGCAGAAAAGCCTGAATTAGGTCAGCCTTTCAGAGCGTCCTCTGCTGACCCCTTTGAAGCCTGTGGCCCCCTTTACATAAACTGTGAATTAGACACTTTTAAGTTCCATGATATAGCAGAGGCTGAATATACGTCTTATGCATTGATGGTGGTGAACATCCAGTCCTATCCTGGAAGCTGATGTAGTAGGTGCTTAAATATTGGTTTACTATTGATGGTGGTGATGATAGTAAATACTCAGTGAGTAATAGTAATGTATTCTTTCTAAGCATTATCTCATCTCATCCTTACAGTAACTCCATGAAGTATAGGGTGTCTCCCCAAAATGTATATACACACTTTGAATAATTCTAAAGGCAGTGTTTATTAAAATACATTTCATTTTCAAAAGTGGGAGCTATCAGCTGTTAAAGTGTATATACATTTTTTAGAACACCCTGTATTTGTCTCCCTAATTTATAGATTAAAAAAAACAAACACCAACAACACGTGGCTTAGGGAGATCTTGTAACTTGCTCACATTCACAATAAGTGGCTGAAAATCAGCTTTGCTTTTTATTGGAACCTTGGCAGTGAACACTATGCTTTAGTAACATATAGCAATAGTTATTGATTTATATGCATTTGTTATATTTCTAAGAAAGCACATATTAAACTCAGATTATATAATTTAGCTTTTGTGAAGGAAGAAACTTTTGTTTTAACCATATCCCCAGCACCCAGAACAACTCTTGGCATTTACTAAGTGCTCAGTAAATTTTATTTTGTGCATATGCTTACAAAAATGGGTAGGAACTATTATTTAAATAAGAATAGGAGTTACAGGCTAGAAATTAGTGATTCACAACAGGTTTTATTGTCAGGGTTGGATTTTTTTTTTTTTTGCAAGCATTTTAGTAAGGGTAGAACTCTAAACCTAAATATCACTCTAACAAATTCAGTAATTTACTCATTCATTCAAGAAACATTTATCTCCATTCAATAAATATAATTGCACAGCTACTAAGTGCTATAAACTTACTATCAGAGCTATATTGGAAATGATAAACAACAATAAGAAAACAACTATTGCAGAATGCAATGTGCCATGAAGAAGGCCAAGTAGAAGAGGTAGAGACAGAAAATAGCAGAAGGGACTATGGTGTTGTCGGAGTATTTCTCAATAAAATAGGAACAGTTCAGCTGAGATACTGAGGAATGCCAAGAACACAAGGAAGGGACACCGGGGGTGACAAGTGCAAATGCCAAACGCCTTAGGAAAGAAGTTGACATGTTGGAGGAATAGAAAGCGGGTTAGTGAGTCTTCTGAGAAATGGTCTATGCAGTCCTCTTACCAAACTAAAGGATTGTATGGGGCTTCCTTCAGTCTCTTACCTCCTTTACTACATGTCATTGTATTAAAGCACCAGCCAAAAGCTTTATTTTTCTTGGTTTTGGGTGGGGGGACCAGTTCCCTATTGTTCATAGCAGAAAAGTGTGATTCACAAAATAGAAACCTTTGAATCTACTTAATCCAGAACTTTTGTCTTAAGGAAGGGTGGCTGCACTGTTAAATAAATGCAGGAGGAACTTCTCAAGGAACATGAAAGAGCAAATTTAATAAGCCCAGAGGCTTGATCTATGGTGGGGACATTCCTTTCATTGGTTACAGTGGAAAATTCCTCAAGCACAGCCTGGGCCTACCTGATTCATTATGCAGCTCTGTTCCAATCCAGCACATGTTTCAGGAAGATGACAGGGAGAATTTCCCAAATGTGATTTCTCCAAGGCCTCCTGTTGCAACTTAAGCTCGTTTCAACTCAAAGCAAGGTATCTTCTCGCCACTTTGAGATGAACTTAGGTTTTTCCCCCTCCACCCCTTCTTCCCGTCCCCCGTTGTGGCAATCTGCAAAAGAAACTACAGTATGCAACTACTGATGAGCTGACCACTGGAGCCTTGGTGATGGACACAGCTTGTCACATGGAAACCCCAGCTCAGCAACGGATGCTGAAGAGCATTAAATTAATTTGCACCAGTCTTCACCTGTTACTGGAATGTCATAGGTGACTTTTGAACAAATAGTCAAACAAGCACATAAGACTTAACCACCTCATGAGAAAAACTTGGACTCTCTTGCAAGCTGAACTCCCTCCAATCATATCAAAGAATATTCCTATCTGTCCTTCCGGAGACATGCTGTCGCTTTCTGGAGAAGGGGACAATTCCATTTTCTACCTGCCAGAGCATCTATTCTTCATGGAAATCTAATGGCAATTTCCAGCCTCAGTTGAGGACTTGTTCCCCGCCCCCCCCAACTCCCACTTTTTTTTTTTAACTTCAAGTACTTTCTAAATGGTGTTAGCCGAAGCATTGTATGTATATAATTAACTCACAGGTCCCTGTGGGCTCATCTAGCTAAACTCCAGGAGCTTAACTGAGCAAGACATTTGCTTATGTCTCCTCCTACAATGACACCCGTGGAAATGAATCCCTTCTACAAGAGGAAACCGGGGAAATGCCTTTTCCAAATTGGCTTTCCAGTGACTTAATGATTTTGGTCTCATAACAATCATGATCACATTTTGCTTTCAAATACGGAATTTGCAATTTGGGGAAGCAGGGTAGGGGGTGGTAGGGAATTCGGTATTTTCCTCCTCGTTCAAGTGAAAAGACAGGCCTCTCTTTTGTATTCACTGGATCTTTGAAATTCCCTCAGGGTGGCAGTGGCTCTCTGTGGGCACAGGGCTCCGAGGGACCAGGCATGTTGAGAGCAAATGTAACCCGGCCCCGCAGTGTCCTGTCTTCACAAGCAAAACCCACGGGAAGGCCTGCAGCACTTCCCCAAAACAAAGTGCAAAGGGCGAGGGAAGGGGCACTGTTCAGACTGACTGTGTTGACTGGATTCATACATAACTCAGCCCTCTGCTTCCCTCTGCCTGTGTAGACATAAACGCCTGCGGTTATGGCTGTTTGAATGAAGAAGTCGGTTGTGATGGTAGAAAACTTCTGGCTGCTGTTTCCCTTTCTATTCCCAGCACACAGGGCTTCAGCTGGGCGCTGAGTAGCTCTTTTCCCATTCTGTCCTCTCTGTTGAGGTTTGGAATCCCAGGCCTTGCCCTTTAACTCCATCAAGGGATTGCATGCATCGCATAGGGGTGAGCAAAAGGGACCTGGATGTCCACTTCCTGCCTACCTAAGACAACCCACTTCTCTTTGCTGTCCTGAAGCGCAGGTGTCCGGAGACAGGCTGCAAGCCGGGGGGCTATGGACGGCAGAGTAAACGCCGCCCTCAGCTGCGTGGCACGGGAAGGAGGAGGTTGAGAGAGCGCGTCAATGCTTTTCACCTGAGCCTGCAAGCGAGTGGCTGGCTGCCCAGGTGCCGGTTCGCGGCTGCGTGCGCCCCACTGCCGCAGAGAGCAGCCGCAGCCTCTGCCTCGGCCACCACCGCTACAGGGAGAGTCCTGGGCTGCTGACGCGGTTGGGAGGAGCCTCGCCTTTAATGCACCAGCCGCCTCCAGCCTCCAGCCTCCTGCAGCAACAGCAGCCGCAGCCGCAGCCGCAGCCGCAGCCGCAGCTGCGAGTGCGCGCGTGTGGGTGTGAGGGTGAGTGCGCTGGTGCCGGCCGCAGCGCCCTGCCCAGCGCCCTGCCAGCTTCCTTGCCTTCGCCGGAGCCGCCCTCCTGTGGGACCAGCACCCCCACCCGGGCCCGGCCAGCCTGAATCCTGCCCCTGCCATCTCGCCCTGCAGCTCGAGTCCAGAAAGGCACCATTTTGTCGCGGCTGCCCCCTCTCCCGAGGGGAGGAGGGATTTTTTTTTTTTTTTTTTTTTTTTGCATTTCGGAGCGACTGCCAACAAGGAGAACCTGTTGGGCATCTCCCCAGCCCGGCTTGTGAGCGCCTCCAGGGCGGCGGGCGGGACCAGACCCCTTGGGGCACGGCGCATCTTGGCACCGGAGGCAGGCGCAGCATCCGCGCTGGGAATTGGAGCTGGAGTGAGCGCACCGCGGGAGGAGCCGCCACAGTCTCGGAGATCCCGAGAGGAGGAGGTGACAGCTCCATTGCCGGGTTTTTATTTTTATTTTTTCTCCGCCTCCCCGTCTCCTCCTCAGGCTCGGACCATGGTGCAGTCCCACTGGCTCCCCTGCCCCCCTCTCCTGTGAGACTGGCTGCGGGGAGGGATCATGGATACTTGTCTGCCGGCTTCTGGTTCCCACGCAAGTAAGCCTGCTGTCAATGGAGGAGGACATTGATACCCGCAAAATCAACAACAGTTTCCTGCGCGACCACAGCTATGCGACCGAAGGTAACGCCAGCCCCGCCGCATTCCGCCGCTGGGGCCGGGCGCAAGTTGCGGATCGCTGTGCTCCGCGGGCTGCAGGGCGCATAGTGGCGGAGATGCATCCGGGGCTGGGGCGGGGGCTCGGCTCGCTCCGGCGGCCGCCGGAGCGCCCCACATTCATCCGGGCTCCGCAAGGCGAGCCCGGCGTTCAGCAGCAGGTGGACCCGGCGCCCACGGGAGTTAAAATGGCCCTCGGGGATTTTTCAGGGTGGGGCTCCCAGCTGGAAAAATGACCCCCAGAAAACAGATGACCTCTCCCCCAAGATGTTTGCAGGGGATCTTGTAGGGAGAGAAGAAGGAAGGGGCCCAGAGGACCGCGGGTCCTCCCCTCCCTGAGCCGAGTGATGCATCTCTCAGTGGCTGCAGGGAGGGCATGGTTTCATTTCCTGCCGGCTCATCTCTGGCACGGTTACCTGCTCAGACAATCAAGCCCCCAAAAGGCCCTTTGCAGAAGGGCGAGCCCCTCTCTCCTTGGAAGTGCATTTGCAGGAAATGAAAAGGTGGCTGGGGAAACGGTGTTCTGGCGAGCGAATTAGTGTGACACGTGGGGCGAGCAATGCGATGAGTGGGGCCTTTAAAAATCACCATTATGAATTCTGCAGCAGTAGTTTCTGCTGAATCAACAGCCAGCAGAAAGCAAGAGGGTTCAGTAAGCTGAGCTTTGCCAAGAGGTGAAATTGTCGCCTCTCCCTCTCCCAGCTTGTTCTGATATGAGCCTGGTGCTGTGCACGCGGGCAGAGAAAAGTCAGCAGGTGGAACTCATTCTGCCTTTTGTGTGTGAATAGAGTGGAGGTTTTTGTTTTTTAAATGCCAAAACTTTTGTATTTTTTCTTTCATTTTCTACCTGGAGGCCTTTATTCTTAACCACTCATATAAAGTGTTGCATTATCACATGGTCATATCCACATGAGGACATGTGTGCGAACGTGCTTTAGGAAAATGTAGCAAGGTGTGTTAATTTAAGACTATTATTCCTGGGTGCTAAGATATCTATAATATTTAACAAATCAACATGACTAGAGAAATGTGATGGGGAAGTAAGAGAGTTCAAGCTCCGAAAGAAATAAAAAGACACAACTTGGGGGGAAAGCTGGCATTTTCTATAAATATCCTTGGAAGTTTTAGATAAAAAGACTGCCTGGCGCTCTTGAAAATATGTTCTCTGTTCATCATTATTATTGGAGAACAGAAAGCCTAATATTTCCATGGCGCTAGCAGGTTAAGCAGAGTTGTATGAGCTCCGGCCCCCAGGAGCTTAGAAATGGCTTTTAAGATCTCCCGCCTGTCCCTCCCCCATACCAAGCACCATACTTGCTGATTCTTTTCATTTGCATGGTGACAATGTAGACGTAAGATGTTCATCCTCAGTTAGTGCTTTGTCACTGACTCAGTTACCAGGTAGAATATTATTAGCTCTGTGTCTGAGACTGGCATCCAAGAAAGAAGTTGGCCTGGGGTCTGTTGGCTCTATTGGGGACACCACTTCTGTTTGTGGCAACAAAGAAAGAGGGCTGCCTCCGTGTTTTCCACTGCATTGCATAATGCTTCCGAGTGCAGGCAAAGGAAACTTACTGAGCTGAGAAGATGGGCAAATTGGGGCCTTGTGAATAGAGAATACACAAGGGTGCTGGATTCTACCTAATCTTTGTTCCTATGTCATGGCATGTTGGTAAATTGATTCTGAACAAAATGTCTGGGTTTATTTAGTCAAAATAAGGCAAAGAGCTTTCCAAAACCTTTCTAAATCAACCTTTCAGATTATCTCTCTGTCTCTATCTCTCTCTTAGACCTAAACATTGTAAAAAAGCAGGAGTTAGGTAGGGCAGGATGTTCTCTATGGTCTTAATCTGTTCATTCTAGGGAATATCCATACAGTCATGTTGGCCAGAGGAGGAAGAGTCCTCTTCTCCTGATGACTACCTTACAGGCGCTGGTACAGCTTGAAAGAGCACCAGATGAAAATAGTCTTTGTTAAAATCCACTTTATTGGGGGTTTGCTCCCAAAGTTCTCTTCCCCGTTGTTAACTTAAACCCACTTTCTGAGGAATTAGCATCCAGGTCCTTCTGTAGACTTTGCTTTTCTCTCTCTCTCTTTTGATATTTTTCCTACCTGCCAAGATATGTCAGATTTTTTCCTACAAGATCTCCTTCCCATTTGTCTCTGAGCTTTCTTCCCTGTGCTCAGATCATTCCACACTGCAGTATTCTATTTAAAGCTGAAAGGGCTTTGCTGTGTAGTTAGTGTGAAGGACTGTAAGCTCAATTTGCATTGCAAGTGGTAGCTGCCTGCAAGTTTATCTAGCTAAGAGCAATGAAAATGCTGAAGGACACTTTTACCCAAGACCTCTCTCTCTCTCTCTCTCTCTCTCTCTCTCTCTCTCTCTCTCTCTCTCTCTCTCTCTCCCCTCCCCAGAAATGCATAGGTGTATTTATTAAAGACATTCTTATGACTGTTATTCTGGGCATTAAAGTTACCACCCTTTCCTACCATTTTCTATTTTTCCTCCCTTTTTAAAATTACCATCTTTGAGCATCTTCTATGTTCCAAACACTGTGCTGAGTTTTTTAAAGTAGCATTTTAATATAGCCAAACCCAGCTAAGTGGGTGCTGCTATTTCCATTTTCAAATAATGAAACAGCAACAGAGGCCCAGAGATGTTACTGGTTTGCCAAGGTCACACAGACAATCAAGGCAAGAGCTTGTCTTCAAACCCAAGACTGTCAGAGGACCCACCACAGTCTCTTCCACCAGGAAGTTCTGCACAGCTTCAATTTCCTTTAACCATGATCTACTGTTATGGGGAAGTCACAATGGTTTTGTCTGTATGTATAAACTGTATTCTCATCTGGGGTAGAATTCTTAGCAGGTATCATTTGAAAGTGTGTATAGGGGGTTATATATGAGGAAAAGCATGGGTGGGGTTGGAATACACACACACACACTGGTTTTATTGGTTTCCCCACAATGTGCGCTCACGCGCTTTCTCTCTCTCTCTCTCTCTCTCTCTCTCTCTCTCTCTCTCTCTCTCTCTCTCTCTCTCTCTCTCTCTCTGTTTTTCCCCAATGTGGAACCCTGAGTTCCCTACCCAGAGGCGCATCTCTCAACCTATCTGATCTACATGTGGCTTTCCTTCTATATTTTTAGACTTGTCAGAACCAACTGAAAATCCCTCTCCATTAGAGCTATCAAAAAGTTTTCTGGATCAGTCTTCCTACTCCCAAATGAGGCTACAGAGGGAATAGGTGGGGTTTATAGGAATGGCAATCTGGTTAGAAGGGGAAGTCAGAAAACACATTTTAAAACAACTACTCTGGTTTGGGTTTCCTTACCTGTAAAATGGGAATAACAGAACCTATGCCACAGAAAAAATCAATACCGGGAAATCACTGAAGACAGTGCCTAATATAAAGCCAGACCTCAATAAATGTCCTCAATACATTATAGGTGTTGTTATTATTACTTATGCTGCATTTTCATAGCAAGCACTGTTTTTCCTCAAATTGTTTGATTTGAATTTATCTTAAAGGGAAGGGCTGGTGGGAGTAGGGGAGAGGTCACACTGAAACTCACCACAGTGTCTTCTGGGCTCAGCCACTAACCATGGATCTTGCCATTTATTAATTTGCCTTAATGTATTTGCTGGTTATATTCTGGTAGCAATAAGTTCTGTCTTCTCTCGGAGGCCTTAAAAACCCATACGATTTGTGAGTATTAAAGGAAGAACTAATTATTCCATGTAGCTCCTTCCAATAATTAATGGCAGATTCACTCTGCCTTTAAGTCCTTGGACAAATGTTAATGGACTTTGTGCAGAGGCAGTCCAGCATGTTCCAGTTCAGACATGGTCTCTGTCCTCGTGGTGCCTTTAGTCTGGCCTAGGAGGTAGATGTTAAATAATTTTGCACATAAGTATGTGGTTACCAATTGTAGTAAGTGATCTTGCAGGAAAGGCACAAGGTGCCTAAAGTCATATGTAAAGCGGAAAGGCAGATCTAATTTAGATTGGGAATTCAGAGAAAGTTTAAGCTGAGAACTAAGGCTGAGTCAGGAATTAACAAGAGCTAAAGGCATTTCAGGTTAAAAGGACAATCTGTACAAAGCTCAGAGATATAAAATAGTTGGACAGATCCAAGGAATGGCAAGATACCATGGCTGGAGTGTAGGGAACTAGAGGAAGTGTGATGAAGATGAGACGAGCCTGCAGTTTACTTTAGAATGCACCAAAACCAAGAAAGATTAAGGCGAGGACAGAGGGATGGACAGATGGGTAGAGCTAAGATAAAGCAAGTAGAAAATGGTAAAGTCCAGGTGGGTCAGTCAGTGGCTATTCACTGTAATTTTTTTCAACTTTGTTTGGAAATTCTCATAATAAAATGTTAGAAAAAGAGACTGGGGAGGTATTTAGGGATGTGTTCACATTGAGCCTTGTTGTACATAAGGAGTTTGGACTTAATCCAAAGATGGATCGAAAGCCATTAAAAGATTTTGATGGGGGGCGTGGATATGATCAGGATTGTTTTTTCAAAGCTCCGTCTGGCTGTTCTGCAGCGTGGGGTCATCAGGCTGGGCAGGAAGTGAGCAGCAGTGAAAGCAAGGAGATGATTAGGAGGTCATGGCTGTACTCTAGGCCAGTGGCAGCAGTAGAGATGGGGACAATCAGTAGAGATGTGAGATACACTGTAGAAGAAGAATGGACAGGACTTACTCGTTGTGCTAAATCAGGCAAAAATGGAGAAGTAGATGGAGATCGTGTCAAGGACAACTCCCAGGATTTTGCTATAAGAATGGATGCATAATGGGGCACTTCCCTGAAACTGGAGAAAGACTCCGGAAGTTGATTAGTCTGAGGGGCATGTATCACATCCAGTCTCACAGCGAGACTCTCAAGGAAGCAGTTGGATATCTGGGTCTGAAGCTCAGAAGAAAGATCTAGATTGGATTATAATTTGGGACATCATGCATATTAAAGGGATTGAAGGCTGTGTGAATAGATGAGGTGCCTGGGAGAAGAGCACCTATGGCAGAATTTGAGCCAATGAGTGAAAAATTACATGGAAATTGATTTGAGTTTATCTTAAAGGTTTGATATAAAGAAATTGTAACAAAAAGCACCTCCAGTGGAATGCCTTGGTAAGCCTAATTAATCACACACTGAAGTTATTCAAATAACGCTACATGGCCATTGACGAAGAATCCAATCATGGGTGGGTTGAGTTTGGAGGGTCTCTAAACTTGAGATCTGTCAAATGTTATAGCTTCTTGAGGGTTATAAGAATAAAAGTGAAGAATTAAAATTCCCTGATCTCCCTCCCTCGGAACACATTCAAGAAAGAGAGAATCTATGATGAATAAAACTGGAAGTCACTTAAAAATGGCTTTTGAAAAATCAACGGAGGTGGTGTGATGATGGAGAGCTGCCTTGTAGTTCTTTTAAGTTGCTTTATATATTTGTATGCAAATGCCAGGTCAGAATAGTGTTTCCAATGCATATGGATGAATGTTTGAGTTCTCTGCTATTCTCAGAAAAATATGAAATGGAAGGTGGGCAGAAGCTGCCGTATGCCATTGTAAATGACCTTTCTGGGGATGGGAAATGTTCCGCTACTAAACATAATAACCAGAGTGCATTGAAAATTACTAGCAAGTATTCATTATTAGCATCCAGGTCCCCAGGGGCAATCCCGAGCCCTTTATGAGGGCTAGTCAGAAATGTACCAATGAACCTGGGGCGAATAATATTAGACCAGTCCTGTCAAAATATTGGTAATGCTCCATGAAAAGAGCACAGCTGTAGACTGACATTCCTAGACTCTGGCATTTGCATTTACGAGGAAATGAAGGGTCCAATTTACACACTTAGCTGAGGGTAGAGAACTAAGATTTCTCAAGGACTGTCTGTATTCCAGTCATTTTCCTAAGTGTTTCTCGTTATTTACTCATTTACTCACCTTCTGAAGCCCTAAGAGAATGATTGCACTAGCCCTGCTTATCAGAAGAAGAAATTTTGGGGTTTGGAGAAGCAAAGAAACTCGTGTTAAGGTTCATACTTGGAACTGGCAGAACCAGATTGGAACCCAGGACTTCAAGCACGTGCTCTTTGCCCATCCCTGCTGCCTCTTGTCAGATTTTAGGGGGCGAAATGCAGGTTGTATTCTGTCCTCCACCTGCATCCATCCCCATGGTGCCCATTCAGTGCTGCTTGATTCACTTGGCCCATCTCTTCTACGTGCTTCAGGGCATGTGCCTGCACCTTCCCCGATGGTCTCACAGGGAGGGAGCTGAAGTCCCCCACCCGGTGCCAGAATCCTTACTTGACTTACACCTATAGATTTATTCTCCTCTATAAGAAAAGAAGGACAATATCTATGCAATTGAGCAATAAAATGTGAAAATTAGCTGGGTTTTTATAGCCTTCATCTCCCTCACACCCACTGCAGGACCCAGGCTGAACTGAGATGGTCCCACTGGGCCATCTAGGCACCCATTCTGTAGAGCAGACGACAACAGAGAATTTCCTGGAACAGAGCAAAGGAGTGGGACAGAGGCAGCTATGTGATGGCCGATGCACATTAATGTGGAGGCATCTGAGGCCTCATTTTGGCCAGAACAGTCTCTAATGCTCCTCCCCTCTTTCCCCATTAATAAATGAGTTTGCTTTCACCAAACTTGTCATCTTTTCTAACAAATGTCCTTCTTTTGCCTTTCTAGTCGAGCTCTAGAATCAGGCTGAAAATCAGCTCTGCTATCCCCATACCAGTATTGACATAACTATCCTACTGGAAAAACAGGTTTATTTTACAAGACCACTGGAAGCTTTGTCTTAAGTCACTCAAGAACCCTTGAATTCTTACGCTGCAAGTTCACCACTGACAGAATTAGGAGGGAGGATGATAAGATGTGTATGTGTGAAATCCATGGAAAACTAATTAGTATTAATTGGTTTCTTTGGAGAAGGGGTCA
Source organism: Corynorhinus townsendii (assembly GCA_026230045.1). Taxonomy (NCBI): domain Eukaryota; kingdom Metazoa; phylum Chordata; class Mammalia; order Chiroptera; family Vespertilionidae; genus Corynorhinus; species Corynorhinus townsendii. The sequence continues at coordinate 148,160,253 of JAPDVU010000006.1, read as the reverse complement.
TGTGGGTAATGGAAAAAGATGTGTTTGTGAAGGGGACAAATCAGGCTGGTGCTTTAGAAGAAAGAAACGTGGTTTCTTACAGCAAATGTAAAGAAATTAGGGGATTCTGTGGGCAAGGGGCCAAAAGATGCATGGAATCTAAGGTTCTGGAGGGGCCCCTATAGGGAGCTTTTTAACCTGAGAAAGATGAGGTCTGCTGGATGGAATGTGCCGACGAGAACCTTACCTGTGAGAGGATGTATTCCAGGTATACTGGGCTCGATGCTGGGGGACTGACGGCCTCCTCCATCATGCAGCGCTGATTCTGCTGCTATAAATCCATGTGAAGTAATGAACCTGAAGTAGTTGCAGAATGAAAGGCCACTCCTCCAATAATGGAGGGGGATCAGCCTTGTGACCCTCACCAGGTGCAGAGGGTGGGAAAGCTGGGAAGGGACTATTGCAGCAAGATGCTCAGCACTTGCAGGTGCTCAAAATATCACCGGGAAGTGCTTCACCAAGAAGTGTTTTACCAAAGGGGATAGCTGCACCAAAAACTCAAGGAGGTTAACGAGGCTCAGGGAACTTTGCAGACGTCAAGTTGGACATCCAAGGTAGGAGAGGCCTGTTGGTTCACAACAGCTGTGTTGTCATTCACATTTCTCTCTGCCTTTATGTCTTCATTCATAAGGCACATAATACACAAATGCCTCTTTATTTGAAAGGATTTGAGCATTATACAAATAGATAAAGCAAATCATGAATCACCCTTCATCCCCCACACCCACCCCACTTCCCTGTGCAGGGGCTACCACTGTCAATAGTTGGGTATGCATCCTTGGAGCCACCTTCATATGCTTATCAATTCATTTAAATAGACATGAACAGATCACATTGGGGGAGGGATGGTTTCTCTGTGTAACTGAATGCATACAGTTTATTTGCACTTTGCTTTCTTTCCCCCACTCCATGATGTATGTCTAAAAGATCTTTTCAAAGGTAGGGGAGGGTGGGGGTAAACGGGAGAAATCAACCAAAGGACTTGTATGCATGCATATAAGCCTAACCAGTTGTCACAGACAACAGGGGGTTGGGGGCATGCGTGGGTAAGGGTTCAGGAAGGGAATGGGAGGATGAGCACAAATGTGTGATACCTTAATCAATAAAGAAATTAAAAAAAAATACAGCAGTAGAATAAAAATAAATAAATAAATAAATGATCTTTTCATGTCAGGATACCTACCTCTGCCTTCTTTCACATGGCTGTGTAGTTCCCCATGATATGACTGTACCGAATTTTCTTTAGTAATTCTCTTTTGGATGGATGGAAAATTGTTCCTAGCTTTTTATATTACATAAGATACTGCAGTGTTTACTCATGTATATATGCTTTGGTTCAAATGTTCTCCTTCCTGATTGTATCATCTTTAAAGTCAAGATACAGGTTCTCATTTCTTAGCAAAATGGCAAGACGGACTCTCTGGTCCTCCATTTATTGCCTAAGTAACCTTGGAAAGGTCATTTAACCTCGTGAACTTGAATTTCCTAATGTAGAACATGGGAATTCCTCAGTATACCTCTTTCTACCAAAACCATTGCAGATTTGAGTGTTAGTGATGAATCATGGTGACTGCTGGCCATTGTGGAAGGCTTACTATGTGCCAGGGATGGACTTTGGTCTTTAAAGTATTTTTCTCATTTAATCCTCACAACTCTGTAAGTTGATTCTGTCCTTATAGCCCTTTCAGTGAAAAGTTGAAGCAGAAGGAGACTAGTATTTGTCCCAGGTTACCCAACAGTAAGCAGCAGCACAGAAGTCACTCCCAGCTCTGTCTGACTGTCAGGCTCATATTCCTAAACGGCAGCAGATCATCTCAGGGCAGTGTATGGACACACACCTGTGTAAAACCAAAGTCATGATGTCGACACAGCAAAGATTTTCATTTCCTTAAAGAAATGTGCTTTTGAATTAATACCAGTACAAAGGGCCCAATATTTATCAAGACTTTGGAAATGAATGGAGGGAAAATTGGAAGGCAGTGCAGTATTTTAAACTCTCCTGTGGATTATATTCTAAGCGGGGATTTTTCCCAGACTTGCTACCATAATTAGTCACTTTTACTCTCTGGGCTTCAGTTTCCTAATCTACTAAATGGAGGTTGAAGATGGGGAGGGGAGGCATGCTCTCTATAGGTTTTCCTGGTTTCTGTGATGCACTCCACCTGTATTTGCAACCATCTGGGTAGATCTCCTTGGTATGTTCTGATGTCGTGTTCAGAGGCGAGGCTGGGGGACACAGGCATCGGCTTTAAATGGTCCCAGAATTTCAGGCCTGGCTGCTCTTACTGATGGGTCAACTCATCCTTCTGGCAAGCAGGCTCTGGTGCAGCCAAGAGGCGGAGCCAGAAAGAGAAGCGTCTCTTTGCCAAAAGCCACTGCAGATGGAGGAGCCAGTCTGTCTGGGCGGCCCCTGACTTTGAGAGGAGCCATTTGGCAAAGTTGTTGGCAGGAGCTGTCTTGCAGCATGAAGACTGTCCTGGGCCAGAGTGAATCAGGGACACGGCCGACACGGCAAAGGTGGCTGGTGGAACAAATAGCCATCTGGTGAGCAGGGCACTGCTCATCTTGCCGCACTGACAGGCAAGAGCAAGTGCCAGTCGCTGAGGCCGAGCTCTCAATGACGCGATGTGACAGGCTCAGTGGAATTTCTCCCTTGCTGTTATTGTGTGCTCCATGGAGCGGGGGTTATAAACCCACGTGAACCTGGCTCTTGCAGAAATCAAGAAGGCTCCAATTTCTTGCACTGTAGGAAAGGGAATGCATCAATTAAAACAAAATCCATGTATTGTAGTTAACGCCTGATGCTATGAGGGTTGTGCTGGAGACTAGGGTGAAGTATAAGTTCTTGTTCTCAAGCATCTTTCCATCTATTCAGGCAGATGACCCTCTGGCCTTCTCGAAATACTTAACCTTGTGCCGGGCCATGTGAGTCTGTGCTGTGTTCACCTGTCTGTTATCACCAGGTGGCTGAAGTGGTAGAATCAGAGCCTGCCCAGCTCTAGACCCACTTCCAGCAGTGTTGGCTCTGTGGCCTGGACAAATCACGCCACATCTTTGATTGTTTTCTTTCTTTTTTTTTCTATTCAAAATGTGTTTCACTGGGATGATTCCCCACTCATCTGGATTCAAGGTGCTTCCTCCTGAAGGCTGATAGAGGACCATGGAGCAGCCAACACATGCACCGATGGTTTGTGCCTGGCTAAAGAGAACGTGTTTTATAGCATCCTGCGCATTTCACACCCATGAAGTAGGGGCTGGGTCTTTACTCCAGGCACTTCTTGTGTTTTCTCTCCTCCTCTGCTGGAGAGGGATGAAGGCGATCCTTTGCAAAAGGCATGGTCCCCTGGGGACGTTGTCACCACCAGAAAGGCTGATAGAGTTCTTACCTATAAAGGAGATGAGGCAACATGCCCCCTGCACACATGTTATTGTTTATATGTGAGAATTCAATAAATACAAAAGAAGCCCTCTCTTGCTCCATGCATTTGGGACCAATGATGGTTGATGGTAATTTGAAAAACTTAAAGCAGGTAATTATATAAAATGGTAAACTTTTTTTAAACAGCATTCTCTACTTTTGATTAAGGACTTGTTCATAAATCAAGGCTTAATCTTTCAGCGTGGGTCTGATGTTTGGGGATTATAATATTTTTCCATACACAAACCACCTCCAGAATGAGAAAGACCATGTCTGAGTTTGGTACTGAGATTGAGTGAAAGCATACATACCTGAGAAGCGTTCTCACTACAGACACATCTGGATTTTTATGGTTGTCCCCAGTTGTTTAATTCGCCTACATTTAATTTTACATTTTTTAAATCCTCCTTTGAAAGCATTTGGCTTCATTTTCATGTGAAACAGTCACTCTCTTTCTGTTCACACCATTCTTTTTGTCACCTTCCATGATATTTAATTAAATAACAAGTATAACTGGCATCAGGAGACTTGGGAACAAACACACTGCCTCTCAGTAAATATGCAGCTCCAATCAGAGGAAGCAGCAGTGTGCCCGTGTATCAGAGATTAGCCTACAAATTAGAGTATAGAGCAAACTGTAGGCCCATTTTACAGAGAGAATGGAAGGCATTTTTCATCCAGTGAGTCTTCTACTTAGAGGACTGTTAAAAGAACTTCTGTTGTAATTATAATGAGGAGGAAGAGCTCCCATATACTAAGTGTTTGCTGTGAAGCAAGAATTAGGTTAAGTACTCTGAATGTACTACATGTGATATACTCTCTATTTATGTATGGTGAGCTAGATTGATATATGTTTATATGATATAGATATATGAATATGTGTTTATCTGTATGATCCATTCCTCACAACAACCATCAGAAGTACTACAATTAAAGCTGAATTAAATGAGATTTTAGGTCTTTTTCACCATTGTTTGTCCATCTTCTTATATGTTGCCTACCTGGGAAATAGCACACATTATATATTTATTAAGAAAACAAGAGAACAGATTTCCATTTTACTGGTGATGAAACTGAGGCTTAGAGAATTTGTGTAACCTGTTAGTAGATGCTAGACTTGAATGCATGCAGGTATGTCTGACACCAAAAAAATGTATGTTCTTAAGAAAAAATTTAGGTGTATTACAATAATTTTTACAAAGCTCTTGGTCATATATTTTGAACCCCATATTACTCTATGAATAACCTTCTAATAGGATAAAAATTTGGTACCATCTCTACTTTGTACAACTATGTCAGTGTTCTAGAAAAGGGCTAGGAAAAGTTCCTATAAATCTTTTAGGCTTTGCTGATCACAGTTCATGTCCAACTACTCAGTTCTGCCAATGTAGCATGTGGGGATGGCTGTGTTCTTGCAAAACTATTTGCAGAATCCAGTGGCGGCCCATGGACCATAGATTGCTGATCCCTATTCTAAAAAAGTGTTTGAAACTCAATAGAAGTTCAAAAAAACTCTCTTCTAAGTGAGTGTTTGCAGTAAGTACTAGAGGTAAGCTTAACTGAATAGCAATGGTTTAGTGGGTCAAGACAGGCCTTGCTGGGATTCTGACAGGTGGAGAAGAATGGCAAAAGCTTTCCTAATGGAGAATGGAGTCTTGTGTGATGAAAGGCAGCAAAAATAAGCAAACAAAGTGGTATGTTGTCTGAGCAAATGAACTGGAGACTAGATGTATAACAAACTACTTGTTAGCTCATTAGAATCCCCACATGTAACCATGCCTTTTATAAGTAGTGTCCCCAGTTGTTTGCTCGGTCGTCATTTAGAATATATTTATTATGTACTAAATAAAAAACATGCTAAAAAAACAGGTATACAATGAAAAAGAAACAAACAAATATACACCCTGCTTTCATAGAGCTTGTATTCTATTGGGAAGATGTACGTTAAATAGATACAAACATAAGACTATAACTATAAATTTTATTAAATAAGAGGTTATGAGAGAACAAAATATATGTTCCATAATGAAAACTTGCCCTTTAAGGAAAAGTGCAAAAATAGAAAATCAAGCCCTGGTCGGTGTAACTCAGTTGGTTGGAGCATTGTCTACACTGAAAGGTTGCAGGTTTGATTCCCTGTCAGGGCACATACTAGGTTGTGGGTTTGATTTCTGGTCTGGGCATTTACAGGAGGCAACCGATTGATGTTTCTCTTTCACATCAATGTTTCTCTCTTCTTTCTTCTCTCTAATATCAATTTAAAAAACTATTGAGTGAGGATCTCTTAAAAAATCAAATTTACCTCTAGCCAGACATAATTATTATTATTAAACACTTTTAAATGTATTTTCTTTCACACTGTGTGTGTGTGAGAGAGAAATGGGTGAATGCTGGAATTATATAAGATAGTATTATATCCCTTGGTTTTTTTTTTTTGTGTGTGTTTTGTTTGTTTGTTTTTTGGTCCCAAACGATACAGTAAGCATTTTTCTGTAACATCCTATAGTTAAACCATAATTTTACCAATCACCTAATGCAGGAAGTTTAGATTATTTTCAATATTTTGCTATAATAATTGTGTGATAAATAATTGAACTAATCTAAATCATCTCTCTAGCTATTTTCTTAAAACAAGTTTTCTTAAAAATATATTTTTATTTGTTTCAGAGGGGAAGGGGGAGGTAGAGAGAGAGAGAGAGAGAGAGAAACATCAATTGTGGGGAGTGGCATGGCCAAGGCATACTCAGCCCCAGGCGCCCTATGTGCCTCACCAGCTCAGCCAGGTTCAGTGAACCCTAGTGGGGGTGATGAAGGATTGAGAAAAAATAGACGAGAGAATGAAAGCTGGGACTCGGTGGGACGCTGCTTCCCTGATGGGGAGCCAGCAGCGCCACGGACTACAAGCCATGTCTTTATTTTATAGCCAGATGCCAGGAGGCAAAGTCAAGATGTTTACAACATTCTCGTGGGTTTCAGTCCCACTCAATTACATGCACCTGATCAAGCTTTGCTTACTTGCAGCCTATATCACTTAGGCACGTGGGGCCACATGTTCAGACCATAGGTTCAAGCTTACAACCGTAGCTGTTGGCTATAATTGTGCTGGGAGGGCCCTGCCTTCCAGGCTGGGACTTGCACATGGCCACAAGAGGACTGGCCCTCTCATCAGTCCAAGGCTTGAACCTGTCCAAACACTGTAGCCGTAGCCCACAATAATGAAGAGAGAGAATCATTGATTGGCTGCCTCTTTCACGTCCCCTACTGGGGATCCAGCCTGCAACCCGGGCATGTGCCCTTGACTGGAAGTGAACCTGGGACCCTTCAGTCTGCAGGCCCACGCTCTATCCACTGAGCCAAACCAGCCAGGGCAAAACAAGTTTTTAATGTTAAGATTGCTGGGCTAAATAGTATGAACAATTAAGTTCCTAGATAATAATAAATTGCCTTATAAAAAAGTCATACCCAGGTTCGCCTTGACAATGGCCATGGCACTTTGCCCCTGTAGTCTGGTTTATATTTTGCCTCTGCCTCACATTGTCATAGATTTTCAGAGTGTTGAGGTTCAGAACAGAAAACTTACGTGGGGTGAAGATTAGAAAAAAAATTCATAAAGACATAGCCATGGAACTTTAATTTGATGCCATTCCCCTTGTTCTTCCCCAAAGCCTCAGGTACTTTTACCTGTTCTGAGAGTGAGTCAAACTCAGTTCTCAGCCTCTGCCATTAAGTACATGGGTGCGTAGTTTCATCTCTGAGATTGAGTGCCCACCTAGATTAAATAAAATGACATTCATGGTTCCAGGGCATCATTGGTAGATAAGTATATGGAACCTAGTGACCCAGAAATGTTAATTTTTCTCAAACTGGTGAGTAGGTAACTTCAAAGAATGACTGACCCAGTATGACAACCAGTAATACTTGTTTAATGACCTAGTCTCTAGGGAAAGGGGTTTCAAATGAGCTGTGTTAACTTATTTTGCTAATGCTATGTGTGGTTGAATGCAATTTCAACCCTGGCAAGTCAGAAAAAAAAATACTCTAACTGTCATTGGCTTTGCACTTCCCACCTTCTCTAGTTTTCCCTAAAAATTGGGAGCATGATTTAATGGAAATGAAAAGTGCAAATCTTATAAACTACCACTGGGATTATATTTTTAGTGCATAATTTTTAGTCCCTTTTCAAAGTATATTGGCTATCTGCATTTCAGCAATCTTTGGGGATTATAGTTGAGAGTCAGTCTGAAATCTCAACTCATTTTGCTTGAGTATTTGGGGACATTTTTCTCCCTCTGAAGTGTCTTGGGGCACTGAGATGAGAATACTAAGTTTTTTTAGAAATTTTTCATGTGAAATTGTTATGAGGTATTAAAAATGATACACGGGTTAGTACCTACATGTTCAGTAGATAAAATTTAAAGGATGCATGGATGAATGGATGGATGGATGGGTGGGTGGGTGGGTGGGTGGATGGTGAATGGGTGGACAGTTGATTTGATAGAAGATTTGGGTGGTTAGTAGGAGATTCTATTGCTTCCTCAGAGGACTAAAAGTGTAAAGCAGCTTCTAGAAACATCAAGTTGCAGTTATGATTTAGAATTTTAATATTAAAATCTACCTGTCATTGCCTTTCTCCACTGTCTGGAAGTCCATGACAGATAGGATGGGATGGGAACATTAATTAGGGCAGTGCAGATCCATAGAGACATGCCTCCAGGAATTCATCAACAAAGCTAGATTATAAAAGGAAAATGTGACAGAGGGGAGAAGGGCTCTCCTGGAACCCTGAGCTAACAGAAAAGACTGGGACAGTTCAGTGCTTCCAACTGACATCTCTTGCCATGACGGGTATCTAATTCCACCCAGTTCTGTAGGATTGGCCTGGATGAAACTGATGCACTGTGCTCTGGAAATCAGAACCTTCTGGTCACTTCATAGGATGTAGGGGAAAGTTTTGGTGCAGTTCTATTTGTGAACAAAGTGTATGTCTCTACAAGTTCTCTGATCCCTTGCAGGGTCAGCGATCAAACACTTGCTTAGGTCTCCCCAGGTCCTGAAGAACTCTGTGCACCACTGTGAAAAAGGCAAAAGCAATCTCAAGATCATATTGTGGCTGCCAACATGCTTACTCAGACCCCAAGCTTCCTCAGCACAATTTGAGATGGAAATTTTCCGATCAGAATTTTTCCTACAAGTCTTAGAATCTTGGATTTGAGCCCATTGTGCAGGCCAGGTTTTTTCTTGTTCCAGTTACTTGACAAGCAGGTTGCCTTTGAGTCACTCATATGGATGGCCTTGATCTAGACATTGGCACATGCTGAAAAGGCAAAATATATCTTCCTCCTCTTCTTTGACCCTTTAAGGAGATTAGTCTGTTCACAAATTTCTCCTGTGTTTATAATGTTTTCTGCCTGTCCCCTCATCTCCTGAGTCTCTCAAAACTGATCTTCAAACTAACCAGGGTGGCATGTGCTGGGTCCTCACTGCCCCAGGCCATTCCTGCTTCCTTGCCCCCATGTGCTGTTTCCTCTTCCCTGGGACCTACAAGGCCTGCCTCAGATACATATTTTCCCATGAAGTTTTTCCTGAATTCCTCAGGTTCTTCCATCTTGACAGCAATAGTCCTATGAGATATAGGTATTCTCCCCATTTCACAAACATGAAAACTGAGGTCCAAGTTCAGGCAGCCATTCAGAAAGAGGCAGACTTGAATATCGTTTCCCCAACCAGAAAGAAACTCCTAGAAGGCAGTCATCATATTTCTGCTCCTTTCGTCTATTCTGCAGAGGACAGTGCAGTGCATGGCACACGGGTGCTTAGTGAATGGTTTTTGAACTTGACTGGAGTCTGAGAGTAGATTGGTACCATCTCTGTAGTTAGAACAGTAGCCAGTTACATGTTCTTTACTTGGGAATTTAAACTTGTAGATCCCTCTAAACATGTTGAAACGAGGTTCCCCTACTCCCACTATAGTTTAAAGATATAGGGGAAATGGAAAAAGATGTGCTATATTATTTTTGCAATCACTTGGAAACTGCCAACTAATTGAAGGCATTCTTTATTCTCTTATCCATTCACTTGCTTATGAGTTTGTTCTTTCACTGTACTCTTTAACCATCCAGCAAGTATTGATTGAGCAACTGAAACCTCATTTATGTATACGAGCTAGTCTACGATGATATCAGTATGAAAAAAAATGTTTAAAAGCTTATTGGTTATGGGAGGAGGAGAGAAGCAAGCAGAAAATAAGACTACTAAAAAACATAAAGATAGTCACATCCATGAGAAAAAGCGTATGATTCCTCTTATACAAACTGCTATGTATGTACATTAAGAATTCCATTAAAAAATGGCTACCAAAATATTGATGATGTTTATCTCGGACTGGTGGGATTTTGAGTATTTTTTACTATTTATATTTTCTATAATGTATGGTAGTTGTAAAATAAGCATATACATTGTTTGCATAAGATGTCATTGTGGTGAAAAGTAATTCATGAGCATGTACTTCGTGCAGAGAAATAATATCTGGATATCAATGTAGTAAATGTTCACCTGAGTTCTTTCTTTTACTTTGAAGTCACATTAATAATTTTTCAAATGAAAATCAGTTTGAACCCCAGAAGAGTAGAGATAAATCGACACTGGTAACTGTCAAATTATGTAACAAGAGTCCCTTTCAACTCTTACCTGTAGGTCTGGGTGAAAGGGCTTTGGCAATGAGCTTGGCCCTTAGCTTCAGAGCCCCTTCGGTCTTTGTGTCTTGGCTGAAACAACAAATATGAAATGATATCTCTGACATCAGCCAATCACTTTCATAAGGGGGCTGGGAAAGCGTCTGGATGAGTCAGTAAAAATGTGCCATGATGGAAAAGCCATCTCAGAAGAAATGTCCTGTAGCCCATGGGTCAGAGCCAGTCCCTCTGCACATTAAGGATCTCACAATCTGTGTTTATTGACACAGAGGTGGTTTTAATTACCCTGAAGGAATTTCTGGCATGTTTTGCCAAAGCCAGTCTTTCTTAAGATGTTTAATCAGTGGATTAGTGACAACCAGACCTACTGGAAAGGTCTGCACATGGGGGCAGCTGGTCAAGTATACCATATTGCAATGTGACTGTTAGTGACAGAGCGTAGGTATGTTTTATCAGAGTAACATAGGCAAGAAAACACACGCCTTGAAATGTTCTTGACTTTGAAAATTGTGGCATATTTCATGTTTGAGAAGCCTTGGTTTCCTTTGCAGTCATTGATCATGGTCTCTAAGCAACCTTCATAACTTCTGTTTGTTTGTTTGTTTGTTTGTTTTTATTTTGGGTAAACTTGGCAAGATGGTCTGGAGTCGAATTTGGAGTGATAAATCAAGCTATCAGTTTTATAGCCCCACAGCTAGTGACTTGAAAGAATGAATGGGACTTTCCAAATACAGGCTCAAACAAAATTCATACTTAGGGCCTTGTTTTACCTGTTTGCGTTGACTTACAAAATATTTAAAGAAAAGAACTATAATTGGAAAAGCAGGATGATGGTGTCATGTTGCAAAGCTATTTTAATCTATCACATAATTTGAGGGGAGAACATAGCCCAAGATGTATGCAAACGCACCAAAGAAATGCGTCCCTGATTTTCTCGCCTTTGCTCTTGAATCTTCTGTTTGTATTTTTCCAATGAGATGTAAAAACACTCCATACTATAGTAACTACTTTTATTCATCTCTCCAAGTTTAACTCCGGATGGAATTTCTTTTTTCTTCTCCCTGCATGAAAATGTCCTTCGCACTATCCCCCTCCACTGTTTTCTCAATTAATCCCCCCAAATTCTACTCTATAATGTGGACCTGCAAGGGAGAAAGCATGAAATCTGAATAGGAACCCAAAGGCATCTTTAGAGAAATGCATTGAGCCCCTTTGTTGAGCTACTGACAGTGTCTCTGACCTGCTTAGTACCAAAGTAGTTTGGTGATACTCCTTTTGCTTAACACAGAAAGGCCTCTCGGGCTATTTCATACCAACATTCACTGATCTGGGGATTTGCCAGGCTTATAAGGGATGTAAGGTCATTGGAAACATCCCTTTTAACAACTGAGCAAAGAGTTCCATGGATGTCTTTGGTAATCACCAGTTTTAAATATTCCTCTTTCCTCTTGCCTTTTAAATTAGCTGGTCAGTAAACCAACTGGACTGACCAGGTTGATATGTTAGTGGCAAGTTTTAAGCATGAAAGAACTTACATAATGTAAAATAGTCATGTTGTCTTATACTTGTGACGGGGTTTTATATTTTTGTAAAGTATTTTCACAGCTTTTATCTACTATGCACAACACATTTGGAGAACAAGTTTTCTTTTCATTTCCTCAAGGAGAAGACTGAGATCCAGTGAAGTTAATCAACTTGTCCATGATCACATGGGTGGTTTGTGGTGGAGACAAGACTGAGGTCCATAGATTCTGATTCCTAGAATAGAGTTCTTCCCATGACACTAGAATATCAAATAAACTTTTTTAAATTTTATTTTTCACCTATAGTTTACATTCAGTATTATTTTGTATTAGTTTTAGGTGTGCAGCATAATGATTAGATAATCATATACCTTATAAAGTGGTCCCCTCAATATTTCCTGTACCCACCTGGCATCATACATAGTTATTACAATGTTATTGACTATTCCCTATGCTGTACTTATATCCCCATGACTATTTTGCAATTTGTACTTCTTAATCCCTTCACTTTTTTCACTCCCTCCTCTCAGGTAACCATCAGTCTCTTCTCAGAGTCTGTGAGTCTGTCTCTATTTTCTTTGTTCGTTTATTTTGCTCTCTAGATTCCACATATAGGTGACATCATATGGCCTGTAGGTGTTGGCCACCTACATCCTTTGCACTGGTTCTTAGGGGAGAACAAGCACCATAGCCTTTGGATTGTTGGGCTTGCGTGTGAGATATGTCCACTCATTGTTGCTGTTGCCACATGGAAGTGTCCGGGGGCCACACTCCTGGCTAGTGGCACAACCTCAAAGAACTAGGGTTTGATGATTTTAAAGATGTGGAAAAGCCAGTGAACTTAGCTCCATTCCACAACTGCACTCTGTGCCCAAATATCTAATTCACAGATATTTGTCTTGTGGAACAAGTAAGAGAATAGGGAAGGAAGACAATGTCTTGATCATCACCAGCACTATTGTTATCTCTGGAACAATAATATGAAGACAGAAAGGTCCATTTACTGAGTGGTTTTTATGCACTATGTACAGCTTTTGCTTCATTTCCACTTACTTGAGCAGTGAGTTCTTGACCAAGAAGATGGGCTTATCGCCTAAGTCCTCTAACTGTAATTGCTCCTATTAACATTGGGACAGTCATAATAACCGCCTTCTATATTGTTGTGAGGATTCAATGAGAATACTTGTGCAGTGGTTAGTTCAGTACCTGACATAGGTTGAACATTCAATCAGTGGTTGTTGGGTTGTTTTTAGTATTTTTAGAAGCTTTAAGTGGTCCTGTGTACTCTTTACGCTGGATGATACAGTCTTTCTGCCCTCCAAATTTTTAGAGTTTAGGATTATACTAATATATATATATTATACTAATATATATATAATATATATATATTATACTAATATATATATATTAGTATATCATATATATATATATATCAGAGATATTGAGAGTTTAGTATACCATATATATATATATATATATATATGGTATACTAAACTCTCAATATCTCTGATATATATATCAGAGATATTGAGAGTTTAGTTTTCAACTACTGCAATAAAGGTAATCATAATCCTTTTGCTGGTGGAGGTCTTGTCTTCAATTTGTTAAAAATGCAACATCTGTGAAGCACAATAAAAGCGAAGTGCAATGGATAAGATGTGCCTGTACTGAAGTGGTTAAGAACACTGACTCTGGAGGCAGCCAGGTTTGTATCCTGGCTCCATCACTTGCTAGTTCTGTGACCTTGGACAAGTTATTTAACCTCTTGAAGCCCAGGCACCTCCTCTGTAAAATGAGGATAACAATGCTAACATCCTAAGGTGATTGTGAGTATAGGCATACCTTGTTTTATTGCACTTCGCTTTATTGAGCTTCACAGATGTTATATTTTTTAAATATATACTTTATTGATTTTTTACAGAGAGGAAGGGAGAGGGAAAGAGAGCTAGAAACATCGATGAGAGAGAAACATCAATCAGCTGCCTTCTGCACTACCCCTACTGGGGATGTGCCCGCAACCAAGGTACATGCCCTTGACCAGAATCGAAACTGGGACCCTTGAATCCGCAGGCTGATGCTCTATCCACTGAGCCAAACCAGTCCGGGTGCAGATGTTACATTTTTAATTAATTGAAGGCAAGACCTTCCATTAGCAAAGAGATTGTGACTCGTTTTTATTGCAACTATGGCTCTATTGTGGAGGTCAGTAACAAAACCTGCACTATCTCCGAGGTTTGCCTTTATTAAATATGACAGTGTATGTAATGTGCTCAGGACAGTCCCTGGTACACAGTATGCAGATCTGCTCTATCACGTTAGGCTGTAGATTCTTGACTATCAGAATAGTTATCTATATGTCCTAAAACATAATCATTACTTTCAAAAGACAGTTGTTTTGATTACAAAACCAAAGAGAAATAAGTTAAGACCACAACTTTAATCTTTGATCCAGTATCAGTTCTGGCTGGTGGTGACTGATCCCTTTTAAATAATAAATACAATCTCAAATAATAGTAAATGAAGTCTTGAGAGAGCCTAAGCCAACTGATGCCCTTTGCTGAATATGAAATAAAGCATTAGGAAGCTAACATCCATTTATCCATTCTATGTACCATCAGTAGGATAGTTTTTAAAGATAATAACTTTGAGCTATTAAAAAGTTAATGGTAACAGATTAATTATAAATCTCTTTTTCTATATTAGTCGTATGTTGAAACCTCTTAGTAAGGCTTAATTTTGTGTGTTTTTCTAAATCTTGCATTTTTATTTTTAGCACTTCTTTTTGTATTGCCTTAGTCATAGATTCTCCTAGATCAGTGGTCGGCAAACTCATTAGTCAACAGAGCCAAATATCAACAGTACAACAATTGAAATTTCTTTTGAGAGCCAAATTTTTTAAACTTCTTCTAACGCCACTTCTTCAAAATAGACTCGCCCAGGCCCATGGTATTTTGTGGAAGAGTCACATTCAAGGGGACAAAGAGCCACATGGGGCTCACGAGCCGTGGTTTGCCGACCATTGTCCTAAATGATTATGATCTTGTACCGCTGAATACTTTAAGAGGAAGGGAGCCCCTTCCAATCCAGGAAATGACCTGCTCTTATTTCTGAAGTGTTTTCATTGCTTCCAAGTTGTTCTGTGTATCAGAGCATTGTCCCCATTTTTTACCCATTGCTCTAGCAGCCCCACACTCTGAAGCCTTACCTCCAAACCTTCGTATCCTACACATATAGCCCCTCTCTAACTACATGAAGATCGCGCTCCTAACAACTCCAGCCTCCTGACAACGCCCTAGATGCCCAGTCGCAGTTGTTTTCAGCTCTAATGTGTATAAGAATCACTTGAAGTATTTGTCAACTAGAACCTACTGGGCCCTTCCCAGAGTTTCTCATTTAAGAGGTTGGGGATGGGACCCTCAAGTTTGCTTTCTATGGGTTTCCCAGGTGCTGCTTGGGCTGCTGGCCCAGATAGCCCTTTAAGAGCCACTGCTCTCCAAACCGGAAGGCAGCCCCCTTCCGGTTGAGGACGCTGGGACACAGGGAGGTTTTGTAGCGTTGATTGTGTCCCCTTATTAGCCTGGGTATTGACAGCCAGGAGCCACCTCGCACAAAGAGACTGGACGACCTGGGGACAGTGCTATGTACCCATATGGCACCACCTCCTGGCGTCTGGATCTGAACCCCGTGTTTGTCACAGGAGCCAAGGGAGAACCCAAGACAGAGGCTAGTGGCCCAATTATAAAGCATGAATTATCCAGATGAAAGCACCTATGGAAATAAAGGTATTACTATTATTATTTATACCTACTGTTCTTAATAAAATAGCAATGTGGAAGTGTTGACTAGTTCCAAGTGCTTACAGTTGTTCTGTGGAACCCAATGCAATTAAGTCACCTTTCAAAGAGAAAGTGTAAATGGGAAGCATTGTTTGATTTACTGTTTTCAGAACTAAGAGCACGTTATTTCTCATTACTATCTCTGATGTAATGTGTTGTGACACAGCAATGACGAATTATAACTATAAAAGGACCAGGAGAGAGAGATTAGGCTAGATCAGTGGTCGGCAAACTCATTAGTCAACAGAGCCAAATATCAACAGTACAACGATTGAAATTTCTTTTGAGAACCAAATTTTTTAAACTTAAACTTCTTTTAACACCACTTCTTCAAAATAAACTCGCCCAGGTCGTGGTATTTTGTGGAAGAGCCACACTCAAGGGGCCAAAGAGCCACATGTGGCTCGTGAGTCGCAGTTTGCCGACCACAGGGCTAGATGAGAGCAGATCCTGCTTTGTGGATGCTAGAGAGTGGAATAGGTCAGTGGACCAGACAGATGTATTAACTCCTGTAACAAAGAAAAAGGGTTGGGGGTCAGGAGGTGAAAAAGGAGACCATATGAACTTCTTATTTTGTGTACAATGAAGAATGAAGGTTCTTACCACATGAGGAATTTTGAATTAGAAAGCAGGTATAGAAATCTCTATGCAATAACTTCTAACCTGTACGAAATGTTCGGGTGTCTTTTCAACATAACCCTTAAGTCAATAATTCTCAACCTTTCTAATGCCGCGACCCTTTAATACAGTTCCTCATGTTGTGGTGCCCCCAACCATAAGATTATTTTCGTTGCTACTTCATAACTGTAATTTTGCTACTGTTATGAATCGTAATGTAAATATCTGTGTTTTCCGATGGTCTTAGGCAACCCTGCTAGCGGTTCTCAACCTGTGGGTCGCGACTAAGACTATCTGAAATTGGGAAGGAATCATTTCCAAGGAAATATTTACCAGAGGGAAATGAAACTAAATAGGTGGTCGGAGACTTTGAAGTAGAATAAAACAAAGATCAGGTGCATATATGCATGTAAATGTATATGCATACATGTTTATATTCTCCACAGCCTGTGGCTATTGATGTGTCAGACATTGGTGTCCGAGGGAACTGTGCAACCTTAGCTTTTACACGTCTATTGATTCCCTACAGGTTACAGTTTCAACGTGCTTTTTTCTATAAGATTATAAGAGGAGCAGGGTTTGCTTTTAATTATATATGAGGTGTTTGTAATGTAGAATTCAGCTCTTCCCTTGCTATGGAAAAATTATTTTTTCTTTCTGACCTATTTTTAAAAAGGGAGTTACATCTGTTATAATTCCAAGGTACCTTTCTTTCATTCTTTTCAATTAAGTAACCTTTTCTAATGCATCCTGATGTGATATTGATTGGAGGTCTGAGTTTCCTTTGGTTTGCCCTCAGTAATGCTACTTTAATGGGAGGAGACTAGATAGACTTTGGATGAATTTCCCTGGTGTTTCCAACTTGTATGCCCTCTTTACCTGCTCCAAGAGGGAGGGCTAGGGGAAGGACTGAAGGGTTTGTTACTTTTTTGTGTTATTCTGGTCTGTCATGTCTGGCTCAGATTTTTCAAAAGCTGCAAGTGAGAGAGAGTTCAGATCAGAATTTTAAGAGCCTGTTGTGAGAAAGAATGCCAAGGACGAATATCTGCTTTTCACTGTGCGTCATCAAGTGCACATGTGTTTGAAAAATCCTTTCAGAGTACGAAGAAGGTGTCCTTTTCAAAATGCTAAGGGGTTGGTAACTGTAAGCAGTATACATAGCTTCGTGAATAAGCGTAAGGTCTAAATTGAATGAGCATGTGCGTTAACATGTGTTACTTCAAGGCATTACTTCCACATGTTACTTTCTTCAGGAATGGAATTCATTAGAATTTGGTTAACATTGCCTTGAGTTTTCAACATGAGGTTAAGATTATTTAATAGCACTATAAATATGAAGTCTTGTATGACTATCTCTGATTTCCCAAAGTGCTCCCATGAGAAATAATACTTTAACATGTGGCCGCAGTAAATACTACTTTAATATGTGCTATGAAAGGAGCCTGTCATCCATCCTTTTATTTATTAAAGTATTTACTGAGCACTCACTATGTGCCGGGTGCTGTACTCTGCCCTGGGGATGCAAAGATGTAGAACATAGTCTTTCAGTAAGAGACTCATGGCCTGTTGTTGGGGACACAGACAGAACAACAGGCAATTATAATGTAGTGTGAGAAATTCTGTGATGGGGAAAGTACACGGGACTGTGAAATGATCTAAGAGGCTCAGAGGAAGGCTCATGGAGATGGCTAAGCCAAGACCTGGATGAGCAGGAGGATACAAGTCAATGACAAAGAAATGAAAAGTGTGCTAGGCAGGGAGAATGGTACAGTCCACACGTAATGACAATCCTACCTGAGTTAATAGTTAGGTAACTTCAGGAAAAAGTCTAGCTTGAAGATTTGGTTTTCTTATCATCCTGTGGGGGATGGTGGGTAGTGATAATGGTGATGGCATAGATGGCGGGGGGTTGTGGTGGTGGTGGTGGAAGAGGAGGAAAGATAGATAAATATAGCAGTTCATATTTAATGCATACTTATTATTTTCCATGTTTAAGTATACTAAGTACTTTCCATGCATTCATTACTATGAGAGTTTTACAGTAATCTTATGAGGTAGCTACTATTATTATCTCTGTTTTACAGATGTAAAAAGGTTAAATGGCTTGTTCAAAGCCAACCTGCTAGTAAGTGGAAAAGCCAGGATTCAAAAACAGGAGTTGACTCTAGAGCCTGCTTTTTCCACCATTACTATGCTCTGAATAAGCTCTTTTTCATAGGGCTGATACAAAGGTGAGTAATCGCACCTGCGAGTCTTTGAAACTGCACGGGACTCTGTCCTGTCATTGTGCGCATTGAGCTGAGGCACGAGGCATGTGCTCGGTAGCAAGCCTGAAACAAAAGTAAAAATGGTTTCAGCCATCTATGGACTGCCAGTACTTGCCTTGTTACCAACTCCTCGACTTCTGTGGCTCAGCACATTAGAAGTAAAAGTGACATTCCTGGGGACGTTTTTTGAAGCAACAGAATATTAAATGACATGGACTATGGATTTGCTCCCAAATGGAAATTGCTATGTTAGAAAGTCCTCTGACATTTCTGAGATTGTTCATCTCTGTTGAATATTCCCTGACTGCTTAGCACGGAACAAAAAGGAGGCTTGGCAAGTACCCTTTCCCCGCCCCCCGCTCCAACCCCTCCCCCCCCCCCCCCCCCCCCAAGAATCTTGGCTTCTAATGTGGATAATACAAAGCCTCAAATGGACTTAAAATTCTGGACTATCCAGTTGACCGGTACATATCTATAATCTCTATCCTGTCTCCACTTTTTCTTTTTACCAAATAGACTCTGTTCCTGTCACCTCACTGTTTCTGACAGTTCCCAGCATGCTCCTTGCATTTATTGGCCCATTAATCAGCCAGTGTGTTGTGAATTTAGGTCTGCCTTTGCTAGTATCACACAAGCAGGTTCGTGTTGATGGCCAGTGCATTACAACCATTGGGAATAATTGAGACAGTTGCAAGAGGCCGTTGCATACTCTCTGTGCACAAAAAGCTTGACTCCACTACAAAGGGAATGGCAGTTGGACAATAGGGAGATCTGCAAACCAAAGTAATGGATTCTTCTGAATCATAATTCAGTTCTGGAGCCTAATTGTTAGTTTAAGTACCACTTGAGACCTGATTAGGTGGTGGGTGGAGGGGGACTCTCTTTGGAGGCTGGATTTGAGCTAGTGTGAAAGGCAGGACTGTGTAATTCAGATACACTAGTGAAATGCAAACAGTTTCATCTAATAATGGTCACTAATGACCTGTAATCAAACTATGACTTGTCAGGTTAAAAAAAAAAGATGTAATTAGTTTATTTACTCAGGAACATAAACAGAAGAATTTATCAATTTGCTGATTGTTCCACTGGAAACTGGAGACTGTAGGCTGCAGTATTCGTCTTGAGCTGTGACACCTTAGGGGCTGCCATCATCAGTTGCTGAGATTCTCCCAGCTTGTCCACTAACCTGTCATAAGTGCGGTCTTCATCAAAAGGGGACCAAGAGGATACTGGTGCCCTTTCTCTCTGGCTTTTCCTCTTGATAAGCAAGCCTCTGAAATTTTAATTTTTCTTCTTCCACCCTACTCTGGTCTTATGATTCAACTGGCTAATATTCTCAAAGTATCACCATTCAGTCAGCACATATATAACCTAATTTTGAGGGCCAGTTATGCTCCAAACTCTCTCCTAGGCCTTAAGGTTCATAATGGTTATCAAGCAATTCTTGATTCGGTCTTTGCTAAAATTTACGCACTCACAATAGATGTTTTTAAGATGTTCTCTCCCACTAACTGCTCCTTGTATTACTTATCACAAAACCAAGTGAAAAATCTCTTGGCATGGCAAGACCAGTGTGGCTCAGTGGTTGAGTATTTACCTATATGAATGAGGAAGTCATGGTTCGATTTCCAGTCAGGGCACATGCCCGGGTTGCAAGCTCCATCCCCAGTAGAGGATGCAGGTGGCAGCCATCAGTGATTCTCTCTCATCATTGATGTTTCTGTCTCTCCCTCTCTCTTCCTCTCTCAAATCAATAATATATATATATGTATGTGTGTGTATATATATATATATATTTTTTAATCACTTAGCATGAAACAGATATTCTCCTGAGATATGCATCTTAGAGAACAAGGCACTTTGATTCTTTGGGGTACATCAGAACTGGCAGTAGAGATTTTGTGAGATTATTGTGACCTTTTAGGAAAGATATACCTGTGTTTTGCCTAGTCTTTTATTGAATTTGAAGGAGTAGATACATTTAAATCCTTATGGCAGACCATGACATTAGAACATAAAATACTTTACCCCTTCATCAGGTGAAAATGCTGTGATTTGATACCACGGAGCGATGATGCTACAGGTTATCCTGGTGTGGCATTCGGATCACTTAAGCTCATGCTGAAACAATGAGCATAATTTCACTCACATAAAACAGGACTTCTTTCCTTCTCAGCACTAATCGCACACTTCTGATATTCACTAATCTGAAATGCCTATTAACCGGTATTGGCTTTTTCTTCCACTTGAGAGTAAGTGCCTTGTGTCTCTTGGTCAGCATGTATCCCAAGGTCTAACAGTGCCTGGCGTGTAATAAATATGCTCAGTAATATTTGTTGAATGAAATGCAAGCACACTGATTAGAGCTTAAAAACCAATAGTAGCATTTGGGATTATTGTGAAATAAAGCAAAATTACTTTATTGATAATGGTGATCTTAAGGATTAGATCTCAGAGATGGTCAGCACCATAGCTGACTTCCTCTGAGTAGATTTTTTTTCATGTCCCCTTCCATATAATATCTATTTCTATGCATTAATAGCCCATATGACAAAAGGGATCTCCTGGTTCTTTGGAAAATACTAATGCCTAGCAGTGATCTTTTTTTCTACTTATCACAAGGGTGACCAATCAAATTTCTGGTGTGAAATGACATATTCTTCTGAATCCAAAGAAGTTTTATGTTTGGGGAAAACCTTGACAATAGTGTGCAGTAATTTTGCATTCATTTATTAAATAGATATATATTGGGCACTTCTTGTGTGCCAGGCATGTGGTTAGGTGCCAGGAATATAGAGTAACAAAGCCCTCAGGGAAAATACATTCATCAGAGAATAATAAAGATAAATGTACAATTGTGACTGTGACAGGCACCATGGAGGAGGAGTTTGTGGTGATTTGGGGGTGTGTAAGAGGATTGGACCTGAAAAGCTTCCCTGAAGGGGTGACTGGGCTAAATCAGGAAGCTGTGGGAGAAGGTGATGGAAGGCTGACCCAGGCAGAGAGAACTGTGTGTACAGGGCCCTATCGTATTAGCAGCACAGAGCAAGTGTGTGTTCAGAGGAGTAAAAGGTGGCTGGTGTGACTTGAGTTCCCACAGGATGGGCATTAGACGGAAGCCACACCTTGCAGAGCCTTGAGGATATATGAGGCCTTTATTGCTTTGTATCTGAGGAGTAAAGGGAAACTGTTAAAATGTTTAAATATGAGGGCAAAATGAAGAGCAAATTTGTTTTCTAAAATGATCAGTCTGGCTACAGTGTGAAGAACAGACTGGAAATGATCCAGAATAGATTGAAGGAGACAAGTAGTTTATTCCTAGGAAACTGACAGAGCCGACATAACATATGCCCATGTGAGGCAGTCCCCAGATAAAGCACTTACCCTTGCAAGAGATTCAAGATGAGTTCCTCCATGGTATATAATAGAGACCTCTTCAAATGTCCTCCGTGTCATGCACACACACTTACCCAGACATAAATTAGCATCATTAATGCAGAGTGTCACGTTCCAGCCCGGTTCCCCTTCCAGCCAGTGTGTCACTTTAGCACCTTCTCCTTTGTGCTTTCCCCTTTGCCTTCAAAGGCTGCTCTCGGGCCTCATTTTCCTCCCCAGAAGTGTGCGATTGGTTTTTCTGCCATGCGATTAGAGTGATCCCCCACTTAGAGTCTAATCGGCCGTGGATGGCTCGGTGCCTGTGCGTCAGGAACTTGGAGAATATATTAAGACATCGTCCAGGGTGGAAGCTCTGTTTTGACAATGATTATGCCTATTATCTATTTTAATAAATGTAAATTGCTGCAGAGAAACAAGCCATTTGATGCCACTTGAATCCTTTTCAGGGAAGCCTGAATCCTTTCTGCGTGGCTTAGATGTATTACTGTCATTTTCCCTTCACAGAGTTGAATCAACACACTTAAATCAGACCTTTGTGAAGGCATCCTCTTGTGTGGTTGCCCGTATAAACTGTTGGGATTTTAGTCTTTGAGATCCATGTTTGGTAACATTTGCACGTTTTTCTGTAGTCCCTTCAAGAATTAAAGTTATTGGGAAAACTCAATGGTAAGTCAACATGTGTGTTTTATATGCTACGCACTAACCTTGGGATACAGCAGTGAATAAGGCAGTAATACTACCTTTTTAGAAGTTTACAGTCATGTCTTGCTATTTGAGTGGGAATTTAAAATACAAGTACTTAAACTTCGGAAGCGGGGCGGGGGTATGGGGGGGAGTGGTGTGGGAGTCAGGAGTCCTCATGATACCCTTTGGAAATTTGATGAAAGCTGAGGCTCCTTTCTATAGGGAGAAAAAAATACTAAAAACGCCATAATCATACAAAGCCATGTCATTTCAGAGAGATCATATGTTCCCATGAAGTTCATCCCTCAATGGCTGATCAAGCATTTCTAATCGAAAGTTAAGGTGAACAGATATGCAGAACATAACTGAGGCGTGAATATGCAGTACTTTAAAGGGAGGGTATTGTATTCCATGCCAAGGAAGGAGTGTGGTGTTCTGGCTTCAGAATGATGGGGGTAGGGGATACGAATGAAGCCCTGTCTCAGAGGGCTCGCCTCTGAAGCTTGTCCGGTCCAAATAGGTTTAGAATTTTTAAAAGCGTTCTAACATCAAACCTCTCCAGTACTAATCTGATCTGATTCCATTTCTGGCTAGTAAGAGGGGCAGCTCCAGCTTCTGGGTTGTGATTACCTCTTGCCCATAGGGAAGTTCGGGGGATTTTCATAATTAAGAAAATGCAAAAAGAAAATGCATTTAACTTGGGATTTTTCTTCTTCTTCTTTTCTCCTTCCTTCCTTCCTTCTCTCCTTCCTTCCTTCCTTCCTTCCTTCCTTCCTTCCTTCCTTCCTTCCTTCCTTCCTTCCTTCCTCCTTCTCTTATCCCTCCCTCTTTATCCCTCCCTTCCACCCTCCCTCCCTCCCTTTTTCTCTCCCTTCCTTCTAGCTGTGAGTTGGATTGAAAAGCTCCTTTTAAAATGCTACAGTGATATCTAAACCAATTATTTTTACCCAGGAGTAGTTATTGCTGCCTTTTGGGTGAGATGGAACCCAGGTAGAATTGGTACCACTGAATAATTAAGGAGTTGAGAGAGGGTTATATGCATTCAGAAAGAGCAGACATTACCGAAGCTGGCTTCTGCTTTGAGTTTGGGTGCATTTGACCTTTATGTGTAAGGAGAAAAATGACCTTGAATAATCCTCTCTAACCTTCAGAAGTCTCATCTCAAATCCACTTTCCCCCCCAAAAAAAGTTGCCTTGACAATGTCATCTCTTCTAAATCCCTGTATTAGAGACTTTAGTTCATAATTTAATGCTTATACAGTAGCGTATTGACCACTATTATTTAATGCATGTCTGTCTTATTTCTCTTCCTAGTTGTGACCTCCCTAAGAACAGACATTACATGTCCCCCACTAGAGAGTAAGCTCCATCAATCAGGTCAGGGACATATTTGTTTCTTTTATTGCTAATCCCATCACATGTCTCACACATTACAGGCAATCCATAGATAATTTTAAATGAGCAGTTCTAATATTTCAGAATCATTTATAGCTCTGATTGTTATGCTTACATATACCATACCTGCTGGTAATTGACAAGAAAACCAATTTGTTTTTGTTTTGCATAAAACCAAGTTGGAGTCAAAGTAGGACTCTTTGAAGCGGTGGTCTCTGAGGCTGCGTCTTAGTATCTGGTTGTCAGAGTTGATGGAACCCCCCAAACTTGGGGTACTTGGGAAGTGTCTAGATTTATGGAACTGTCTGTTGGCTTTATTTTTAGTTATGTACTGGAGCTGTACTTTTAAACCACAAGTTAACTCAAAGCAGAGATTAATTTAGTTACTCTGAAGACAAAAGAAACTGTCAAGCAATGACTGTGGGCTAGGCACTGAGTGTTATACTTTTACATTATCTCATTTAATGATCATAAGAACCCTGAAAATAGTAATGTATATTCTTCCTTTAGATATAAAAACAGGTTCAGAGAGGTAACTAACCTTAAGCTCTGTGAAGGCAAAGTGCCTGGCACTGAGGAGTCATTCATTTAACTATTTGTTGAATTAAGTTTATCCAAGTGGACTCAATCAGACAGCAGTTGATCAAGGCTAAGTTTGAACCTGAAACCGTTGGTACTTGAAACCCATTCTCTTTCCACCACCGCCTCTACTCTAAATAGAAATTGATGTGGAGAAAAAAATGTACCAACATTCTTAGCTTTCATTTTAGCTCTTTGCTCTTTCAGCTCAAGCTACACAAGACTCAAGTTTTCAACATATGGCCCCAAACATCATTTTTCTCTGTGCTCTTTGCCCAGAGACGATGCTAAAGATAAACTTGACTTCCTGGCAACAGCTCAGAACAATTGTGTTAGAACACGCTCTTCCTGGTACCCTAAGAAAGCAAAAATAAACATTTGGAAAGAAGGGTGAATAAAGTTGAAGAAATGATGACACTATTTGCATTTTATTCTCTTTCTCCTCCCAACCCCCATCTCCCCACTGGGGTGGTAGGTTAGTGGCTGTCCAAACACAGCAAAAACTGCAAGTCAGAACTTTATCGTGTTTTATCATTGTGGTTTGCTGACTTTTAAAAAATTAAAATATAGTTGGCATACAATATTATATTAGTTTCAGGTGTACAACATAGTGATTCAGCATTTATTTACCTTATGAAGTGATCACTAAGTCCAGTACAAACAAAACAAAACAAAAACAGACTCGTAGAAGCAGAGAACAAACTGATGCAGACTTGTTTTTAATGGAGTCCTGGCTCTCCAAGTTACTCATGACCATTTAGCATCGTCAGCAGATTTAAGAAGTCTTTTCCCTAAGCTATAGTAAAAATGAGACAATATTCAATTTTATAGGGACAAGCTCTAGTTTTTATACTTACCTCCAAGCTGACACAAATACATGATTTTTAATTTTTCGCATCTACATTTTAGGGCTCAATTTGAACCTATACTTTTTTGGGGAGTACTGCAAAGTAATCTTTGCTTTTCTGCCTCCCGTTCTGTCATCAAAGAGATAAGGCCATACTCTATCTGAGGTAGAGTGTTGTGCAGAGCAAAATTAGAGCCAGCTCCTAATTAGATGCCAGAGGGAGGGAAACTGGAGATCAGTATGTGGAATAATCTTCCGGTGTTCTGTTGATCAGAGGGTGGGAGGGACGGTCTCAGGAGACGGTCTTTTCACGGGAGGATGGATACCCATTTTTCAGAAATGTTGAAGAGCGTAGAGTGAAGAAGATTGGGCTCAACCTCAAAGGCCTCTTCTGAGAGTTTCTCTGATTCGCACATCCCAAAAATGTGCTTTGCCTATGGAAACTGGCAATCTGATTTTGTTTCTTATTTCAATTAAACTATATAAGGAGAGACAAAGTGGGGATCCAAGGGAAGATGTATGATGAATTGCTTAAGATTTGTTAAATAATGTACAATCATAAATATGTCAATGTATAACACGTGCACGCACGTGAATACACACACACACACACACACACACTGAGTGGCCAGATTATTATGATCTCTGAACGCATAATAATCTGGCCACTCAGTGTATATACTATATAATAAAAGGCTAATATGCAAATTGTCCCCTCGACCAGGAGTTTGACCAGCAGGCAGGCCAGCCAACTGCTCATGTCCCCCCTCCCCCTGGCCAGGCTGGCCGGATCCCACCCATGCACTAATTCATGCACCAGGCCTCTAATTCTCTCTCTCTCTCTCTCTCTCTCTCTCTCTCTCTCTCTCTCTCTCTCTCTCTCTTCTTTCTCTCTGAGTGGCCAGATTATTATGTGTTCAGAGATCATGGGGGATGGGGCAGAAGGCAGACTCTTCACATACCCTGAGTCCTGTTCCCACACCCACCCTAACTCTATGCAGTGGCTCACCCTTGGGTCTAACCTACCCTAATCCCTCCCTCTTTAATCTCTCCCTCCTGTTCTGCCTGCACCCCCCCCGCCCCTCCCTTTTTTCTAGCTCTAGGATCTTGGGAAATCACTACTCTGTGCCTTAGCTCCTTCTCCCTCCCTTTTTTCTAGCTCTAGGATCTTGGGAAATCACTACTCTGTGCCTTAGCTCCTTCTCCTGTAAAACAAATGTTAGTGGCTCCTTGCAATTTCATTGTGTTAGAGAGGAATGCATGCAAAACACCAACACGGGGATGGCAAGCAGTGGTTGGCTATTTTTATTTTTCTTGCATGTATTTATTCAAAAGAATACACCAAGATGGGTGTATGATAGGCTTACTTTTTAGGGACATGAACACAGAACCTTCTCATCAGGGGCTCATAAAACACTGAGAAAGACATTCTCTAACTGCTGGGTGGCACATGGTCCTGGTAAGCAAACATACCCCAGAAATCAGCTCAAAATCCAGACCCCTCATAAATCAACTCCTCACATGCTATTTTCCTAGAAGCAATTGTTTGCATCTTTGAACTTCCTAGAAATGTGCTATCCAATAAGGTCACCACACAAATGGCTAATTGAAATGTGGCTAATTCACTTGAGATGCGCTTAAGTGTAAAATACACACCAAATTTCAAAGACTTGGCAAAAAAATGTAAAATGTGTTTTAATATTGATTACATGTAAAATGATATTTTGGATACATTGGGTTAAATAAAATGTAA
Source organism: Corynorhinus townsendii (assembly GCA_026230045.1). NCBI lineage: Eukaryota > Metazoa > Chordata > Mammalia > Chiroptera > Vespertilionidae > Corynorhinus > Corynorhinus townsendii. The sequence goes on along the minus strand of JAPDVU010000006.1, from coordinate 148,133,206 downwards.
AATAATGAAAAGATAAAATTAATAAAAGGTAATATTAACTTTATCTTCTTAAAATTTTTTAATGTGGCTATGAGAAAATTTTAAATTATATATGTAGCTCACATTTCATTTCTACTGGACAGTGCTGTCCTTGAACTTCCCTGTGCCACTTCATAGCCATATCATTTTCCTCTCCCTTCCACCATATGACTCTCTAACATATTATATTTGTCATATGAATTATATTTGCTGCTAAATTATAAACTCTAGAACACTAATTACCATTATTATTGATGCTATTTGTTGTCATGTACATCACACCAAGTCCTCAACACATATTTGTTGGATAGTTGGATGGATAGGTGGGTAGATATATGGATGGATGGATGGATAGATGAGTAGATGGAGTGAATGGGTAGGAGCTATATTCTGAGGCCTTGTGAACTTCAGAAGAACATGGTCTGCTAATGTCTTTGAGGTAGAAGGCAAGGTCAATGACTATGAATTGTAAAAAAGTCCATTTCACCAATCCCATGAGAGAGGCTAATGAGTATGTCCTGCAACTGTGTCTGAAGCTTTCTCTGTGACTATGGCAATGACTTATCTCTACAAGGAACAGTTCTCGGAGTTGCACAAATGTTTTTATTTTGCAAATGACAGAGATATGACTGTCACTCATTAGGCAAAGGAAGAATCCAGAAATGAGAGAGCAGCAGCCTCTAAATTTTAGAGTCTAAATGATTCATCTCATCAGCAGGCAACCAGCACTCCTAGGAGTTCAGCTTGACTTGACAAGATATGGGTGGAGTCCAGTTAGCTGGAGTTTGGGTGTCTTCTCTCATTCTGACTCAGCATCTTAAACAAAGGACATCAGAAAATAAATGCCATCCTTGCCATGGATCCTGATCCTGTAATCGTGACACAATACCTTTGTGTAAGCTACTTGCCAGCACATCACTACCATAATTGTTATAGATGGGCCTTTCTTAACTGCATTAGCCAGACACATTTCCCAAAGAAGAGCCTTGAGAAGTTTGTGGTGGGCCACAGCCAAAGTACACATTGTAAGTGATTTCACGTGAGTTCATACTTCACCTGGGTTGAGGGGTATGTGTATGGGGAAGATGCAGAGTTCTCTAAGTCTTATAAACTTGAGGAAAAGGGATATGAGCAGTGGACATTCCACCCCAGGTTCAGTGTGGGCAGTTGACAGTAAACCTGCCTCATGAGGGTGGGGCCCAGGCACAATCACCTGCTGACATGGGCTTGGTTTTAGCTCATAAAGTGGTAGCCTGTGAACTCCATCTCTGAAACTTCTATTTGACTTGCCCACATTTCAAAATTTTCTGTAAGTTTCTTGATAGATTCTTGAAGGAACATTTTAATGTTATTTTCTTGCCAAAAATATGAAAAAATAATATACTAAATTGAATTGTTTTAGTCATTGAATTTTTTCTGCCAGAGTATAAGAGTATAACTACAAATGGGCAAATAGATTCTTACAAAGTTTTTGAGATCACCTTTTATCCTGATTTCTAAAATCAGTTTGTGGTCACTCATTAAAAAGTTTGACCTTTCTGAAAAATCATAAAGGTGTATGAATTTTCAAATGGAAAGTGCAGTCAGTAGTACAACACCAATTAGTGGTCTGAGCCTAGACAATGAATGAAACATGAATAATAGGGATGTTAGTTGAGTTGACACAAGTGAAATATTTATAGCTAAACCAAAACAAAAGTGGTTTTAAAAAATTTAATTGACCAAAGGCATGTAAAATACTAATTAAGACACTTGGCCCTTCATTCAAAGATAACTAATTCTAAATTCTTGTTTCTGCCAGTAATTAGTTATAACCTTAGTCCAATCACCCACCCTAACAAAATGTCAATGTTCTCATCTGTATAAAACATGAATAATAATGGGACTTACCTCTATATAGAGTTATTATGAGAACAAAATGGATTATGTATGTAAAACACTTAAGACCTTGCACTAGTACATTGCCCTCAATAAATGTTAGCTATTTCTATTATTAGAAGACAAGTAATTTACCATGTTTAACAAGTATCCTTTTCAAAATTCTGGATATCATAAATTATATTTTACCAAGGAAATCATTAGGTGATTGTAACCAAAAATGTAGTAAGAGCATTTCACCAAGGCTATTTTAAAGCCACATTAGCTAAAATCCTGGGATGTGTATAGAAATGGCAGTCATTTCTTAATCTTAAAGAAATGAACTGATTCATATAATGTGTCATCTCTAATTTCTCTGCAATAATATGTGAAAATAAATACAGTTCTGCACATTGAATAGTATTTGGTTCTTTGGACGTTGCCTATTGATTGTTAGGAGGCAAAGGGATCGATATTAATGCATGTTTGACGTTGTCAGCTGTGCTGCTTGGGGGGGAGGAGATAGGAACAGAGAGACAGACAGACAAGATACACAGACACACACTCATACAAGCACATTCACACAGAGCTTGTGGTCCATCTCATTACTTCCCATTCATCAGAGCTTAATATGAAAATGCCAGGGAGAATGGCGACTGTTTCAACATGTCATTCCCATAGTAGGTGAGCTGTCAGGATTTCATAACCTTTGAAAGCCCCGGAGTTAGATACCTCCTTGTCACATTGAAGACAGAGTCTAGGTGGAAAATGCCATGTTTTCATTGTCAGTGTTCAGACTGTCTGGGGGAATTTGGGAGGACCGTACCGACAGGTTTTATTTCAAGGTAGCCTAAGAACTTTGCTTACTTAGGTCCTTGCATATACTCTTGCTGTGATTACTGGATGGCTTAAAGCTGACAATGAAAATATTAGCTACTTGGTAAACATTCCATGAGAAGGAAAGTAGCAAAAAAAATCTCTCTGCCACTTACAACTATAGATAAAAACACCTTTCTAGAATGTGCTCATTCAAAGTCCTACATGCTGCACATGCTGTAAGGTGTTCTGTTTGAGGATGCGCTTGATACATTTGTGTTGAAAGCATTTCAAAGTGATGAGCTAATGTGGCCATTTCAGAAACGATAATGCCAGAAACGAAGTAAGACTCAAGAGCAGCCCAGGAAGTATCTGCTGGGAGTATCTGGAAATGTTTTAAGTAGTTGGCTCCCCGATTTTAACAAAAGTATGACAATGAGAATGAATATGCCTCCTCTGTCTAGTTTGCAGAGAGTGTGTGATGCATGCACCTCAATTACCTGTGAAATGATAGCATGGTAGCAAGTCACCTGATGACCTTGGCGACAATGAATATGGAAGCCGGGATATAGAAGATATAATTGGTTAATTGTGGTACAAGCAGCCTGGCTAACCAAGCTGGAACAAGAGTGAGCTAGTAATGTTTGTTAAGGTTTAGGCACTGTGCTGGTTGCATTTAAGTGTCACTCAACCTTATTGAGTGGATATGATCATAATAGCTAATTTTCATACAGGGGTTAGTTAGCCTGTGTCAGTTTGTGTATTAAGCATCTGACCTAAATTATCTAATTTAGTTCTGTCATTCCTATAATGTAGATATGATTAGCTCCATTTTACAGATGAGGAAACAGAGAACTGTTGATCAGTCTTCCATCCCCTGAACAACCTGGATCTTTCTAACTTTTAGAAGCACTGTGCATGTAGTAGCAATAAAAAAATAAAATAATTTTTTAAAACAAGGATGCCAAAGAAGAAATGTTTATTGAGAATTTAGTATATTAGGCACTGGGCTATATGTTTTTCAAAGAATATCTTATATATACCTCACCATTGTAATGCACTTATTTTAATAATGAGAAAATAGAGGCTTATTAACTTAAGAACTCGCCCAGTTTTATGCAATTGGTAAGATACAGACAACGACTGTGAGATCAGTTTAGTATGACTCTAAAACCTAAACTATTAACTAATTTGCCTATAACAAAATAGATTGTCATAATTTCAGGACTGCCTATTTAAAAAAAGAAAAGGGAGAGCTTCCCTATAAAGTAAGGATAGTTACATGAATAAATGGAGATTCATGAGGGTAGACACTTGTTTCTTTGGGTAGTTTGAGACATCTCAGATTCCTTACCATCTGTTTGAACCCGTCATCTTTGCCTCTTCGATTGGTTGGTTTTGTTTGTTTTGTTTTCGGGGCTTTTTATATGGTATCTCTATGAAATTGGTCACAGGTGCTTAACACACCATCGCTCAGTTTGCCTGGAATTTTCTTTAAGTGTGAGAGCAGAGTTCCCGTAACAGCCCCTGTGCCTTAGCTGAGGCTGTCCCCCTCACCTTCAGCTGTGCTTGGCTTTACAAGAACAGTGTGATTCTACCCATGTTGCAGACCAAGCAGGAAGAGAGGCTGATCCCTTGCCCAATTTTTAACATTATGTTTCTAATCTTTCTCTCCCTACCTCTCTCTTAAATCAATAAAAAAATTTTTTTTAAAAATCAACTACTAGAAAAAATAGTTAAAGAAATACATTTTTAAAAACACGTGGGCTCAAAAAAATCCTGACATGACATTAGTGGTAGCTGTGTTACTCTGGTCTTGTAAAGTATTTTTCTTACTCTCATTAGAATAAAGATGAACTAAGGCCTTAATCATACTAAAAGTCACATTAAATAGGCTTTTTTTCTCTTGCCTTCCTATAAAGGAATGTCTAATGTGTTAATCAGTTTATTTCTTGTCCCCTTTTCTCTGTGATAGGGAAAATATGTCTAATTCAGAAGACTGTCCAGCATCAAAGTTTATTTTTCTCCTTGAGTAATTGCCAACTTGTCTTACTCCTTATTGCAGTATGAGGATTTTGTTTTACTGAATCAGGGTTGTTAACCCATCAGGATGTTTTTTCTTTGTAACCTTTGTAAGGAGTTATTTAAACCAGACCTGAGAATTCCAAAGGAAAAAAAAATCCTCAGAGACTTTGGCTTGCAATGAAACAGGATTGTCGTGTTTTTAGTGTTGTCTGTTTTGTGTTGGGGTAAAAAATAGATCATCTTTTTGTCCATATAGTCACCCTCTGGCATTATCTCCATCTGGCTGTCTCTACAGCCCTGGGCCTCTTAGCTCTGACTAAGTGTGTACCAGCAGCTATTAATAGCTGAATTCTACAACAGTCTGCTGTCACAGATGGAATCTGAGCTTCTGAAGACTGGGACCTTAGAAACTCATTACAAAGAAAGCAGTCCATTCTTTGGCACTTAATGCAGTTATGCTATCTATAAATAAGGACCATTTAAAAAGCAATATACCAGCCCCTGCTTCTCATTTGTGGACATCACTTATTGATTTGGTCCTTGATACATAAGGTTCTCTTTTATGATCTGTGGGTCTGTAGTATCAATCCAAACACTCAATGTAAAATTGCAAGAGAATGTCTTTATTTTAGAAAAAAGTAATACTGAGCTTGAAAGAATACTAGAAAATTCCACCATAACAAAGAAAAAGGGGGGGGGGGACTAAAAAATGTGCCTCATGGATTGTAGAATCCATGAAGATATTGTAGCAGTCCATTCAGGAGAGGGCTGCTCCTTAACTCCCTAAACTGTAACCATTGCAGGGCCCAGGGCCCCTACCATGAAAGAAAGCATCCTGACACATTATCACACACTCACACTCACACTCTCTCATAATCCAAATATATTCCTGGAAACTCTCAATTCTTTTCCCCTAAGCATGGTAGAGATTGGTTCCTCTCAAGGAATTGTCTTAGTATTTCTATTTAACAGTATAGAAAGAAGATGGAAAAAGGGATTAAAGTCTATTTCTGGACACTCTTTCTCCGTGATCCCCTTGCTTCCCCAGTATTTACCAGGAGAATTAAAGGATTTATTAAATCAGATTAACTGCTTGTGTCATCTGTTCCACACTCACTAATATTAGAAATGCAGCAAGGCCAGGATAGTGAAAACCCAATGTTGTGCATAGAATTGATTATCAATACTTGTAAAATGAAAAGGAGAGATGTCCTTTATTTTCTCATTACATTAGTATGTAGGTTCCATGAGGACAGGACCACATTGGTTTTGTCTCCTGCTCTAGCTGCAGCATCTAATACAGTAAATATATTTGAATAAACACATAAATATGCAGAGTTAAGGCAGCTTGCAAGCTCTTGAAAAGAATTCATATAAATTCCTTTTTAGCTCTATGCCGTTTCTCTTTTAGTCTCATGTCAGTTTTTACTATCCATGCTGCCTTTTTTTATATACATGTACCTGTAAACAGAATTTCCATACACAAATCTGTGGTACTTGAAAAATTATTCTCATGGCAAATAAAATAAATTCATATAGGAATATAGTTTTTACACTTGAACTAGATTGGAAATTTTCTCCCAATAACTGTTGGGGTGAAAGTGCAGTATAGTATAATGATCTTTGTCAACACAGCTAGTTTATTCCTTCCTTTCTTTATTCCGATTATATACATAAGCCCCTATGACGTGCTTGGCACAAAGATACAATAGTGCAGTGGTTGGCAAACTCATTAGTCAACAGAGCAGCAAACTGCGACTCATGAGCCGCATGTGGCTCACGAGCTGCAGTTTGCCGACCACTGCAATAATGAATATGACAGAAAAAAATAGTCTTGATTTTGTGGTCCTAGTAAAGTCTATGAGAGAATGGGCAGAACGTGGAAATTCAAGCAATTTCAATAAAATGTAATAAGTGCCAAATTCATTTCAAGCAGCTATTGAGCACCTACTTACTATGAGTCAGTCTCCAGTAGGGTTGAAGAAATGAAGTATACACATATTAATAACCATGTATTATTAGTATATATTAAATAGCTATGTGAGAAAATGGAAAGATATTCCAGGACAATAGGCAGTTCATTGAGAAATGTGGTGTGGGCAGAGTGATATGACTATAGAGAAAAATTCTGTGAGTTGGAGTCATCTGTGACTATTCATGGAGGAAGGAGAATAGCAACTGGATCTTTAGGAATGGAAAGGATTTAAATAGAAGGAAAAGGAATTTCACAATAAATGAAGTTTTAAAATAACAATAGCAGAGGGAAAGGGGTGGGGAAGGTAGGAGAGAGTAAAGCCATAAATGGTGATGGAAGGAGACTTGATTTGGGGTGGTGAACACACAATACAGTATACAGATGATGTCTTATAGCATTGTACACCTGAAACCTATATAATTTTATTAACCAGTCACCCAAATAAATTTGATAAAAAGAAATTTAACTTCAAAAAATAATTGCTAAAGTTGCTGAGTTTTGAGTTCTAATAGAAAACAAAACACCCGCCAATGTACATCTTATTTGAATCCCTTTGTGATGCAGGAAAATCACTTCTATTTGATTGGGGGTGCTGAGTTGGTCATTTTTAAGTCAGTGCACTTGTGATTTCATTTTATTTTCCTGATCTGTTGCATCAAGTGGGATTTACCTTAGGTTAGAATTCATACACAATACAATATATAGATGATATATTACAGAATTGTACACTTGAAACCTATATAATTTTATTAACCAATGTCATCCCCAATAAATTCAATTAAAAAATTCAAAATTCACAAGGCAAAGATTATAGAAATTGTCCTTTATCTCGCTGGTCCCCGAAGAACTCGTTTTCGTTTTGGCCTCTAACATGCTAGATAATGTGCTCTCAAATGTACTACTCCATTAGAAGAGACCCAGGAAATTCTGGCCAGTTTCTAAGTTAACCTACATCTAGAGGACCCATTCAGATTTTGGAGGCTGGGGAGATGATGATTAAGAGAATAATCTTTGGGTTCAGAATTCCTGCCTTCACATCGTGGCTCTGCCACTCTTTGTTGACTTGAGCAGGTTACTGAATCACTCCCAAATCAGTTACTTTAACTGCAGAATGAGACTGTTCAGAATAAATTAGATAATCTGTATATACTTAGCATGCTGTCAGGGGTATTGTTTCAATGAATGCCAAGAACTGAAAAGGAGATGGTGATGAGCCTAGAGATAATTTAGAGTTTGGATCTTAGTTTGTGATGAACTTATGGATCTGAATTTTATAGTTTCCAACTTTCTCTGCCTTCTTCCAAGTTAATCTCTCCTTACATCCATAACCATTGAAGATTCCCTGAGCATGAGAAGGGTTCTTAATTATGAAAGGCCTGTTCTGAATTGAAGAAGACAACAAAAACTTTGTGACTGCTGTGTCAAGAATATCTTACTCCATGTGATGAAAAAAATGGATATGGTAAATGCTTACAATTTTACAGCACATTACAGTTTTCAAACCACCCTGAAATATACCATTGCAATTGACCCTTCCCAAGAATTGGTGACTGGGCAGTAATCACTTTTTTTACAGATAAGAAAACTGAGGCACAGAGAATAACTTGATTCAACCCAAGTTACTCAGCTAATAAGTGATGGAGTCTAAGTTTGAATCCAAATATTCCAACAAGTCCATTAGTATTTCCACACTTCTCAAACTTCTATTTAGAGCAATATAACACTTACATTACAAAGACAAATGCAAGCAACTGCAAATTGATAGACCTCAGTGTGGTTAGTAATGTCTGAAAGTACAAAGAGTAAAATGAGAGACTTTATGGAGATAGCATAATTAAACCAAGCTTTCTAGGATACCAGAATATTAGGAAATTCTATGTGGGGGTAATTTCTGAATGTGTGTCTGTCTCCTGAACCAAAGGGGGAAAAGAGCTGCTTTTCCAGCACCATGGACAGCTCAGCAGCTAAAGGGTTGTTCCGTGTGCAGCCTGAACAAAGTCCTGTCTATTTGATAGCATCAGCTCTGTGAAGCCCAGGGGAGCTGACCTGACCTTGCAATGCTCACTCGTAGAGGAACGTAAATTTAAAATGGCATTGGAGTTGCATTAAATGCTTATTCGGGAGGTTTCATTAGTGTCAATAAGTATGACACATTCGAAATTATTGATTTTTTTATTTTTCTCAATTTAGAACTGGGAGAGGCCCAATTAATTACTGCAAAGTGCCTTTACACAGCTTTCTCTCTCTCTCTGTTAAAGCCCATTTCAATAATTACCACAGTTGAGTTTCATGAATCTAGTTGCTTTAGTGCACAACCCTCCTCCCCCAGTGTTTTTTCCCAAACTCAGCTGTTCAATGTATGGCTACCCCTCCTCTGTGATGATAAGGACCAAATGGAAATCCATAGATGCTAACTAATCCTGCAGCTATTGAAGAAGGGGCCCTATGGAGGCAAAGAAGCTGACTCATAAATTGGAGAGAGTAGAACACTGCTGTTGTACAAGCTATAGCTTCCCTCATTGACCTTAAGACCACAAAGGTATCCTGAGGAACATAAACTGAGGCAGCTTGAGTTCTGGGCACCGTTCCTACAGTAATTTTTTCATGCAATGGATCTCTGATTTTTAGTGCTGGGATGGGAGGATGAGACTAACGCTGTGGTCTAAGCTTTTGTAATAGATTTAACCTCACATTCCATAAGCTATTTTTAATCATCAGTAAATTGTGCTGTTGTCAGATTTTACATATTTATATACATCCAACCCAAACCTGGCTTTCTGTGACTTCCTGTGGCATTGGATAAAGGGGAATCTGTGGCTCAGCTGTTTTAAAATGAGAAAGAGGACAAATGAATTCATTGAGAGAGAGCTTGGGGTTTGTGCCTGGGTTTACTTGACAGGACCGTCAACCCCCAAAGAGTCAGGCAGGAAATGGATTCCCAGGCCTAATTCAGATGGCATTATAGCATAAGTTTGACTGAATCTTTTCCAACTTTACTTTCTAAAAATATCCAGAAATTGCTGTTATTGCTTCACATTATTAGGCAGAAAATTGAGGAGGATAGGGAGTAAAACTATCTCAACCTTCAGCTTGAAAAGAATGTGTATGTGGCCTGGCTAATTGAATTCATTTCCAGGATTTTTAACTTTCAAGGATATTAGGGACTATGATATTAGAAACAAAATTTCCAGATCATTTTAAAGTTAATCCCAGAAATTAAACTACTTTAAAGATTCCTTCTTCTTCTTCCTCACCTTTTACTCTTTATGTATGTATCCTCGAAGTTAACTCTCTGGCAACAGAGAGAGTCCACCATGTGCAGTGATGTGCCAGCTGTCAGATAAAATCTCCAGATTGAAACCAGAACGGAAGGCTGAGCTCCAAGTTGGAGAAGAAGCATGTGTGACCTCTTGGTTCAGATGGAGGAAGTGTCTCCAGTCTCCTTCACCAAAAGACTCAGCTTTCCTTGGAGATAAATAGAAACAAGTCCTTTGTTCTCAAAAATATATGAATGATGTTTAGTATTGGCTCACTTCTTCCTATGAGTTCTAATTTGGGGGGCTGTATTGCTTTTAGTTTCTAGGATGTTCTATTAGACTAGGTTGCAAATGAATAGGATTTCTGTGCGTGTTTTACTGGTGAGGAAAGAAGCTTATTCATGCATCCTTTTAGCAAATGTTTTCTGCATGTCTACCAGGCACTGTTCTAAGTGCTAGAGATAGAGCATTGAGCAAAATCAACAAATTCTCTCTCTGTTCTCATAGACATTATATTCTCATGGGAAGAAGGATAAAATAAATAAATAAATAAATTTACTATGGCCCTGACCGGTTTGGCTCAGTGGATAGAGCGTCAGACTGCGGACTGAAGGGTCCTAGGTTTGATTCCGGTTGTGGGCACATCCCCAGTAGGAGGTGTGCAGGAGGTAGCTGATTGATGTTTCTCGCTCATGGATGTTTCTAACTCTATTCCTCTCCCTTCCTCTTTGTAAAAAAAATCAATAAAATATATTTTTTTAAAAATAAATTTACTATGAAGATATTAGAGCAAGTTCAAGATAGAATAGAGAACATGGGCAGTGGGGAGTCCACATTAAGTAGAATAGACAGGAAGAAGGTCTTGACACCAAGACTTAAATAACAGAATGGCACTAGGGGGGAAATCTAGGGGGGAAATGAGGACTCTCAGAGAAGAATTAGCACATGTAAAGGCCCCGAGGCAGTAATGTGCTTGGAGTGTAAGGAGCAGAAGGCCAATGAGACTTGAGCATAATGAATAAAAAGAAAGAGTGACAAGAGATGTAGGCAGGATACAGACCGTGTAGAGGCTTAGACGCTGTGACAAGGAGAGTGATTTTATTTTGAGGTTTGGAGTGCTGAGAAGCAGGGAATGACATAATCTGATTTATGCTTTCCAAAAGATCTCTCTTTCAAATTTGTGTTTTCATCTGCAAGTCTTTAAATTGGGAATCCTGACCTGTTCTGGCATATTACTGACTTGTTATTTTACAAACTTCTCTTCTTGTAAAATAAGCATATTTTAAATAGTACCCAGCACAGTGCAAATGATTGGACAGCCATATCATTTTTGCATGGACTCATTTTCTAAAATGTGAGACCAAGTTTTACATGCCATGTAACATTTAAAGGCCAAGCTTTAGTCTGACCCAGGCCACTGACTTACTGAGTGTGCTGAGCAAAGCTACTAAGCTCTCAATCTGCATTTCCGCATTGGTAAAATGGGAATGTTGGTACCTGCTTTGCTTACCTCTCATAAATGTTGGGAAGGTCTAGTGTGACAGTATACTTGAATATGCTTTTTACAAAATTGAAGGGCCCAGAAGCTAAATCCATTCATGCAATAAGCATGTGCTAAGTATGGGCCACAAGTGATCTACATAGGCTTAATAATAATGGTTGGCATTTCATTAGGTGTAACTAAGTGTTAGGTGCTGTGCACTTTTTAAATATTTATATATTTTATTGATTTCAGAGGGGAAGGGAGAGGGAGAGAGAGATAGAAACGTCAATGATGAGTGTGAGTCATCGATTGGCCACCTCCTGCATGCCCCATACTGGGGATCCAGCACAGTCGGGCATGTGCCCTGACTGGGAATCGAACCATGACCTCCTGGTTCATAGGTTGATACTCAACCACTGAGTCACACTGGCCAGGCTGAGATTTATTTCTTGAGGTTCTGCCAATCCTTATGTTTTTAATCATTTGCAAAGAATCTTATTGTGACAAGAGGAGACCTCTCCACATAGCCCACTGAAAAATTATGGAAACAAAAGATCTTTATCTGACAAAACAGAAGAAGCAGGAGAGCAAGAGCTTGATGCTGAAAGTGATGAATCAGCTCAGACTTGCAGAATTTTTTTGGCCCCAAAATAGTTCCTTTTCAAAATATGTTATTCAGAGCAAGGCCTGAGCAAGAGAAAGAATTAAAGCTGATTTCCAGCTGGAGTTTTGTGCAGGGGAAGAAAGCCTACATTGATTTGTAGGCATAACTGACCTTGGTAGGAGTGTTCGATCTTCAAATGAAGAGAAGGCCATCTGTGGGTTCTTGAGAGTAGGGGGGATGAGATGACATAATCACCCTTTACAGCAGGCTGTACTTTATTCCTGTTCAGACACTTTTAAAAGTATGGTCTCAATTCAATCTCAGATAGTATCCCTATGTACAGGGGATTCAAAACTCAAAGATTACAGGGTTGGCTCAAGGTCACCCCAGGCATCAGTGACAGAGGATGGACTAAAACCCAGGCGGACTGAAGGGTCCTAGGTATCTCCTGACTTCCAGGCCAGCACCTTTTCTGTTGGCTCCCTGTTAAACAGTGTCAGACTGCCTTACTTGCTCTGTGATCTTGGCCAAGTCACTTAGTCTCTCTAAGTCTCAGATTTCTCACCTGAAAAGTGGAAATAATGAAAAACCATCTTTGAGTCACTGATAACACTGAATAACCTAAGATGCACAGGGATAGAATCTGCATATAGTAGGTACTCAGAATATGTGAATTTCCTTGAACCAGCCAGGCTGATATTGCTAATGCCTCTCAAAGATATTTTCCATAAAACTGTAGTGGGTTATAAATCTCAGCAGTCTCTACGTGGAATGAGGGTGAGGAGAAAATCTAGACTATCAACCAAGTGAAGGGAGGCGGAAACTGAGTTGGAAGCACTGTAAAAATCCCCATGATTTTCCTGCACCTATTTTTTTTTTTTTTTTGGACACATAGATGTCCTTAGATTTCAGTTCATTAATGCGTGGCTTTGTTCCCTGCCTTCGTGTACTTTGAAATCCAGTGGGAAAGATAAACCTTAATCAAATATTGCGGAAAGAATATAAACTTCCAAGTCTGAAGGCCTCTTTCTAACAGAGTCATCTTAAGCTGTGTTGGAATAATCTGGCCTAGCCTTGTGTGGTCTAGGAAGACTTCCCCAAGGAAGTGACCTTTAAACTAAGGCTTGGGGGTGAGGCAGCCATCCAGATAGAAGGAGCAGCATAAATCAAGGCCATGGGGCAGAAAGGCAATCATCACGTTGGAGTAAAGGAAGTGGGACTGAGTAGCGTGAGTAAGTGGGAGGATGGCATCAGATGAGGCCAGGAGAGAAGTGGGGACTGGATCAGGGAGGAAAAGCTTTTGTGGGGTTCTAAGAGGGGTGAGGGTGTGTCAGATGTGATGAAGGCAGAGCCACTTAAAGGGGCATGTACACAACTCAGATGACTCAGTCTATCCTCTTGGCAACAGTCTCTTAACTCCTAGCCACAGGGAACGATTTAAGGAATCATGAATCTGAGCGACTAGCCAGGGAGATGAGTACATTTCCTTCAAGGTCAAATATGCTGATAGGAACCCACCACACAAGCTGTGCCTGTGCATGTGGATTTATATGCTTTCAGTGTTTTCTTAGAAGCAGTAGAGTACAGGTGGGATCCTGCTGATTCTTCTTCTTCCACAGTTTTTTCCCTTTTTATATGCTTATTTGTGGACTCATTTATTCATTCATCAAACATATATTCATAAGTTAATTTATAATCTAGTTGGAGATATAAGATGTAGTCAATAAATTACAAGATTGAAGGAGGTGAGTACCATAAAATATAAGAAATGGAGAAGAGGTTTCAGAGGAAGAGAGGATCACCTCTAGTTTGTTAGGAGGAGACCAGAGGTGGACAGTGATCTGGAAAGGATTTATGGATGAGGCAACATTAGATGTGAACTTGAAGGATGCAAGAATAAATAGGCAGATGGAGGGAGAGCAAGGAAAGAGAGCAATGAGAGTGAAGACAGAGGAAGTATAGGATAAATGGAATAAAAAGTCCAGTTGAATTTTAACCTCTGTGAAGGAAATGTCTTAGAAGAAAGGTGAGGGTCAGGTCTGAGAAGCTGCAAAGGCTTCTAAACAGAGTTCCTGGATTTCAACCATGGGAAGCTATATGCTCTTTTCAACTGGGAAGTGGTGTGATTAAAAGGTGAGGAATCAGCTGGGGGTGAGGAGTGCGAGATGGATGGCACATGAACCCCAAGCCTGTGGTCTGAATCCACTGAGCCCAGATCTTGCCAAGCATAAGTATAGCCTAGAGCAGCAGTCACCAACTGGTGGTCCGCAGACCACTGGTGGTCCATGAGGCCCGAAAGGTTGGCGACCGCTGGCCTAGAGTATTAGTATAGTCCCGACTCCCACTCTAATCATTGGGGAGCATGTGTGGGGCTACCATTTTTGGGGTGTTTTTTTTTAAGCTCTCTAGTTGATCCTAATACAGCCAACATTTGGAAACCACCCTTCTATACCATTTCACATGCAAGCCTCACAGCAACCATCTAGGCCAGTCAAGTTGCTAAAAGTACCAGCAAAGTCTTTCTGTGCCTGTCATGGTCATGAACTAGGTCACTTTAGAGGGTGCTCTTGGAAGCCAAAGTCATGATCTGACTTGATCATTTAAAATTGGTACTAATATAAATTATTATGAAATGGGTGCCAGAAACATTTGATTATGTATTAAAGAAATGAGACCACATAGAGGTGCATAAAGAGCCTTCTGTATACACTAAGTTGTTAATAATCACTCTGGAGTAGTGAGCTAGGGGCTAGGGGCAGACTTATTTTACATGTTTCCATATATTTAAAACATGTTTTAAAATAAGCAAACATTGCTTTAGTCATCATAAACCCTAGTTAGAGAGACTTTTATTTATTTTTATTTTTTTAAATACTTTTTTTTATTGATTTCAGAGAAGAAGGGAGAGGGAGAGAGAGAGAGAAATATCATTGATGAGAGAGAATCATTGATCAGCTGCCTCCTACATGCCCCCACTGGTAATTGAGCCCAAAACCCGGCGGTTCTCAACCTGTGGGTCTCCTAAGACCATCGGGAAAACACAGATATTTACATTACAATTCATTAACAGTAGCAAAATTACAGTTATGAAGTAGCAACGAAAATAATTTTATGGTTGGGGGTCACCACAACGTGAGGAACTGTATTAAAGGGTTGCGGCATTGGAAAGGTTGTGAACCACTGTCTTAGGCTTTCTGGTTGATGATACTGAGAATGTTTGCCTTGGGAAAGGACAACATTTGCAAGATTAAGTACCTTGAATGTCACTCTGATTGAGTTTTCAGATGACTCACAGCTGGGAGGAGGAGCCAGAACTGAAAGATCTTGGCAGTCTAGATTGATGGGCCAAATCTAAAAATAACACGAATGCATGGGAATCGCTGCAATATCTTCCCTGAAGTCTGACAGAGCCACCTGCATGCAGGCAGGGAGGGGAGTGGCCCTTAAGAGCAGTTCATCAGAACAAGCCTTCAGGGTCTTGGTTAACTCTAAGAGTGAGTCAAAAGAATGCTGTGGCTGCCAAGAGAAGGTGTGTTTGGCAGCATTAACAGAAATCTGTCCTTTGATTCTTAACTGGTGGTATGCATCAAAATCACCTAAGAGTCTATTTATACATACAGACTCAGTCCCAACCCCACCCTAGCCTGACTGTATTTCAGTCCCTGGGGAGGAAGGGTTGGACTAAGCACATGGAGTTTGGATACACTGTCCCCATATAGGCCTCTGATTTTTCAAAATTGATCTAGATCAAGGGAGGAACAATCTCAGACTCTTTCATGTTAGAGGATCTACAATTTTTAATGAATTTTTGAGAATCATGTTAAAAGAAAATAATTGCCTGTGCTTTTATTTCTGATTTTGGAAGTAATTTTTGGACAATATTAGTTTTCATTTCAATTTGCCACCTTATTCAAATTGGTTTTAAAGAAAATCATTTGACTAAAATTAGGGTCATGTCATACGCAATGTATTGTAATGTGACTTCTTCATTTGATATTCCAATAGGAACATTTTTCTGTTCTTCAAGGTGATTTGTAATAGTGTGTAAACTGCCCATTATAGGATATGTACCAAAGTTAACCAATTTCCTATTATTGTATATCTTTTCCCAAATATTTCACCGTTATTAAACACAACATACCAGCATGTGTGGTACTGCACTTTGAAGAGGAATATTGTTGACTCAGTGGAGTGGCCAGATTGGTGGAAATTTTGTAATCTTGACATAAGGAACAGCTGAAAACTGTAATCCAAGTAATATTTTGTGGGGTTGGATGAGGTGGCAAATATCTTCAAAAATTTTCAGGGAAATCAAACAAAAAGAATTCAATTTGTTTTGCTAGCCTCAAATTGGGTAAAATTCCAAGGAAGCAGCTTTAGAAGAAGGTAATGAATTTTCAAATAATTATGTTTTGAAGGTCTTGCCTGCCCCACCCTTGGGGATGCTGGAGAGTGAGTTAGAATTTGTAAATGAAGTAATTGAGATTAGTGTTGTGATGTAACCCCCATCTTTACAAAGGACGCCTCAAAAAAGGTCAAATTATGGAGTCATTTATTAAAAGCCGGCAGCATACGAGAGAGCAAAAGCTCTCCAGACCTCGCAGCCCCGAACAGCTAGCCACTTCTGGCTTATATGCAGAATATCACAAAAGTATTGATTACATCTTTGGGTCTGGAATGAGGAACCTGTTTCGCGAAAAAGCATTTCTACAGAAGCGAAATCGAGCAACTTAATTATCTAAAATATCTACGAATCACTGCATCAACAGAAACACATTATCTGGGACCACCTGGGCAAATTTAAAATAATTATGCTGTCCAGATTCTGAGATCACTGAGTCTGTAGCTGCCTGGGTCCCAGAGGAATGTGCTTCGATGACCAGTGAGATCACAATCAATGGGATATTCAAACTGCCATCAAGGGAGTATTCAATCATATATAAGTTCAGAAAAATCAAAATAACTTTTAAATGAGTACAGAACCCAAAACAGCAAGGTTAAAATATTAAACAGCAATTTTTACCCGAGTATAGTTGCTACCATACTTCATTAGGAGATTCAAATTTCTATTTGGGGGTGAGGAGGTGGGTTTAAAATGGAGTCGAAAACTCCAACAACCCAAGCTACAACCCAACAGAAAATGGGTTTGTTCAGCTAATGGACTTTCCTAAAACAATTTGAATACAGATGCCTTTAGGCAGAACATTTGCTCTTAATTAGCCACAATCCACCCCCCTCCTCATTTATTTTACCTGCCTGGGCTCCTGAAGGCTTTTGAGTTTACCACCTAGTGGATCCTCTCTAAATCCTCGGATGCTATGATTATCATTCATTCATTCAAATGCTTATGGAGTCAGCACTTCCTGTGTGTTGACTATTGTGTGAGCTGCTGGAGACAATAGTGAACCTGACCGAATCTTCTCCCTCAACCAGCATGCTGTGAGAGCTCATGGGAGGGGGTGGTGTTGGAAGACTAAGGTTTAGAAGAGGATTATAGGAACTCAACTACAGGCCTGATTAGACTAGTGGAGGCCATAACTAGGAGTTGTGCTTTGGCTTGCTAAGTCAAGAGTGCTTTTATAACCCATTTCTCAAGGAGGAGGGACCTTCCTGAAGGCACTGCCCTCCTCGCTGTCACCCAGCAGACTGGTGAAGGGAGAGCCAGCTTGCACATCTGTTGAGGATGGTGTGGAGGAGATTCTGGTGCCGCTGGAGTATAAATGGCTTCTGTATCCCCTTCCTACCCTAAGAATGGGTCGTCCATTCAAAGGCAGCAAACAACATTTGAAAGGTTGATCAATTATAAAATTAACATTGTCCAAAAAAAGGGAACTAAAGAATTTAGAAGGTTTTTTTTCCCCTGTTTACTTTTCTTTCAGTGTATATTTCTAGAGGGGGGTGTTTTACCCAATTCTGTTACCCATAATTAAAAGCATTTATTGAGTGTATGCTTTGTACTAACTAGACTCTTTTTAAGTGCTCTATGTACAATAAGTCCATTCAACCTCATGGTGCTCTCCATTTTTGTAAAGGAGACTGAGGTTCAGAGAGTGAACCCAGCTTGTGCTTGGTGTGCTCCAAGTCAGGTCTTGAACCACCATAGTCTGTCGCCTTTTCCTGATTGTCATGTTCTGTCTTCTCTGCCCTTGCCACTCTGGTCCCATCTTACCAGGACTCTTCCCTCTGGCTCTCTCCATTTCTGTCCCCACTCACTCCTGGATTCTGCTCTTCTTGTGGCTGGACAAAGGCGCCCTTTGCTCACTGCTTCTCCTTCCTACTGCATAAACAAGTCCCCTTATCTTTTGATTATTCAACTATTTGGGAGCCAAATACATCCAGGTGGCAGATTTTCTAATAACCAGAGTAGCAGCAGAGCAGAGCAGTGGAAAATGGAAAGTTTTGATTTTGAAATAGGTGGATTTTTTAAAGGAAGTGCTTTATTGATGCTAAGAAGTTTGAAAAATTGTCTTCCCAAATGGCTCTTTTCAACCCACTGAAGACTCAGCAGCAGCTGGCACTAAGTCGGATTTGTCCCCATTGAACAGAGCAACACAGTGACTTTCACCTCTTAAGCATGGCTGCCTCTTACTTCCACCCAGAAGGCATCTCATTTTTGGAGTGAGATGATGTTAGAAATAAGGTGAGCCCTCCAAGTCAGGGGTTCTGGTAGAATACAAAACACTCGGGAGCCAGGCAGCAAGGCAAACATATTTACTTCTACGTAGAAGGGTACATACACATGGTCTGGAAGTGCATGCACACCAAGGCTGCTTGGGTTTCTAATCCATTATGCATGTGACCTGTCCTTTGCTCTTGATTGGAGCTCAGGCGCACAGTCTTTCGCGATTGGCTACTTCAAAGGGAGGGGTTGGCCTTTGCTGTTTCAAGATGGCAGCCCCCAGGGGAGCTGCAAGCCATGAGGCCAACATGGTGGTTGCCAAGTCATGCAGTTCAAAAATGGCGGCCGTCTAAACTGTTCTTTGACAGAAAAGATGCTTTGTTTATTCTCACAATGATACTTGGTATAAAGATATAGAAAATGGTGCTTGAAGAAGCTACTCCTGAGTTCAAGTGTGACATAATATTCATCCTTAGTCACATTTTCCAAAGTCTATTTTCAAATAATTAAACCCTCAAATTCTTGGTGTAGAACTTGAGTTGGTATGTAGGCTCTGCATGTGTGTATAAAGGGAAAGTTTAAAAAAGAAATAATGGCTAGATCTATTAGGTATTTGCTATACATCAGGCACTGTTCCATACTGTCTATCTATATCTATACATCTATATGTTATTGGACACCAGAAAAGATGTTATCGAACAGCCCTCGGAGTTGGAGGGAGAGGGTTGTGCCCTCCTGGGTTCTTGTCAGTCTCATAAGAAAGATTTCAAATGAATGATAAACAGATAATAGCATTGTAACAAAGCAAGTGAATTTATTAAAAATACACTTGGCTTATAGCATAAGTGGGCCACCCAGCTAATCTGAGCATGTGCCCAATGGGGGCTCAAGGGGTTTTATACCCTTCTTCCTATAGGTTTCAAGGTTCCTCTGCCAGATATTTTGGGTAGCAGATTAAGTTTCAAAGTTCCTCTTTTACTTTGTTGTGGTTTTTCTTGGAATGTTTGTACATACACCTGGTCATCTTGTTTGGCAAGTCCTAGACGGCCAACTGCTTTGATCAATGGGTGAGATAAAACTCTTCCTTTTTTTCCTTCCTCTTCCCCACCCCCTTCCTGCCTTAGCAGTTCCAGGGTGATTTATGTATTCTCTGGTTAGGGAGAAAAGGTATTAATCATTTGCTCTCAAGTGACATGGTTGAGGAAGATAAGATTTTGCGATTCACAAGCTGGTTGCAAGCTGCCCAAACTGTTTGGCCTTGTTTAATTTTCTTGTCTCAGTTTCCCTATTCCACTTGCTCAGAATTTTTTCTAGTTTCTTGCTATCTTGCTACATATATACACATATGTACATATATACATACATACACAGACACACACTGCAATATACTAGAGTTTATTTAATCCTCAGAAGACCTTTGTGAAATTATTGCTATTCTCATAAGTTCAGTTCAAACAAGATGACTTACCCAAGCATACACAGCTAAGTATTAGAACCAAGGCTTCTCAGGTCTCCTGGACTCGAGAATCCTCCCTTCTACACCAGGATGAAGAGGAATGATGGCATTTTGATGCTCTAACACAGGGGTGGGGAACCTTTTTTCTGCCAAGGACCATTTGGATATTTATAACATCATTCACAGGCCACACAAAATTATCAAGTTAAAAATTAGCCTGCTATATTTGGTCAAATATTCAATTAACTCACCCCTAATGCTGCCTGGACAGGGCCAGACCAAATTACATGGCCCACGGGCCGGACGTTGCCACCCCTGCTCTAACAAGTGAAACACCACATACGTAGTTGTTATACCTTTTCAAACCCTTTCAACTACATTTGGATTTCATGCCTACTTGTGAGGCCAGAGAGTCAGGTGTGTTTTGAGCTAAAAGGCAACTAAGATCCAGAGAGGCAATGAGACCTTTCAAACATCACAGAGATAACAAGTTAGTAATAAAAGCCTAAACTTAGCCTAGGTCTCCTACGTCCCAGTTCCTGGCTTCATGCCGATGAGAAGGTTGGTTTCTGATCCCTGTGGTTAAATTGGACAATTTCTCATCTCAACTTCACCAGTGATCAGAAATTCATTTAACAAATATTCACTAAGTTATTACTGAATAGTTTCAGGAACTATGCCAGGCCATAGCAGGGCAGTGATGGTCATTGTAGATCTGTCCTGTAATCATAAAGTTACTGTCTAGTGGGGAAATCAAACAGTTGGACAAGAATTGCTGTAAAGTTTGATGGGCCTGAAGGGAGCAGAGAGCAGGAGGATGGAAACCAGGTCTAAGGTTCTAGAGAAGGAGAAGGGTAGCCAGGTGGGAGTGGAGGTAGAGACAGTTTTACAGACAGAAGGAATATTTTGAGCAGACAGATGAGCCAAGGACAACACTTAACATGGACTAATCCAGAGGAGCCCTAGAGATTTGAGGCCAGCAGCTGAGAAATTGGGGTGACTCCACAGTGAAATCAAAGGGAAGAATACGCCTTGCTTTGCAGATAGCTGCAGGTTCAAATACTGGCTTCAGCCTTCCCAAGCTGTGCAACTTTGAGCCTGATCTTGGATGTCTCTGAGTTTCCCCATTTGCAAAGGGAGATGTAACTAAGTGGTTGCCAGGTTAATCACCAGGCTTGCAAGTATTAAATGCAAAGTATTCAACCCAGTCCCAGCAAAAGGCACCCTGCCCACCAGCTGCTCCAGCCTGAAACATGGGAGTCACCTGAGTCCTGATTTTTCCCTACCGCAGCCCCACACAACAGGTTGGCTGGCAAGTCCTTTCTGTACTCCTCCAGAATATCTTGCAAATTCCTCCATTTATCTCTGTCTGCCTACTACAGTGTGAGTCCAAGCCTAACCTGACCTCCCACCTAGACTAAGAACACAGCACCTACCCACCCTCCCTGCTCCCACTCACAGTCCCACCCTGACCTCAATCTTTACATATCAGCTAGAATGAGCTTTTAAAAACATGCAGTACACGTCATCTTGCTGCTCCAAACCCTCCCCTTGTTCTTAGTAGGAAACCTAAACTTCCTATTAAGGCTGGCCCTGTACTATCTGGCTTCCGGCCGCCTCTTGGCCCATCTCCCACTCCTCGCTCACAATCCCTGCCTACCCTGGCTAGCTGCTTCCTCCTCAGGTCACAGCTAACATACCTCCTCCTCAGAGTGGGGCTTCTCCAACCACTTATTAAACAAAGCCCTCCATCCTAATTTCTACCACTGCACCTCATTTCTTTCATTTCCACCATTGTTACAATTCACCATCAGCTATGTCTTTGGGTGCTTACTAGATTGTCTAGCCCCCTTGCTAAGAGTGCTACGAGAGTGAATTGTTCAGTTAGGGAGCCGATGGATCCTAGCACCTGTAAACATTGTCTAAATTAGAGAAATATAAGTGAGCTGTCAATAAAAAGTAGCTATTGTTCATTAATACCCATCAGAGAGGATGCTATGGTGTGTCTTATTAGGAGCATTCACTAAGAATTTATTTCTGTCCCCATTCATTGCCTCAGTTCCCAAGGCTGACAGCCCAGCAGAAGGCTTTTACTTGATGGAGAAGGGGATGATTATACTGTGTCACTGGCAGGAACTGCCCCCAAAGCCCCTCAACATTGCATTTGTACATGACACCATTTCCAGGCAAATCCTTGGTAAGATTTTTTCTGAGACTCTGGGGCCCAGGGACATTCATCACTGGAGAAGTGGGTGCTCATACACATTTGTGCGTTAGCAGCTGGTCTTTCTGCCTCGAGGATTTTACATTTACAAGGTAATAATAAAAGCGGTATTAGAAACCTGCAGATGGTCTGTCCAATAGAGATAAATGTTGATTACAAACCCCAACATGGAAGTGGGATCGACGAGAAGTGTTACCAGGTAATTTAAGGCCCCTCGCAGATGTCCCTGGAGATACCTTGGCCAGTCAGTTCTGTTTTATTTCAGGGAGGACATAAAACTCTGCTGGTTGGACTTTTTCTTCCCCTGACAGAAATGAGTTGTCATGATGAATCATAAAGGCCAAGGCTGCGAGGCTGGCACTGCACACCAAAGCCCAATTCTCCCCTGTGAATGTGGTCTTTGAACTTGAAATCAGGGTCAAGTTTTCAGGCTCTCATCTTATTGGATAGACAGTGTCTCTCTTACCCTTAGTGGAGGGGTGCTGAGCTGGCTCTTCTAAGAGTGTGCATTTCAGAGTCTGATCAATACTCAGAAGTAGAAAAATGAGGGACAAAGCCAATGACAGAGTAATAATTTTCAGCAATTTGATTCTCTAAAACAACACTATCCAATAGAATTTACACTGGTGATGGAAATATTCTACGTCTGAGCTGTCCGACTTGGTAATCACTCAGCACATGTAACTGCTGAGCACTGGTGATGTTGTCAGTGCAATGAGGAGCTGAACTTTTAGTTTAATTTAAATTTGCATGGCTGCTGATGACCACCTTGGACAGCAGAGGAGCGCTAAAATCTAGTCTGATTGGAGGAAGAGTAGCTTTGATATGCAGGACAAAAAGGCTGAATGGGAATACCTAGGGAAAGGTACCTTAGGGGTTTTAACCAAGTGGCTGGGAGGGCATGTACCATGGTGGTTGAGTACACATACGCCAGTGTGTGAGAGATCTGGGTTCAAATCCCAGTTCTGCCAAGCTTCAGCTGTGTGATCTTGGGCAAGTTACTTACCTTCTCCCAGATTTCCATTTCTCATCTGTAAAATGAGGCTAAAAATAGAACCTACTTCCCAGGGCTGCTCTACATCTTAAATGAGATACAATCTGAAAGCACAATTCTGTCTTACAACATTTGGTATAGTATCTTTTCATATGAAGATGGACCTTCTTTTGTGTGCCTAAACCCATACTGGAGCTGCTGATAATGAAATGAATTTGTGGCCTCTGCCTATCAGATCTAGGTCCCAAAGCTACATATTTTGGGGTCCCAGCTTGGGTGAGCCCACTAACAAAGCTTTCCCCTTGAGACACAGCCACTATGCATAATCTGTTTGGGATGCTTGGTGAGCCAGTAAGGTATCCTTTAAATAAAATGCCACTTTCAAGTCAATTCATGTTTCTCCAGTCATATGGAACTTAACCATGTTCCATTGCTTTCAATAAATTCCTTACAAAGGTTAATACCAACACAGGACTGATGAATAGGAAGGCTTTGGCTAGCGCAAAAACTGAAGTGTGTTCGATGATGTCACTTTTCCATTTTCTGCCTAAATTATCTTCTTAGATAAATGGAAGAGATGTATCTGCTTTCCATTTTCAAAGCCATTGATTTTTGCTGCAATTAGAGAATGAAGAGCTAGACCAGGCAAGATTCTTTCCTGCTTTTAAAAACAGCCTTCAAGGATCCCAGCTGTTGTATGGGCTTTCTCCAGTGCCAAGGGTAGGGGGGCAGATGTTCCTTGAGTCAGCATGCCATCATCACGGGGGGCATCTGAGGGGCTACTGAAAGGTCCGCAGATTACTTCATGCTCAAATAACTTAGGGTCCCCATATGGGTTCCCAGTCTTCAACTTGCCATGTAACGAGAGCTGTGGATATTTCTGAACACAGTTTGACCTGCATTCTATTGATCTAATCATCTGCCTAAGCACTGTCTGCAATTAAATCCTTCTCCTTGCAATAAAGTTAATCTCTCCCCGACACACAAAATCTGACCCTCACAGCTGGAGCAAGGAGAATGGCTGTTGTTTTTGCTACCATCTTGGGACCTGAGAGCTTTCTTCTGAAGGCTGGAGCAACTCCTGTGGCTTGGGAGGTGGCATCCTCCCTGACTTAAGGTGTGACAGTGCTTTTCTTCACTTCTAGATACCTCCACTAGGCTGCCTTGTTCCTGCTCAGCCTCATTTCTTCTCCACAGCCCAGCAGGGGGTGTGAACCACACTGCACATTATGCTCTTCCTCCAGCAACCTGCTGTCGTGTGTTGTCAAGGCTGTTAGCACACACTTTGCAATTACTCTGTGGCCCCTTTTTGTTCCAGCTTGAAGAGATTAGTGTCCGTCACATAAAGAATTCAGTTTGGAAAGGCCACAATCTCTGCCCTACCTTCAGCTCAGTCTTTCTAAGGGACTTCTTTTGCTTCTCAACAGACCTGATTTTGGCTTTCTAAACATTAGGAGATTCTTTCATTCACTTGGCAAATATTTATTGAGTGATTAGTCACAACCCTGGCTGTCAAGATGTTTACACGATTGTAACTGGGAAGAAAGCCCATTTAAAAGGCAAGGGTCAGCAGTGGGGGTGGGAGGAAGGCCAACGGCAGGACCTTGAACTTTGTACACAGGTGACTTGGGTTCCAGTTCTGATTTTGCAAATGCTAGTCATGACACCTGAGCAAGTTACTGATCTTCACTAAGCCTCAGTTTCCTCATCTTTAAAAATACAAATAACAATGCCTATTTCATTTGGGCTTTGTGAAGGATAAAGTAAAATGATGTACCTTAAAATGTCTATAACAATGCCCGGCACGTTGTAAGGGCTCAATAAATGTTAGTTATAATTGTCACCTTGTTTAAATCCTCACAACTGTATGAGCCAGGTCCTGTATTTCCCCCCACTTTACAGATGGGAAAACTGAGGCAAAATAATTTGCCAAAGATCACATAGCTTACAAGTGGCAGACTTAAACACAGGAGTGCCTAATATTCACATTTCTTACCATTACCCCAGGCAGACTTAGCTAAGCTTTTCTTATATTTTCAGAAGCTACATATATCATGAGGTTATTGAGAAAATTTGCTATTTCTGTTAATGATGACTCAAATTAAGCCACATGACTTAGCTGGAATACAACATTTTTCAAACATTCATTCTATTGCAGTTTTTTCCTCCTGGTATCCAGTGAGTACTTCTCTTCACACAGAGAATTTTTATTAAATGCCTAACTAAAACTGGTTGGATTCTCACTTATAACAGTTTTCAGTTCTGAATTTAAACTTAATGATGTGTTGAAATATTAATGACCTTTATCTTTAAAAGTGTCTCCATTGTACTAAAGTTAGCAACTGTAGCTGATAGTACCCAGCACTGGAACGTTCTCTCATACAAGGCGTTTGCTGGGGTTTGAGTCCTTCTAAGGGTGGGTTTTATGCAGCCCTGACAAATAGACAAAGTAGGAAACGTTTGCATCACAAATTGCCTGGGGATTTGGTCTCCCAATAAAAACTTTAAAAGTGCTCTAATTCAAGCTAAGTAATAATAGCTGTAAAGCATTTAGAGGAATTGACAGTGTTAGGCATGGTCTCTGGTGTAAAAATATTTCTGTGAAGTAGCATTTGCATCATATGAGCTAAGTTCATTCCTACTCTCTCTGTGTATCCTACCTGCTATTGCATGAGCATTCCTATGGCTCTGGTTTTATTGATGGGGATAGTGAAGCAGGAATAAAATTTATTTGAGGCTTAATTCTAATAGTCAGGTTGGACTCCTTCCAGTTTCCCAGAAGTCCTTTGGGTTCAAAGCACTTGCATAACTCATGCTGGCTTCTGAGCCTTGAGGCATAACAGAAGGTTGGGTCTCTTTTTGTGTGTGTCCTTTGTGGAATGACCTTGATACAGACTTGTCCCACCCCCACTATGACTTGCAGTGTCCAAACTGAGGAACAATTGTTTACCAGCCTGCTGACAGAACCCTGCTTGTAGGAAGTCCCATGTCTTATCTGGCTAAATAACTGGGACCATATGTTCAGGGTCCAAAGCTTGGGTTTGTTTTTTGTGTTGTTGTTTTTTTCAGAGCAAGTTCAAATGTGCCTATTTGCATCCACTGGGGATATTGAAATCCAAACCCAAGTTCATTTTCACGTAACTCTTTATCCTCCCTTGGATTCGGTACTTAATATGAACTTTGGCAACAGATGGAATGAGATGACATTCCAGGAGCATTTACTAATTCTTTTGTGCTTACAAATACACACACATAGTGATCATTTGCACTCAAATGAAACTTCCAGAGGCAGGCAGTGCCCTCAGGTATTCATTTGCCACCCCCTGTTGAGTTCTCGGGTAGAATTTAATTATCCAACAAATTTGAGGGTAGCTGTGCCAGATGTTGGGTGTTGACCCAGAAATTTAAGATGGAAGGATCTGATGCATCCCAGAGAGAGGAGGGAAAGCAGATTTGAGAGGTGGGACTCTAAAAGGGAAAAAAAGAAAAAGAGGCATGAAACGGGGTGGGGGGGGGCTTGAAATTTGTGGTGATTTCCTCAGAGCCAGATGGTAAACCTTAAGCCCCAAGCACCACTAGACATTTGTGAAGGTCATTGAGGAAGGTCCCCGACCTCTGTTAGAACCTCATAGTTTAGAACCAGTTGAGGACCCAGCTTTTTGTCTGTTCACAATAAAAACAAAATTATTCTGTTGACTTGAATGACAGACACATGCAGCTGCTCCTTCCTCATTCCAGCATGGTTTATGGGGGCTGCTTGGAGCACTAACTAATCTTTGAATAACAGAGAAGTTATTGCAATTATAATTTGTTATTAATAAAATGTGTTAATAGTATGACATTGATTAAATGGGAATTCTCTACTAGGCCCTGTGCTAAGCACCTGTGCATCCCTTTGGTTCTCAGAACAACCTTATGCAGTAGAAAATTGTAATTTTCCCATTTTGTGAAGGAGTGAATAAAGCTCAGTCTTACAACATCATTGCTTAAGGTCCAACACCTCATAAAGAGGCAGAGGCAAACAGCCTGACTCCATAGCCCATGCCTTCCCCCATCATCCTCATAGTTGAACTTGACTTCCCAATGGGAGGGAATCTGCCCTGCTCAAAGGTCCCACCCAGTAGGGGCCCTATTTTGTACCCTGTATCATCCCCACCCAATCCAGACACAACTGATAGAAACACAGCCAATCAAAAGGCTGGCTTGTGATGGCTGATATGGCCTAGAAACCCCACCACCACCACCACCACCACCAAAAGAAAGAATGAATGAAAAAAAAAGCTGAGCCTACCAGATTCCTTCTCTTGGAAATTGAGATTGATAAATACCATCAAGTTATTTAGCTTTGAGAGCTTAAGATGAAATGAAACCATGAGATCTAGTTGGGCTTATGAAGTAATGGGGCAGTAGTGATGAAGAGTAAGCAGAGCAATTCATTTAGTTGAGAGAGCATCTCAGTACACAAATAGAGAAGCAGAGGGGTCATGAGAAAAGAAAAAAGTAGCCAGTAGCCACGGATGCCCAAACCTGGATGCTTTTCTCCTTCCAATCCATGGGGATTCTTACCTTATATAGCTGTAAGGGTGGACTGAGATAATTTATGTAAATCACCCATCAGAATGCCTGATATGCAGTTAAGTGATCAATACAAGTCAGAGCTATTATTATGTTCATTATTAGTAGAACTTTAATGTGATTTGTCTTTTATTTGTAAGATACAAAACAATCTCTCTTTGCCAACTTACCAAGGTGCATGAAGCTAGGCTTTATGAAAAGCCGTGTATTTTCTTTCATCATCAAATTGGATTCCTTAATTGTTATAATTTATAATTCAAATTTCAGCTTATGATTATCTTACTTTTCCTTCGGATCGATTCCACGCCCACTAATGAACTATCATGTCGAGCAATGGGGAGCTATTCCCATGATCTGTTTTCTTCCAATCCCCCTTCAGATGCTAATGAGAAGTACCATGGAGACACCAGCCATTAGTATACATGGGCTGATATAAATCATGGACTATGGATCATTGAGCATCTTTGTTGTAAAACAAATGGCCTGTGGTCAGTTAATCATACAAAGAAACATCTCCAGGGTTTCTTGGCTTTATTCATAACCCCTAAATCCGTTTGCAGTTTTATAAACAGAACATCTGTTAAAATATGCAGAAATTACAGTCACAGTCATTAGCAGAGAGCTATATAGCTTTGGCAGATTTTTTTTTACAAAAAGCTTTTGATGGTAATCTTCTCTTTCTGTGACCCATGCTTTACTCCCATTCTTGCTGAATCTCTTTTGTTCCTCTATTCTTCTGGGTTATTGCACTTTAAACCCAGAACTGGCAAGTGGGCATGTGTTGTCCCAGGGTAAGTTAGCACTGTGCCATTCTGCAGCATAGCAGAGTAACTGTAGCTCAGCCATAGTCCCTTGCAAAACCATCTATTTCTGGTATGCAATATGCATAGCCTCAAGCAGCCAGAAGGTGAGAAACCCTAATTGGTTTCACACCTTTTATGGACCTTGGGCTCTTGCAGGGCTGGCATTTAGCCAAGAGTAAACAGAGCTCAACACCAACACCACCCCAAATTTTTCTCTCTCATTATCTCTCTCTCTGTTAAAAATTTTACTGTGTTCATATTTAAATTAGCTGGTGCAATTAACCTCTAAAACAGATACCAGGAGAAATATGGACATCGCCAGATAACAAGATTTGATATAAGAATCTAGCCACCTCCTTGTCTAGTGAAGAAACATTATTTTACCTAAGAACTGGGGAGTAGGTCAACTTTATTTAGCCATAGTTTTTTTCTTTCTGCCATGGAATGGGCATCCGCAGACATTCCCTACAGAAATGGGAAAGTCACCTCTGACTGTTCAGTGTGTCCATTACCTATCCTTATAGATAAGGTTTTATAAAGTCTCCGACAAAGTCACTCTGGTTGAGCCTGAATAGATCTTTCTAAATGAGCCCACCAGGAAAAAGAAGACAGTGCAATACAGTTCCCAGGAGAGCAAACTCGGGGTTAAGACAGACGTGGACCCAAACCCCAGATCTGCCCATTGTTAGCTGTGTGCCCTAGAAAGTTCATTCTCATAGCTGCAGTCTCCCATCTGTAATATCAATGCCTACCTCATAAAGGTATAGAGAGGTTCAGAGAGAAAACCCAGGCAGAGCTGCTAGCCATGTGCTGGCCACATTGTTAAATGCCAAGTAAATAGTTGTTGTTCTGTTATTTGTTATTGTTTTTGATTTTAGTACCAGGGATTGGTTAGATTATGTTAGGTGTTGATTTTTAACATCAGTGGAACTTTTTTTTTTTTAAACTACTTAAGTAATTTAATTCAAGCATTCATCTGTACAAGAATATTTCCTAAGCACCTGCTCCGGGTTCAGTATTTTGTGTGTCGTATGGAGTGTGAAGATTTATCCTCCCACACGGCTCCATCAATAAGGAGCTCATGGGCACAAATAGCATAGAACGTGTTGCGGGGAAGATGCGAACCAAAGACTGGAAGTTGTGGGTAAGAAAAATAAGTGACCACTGGGGAAGGCTTCATTGGGGGATGGTAGGAGAAGCCGGGGTTATACAAGAGGCTTAACAAGGTTAAATTTCATTGGAAGATGAAACACCAAAGCCAAATGAAGGCAACAGAGTGGAAAAAGTTGGGATAACGTGGGCAAGGAACTGGCCAATTTGCCTTCTAGGGGAATCAAGAAGGATTGGAGGGTAAAAGCCAATTAGAGGATCAAGGCCAGACTCACCAAGCCCCTGAAGAAACTGGGGGATGACAATTGAAAGCTCCTGAGAAGGCGGCTAAAAATAAGACACTTTCGTGCTCTAGGACAGAGTCCTTACTGGAGGGGCGACTCCGAGGGAAGATTAATGGCTTGTTTGTTTCCTTGCCTGCACCTGAGACAAGCTCTGGTGTTCTTCCATATTCCTGGCATTTACTGGCACTTGTGGCTGGATAGGTCCTGCCAACGTCTGAACTCCAGGAGCTAAACTCGCGCATCTTCCGGCAACAGCTTTCTAAGCTTTCAAATGGAAAATTGCCATTGTGCGTTGGAGTCCAATTAAAGTGTCAGGCTTTGAAACAAACAAATACAGATAACAAAGAGGGGGATAATGTTTTGAAATTAGGTTCTTGGGAGTCCACCATTAATTTGGAGCAGACAAGGCTACTGCTTGATGACAGTAATGGCTGGTGGCAGGAGGTGCCCAGCAGATAGGTCTCTGTAAGCACGCGCTCACAAATACATCCTGTTATACTCAGCACGCAGGCGGCGTCTTTCAGCTTTACAGCTCTTATGAACAGTAATCCCTCCCGAGGCCAGAAAGCTGGGAGTGATTGTCCTCCTGCTAAAAATAGAGAAAAGAAACAAAGCAAGAGAGCTGGCTTTAAAAATCCGGATGGTGAGTTCCATCTACACAGACCCACTGTATAATGCTCAGTACACACAACCAACACCATGGCATAATTAAATAAACTGTGTAAATACCCAGAGGCTGTTAGTGGGGGGGCTTGTGGAAATGAAAAAATTAGCGATAGTGGCATGGATTTTTTTTAAAGGCAATTATTTGCTTTATGTAATGACAAGAATCCACAGATGGTGCAGCCTCAAGTTCCTGAGTGTCTGGAAAGCCTTTAAAGCAGGATCGTATTCACACTACAAACAATAGCTGACAAGGATGTGTGTGGGAGCACTTTATTCTATTGATTGCGTTGGAACAGTGCCTGTTATCCTAGGGATCATAGTGGATTGTCTCCATGCTGTGAAAACACAGAGGGACTCGGCCAGTACAGCTCAGTGGTTGAGCATCAACCTATGAACCAAGAGGTTCATGGTTTGATTCCCAGGCAGGGCACATGCCCTGGTTGTGGGCTTGATCCTCAGTAGGGGATGTGCAGGAAGCAGCCTATCAATGATTCTCTCTCATGATTGATGTTTCTATCTCTCCCTTTCCCTTCCTCTCTGAAATCAATTCACACACACACACACACACACACACACACACACACACACACACACAGAGCAGGGATGTTGAGTTAACAGAGTCAACTCCAAAAATTCAAAATTTTCCAAAGAGTTTAGCTGATTTCATACTTCTGCCTATGGGATGGGAGCATGGGCTGGTAAAGTCAAATGGATTGTCCCCATTGCCAGTGGTTCTATATCAAGTCACTCTCTCTACTACAAAAGGCCAGAGTGCACCTTGGGTAATGGCAGTACGCACAAGGTGAGTGTACTCACCAGGAGTCAATGACCTAACCAAGTAAAAATGCGTGTGCTTCCTGTCCAGGCTTAGAAACTGTAAGAGAAAGATGCCCTTTGGCAATAGTAGCTACCAACAGAGGCTTCCTAAATGTGGCCTGATTAGTTTCATTTTTACTCTGGGCTTGTTGCTGGGACTGTTCAAATTGTACATCTGTTCATTCAGCAAATCTTTATTAAGAATCAGCTAAGCATTTGTTGGAGAAATAGTTTGTTCCATGGGTTAACATTACTTTGACCTCAGGGATCGTGTCTTATTTGCCTCTGTTTTCCCTGGAGGCACTTGGCACAATGCATGGCACATACGGGGCATTCCATGAATGTAAATGGGGGAGAGGGGAGGAGCACTCTGATCTTTGCAGACACCAGAGCAGTCAGGTGCCAGGAAAGTGGCATTTTATCTCCTAATAACCTAAAAACCAAGCCCTTAATAACAATTGCATTGCACCTAGTGAGACCAGGTGGGTACGTTCAGTTCTGCTCACTCCATTCTTTTTTTTAAAATATATTTTATTGATTTTTTTATAGAGAGGAAGGGAGAGGAATAGAGAGTTAGAAACATTGATGAGAGAGAAACATCCATCAGCTGCCTCCTGCACACCCCCTACTGGGGATGTGCCCGCAACCAAGGTACATGCCCTTGACTGGAATCGAACCTGGGACCCTTGAGTCTGCAATCCAACGCTCTATCCACTGAGCCAAACCGGTCAGGGCTGCTCACTCCATTCTTTATGTTGACTGTCTTTTAAGGTGACTTGGCTGAGGGACAGTTATGTTTAGACTTGGGAGCATGGAAGCAGACCACTTGAGTGCACCCACTTCACCAGCACATGTGGACTGAAAGGGTGCCCTTTGGTTTTTTTCATTTCTCAAGTTAATAAGATGATGAAGCCACTGCATTTCTGAAATCCTCTTCAGATGTCAGATCATTGCAATGCCATTCTTATGGGGTGTTACCATCCATTGGTGTACCATCATTTGAGTCAGCAGCAAAAACCACTGAATGAATGGCAGTATAAGAGGTGAAATAGAGATGCTTATTAGGCAGCTGAGTGTCATAGTGAAATTCAGAGTGGTAGAAAGTAGGGATAGTCTGTGTGCATGTTTATACCCAGATGAGCATGCGCATAGATAAAAATTACAATAACACGGGCAGAGCATTTATGGTATGCCAGATACTGTGCAAGTAATTTTGTGTGTTTTCTCATCTTCTCTTTTTAACAGTCTTTATGAAGTGGTAATTTTTCACTGGCCCCATTTACAGATGAAGAAACTGAAAATATGCTCATGACCATGCCGCTAAGAGTCCATGATCCTGATTATGTATATTAAACACAACTGGTTAAAAGAATGGAAGTCAGTGGACAGTTGATTGGATGGAAATGAGAAATCATTCCTTCTTGCTCCCCTTATTTTCATTCACACAAAAATGTGTAGGGGAGGCAGAGATAGAAATCACTGTTTGTTTTCTCGGTGTTCCTGCTTTAGAAATTCATTCACTCTCATTTGATGGCTTCCCCGTGAAACCAATATATTGGATGAGTCAGTGGTTCTGAAAAAAATTCTGAAATTAAAATGAAACTACACCATATTAATGTGGTGATTAGTCACATCACTAAAAAGAGACAATTTGTAAGGACTGTTTTCAAAACCCTAAGTAGAAACAGAAAGCAATAGGCTGTGCAAACATTTGGCAATGGCATTTGGTATTGGAGGGAATCATTGATGCAATTACCTTTTGATTTTAACCAAATTGGGAGCAAATATTAGCTATTTTCTGCGTGTTTTTCTGGGCTTAACTGCTGAAATACATGAGTTATGTACATTTCTGGGAAGCTCTGTACTTGTCTCTCTGATTAGAACTAGAAAGGAAGTGGGCATTCACACCAACCCACTTTATTTATAGCTCTGCTTTGGCAGGTTTTTATAATGACTACTCAGTTGTTAGCTTAAGTTAAATGCTATTACACTTTGTCTGCAACTGTCATTGGGTGAAAATATCTGACAAAGCGTGGGTCTCCACTGACAAATGCAAGACATAAATTTCTCACATATCTCATTGTAATGAGTATTTTTGAAAAGGCCTACTATTTTCTGTGCACAGTTTAAGTTCTGTTTTATTTACTAATATGAATAAGTAAAGAAGATCAATTTATTTTAAGTAGGAAATTGGTTACCAGTTAACAAAGGAAGACTAAAGGTCTCTATAAAGAAAATGAACTAACAAGCAAAATAGAGACAGACTCAGAACAGGCTGACAGCTGGAGGGGAGGGGGGCTGAGGGGAGGTGGAAGGATTGAGTAAAAAAGATAAAAAAGAGAAAGAACTCATGGACACAGACAGTGTGGTGATTGCTGGGAGGAGGGGGGAAGGAGGTAGAAGAAGGTATAGTGGGGACAAATGGTGATGGACGAAGACTTGACTTGGGGTGGTGAACACACAATACGGTGTACAGATGATGTGTTGTAGAATTGTGCACCTGAAACCTGTTTTGTTTTGGCAACCAGTGTCACCCCAATAAAATTTTAAAAAGGAAAAAATAAAGATCTTTATGAGAATGTCAAACTATTTTTCAAGGTGGGTTGCAGTCATTAGCCATATACAGAGATCATCCTTTTGTCCCAGTCCTATCTGTGAAGTTAAGGTGAATTAAAGTCCAATTTCATTGGTCTTTTTGGGGTGGAGAGCTATTGGACAGAGATAAGCCAAAATACATTTCCTATAGCAGTATTGCACAAAAGGGTGCTCAGAATTTCTTGAGACATTTCATTCATACTAGGATGGTCTCCTAGGTACCTGTATCTTTTAACAGGACCCCCAAGTGAATCTGACGAAGTATGAGGACCCCTGAGCAAACTGATCTCCTGTGTTTGAATACAATGATTTTTAGCTCTTACCTTTGTCTAGGCATTGAATTTGCAGCCCAGGCTAGCTCTGGAGGCAGGAAACTGAATTATTTTAGCTCAGGTGGCCACTCATATCCTATACACTCCTTATCGCTGATCCTAAATATCCATCATTTGATTAAACTTGGGAACAGGTGGCAGTGTTGAGTGATACTTAAGAGCACAGGCTCTCGAGCCAGGCTGCCTGGGTTTCAGTCCCAGCGCAGCTACTTATGTGTTTACACACAGTTGAGCACGTGTGCTCTTAGACAGTTGCTGTGTGATCTTAACAACCCTTAAGCTTTGATTTCCTCAACCATAAAATTAGGATAGCAATAATAACTGACTTCATAAGGTTGTTATGGGTATTAAATTAGTTGATTAAATGAATGAGTCCTTGGATCCACTCATTTTATCTACAATCACTCCCTTCATTATTCCATCCAGTTGTGTGGCTTGAAACACTGTCTCTGTGCTGACAAATCTCAAATTCATATCTTTAATGCAGTCCTCTCTCCTGAACTCCAGAATTATTTATCCAACTGCTTCTTCAGAAGCGCCACTCTGGTGTTCAGTAAAACATCTCAGACTTAATATTTACAAACCGAACTGATCACCTCCTGAACAAAGCTCTTCTCCCGGCAACTTGCTCCTCTTAGTCCTCAGGCTGAAAACCTGGGAGCTGCTCTTGCCTCACACTCCATGTAACACACCAGGAAGTTCTGTCAGCTCTATTTTTAAAATCTCTCCAGAACCCAGTCTCTTTTTGTCACTTCCACTGCTACCACACCCTTCTGGGCCACCGCTCACATGCATTGGTGTAACTGTCTCCTGCTTCTACCCTTGCCTCTGACCCCTTTCATACAGTAGCCAGACTAATTTTTGTAAGAATTTCGGTCAGATCATGTCCCTGTTCAGAATCTTCCAACGACTCTCCAACTCACTCAGTGCAAAGGGGTCATTATGGTGGCCTGGAAGGCCCTGCACCATCGGCCCTTCAGTTTTCTCTCTGACCTCATTCCTATGTTTTCTCCCTGCTCAGCAGCCTTCTTGCTGGTGCTTAAATCACTAGCCCTCAGAGCTTTAGCACCTTCTCTTTCTTCTGCCCATACTGCTCTTCTCCCTGCACAGTTTCCTTACTTCCTTCAAGTCTTTGTTCAAGTGTTTTCAATAAAGTCTACATTGGCTATTTCGAAGTGCAATTCCCATCCACCTTCAAATCTTCTGATCTGCCTTAACTGATCTTATTGTTTTCTCATAGTCATCTTATAACACAGTAAATACTTATTTATCAATGTTGCTGTTTATTGTATATATCTCTCTCTACTAGAATCTATACTCCAAAAGGATATTTGTTTTGTTCCTTGCTATACCCCCCAAATTCCTAGAATAGTATCTGGCATATAATAAGTATTCAAATATTTGTTGAATGAATGAATGCATCAACAATTTGGAATTGACTTAGAACCTAGTTTATAATTTCCCACAGGTTTCTGTCTTGGCTCAAGCTATTTCACATTTTTTGTCACTGTATTAGTCAGTAATCTTTCATTTGAAGGGCTAACACATTCTGCTAAAAATTTGCTTAATAAAAAATTTGACACACACAACATAAAAGTTCAAAAGAATACTAGCTTCAGGTGAGGCTTGATCCAGAGCTCAGCTATGTTGACAGTCTCTCTGTTTTGCTTTTTATGTAGACCCAGCCACTGTTCTAGACTCTCCATTTACAGGGGGAAATTAGCTCCATAGTGCAGGGCTTCCCAGCTCCTGAAATCCTTAGGAAATATCTCCTAACATCTTATGAGGTCTGTGTGGGTTCTGTGCCCATTCTAAAACCTATTTCCTATATTTAGTGAGATGGGATACCTGATGAACTTAAGCCAATTAGGTCCTAACTTTCATGTTGAAGGGTGAATTTTACGTGAGGATGACAAGGGGAAAGCCAGGGGACTATTGGCAGAGGAAGGGAAGAATGGTTGCTGATAAGACAGCCGTTGAGACTGTTGCTGGTATAATAGAAGTGAGTACATGCTTATTAAGTTGAATATGACAGCATAAGGTTTGGGAATTCAAGCCAAAATAACATATGGAAGAACTGATGGATTTCTTCATTCATTCAAGAAGTAGAATAGCATCTGCAAAAGCACAGAGGTATGAAAATGTTTGACATGTTTGGAGAGTTGCAAGGAGTTGGTGTGAAGGGTGTGAGAGAGTAATACGTTTGAGTCTTTTCAGTGTAGCAACAAAAGTCTGGATCTAACTCTCATTGGTCCAAATGGAAATATTTTTTTTTATGCCTAAACCAATCGCTGTTGCTAGGGAGATGGAGTATGCCAAATAGCTCAGGCCTTAAACACATACATACCAGGTTAGACTGAGAAAATGGGAAATTAGAATTTTATTAACAGAAGAAGGGAGAATTGGTGCTGAGGAGCAGAAAAAGATCTATCAATCATCTCAGGGCAGACCAATAGATATTAATAAAATTTTAAAGTTACATGACATTGAATGTGGTGATAAGGTGCGATATGATGTGAGAATTGTAAAATTCCATGCCACATCCTTTCAGGAACAACCATACCATTCCTCTCATTAATTTTTGAGTTATACATGTGTCCCTCCAGAGGGCAGAGAAACAAGTCCAGAAAGACAGGTAACCAGGCACAGTTGAGTCCTCCTAGTGCAGGTGGCCTTTTCTTCTTTCTTTCGTCTTTCTTTTGGGGTTTAAAGGATGTTGTTTCCAGTGGAAGAAGCCTAAAAGTTAACTAATTTAAAGCAATGATTGAGACTTTTGTCTTCGCTGCTCTGCCTGTGGATGAGTCTCAGCGAATTCAGAATTAAAATTTGAAAGCCTGACCCTTGTCCTAGAGTTCATTTTTTAAAACGATGTTTTTAGTTGTTTATTTACCTCTAAATGTTTTTATTGATTTTAAGAGAGCAAAAAGGAGAGAAAACCATTGATGTGAGAGAGATACATCCATCAGCTGCCTCCTGTACACCCGCTACTGGGGATCAGGCCTGCAACCCTGGCATGTGCCCTGACTGGGAATCCAACTGGCAGTCTTTTGGTGCATGGGCCAATGCCCAACCAGCTGAGCCACACCAGCCAAGGCATGAGTGCATTTTATTCAGCCCCCCAAACATCACTTCATTTCCTTCCTCTCTTCAATGCCAAGTAGATGGTGATATGGACAACCATAATATACTACTTTATTCTTCTTGGCATCACCACACTTTTGGAGAAGAAAATGAGGCTGTCTGATGGAAGGTGTTGATGGCAAGGGAAGTGGGGAGCATGAGGATTAACACATTGACTTAGTCCTTGGGAGGAATATTGAGGCAGGGCTGCCTCACAGCTCTCAGTGTGCTCCTGGGTGAAAGTACATGTGGGGGGAATCTCTCTGTGCTGTTTCCCAGGCTCCGGCATGTGCTCATCCCCCTTCACACACTGATCTCTGTTGCCTTGATGGCGTAATTAAGCACTCCCAATGCTCCTGCTCCAGTTTCTAGTTGGTGGGTGTGGAGAGCTGCCCTCACCCTGCCAGCCCCCAGCATGTTCCCTTGTTAAATTATGCATATGCTAATGAAGTGTGAAAAGCAGCCAAATAACAACTCTTTCTAATCACTTAAGGTCCCAAGAGCAAAGGGGCTTTTTTTTCCTCTGTTCTCTTAATTTTGGGGTGATTGTTATGATTTGCAAGCCAATCAGAAGCACAGTTCTCTGGGTGTCTCTCCTCTCCCAGGCCCCTTCCACCAAAATAGGGTAATTGGCATCCTACCTCCAGTGAGACGAGTCTTCTGGAAAACCAGTGACCCACTGTGCCCTTTTCATTTGCATCTGGGGCTGGATAATCCCTAGTTTTACATTCATACACAGAGCAGTCCCGAAGGGCAATTAGCCAGACTACATTATTTCCTGCCCCCTGGAGGGCCCGTGTTTGAGAAGCGCCCCCCAGAGATGGTGCTTGCAAGGCCCTTGTGTTGTGATTACATTTTGCCTTGGCGGTTCACTCATCCTGTCTGAGACTTTTCGAGTCTACCCATTATCCTTACAGACCTAGTAATGTTCTCTGTCTCCCTGATCCATCTCCTGCCTGCCTCTCTAACCCTCTTCTACACCCTCCTCCCCATCACTTGCCTTCTACCATCTTGGGCCATTTAGATTTTTGGAAAGCTTTATCCACAGATCTTCATATAACTGGCCTCTTCCCACCCCTTCAGGTCTCAGCTCAACTATCGCTCCTCAGGGAGGCTAACCCTGACTACCTAGTTAATGTTGAATCCCATCCATCCTTATCATATATCACCCCATCTTTATTCTCTTCAAAGCTCCCATCACTGATACCATCCCGTTCCTTACATTTATTGCCTTTCTCTCTCCTTTCGGGTAGGGAACCTTGACTATCTTCTTTGCCACCACATCACCAGGGCCTACTCTCGATTCCAATAATTTCAGGCTGTTGTTGTTCCTTGTGATTAAGCCCCCCTAGCATATGCCCAGGACACAGTAAATACAATACATGTCTCTGCGTAAGTCAGTGGTGTTTTGCAAGTATCTTAGAGTAGTTTCTCATGTTGTAGTGTAAGGTTTTGTTTCTCTGGCTGTTATTGTTTGCTTCTCCAAGGAAGGAGTTTGTTGCATTCACATTTGTTTTCCATGTTGAACAGGCAAGCTAGATAGACTGTTAATACCGACTGTGTAACTTCACTCCCAAATCATTGACTATGGTGAATATTTTACTGAAAGTTTTATGGGGAGACTGGGGGTATACCACATACTCCACAGTCTTTTTTCTTGCCCCAGTGACTTTCCCATTCCCTGCCCCCCAAGTTTCAGGTATTTCCTCCCTCCTTTTTACCCACACATCCACTCAGAAATCCTCTTTCCCCTCCTTTATTCAGAGAAAATCAGCTGTTGCCCTCAGATTCCACCCTGCCAGCCACACAGAAGTCTCACAGTCATCTGAAACGGCGGCTACGTTTTGTTCCTCAAGCACACTCCTTAGGGATCTGAGTTCATTCCAACATATTTGAATGAATAAATCACAACATAGATGTTATCTTGGTCCCAACTGATCCAAGCCCTTCTTTCATTTTATTCATTTATTCAACAAATACTTATTAATGTTTGTGCCAGGTGCTGGGGACGCACAGTGAGCAAGATTGATTTGCTGATGCAAAGGTCTCTGGGAGGAACTAAGGGGGATGAATGAATGGAGAGGTTTGTGTGAGTCCAATCCCCAAAGCAGAGGTGTGCTTAGTTATTGCAGGGGGGTCTAATTGTAAACCCAAGGACTGTATTTAAAGAGTAGCCTGCACCGCAGATTTTAAAGTGCTTTTCCAAATTACTTAATGCTAAGATTGTGGGTTTACCTGCCAAACTCAACCTCCTTACTTTGGAGAGCAATTACTCTGTTTTTCCCCCCGTCCCCCCCCCCCCCCCGCCCCCTAAACCAGGGTGAGCTAAAGAGAAAAATGTGGTTGTGGAATTTACCTTCATTTCTAAAATTTGGACAGAGAAAGTTGAAGCTGAACTACTTTTTTTTTTTTCCTGAGCTTTGGAGGGATTTTTTTTTCTTTCTCCTCCAGGGCACTAAATATAGCCCAATTCAGTGGAAGCCAGTTTGTAGCTGAACCACATGAGAAAGCCGCAGGCAGCTCCAGAGTTGCTAACACAACAGCCTGGAGGGGGGAGAAGGACAGATTCCCATTGCCAGCTGGAAAATCAGGCTTCCATCACACCTGCTCAGTTTTCACTTTGCCTCCTAGAGATGAGAAAAGAGTTTGCTACTCAGCTCCTTACCACAGTGGCTAGAGTAAGAAGAAATTTAATGGTTGGATCAGAGATGTTTTGTGTTGTTGAAGCAGGACATTATTGTGTGTTATCAGTGGAAGTGGGCACCTTGAGGAAAAGAATTTCCTGAGCCCCGCATTGGAGGATGGGGTTTTGTGGAAAGCTTTATGGATGACGTAAAATTAAGGTGTCTCCCCTCCAAAGTTCTATCTCTACCTGTCCCACCATGAAAAAAAATCCAATCTTGTCTTCAAGCAGGGCCAGAATGAAGGCCGCTGCTCAGAGTTTTTAAAGTCCAGTCCAGTTCAGCATCTGGCTAGCTTAACTTGTGTTCCCAGCTGCTGCACATTGCATGTGGGGTCCATACAGCCATTGCCATGCCACTGCTTAAAGCCACATTACTATGGAGAGAGAACAGCTGAGCACATGAGTGAATGTGGGTCACGGAGCAAGAGAGAACTAGTGAAGGATACAAGAGGGAGGGAACTCTTTGGGGGTTTTAACTTTCCAAGATTTGGCATGCTTCTAATGGGGTCCACCCCCTAGCCAACCCATTGTTCCCCAGGCTAGACTGACAGGCAAGCACCTTCTCTAAGTCACCTCGACTTCGACTTCGCTGTGTGTGTACCCATCCCCTCTTTGTTTGATCCCTTCCCCAGTGATCTGCAGGGAATGGACTAGGGGTCCCTGGGGAGCGTGAAGTTGCAGCTTCCTGGTGAAGCTGCCCTGATGACCATGCTTATAATGTCTGGCCTCCCTTTTGCTCTCTTCCTAGTATTAATATTAATAAAGTAACAATTATACCTGCCAAGGTTTGAGCTTAAAGACAAACACAGAGGTTGGAAACTGGTGGCCCCTAAACTGAACTCTGCCTCAAGATGACTTGTTTGGCCAGCCAAGAGTTGGCCAATCTTTAAAGATTATTAATGAGTTACCAACATTCAAAAATCAGATGATTTTTTAAAAATTTATATTCCCATCTTGTCTTGAAAAATCTGGCCACAGTGAGCACATAAGTCCTTTATGGTCATGGCTCACTTGAGAGGGACTGCAATACCCTTAGGAGATGATGTCTGAGAATTCCAGGGCTTCTGTAGTCCCTGCCCAGCCCACTCCACTCTTAGAAATGACATGGCTGCCACCTGAGTTTACACCCCCAACATAGACCAGGGGAAGGAAAACAACTGAGTGGTTATAAGCACTGTCTTTGTTTGTTTGATTTTTAACATCCCTAAAAGTCAAATCCTAAATCTGCTACTAAAGAGCCAAGTGGCCTTGGCCTTCAACCTAAGAAGCTTTTAAACCTGTAGAGAATTTTTATGAGTTTATTTGAGCTAGACTGATGACAATTGCTGGGAAGCAAAATCTCACCGGATTGAGAAAATGCTCCAGAGAATGGCAGTTCTGCAGCTTATTTTATACATTACAATCAAGGGAGGAGGTGTAAAGGGGTTACATGAAATCCATTGGTGGTAGATTAGGGAGGTGGGAGAACACAAGGGAGGAAAGTCTCCTGGGATTGGATAAAATATAAATGGAGTAGACACTTCTTTTACATTTATGGGTATAGGATAGTTAGCAGTTAACAATTAACACGATAAAAATAACATTGAGGGGTTCTGTGGTGTCTGCTTTGGCCCTGTCAGGGGTCCAGAAAAAGGAGATTACCCTGACATTCCAAAGGCATGTTATCATAGATGTAAAAAGACAATAGACAGGCTCAATTAAGATAAAGATTGACCTTTGTCAGGGAAGACACCGGCCTAGGACATGACTACCTGCTATGACTCGCTTTTATTAGGAAGTTTTCATTTCAGACCATCCTGTGTGGTTACTTTAAGTCTCTGAGTTTATAAGCCCTCCATGCAGGTCTCCCCTGAGACTGTCAAGTCTAATATGTGGCCCCTCTTCCTGTGTTTCAATCTCTTCATCTGAAAGATGGGTGTTTGTATGCTAACTACTTTGTAGAGTTGTGTTCACACGAGATAAACACTGTAACGCATACGCATTAGACTGGGATAATAAAAAGAATAAAGTCAATAACAAGTGTTGTAGTTAGCTTGGTCAGAAAGAAAAGTTTCCTGAGGTGGTTGGATTACAGAAAATTTGAGAGGTCCTCTCCCTTTATTGCTTTCAGGAGCCTTTTCTCTTTCTCTGAAGGCTGCTTTGTAATAAGCAGGAACTTGCTAGGTTGTGTCATACTAAAAGGGGTCTTCATTTTTCCCTCTGCCTGTCTCAGGGGCTGCAGGGAGAGGCAGGGACAATCAACTGGAATCACCCCTTTGACAGTTAGCGAGAAGCATTAACATGGGTAAAGGATTAAAAACAGATGATTAAAAAAGACAGTAAAGAGCTATAAACTAAGAGCTCAGAGAAAGCAGAAGGCAATATAACTATCTTCAATTGCCTGCCAGTAACCTGCCCAGAACTGCGCTGTGGTGGTGGTTAGCAGCAGCTCCTAGGTGGACAGAAGGGCTGTGGCAGCCAGGAGTTTCAGGGACCGGGCAGTGTCTTCCTTATCAGGATGTGGGATAAACAGGAAGCTGCCAGCTTCATAATTGGTATCTGGTTGACTATCTTGGGAGCACTTAACTTGATAACCTGGGTGACCCTCAGTCTTGCATTTAAAGTAGTGTTTACTGAAGCGTGTGCCTCAGAAAAGTGGAGACAGGTGGGGATGGTTCTAGAGTCACCCTGAAGCTCAGAAGTCACCCTTGTGGTGGTGGTGTGGAGGAGGGGGGAGGAAGGGAGAGCGGTTGTTCTCAAAAGTATTCTACACACTCTTGCGTGATTTTTGTTTTCTATTTGCTTCTCTCTTTGCAATCGTGGATTGAGTTTGGGCAGAGAAACCTACAGTCTTAGCATTAGGTAATTTGGGGAATGTTCAATACTCCTGAGGAGAGCTTTCTAGAATCAGCTTTCCACCAGGGTTACTAGTGCTGATGTGATTCTTACTTAATTGAAATAGGTCTGGAAGAATTTTCATTCACAACAAATTTTTCTGGGTGATATGGGAATATCCTCGACATAAAAGTAATGACCATATTTCTAATACAGATACAGCAAAATTCATTCTTTTAGGGGATTGAGATTGTACTCTTCTCACATTTTTAGTTTTAATTACTGAGATTTCATGTGGAATTCCAGAGGGATGGATGGGTGATTGATTGGTTGA
Organism: Corynorhinus townsendii; assembly: GCA_026230045.1. Taxonomy (NCBI): domain Eukaryota; kingdom Metazoa; phylum Chordata; class Mammalia; order Chiroptera; family Vespertilionidae; genus Corynorhinus; species Corynorhinus townsendii. The sequence goes on along the minus strand of JAPDVU010000006.1, from coordinate 148,089,746 downwards.
TTGATTGATCGATCAGTGAGAGAACCATTTTTGCACTTAGTTCCATAATAGATAGATAGATAGATAAGTAGATAAATTTTCAGTGAGAGAACCTTCTTCGCACATAGCTCCATAATACAGACAAAACTAGAAGTAGGCTCTTTTCACCTAAAGAAGAAAATGATAAATTGTTAACCAGCCTATTGTTCTCCTCGATGTTCGCAGTTTTGAGGTATTATAATCAACCTTTTACCATTGCAGAATATCTTCTTTCTTTGTGGGTCAAATTCTGTATATCCAGGAATTACCTGCTAAACACACACACACACACACACACACACACACACACACAGACACAGACACACACACACACACACACACACACACACACAGAGAGAGAGAGAGAGACACACTTCAATCTTCTTTCTGCCTGATATTCTCTTGATGTAATTTGATAAGTTACTGCTGTGGTTCAGCAAGACAGAAACTCGGCTTCTTGCTATCCCTATCTCCCAACCAGATAACGAAAAAATTCTGCAAAGCCCTGGCATGGAATCACTGTTCAGTGACTTGGTTCTGGGGCTGGGTTTCCTATCCCTGGAAAACCATCGCACCTCTGTTTTGGACTTGCGTATGTGTTGTCTGCAGTCCTGTCTTTTGAATTGCAAAGAAAGGCACCCTCCTGCAAGAAGTTTCTTTTGTGTTAGAGAAATGTCTTTGGAACCCATTTACCCCCTCAGAATTGGTCAACCAGGTACCAGTTATGAAGTTGGCACCTTACTGCTTACCCCCCATCCTGATAAGGAAGACGTTCCCATTTCCTGACATTAATTGCTTTAAAAATAGCATGGTGTTTAACTAATTATAAAAATTATGTGGACTGTGGAAAATAGAAAAAATGCAGGAAAGGGTACATGGAGAAATGTTCAATTACTTATGCTATTTAATCAATAACTGAAGAGAAGATGATAGGTGAGAAACAAGGTATCCTTAAGGCACTGAAGATATGCTCAGTAAACATTTTGGGGGTAACTTTTCACTCTTTATTCTGTGCATATATAGTTTGACAAAATCAGGACTTATGCTATAATATAATTGCACCTGATATGGAGCCTGTCACATTTCCAGCAGTAGCATCTGAAACTCTTCATTTCAGTCTAGCTGAGCCATAAATTAAACCTGGGGATGAGGTTGTGGCCATGTGTGTATCTGTAATGGGAAAAGATCACACACATGTCATTAAGTATTCTTCTGTCACACGACTTTCCGTGGCTGTGTAATAATCTACCATGTAAATGCACCTTAACTTACCCTAGTTTCCATGCTTGGACACTGACTTGTTTCCACTTAATTTTGCATATTGGGGGGAAATATCCTAAAAGACACATTTGAGTCAGAATATGTGATGCCAGTTTTAAGGAATTGATAAATTATCCTTGACACTTTATATCCACATCCCCCCACCTTTTCTTTCTGCCTCCTTTTCCATCTTCCCCTCCCTAGCACTTATGCTGGCTAGTGTTCTCCCTCCCTTCCTTCTTTCCTCGCTTGTAACATGAAGATAATAACACCTACATCCTGGTGATGTGTGTGAGGTAACTGTATGTGAGGTGGTTAATACAGTCCAGAGCAAATAATAAAATGGAAAGTCAATAGTGTTAACTGTTCTCATTTTTTTCTGAGATGTGGATGAGAATTGGAAGGAAGGTGGTTTGCTTTGACCCTAAAGACTAGACCCTCACAAAACCATAAATATTCCTCTTCCATGCAGTTCAACCAACACATGTGATGCCTTAACCATTTTAAATGAGATGAGAGATACATGACTGACTGACTGAATGAATGAAATGGGCACCAACAATGCACTGCTGTGCTCCAGATGGTGTTGGAGGTAGACTCTGAAGAACAGGTAGAGAAAAAGTTTTCATGGGCCAGCAATTGGGAAAGAACACCTAACTGAAGAGAATGCCAACCGCAAAAGGCTTTTTTTTGTCTCCACAGGGTAGTTCAATCTAATTGTTTTTAGAAACCCAAAATTGTAAAGAATGATGTAACTGGGGATAGATTTTCCCTCCTGCGGTAAAACACTTGTTCCTTTAATGTGAAACTACAATGTATTTTGGACCTATTATGTGCCAAACACTTTGTAGAGCTTTGGAAGAAACAAAAATCTTTTTCTCTGGGATCAGTGCCTAGCATAAAATCTGAGAAACACATGTTTAATAAATATCTGTTGACTAAATGAATCAATTGGATATTTTGCATTTTGAATTATTAAAACCATGGACAATATTTATATAGTCAGGAAAATAACAATGAAATCAATTAAAAATTATAGTCTCTACCTTCCTAAAATTGAGAATCAGTGATTAATTCTCTTTTTATTTTATGCATTCAGCAGGCATGTGAGATTCTGTTCAGGCCAGGCATAGAGCAAAGTTTGGGATGTTGGGAGGAAATGAAGAGTAATCTAATTTGGCTGTAACATAGGATGGGGAGAGGAATATGCCAAATATAAAGGCAGAAAATGCTGTTTTGGGGTTTTTTTGCGTGTGGGTTTTATCCTGGCAAGTTGGGGGAGTCACTTTGGCTAGTGGGCAGGTGGCTTTTAAAATGTGACCCCTGTAGCATCCTTTGTACACCCCCCATCCCGTACCCTTGGGTTTGGCAGAAGTCAGTCAGCAAACTGGTTCTCATTGATTCAGCAGATATTTATTAAACATGTAGTGTTTCTCAGATTTTGTGCTAGGCACTGGTACCCAAGAAAATTAAGAATTTTAGAAAAAAATAAAACTATTTTTATTTGTTTCTTTCAAAGCTCTACAAAGTATTTGGCACATAATAGGTCCAAAATAAATGGTCATTCCATATTTAAAGGAGCCAGTGTTGTACTGCAGGAGAGAAAGTCTACTCTCAGTTACATAATTATTTGCAGTTTGGGGTTTCTAAAAGCAATTAGATTGAGCCACTCGGTGCAATACAAAGAAGCTACCTGATATAGCGTCCAGGCTGCTGGATTCTAACAGAAACCAACATGTGTCCACTACAACTCAGAAGCAGACTTCACCTTTATCCTCACCTGTGTCCAGTTTGCATCTTATTAACCCAGGAAATGTTACTGTCTACCCCAGGTGTTGGACTGCACAGGGCGGGAGGCACACCCTGCCTTATGCCGAGCCTGTAGCATTTCCAGGAGTGGCATCTGAAAATCTTCCTTTCGGTTATGCGGTGCAACCTGGGCCATCACTTGAACCTGAGGATGAGACTCTGACCAAGTGATGTTTATGAGCTGTAAGGTCATTGCAGAAAACAGCAAGGAACATAGTAGCAATAGACTGTTGGCCTCTACGGAAATTATTAATTAAATTTTATCTTCTCCCCGGCATGCTTCAGTGGCACCACTGTGAGCCTTTAGAGCTGGGGAAACTACACCCTGGTAATAACCAGCCTTATCACCAGGCTGGCAGCCATTCACTGCACTCCTTTGTCTGATACCACGCGCGAACCGCAGCATGGGAATCACGGCTTCTGCAAATGCCCAGGTTCAGATCTCATGATAGGAAAGCAACGCGTCAGCAGCGAGCAGAATGATCGATTTTCTGGAAATGAGAGGTGGGCATAGTCCCCTTTCCAGCCCTGTCCATTGCCAGGGTTATCCCCAATGAGCTAAAATCACTCTCAAAAGACAGAAGGAATAGCGATTCGAGTGGGCACTGTGCTGACACCATCCAGAAGGGACTGCTATTTTGGAGTCTCTGGCTTCAAGTGCAGGCTTGACTAGGAAACTCAGAACTGAAATGTCACTCCAGCTACTTTCTTTGCGCTGTTTCCCAGATGGGTTGGCTCAGCCCAGGAATCAAATGGCATTTCTGTTGTTCGTACCAGCTTGCTGTGTCAGCCAGCTGTGCTCACCCTGCCCCACACTGCACCTCCCACACTAACTGTTTTCCAATCAGCTGGCCCCCATTCTGACGACCCACGCAGCAGATTGGAGTCCAGCTCTGGATTTCCACAGATGAGTGGCCCTGCCCCACTAATGGAGATTTAAGCATCTCCGTTTCAGGGGAGACAGCAGGTAGAGAATGTAAGGCACAGATGTGCTTGATTAGATTCTGAGTTTTCCAAATCATTACTTAAACACGCCTTCTGTGGCCCAGCGCCGGATTTTGATGACTGGGCCATTTGCCCCCGCTTTCTATGTTTGAACCACTGACCCATCTCCTGGCTCCGCAGTCCTCTTTGTTATAGGACACTCAGGGTAGAGAAAGTCTAGAAGAAGTGAAAATTGAACTGGAGAGATCTTGACTGAACGCCTGAAGGGGCGGTGCCATGCGCCTCAGTAAGACCAAGAATGAATAAGATACAGTCTCGGGAGAAAGAAAATCAAAAAGTGACAACACTGACAATAGTCATGACAATTTTTACTCAAATTGCCTCAGAGTAGGCTGCGTGTTTGAGGTTGGCAGCACATTGGGAATTACACTGGCATCTTTATTATGGCCTTCCTAATCACATCATGTCCCTGGGATATTCTCATTTAAACATGCTAACGCACACAGTTAGGGTTAGAAGAACTTTATTTTCGACACTGCAGTTTGATAGAGGAATCGGGTTCACTCTGGAATTTGAGGACTATTTTAAGGTGATCTGCTTTATAAAACCTGATAAGCTCTATGGACTTGTCAGGCAGGAAATTGATGCCAAGAATATCTTCAGTGGAGACATCACCAGACCAGAATAGTAAATTGTTATTGAAATGCTAGAACCCAAAGGCTTGCAATTGCCCGAGGAAGAAAAGAAATGGCTTAACCTTGGGAATACTTCTGGTTGTGTGCAATTCTATTAGAAGATCAGACTCTTAAAAGCGGAAAGAGTTTGGACCCCCATCTTGTCCAGCATCCTACCATTTGTATAAATTCCTTCTAGGATCTCTCTGCTGAGTGATCATCCAGTGCTTCATAAAAATCCTCGATGCTGGCAAGTTCAATTCCTCATAGCAGTGCATAGGAAGGTCATCCAGAAGACATCCGGAAGGTCATTCGGCTGTCCGGTCTAATTAGCATATTACGCTTTTATTATTATAGATTAGGCAGAACTGGTGAAAGTAATTTAACCAATTAAGTTTTACGTGTTCTAGCTATATTAGTCGAAAAGACATCTAAATTTCAACATGTAAAGGCTATCTTTTCTTTTCAAAATTATGCATAGGAACATTTTGAGTGGTTTTGTGAGTTTAATAGCACGATGCTATTACTAATTTCAACAATGATACTTTTAAGTTTTATTTACCTGTTCTATTTTGATGAAATATATGTAACACAAAATCTTCCATTTTTAAGTGTACAATTTAGTGGCATTAATGGCATTCAGAGTTGCAACTGTAACCACTATTTCCAAAAGTTTTCATTGCCCAGAGGCTCTGTACCAATTAAGTAGTAATTCGTCTCATGTCCCTCCCTGTAGTCCCTGGTAGCCTCTAATCTATTTTTTGTTTCTGTAAATTTGCCTATTCTAGCTATTTCATATAAGTGGAATAATATAATAATTGCTCTTTTGTGTCTGACTGTATTCACTTAGTGTAATGTTTTCAAAGTACCTCCCTGTTGTAGCTTGTATCAGGACTTCATTCCTTTTTATGGCCGAATAATATTCCATTGTACTAGTCTTTAACCTTCTTGGGCAAGTTTATTTCCTAGTATTTTATTCTTCATTATGCTATTATAAAAGGATTGGGTTGTCTGGTTTTCATTTCCTTTTGGGAGTGCTCATTGGTAGTGTATAGAAAGACAGCTGGGTTTTTTTTGTGTTGATTTTGTATCTTGCAACTTTGTTTGGTAGCCGTCACACATTTTTTGTGGATTTTTTAGATGTTTTTAGGTATAAGATCATGTCATCTGTAGATATAGTTGTGCTTCTTCCTTTCCACTTTGAATGCCTTTTCTTTCTTCTTGCCTAATTGCACTGGCTCAAACTTTGAACACTCTGTCAAATAGAAATGATGAAACAGACATCTTTGTCTTGTTCCTGATCTTAGGGTCAGCTTTCAGTCTTTCACCTCTCAGGATGATCTTACGTATGCATTTTAATATGGCCTTTATCAGGTCGAAGGAGTTTTTGTAACTTCTGTTTCTGATATATTGAGTATTTTTAATATGAAAGGGTGTTAGATTCTGTCTAATGTTTTTTTCTGTGTCAACTGAGCTAATCATGTGTTTTTCCCCTCATTCTATTGTGTGGTGTAGTATACTGATTGGTTTCTGGATATTGAATCAACCTTGAAATAGTATAATGAAGCTCACTTGGTCAGGGTGTATAATCTTTGTAACATGCTGCTGAATTTAGTTTCCTAATAATTGCTGAGGATTTTGTATCAGTAGTCATAAGAATACTGATCTGTAGTTTCCTATAATGTTCCTTCTATGGCTGACTTTGCCTTTCCCACAGGCTACTACTACAGCATTGTATTGGGGAGTGCCAGGCCAATGTGGAAGGATGAGGTATTTGGGGGAGGAGATAGTATATGCAGGCAGGCTGTCACTGGGTGTGAGAGAAACATTATTTGGATAACTTGCATTTTAAAAAATATCATAGCAATTAAAGTTGGTCTCTATGGTTAAGATATTTCAGGCAAAGCTGGATCAATGGGGAGACAATATTTCCTAAAACACATGTTTAGTTGCTTCAATATATAAAGCAAAACTTAAAAGAGACTACCCAAATGTAGTAACAAGCTGAAGGGAAGATTAAAAAAAAAAAGAAGAAGAAGAAGGAATGAACTTTGATTACTTCTGGGTTCTGTGTGTCATTCAGTCCACTTGCTCTATTTTTGCAGACATTTATTTTTATAGTTTGGCTGCAATTCATGATTTTGGTGGGTGTGCTAATACAAGGGAGAATATGACCTGGTTTCCCTCATCAACCACGCACTAAAAGAGGAGACCATTTCCACAGCTTTAATTCAAATCCGGATCATGGAAACCACAGTCAGAAAAGAGCCTAACGCCTGTCTCCGCTTTCTGCGGACCTTTTGAAAAGATGAAATGAAAAGTTAAAGGAGAAAGGACACCGGCTCCTCAGAATTATATCAGACATATTATCATGGAAGGTGCAAAGGAGTTCCCGAAACACAAATGATGGGGCACATGATGGTCATTTTCTATAATCCGTCGTGTTTTCCAGGTCTCTCTCCATCAGCTGGATAATACTCTTTAATCTCTAATGCTGATTTAAAATTCCATCAGAGGGAAGTAATGCATTTCTGTTCTGGAGGTTTACTATGGCAAATGCATTACTAGATTAACTTTATCTTCACAATTTCAGGGGCCTTTTAGGTGCTAAGATGATTTTAAAATAAAATAAAACAAGAATCCATTTGAAAATGTGTTGTTCACACCAGAACTCATGTGTGATGTTTACTGAGGGCTATTTGAATCTGAAAAGCTGAAATGCTGTTCTTTACAAGCAGAAGAGCCTAAAAAGGCAGTAAAAGAACTGGGACCATCCAAACCTTTAAATGATCTGCGATCAGTCTAGTGCAAGCATGTCAAACTCGTGACCAGTGGGTCGAATGTTATACCCAAATGAGGTTTCCATCCTTGTTCTTTTGTGTATTTTGATCTTTGGATAATGAGCAAAGTTGGTTGTTCTTAAACTGCTTGCCACAGAAACCTTTGATCAAAAGAAGCTCACTTGTGGGTATAAATAAATAAAGCAGATGAAGGCGCTGGCTGAGGGAGCGGGAGGAAGGCTTCATTCTTCTCAGTGGCCCTTGAGGGGTTTAGGGCGAGGCCTCAGCAGAGCAGTTTTCTGGTTCCATTATTGGAATGCATTTCACACAAAAAGAATCAAATGCATTTCCACAAAAAGAATTCAGACAACATGGAAGACTATAGACCAAAAAGTTACTCTCCCCATTTACCTCCTCTCCTCCAGAGCTCACTGCCATGAACAATTTGGTGGTCTCAGTATGGATCTTTTCTTTATATTTAGCAATAAATATATGTATATAACTAATTAAATATATAGTTTGGAGGTTTTGAAATATACAGTCTATTCATTTAAATTTCATAGGGCAAGGGCTTTGGTCTGTGTCATTGAATCGTTTATCCTCAGTGTTAAAACAGTGCCTGGCAGATAAACCATCGATAAATGTTTGTTGGATTCGAGACGGAATTCGCCTGCAACTTGCTTTTTTGTGTTTAGCAGTAGGTTTTGGAGATCTTTCCATGTCGATCTTTTTAAAGATCGCATTGTATTTTATAGTATGGATGTTCCAGAATTAATCCCCCCCCCCCCCCCGTGGATATAATTCTAGTTGTCTCCAGTTTTCTACCACAATAAGCAATGCTACAGGGAATGTTCATGTAAATGCCTGCTTGTGTACGTGTGCCAGGGCTTCTGCAAGATGGCCTTCTTGAAGTGTGCCTTCTGGGTCAGAGGGTATGCACATTCTAACTTTGTGTGGATAGGTTCTTGGAATCCTTTCTTTTCTCCTGGAAAATGAGAACAGAGATAGAATTCAGCTTGGGAGTTTTTTATGGGCCAGGATCTGAGGTGTATCATCTCCACCCACATTCCATTGGCTAGAACTCCGTCACATGGCATCTGCACTGTAAGAGAAATGGAGAGACAGTTTGGTGAGCTTCTAGTCTGTCACAGGAAGGGAAGCTAGAAAATGTTGTTTGTACCTCATCTGTGCCCAACTAAAATTTGATTCCTATTGAATGGAAGGTGTGATTTCAGTAAACAACTCACCTGCCACTGATCTTTTGGCATTTACGTTTGTATCCTCTGATATAAATCATCTTCAGGGCAATCCTCTCTGTTTAAACATGGAAGTTTCCAAAAATTTGCAGTTGAATGAATTTTAGCTAAATCTAAGTATGCTTCGGGTCAACAGGTTCTCTTGTAATTGACTTGAAAATGATTGGCAGCGCAAGATGGATCTTAAAAAAAAAAATTAGTAGCACCTGTTCACAAGGGATTTATTGTGTTTAGTGATCAGAAGCTGGGACCTTATCATCTGTCTCCAGGTTGTCAAGTCACTTATCATGGCCTTTGAAATTTCTGTATTGGTGCTGAGCGATGAATGAGCATCAAAGAGGTATTTTACTGCTCATTCGGTAATCTTGGCCATTGACGATGGCCAGACCATGGGATTAAGCCTGCCTCTAGAATTCTGGCACTGGGAGCTTTAGGCCTAAGATATGAGGATGTCTTTGAATGTCCTCCTCCTTCCTTTTCCAGCTGATGTTATCTCATAATAACCCAGCCGGAGTGAAACCTGGTATGGTTTCTATTTATTTGTATTATCCATTACTCGACGGGAAAGCCATCTGTGGATTTTCAAAATGCTAAGAAGAGAGCCCTGTGGAGCATGGATGGCCCCTCATGCATAAGTAAACTCTGATTTTGATTAATAAAGAATGCCACTGCCCATATGGGTCTTTGTTTTCTTTTGAGAAGGTAAACAAACAGATTACTCTCTGCACACACCCCTACCACTGCTTCAGCCTAGCTGAGCTGCTCCTTGTCCCCCAAACACTCCGGCCCTCTCCTGACTCCTGCTTGCGCTGGCACCTTTTCCTGACACCAGCTCCCCTGCGTTCTCTAGTCCCAGCTCCAATGACACCTCCTCTGTGTTGAGACCCTCTCCTCCACATACTTGCCTCCCCCACTTTGACCTGTTGCCCTTGCATTTCCCTCTGACTATAATAGTGTTAGAAAATTTGGAAATACAGAAAAGTATAAAAGGAGAAAAATCAAATGACTTATATCAGACTACCTAGTAACTTCTGTGAATATTTAGGTATACACCTTTCCAATATATTTCAGTATGTTTCCATGTTCATTATATTTAAAGCATGTTTATACATATGTACACACATGTATATGTATACTACACTATATGTATATATATATATATATATATATATATAGTGTGTGTATACATATACACACTTTATACAGTTTTTTACTTAACAGTATATTTTGAACAATTTCATATGTCACTAAGGATTCTTCTAAATTACAATTGACTTTTTTAGTATTCTATCTATGCCTAGGATAATTTTTGAATTATTCTCCATACTTTTACATGTAGGTTGTTTCTGATTTTTGTTTGTTTGTTTTTTTGTTGTTTTTTTGCTAGTATAAATAATGCTGCGAAAAACATCCTTTTTGATAATTCTGATACATTCTTGGTTATTTTCTTAGAATTAACGTAGAACTGGAGTAACTAGGTCAAACACAAGTACACACACACACACACACATATATATATATTTCTAATACTTTTGATGATTTTTGCTGGTTTTATTATAACACTTATCAGAATGAAATAATTGTGTTTACTTGTTGTCTATCCTACTTAGCTCTAAATTCTTTCAGAACAAGGACTTGCTTATATTTGAGTTTATATTGTCTGAAACAGTGCCTGGCCTATAACAGATATCAATAAATATTGAATCAATGAATGGAGGGGAAAATTGACCTGTGGCTCATGACACTTGAAGTTTAATAAGCTAATGTAGATCCTATTTAAGGCAGTATTTCCCAAGGTGTGTTCTATGTCAGTCATTCATTCAGGAAATACTAATTAACTCAGCTGTGGTCTTGAACTATTACAATGATTGCTGACAAAATGTCCTGGTGAGGGAGTTGGACAAAACATTACACAAAGAAGAAATATTGTTTAGCTGTGTGATAACCATGCAGGAAATACATAGGATACTGTCATAGGACAGTGCAAATTTTAGGTGTATCAGAATCACCTGGAAGGCTTATTAATACGGATGGCTGGGCCCCATCCCTAGAGTTTCCGATTTAAAAGGTCCGGGGGCGGAGGTGTGTGTGGGGAGGTGGAGGGGTGGGGGGGAGGGTTGAGATCTTGCATTTTAAATAAGTTCCCTGGTCTTGCTGATGCTTTGTTTGAGAGAGGATAGCTAGGCTGAGACCTCAGGGGTGGGATGAAATATTTTAGACACAGTATTTCAGGCTGAGACAAGAGCAAATGTCTAGAAATAGGGAAAGGCTTGGCTTGTTTAGTTGCTGGGAGGAGGCCAGTGAGACCGGAAGGTACCGAAGAAGAGAAAGAAAAAGTGAAATCATCGGGTGGGCCCAGCCTCAGCCAGCGTCTGGCCTTTTAGGCCGTGGGAAGGAGTTTGGACTATACCTTAATGCGGTGGGAAGCCAACAAGAATTATGAGCAGAGAAGGAATGAAATGCAGCTCATATTTTAAAGACATCAACCTGTCTGTTGAGAGGAGAAACAATAGAAAGTTGATAGCAGGAGTGGTGGAAAGACCAGATTTGGAGGCCATGACCCTGAACTTGAGTGAGAGATGAGGTTGTCGTGAGCTAGAGCGCAGTGGTCAGCAAACTGAGGCTCGCGAGCCACATGCGGCTCTTTGGCCCCCTGAGTGTGGCTTTTCCACAAAATACCACGGCCTGGGTGAGTCTATTTTGAAGAAGTAGCGTTAGAAGTTTAAGTTTAAAAAAATTTGACTCTCAAAAGAAATTTCAATCGTTGTACTGGTGATATTTGGCTCTGTTGACTAATGAGCTTGCCGACCACTGAGCTAGAGCATGACAGTTGGTGTGGAGAAGGGGAGGGAGAGCAGCTATAACTGTTTCACCACCACCCCAAAAATGTTTGTAAAGCACATACTATCACAAATTTAGAACCAGTTCTTAACTGCTGGGCTTTTCAGAGCCTTTAAAATGGAAATGTTCCTTGTAAATCTCTGATATTTTTCCCCAGAGCACCTCCAGGGATGACTATTTCATTGGTTGATAATAATGGTTGAAGCACTCCCCCACCCTCCGTTTTTGAAGGCTCTGGCCTCAGTGGCCCAGTCATCCAGGGAAGGTTCGCTCTGTCCCTGCAAGAACAAGCTGCAGAGCAGGGCAGCCATCACTTTCCCAGCTAATGTTGAGCCCATCTTAGGAGCCTGATGCCAGAAGCACCTGTGACATGGACTGCTAGCCCCAGGCAACTTGTGAATTAAATGAATGACTAGATGACTGAAGGGCCTGTGAGTTCTTTAGATTCCTTCAACAGGTAAGACTAGGGGCACACGTATGAGATTCAAACCTTAAAGATATGAGACACGTCCACACACTCTGTAATATGCCTTGTTTCATGATTACCACCTCACCCTAACTATTTACTGATGGCTTGACATATGAAAGAGGAAACTCGGGAACACGACCTAAGATCATTTGTGCTGTCGCTGCTTCTGCTGAGCTTCGTGGGGGTGTGGGGGGAGGTGTGGTATCTTCTACCTCATTGTTCCACAACCTACTATGTGTGAGACTTTCAGGATTTAACCTCAATGAGCCTCAGTTTTGTCACTCAAAACTGGAAATACTAGCACCCACCTCAGGAAGTGCATATGCGGATTCATGAAGTCCTTCAGGTAAAGAATGTAGTACAACATTAGCGACTGTTACAGCTTGCTGCTGTTGTTAGAAGCAGTGATGTGTTTTCTGCCTTGGTTTTGGTCAGGTGTTAACTTGGCTCTTTCAGCTACTGGAAACCCCAGACCCCTCACTCCCTCCTCACCTGCTCCTTATTGAGGCGTTTATATACTCCATTCTTCCTTCTTGGGGTACAATTTTGCAGGGAGTGTTCTCTTTGGAAAATAAATGATCCTTCTTCTAACCACATGCTAATTGGGAGAAATTTTCTCTTACATTTCCCCCCAGACATCTTGTTTAAATCTAAAAATACTAGAATGAATTTATTTTGGGGGGGGGGGGGGGAGGTGGGTAGTGGAATTTTATTGTTGTTTTTTTTTTTTATCATCAGCAAAATACATTCAAGACTACATCCAAGACTACTGGAGGTGAGGCAGAGCAACTTTTCATGGGCAGATAGTTAGCAAAGACATCCTTCTGCCTACTTAAGGAAGGAGGCACCTGTCTCCAGAAGCATAATGAATCACCAGATTATGACAAATGGAGAATCAGAAAGAAAGATCTGTCCCAAACAGCTGGTCTAGGCACTTTCCCAAGGTGCCTGCTGGACTTGGAAGTTGCCATGTGAGAAATGGCGATCCAGCTGAAGCCATTCTGTGTGTCAGGGTGACTTAATTAAAGTCTTCCTGGTGTCCGTTTGGGAGAACTAATGAGTTTTCTCATATCAGGTGTATCCCAGCACTTCCTATGATGCAATATCTGAATTAACTATCTTCTCTATAAATCTGATGAGGAAACCAAGTTCTAAAATGAATGTATCCAGGGCTGGAAGAATCCTGGATGAAAGCATTGAGGCCAGCATACTGGATGTAAAGAAAGAATGTGTGGTTTTGATGTTTTCAAGTTGGGCACAATTTATTGATTTTGTGTTTTGGGTTGTTTTTCTTGTAGAGATAGAGGAGAAGGAGAGAGACAAAAAAAGTATCCCTGAGAGAGAAACATCCATTGGCTGCCTCCTGCACGTCCCCTACTAGGGATCGAGCCTGCAATCTGGGCATGTGCTGACCAAGAATCGAACCAGTGATTTCTCAGTGCATGATGATGCACAACCAACTGGGCTGGGCACAATTTAACTACTTTTTACAATTGAGAGTAGTACCAATGCCATCAGTAATAAGTCAGATGCCAACAAAAAGGGTTTGATCACTTCCTGCAAAGAATGTTTTTCACTCCGTGTTCTGGGTACGGTTCTTCAAATTCAGGCCTGACCTTAAGGCTCAGAATAAATGAGAATACATTTACTTTATTTCTTTTATGATGTTTGACTTCCTTATGAAGCTTTTCTTACCAGAACAGTAGTAATTCTGAAAATTATCCTAGGACTGTGTGGGAACATGCAATGCCAAACATGGATTTCCTGTGCTCACTCTAGCTAAGGAATGTGGAAGCATTCACATATCACATGAAAACAATGTATTTTAATTTATAACTATGGACATTGGCAGGTGAAATATAGTTACTATTTACATCTGAGTGTCTGAGCAATCTTTTAAAAATTAATATTAGGTTTTTTACAATGTATTAAAAATCCTCAGTATCTATTTAGAATTTAATAAAGGCCATTTATTATAAAAGAGTGTGGGTCACACACTTTAAACAAAATCTACTTGGTCCTTCTCAAACTTCTATTTACAACTATGTGTTTTCTACAAAGCATTTAATCAGTAGCCTCATTAGCTCTTCTTACATTGAGAAGAATAGAATTCTTAACTGTGTTGCAATGAAGTTTGCAACTAAATAAAGTAGCTTAAAGTAGCTTAATATTTTATTAATAGCTATGAAGATCTTTATTAGATTTAGATAGGGCAGAGTACAAACATATGCATATGTGTATATGTGTGTGTGTGTGTGTGTGTACATATGTTGTTTTGTTTTTTGTTTTTCTCTTTAGAGGGTTAGAGATGATACAGACAGACATCTTTTTACTGACATGGTTGATCATCTCTTGAGATCAGAGGGTCTTTCATTATCTTAACCTTAGCAGACACCAAAAGGGCTAGAACCTATGGCCTCTGCATTAAGGTCACTTACTGAGTAGAGATGCATAATGGAGAATAATGAACTCAATCTTGCACATGTAGCAGAAGTGGACAAATATGTGATCAAGGAATAGGGACTCTGGGGGATCAGGGAAAACGAGAGCCCAGAGATGCATGCTTGAAACAGTGTATCCATTAGAGAATGATTAAGTGTCCAGAAGTCATCCTTCGTTGTATAATCACTGATCTGGCCACCCAAGGGGGGGCTCTTGATTTGTGTATTTGCTTGGAGAGGAATGAACAAATAATACCCTACCTACTTTTATGGAACAGTAGCTTTTTCTACTCCATCCTGAAGCCAAAGTTCCTACTTAAACACCTTGGTGGCTCACCTCTTCTCAGGGGACATTGCCTTGAAAGGAGAAGCACAAGGTTTTTGTCACCTGCCCACAGCACTCGCCTCAGGTCCCTGCACCCCACATGCTCCCTCCATGTTATTTCTAATGTCTGTCTGTCTTCAATGTGGTTCATTTAGCTTCGGATGCCCTTCTACCTTTTCTCAGAAGGCTGACTCTGTGCTTATCCTTCAAACTCAAATTAGCTTCTGTCTTCTCCATGCTGAGCTCTATTCTGCGCATCTTCCTGCCTTGGATATCCTCTTTTCCATAAAGTCTCTCTTAAGAATTATATTTAAACTAGAGGCCTGGTGCATGAAAATTCATGCACTGGAGCAGGGAGGCCCCTCAGCCCGACCTGCCCCCTCTCACAGTCCAGGAGCCCTTAGGGGCGTGAGGCAACCCATTGACCAGGGGAAGACAACGCTCCATCACACCTCTGCTGCTGCCACTGCCAGCAGCGCAAGCCTCAGCCGGCCCTGGTTACCTGAGCCTCAGGTGGCCCTGGGTGGCTGGGCAGCCTCCATCTGACGCTTGCCTGCACTTCGGGCCAGCCCTGGGTGGCTCGGAGGCTGAGGGGACTAGGGAACTCCAGAGGCAGGCGCCCTGGCGGGGCTGAGGGGATGGACGCCGCCATCTTGTAGCTGCAGGCGCTGCCATCTTTGAGGGCGTGGCAGTAATTAGCATATTCCCTCCTTATTGGCTGTGAGTGCCACCATCTTTGAGGGCGGGGCAGCAATTAGCATATTCCCTCCTTATTGTCTGTGGGCACCGCCATCTTTTGCGATGGCGTGAGCATCAATTAGCATATTCTCTTTTTATTAGATAGGACTAGATGCCCGGTGCACGAAATTTGTGCAGGGGGGATTGTCCCTCAGCCCAGCCTGCACCCTCTCCAATCTGGGACCCCATGAAGGATGTCCGACTGCCCGTTTAGGCCCGATCCCATTCCTCTCACAATCCAGGACTGCTGGCTCCCAACTGCTCGCCTGCCTGCCTTCCTTCCTGATTGCCCCTAACCACTTCTGCCTGCCAGCCTGATAACCCCCTAACCACTCCCCTGCCAGCCTGATTGCCCCTAACTGCCCTCCCCTGCAGGCCTGGTCACCTTTAACTGCCCTTCCCTGTAGGCCCAGTCACTCCCAACCTCCCTCCTCTGCCAGCCTGGTCACCCCTAACTGCCCTTCCCTGCAGGCTTGATCACCCCCAACTGCCCTCCCTTGCAGGTCTGGTCCCTCCCAACTGCCCTCCCCTGCTGGCCATCTTGTGGCAGCCATCTTGTGTCCACATGGGGACAGGATCTTTGACCACATGGGGGCAGCCATCTTGTGTGTTGGAGTGATGGTCAATTTGCATATTACTCTTTTATTAGATAGGATAGAGGCCTGGTGCATGGGTGGGGGCCAGCTGGTTTGCCCTGAAGGGTGTCCCGGATCAGGGTGGGGCATGGGGTGGCTTGGGCGATGGGCCTGTGGTGGTTTGCAGGCCGACCACACCCCTGGTGACCCAAGCAGAGGCCCTCATATCTGGGATTTACTTATCTTCTATAATTGAAACTTTGTAGCCTTGAGCGGAGGCCAGGGCTGCAGGAGCTTGGCTTCCTCCATCGTCAGGGGCAACTCAAGCCTCTTGCTCTCTCCAGTTCTGTGGTTGCTGCCATTTTTGTTGGGATTTATTTATCTTCTATAATTGAAACTTTGTAGCCTTTAGCGGAGGTCAGGGCTGCGGGAACTTGGCTTCCTCCATTGCTGGGGAAACCCAAGCCTCCTGCTCGCTCCGTGGCCAAAGCCATCTTGGTTGGGTTAATTTACATACTCACTCCTGATTGGCTGGTGGGTGTGGCTTGTGAGTATAGCAGAGGCACGGTCAATTTGCATATTACTCTTTTATTAGATAGGATGGTTTATATTCTTGTGTGGAAGGTCCTTTTCTTATTCAGTTTTGGTCTCCAGCCCTTAACACAGTATGTGGCACATGATAAGTGTCCCGTAAGTATTCTTTGCACAGAACTATAGAAACCTGCATCCTTGCAGTACTTATTTGCATTGTTAGTAAATTATTTTCACTGCATTTGGCCTCGCTCCCCCCTTATGAACAGCAGAAAAGCTGTTCTCATAAACAACCATTTGTTGAGCATCAGCCAAGAGCCAGATCATGTGCTTGGTGCTAATTTACCTGTATTAATGCTCACTGAATTGCCAAAACAGTCTTACCACTCTTAGCCACTGTGCTTTACAAATAAGAAAAGTAAGGCCCAGAAAGGTTGAGGAACTTACCCAGGGACCCTCAGCTGGCATTTCAGCAGGCTGTGTGCTTCCTACTCCACCACACCAGGAAGTCCTCGCTGTGTGTGTTCCCGTTTTCAATCTAGCGCAGTTCCCTGCCTATGCCCTGGAGCCATTTCCATTTCCACCTTCCTGTTTGCTTACCAGACTCTGGGCAGATCCTGGAGCCAAATCACTTTGGATGTTAGTGACAAGGGCATGATTCCAGAGTTGAAGGCTGATGTTTTAAGTGTCTGTTCAGGTTGTATTGATTTCTCCCCTCTCCACTTTGCTCTGGCCATGTCCTCCGGGCAGAAATGTAACAAAACAGGCTCTCAGAGAGGCTCCTTGGGGCCAGGAGGGTCACAGGTCACTGCATTGATGTGCGGGGAACATTTGCCAAATGACAGAGGCTCAACTAGAGAACTCTAAGTGACTTCAGTCAGACGTTGGTGCTATTCCACACATTTACTGATTACCTGCCTGCCTGAACTGGGTGTGGTTTGGCTCCAGGACAATGACACTAGTCACCCAGGCCTTCTGTGAGCCCAGAGCACCTTGACCACAACAATTACATTGTGTGGTAGTTTCTTGTCTACATCTCTCTTCCCTCTGATGAATTTCTTACACACAAGGACTGGGTCTCATGCATCCATTTATTCATTCAAGTCACAATTATTAAGCTAATATTGTGCTTCAAGTTTTGTGCCTGACTCCAGATAGATGGAAATGAATAGAACGGATTAGACCAGAATTCTGTCCCCAGAGAGTTTGCAGACACTTAAGAAAAACTACTCATAAATGGTTATAAGAACTCTTAGGTAGTTTATTCTGCTCTAATTCCCCAAATCTTGGAATGATGAGTTATTCCGAGAAATAATAAGAGTTCTAAGCACTTCGTGCCTGGAACTATGCTAAATGTTTTAGATTCATATCTTATTTAACCCTCACAACTGCTTTATATGGAGATATTAGTACTATTATTATTCCCATTTAATAGATGGGGAAATTGAGTCCTCCTGGCAATGTTTGACTGAGTGAATTCAGAAGGAGCCAGTGAGCCCATGCTGTTCAGAACTTCTTATTGTCTCTTAAAAATCTCCCACATGATAGATTCTTCAATATCCTGCAGTAAACTGTTCTTGTGTCTTAGCCAACATCATGAACATTTTTGTCTGTAACATTTTATCCATACAAGGAATTCTAGCAATCTCTAGAGCATTTTGTATGAAATCACTCTATTCCATTACATTTAAGTGGCCATTTGGAGGGAGAGCTGTTTAAGAAGAGCCATCAGCCTAAGATGACTTTAGGTTGGAAGGTTCTGGTCCCAAGATAAATTGAAAAGGTAATGCTTGTCAGCCCCTCCTCCATCTCTTCCCTGCCATAGGTCCAACACCAGCTCTGCAGAAAGCTCCGAGCAGTTTGCTATCTGACATATATCAGTGATTCATTCCCACTTTCTTCTCCCTCATCAAGCCCGGGGAACACAACCAACATTAACTATCACGCATTTAACATTCACTACACACTGGGCACCATGCATTTTTTTCATTACTGTAATTATTATTTCCCATTTTATGGATGGGGAAACAGGTGCAAAGAGAGACGGGACACGGCCAAAATTTGAACCCAGACAATCTGATTGCAGAGTCCAGACTCTTAGTTATTATCCTCCAAATATCTTCTTCACTCCCCACAGCAGACTTCAACAGCAGTTCATTAAGTCTGTGTGTTAAGGGTGGGAGGAGCGAAGTTCAGAAAGTCCCCACGGCAAGGTATGTCCATGCCATCCCTCACCCACAAACTGACATCAGAATCTGCAGACCCTATGGACAGTTTGCCGTGCGGCTGAAGTTCTGAGGTCTCTCCTGACCCCTCCCACCCTCAATCTTTTCCTCCTTTAAACTCAGGGCATATGTCGCTTAAATATTTAGTTGACAGTTCATCATGTCTTATCGCCTCTCATCTTACACTTGGTATCTTGCCTGTCCTTTCTAACTAGACTGTAGAGAGTTCATTCATCCCAAATAGCAGCTGCCTAACCCATTGTGGAGCACATGGACACTTACTAAATGCCACTTGTTTGCTTAAAGAGGGACAAGATTGCTTATTGGAGTCTGGAGGGAGATAGACTCCATTTTCTACTTATTAGCTGTGCAACCCAGTGAAAATAAATCCCACACACTTCATCTGCAAAAGAGAGAGAGAACAATACCTTATAGGGTTGTTGGGACTATAAAGAGGATACATATAAAGCACTTGGCATAGTTCTTGCACATAATAAGCACTCAATAAATAGTAATTATTAACGTTATTGTTATTACAGAACAGCTGAATTCATTGGGTGTGTGCTGTGCTCCATGCTGTGTTGTGCTAAATGCTTTGTGTGCAATTATCTCATTTAATTTTCACACAATATAGAAAAGACTTGTCAGCGGCAAAACGCATGCCTTTCCCCTTTTTACCCCCAAGTTATTTAAGAACCCTGGATTTTCTCACTCTCTTTGGGGTCACGTGGCAGGCCAGCCAGGCACAAATATGGTATTGTGACACATGCTGAGTGTGCCGTGGTAATTGTTAGGACTGGCACAATAATTAACTACTAACAACAGCTAACTGACTGGAGTTGACAAATGTTTTGCTTTTTCTAATGCAAATTTACAAATTTAAGTGGATTCAAGATAATGATGATACTGGCAGTCCTTCTCAATGCCATCCCTGTGCCCTCTCTCAAGGGAAAGAGGAAAGTCAGGAGAAATGGGTTTGCCGATAAGAGCATCCCACTTCATTAACGCACGTTGCTGTACAAAATAGGTTGAGAGAGGTCTGGGCACTACGTGTAGCACTAACTCCTGAAGGACCCTGAGACCCATGCAAGGCTGTTTTACTCATTGTGATCTGGACCAGGACAAACATAAGTTCTTCAGTGTACCAGTGTGTGTACTTTACAGAGAAATTAGAGCAGGTTGGGCTGTGAAAGCCTTGCCCTATAATTTTTTATTTTTACCAATTTGGTGCTAAATTGTAAGTCAAGAGTTTTCTGGCTGTGCTATAAAAAAAAAAAAAAAAAAGTGCTTTGATGATTGAGAAAGGGATCTTGCAGAACACAGAGGATCTTTAGGGCCATAAAACTACTCTGTATGATAATACAACAGTGGGTACATGTTGTTATGTGTTTGTCAACACCCATAGAAAATATTCCACCAAGAGTGAACTCTAATGTAAACTGTGGACTTTGGGTGATAGTGATGTGTGTGTGGGGGGAGCGGGGGGGAGGTTGATCAATTGTAACATGTATCCCTCTGGTGAGGGATGTTAATAATTGGGTAAGCTACACATGAATGGGGTTATAGGAAATCGCTCTACTTTCTGCTCAGTTTTCCTATGAACCTAACACTGCTCTAAAAAATAAAGCCTATTAATAAAAAGACAGGAATCCTGCCCACCTAAGCAAATATGTTTTGGATAGCTGCTATATGCCAGATATTATAATAGATTCAGGCATGTCCTCTGTGAGAAAAATCAGTGAATATCTTATGTGAATGAAGTCTAGGGAAAAAAAGCAATAATACAAACTGCAAACATTTTAATAAAGGTTGTATGAAGAGACATACAGAGGATGTTGGAGGTAGAAAGGAAAGGGATGTATCTAATTGGACCTGGAAGGTAGAGGTAAGGGAGGCTTTCTAGAGGAGGTGATGCCTGAGCAGGGTCTTGTAGTGTGAGTAGGAGTTTTCCAGGCCCATGAGGATGTGGACTGAAGTTGTTCATCGGTGATAGAATATAACAGATGTAATTCCGTTGCTCGTTAGCTAACTCTAAATGTGTCACAAAGGTGCCTTTCAACTCAGTTTTGTGCAGTGGATAAATTCCTTTTTTTTTTTTTTAGTGCAATGAAGTTGGCTTAATTAATGTTTATAAAGCTTTTAGTAATGTTTGGGTAAGAGGTGAGGTAGAAGGGAAGTATATTACTTATGATATGATCATAGCTTTACGAGCATCTGATCACTGAAGGAAAATTCCCTGAAAGGTCATTTCTAAGAAGCAGTATTAGCCTGGTGGCTCTTAAGCCTTATGTAACTTCCTGGAACAATGCAGTAGCCAGCAAAAAGAAAATGACATCAACGTGGAGATGATAATGAATTTAAATCATAAGCCTCGTTGCCTTACTGCAGCTGCTGAGGATGAGACAAGCTGGGAGCTTCTAAACTTAACTCTGCAACTGCCTGTATGCTTCTAATTAAATGTTTCAAATAAAATCAATACATTTGACAGATAAAAGAGCAGATGGCTTAAAGAAGAGAAGTGAAAGGCTGCATTAGGAAAGCGTTGGGCTTTTAAGAAGAAAAAAAAAACATTTCATGTAGGAGAAAGCAGGGATTGGAAGTGGACGAATTTGAAGGCTGGAGAGGCAGGGTTAGGTCCTGTTTCACCATAAATTTCGCTGTGAAATTTTAGTTTTCGGCCCAACGAAATCTGTCTGCTGCTCAGAATTCACACCTGTGAGATGGGAGTGACAGTCTGCTTCCACACACAGGTGTTCATCTGTTTCCCTGGAGTGGTGTGTTGTTGTTCTTCCTTCCTCCTCCCATTCAACATGTGTATAGTGAGCACCTACTAAGTACTGGTACTTTGTTGGATGCTGGGATTCGGGATGAGCAAAAATCAGACCAGGTGTTTTGCCTCTCCTGGAGCCAACTTAGTGCAGAACTCATCATTAGGTAATTGGCTAATTAAATACAGCAAATGAAAATATTTAAACATTTTTCAATGCTGAGTAAATATTTGATGTTATTTGATGATGATGATGATGATAATGCCGTCTTTGTATTTTATTAATTTTATAAAATCTTGGACATACAGTATAGTTAATCTTCATGGCAAATCTTTGAGGCAGATGTTGGTAACTTTTCACCAAGACAAAACTGAAATTTAAAGGATAAGGGTGCTTGCCCAGAGTCACAAAGCCGGCTCATGGCCGAGCCCGAACTTGAAACCTGCTCCTCTCAGGCTAGTTTGCATGTGCTTTTGCTGCAGCGGGTTGAAGCTTTTGGGTAGTTGTTTGGCATTTCAGTCATCTGATCATTGTAAAGGTCTAAGCCAGTGGCCGGCAAACTCATTAGTCAATAGAGCGGCAAACTGCGGCTCGTGAGCCACATGTGGCTCATGAGCCACAGTGTGCCGACCATGGTCTAAGCCAAAGAGAATCCCAGTATGAGCAATTTCAGAAAATGCTGATATCACTGACAATACTATGGAGAGGTGGGGCAATCTACAGGGTAGGTTGCATAAACAGAACTATGATGTGGGCAGAACAAGCTGGCATAGTGTCATGATGCCAGCCCTTTATGAGGACGGGAGCTGTGCAGCTATGGCTGCGAGTTCCCTGTCCTCCCTTGGTCCTCCATTTGGACATCAGTCTTCCTGCGTGTACTCAGCTTCAATTGAGTACACGGAGGGTTCTGTTTACCTGGTGAAAAGCGGAAGTTGAGCTCCATGCGTTCCCTTGGCCTTCAGAAGCCAAGCTGAGGTCTGGGCAAAGGATTCCACGTGGGTACCGATCGAGTCATGGTTATTTGAGGAACGTGCTTGCTACTTGATTCCACAGGGTAATCTAAGTGCCATTGTAATTTGGGGATACGGGAGATATTCCAACATTCCCTCCCCCATATCTCACACATATGCAAATTTCAGATATTGATACATTAAATCTTGGACACTCGAGGGAAGATTCATAATGGCCCCTTTGTAAGACATACAATCATAGTGAAATTGCCTATGTTTTCCAGACACCCTGAATGTCTAAAAGTAATACTCTCCTCAAGGTCACCTCAAATGATGCTCAGCTTCTCCTCATCTTCCCTGGGAACTTCAATGGCACTTTGTGCTTTTCTGCTGGCACTTGTCTCTTCTATTATTATGTTCCTACTCTAAACACTGTGTTCCACAATCCTCACCCCACATGACAGCCAGTACTATCTATAATAATAAAAGCCTAAGCGACCATCGTAACTGAATGGACGACTGAACAGGCTGCGTGGGGCAGCCAGTCCCACAAGGGGACAGTTGGGGATGACCAGGCCGGCGGGGGGGGGGGGGGCAGTGAGGGGCAACCAGGCTGGCAGGGGGGCAATTGGGAGGGGCAGTTGAGGGTGACAGGCCAGTGGGGGGGGGCAGTTAGGGGATATCAGGCAGGTGAGCAGTTAGGAGCCAGTGGTCCCAGATTGTGAGAGGGATGTCCGATCCCCAGGCTCGGGCCTAAACCAGCAGTCGGATATCCCCTGAAGGGTCCCGGATTGGAGAGGGTGCAGGCTGGGCTAAGGAGAGCCCCCCGCCAACCCCCCTAGTGCACGAATTTCATGCACCAGGACTCTAGTCTTTAAATAAGTGTGCATGCCTATGTAATATATGATATAACTATATATATTAAATTCATACTAAAGGCCAGAAATTTATATAAAGCCATGTTTACTTCTCTGCCTCAAACCCTTCTATGGCATCCCTTTACACATAGGATAAAACCAGAACTTGACCATGGCCTACATACTCAGCCTACCTCTCTCCCCCATTGCCCATTAATTTCTCAAACCCAAGTTCCTTCCTCCTTTGTGGCCCTCACTCATCTATTCCCTCCACTGGGACAGTTCTTCCCCTATGTTTTCAAAGACTGGCTTTTTCATCCTGTAATCAAGAATACCCTGCTACCTCCCACTCAGCCCTTCATTTTCTGGCTTGACTCCCTATACTAGTATTTAACCCCTTTACCCCTTCCTTAGCCTTTATTTAATTTTGTTTCTGTAAGCCTCCTGAGGAGAGGGACACCCCTGATAGACCCTTAGATACTATGTACTGTGCCCAGCAGAGAGCCACTCAATAACACACTGAATGAATAAATGGTGGATGCATCTTGTTATCCATCCAACCTATACGATAACCCTAGCAACGGTTACTAAGTGCTGATTGTACACCAGTGCACTTCTAAGCATGCTACATGAACTCACCCACTTAATTCTCATGAAAACCCATGAAGTTTGTATGATTATTATCAACCTCTCTTTCAGGTGAGAAAACGGAGAAGTTAAAGAATTTTAAATCTGTAACAGATAAATAATTTGCTCAAGACTATGCAGCTAGAAAATGACAGAGCCAGATGCAGAGGCCGGCATCCAGGGTCTGGAGCTCCTGCAGTCACTTCTAACCTTACTGTCTGCCTGGAGCCAAGAGTCATTTGAATTCATGGCAAGAAAGTTGGACTGCGGCAGCGTGCGGAAATTAAGCAGTCTCGCACCTGCCACAGTGTACTCCTTCCCAGCCTGGGAGGCTAGGGCAGGCATCGTTATTTCTTTAGTGTATCCATCTGAAAGGAAAACCAGAGTCATCTCTGCAGATGCTGGGATTGAAAGAATCCTTGTCCCCTCATCAGAAAGAGTAATTAGGAGTTTCTCTGCCCATTAAATGAGGCCGTGAATGCTAACACACTTTGTAGAGTGTAAAATGATCTAGATGTTGAGTTATTCTTATTTTCAAGCTGCATGGGACAGTGGCTCATGTTACAGAACTGCTGGTTCAGAGTCTTTCAGAAGTGCATGCACCCAGGAGTCAAGGAAAGGAAATGCCTCAGGTTTATTCCCTCCTGTCATCCTGAAAACTAAGCAGAAATCCATTCTTCTCCTGAGTTTCCAAAAATCCAGGGTCAGAGATACGGAAATTTAAATATGCAGGCTGCTTTTAAATGATACATGAAAGGGATTTTTGAAATGAATGTGCTGTGATTGAATTTCTGGTCAGTCACCCAGAAGGCATTTTGTGCTAAGCTCAGGACCCAATTCCACTGAAAATGCATGAAGCCAGCCTAGCCACAGCCAGGGATCAAGGTCCTTGCCACACAACTTCCATTAAATGATGCAGCCCCCCAGGCTCAAAGTTGAAACATGTATTAGCACAAGCCTGAAATCCATTGCAAAGTTATTGTAAAAAATTCCTGACAACAAAATCCCTTTGATTTTAAACTACTTGATAAAACCAGTGTGAATTAATATATAACTTGGCTTTTTCAAAGGAGGCACCTTTGTCATTTTCAAAAGAATTTTGCTACTCTTTGGAACTAAGAATGTTGCTAAGCAGTGTTGTGCAAATAAAGGTCTCTTTTACCTGCCTTCCCAATAGATAAGAAACATGCCTAAAAATAATCACTTATTGTATATGAGTTGTGCTGAGGTTATTTTTAAGAAAAACTGACAGGAGTTGACTTTCTTAATAAGTTGGAGAGCGCCACTGATCACCTTGTTTATTATTAAACAGGTTTGCTAAGCAACCTTTTTTCTTGGAGATGATCAAAGGCGAGCCTCAGCCTTATCTTACTTACCATGAAATTTCAGAGTAGTGGAATTTTAAATCATATTTCCTCCCTTTCAGTGTGTTTTTTTTTATATTATGCCAGTAATGCATTTATAAAGTCCCGTGCAACAAAAATAGAGACAGAGCAGATGAAGCTAATTTCACTTTCATGTCCCCATCCCACTCCTCAGAGGTAACCGTTACAGTCACTTGGTTATTTCTCCTTACAGACCTTTCTCTGCATATTTGTCTCTGTGTACATATTAAATTTTTAATATTTATGTATACATAAATGTATGCCAGTTGTCAGTTGCTGTCACAAAACTTGGTGATTTGAAATTACAAATCTTCAGTCCTGGCCGGGTAGCTCAGTTGATTAAAGCATCATCCCGGTATACCAAGTTTGCAAGTTCGATCCCTGGTCAGGGCACATATAAAAGTCAACCAATGAATGAATGCATAAATGTGGAACAACAAATCTCTCCCTCTCTCTCCCTTTTGCCCCCTTCTCCCTTTCCTTTTGCAGACTAAGAGAATAAATGCTTTGAGAGCTAAATTGATCTGCTCATCCCCTCTGTTCCTTTTATATCTCAAGTATATATGTCACTTGTGCTCCCCACATTATGGCTGTCACCCAGAGACTATTTAATCCAGCCAGTGCAACCTGTGACATTTTATTTTTTTACTCCCAGCCCAAATGCCATGTCAAAGTCAAAGTTAGTATTTCTTCACAGATATTGTGTCGTTCCAGGCACCAGGGATAAATGTTGCTAAGTTGAGGTGGGTCTGACTGGGATCTTTCTCCAAGAAACTGAGATGATGGGAGAGACCATAAAACAGCTGTTAATTTCCCTCTCCAAGTGAGGAGGATTATGCACAGTGGTGGAAAGCCGTTCTCGGGGTCCCCAACCTAATTGTCTTGATTAGCATGCTGCATGGCCATCACAGGTGTAGCACATAATACTCTATAAGGTTTTCATAGCCAGGCCAATTAAAATCTGTCATTGAGCCAAGAACTAACAGTGCATGCTTCGTGATGCCAAAAGTCAAAACGAGTTCTCTAAGTAAGAATTGCATTTCCAGGACAATTTCTGGTTCTAAAGCACATCTGCATTTCCTTCAGCTCATTTTTTCCTCCTGTGGAAGGATAGCAGTTCAGGTGAGGGAACCAAAGTTCAGAGAGATTCAGTGACTTCCCAAATTATAGGACCCCAATAACGATGCCCAACTGCTCACGATAAAGATAAGTACTAAAGAAATGTCTGCTGTCCAGATGGCGGTGGTTAACATGTATTAATCACTTACAAGTTTAGAGAATGCTATTGTATTTATTTTCTTATTTATCTTTCCTGATAACTCTGTGAATCAGCTCTTTATTCTCCCATTTTTATGCATACAAACCCTCAACGCCATGGAATATTAGTTGAAATCCTGCATCTCATGTTAGGGTTGAGGGAACTGTGGTTTTGGTGATTATATCACTTGATCAAGGGCCCATGGTTACCACATGGTAGAATTAGGGAGGATAGGAACCCAGGCCGGCTGACTCAGAGCCAGCATTCTTTACCCACCATTCCATGCTCTGTCGTGTCTCTAGTGCAAGGTATATTTTAGAATTGTGGGGAGTTACGGCAGTGCAGCCCTCGCGATGTAGCAATGACACAGAAGGGTGTGGGTCAATGATTTATTTTCTTACTGAACTGGGAAAATGGGCAGTTTATATTCTAAGCTGAATATAATCTTTACCCCTGGTCTCTTCACTGCCTGATCTCCATGGTGCTGGCCATGTGTGTTTGATGAAGGTGCTTCTGTTGATTTACAGGCCACCCACCAGAGGCCCGCACTGCACTTAAAGGGCCCGAGTGGCTGTGGATGGCCACGAAGGCAAAGGATAAATGTCTGGGCAGGCCAGGCAGGCTCAGAAGTTGATAGGCAGTGGGCCTAAAGGAGGAATGAGCTCTGAACTATTCGCCATCAGAGCCATAAACAATCTCTTGCAATAAAATGTGTTGTTCTTTGTTTCTTAGAAATGAGGAATGAGGAGGAACCCTCTTTGGCTCTTCAGACGATTTTTTGTAGATTAAGGCTGAGCCCCCGAGTACAAACAATCTGCCTGGCTGGTGTCCCAGCGCTGAGGGCGCACACAGGCTGGTTCCCTGGTGACACGCATGAGGGTAGGAGTGGAATGTCACATTTCTCACTGCTGGAAGGCCAGTGTTTTCCACCCATTGTTCATTCTGAGAACCATCCTCAGTCCTAGCCCGGGAGTTACTGGAGGAGGGAAGAGAATGGATTCTGTGTTCCTGTGGTGCATGGTAGCCCAGGGGCCAGGTTCCTTTCATCCGCAGAGCCAAGAATCACGATTTCCTCAAGAGCAAATGGCTTCCGTGGCCTCTTGGACTGCAGAATCTCTGTATCGACTCTGCCGTTCCATCCTGAAATCGGGGGCTGGGGGGGAGGGGAGGCGGCTAAAGTAGCCACACTGACAACATGTCAACACAAATAACTTCTTTTATTTTTAAAAAAGGAATCAAAACTGGAGGTGGAAGGAAATGTAGGAACCATTTCATGTTCGGTACTATGTTGTTTCATATTTTTAAATATGATAAAAAGGAAGAAGGAGCAGGTCTCTATTTATGGAAATGGATAAGTATTTATAAGCGAGTATGTGTATCTATATATAGATTTTAAAAATGTTGCCATTTTTACAAAGATCATTCCGAGCATGGTGTGAATAAATCTACACTTGGCTTAGCTTAATGCAGTTGAATTGATTTCTGCCTGCTAACCTGTGATTCCCTCTCAGGGGGGAAGGATCAATAAGATCAGCCAGGCCCATTTTTGAACGTCGCCAGTCGGTCCTGGTTTAATCTTGGTAATCCTGGTTACACACCACTCAATACAGAGGCAGAATGCTTGACAGCAGTATTTGCTCGATGGTTTGAGACCATATTTGGGGGCGGGGGACACATTTTAACTTACGGCTTGGTGTTCCTTCTCCTTTGGGCTTCGTAGTTGGGTGCCTCTTTTCCTTCCTTGTACTGCAAAGGGCCTATTGGGATTGCCTGGGAGAAATTAACATGCCAGGCGAGAGAATTGAAAATAAGTTTTAAGCAGAATCAGAAAAAGAAACAACAACAACAAAAAATAAAGCACTAAGGCGTTTGAGAAATTTGAATTGGATTAGACGGGGGTGGGGGGGGTGGGGGGGTGGGGGGCGGGGGGAGGCATTTAGTCCAGATGTATAAATGCCATCAGAGACACTGGACTAAAATTAATAACGATTCCTTCTCATCAGCATACAGGAGCTACGTCATCCTTTCTTTCTCTTGAAAAGGGCCTCACACATGTGTCACAGCTGGGGAGAGTCCCATACACGATGCCTTCTGAGAGCCTCATTTGATAGTTTATAAATTTTCGGCAAAGTCACATGTGTAGGGAACCTGTGAATCCTACATCCTTTCCCAGGTCCTTCCAGACCAGCATACATTGAAAACCCTATTAGAATGTCCTTTCGGTGGCAAAAAGGGAAGAAAAGTAATTCTTTTCCCACCCACCCATTCATTTCCTACCAATCTTCATCCCATTAGACTATTGTTAAGGAGGGTTAAAATATAAATTAAATGCATAGCACAGAACCTGGCTCATGTATTACTGTACTAGTTTACTAGAACTGCTGTGACAAAGGATGATAAAACAAGTGGCATAAACAACAGAAAGTTACTGTCTCACCGTTCCAGAGGCTGGACGTCTGAGACCCAGATGTCGGCAGGGTGGGGTCCTTCTGGGGGCAGGGACAGAGAAGCTGTTCATGCCTCTCTCCTAGCTTCTGTGCTTTGCTGGCAGTCTCGGGCATTCTTTGGCTTACAGGTGCATTACCCTGTCCTCTGCCTTCATGTCCCCATAGTGTCCTCCCTGTGTGCATGTCTCTGTCCCAATTTCGCCTTTTTATATGGACACCAGTCCTATTGGATCACAAAGACCACCCTCATCTTAACTAATGACATCTGCAATGATCCTGTTTCAAATAAGTCACATTCTGAGGTCAGAACTTCAACATATGAATTTTAGGTGCACACAATTCAACCCATTACAATCACTACTATTTATTTTGGTTATAGTTATGAAGCAGTTCTTAGCTTTTCATGATTTCCATTTCATTGTTGGCCTACCTTCTCTACACTGCAAAAAAGGGGCCTGGCTGTTGTGGCTCAGTGGTTGAGCATCAACCTATGAACCAGGAGGTCACGGTTCGATTCCTGGTCAGGGCACATGCCCAGGTTGCAGGCTCGATCCCCAATGGGGGGCGTGCAGGAGACAGCTGATCAATGATTCTCTGTCATCATTGATGTTTCTATCTCTCTCTCCCTCTTCCTTCCTCTCTGAAACCAATAAAAATATGTATATTTTTAAATTTTGCAACAAAGGGAATGAAATTGGAATGTTGTTACATAGTGTGAATATCTTCAAGTAGCACACTGGTTGAAAAATTGCAGTGCTACCTCCACAATATCAGGACATTCATGGTCCTGGTCAGGGGAACCGGGACAGTTGGCCAGCCCCATCAGCAAGGCAGCAGAGCTCATCATTAGTTACACCCAGAGCCATCCGAGTTTTGGCAATCTCTCCAACCCTAAGATCCTCGTATCCTCCCACAGTGAACAGGCAGGCAGCAGCCTGCCCAGCCTCGGCAGATGGCGTGGAGTCCCCTGTGCCACTGGCGTCATGCACATTTTAGATTTATTAAAACACCCATGAAAAAAGAAATACCCTTTGGAGCAATAAAGTCCCAAATCCAGCAATTTTCTGCAGTATCACAGCAAAGTCCCCCCGGCTGTTGTTGAAATGGTTAGCCAGTAATTCTTCAAAACGGTTTTCTTCTGACACGTACACAACATTTTCCTTTGTAAGAACGTGAAGGTTTGATTCCTCCAGAGCCCATTACATAGACAGATTGGCCCCTGAGATAATTACAAGAAGACAGTCTAATGGACTCGATTAAGGAAATCCCATTACCTCCATGAAGAATCAACATGGGATGCAAAGCCAGACAAGTCGCCCCCTATAAAAAAATACGATTTTTTTTTACCTGGAAGCATAGAAACAGTATTCGGTCCACCTGTTTATATTTGGAAACTAGGCTGATATTGATCTGCCCAAACACGGTTGTTAAAGTCGAATATTTTTACTCCACTCTGTTTCAAAAGAGCTTAGGCTGACATACAAGGGTGTATCAGATATGACACGCTAGAATAAATTAAAAATTAGGTGACCTAAAATTGCAGTCTCTCAGTATTGGAAGCCAACTTTCAGCACAGGCAGGCCTGGCATCTCTGGAAATCCTGATACAAGGCAACCCAGTTCTTCCTGCTCTAACGTAATCCCCAGGGCCTTGGGGATTGCTCAGCTCCTCCAGAGAGAGGCTGTCCCTTGCATGGTTGCTATTACCCCGGGCTATTGATTCCAACCTGGCCTCTAGACAGGTAAGAGAGTCAGAATAGTCTCAGGTGTCCAAAGGGAAGGATACTGACCGGGCTTTATATGGCTGTGCAACACTGTCAGCTCACAGTTTAGGCCAGCCCCCTTCCCGGCCCCTTCTCTGGTTTCAGGTTATAAGCACATTTTTAAAGTGTATATGAAAATGTTTTGGAAGGTGAAAAAATTTACTTTCACTAGATGCAAGTTAAGAGGGTGTATTTAGCCCATCTCTGTCCCACACCCTCTTAATGTCTATAGCCCGCACGTAAAGGGAGCCGAAAGGCGGCCAGCTAGTTTTGGATCTTCCTTCCTGAGTGTGCCTCATCCTTACCAAGCAGGTATTTTCAAAACCCCTGTGGTGAGCGTCAGAGTTTTTAAAATTTGAGAGTCCCAGGTCTCCTTCCTAAAGAGTCTGACTTAGTAGAACAAAGGTGGGGCTCAGGAATCTGTATTTTTAATGTGTCCCCCAGAGAGCAGGAGCTTCATAGCCAAGGGGACACAGCTTGAGAAGCGCTGCACTCTCCTGTGGTCTGCTTTCTTCTGGAACACCAATTAACACTAATTTTTGCATTTTTTCCCTACCATCACTTCTTCAAAATGGATTTTTTTTATGTGTGGTGCCTATAAAAGCAAAGCATGCTCAGTATTGTTGTTTTTTAATTAAGACAATATAAATAAATAATCATCACTTTTCTACTATTGAGACAGAATTAGAAATATTTTAATGGCTAGCCATCAAGAACATTTTTTTCTCTTTCTCTTTCTGTGTATGTATAATCTCTGTCACTTAAAAATATTATTTTCAGTTGGCAGACCCAAGTTCACCAGATTTTTTTTTTTTTTTGCCAGTGACAATATCCAGTATCCTTGGATTCTGTGACACTCGGCCACTTCATTTACCAAGGCTTTTTCCAGCGGTGATGCCAAAGCTCCTTGTAGCTTTACCTAAGACATGTTTCTGTAAGGGCTAGGCAGCTATTAATTAGTTGCCAACTCAGGAGACAAAAGGGAAATTGCTGCACCACCTCTGAGGTTTTTCCCTCTTTTTTGCAAACCTTGTCCTCCCTGTCAGAGGACTGTTCTCTTTCACCACCTCTCCATCTCCTTCCTTGGTAACACCTAGATCACATCCACATTTGACAATTCATTTTGCTACCTTTGGTCTGGACTGTCCTTTAGTTGTTGTTTTTTTACCTCTGAGAGGTCCTCTCCAGCTAAGAGAGGGTTCCAAAACTATATTTCCCAAGGGTAACCATTTATTAGGTGCTTCTAACCATTGTGAGGTCTTAGATCCTTTGAAAATCTGATGAAAGTGGTGATCCCTTATTCCTGAAAAATGCACATATTTACACCCCAATGTTTGCATGTAATTTCAGGAGCACCAAGGAATCTAAATTAAGGACATCTTTGGTAATATATCCTCATGAGACGAAATTCCCTCAAATCTACCAAGGATTCCCCAGATACCATTCATGAAAATAAGTATTGAGCTTCAGTTATCCAGCAGATACTTCACTGGGGCCCTGGAGATACAAAGAGCAGTAAGGCAGGAGCCCTGTCTTAAAGGTCTCAGCACAGTGATAGAGGCAGATAGAGAAACAGGATCATAGAGTGTGATAAGCACCATAAAGAAACAGCCAGGGCTACAGCAAACTGTTGTTCAAGCATAATTCTCACTTCTCTCTTTAAACCATTGATGTCTCCTCTTCCCGTCATCCATGAAGACCTTCATCATGAGCCTCAAGCTTATTTCTCCAGTATCATCTGGACATGCCTCTTTCTTTTGCCCAATTCTGGGGCTTCATGCTCCTACCATGTTGAGTGTCTTTTGGTCCCCAAATGTGTCATGTTCTATAACATGCCTGGTATACTTCCCTCTCCCATTCTTCACCCTTTGGTTGGGCTTTCATTTGTCCTTTATCAACAGACTTAGGATGCTTTCTCTAGGGAGCTTCATTTGATTTCTCCAAGTTCAAGATGATGCTCCTCTTTAAAGTTACCATAGCACTTGGTACTTACCCTTGTCTTAGTTCCTATCACACTGTATCACAATTGCCTCTTCAGCGATTATCATGTTCACAGTTCTAGTCATACTAGCTAATGCATAATAGTTCATAGATCTTTGGAATAATTAATTTACTAATTTAATAAAAAAAACTCTCAACAGAATTCGTTTTAAGACTTTCAAGTATAAGTCAAAATGAAAAGCTTATCTACCTCTATATTCTCTGAGAAGAATTGTCTGTAATTAGAACCTTGGCAACATGTGACCAAGCTGTTCTTTGCCCACAATGAATCTGACTCTTGGTTACTTGGTACACACAGAAGCAGGGACAGAGTCAGACCAGTTAATTAAGAGATGTTTACCTGCCATTTGCTTAGCACTTTGCAAAATACTTTGAGGAGTAAAGATATGTGAATTTTCTCTTTCAAGAACCTATTGTTGGGAACATGAGAGTTTCCCGTGTAGAATGTAGACACTACTATGTAATTGACTTCCAAATTATGTATCCTATCTAATAAAAGAGTAATATGCAAATTGACTGTCATGCCAACATGCAAGATGGCTGCCCCCATATGGGCACAAAATGGCCGCCACAAGGTGGCCAGTAGCGGAGGGCAGTTGGGGGGGGGGGGGACTCAAGCCTGCAGGAGAGAGCAGTTGGGGGGGACCAGGCCTGCAGAGGAGAGAAGTTGGGGCGACCGGGCCTGCAGGGAAGAGCCTGCAGGGGGGGACCAGACCTGCAGGGGAGGGCAATTAGGGGCAATCAGGATGGCAGGGGAGCAGTTAGGCATCAATCAGGCTGGCAGGGGAGTGGTTAGGGGGTAATCAGGCTGGCAGGCAGAAGTGGTTAGGGGCAATCAGGAAGGCAGGCAGGCAGGCGAGCAGTCGGGAGCCAACAGTCCTGGATTGTGAGTCCTGGTAGGATCTGGCCTAAACGGGCAGTTCAGACATCCCTTGTGGGGTCCCAGATTGGAGAGGGTGCAGGCTGGACTGAGGGACACACACCCCCATGCACAAATTTCGTGCATCGGGCCTCTAGTAGAGACTATAAAATGACATTTACAGTCATCAGATTACACTAATTCACTTAAGTGCATATACCACTTATGAAATGTACCTCTATATATGTTTCCTAGGAAAGGGGTTGAAGTTGGGGGTGGGGTAAGCTAGCAGAGATGTCCTCACTTCTCACACCTCCTGGATGTATTTCTTCATTTGGAAGCCATGTAAATTATCTTTAAATAGATGGGGTTTAAATAACAGTATGATCTTGGCCAAGTTACTTAATCTCTCTGAGCCTCAGTTTACTCACTTATAAAATGATGGTGATAATAGTAACCACTTTAGTCTGCTGTGGCTGCCATAACAAAATATCACAAACTGAGTGGCTTAAATACAGGAATTTATTTCTTATGGTTTTGGAGACCTGAAGTCCAAGATCAAGGTTCTAGCTGATTCAGTTCCCTAGTGAAAGGCCTTCTCTGCCCTGCAACAGTCGCCTTCTCACATGGCAGAGAAAAAGCAAACTGTCTGGTGTTTCTTCTTATAAGGGCACTAATCCCATCCAGAGGGCCCCACCCTCATGACTTCCTCTAATCATCATTACCTCCCAAAGGCCCCATCTCCAAATACCATCGAATTATAGGATAGGATTTCAACATATGAACTGGGGGTAGGGGTGGGACACAGCATTCAGTCCATAATAGAAACTACATTGTTAGATTATTGTGAGGACTGAAGGAGCTAAAGCATGCAAAGAATATGACACAGTGTAAACACTCAACTGGTAGTTGTCACCATCACATCTATTTTGTGTAATGATGTCCCCTCAGCTCTAAAACAATGCCTGGCATATACTTCTTGAATGAGTCAAATCATTCATCATCAAATCAAGCAATGACAGATAATTCCAATTTCTGAAAGACCAGTGTTGTCAGGTAGTATCCTGCTTCTGTCATCCTCTAGGCTAGTGATCGGCAAACTTATTAGTCAACAGAGCCAAATATCAACAGTACAAAGATTGAAATTTCTTTTGAGATCCAAATTTTTTAAACCTCTTCTAATGCCACTGCTTCAAAATAGACTTGCCCAGGCCATGGTATTTCGTGGAAGAGCCACACTCAAGGGGCCAAAGAGCCGCATGTGGCTTGCGAGCCGCAGTTTGCTGACCACAGCTCTAGGCCATGTCTCTGAGTATGGATGCGTCCTGTAAGGATGGTCTCAGCTTCTAAGAATTGGCCATTCTGATGACTAAATTATCTCTTATTTTTGACATTAGTGTTCCTCAGAGTTAACTCCACCCTCAGGCCACTCCTTAGCCACCCAGCAATGCCCATGGTTTTATGCTTTCCTAATCCTTTGCATTTTTCCATCATGGCCAACTGTGAGACTCTTTTTCCCCATCCAATTTAATAGAATAAAGCCTGCTCTGGTTTAGAATCTCTTTTGCAGCTAATCGAACCTCGCAGCATTCTATTAGCTCTCTGTATTTGCTCTGAGCCCATCCTGAGGCACCTGGGATTATTATGTAATAACTTGGGCTCATTTCTGGTCAGTATATACCATCCCTTTCCTTCTGCAAATCCCCTCAGGGTTCTCTTTCTGTTTTCAAGGGATGAGAGAAGGGGTTAGAAGGGCTGTGGTTGAGGTTTTAGGAGGGGGGTGGGGGAATGTTTGCTATGAGTTATTATCCCACACTTATCAGTATTAAACTAGATTTGACAACTCATAGCCTAGGATTTAAATGATCTAAATCCTTCTTCATTTGGCAGTCTGGTTTTCTCCATCATTTATTATGCTACCCAGTTTATTATCATTGGCACATTCGGAGGCTTGGCCTGTGGTGCCTTCACAGTCAGGTGATTGATACAAATAATGAAAAAGATGGGGGCTCCCAGCAAGGAGATCCAAAGCAATTCGCCCTTTCCTTTTCCTCTCATCTGGCTCAGTTCATCTCCTACACATTAACCCTCTTTTAGAGTTTCCCTCTATTCCTAAGCCCTTTTACCTCTTCTCCTAGGAAATCCATCCTCAGCTTCTTTCTGAGCCCACGAAGGAAATGCCATTGGCAAGGAGAGGTGAGGGTAACGAGAGCCATGGTCTAATTCCCATATGGGTATCAGGCCTTTATATATGGGAGGCACCCTAGGAACCTTTTTCATTCATTTCTGTGGTCACACCAGCCCTTCGAAGTCAACATTGATTTCATCCCATTTGATAGCTGAGGAAACTGAGGCAGGCTGTGTCTCAGTCTCAGTAGAACAGTCAGAGTGGGAGAAGGAAGGATCAGGACTTAGGGAAGGGGTGGGATATGGACACAGTATCACCAGAGGAAATGCTGTTATCAAAACCTGTGATGCAGCAGATACGAATGTGAATTCTGAAAGCAAGCAACCCTGGAGGTGATGCGAGTTTTCACCTGTTAGCTGGGGAATGTGAGTATCTAACCATTCTGTGCCTCAGTTTCCTCATCTGTGAAGTAGGAATGATAAAGTACCTACCTAGGTAACTGTGAGTACTGAATGAAACAGCATACATGGGTACTCCATACATTTCTCCGTTTGCAAAAAGGGTATAATAGTAATAACAATAATACTTATTTTACCTTCACAACAACCATATGAATAAAGCACTTCAAGTAGTGCCTGGATATGCTCATAAACGTTAGCTGTTGTTACTTCTACTCTTACTACCATTACTGTTGTCATGATGCAAACTAAAATTCAGTACAGAGGGTAGGTACTCTCCAACCAGTAGGTCGCAAAGACCTCAAGGCAGGGCCCTGGCAAGCAGGAATCACCCATGATAGTGATTATAGCTTATACTACCGTGAGAAAAATGACATCTGTTCCACGTCCCCTGCTCACATCTACGTACCCTTCTCAAACCAGATGCCAACTCCAGGCCTGCCTGAGGGAGGTTTGGTCTAAAGCTCTAGCCCAAGCTTGGAAAGAACATCCTTCCTTCGGGAACTCGACATCCTGTCATCTTCTCTCTCTAATCTCAAACCTTAGGAAGTTTACTTTATGAGGCCATATGTTTCTTGCTGAAAACCAAATGTTGATGGGTGGGCTTTAGAGATCATATTCATTGATTTAAAATATGGGTACGGGTAGCTCTGTTGGGAGCATCTGCTGCCTTGAAACTAGACAGCAGTCCCCCCCCTACACATACAACTTTATATCTTGCAAAAATATTTCTGTTGACATTGACCTCAAATAGCCTTTAGCAATTCCATAAATGCCTTTTTTTTTTTAAACCACCCAGCCTTGTGCTTTGGAAATACAATAAATTTTATCTCGTGTTCCCATATAAGTTGCACTGAATGTGCTACTTGAATGTTTACAGTTTAATGTACGAGTCTCCATAAAGCACTCCCGCTGATTTACATTTGTAAAAGAAGTGTTGCCCAGAGTTCACCGTGGCCTTGAAGCTCAAATTTGGCCCAGATGTTCTTCCATAACCTATACTTAGAGCCAAGAGTAACGTCGCGTATTTCAAATACTTTTTGCAGTGTGTCTGTCAATAATTTATAGGCAATGGATAGCATTGCTTTCAACACTACTCTTCTTTGCTGAAGCACCCATAGCCGAAAATGGGCCTCAGAATCCCTCCTCTTAGCTGACTGGGTGGTCCTGAGCTAGTTGTTTACTTCTCACAGCCTCCAGTTCTGCAGCTGTAAATGTGAGCAGAAGTAGAACCAATCTCATAGTTTGACCATTTGAAGATTGAATGAAAAAATATGTTTAGACTTTGTAGCTCTGTGCCTGACACAAATACTCAAGTGTTCACTCTTAGTATTTCCTCTTTATTGGTTTGCATATTCCTAAACTTCTTAGAGTCAGTTAAATTTTCAGACATTTTATCTTTATTACTTTCTGAAACCTTTTATATTTCCTCTTACACTTCTGCAAAGTTGCCCTCTATTTCTAATTTCAAGGCCACAGTCACAGTGGAAATTCCAAATCATGCCTCCTTTCTATTTCTGTCCGACTTCCCCTTCCATCAACTGTCACTAGGTTTTCACTTGCTCTTGCAGGACCTGGAGGTGCTATGGGTTTGGAGCTGAGAGCCCGAGGCATCAGGCAGAATATTATCAGTCAGCAGTGCGGCAGCATGTGTATTAAGGAGAACTTTGCAAACATTTTTAAGAGTGTCTGTTGGTTAGAAATTGTCTTTTCTTTGTGGTCAAGAAGGTGTTATTGGAATTCTGCTTCTCCTACTCAGGCCTTACCTCTGACCTTTCTCCACAACTGAGAAGCAGAATAAATTAATGGTGATTTCAGCTGCCTTCTTTCCTCCCAGGGTAACCGATGAGTCAGCACCAGGGACTTTGCCAAGAGGCCTGAGTCATAAATATAGCTGCCATCCATCAAGAATTGCCACAAAAGGTTGTTTTTAAACAGTAAATGAGGAAAGAGTCCTTGGACCTTATCTTAATCATCAAGTCCATGGGAGATGTTTATGGTTCTGACTTTGGGGTTGAGAAGAAAAGCCTAGCCAACAATACAGATAAGAGAAGTTGGCTGGAACTCATTGTGAGATGATACACTTCCCATGGAGGGAAGGCAGTAACATTTCAGCGCCCATGCCTCCTGTGCCCCAAATTCATGCAGTCCTATCCCATTTCCCCGGCTTTCTAGCCTCTGTAAAGGATTTTTCAGATGCCAGGCCCAGTGCTAGCTCCTTGGCTTGCAGTGTGTCCTCACACCCTCACAACTCTCTATGAAAAGAGAAAGATTTTCTTCACCATTTTACAGGATAGGGAATTGGGAAGGGGAAGTTCTCTCAAGATCTTCTACCTAATAGGTGGCAGAACTGTGCTTTGAGCCCAGATCTGCCTGGCTTCAAAGCCTGAGCTCTTAATTTCTCCGTGGCATATACTCTGTGGGAGGCCAGGGCACTGTGAACATACAGAAATGTAAGTTGGTCTTCTCTCTGCTACAGAGATGCTGATTATTTAACCACTGATATAGAACAGTATGGTCACACTCTCTGACAAAGTAATTTTAATTTCTGCCCAGTACTGTCAACGGAAAGCTCCTAAACAGATATCTGAAAACCCTATAAAAGTCCCGGCAGCTGACTGGATTCCTGCCGGTGCGCCTAACATCAGGGACCCAGCAGTACTGCAGATTTTAAATGCCAGTAATTGCAATAATTGTACATACTGAAAATGCCCCATTTCAGCTTCATCCATTCTAGCTTACTTGGAGTGCAGTCTGCCATCAGGAACGTCTTCGTGATGTGTATAATAATTTATTTATGAGAAGATTAGCAAAATATGAATGTTGGATTTGCTAATAAAGAGGCGAAGGGAAAGAGGAGCCAGCTGGCATGCCACATGTAGCTCCGGCAGGAAGATACATCTAATCTGTGTTTTTCTCTCCAAACTCACACCTCGTAGGCGCCTAGAGCTTTCCCCCTCCTCTTTTCCACCACGTGCCTCAAAGACCTCATCAGTTTCTTCTGAAAATGCGAAAATATCTCTGTCTGTGTTTCCTGATCAGACTCCCCGTGACTTTCTTTCTAATGATACGTGTGTGATCTTACCCAGGTGTTGGAGCGTTACTTTGTGCAGGTGGAACGGACAGGAGAGCAATGTTGAGCAGCAGGCTCTAAGTCCCAGAGACCCTCAGAGACGGCTGAACTCTGTGATCCTGGGTGTGACAAGAACACGATCCCTTGGAGAAACAAACATACTTCAGGTTTTCCCTGTTCAATAAGTAAATTCTTATTATTAAATATGGACGAAGAGTCTTCTGTTAAAATATCCCGTTAATAGGAGTCACACAGTAGGGTAGATAATGCTGGAGAGTAAACCTTTCTTTTTTCATTCCTAATTCTGAGCTCTAATAGATAACACTAAGTCAGTGTCTCTCTTGTTCCTGTCTTTGCTCTCCTTTTGGGGATCATAGTATTTTTTAAAGTGAGCTATTTTGTAGAATTTAAAATTATAGCTGCTCCTTATAGGAAACTGAGAGATAGAAGTGTCTCGATGAAACAAAAGTAAATTTTTTTTTTTTATAAATCTTTATTGTTCAGATTATTACAGGTGTTCCACTTTTTTTCCCCCCCATAGCTCCCCTCCACCTGATTCCCCACCCCACCCCATGCCCTTACCCCCCGCCACTGTCTTCATCCATAGGAGTAAGATTTTTGTCCAATCTCTTCCCTCACCCCTCACACTTGCTTCCCCTGAGAATCATCAGTCCACTCCCTTTCTATGTCCCTGATTCTATTATATTCGCCAGTCCATTCTGTTCTTCAGATTTTTTATTCACTTGATTTTTAGATTCATTTGTTGGTAGGTATGTATTTGATGTCATTTTGTTGTTCATAATTTTTATCTTTACTTTTTTCTTCTTCTTCCTCTTCTTAAAGAATACCCTTCAGCATTTCATGTAATCCTGGTTTGGTGGCGATGAACTCCTTTAGCTTTTTCTTGTCTGTGAAGCTCTTTATCTGACCTTCAACTCTGAATGATAGCTTTGCTGGGTAGAGTAATCTTGGTTGTAAGTTTTTGCTATTCATCACTTTGAATATTTCTTGCCACTCCCGTCTGGCCTGCATAGTTTCTGTTGAGAAATCAGCTGACAGTAGTATGGGTACTCCCTTGTAGGTAATTAACTGTTTTTCTCTTGCTGCTTTTAATATTCTCTCTTTGTCTTTTGCCCTTGGCATTTTAATTATGATGTGTCTTGGTGTGGTCCTCTTTGGGTTCCTCTTGTATGGGGTTCTGTGTGCTTCCTGAACTTGTAAGTCTATTTCTTTCACCAGGTAGGGAAAGTTTTCTGTCATTATTTCTTCTAATAGGTTTTCAATATTTTGCTCTCTCCCTTCTTCTGGCACCCCAAAAATTCGGATGTTGGTTCGCTTGAAGTTGTCCCAGAGGCTCCTTACACTATCTTCATATTTTTGGATTCTTTTTTCTTTTTGTTTTTCTGGTTGAATGTTTTTTGTTTCCACATATTTCAGATCTTTGGTTTGATTCTTGGGATACGTTGATCTACAGTTGAGTTTCTGTATATTTTTTATTTTAGACAGTGTATGCTTCATTTCTGACTGATCCTTTTCCATTTTTTTGGCATTCTCATTAAGGTCCTTGAAGGTCTTACTAAGCTCCTCAGAAGTGTCATCAAGTTTCTCAGCGGTTTTTAGAAGATTCTTGAGTAACCTTATACATGTGGTTCTGAACTCTATGTCATCCAGTAGTTTGCTTTCCTCCATTTCTTTCATTCGTGACATGTTTCTTTGTTTCTGCATTTTGGCTGCTTCCCTGTGTTGATGGAGTGGCTTTGTGTGGTAGGTGACCTATAGGGGGCAGTAGCTCAGCCTCCCCAATCACCTGATGTGGATGCTCTTGGTACACCCCTTTGTGGGCTGAGTGCAAAGTCTTGGTGTAGTTAAGCCTGAATTGCTGTTGGTACGCTGGGAGGAATTGACCTCCAGGCCAATTAGCTGTGAGCACTCCCTGTGTCTATAATGGAAGAACTGCTGTGCTGAAGACACGCAGGACTTGTTTCAGTGGGGCTTCGGTGCTCACTGAGTTTGCCTCTTGAATGTGTCACTTATGGGTGTGAGGAGTTGAAATCTGGTGTCTCACACTGACCACTAGGTACACTGGCTTCTGGATCTCCAATGGGGTGCAGGTCAGCTACTGTCTGAGGCCACTCAGCAGGAGCTACAGTGAGAGCTGCAGTTTTCTACTCTTTGCTTGGGGTTTGGAGGTTTTGGAACTGTGTGACCCGGGCTGCAAATTTGCTAGGTTAAGCTGCGATAGGGCAGGCTTTTCTTATGCTAACTCGGTTGCTTGGAGCTTGGGTGGGTTTGTAGGTTGTGCAGGGCGGGGCCTCAGGGTGTCACTAGGTTAGGGCGTGGCAAACAGCAATGGCTGCTAATTAGCCGGCTCTGTGTCCCCAAAGGCATCCGCGAGTCCCGTGCCCCAGTGCAGTAAACAATTATTCCTGCGCGCAGCTCTGCAAGCAAGCCACCCTCGCTGGCAGACAGTCCAGCTTCTCCCCGTAGGAGTTTGGGTCCCCCGCGTCTCCCCAGAGACTGAATTTCAGAGTAATCGGGGGCTTGTCTCCGTTCGGGTTGAAAAAAGCAATGCACCCAGTCGCCCGCAGCCAGCCCGGATCACGCGCCTCCGTACCTCAGCTTTTCAGCGCTCGTGCACGTCTCAAAGCTCTTTTCTCTTTCCTTCTAGTTGTAGAACTTCCACTCAGCCAGCTTTCCTGTGGTTCTGGGTGATAGACATTTTGTCTTTTAGTTGCAGTTTAAATTGTTGTGGGAGGCAGCAGTTTAGGTGTTTACCTACGCCGCCATCTTGGATCAACAACAAAAGTAAAATTTAAAGCCTCATCATCCTGCCCATTAGCCTTAATATACTTCCTTCCTATCCTGTTTTTTTTTAATGTTTTTATTGATTTCAGAAAGGAAGGGAAGGGGATAGAGAAATAGAAACATCAATGATGAGAGAGAATCATTGATCAGCTGCCCCCTGTCCACCCCCTACTTGGGGCAGGGGGCTGCGGATCAAGCCTGCAACCCAGGCATGTGTCCTTGGCTGGAATCGAACCCGGGACCCCCTAGTCCACAGGCTGACTCTCTATCCACTGAGCCAAACTAGCCAGGGCTATCCTATTTTTTTTTTAATGCATGTGTTGACATACTGTAGTTAAGGGGATCCATGCTTTTTGAGATAAAGGGAAATGTCTGCGAGCTCATACACTGAGATCTTATTCCTGCCACTGTTTTCCATGGACTGGCATTCAGTATACAGTGATGAATTTTGCATTTCCTGCAATGTGGTTTAGTTTTGCATTCCAAAAGAGCCCCTCTATTCAGAACACTGGAGTATGCCAGTTCTACATGGTGAAAGCTAACACCGTCTTCTGAGAGTCCCTATGGAGATGTCTGTATGAACCAGAGGCAGTCTTGCCATAGTATATATCAGTTAGAGGGACATGTCAGACCCTCTGTTCAAACATCTACTTAGCCACAGAACTGCTCTTCCTTTTGGAATCTGGAATTTATCAGGATGCCCTCTGCATCCTGAGGATTGCCCAGAGGCATTTATGAACTTAATGGACTTTGAGTAATTCACACAGCAGAGAAGACTGTGGGAAATGCTTTGTAGAGTGATTCTCTCAGATGAGATCCCATGAATCTGAGATTCAGAATTGCATCAGTCAACTTAAGGACCAATGGGTTTGAATCTTGGCTCTACCACTAACTGGCTTTAGATGTTAGGTGAGAAACCTAGCCTTTCAAAGCCTCAGGTTCTTTATATGTCAAATAAAAATAATAGTACCAACTACAGATATGT
Source organism: Corynorhinus townsendii (assembly GCA_026230045.1). Classification (NCBI taxonomy): domain Eukaryota; kingdom Metazoa; phylum Chordata; class Mammalia; order Chiroptera; family Vespertilionidae; genus Corynorhinus; species Corynorhinus townsendii. Next base: position 148,046,496 of record JAPDVU010000006.1, on the reverse strand, counting down.
TATGAGGATCAAATGAGTTCATGCATATGTGGTGCTTAAAAGAGTTCCTAACACATTCAGTAAATATCAGTTGTTGGAGCTGTTGTTAATAATCAGGATGTCTGTGTTTGTGCTCAAACCCACCCCCTTCCACATGTTCCCCTAGAGCAGTGGTCAGCAAACTCATTAGTCAACAGAGCCAAATATCAACAATACAACAATTGAAATTTCTTTTGAGAGCCAAATTTTTTAAACTTAAACTTCTTCTAACGCCACTTCTTCAACATAGACTCGCCCAGGCCGTGGTATTTTGTGGAAGAGCCACACTCAAGGGGCCAAAGAGCCGCATGTGGCTCACGAGCCGCAGTTTGCCGACCACTGCCCTAGGCCTAGGGATCCCTGTGGACTCTATACTTCCTGGGGGCAAACATTCTTGTGCTCAACTTTGTCTCTATCAGCACCTGGGACAGTACCTGGTTTGGCAAAGATGCTGAATGCTTACTCTTTAGATCAAACTGATTTTAGATCCCAGTTTTCTTCTGTTTATTTGGTGCCTAGTGCTGACTAAACTCTGGGCTATGTGGAAAGGGTGTGGAATATGGAGGAGGCATTACTGGGTGGTACAATCTTTGCTCCGCTCCTCCCACTAAAGTTCTTCCCTTTAGCCCGACTGCCTCCAAGATAGGGAGAGAGCTGGGCTCAGGGCAAGAAAGACCATTGAAAACAGTCCCTGTTGCTGAGATTTTTACTTACATGAATCTTTCTCCATGCAATAGTCTATTGGGGCTTTACAAGGGAGAGCTTGGTGTCTCAAAGTTACCCTTTCATGGTGTCCTGGTCATAATGTCCATTTCCTCTATGTGCTGTGCCAGGAGCAAGGGGACAGCAGTGAATGGGAAGGACACAGGCTCTGCCCTTTAGGGCCCTAGTGGGGAAGATGAACAAGTGGGTGATATCAGTATGATGAGGTCATGTCCAGAATTCCAGAGTCCTGTGGGCGTCCAAGGAGCATCACCTAACTATTTTGAAAATTAAGTAAGGCCAGTTATTTAGTGTTAGTGGAACGAAAGCAAAACTCTCCTTAATAAAATATGAAGTAGGGATGGTACTGTGGGTTTAAAGATTTTCTTCTGTATGATCTCATATTTTCTGTGCTGAGAAGAGAGCAGTCCATTAAAAATCAGGTTATTTCTTGTAACTCAGTGTTTTATGGTCAACTTATGCTCAACATCTGGAGAATTAAGGCCATTTCCTCCCAAGGCAGGCTTTCTAACATTTCGATGCATGCTTGCACATCCTAGCTTCCAGACACCTGCATCCATCTCCCCATGGCTGGTTATTTTTTCCTCTGAAATGCTTTTCTTTTCTTTCTGATAGTACAGTGGCAAAAGAGAGGCCGTTTCTTCATGCTGTGTTTTTCCTTTCCATTTTCCTGATAAAACTACCACTGCTGAGGAAATCAAATCTAATCTTCCATATATTTAGCATGAAAGCAATAAAAAGCATTAATTCACTCCAGAAAGAGTGAGATGCAGTCGGGTACTCAAAGGAAGAATCACCATGGAAACTGTTTCCTTGAGATCCCGTACTCTCCAGGCTCCAGGCATGATGATAGTGAAGAAAGGAAGGTGAAGGGGAGAGAAGACATACCCTGTCCTTTCTGTTGTCGCTAAAATGCTGCAGAGGAACTGCCATGAATTATTGATTGCATGAATAGAAGTGTGTATGAATTAGAATTATTAAACGGCTGTCTTTTAAATGAGAGTGTAAGAACACACCGCGGACTTGTTCCTCGGTGTTCTCCTTCCCTCGCTGTCAAAAGCTTATTGAGCAATCAAAGAGCTATCCTAAGGTCAAAAGTTTTCAGAGAAGTGCCAGGAATTACAGTGATTAAAGAATTGTGTCAGCTAGAACTAAAGTAGAATGTGTTTGCACGTGCCCCCCAGATACGCTTGCCTTCATATATTTCAGATGGTGATGGTTTCAGGATTTTTGCAAAGACATTAAATATGTAAAGATGAGAGGCCAGCTCTTGCCTGTGGAACCATGTTAATAGCATGTGATGGAATTTCCCTAAGGAATTTCTTGTGAATTAAATCATTCAGTGTTTAAGTGCACATGTATCTCTCTCTCTCTCTCTCTCTCTCTCTCTCTCTCTCTCTCAAGATGCCCACTCTTCTGGCTTCCTACATTTTTATCAATTCATAGGTTTTACTCTGAAACAATTTATCTGTATCTAATAGCTCTGATGACAATATCCACTATGTGTTATGTTTCCTGTGAGTCAGCCACTATGCTGAATCCTTTGCATGATAATATTGAGAACATAGACTTTTATTTGGATGTGACTGTGTTTTATTTAAGCAAAATGACTAATTCAACAAGTATTCACTAGTAAAATTAAAAATTAAGTTCTCATGTAATCCTTACAACAGCCCTAGGAAAAGTCCCCATTTTATAGATGAGGAAACCCGAGTTGCACTGGATTATGGAGCCAAAGAGTCCTAAGTCCTGGATATGAAACCACATATGAATCCTAAGTCCGTGGTCTTAACACACATTGACACTGGGTTTTCCTCCTAGAGGACACAGACAACCTGTCTGTTTAATCTCTGTACAAGCCCGTGGCTGCCAGGGGTCTGGGCACATAGGTAGGCTCTCATTACATTCATAACAAATATATATTTAGAGTCCACCATTGTACCGGGTACTGTGCTAAATATAAACATTGAAAATGAGATCAAGTCTTTGCTTTTCAATGCACTTACAGTTATCAAGAAATGTTGACCTGAATGAATGAACCAGACAAAATAGCATTCAAAAAGAGAGGTTACTGAGATCTGTGGTCCTTCAAAAATGGACCAATCCATAAAGGAGAAAGGAATAGAAACGTAGGGTAAGACAGTATGGTTTGGGGCATAGAGATGGGAGCCAGTGAGAAGAGATTGAGGACCCAGGAGAAGATTAGGGCGTGTGTATTAGAAAAGTGAGTTTGAGCAATAAGTTGACAAGTGGCCAGTGAGTGAAAAACCTTGAACTCTGGGGCAAGGAAGTACAGACTTTATGCTATCAGTACAAATGAGCTTGCAAAGGATCTATTTATTCATACTGAAGTATTAATTACTTAGAGTAAGGTGCATTTTTTTCATGCTTAGCTTAATGATTTTTACATATATATATACCTAAATCACCATTACCAAGATCAAGATATAGGACACTGCTAGGACTCCATGCCCCCCTGTCACTTAATTCCTTCCTACATGCTGATTTCCATGTGCGTGTTCAAGGGGAAGTGATAAGAACACAAATGACATGATGAAAGCTTAAAGAGTTTAATGACTTCTAGGATATAGCATCAAGTGTGGAAGTGAGAGATTTCAAGTGGAGAGACCAGTCAAGAAGACATTATAATGTTCACAATCCCTCCATCCATTCATTCAATGAAGTATGCATTGGACACAGGTTATGTACCAAGCTATACATTGGCAATGCATACAATAGTAACCAATATATGCTTTCTCAGTGAGGAGACCGAAAAATAGGATTGCACTGGATCATGGAGCTGGAGAGTTCTAAAATGTGGATATATTGTAAGAAGTGCTGAAATAGATTTCACTTAAAATGGCCCCCTAACCCAGAACAGGGAAATCAAGCAAGGCTTCCTGGAGGAAGAGATGTCCAACCTGGGGCTTAAGGACAAAGAGGGGTTAGCCAGACCATTTAGATGAAAAGGCTTCCAAGCAGGGAGGCAACAGGTACGAAGGTCCAAAGAAGGCAGATGGCATGGCTGCGTTAAGTAGAGGCTTGGGCAAAGGGAAGAATGGAAGGAAATAAGGGGCTTTTCAAATGAGAGAAGTAGCAAGACTTAGTAAATGATGATGTGCTGCAGGAGCCATATCAAAGTGGGGTTTTCAATGCCAGTGTGTACATGTGGCAACCTGGTTGTGCAACAGTCAGCATCTATTGTTCAGAAAATTTCAGCTGTTCCGTGAGACAGGTTTTTGCATTGTCGTTTTTATTGTAAGCAGCCCACCTGGTTGTCAGTCATTTCTCTCTGAACTTGAACCAGAAAAACCAGTCAGGCAATGAGATTTCCAATATCTTTCCCCTCCCTCTTTAAGATGGAGCTATTTTCTTGTTCTTTGTACATTCTCCTCATTTTCTGGGTGTTCTTGGCTATGCATAGATAGCAGCCTCTCTTCTGACCTGTCCAACAGGTTTCCTGGTGCAGCTTTAAGAAAGCTATTGTGTTCATACCACCCCTTTTTCTCTCATCTGTCAGCAGGTAACTCGGTAAGAAGCAAGTGGCCTTTGTAACCCTGCAGACCTGAGTGAAGCCCGGCCCTGTTACTAACTCTTGTGGCCTCAATAGGTTAATATTTCTAGACCTCAGCTTCCTCATCTGGGAATAATAATACTCAGGGTATAAGGTGTGAATGATTAAAGTCCAATGAAGCTAATCCCCTAGGATAGTAACTAACATATAGTATGTCTTCCCTAAATATCATCCAGAGGTAGGAAAGCAGAATGGTCAAGAGCAAAGGCTCTCAAGGCACACTGTCAATGTTAGAAGGCTCTGCCAAAGGCTATTTGGGTTATTGTGGGCAGGTCACATAAGTTCCCAGTACCTCAATACTGCCATCTGTAAAATGGGGGTGGTGGTAGTGACATCTACCCCATGGTTTAACTGTGAGAGTTAAATGACTTAATGCATGTAAAGTACTTCATATAGAGAGTCAGGTGTGTGTGTGTGTGTGTGTGTGTGTGTGTGTGTGTGTGTGTGTGTGTGTGTAGGTGTTTGGGTGCATGCAACAAGCATGTACATGCATGCTTGTGTGTGCACATGTGTGTGCCTGTGTGTCTGTCTATATCCTTTATTAGTCGTGTTCATACTAACAATAATTATTATTTTTGTGGAGTCCTCAACCATATCTCTGAGAGTGGAGGAGCAGTGCTTGCCTACTTTGTAGGGTTGTTGCCAATAGTAGCTAATGAAGAGGTGCACGTGGCTTAGTGCCAGGCACACAGTGGGCCCCCAACAATGTTTGTTGAGTGAATGAGAGCCAAGTGCTTCTCTCTAAATGTTTCCTATAAATGTTTCATCTTAATGATCAGTGGGAGCTTCCACAAGGAAGGAATTGCCAAGGAAGTTCACGGGGTGGCAGCCGGAGCTCAGGCCCGGTGGTTTCTGATGATGTTGAACAAAACAGATTCGGATCAGTCTATTCGGTGCCATTGAAACTGTGCCAATGAGCAGCAAAATGTGCTTGCGTGTTGGGGTTGTGCCAGGATCCCAATTTAGAAATCAAAGCAAACCCTACCTATTTCCAGCACCCTCTCTTTCCCCTCGGTGGGCATTTCTTGCCTCTGAAAGAGCTTCTGGACGTTTCACCAACTCAGGCTCCAGATGTCTGAAAGACTTTTGCAGACAAGGTAATCAATCCATTTGGTGGCCAGATGCTGTCTGAAATCTTTCCTGCTACAGCACTGTGAGTTTCTAAGTTCATTAGAAACATAAATTAATTCAATCTAATCAACAGTGGGTGATGCAGAAGATTAAACAGTGAAAAACAAATACATTTCCAACTGGGTCAGATTAGACGCAGAGAAAAACAGCTCCACGTTGGAGGTGAAAGTCAAGCTAACCCTTCTCTGATAGTCTCAGAAAGCTTCGCCGCATCTGAGGTCCCAGGTGAGGCTGTGGTCTTTTTCCCAAGCTAAGGCTGGCCTAGTGGCTCACTGACTTTTAAAGAAGTAAATTATGTGTTTTTCTACACAGGGTTCTGGAGTGGTCTTACTTGTTAGGCACTAGTGGGGGTGATCTCTCTCATTTCTTTATCCTGAAGAGCCTCTGGCCATCGTTTCTGCAAAGGGCTACTCACTATGCAGAAAGCAGTATTTCCCAGTGGCATTATGTAGGCAGAAATTTGGAAACAAAGTGAAGCACTCTTCTTTACTCCAAGCTACAATGTTAACTTGAGTTCAGGGTGCTTGTCTATCAATGCTGAAATCCTAGAACAGTGCCTGGCATATAGTTGGTGCTCAATAAACATCTGTTAAATGAATGAATTGTAAGTAAACTTCTTTTTTTTCCCAGATTTTTTGAGACTTTAATTTGCCCAGATGAGTCACCAAGATGGGAGATCATGTACTAGCTATTTCCAAAAAGTGACTTTTTTGCCTAAGTAACAGTAATCCATAGATTATATTTAGAGAACTCAGCTCGAAAGCGTTGTTGTATAGATCCCCTATCCTTTGTCCCATATCCTCCACCCTCAGTCTAAATGGAACTGGAGGATTCCAGATAAGTTGTGAATTTATGGGTTCAACTTTCGGGTGAGAGGCTATTCTCCAAGCCTGTGTTCAGCTCCGTGGAATGGACTCATTCTACACTTTCATTTGTCAGTACTGTCCAGTGGCCTGGGGCTGTGAGGATAAAGGGTTGTGTCCTTGCATGCTGCCTTGTACAGGCAGCAGTTTCTAGAGGATATCGGCAACAGTCAAGACCAGCTGCTAACTCAGCTGCCTCCAGAGGCCAAGTAATACCAACAATGAAGCAGGGGGTAGAGGGAAGCCTCCTGAGGATGAATGGAGCTGACATTCAGCCTCAAGGTTGGGGGTGCACTAGGAAGTGGGAGAATGGAGGTACATTCAAAATCGTGTTCCCTTCTAAAAGGGTAGCCCCCCTCAAGCCAGGAGCGGGAGTGCCGGCCCCATGGTGCCCGTCTTATTATTTTTCTAAAGAAACTGGAAACCTGGATTTTTTTATATGAAACTCTCAACTTTTCAATGTTGGCAAGCTATTCAAAAAAAAATGGGAAAATGGTGTGGGCTGACTATGCAGTGCTAAGTAAACCAACTCTGGGGTCAGATGTGACCAGCCGCCGTAACGGTGTCCCTGGGCTGTTTGTTCCTGCGCAGTGGGGTTGTGAAGACTTGCTTTGTGTCCTCTGGGATCCGCAGGAGTAATGCACCTATAAAAATAACAAGTTACCATAGTTACTGAGAGTCTCCAATGTGCTAGGAAGCTCCTTACCTTCCTTATCATTTAATCTTCATAACTCCCCTCCAAAGTGGGACCAGTATTCTTATTTTACAGAGAAGGAAACTGAAGTTCAGAGAATTCAACTAACTTATCCAAAGGCACATCAGTTATAAATGACAGAGCTGAATGGCCTCTCTCTGACATCTAAAGGGATGTTGCTAACCATTCATTATATTACTTCCAGGGAAAGCATTATTCTAACACTTATGCGAAGCACTTAGAATGGTGCCTGACACACATAAGCCTGACACTAAACACATTTCCTCACTTAATCCTTGGTGTAAAATCCTCCCCATTTATAGATTAGATAAGTGATGGGGAGGAAAAGGTTAAGAAATATACCCCAGATGAGCCAGCTAGTGAGTGGCGATGCTGGAATTTAAACTGTGATTGTTAGGAGACTGCTATTCACTACCTCCTAAAATTACTTCTCAAAACCACACCCTAGGTTAGGCACACAGAAGGTGCTCAGCAAGTTGTTTTCAATTGATACCAAACCTCATTTTCAGCTGTGTACACTTTGGGGATCTTGAGCCTAAGGGAGCAGTTGGTGCCTCTGGGTAGCTACTATTTCAGCCATTATTCCATGTGACTCACTGGCTCCTGTCACTCAAGCAGCCTTCACCATGTCACTTTGCTAACTCCAGGCATGGAGAGCAGAGACCAACAGGCCCTGGATGCTGGCTCCACCACTAATGAACTGTCTAATCCAAAAATCCCTTTTCAGCGATCTGGCAATCCAATTCAAACTGTGCGTTTGACTGAAATAGTTCACTGGGTCAGACCTCTTGGCATAGAAAGAGCTTCCCACCCAGTCTCTAGTGTTCTTTCTTCCTGAAAATTGAAAGGGTGGAGACTGGCGGAGACAGGGCTTGAATTTAAGAATTAGAAGGGTGTGTGTACATTTTACAATGCATGCGTATTCATGTGTAGGATTAGCTCAGGACAATTAAAAGAATAAGGCAGATTTCATTGGTTTTTAAATTTTCATTATCTCATACATCTGCTACACCCAGATGACTGAAAACCAAATGTGTGTGTGTGTGAACAATATTAGAAAGAGGATATGAACCCAAGTGATGAGGCAACAACTATTAACAAAATTCTCAAAAACTAGATTTTCATTGAACATTGATTGTGTGTCTAATATGTGTCAAACCTTTTGCTGTGAGCCAGGAATACTACAGTGAAAAAAATCAGCTATGATCCCTGCCTTGGTGAAATTTACAGTCTTATAGGGAAGTAGAAATTAACAATAAACACACACACAAAAATGTAATGATGGCTTTTGATAGATGCTGTAAAGGAGGAAAAGAATAGGTTCTATGGGGAGCAATGCAGAATGACTCCAGGGAGGCCTCCCTCAGGAAGTGCTCCTTACGCTGAAATGTGAAAAATGAATAGCTGTTAGCCAAGGGAAGGGGAACAGCGGGGAGGGAGAATAGTTTAGGCAAAGAGCGAACAGCGTGTTTGTTTTATAGACTCGAAAGGCCTGGCATGTATGAGATCTTTAAGGCAGCTGGTGGGTGAGAATGTAGGGAAGGGGGGTCAGGGACATGATTTAAGATGAGGTTTGAGAGGTAGGAAAAGGCCAGTGCACAGCATTTCCTTAGTAATAAATTACTGAAAGGTTGTATTAGCCCCAAACTTCCTCAGAACAGCTACTGTTACATGTTACTGTGAAGAAGAGTCCGTGTATGTGAGATTGTGTCTGTACTGTTAGTGTTTAAAGGTTTTATTCCTTCTGTTGCCTGATAAAATGTTGACATTTCATTCTTCCTGTGGACTTTGCAGGAAACAATCAATGCATTGCAATCAAAGCTAAGAGCCTGCTATGGTGTGGGTTGGAGAGAAAGGAATTTTCCTACTGCAGTTAATTCAGGGTGGGGCAGAAGTGGCTTTCCAGTTGTTTATATGGAAAATAATACAATAATCTATATATATAAAAGCCTAAGCAACCATTACAACTGAATGACCGGAATGACTGGTTGACCAGTCGCTGTGATGCGCACTGACCACCAGGGGGCAGACGCTCAATGCAGGAGCTGCACCCTGGTGGTCAGTGTGCTCCCACATCCAACCTCCTGCGGCCCTGAACCCCCTCCCCCGCAGCCAGCCGGCCCCAGTCGGCCCCAATCAGGATTGGGCGAGACTCCCTGATCTGGCCCTGATCCCCAGCCAGGCTGAGGGACCCCACCTGTGCACAAATTCATGCACCGGGCCTCTAGTTAATAGATAATAAAACAAGTATAAAATCTGTGTTTCAGGTCCTCACAACTGTAAACCTGCTTTTGTCCCACCCTGTAGTCATTGGCTTTTGTGTGCTCTGAGCTTTTGTATACTCTTCAAAGGCAATAACTTAGGTTATTGGAATTGGTGCTTAAAATGTCCCCAAAAGTAAAGTCCTTAGAGACATAGGAATATGGCCCTGTTCCCACCCCTCATCCATGTGCTTTGTGCAGAGGAAATGCTTCTGAAATTGGCCTTGGTACTTGATTCCTCAAATACTGGTTTTATTTCAGAGATGTCCCAGCCTGTGAGCCTATATAATAATAATGAACTACTTTAAAAAATAAGCTGGAGGCAAAAATGGAGCATTTATAACTTTAAGTTTAGAAGAGAACTGTCATGTATTACATAGGCCAACACTCAGCTGTCCCATGAGAATCCTAAATCTCCCAAGTGTGGGCCATTTATGTCATGCTTGCTCTGCACAGAATGAGATCCTAGATACAGATAAACATGTGGTCTATTAAAGAAATAAATATGATTCTGTCTTCAGGGAACTTATAATCTAGTTAAGGAGACAATACACATATATTCAAGCCGTCTATCAATATTTGTTCCATAAACCAATATAAATGAGTCATTCCCCATAGGAAGATGCCAACTCAGTGAGTGAAGTTTCACATGAAAACTGTTTCTAAAAGATTAATTTCCAACTAAATTCCCCCTTGGAAGGAAGGGGAAAGAGGATGAATACTAAGAGAACAAATTCCAGGGTGAAGAATTCATTGGTAGAGTCAAAGATGAGTAGAATAGGAACTCTGCCCTTAAGGAATCCATTTCAGTAAGGAAAATAGAGCAAGTACACACATGAAGAGAAAATGTCACAGGTAGCAGGTGAAAAGTATAAAGTGTAAGAGTTGTGAGGAGGGAGGGATGTTTTTCAATCAGAGGAGCTCATGGAAAGCTTGGTCCTGGCCTTGAAGTTTTCCTGCACTCCTTTTTTTTTTCTTTTTTTTTCAATCAGCCATCCAACAGGAATGTAGGAATTTTTAAAAATATATTTTATTGATTTTTTTTTACAGAGAGGAAGGGAGAGGGATAGAGAGTTAGAAACATCATTGAAAGAGAAACATCGATCAGCTGCCTCCTGCACACCCCCTACTGGGGATGTGCCCACGACCAAGGTACATGCCCTTGACCAGAAATCGAACCTGGGACCCTTCACTCTGTAGGCCGACGCTCTATCCACTGAGCCAAACCAGTTAGGGCAGGAATGTAGGAATTTTGTGCAGCCCTCTTAAGTGCCCAATCCTATGCGAGGTCCCCAGGCTAAGACTTTGCCCTCAAGGAGCATGCTCTCCAGGAGGAGGAGAGGTCCTCACACATACGTAATGGACAGAAAATCTTAGGGAAATGAAATGGCATGGAAGGAGGTCAGCAAAGACCATGTCTGCTTAGGAAGTCCAAAGAGTTCAACTTGGTTCAAATGTCAGGTGTGTGGTAAGGCGTACAGAAGGCAGGATGGAAAGTTACGGTTGAGCCCAGATCCCCTCTGCCCTGATAAGAAATAAAGCTTGTAACTATGTGTGAAAGATTCAGAAAGGATCAGGAAAAAATAGAAGTGACAGGCAAAAGAGAGTGGGAACATGAAATAATAGGAGGCAGAGGAAAAAGAAATGAGACTCAACAGAGGCAGGTCAAGAGCATGGGCTTTGGAATTAGAGTTGGGTTCCAATCCCAGCTGCACGATTAGCCTCCCAAACACGGGCCAGTTCTTTAACTTCCTGGAGCCACCATTTCTTCATCTGAAAAGCTGGGGAAGATACTGAAATCATGGATTTGGATAATTAAATGACATAATAGAAAACACAAAGCACAGATCCTGGCCAAAGTAGGAGTTCAATGAATGAAGATGATAATGTGCATTTAGGAAGAGAGTATATGTAAAGGGCCTACTACTGCACTTGGCCTGCATAGGCCAACTCAATGACTAGTGGTCTCAAAGAAAAGTTGTTTTTCTGTTGATCCAAGATCCAGCATAGTGTTCAGTGGTTAGTAGGAGCTCAAAAATATTTTCCCAGTAATAGATATACAAGCGTCTCCTTAAGGGGAGTCATCTGGGCCAGAGATTTGAACATAGTAGTCATTAGCATATTGATGGTACCTAAAGCCAGGAGGCTTGCATTACAGAAATGTTCCTGAAATAATGTGTAAAATATTTGTTTTTGTAAATTGCCCGTTTTAAAGGCAGTTGGAGAACTTGTCATTTTCAAGGCTGTTGTGAATCCTTTTGTAAAGAAAATTACATTATATTTTCTCTTTTGAGTAAATCTCTTGATCCTGTGTTAGAATTACTTCATGTCAAGCGCAGTTACATCAGGTGAATGAAGTCATGATTAAATCACACACAAAAGAAAAGGAAAAGTTGTGCTTTTCTAAACTGCAATCCTAGTGTCTTTCTGAGACTGAAATAGCTTGAGGCCATGTTAATAGCGAGTTAATTTCATGAGTCTTCTGCAACACAATTTCAATCCTCTCCCTGTAGCTACACTTCAGCAAAGGAATGTGCAGCTAGAAGACTTTTCCATTAAAGACTGACTTCTTGGAAGGGAGACCTACAAATCACTTGGAAAGTTCCTGGCACCATCACCTGGGTCTGGCCACTTGCAAAGTGTCTATAAATCTTCCACGGGGCGGGATGACAGTGTGGTTATCTTTTTCCCCTCCGACAGACTTGTTTCTTTGTATAATAATAATAGGAGTGGTGGTGAAAGTTACCCAAGAAAGGCCATAAGGAGGTCAGGCTACCCACTGGGAAGTAATCTTGTAGTTTACTCATCATTTCTAAAATGTAAACTGGTGAGCTGCCTTCTGCCTGGTAAGCAGAGAGGAGGCAATGAACCTTGACCTGGGGGCAGAGGGATAGAGTACTTGCTGCTCTCGACTGCAAAAGAAAAAGAAGGGAAGGAGGAAAAGATGGCGAAAAGGGAGAGAGGGGAAGGGAAGGAAGAAGGAAAAAGAGGGAAAGGGGAGAGAGAAAAGGGAAGAAGAAAAGTAAAGGAAACCACATGGATCTCTGAAATACTGCATTATGGGAGAAACTCTTACTAGATAATTTGAAAATTCTGTGAAGATATGGTTTCAATAGCATTTTTCTTCCTAGCTATCTTTTGCCTGAGGATAGGAATTGAATTTGTACAGATTTTATTTCAGCTATTAATGGTGGACCTGTCCTGGTTACTGGTTTATTTATCCATACATGTATTTGCTTCTTTATTCATTTATTCATTCACCCGTTCCTTCATTCAGCACTTCCACCCTCTTACTTCTTCACTTGTTTACTAGCATATCCTTGACATCCAGTCCTAAGACATGCACATAATAAGTGTCCATTAAAGAGATTCCTGGAATCGCTGGCCTATTTGCTTAAAATACATTTTGGATTGTCTCCTTGCCACTTCCATGCCCACTCCCAAATAGCACCATATTCCAGGACCCTCTCATCACCAGCCCATCTGCTCTTTCCTTTCTGTATGATTCATAGGACCCTTAATTCCTTGCCAATGCTATAAAGTCTTTTTAGGTTCAATCTATCTGGTTCTAAAGTCATGAATACTCTTCCAAACAAGAACTTGCCCTTGCCTCACATCCCTTAAAAATATTTTTTATATTCAACCAGCATAAATATTTTGTTCTCTGGTACTTTGTTTAAGGTAACCAGCCTGTCTGTGTTGGTCTACTTTGGTGTGGGATCTCTCTGGCTCTCATCCAATGATCCACTAAAGAAAAAAAAAATCAAGACGCATCTGTTACATATTCAGACACTCAGCTAGGATCTGAACATTCAATGATGAACACGTTTTGTATGGAATTTACAATTTAAAGGCTGAGCTAGGCATGTAAACTGATTCCGTTACCTTTGGGATAAGTGCTAACGGTAAGTGATGATAGCGGTGATGACGGAGATGTGTGCAGGCAGTGAAGCTGCATCATAAAGGGATTGTCTGGGTTTGGGGGGAAGTCACACAAGGCTTCCCTAAGGAAGTGATATTAGAACCCACCCACAGACGTGGGGAATTTTAGCTTCCACAGTGTAGATGCCATGCCTTACTGACTTCAGAGCATCCGGCACCACAGAATTTTTGACCAGAGGCGTGCCAAACAGACTCCAGGTTAAGTGTGCCTGGGTGGTAGACTACCTGCCCTGGAGCGCCTATTCCCCTGCAGATGTGATGAGATTGCCCACTTGGACCCAGAGTCCCACTGACTGTGGGGTCAGCGGTAGGTGCCCCATGTTGTGTAGATAATAGATCTGAATGACTGACAGGGTTTGCATTGCCCGAGCAGTTAATTACTCCTCTGCTTTCTGAAAGAGAGGGTGACAGATGGTAGACACCTTGACAGCAGACTCCACCGTAAGCCACACAGGCTTGGGGTTTGTAGGCAAGTCTGAACTGCAACCAATTTCCCACTGGATTTTTTCCTACTAGACAATTTATAATTTTTAAAGCTTTGCCCTTTAGGCAAGTTTTGTTCCAACTATAGGAAAATTCTCTCTTCTCGGCTTCTGTGTTGCAGAAACATGTTTTGAATTAAAGGAAATCTCCATCAACTCACATGGCCCGGGTTGTCTCAATCCTGGTTAGTGCTGGGCATTCGGTCAGCATGGGGAAGCTGTGTGCATTTTAATGGAAACAGCATGGCATTCATTACTCACCTGCTTCCTACCATCTGGATTTTCACAGCTCAGCAAGCATGGTGGGCTTCCTGCACATTAGCAGGGAGAACGTGGCTCCTAAGGAGGGCATGACTGGATCCCTTTGAAGTCATAATTGTATGATGGACACCATGATTAATTGGGGTGAGGGGTTGGTATGCTGTCCCAATGAGCTGCTTTCATATTTGAATGATCAAAAAGTAATGTACCGTTTTCACACGAGGATAGGGAGATAAGCCAGCTCAATACCTGTCCTGGGAACCAAACAAGTGCAAAGAAAAACTGGCTGTGTGGTCAAATGAAATGAAAATGTGTATGTGCGAGTTGGCGGGTGGAAATTCCGATTCAGCATGCATTAATAATCTGGTCTTGTGCAAAGAGCTCAGAAGTAAACAAAGATGGAAACATACGCCTCTTCGTTTGCATTTGATGCAAACAGCAAAAACCCTGTGGTTTAGCAGTGGCTTACACCACAGGCTATTACATAGCAAGTCCACGCATAGGCTGTCTCTAAGGTAGGTTTTTGTAGTTCAGAACCATCATCAAAAACATGGCCCTACGTTTCCATGTCATACTCAGCCTTTCGGCTTTTTTAAGTCTTCAGTCTTATCACCTCCTGGTTACATGATGGCTGCCACAGCTTCACATATCGAGTCCACATATAGCCACATACAAAAGCAGGAAGCAGGAAGTACTCAGTGCCACCAAAATTACTTGCTTCCTTTTATTCAGGGAAGGAAACTTTTTCCTGGAAGTTCTGCCTCCTTGTCCCCCAGAAGATGTTCCCACATGCCTTGTTGACCAGATCTGGGTCACTTGGCCACCAGTAGCCACAGAGGAGGCTGGGAAGGAAGTGTCTGCATTTTTCAGCTCCTACAGCAGGAGGCAGGCAGGGACAACAGGCACTGACTAGAGTAGCCCACCAAGAGTGTCTGCCCTTAATGAGCTTGGTCAGCAGAAGCGGACTGACATTTAAACAGAGCCCATTTTCTAGCACTTGCTTGTGGTTAAATAGGAAGAAGCAGTTGTGATAAGATCTAGGGAACTGGGGCTATTGGACCCCTCTGCCTGCCTTCTTTCATACAAGAGGAACCAGCACCAGGTTCAAGTTTAAACCAGTATGCAAAGAATTAATTGTATTCAAATGAAAAGGAGAAGGATTCAGTATTTAATACCAGACACTGTTTGGGTGACAAAGCAATAAGTCTGGATCAGAAAGTGTATTACTCACAGAAGGTCAGGAGAGCAAGCAGGTAGACTGTGTGCTGCCTATGTCCATGCCCGTGGTAGACATGACTAACGGATCACAACACTCTTCCACCAAGCCTGTCTCTGACCTCAGAACTCTTCTCAATAGGCAGCTTCTTCCCATAGATCAAAACTGATAAGCCAGATTAGATCTACTTGTTATCATTACTCAGAACTTTATATTTACCACTCCTGTCACTAGGACCAAGCTAAAGAAATATGAGAAATAGGGTCAACTTAAGGAGGTAATGCTACTGAACCAAGGACTCAAACGTAGCCTCATGGAAAGACAAAGGGCAGAACACCTCAAGCTTGTGGTGCAACTTGATAAAGATATATTGATGAATTGAGCTCCCCACCACTCTAAAACCAGAATGGTGATAATATCTAAGCAATAAGATTAAAAAATAAAATCTTTGCTCAGTCAGTGTGGCTCAGTAATTGAGTTTCTATGAACCAGAAGGTCATGGTTTGATTCCCAGTCAGGGAACATGCCCGGGTTGTGGGCTCGATACCCAATTGGGGGCATGCAGGAGACAGCTGATCAATGATTCTCTCTCGTTTTTGATGTTTCTATCTCTCTCTTCCTCTCTGAAATCAATAAAAAAATATACTTTTAAAATAATAATAAAATCTTTGAGTCATGAGAAAATGACCAGTGGCTCCAAATTGAGTTGAGTCATATCTGTAAAGACCAGTAGTATTTAGGCTCTGTATTTGCATAGCATTTTTAACTTTTGGAAGCTCTCTATACCTCCAGCTCATTTTATTTTTATAATTTTATTCCTTTTGAAAAATTATTCCCTAAATTTAAGGGGCACTGTGAAGGCACATTTCGGGGTGCTGAAGCTGCTCTGGATCATCATGGTGGTGGTGGTGGACACACATCTCTGTGCATTTGTCCAAACCCATATAAATTTTGCCACATGGGAATTTAAAAAGTAATTTTTTAAAAGTTTAAAAAGTCACTGCGATAAATGCCAAAATCTATTATTACGCGTGTATTTATGGTCATGCTGAAAATTAGAAAATACTGAAAATTTTGACAAAAGACTATAAGAAAATAAATCAGCCATCCATATTCTACACCAAAGCATTATCATTTTGAACTTTCCCTGACAGATCTTTTTCCTATACACATTTGTACATTTACAGGAGTTAACTGTTAAGTCCAGGAGAGTCAGATTCTGAGTGAAATTTCATTTTATATTTTAAGCATCTTCTTGGTATTGATGGAAGTTTTAGTATGTATTACTTTACCAGTTTAAAAAAAAGATATATTTTGAAATGAAAGTACTTTAACAAAATTGTAAGAATCTTACACTTTTATTGGCTGATTCTTTTTTTAATTTTATAATATACTAGAGGCCCAGTGCACGAATTCATGCATGGATGGGGTCCCTCGGGGTGGCCTTGAGAGATCGGGCCCAAGCTTGCACCCCCAGCCTCACAGCCCCACAGCCCTGCCTGGCATCCCGCACTGGCACTGCCCCCTCACCTGCTCCACCATCCTGCTGCGGTCCCACTCTCGGCCAGCAGCACCTCCACGGCTGCCCACTGTCAGTGCCACGCTGCCGATGCCCGCCATGTTCTGCACCACCCCCTGGTGGTCAGCACATGTCATAGCGAGTGGTCAAATGACTGCCGAGGGGACAATGTGCATATTAGGCTTTTATTTTATAGGATTAACATCAACAAGGCCCTTTTGGCACAATGCCAGTAGCAGTACTTGGGCATATCTTGCTTGGCCATAATCAGACTTTTTCCTCCTATTTTGGTAGAAAATAGCTCCAACACACTATTTCAGTTAGGAAAACTTATCAGGAAAAAAAAACCCTATCTAAGAAAATGGATGCTGACTTTGGACTGTGAACCAGAACTCAGAAAGGAGTCCACAGTTTCATGTGCATGAAAGGGGTATTTTTAATTCCCCCTGGGAAGCCTAAAAATCCTCTGTTTGTTTAATCCACAAAGTCACTGCCAATTTAGCTAGAAAGCCCCTGTACAGGGATGATAAAGGGCAGACATGCTTCCTCCCCTCACAGCAGGACCCACTGCCAAATAATCACAGCCCTTCAGGCTGGAAGGGACCTTCCGAATCCTCAACACAAATTTTCTGGCAACTAACCCCATTTCACCATTGCCATTCTCTGTGACACCTATCTTCCATCCTTGCTGATGTCCTTGTTCTAGCTGAAGAAACAGAAAACTCTCCCCAGAGTTCACCTAACCATCAGGAAGAAAGCCAAATATTGAATAGGTAGAATCAGTCGGCTGATACAAGTAGGGCCAAAGACTTTATAATATTATCAACCAAATTATCAACCAGATGAAAGGTAAAATATTTAATGGGTTCTGAAGGCTACATTGCATTACCCTCTCATTTCAATTCCTGTGTCTATGATTGATGCTGAGAAGGCTGGTTCTAGTGACCTGGTCAGTAAGATTTTATCCAATCAGAGGATTTGGGTTTAGGTCCTCTCTCATTTTAAACTGGGTCATCATTTGGTTAAAACAGTCAACCTGCTGTTTGAATTGTACATTGCCCAATAATCCCGGGGCCTGCCTCAGACTCCAGCCTAGCACAGTACTATGGGCAACTAGGCCGTAGACTAGGGCAGTGGTTGGCAAACTCATTAGTCAACAGAGCCGCCGTTTGCAGACCACTGGACTAGGGGATCCCTCCTCCCCCTGTCTCCCCATTACATCAATATACTAGTAATTGCCAAGTCAATTCTATTATTCAGGTACACGGAGACTATATGTATGGGATTTTCAATCTTGGACCTTTGTGGGATGCTGAGAATGATTTTTTTTTTAAAGAAAAAGTTGGCCTTAGCTGTGCTCATTGAACCTGAAATGGGGTTACCAGGCCACCATCTTGTGGAAATTAAATCAACACAAATAGATGTAGAACAGGGCAAACATCATACCTCCTTTAAAAATCACTAGCTACACTTGACCTCTGTAACTGCTTTTGGCTTCTGTTCTCTGTTTTTAGTCAAAAATGTGCACTTGGTCTACATGTCTACAGAACAGATGAAAAATGTTTTGTTTATCCTTTTTTTTTTTTTTGCTCAACAGTGTGAAAGACTGGGTGTTGAATAAAATTGTGTCATATGAACTGGTCATTTAAAAACCAAAATTGAGGGACTCTTTCCCCCACCCCACCTGGGAGTCTGTACTTGTTCTTCAATAAATTTCCACCTTTGCTATACCAAAAAATAAAAAAAATAAAAACCAAAATCATGTTGAACTTGATGAGTTGATTTCTGTTGACCATGATTTCAGATGAAGTATAATTCCACTCGTTTATTCTTCTCTCCACATCCTATTTCTATAAAATTGTTTTGCCTTGAGCAACCCAAGTTTTCCCATTTTAACTGCTCTACCAAAGAGCATGATGCAAACACAGGAGAATTTGTATCAGAAGTTTCAGTATCTTGAAACTGGAATGTGGATGATTCATGAGTTTTGCATCAATTATTAAACAGTCATAGATGAAGATACATGCGATGGATGGGGCAGTAATGTATTCTGGTTACACCTACTGGCTTAGCAGTGATAAATGAGTCAGGAAACCAGAAGTTCAAAACAGGCATCAACTCGAGCTGCAATGGTAAAGGCTCTGAAATGAGTTAGACAGTTGCTAGATATAAACAACCTACTATATAGACCAACAGGCTGGCAGGATTAAAATAAAGGTGAGGACTTAGCAAGAGGACTAAGGAATTTCAGAATCCTGCTGTACCAATCACCCTTTCCCTTAAAAGATTCTTGAGGGCAGCACAACACAATAATGGTAACACTTGGAAAAAAGGGACACATTTTTATTACCTGGACCCATGCCTGATGTCCCATAAATACTGTCTTGGATCACGCAGCTTAGACTTGAGCCTGAATCTGTGTGTGTGTGTGTGTGTGTGTGTGTGTGTGTGTGTGTGTGTGTGTGTGTATGTGTATGTTGTGTTTCTTTCCCCTGTGCCTGGCTATTCCAAATCCCCATACTTGGCCTCTATGTTATGTTCTGATTGGGTCATAGACTCCATTGCACCATGTTGCCTGAACACGTGCTCTGTAGTAGGCATTGCTCCTTTTCTCCTTCCATGATACACATTTTTGTACGTGATAAATATTCTTTGTACATGTCTATGGTTCCTCATGGTTTAAAATGTGCTATAGCATCCAGCCGGCCGGTGTGGTTCAGTGGTTGAGTGTCAGCCTATGAACTAGGAGGTCATGGTTCCATTCTGGATCAGGACACATGTCCAGGTTTCGGTCTCAATCCCCAGTGGGGGCCATGCAGGAGGCAGCCAATCAATGATTCTCTCTCATCATTAAGGTTTCTATCTCTCTTTTCTCTCAGAAATCAATAAAAACATATATTTTTTTAAAGTAATATAGCTTCCAAGCAATAATTGCCATTAAGAAGGGTCTTGGAACAATACCTTAACCTAAAGGTATTACTCTCATGGTAGGCGCTGTCAGTGTCATGGTAGTTGGGGCCCAGTGGTTTTTCCTAACAATTTTTTTAAAATCTATTTTTATTTATTTTTTTCAGAGAGGAAGGGAGAGGGAGTGAGAAATAGAAACATCAATGATGAGAGAGGATCATTGATTGGCTGCCTCCTGCATGCCCCATGGGGATTGAGCCCGCATTCTGGGCATGTGCCCTTGACTGGAATTGAACCTGAAACTCTTCAGTCCACAGGCGGACACTCTATCCATTAAGCCAAACCAGCTAGGGCAGTGGTCGGCAAACTGCAGCTCGCGAGCCGCGGTTTGCCACTCTGTTGACTAATTGAGTTTGCCGACCACTGCGTAAGGCATTACCCTTACCCAGAAGTTTTGACTTAAGGTTAAAGACATTAGTACATTATTAAAATGTTTTTTAAGTGTTTTCCCCTAAGGCAGTGGTCAGCAAACTCATTAGTCAACAGAGCGGCAAACTGCGGCTCGCGTGCCACATGTGGCTCTCAAGCCGCAGTTTGCCGACCACTGAGCTAGGGCTTTCCTAACAATTTGTAAATAATATGGATAGCATGCACATGTGAAAGAACATTTTAGCAAATACAAAAACAATATATTCTTTTCTAAAGGCTGAGGGAATAGTGAGTAAAAATAGAAGCCCCAGGCAGAATATATTTGTAGAGAAGCTTGAGTGCAGGAGAGCAGACGATTATTTTTGAAGATGGTGATAGAAACACCATGGAGTGGGGTGGAGTGGCGCATGTTTTAGTCGAAGTGACTTGGAGGGCAGGGACCTTGAAGCTTGTGGAGCCTGGAAGAATGCTCTATGCATCCTGTGCAGTGATGAGTATAAATAAATTAACAGATCCATGCCTGAGAATTACTAATTTTAAAGAAATAGCCTACCTTGTTTTGACCCATGTGGATCTTAAAGGGAGAAGAAGGACATTTTCACAGAGAGCCTGGGCAAAAAGGCAATGTATACGGCAACGGAGGAGAGTTTTGTTTCCCTTGGAGTGACATTTTCTTGGAAACTGAGCCAGGGGCTGACCTTGGGAAAAGCTGCTTGACTCTTCTGATACCCAGCTTCCCAAAAGGAAAAGCCCACCCTTTAGTCCTCAATGCATGGACCCTGACACCCACCCAGAACTCCGTGTTAACATTGCTGGGAGAGGAAGGATGTGAACTGACCTTAAGCAGCATCTTAGCCCTAACGACAGGAGTGGGGCGCTGTTAACCCCCAGGCCTGGTCCCCCCGCCACCCTCTCGTTATTCCTCACTACCCCTTTCTCTGGAAGGCGTTCATGTCTTCAGCAGTTTGAGAGCTTTGACTCACTCCTTAGTACCCCACAGAAGCCTGAAAGAAAAAAGAAATGGCTTCGTCTTCATTAGGTTCCACCCAAGTCGGGAGTCTCTGTGAATAACCCCATTGCTAACCGCTCATTGAAAAGCCAGTAGCAGTACCTAAGCAGTGTGTCCTAGCACTGGAGTGCTTTTTGGAGGCCGTGCAAACACTAAGCAGCCGCTTTCCCTCCTCTGTACATGAGCGTTCTTTGCTAAGATGCACCAACAGTGACAAAAAAAATGTGGGCAAATAATTCACTTGAGGTGGTTGGCTCCCCAGCCCTGCCGGGCTTTCTTCCTCCTCAGTGGACACTTGTTAGAGAAATGGGCCTTCTAAGCTTACATTAGGAACTGGATAAGCACTCGCTTATTTCATGTTTCCTTGAGGTAGCATTCATTTGGAGGGCTCTTCCTGAGGGAACGGGCTAGATTTCTGGTTGAGATCATCAGTAAGGAATGGGGCAGTCTTTTCTGAAGGAAGACTATAGGCCAGGCATCACAAGCTGGTGACTCACATACCATATTCAGCCCACAGACAAGATTACGTACTTTTAATGTCCTGGTGTTGGGGAAAAAAAAAAAAATTAGTTGCCCATATATGAAATTTAAGAGATTTTGCATAAAAATCTTGATTTCCAACTTCTTTGAAAAAGATCAGAATATCTGCCAATGCTCGAAATAGTTCATGGCCACAATTGGATTAAGCCGAGCAGCCACTTGTCCCCTTAGAGAGGGCACAAGCTTTCTGCTTCATCTGGTTTTCTTCACTCCATTTCACCTAGTGCTCCTGTAGAGCTTTGAATCTGCTGTCCTGGGGTCAGTCACCTACGAGGCCCAAACAAGAAATCATGAATTGGCCCTGGCCGGGTGGTTCAGTCAGTTGGAGTGTCCCCTACACCAAAAGGTTGCAGGTTCAGTCCCAGGTCGGGTCATATACAGGAAGCAACCCATCAATGTTTCTCTCTCCCCCTTCCTCTTTCTCTACAATCAATAAAAAACATATCCTCAGGTGAGGATTTTTTTTTAAAAAAGTAATCATGAATTGCTCTTTTAAATGTGCCTCACTTGAAAGTGACTATGGTTTGTGCCTTATTCCTTCTACACAAAGAATGACCATTAAGAGCATTGTCATATGTAGAACAGGACAGTTATATGCAAAGTGGAGAATTGTACACTACTTACCTGAATAAATCAGGCATACCAAGAAAATCCTGAAACGATGATATTAAAGTAAGAGTTGAGATGTGAATTATTCAGGGGCAATTGCCTTCGTTTTCCAGCTCACTGTTTCCCCTCTGCTTTTCTCACATGGACATAATCTTCAAAATGTTCCTCTGTCAAAGGCCATAGTCATAATTCCCCTCCCCCCCCCCTTTTTTAGAACTTATTTGAACTCTCAGGAGCAATTGTTGAAGCCCTGCAAGGGAATAATTTCACAAGAATTAACCTCTGACATTTTTCTAAAAATAGCCCTAATAAATCCAATCATAGGTAATTTACCTGTCCGTAATCCTCCGGGGGTAACCGGAGTTGAAGAAAAACTTGGCAGGCTGGCATTTGCTCAGCAATTATCTGTGATCTGAGTTCCTGGCGCCTGTGTATTTTCTCTCTTGGGAAATGGGACAAATTGCCCTCTCCCCTCTGACTCATGACCGTTTCCCCAGCACCCTTCTCCTGGGGTTGGAAGAAGGCGTGCTCTTCAGAAAGGAGTGTTGGGCTCACCAAAAAAGAGGTACCATGGGGTCAAGCTGGAGCATTTATGGGGTCCTTCCTTGAGTTTCCAACGTGCAGAGGTTGCCAATGCTTTCCATGTCAGGCATCCCCAGCCCTGGTTTGCATAGCCACCACGGAAACCTGTTTGGGGAAGTGCCTCAGTACAGAAGAAAGGGGAAATGCAAAGAGGCCAAGAGTGGGTACAGGCTCCATGGCTGGTAGAAACTATCAAAGAATACGGCCATTTCCATGAGCCTTAGAGAAATTCATTTTCTCTTGCCCAACATAAAAGGGTCTGAACATGCTTTTGCTCTCACCAGATGTTCCAGGAGACCAAAGCACAGTGTGGGCATCTAGGAAATCTACTTTCCCCAGAGCCACTTCTCCCGGCGCTTAAAATACAAAACATAAAACCTTGTAAATTCCACTGCAGAGACAAAGCCCTGAGCCCTTAAATGCACAGAAAGTGTGTCTATTATCTGTCGTTTCAAAGCAAGTATGCAGTTACTTAAATTGCCTTTGTCTTCTTCTTTTCAGCTGACATTATCTCTACGGTAGAATTCAACCACACGGGAGAATTACTAGCGACAGGGGACAAGGGGGGTCGGGTTGTAATATTTCAACGAGAGCAGGAGGTAAGTGGCAAGTGAATGCAAAATGCCCCTTTCCTTCCCTTTTTTTAGAGGAGGCCTCCTACTGTTCCTTAATCCTCACATGTCCCCCTTCACCTTGCTGCTTTGCTAGCCAACTAAAAACTGCCAAAAAGTCATTAACATCAACAGTTCCACCTTCTGGCTCGTAAAATACCTGAAAATAGAGCCTTTTCTGGGCATGGCCTTATCTTTTCACATTCTCTTGTCTCATCTGACCTGCAAAATGCCACGGGTGCTCTTTGAGCAGAACTCCTTTCAGAGTGAAATTCATCCTGGAGTGATTAAAATGAAGCCCCTGCTCCTTTCAGGCGCTCTTACAGAATGTGCAGGAGGAGGAAAAATGGTTCTTTGTCCACAGATGTGAAAGGGACAACTTGGGTCAGTAGAGAAGAAAATGATAGCCCACCCCACCAAGGAGAGTGCAATCCCACAAAATGACATCTGAGCGATGCACAGGGCACACATTTTACTGTCGGTGACTCGAAGGTCCCTGGAGCTGAGTGCTGTGTGCTTTCTGAGCAGGAGTTTTAATTTCCACTGAATCTCAAAAAGCCCATTTTTTTTCCTGGGACTTGGGTTCCACCAGGAATTGTTTCTCTTTTTCATATAAATTGAGTTTCGGGGTGTCTGCTTCTGTTTTGTCAGAATGGAAGCATGGCCCGATGTGATTTCCTTGGCTTCCCCTGGCATGGTCCTGGGGCTTCCAGCAGGCCAGCCTGTGTGCTAGTAACTCTCCCATCTGCTACCGTCTGCCTCCGGGACTCACCCAGCACAGCGTGGGGAGGCCAAGTGCAGGAGGAAGGGTTCACCAGAGACTTCCCTAGCAATTGAATGCCTGCTTTGTGCCTCAAAGCCATTTATGTTCCACCTCCCCTCAAAAAAGGAAAGCCTCATTTAGAGGTGATGTATTTGGTAATTGCACATTATTTGCAATTAATTTCTATAAGGGCATCCTAATCCCTCGGGGTTCTGTAGACATGCAAGCGTTCAGCATTAAGTCAGGCCCCCAGCCTATTCCATTGGTCCTGGAAACAGGGAAATGTGCTTGGCAAGTAGGAACTAATAACTCTTCGTGACCTGGAATTTTTCCTGCTTTTCCAGAGCTGCCGAGTGCTAATTGGTCTGGCACATACGGCACACACTTGCCAGTCTGATTTGGATGGTACAAAATCAACACCCAGATAAATGTACTGTTAAGGCGGACTGGCTCCTCTGTAGTAGGCAGGCTAGTAACAAGTATGTCAGTCAGTGTGGCAAGTCCTCTTCAAGCTGATTTTCAAACTTCTTCAATTAAAAAAAAAAATCCCATTAGGTTCATGGTGATGATAAAGAGGTACCGGAGGAGCTGTTTAGCATAAATTACCCAGGGCAGTGTGTTGCCAGTAATATTCCAACCACGTTTTCCCTTTGCTATTTATAGGTTTCACCTATTTTAATTTACTGAAATATGTGGGAAGCCCGGTTCATTAGTAGAATGGAGGGGGACGCGTTTTCCAAAGAAGAGTGATTTGGTTCAATAAAAAATAAACGTCCGGTATAATAACATGCAGTTAAGTGTTGAGCTTTGTAGCGAGGCGTGGGGTTGAAATGGGCACTAAAGCCTCGGAAACAAAGCCATGGGACCACACCGAGGGTCAGGTGTGTTTCCTGTATCTGTGAGTGACTTCTCAGGAGGCAGTCCTGGAGGGCTTGCTATAGGAAGGAACCTCAGCGCCCTCACAAATACGTGGAACACCTGGGTGTCAGCCCCAGTGAAGAGTTTGGTTTGGATATTCAGTATTTACCCAGAAATCTAGCTGTTTGTTGTTGTTGTTTTTAATTGAGCCTTTATTAAGAGTCAAGCTTTTGTGACAAATGTCTATAAAGACCTGGGTTGGAATTTTTGGGCACAGTTTTCCAAAGCCTGACTCTTAAAACTCTTGGTAGTCACATTCTAAAATGCATGAAATGAAACCTCCCCTCCTATTTTCCTTTCAGCTCTTTCTTTGTTTCACGCCCTCTTTTTCCTTCTCTCCACTTTTCTTCTTTCTGTTGCCCCTTTCTGCAGACCCTCCCCCTGATGTTTCATTCTCTCACCATTTATTTAGCTCCTGCTGTTTGCCCGTTGCAGAATCAGAGCTAGGAGGAAGCCAGGGGTGACGTCTCATCACCTCCCAGTGATGCAGGTGGCATCCCTGTGCTCCTCCTGTCTGTTTTGTTTCCCATGTTAGAAAAAAAAAGGGTGGGGAGGTATCTGTTGCCCAAATCTGCTACTTAGAAGTCCTGTGACCTTGGAGGATATCTCTAATCCTCCTTTGTCCATTTCCCTGCTCTGCCCATGTCTCCAAGATTCTCTGAGAATTGGGGAAGATTATAAAAGGTACAGATGCTGTAGCTTTGGACTTTTTGTAAGGGATTGATGGATGTATATATGGACATCAGCATGGGATGGCTTGTGCCAAAGGGTGTTGAAGACATCCACTGATGCAGAATGAAAATATTAGAACTTTTATTTATATTGATTTTTAAATGTATGTTGATTTTAAAATCGTGTCCTAGTTTAACTTCTGTTTCTATGTATATGTTACGATGTATACCATATATTATAGAATTATATGTATATCATTTATGCATATATGGATATTGGAGGTACTAATATTCACCAACAGAGCTGCAAGATCGATGCTTTGGAGGCCTCTGAGCTAGGGTAAAACTCTCATCCCATGCTGATGGCCTGCCTATCCATTCCTAACGATTCTGCTCAAAAAAAAAGAAATTGGTGAATTCGCGGGTGGCCTATATGATTTTAATCTTTGGTGTATTCCCCTCCCCCACCTTCCTATAGAGTAAAAATCAGGTTCATCGTAGGGGTGAATACAATGTTTACAGCACGTTCCAGAGCCATGAACCTGAGTTCGATTACCTGAAGAGTTTAGAAATAGAAGAAAAAATCAATAAAATAAGATGGCTCCCCCAGCAGAATGCAGCCTACTTCCTTCTGTCTACTAACGGTACGTACAAGTGTCTTCTCCTATTTGGTATTGTCAGAGGTAGAATCAGCCACATCATATGTTTCAATCTCTCTTAGACTCCATTTTCCTTCTTAACCTTGTGGGCTGTCAAAAAAATCTTAGCAACAGTCTTTGCAGGATGCTTACCTTAGTGCCTGGTGCAGAGTGGGCCCTCAGTAAATGGTAGTGATTCTTCTTAAATATCACACATTTCTGACCCAATTCTGTGAGCCCCAGTATCTGCAGTTTTTGACTAATGCAGATTATTTCCAGGTGCTTCTGGAATGTGACTTCCTGTTTTAAGATTCATTGAATGTTATTCTGGGAATGCATTTCAGGAACCCCGACAGGCTGTCCTGTGAGTCTGGCATGCTGAGTAGAAGTTATTAATCCCTGAATGTGTTTGGGGTTTTTCTCTCTCTGACACAATCAAGTTCTCTGAGCACAGGGCAAGGAGAGAGAGGGACCCTACCAAAGGATGATTAAGAAGTGGTTTCTTTCTCTTTCTCCCTCCATGCTCTTCT
The DNA here is from genome assembly GCA_026230045.1 of Corynorhinus townsendii. NCBI lineage: Eukaryota > Metazoa > Chordata > Mammalia > Chiroptera > Vespertilionidae > Corynorhinus > Corynorhinus townsendii. The sequence continues at coordinate 148,019,584 of JAPDVU010000006.1, read as the reverse complement.
AAGAACAATTGTTGATTTCGGGAGAGTTGCCATAAATAGGTCCAAGAGAGAGGAGGTTGGGCATTGAATAGTGAGCCAAATTCCATGTTAATTCGGTTGAATCACCTACCCTTGCTTTTCTCAATGCCATTGCTGACAGAAACCCACCTATGCTCGAAACAATTTAGAATAAAAGCATATACTAAAGGGTGCTAATTGGATAACATAACAATTAAGAGGGTTAGTGGATAAAAATTAAACACCATCTCCCAAACAAATAAGCTGGAGCGTGATTCATTGTGTGTGAGTCTGTGAGGAGTGTCCTGGTACATTTAAATATGAATCAGAAAGCAAGGGATTTGCTACTTGCCCATCCCCAGCATTTATAAAGGAAAGTGCTCATATGTCAAGTGAAAAAATGTAAATGCTGTCTATAGTATGATCAGACGTATATTAACATTTTTAGAAACTAAAAGGAAACACACCTCTAGGCTTATCATGATTAATTTTTGATTATGTATTATGAGTTTCTTATAAATTTGTTCTTTTTATCATTTTTATTTTCTAAGTTTTGATGATGAGTTTTATATTTTATTTTAAAAGGAGGGAGGGGTTTTCTTAATGCGTATGAACCAAAAATCCCTCAAATATAAAGCCAGTGTACAACTCTAAAAAAATGGCAATTCTGGAACAGCCAGTTTGGAGTTATTCATGCATGGCTTATCTCAACATGTCCAGATTTCCAGTCGTCTGTTTTTCCAGATTCCAAGTAATTTAATTCTTTCTCATAACTGTATTTATTGTTCTATTTATTTTGTCGACTAGATTTCTTGAAAGCCAAACCATATGAATTTGTTTCAGTGTCTTCCCTCTTAGTTTTACCGTTGAAATTTCACTCAAAGGCTCTGCAGATTCAACACTACTTAGATTAAAAAAAGACTTCTGATGATTCTGACTTAATTACTTTGGGCAGAGAAAGTGTCTGATTACCTGCTCTAACTAGCTTACTTTATATCATGAAATTTAGCCTATTGATTATTACAATAAAATTCAAAGATGCATTAACTCCTTTGTGGGGGGGATGGGAAAAAATCAGTGAAATGCAATGAAGATTAATTATATAGCATAATGTTCTGTTAATTGAGTTTTTAAATAGTTTTTTGATTAACAAGGATATTATCTTCCCATTTGGGATGCTATTTCATATGCCAACAGTATCTCCAAATGATTCTTATAAGAAAAATTCTCATGTTCTCCTGAGATTTTCTTTTTTATACTAATATTGAGGTTGAGAATTCCCCTTAAGCCAAATAGGTTAACATGCGAAAATTAATGGGAGACAATTGGAATTACTGTACAAAAGAGAAAATGAAGATAGATGATAAGATTGTGTTTAAAAGCTGCCACAAGTAATGATAAACTGCTCAGAGAGGCAGCCAGAATATAGAAAAAGTCATTACTCATAGGAACAGCCACCTGTTCCTCAGACTTCCTTATCCACAAAGCTTTCAGATAGGGAGTCAAGAAACATTGTGTGATAATAAAGTCAAGAATGACTCCAGGCAACCCAACCGTGGGGAATTGGATTGAATTCACCATCAATTATCTTCCTTTAAAGAAACACAACTGTATTTATCTCATTGGATACAGTTTTACTTTCTGTTAGAATATAACTTTACAGTTTTTAATGAAAAATAAACCAACATTCAGTTGTGAATCTAGACCTTAAAATTATTTGCGAGATGAAAACACGTTGCCTTGCCTAGCTTTCTATTTCTTAGTACCTATGATGAGAAGGGAAAGTATATTTTATTTGATAGATGGGCTATGAAAATAGTTAGGTGTTCATTGCAAAACCATTAGAAAACAGAGAAGCAAAATGAAAATAATGTGTTCCCATCCAGAGAGAACCACTATAAGTGTCTTTTAAAGAAAACAGCAAAGAACGTGGATAAATCTGGTTTTTTTTATTAGCAGAAATGTGGTATATTCTGTACATTGTTTGGCAACCAGATTTTTTTTATATAATACTTAATAACAGGAATATCTTCCTAACTGTTAAATATTCTTCTAAAATTCTATAACATTTTCAAGGATTGCATAGCATTCCCCTGTATGATTCTTCTATAGTTTACTAATAAATCTCCCATTATTTGACCTTTAATTATTAAATTCACACTATTAGAAATTATATATTTATAGGAATAGATGTTGGGATAGATAGATATGATTAGGAAAAAAATACTGTGTATAACTAAGTATAACATGTTGTATCTATTTAAAACAGTTATATGATTGCTCACAGAAATGAAATGAAAGGACATACATAAGTTTTCATACTAGATATCTCTGTCTAATGGAATTGAGGGAGATTTTCATTTTTTTACTTTTATGCTCATTTTTGTTTTCTACAATCCTATCCTATATAATAAAAGGGTAATATGCAAATTGACCCTAATGGCGGAACGACCAGTTGCTATGACGCACACTGGCCACCAGGGGTCAGACGTTCAATGCAGGAGCTGCCCCCCCCCCCCCCCATTAATGCGCTCCCACAGGGGGAGCTCCACTTAGCCACAAGCCGGGCTGACAGCTGCAAGCACAGCAGTGGTGGCAGGAGCCTCTGCCACCTCCTCGGCAGCTCTAAGGATGTCTGACTGCGGCTTAGGCCTGCTCCCCATGGGGAATGGGCCTAAGCCATTAGTTGGACATCCTCCGAGGGCTCCCGGACTGCCAGAGGGATGTCTAACTGCCAGCTTAGGCCCACTCCCCTGGGCCTAAGCTGGCAGGTAGGTGGAAATCCCCTGAGGGGTCCCGGACTGCCAGAGGGCGCAGGCCAGGCTGAGGGACACCCCTTCCCCGCCCCCCCCCCCCCCCCGTGCATGAATTTTCGTGAACCAGGCCCCTAGTGATATAATAATTATACATTTGTATAATAAAAAGAAGGAATTAAAATGAGAAAATAAGCATATATGTGTAATATTATTGGTTTTTATTTCTCCCCCCAAAAAAATGCATAGAAAAAAATACTAAAAGGATCTATGCAAAAGGTTAGCAATGACCCTGACTGAAGAGATTATAGGTGATTTTTATTCTTTATGCTTTACCTATGATTTCTCTATTTCTCTACATAGTGATTATCACTCACAAGAAAAATGTAAGGAAAGAATTGTCTTGCAAATGGGATGGCAAGCAATTGAAAATATTTGGTGTTAAAAGCCACTGATTTGCATTCTTCAGAATCACAGCTGATCAGTAGCTAATCAAGTGATTGTATAAATATGACCTATGTTTCCTTTTTGTCACAGTTCAGTATGTAGCAGGATATCCAGAGAGGGCAGGACTAGAGAAGTGCTGGCACATAGCGCCTGGGAAGGGCTTCCTGGACTGCGCCCCAGGATAGTTGGGTGCGTGCACAGATCGCACACGAGCAGCATGGCCAGGCTGCCAGCAGCATGACCAGCCCAAGTGACCCCCAGACCTTAGGAAATAGAGGCACTTACTTGTTCAGTTGTCCAAATTGTTGCAGAAAGTACACTTCCCAATGGGGTGCATTTCAGACCTCCGAGGACAAGGCTTTGGTGAGGGCAGATGGAGCAGCGGGGAGGGGGCAAGACAGAAAGGGAATCCTCGTGAAGGCAGGGAGAGGGCGGCTTCTTTCCCCAGACAGCCTTACGCAGAGGAAGTGTGATGTGCTAGCATCATCCTGGGGGATGCTAACACGGTCAGAGCAACATGTTATGACAGAATAGTTGCCCAGCTTGCTCATTCTAATAACAGCTGCCATTGTGAATCACTATGAGAAGCCCGATGCTGCGGTACATGCTGTACCCACCGTGTTTCATTCAGTCCTCACGAGAGCCCCACGAGGAAGACCTGGCTTTCCTTAATTCACAGAAAAAGAAACTGAGGCACAGAGAAGCTAAGTCTCTTTATTCATAAGGTTAGACTATTCGGGACATATTTGTACTGAAAAATTACACATTATCTGAAATTCAGATGTAACTGTGTGTTCTGTAGTTGTTTCTCTACTCAATCTGGTAGTCCCATTTGTTTGTCACTGGAGAAATACTAGTTAGGCGCCCACTGTGTGGGAATCACAGTGCTGGGCCACGTGGCTGGCTGGAGTTGGCGTGGGGATGGGGCCAAGTTGTCTGGTTCCACACTTACCTTGTGCAGGCAGAGAGAAAGATTTGAGAAGGCACCCGAGTCCCTGCCTTCCAGAAGAGAAGTTAGAACAAGTACCAATTATGAATGCAGGATCTGATAAGGAAGGCTCCCAAGGGCCTGCAGCCCACAGACATGATCTGTTTGGCCCGAACATGTTTCTCTATAAAATGGAATTGAACGTCTGCAGGTGGGGCATGCGGTCGGAACCTCCCCCAAACTCCCTGCTCCTGTCACTCATCTCCTGACCTGCCCAACCCCTCTAGGCATTGGACTTCTCACCATGATTTATTGCTGTAGAAAATGACAAGTGTCAGCAAGTGGAATAAAGTGTGGGGACAGGACAAAGGTGAGAAAGGTGGTTTCCAGGTGGGGACTCCAAGGAGACTGCGCGGGGAAAGGATTATTTTGATGAGTCTCGTTACTTTTATTTCCCTGGGTTGCTAGCAGCATGCACTGTGCAGGCGAAATTCATTCATCCATCCAACTCGTATTCATCGAACATCCGCTATGTCCCAGGCCCTGTTGTCGGTGCTGGAGGTATAGTAATGAGCAACACAGTCAGAATCCCAACCTCTGTGTTGCTTTTACATTCTAGTGAGGTAGACATAATAAAGACATTTTCCAGTAGTGAAGTGTCCTAGGAGGAAAAACAGAGGAGGAAGAGGGGCTTGAGAAGGATGAAGAAAACCTTTTTATGTAGGTTGGTCAGGAAAGGCACCACTGAAGCTGGGGCATAGGGAGAGCAAAGTGAAGGGAAAATAACGTGCAAGAGAGGGTAAAGGGCTCTCCTGGCAGAAGGCACAGCTTGTGCAAATGCCCTGCAGCAGCAATGGGATTCGCATGTACCAAGAGCTGTGAGGAAGCCATGTGGCAGGGAGTAGGGTGGATGATGAGATCAGAAAGGATGAGGAAATAGGGGTGCAGGTCATGGAGAGCCTCTTGGGCCATGGTAAGGGCAGTGTTTAGTGAAATGCAACCCAAAAATGGGCATAATAATATTACCTACCTCTCAAGGTACTTGTGAACATTCAATAAATTCTCCATGCAAAGTGCTAACATCGTTAATTTTATATATGTAGCTGCTCTTGTTATTCTGTGTTCAATATTTTTATGGAATGAACAGAATTAATGTCTGTTAATTTTATATATGTAGCTGCTCTTGTTATTCTGTGTTCAATATTTTTATGGAATGAACAGAATTAATGTCTACACTGCAGATGTAACAGCCCATTGTCAGGAAGTCCATCTGTCTCTACATGATACATGTTTTTTGTTTTGAAACGTGAGCTCTGTCTTCAAGTGACACAAGGTTTATGCACGGAAGCCCTTGACACGAGCCAGCTTCTGTGTCCATTTTTACCTCCACCTCTCCCTATCCTCCCCAGCCCGGCCCAGAATAAAACTCCTTTACAAGCGTTCCTGCACTGTAATACTGATGTCCTCTGGTCGCCCTCCACAGATAAAACTGTGAAGCTGTGGAAAGTCAGCGAGCGCGATAAACGGCCCGAGGGTTACAACCTAAAAGATGAGGAGGGCCGGCTTCGGGATCCTGCCACCATCACAACCTTGCGGGTGAGTCCAAAGGCTGTTTCTTTGCCACCATCCTGGTGCCTCCTGAGGTTGGCTACATGCTGGCTGCTGTGAATGTTGCAACTGTGATGTGAGAGGGAGGGAGATCCAGCAGAAACTCACCTGCCTGAGACTCTGGTGGCAGATGGGGGAGCAGGACAGGTGCCAAGCTCCACTGGCCACACGTCCATGCATTTCCGTGGTCCACGTGGCCAGTGGCATGGGTTACTGTATGCTGAGCCTCTGCCTGTTCTCATTACGTGAACATCTGGAGCATCTTTTGTACTCAGGATACAGGGGATGGGACTACTCAGAAGGGAAGTTGAAGAACCAATTCAAGACATGAACCTCCAGCGCAGCCTGTGTGGCTCAGTGATTGAGCATCGACTCATGAACCAGAAAGTCACGATTTGATTCCTAGTCAGCGCACCTGCCCCAGCTAAGGCTTAATCCCCAGTAGGGGGCATGCAGGAGACAGCCAGTCAATGATTCTCCCTCATCAATGATATTCTATCTCTCCCTCTCCCTTCTTTCCTGAAAGCAATAAAAACATATTTTAAAAATAACAAAATAAAATACACATGAACGTCTGAATCTAACAAGACTGGGTTCAGATTCTGCCATTTACCAGAATCTCCCATAGTCACTCAACTTTTTGAGCTTTAGTCACACAAGTTATTTTTAGTTTCTCCATCTGCAAGACAGTGAACCTAACCTTTACAACCCATGGATTTATGAGGGTAAAATGCAGTGAGGGTGGAAAGCCCTGACTCCATGGCTGGGCCTCCATAAACGATCCCTACTATTAGTCTGAGTGGCTTCCTTCCTGCCCTCCAGAAATGCACAGTCTGGTAAGGAAAGAGGATTCGTAGGCTAATATACAAATGGTTCTGACACTAAATAGAGGGAGATAAATGCAGTGTGAGTTGGAGGGAACTGCCATTTGATCAAAGGAGGGGGAAATTACATTGGTTCTGGGAGACCGGGAAAGGGCGCCTAGGGAAGTGGTGTTAAAAATAGATTTCTAAAAGTGGACTTTTAAGGGAAGGCTCTCCAGATTTAGGTTAAATTGGTTCAAGCCTGAGTCATGAGTTTAGTTTTAGATGTGTTCAGTGTGAGCAGGAAAGCAAGCACATGTCAGGACCAGCCCTAGCCCCGGGGGACTTTTCAAACCGTGTGAAATATGTGCTTCCAGCCAGCAGCTGCTCTGCTGCAGCCAAGCAGTGAGAACAGAGACGGTGAAGCACATCTGGGGGAAAGAGGTTGTAGACCCGGGTTTAGAAGCAGGGATGGGAACTGAATGATGGTTGTGTGTCTGATTAGCTCGCTCGTTGATTTGTTCGTTCATTTGTTCATCTGTTTATTGAGTGGGCGCTGTTTTGAGCACAGACTCTTTGCTGGCCACAGTGCTGGGCTGTCACACGTTAACTTAATACTTACTGATGAGTCCCTGGTCTTCATTTGAGCTCCTTCTGAGGCAGCAAGCGTTGGCTGCTCTGCCCCTAGCCAGGAAGTTCAGTCTGGCGAGCTGCCAGCAGCCCACCCCACCAGACCAGGCTGATGCTCTGAATGCTCGGGGCTGGGAGAGTGGAAGGTAGAGCAATGAGGAATATGAAGGTTGAGTCCGTCTGTGCTGGCTTGGAACTGTGGTTCCATTGCTCTCCATCTAGTGACCTTGGACACGATACCTCAACTCCTTGTGCCTCTAATGTCGCATCTGCACAACAAGGATGATGGTGATCACTACTTCCTGGGACAGTTGTGAGGGTTCGATGCTGCATTGCGTGTGATAAAGAGCTTAGCCTATGCCTCATCTCACAGAAAGTCAGTTCCCTGCTGTTATTTTGCATTACTATCATCATTAGTATGGCTGTTATTACTCCCTGCTGTTAGCAGGCCTATGCATCTGAGAAAAATGCATCCTCATTTTTCCTGTCACATATTTTTTTTATTGTTGTATTTACAAACTGTTCACTGATGTCTGCTAAGCGGCAAACGCTATGCAAGTGATACAAAAGGAATAAGATATAAGATAGCCTTTCAGCCCCTGGGACTTGACTATCCTATAGAGAAACAGATGGAGTAGGTGCCACTGGGAAATTTACAACATGAACTTCTGCCCACGTGTTCCCTTGCTCTTGTTTGCTACATGGAGGGGATTTCTCAGACATAGTCCATACTATGAATGCCTGCTTTCCCTGGCATCCTGTGGGATTTCCTATATCTGTCATTTGCCCTGGAAATGCCATCCCATGATGAAGAGGAGAGAAGGCCTATATGTAAGTTTCCACGAGAGCAGAGATTGTCCCCAAAGTAAGACAGTGATGTCGGGAAGTGGACTTGTATGTATCCTACAAGGAAGGAGGCCCCGAGGTGGGGCTGAGTTAGAAAATCCCAATTCTGTTTCTTCCGTATTAACCAGCTGGGTGATCCTGAGCCAATGAATCACATGTGCTCTCTCCGAGCTTACTTTCTAAGTGGCAGAGGATCGGACAAAGCGTTTGTGCCACCACAGTATTGGTTACAAACACAGGTTCCCAGGACCCAGCCCCAGGGATTCTGGAGTCTGCATGTTGGATATGAGCCCCTGAGGGTGGAAACAAGGGGGCTGTGGTCACTGGGCTCTCTCATCTCCCAGCCTCCTTCCAGCTGTTGTTTTTATGAGCCTCTGATACTTTCCAATCATTTCAACAGTTATTGTACCAGCTTGGGAGACACCTTTGCTATAAAATTGTAAATACTTGCATCTGATTTCACCTCTTCTACCTTCCTAGGCTTTCAAATATCCCATTTCTCAGTGTAAATGTCCACACCCCAGCATCCTGTCCAGGCGAATACTGACAAGGACAGCCTCCTTTCCTTCTTGATCCTGGTGGTAGAGGAAGAAAAAGCCAGGCTACCTGCAGACCGTAGGTTCAGAACAATGACTCCAAACAGAGAATGGGCTGACGTGATATTAATCAGACTATGATTTACTAACATGCTCTACATTGAAATGTGCATTGCCAGCAATTGTGGCTTTTTTCCTTCCCTTTGCTATGATTGCCTCCCGTGCTCCCTTTCAGAGTTTCCAGTTCTATGTGGATCTTGAGAGTGAGAACGTTTAATAATACCCGACAGCTAATTAATCCTCACTGACTAATGAACCTGTTCTGTTTCAGTGCTGGGAGGCTCAGCTTTTCAAAGCAAGAATGTGGCTGTTTTTTCCTTTTTTTTTTCCTGGAAGGTGGCCTTTCAAATCCAATCCCTCATTACCCAGAGAGACTATGAGGAGCACTTCTATGAAAACATCATCTCCTGCTCAGTATCCTACTATTCAAGCGATAATCATGATAATTTAAAAATTACACCTTACAGCTATAAAGTGCCATTTATATCACAAAGTATTTTCTTACCTCATCCCTAATTCAGCTTTTGAACAACCACTGAGAAGGGCAGGACAGGTATTTGGCAGGTGAAAATGCCGACATCTAGGATTTATTGGGCATTTACTATATTCCCTGCACCATGCTGGACATACTGTTTGTATTAGCTACCTCATGACGTATAGTTCACTGTTAAAATGCCCATTGCACAGATGAGGCTCAGAGGAGTTAAATAACATGCCCAGATCATGCAGGGCTAAGAATCAAACCCTGATTGACGTGGCTCTGGGATCTGAGCCCTTAAACACGACGCAGAATCAGAGAGGCCGTGACTTCCCCAATGGCTGTCAACTGGTTACTCTAGAGCTGGGACTAAAAGTCAAGAGCTCTGGCTCTTCAACTTGGACATACATCCGGCATTTGGAATGGTTTTCTTTTTCTTTTTTTTAATATATTTTATTGATTTTTTTTTTACAGCGAGGAAGGGAGAGGGATAGAGAGTTAGAAACATCGATGAGAGAGAAACATTGATCAGCTGCCTCTTGCACGCCCCCTACTGGGGATGTGCCCGCAACCAGGGTACATGCCCTTGACTGGAATCAAACCTGGGACCCTTGAGTCTGCAAGCCGACGCTCTATCCACTGAGCCAAACCGGTTAGGGCTGGAATCGTTTTCTTAATAATTAGTGCCATTATTATTCCAGGTGAGGGTGTCTCTTCCTTTCTCCCTCTCCCTCTCTCCTCCGCCCGCCTTGACTTCCCTGATAGCAGCATGGACAAACAAAGGCCTTGAGGTCTTATGTAGATGCACTTAGCAAGATCCTCTTCTTTCTCAAGCTCCCTTACCCAGGAGTAAGAGGCCCTCGGAGCTCTTTCTAGGCGAGGAAGCTCATAGTTCAAGTAATTGAATCAGCCAGGGATGGGAGCTGGGTGGTGGGAAATCACACTTGGCGCACTGAGCCTGGAGTTATGATTTCCTTCATTATGGTTGACTGCCAGTGCCTTGGGAACCTAGGTCAGGCTGAAATTTGCTTTTAATCAGAAGTGTAGAGTCCAAGCTGTGATGTGTCATAACCTCCCCCCAAATGAAGGGGATGTAATGAGCTCAAGTTCTAATGTATTTTATCCAGAAATTGCTTACAGCTGCTAATAATAATTATGATAATAGCCACGTTTATGAAGTGCTTGCTATATGCCAGGTGCTGGATTTTTTATCCTTACATGGTTTCATCCTACCAATAACTCTCTCAGGTAGGTTCTGTAATCCTTTCTGGATCGTCCTAGGTTTTACTCCCCCATTTCATTTAAGTCTCTGCTCAAGTGCCACCTTCTCAGAGAAACTCTCCTGAATGCCCAAGAGAAAAGAGCCTGCTGGCCCTGGCCAGGTAGCTCAGTTGGTTAGAGCCTTGTCCCAATACACCAAGGTTGTGGGTTCAAACCTCAGTCAGGGTATATACAAGAAGCAACCAATGAATGCATAAATAAATGGAACAACAACTCTCTCTCTCTCTCTCTCTCTCTCTCTCTCTCTCTCTCTCATCAGTCTTCCCATTCACTCTCGGTGCCCTTACCCTGCCCCTTCTCCTTAGCTTTTGTCCTCGCCTGGTACATCATGTGTCCGCTGCCTGCCCCCCACCCCCCACCCCCACACTACAATGTCAGCTCCATGAAAGCAGAAATTGCACTGTGTACTCTCCCATAGCTCCACCAGCTAGAACGACACATGGCACACAGTAGGCACTCAGGAGTATTTGTCAAATGAATAGGAGTGGGACAGGTTTAGAGCAGGCAAGGGATTTGCCTCATGACTGAGAAATGGCTGAGCTGGGATTCAAACCCAGTCCATCTGACCCCAAATCTGATGCTTTTCATTATGACATCCTACAGCCTTAGCTTTCTAAGAAAATAATAATTCATGATCGCAGGGCACTTTCATTAGTGTGTCTCTGAGAATTGTGTGGCAAAGCCTTCTTAATGTACGAGCTTGATTTGGAGGAGAGTAGAATGCAAGGGGGAAGGGCTGCAAAGGCCTTTCTGCCCAGGGTGGGCACACAGTGGATGCACTGATTTTAGAGAAAAGATTCCATTTAACTATGTTTTTACACACACGCCTTCTGCTGGTGACCACCTCTATCTTCCTCACAACTCAGGACACACACATTCCCGTGACTTTCCTGAATTAATATGTTTCCCCTTAGAATGACCCTGATGTTTGCAGATCCCACTGGTGGCAATTTAGACACACACACACCCAGCCACAGTCTAAGACACCATGGCAAATCAGCCCGAGTGCTGACCAGCTCCGACCTCTGAGGGGACTTCTTAAGGATTATTGCTAACGGGCCATAGGATTAGGCAGGTCGAATAAACAGACTAGCTATTTCCCCAAAAGTTATACTTTTAGTGAAAAAACAAGTTTAACCACCTGATCAGTTTTCTAAAGAACTGATTAAACAGACCACTGGTTTAAGTTTGCTAATAATAGCCACTATGTTTAATCAGACATCCCTAGTGACAGGCTCTGGGTTGAGCAGTTTTATGGACATTTTATAAATCTTTCTTCATCACAATCCTGTAACTTCAGCATCATGCCCATTTTACAGATGTGTAAACAGAGGCTCAGGAAGGTGAGCGCTGGCCTAAGGCCTCACAGATAATAAGTGGCAGAGCCAAGAATGGAGTCCAGGTCTCTTTGATACCATAGCCCCTGCCCACCACCCTTATACAGGACTACGTGTTGTGTGGTCCCTGACCTAGCCAGCAGTGAGGATAAGGGCATCTGACATGTAGAACTTTTCAGAGCATTGCTTATCTAATTTACTGAGTATCTACTGCATGCTAGGCACTGTGCTAAGTATGTACTACAAAGTGTACCGTACAAAGATGAGTGACACACACTCCCTGTCCTCAAGGGGCAAGGAGGGGGCAAGTTGCAAAGGGCTGCAACATGAAATTAATCAGTGGTTCTCAAAGTGTGCCCCAAGGTCACCTGCAGTGCTGTTTTAGACCATCCTCATCAGCTTCCTCTCTACAGATTCCAGTTCCGAATGTCTGAGTTGTCTCCAGTGACATCTTTGACAAAACCCCTCCTGGAAAACTCCCAGGTGACTCTGCTGCAGGTGGTCCCTGGGCCATGCTTTGAGAAACTCTGGATAGGACACGTGTCCTGAGAAAAGCACAGAAGATCACCAGGCAGTTCAGAGGAAGAGGAGAAGGGGCAAGATGCAGGGCCAGGAAGGAGTTATCACGAAGCATCTTGAAGGATAGGTTGTCTTTCATGCTGGAGGCCTCATCTGCTACTCCCGAGGATGCTGGGAGGCAAGTAGGATTCGAATTGCTATTTCCCTCTTTCTAGTGGTAGGAATGTGGTACCCCCAGTATAGTAGGGGAGACTGAAGCCCTGAGAATCAAATGCTTTCTGGCTCTATACTTCTTGCTGCCTCTGCAGTGACCACGTGGTGATACTCACTTCGGAAGATGGCTAACCCCAGGGCAGTTTCAGGGCAAATTACTGACTGAGTCAGGATTGTCCGTGGCTGCCCCAGGTTTTAATGTGGGGTTTATGCTTTCATAACTGAGGCCTCTTAGGACATCAATACAGCCTACCCCAACCATTTTTTAATTTTTCCAGAATTCATTTTGTGACTTATGGCTGCTCGGGAGGCTTCATAGCCACTCCTTTTACAGTTTCATCTTTCCTTATATTTGTTGCAAATAACAATGAAGTGTTTAGCTACTGCAGTGAAAATCAATCAAGCCTGTTCCATATTCACGGGCTCACAATGGCACCCGGATGGCCCCCTGGATTAGATTAACTTCGTGAATGTGTCACTCTGGTGCGGGCAATTTCTCAACCTCCGCTCCCTCCCTCCCCGCCTGCCTCGGCGGGTGGATATTGAGATCTTCCATTGATTGACTGCCCCGAAAGGGAATGCTGGCGTGTGATGTGTGTAACTCAGCGGGGCGCGCGGACTCTGTGGTTATGAAAATAAATAATAATTTATGTTATCGTTATTGATTGCCATCATTATCTGATTGTATCTGTCTGCGTCATGGGGTTTCAGTTATGGGATCAGAAAGCGCTCCACAGGAACCTCAGGCACTACCCTCACTGATGAGCCTGCGTGTTTGACACGTGTCGCCTCTTGGGGGTCAGGGCTGTGGATGTCCCCGTCCTATTCTTTGGCTCATGTCAGTGAGACAGTGTCAGTTGGTTCAGTGTCAGACAAAGGAACTAAGTCAGTTGGAATAATAAAATAATAAGAGCAGCAAACATTTATTGAGCATTTGCTGTGTTCCAGGGACACAGAGCATATATTGGCTAATTTAATATTCAAGGTAAACCTATCAGGTAGGGATTGACATAAACCTCATTTTAGAGATGTGGGGCCTAAAGCCAGGGAGGTTAAGTAGCCTGGCCAAGGGCAGATGGCTAGTAAGTGGGAATGCTTGGACTTGAAGTAATGTCTTCATGCTTCTAAAATCCATACTACTATCCTGCCTCTTGTATTAGAAGAGCCGTCTGGTGTATTCATCTGAATATTCAGTGTAAACCAAAATATGAGTGAGCAGGGACTAGAGACAAACCTGCCAAGTAGACGGTAGGCACTCCTTTGCCTTGGGCACAGGTGGGTTTTCCCCTTTGTGTGGGGGAAGGTGGGCCAGAAGGACGCATGGAAACTAGGTCATGGTGTACTAGGTCATGGGTGATCGTGAGACTCTGGGCACGTCTTAAGTCGTCCCCAGCTGACTGGCTGACTCAGAATCTCCAGGAGCAGGGCCAAGGGATCTACCCAGGTTTCTCAGCTGTATCCCAGGCCATCCTGGAGACCAACTGGGTCTAAGAGCCATGGACACAGTGACCGCAAGGTCCACTCCAAAGTGGAGGCTCTCTGATTGGATTCTGTAAGCTCTTACTTTGTCGTCTTCCCTCCTCCTGCCTCACGGTTATATATATAGATAATCTGAGGGAACTTTTATTATCGAAACATCGTTGCCTTTCCACTAAGTGACTGATTTGATTCGGAGTGAGCATCTGCAAGCCAATCAGGTTTTAGGTTGTGTGTGAGCGGTTCCGCCCTTTACAACTCAAGTTCTTTTTCCCTCAAATCAGGGGGCCAGCCTACCCAATGGCCAGTGTGCTGTAACGTTAACAACACTGAAGACATCAATTAAGCACATGCTGCGTGCCAGGCCTTCTGCTAGGCACTTTACACGCACTATTTCATTGTAGCCTGGCAGCAGCCCTCCAGGATGGGTACTGTTTTATCTGCATTTTCCAGATGTGGACATTTGATTCAGAAACTGAAGTGACTGGCCCAAGGGCTACAGACACTAAGGGGCAGAGTCACTTTTTTAAACCAGTTTCTGTCTGACTCCAGACACTTCAATCTTAACACTGTGACCTAGAGACTCCAGGAAAGGGCCATGTCTCTGACCACGTCCCACACTGACAGTAGATGCCCAGTATGTGCTACTATTACCGTTTTCCTCTCCCTTTCCATCTTGTCTTTCGCCTGGACACCAGGAGCTTCCGGAAGGTCTGATGAATATACTGAAAAGGTTCAAAGCAGTGTTGTGTTTGGAGACCAGCAATTCATTGTGTTTCTTTCATTTGGATGCGTGTTTGTCCTGGCTCTCCAAATCTGGGTTGGATTCAGAGTGCATACACACTGACAATAAAATGTTTTCGTTCGTGTCCACACGCCCTTTGTTACGCTGCATCTACCATGCAGTAATTAGATCCAGCATAAATGGAAATAGAAGCAGAATCCTGTACCTGGTTTGAGATCAAGTTCTGTTTGTCTCTTGCTCCCCACCCCTTTGAGAGGTATTTGTGGCCCCAAACTGTGACAGGAACCACCCCCGTATGCACACTCAGTGACAGTGGGAAGCTGAAAAGTCCACCATGTCAGAAAGGGAAAGAATCGTGTTAGAGGAGGAAATCTCGCCGTCTCCATGGCCTCTGGTGTAGTTTACTGTGGTGTCGCTTATTATCATGAGGGAGGACAGTATTCTAGACCATAAACCATTCTCTCTTCTCTTTGGTCATTAAATGGTGTGAATTTCGGCGACGGGGAAGATTGGCCGGGCCAGGGCAGGTGGCTGGCCCTTTTCGGGCTTTGCAGGCGAGACTCTTGTCACTGTGTCAGACCTTATTCATACTGACCCAGATGGATTTTCCTCAAAGGAGAAGTTAATAGTATGATTTTCCCTTTCAAGGACTGTCTGTGCACTTCTAAAGTAAGTGGAAGATCCCAGCGTAATTGGATGATTCAGGGGGAAAAGTACCTCCATTCTCTGAATCTTTCAGATGGAATTGTCTGAACCATGAGTGTAATGGGAGAGACATTGTCCCCAGACTGGGTTGGGCTCTGAAATGTGAGCTCCCTGCTGCAGGAGTGCGGGTGCGAGTCCCAGCCCCTGACACTGTGCATGTATGTATATGCGTGTGCAGGCATGCACATGGCACGCAATTCTCAAGTAGTGCTGACTCAAGAAAACTTAGGATGTCGGCAAAGCCTAGAACTGATTTGTATTTGGTTTTTAATTAGACTTAACAGGAAATCAAAAATATATGCCTAGATCCCTTTTGCTACCAAGTTATTCAAATAACTGTTTGAAACCTCAAGAGGAATTCTAGGGATGCTGCTCATTATACATACTATTTTTTTGTAGAAAATAATTAACATAAATGGATTTAGAATCAAATTCAGTAGAGGAAATGATCACTTTGATCCTAGTGTGTTACAAACCAGGCTTCAATGATGCATTGATGTAAGTATTTTAAATACCATCTCTACCAGAGAAATACATTTTAGATATTTCCCTAGAAGTTGGTATATAGGGTAATACCTTCTTTTTTCTGTAGTCCATGAAAATAAGAAACTGGTTGGAGGAAAACATTTTATAAGAGTATATTTACGTTCAAGGAAATTATTATCAACAGGACTAGTATTTAATCCTCTGGTTTCCTTGGAATGGTTGAGCCAGAAGGAAAGGCATTTTCTAACTTAAAGATGTTGGATTTGCAGGTATTCGAGAGGAGGAGACTGGGTCACACTCTTATTTGTTGTGATCAGATGATCAATTGGGCTCAGTTCTTTTCCAGAAAAAAAACACGTTAAAAGCAGTGGCAAAAACAAACATGCACATACACAAAAATGTTTCTTGCTGGAGAACATAGGAGAAACCCCATCTTAAACACAGTTAAATAAACTTATTTATGTCAGGCTTTCTCAGGACCTTTCGTATACTAATATCCAATAGCAAACTCCAGGGAAGATCGATGGCATGCAGTATTTTTCCACCAAACGTATTTGACCAGGGAAAGCCCTTTTCTCATGGGATTACTGTTTTTTATGACATTCTGCTCAACACGTGGTCCTTGGCTCAGAGCAAGTTTACCACCAGATAATGAGCTTGTATGAGAATATGAGCCATTCATATCACTAAGCCACTGTAGAGTTCAGCTGAAGCTTGTATTTGTCATAACAAGTCTTTTCTCAGTGAATGAAGCAATGCGCTGAATCTGGCTTGGGCTCCTCATCTGCTCACGGACCATTAACAAAGATTTGTGGGTCGGTTGTTTTGAGTTGTGCAGCCATGGACCTCACTTTAAGAAATGCTGGCTAAAAGGATCAGATCTGGGAGGGGGGTGGGGTTAGCCTGACAGCACTTTCACTCTGCCCTTACTGCCTCCAAGCACAGAATCACGTGATGGTGTAGGACCCTTCATAGCACCTCCCTCTTGACATTCAATTCATTAATGATCACTGAGAACTTACCAGCACCTGACACTGTTCTGGGCACTCTGCATATTTCATCGTTCAATTTTCACCTTAGCCCCGTGAGCTTAAAACTATCCCCACCATTTTACAGATGAGGAAACTGTGCTGTGCATGGAGGAAGCAATTTGTGCAAGGTTGTTTGCAAGCAAGTGGCAGGACCAGCGTTCACCCCTGGCTGTCTGGCTGCAGACCCCTGGCGCCCTTAATCACCCTGCTGCCTGGCTTCTCAACAGCAATGGTGTTCAACCACTGGAGCCAATGGAGGCTTGATCCTACTGTCAGAGATGTCTAGAAACATATACTCCTCCATCAGCCAATCTGAAAACTTGCACTGTTTATAAACGTTTCCTTCTGTGGAGCCTAACATCTATCTAATCTGCATTTATAGGAGGAAGGTTCCATACATATAGTCAGGGATAGACATGTGTGGTCCCTGCCCTCATGGGACTTACAAGCCAGTGAGGAACTAGCTGGTTATGAGCTTTTATTTGAAAACAGCAATAGCACCAACTTCGTGCACCCATGCCAGACATCACAGTCAATCTGCTGTGTATTTCATCACTGCCTGAGATCCTTCTCAACATTTTCTTCTCTGCTCTGTGATCCCACTTTCTATAATTAGTTTGAGGGAGAGTTCTGCAACTTTGAATTAAATAAAGACATTGTCTCTTTAATGCCAAAACATCTAGACATAAGGTGAAAATTTCATCCAATTATCCTGCTATTTCAGTACTAAACATGCAGATGTTTAGAAACTCTGAGAGCTTGATTTTTTTAAAAAAAAATTGCTTGTTCTACAAATTCAAAGAGCATCTAAGAGAGAAACCTTCTGGGGATGGAGGGCATAAGATTATCAATGCAGATAAGACAGGAGGTATAAGGTTACATAATGAGATAGAAGTGTCAAAACAAGGCCACACTTGGTTACCATTATTCCTTCCCAGAGTAAAGTCATCTCTGTAGATGAATTCACAGATGATTGTCACAATCCTGATTAAATGTGCCCTTGCCATACTTGGTGGTCAGATCAGTTAAGAACTTAGGCACCAATGCCCTGGCCAATGTGGCTCAGTTAGTTGGAGTGTCGTCCCATGCACCAAAAGGTTTCAGGTTTGATTCCTGGTCAGGGCACATACCTAGGTTATGGGGTTTAATCTCATCAGGGTGCTTACAGGAGGCAACCAATCTGTGTTTTTCTCTCTCTCTCTCCCTCCCTCTCTCCAAACATTTTTTTTAAAGAACATAGGCACCACGTAGGTTTCTTATTCCTTTTTTCACTAATCCACAAGTATTTATTGAGTACCATACCACTGCAAGCCAGGCACTGTGACAGTCCCTGGAATTATAGCAGTGAGCATGGTTTCTGCCCTCATGGAGTTTATGAGCTCTTTTGGTTGCAGAAGAGAGGTGTGTGGTACACAGGAGAACAAATGATCTGATTCATCCATGGAAAACAGAGAATAATTTTTGGAGCAATTAATAATTGAGCTGAAGCCAGGAAGGCAGGTGAGGGAAAGAGTAGGAGGAGCATTTCAGGCAGAAGAATTGCCATAGACAAAGGCCATGAGGTGGGAAGTCACACAGGAGGACAGGGGATGGAACAAGGGCTGCAGCGGCTGGAATACTGAGCGCAGGGAGATGATAGAGACAAGGCAGGCAGCATATGGCCAGGCCATGCTGGGCATCATAGACCTTCCCAAGGAATCTGCTCTTTCTCCCAAGAGCAATGCAAGCCCTTTCTTCTCTACACTGGTTGCTTTTAAACAGATCCTCTTTGCTCAGACATCTCAATGTTCTGCACCCAAGACAGGACATACACCAAGATGGAAAAGCTGCAGGCACAACCTAGGACTTTCCCGGTGCATATGAAGAGTTTAAATTGAGGAAGCAAATGGCGTTTGTCAGGTGGCCATGCTTCCCTCCAGTCCCTTGCCTGCCACTGTTTTAATACATGTCAGGGCATGGCCTCCTCGGAGCTTCTCCAATATCAAGGCGTCCTCCCTCCAAGGTGAGTCCTCCCATGAGTGATTGAATTGTTCGGAGGGTCATAGAACCTGACAGCTCCCTATTACACAAAAGAGAAGATAAGCTTCTGATTAGTCCTGGGGCTGGAGGAAGCCCAGATAGAGTGCACCTGTCAGAACTGCTTACAACATATAAATCATTACCTCCATTTTCCATGCAAGAATTGGGCCAGAGAGAGAGAGAGAAGCGACTGAGGTTGTTTAGCAGTGCAGAGCCATAGTAAAGAGCTCATGCTTGGCTCCAAAGCAGGATTAGTGGTGCTGTCCATGCAGAGAGAACAGAGCCCCATGCCCAGAGGAATGACAGAGACAAATGCCCACTGGCTCCAGGAAGGGGCGATTTGTTTCTCTGGCATTTGCTGATGGGCTTTTATCACTGATCTAACAAGAACAGCCACCAAAGCTTTCCCAGACTCCAAAGAGGAGATGTTTGGTATTACGGTTGCTCTGTGTGTGGTCCTAGATCTCTCTATTGTGTAATCACCATAGTAATCTTTGTTATTGTTGCCACTTTGGGTGCCTTCATTGGGCAAAAATCTCTGAGATCGCTAAGGCCCAACTATGGCTAACCTGCTATCCCACAGTGCAAGGTGGGAGGGTATTTTGAAGGGCAAAAAAGCAACATGAGCTGTGGCCAGTGTGGCTCAGTTGGTTGAGCATTGTCCCAGGCACCGAGAGGTCAGGGCACATGCCTGGCTTGTGGGCTCAACCTCCAGTAGAGGGTGTGCAGGAAGCAGCCGATGGATGTTATCCTTTCACAGCCATGTTGCTCTCTCCCTTCTTCTCTCTTTAAAATCAATAATAAAAACATTTTTTAAAAAAACCACCATGAAAATGAAAAAAGGATTGAATGAAGGACAGCAAGTCAGAAAATGTTCAGGAAAGGTTTAAAAGCATAAATTGATTGGACAATGCCCAAATTTTCATTGCATTTTATATTGAATAAAATACCAAGTAGTGAGGAAAATGTGAGAGCCTGGGCAATTCCAGCTGGAGAAGCCCCATACTGAGTACACCCAAACCACGAGCTTGTGCAGCAAGAAACATTGTGTTGTGGGCTACTGGAGGCAGAGGGAACAAAACTGGGCAAGCCGATCCTTCTCCAGGATAGACAGTCAAGCCCAGTTCCCAGAGCTTCTGTAAGGGACCTTGATTGGTGGCCCCCATGTAAAAGGGAACCATGTGTGTGTCCAGGCCACTGATGGAGGAGCCCTTCTTCTGTTCTACTATCCTGTGTTTTAAAGAGAAACATATCTTTGCAGTTACAGCACAACCCAAAATATGTTGGCTGCCCATTAAAAGTCCCTGGAAGAGAAATACAGTATATTTTATGTGAACAAACCCAAAATGTGAGTTAAGACAGTACCCAGACAGATGTGGGCACTAAAGGAATGAGTCACATGGGATACTTCAAAATAAACAAAATAAGTGCCTATTGGTTCAAAAAGTGTGAGCAGCAGGTTCTTATTCTTAGGAGATTTGTGAGGCTGACTTATTTCTCCTTATCCTCAGGTAGAGAGGAAAGCCCACAGTTGGAACCCTTCTGGAGTCTAGTGTGTTGGTTAAAAAATCCAGATTAACAGCTCTGGGTATAAATCCCAGCTCTGTCTTTGTGTGACTTTGGGCCTTTTATTTAAGCCCTCAGAGTATCAGTTTTATCATCAGTAAAGTATGTACATCATAGGACTTATCAGAAAATAATACTAGCACAGAATCTGATTTTAGTACTTACCATTCAATGATAGCTGACTTCAAGCTGGGAATCAGGAATGCTAAGAGCAGAGAGACAACTGGTAGACCCCAGTTGCTTCTTTTCATGGAAGCACAGAGTTCTATGAAGACAAGTGAGAAAGAAAGGACTTCTAACTTGATTATATGGCCAATTTGCCTATAACACATTAACCCTAATATCTAAGACTCTTTAGTGAATGAGTTCACATTTCTGACTTAAAGAAAATTCCCACGAATGATCCTATATAATAAAAAGCTAATATGCAAATTGTCCCCTTGATCAGGAGTTCAACGGGGGAGCGGGGTTGCGGGGGGCGGGGGGGGGGGAGCCGGGGATGGCCCACCAACTGCCCCTCCCCCTGGCCAGCCAGCCAGACACCACCCATGCACAAATTTGTGCACTGGTCCTCTAATTCTTAATAAAATTCTATAAGCACAGATAAGGAGATACTGAAGAATAGATCATCAATTTGAGTTTCTCTGGATAAACTGAGTGAAGTGTGTTCCTACCCTGCAATGCCTGTTTTTGAAAGACAGTGAACTCTCACATTCTCACTGAGCTAAGAAGTTATATAATTAGTAGTAACTCCTGCAGAGGGAAGAGGCTGTGGCCAAGTCTCATGTGGCTCTGGGATGACAGCATTAACAGTTGCCTGGAAAGTCGTTAAAAACTGACTCTGTACTCCGGGTTGCAAATCTCCCTATAGATTCTCCGCCTCCGCCTCCATTCGTCACCAAAAATGCAGAATTCTCTGCCTAGATTAAAGGATCCACTGTCAGATGTTAGACCTTCTGTCTTTATTTTCTGTTAGCACTGAAGAAAAACCATCCAAGTAGGTCACTTTCCTTAAATTAAAACAGCCAAAAAAGTTCTCTCAATATTTTCTCCTCTGTCTTCACCACTAAGAAAAAAGTCCCGCTTTTATCTTCCAGCACAAGCTCATTATTAACCTGGCTGACATTCGCAAATGCAAATCCACCACTGGACATTAAAATTGACTTTCCAGAAACTCCCCCCTTTAATTGGACTGCTTTTCTATGGAAACCATCCTGTCAGCATCTGTGGTGAGGGAGATTCTGGCAAAACGATGTGCCCGGCCAAATTATCAGGTGGAATTAGCTTGCTCTCTATTTCTGTTTGATAGCGACACTGTGCCTTTGCATAATTCTCACTGATTATCTGAAGGGAAAGGCCATAACTCAGGCAGATGAGCTTTATTGGCAGCGGTCCCTTCTGGGGAAGAAGGAAAAATGGATGAGCAGCAGCATTTGCATGTACCGTGTATGCTGAGAGATCAATGCTCCGAGCAGTCTATAAACTAAGTTTGCCTAAATCCAAAGCCTTAAAAAATGAAAATGCCACCTTGGCTGGGTAGCTCAGTTGGTTAAAGTATCGTCTCAGTACGCCAAGGTTGTGGGTGCGATCCCGGGTCAGGGCACATGCAAGGATCAACCAATGAATGCATAACTAAGTGGAACAACAAACTAATGATTCTCTCTCTCTCTCTCTCTCTCTCTCTCTCTCTCTCCTTCCCTCCTTTCTCACTCTCCCTCTAAAATCAAAATCAGTATATTTAAGAAAAAAACAAAAATGACTCCCTCTATTTGGTGTCATAACTCAAGAGCTGGGTTTGTCTCATATTCTATAATTCACAACCAAATAAATTTGCATACTCCTATAAATATATCTTGAACAGAATGTCATTTTAAAGAGAGAGTTCTCATGAAGGAAAAATAAATAGTTGGGAAGAGACTGAAGTCCGAGTCCTTCAAAGACTTGGAGATTAACAAGAAAGTGTTGAATGAACACTCCACACTGCTTATGCTTACGCAGGAAGGGAGGTTAGTCTGCCATCTTTATTTGTTTACCTACTGAACCATAATATGGTTTCTGTTTCCCCTGGCTGTCCTGATTTATCTCAGTTTCTGCCTGTGGTTTCCTCTGTCAAGATGGATAATGTAACTTTCACCTGTAACGGACCAACCCTGCTTACTTTTCTATGTTTTTTGAAGCATCGACCCACACACACACCAGCAGTATCCTTGCTGGGAAGCTAGTCCTTTGCCCCCAATTCTAGACTCTCCTCCTTTCCCTGGGAGAGCCCACAGAAACCCACTGAGCCCAGTCCCTGAGGAAATCTGGGTCCCATCTATCATTATGAAATTTAGGAATATTTAGTCCCAGTTTCCTAAACCCCAAACAGCTTCAGATATCTGAGTATCGAGGGCCAACGGGGTGGTTTGATCCTAGTTCAACATCAAAACCACTGCTTTTTAAGAAAACAAAAACCCCAATAAAACACAGTGCTTTGCCTTTTGAGTACTTGAAGATAAGAATCTTACTTCATACTCTTCTTCCCCTGGGAAATTTACATCCCTTGCCTCCTTGGACGTCTCCCATTGTGAAAATGGCAGCAAACAATCTTCCTGCTCTATGTCTGTCTTTTTGGCACATTCTTACTTGTCGATCAATAAATGACCCTCTGCCAAGCTCCAGCAGCTTGGCTTCCTTCTTCACCACTTACATTCTCCTTCTGTGTTTAAAAAAGAGCTCATTTTTCTCTTAACCTCCAGTGAAATCTCTTTATTCTCTCCCTTTGTTTTGTTTATCTTTTCACTTAATTCTCAGTCCTTCAGTCCCCACCTGCACCTGCCTCCATTCTGCATTTCCCCTTTAAATAGCCAGAAGCTAATGAGATTACTCTGGGAGTCACGTGATCCTTTTCTGATCACACTAGGATAAGGAAATGGGCTTTAAATCGCAGTGTCAGGTGATACAATGGAAGAAAAGGCTTAGCAGGGATCTCAGCTTGGAAGGTAAACTGAGGATTCAGTTTTGTGCTCTCTGGGGTAGATAGGGCCTCCTGTCAGACCTGTGCCTTGATGTTCTCATCTGATAAATGAGTTCACCATCACTTATGCTTCCTGCTTCATGGTGGTTGTGAGGATTAAAGACATAGATAATGTCCTATGCTTGACTGGGTAGCAATCCCCCCTATGCATCAGGTACTATGGTTGACGATAGGGAGCAAGGGTCAAGACATCATCAGCTACTCAGGGATGAGAGACAGATGCAGTCAGTGACCAGCCAGGGATCCCAGACATATTATCATTAACGGATGACTATGACTTGTTTTATTTATACAAAATTGAGATCATACTGTACACATTTATCTGCTCAGTAATATAAACATCCCTCCAGGTCAATTCATCTTCTTTGAAATAGCTGCAGATATTCTCAAGTACAGGGACATTATAACTTATTAAGTCATTCCCCTATTGATAAGAAATTCAGGTTGTTTCCAGATTTTGCTACAGTTCAATTGTAACTAGCAATGCTGCAGTGAATGTTCTCAAACATGTATTATTACAAACTTACGTGTTATTTTTGTAGGATAGTTTCCATTAACATAGGATTTGCTTAATTAAAAGATGTATATGTTATCTTGTTTTAATAGCTACTTCCAGACTACCTTCTGAAAATCTTGCTGTGATTCATACTCTCACCAGCAAGTGCCCATACTCCTTCCAAAATAGGGTGTTATCAGTCATTGTAATTCTTGCCCATTCCAAACAGTGATACTACTGAGAAGGTAGCAGTGCAGTGATTAAGGGTAAGGACACTCTTGTCTAGAATATACAAGGACCCATTTTAGCTCCAGCAAACACTAGCTATGTGACTTTAAGCTAAGACACATAACTGTTGTGTGTCTCAGTTATCCTCATTTGTAAAAAGAGGAATGAGTGCCTAGCATCAAATTGTGAGTATTAAAATAAATAGTTATAAAAGACTTAGAACAGTGACTGGTTTATAGTCAATTTTTAATAAGTAAAGATGAAAAGATTAATAAAATTAATCTTCTGTAAAATTAAGATTTAAAATATCTTAACTTGTATCTCCTTGACCACAAATAAGGTTGGACATATTTCTACATATTTCCTGGTCATTTGCTTTTCGCTTTCTTTAAATTTTTTGTTTATATCCTTTACCCATATTTTTATTGAGTTGTCTTTTTATCAGTTCTTAGGAACTCTTTGTATATTATAAATAGTAATCCTTTTTCTGTCATTTTTATCATCCATAATGATTTCCTTTTTATGTTTATTTTTAATAGAATTTTATGGGTACCATAACATAAAAACCTCAATCAGTACAGAACTGAAAAAATAATTTTAAACTCATATAATCTCATACTCCAAAGGATAACCACTGTTAAGAGCTGTATGGAAACCCTCCCATTGCCCCCTCAGATTCATTGGCTTCCAGCCTTGGCTCTTGGTCATCTAGGGGGCTTCCACAATAGTACCAGTACTTGGTACTACTTCACAGGCATTCTGACTTAACAGAGCAGTGGCGGGGCCCAGGCAACAGTTTTTAATAAGAGGCCACATTTGATTCTAATGTGCATTCAGGGATGGGAACCAGACCAAGCAATTCTGAAAGGTCATTCATATGTCAATTTGATCCTAAATCAGAGTGATAGTAGTAATCACTACTGCCATCTGTTGGTGGGAGGCAAACTGACACCATTTAGCTATGGATATAGCTTTATTCATGTCTAAAAAGGGCCATGTTTCAGGGTTCTTAGAGATAGATGCATCTTTGTATGCATCCACACCTTTTTCTTGTAATGACTTCCTAGGCAATTTCCATCTCTAATAATCTTGAATTTGATAGCAAGTTTATATTTATCTTCTGTTTTTAAATGTATTTTTATTGATTTCAGAGGGGAAGGGAGAGGGAGAGGGAGAGAGATAGAAACATCAATGATGTGGAGTCATTGATCCTCTGCCTCCTGCACACCCCCCACTGGGGATCAATCCGCAACACAGGCATGTGCCCTTGACCGGAATCTAACCTGGGACCCTTCAGTCAGCCAGCGGATGCTCTATCCACTGAGCCAAACCAGCTAGGGCTATATTTATCTTCTTGATTCTGTACGTTCCACAGTGAAAAATGACACAATGTCATATGCTATTCCTTAGATCTTGTCCATGTTTGGTCAAATTTTCAGTGATATTTATCCTAATCACTAATAGGAAAACATGTGCAGACAGATTTTAGAAATGCTGTCATCAACAGCAGTTGAAAAACAAAACACAAACAATTTTGGGATTAATCCTAACCTAGCTAATCAAAAACTAAACCACTGTCTCTTTCCATTCCTCCCCTCTACCCCCCGACCTTCTCCACATATAAGCATTACTCAAAATTTTCCTCTGCTGGTATGTTTTAAGATTAATCCTTTTTTCCTGTGGAATCACATAATGTGAAACATCAAGGGAAATAACAGGAAAGGCAGTGAACAGGGAAACACATTTTGAGAAATAACAAAGTTGGCAGAAAATGGAAGTGTCTGGGAGAAAAAATAAGATAAAGCTGGCAGAATTGCAGGCGGCTGCACGGCTGCTAATTAGATGGTGAGTTTATCTTCTGAGGAGAAGGCCTTTTTTCTTTCCTTTCCATAGAGAAGCCAAAAGAAGTCAAAGACACAGAGCATGAAATCATTAGTCTGCCATAAAAACCATCTTGCACTGGGTTTTTAAAATATATATCAATTCCCCAGGCAGTTTTTATGGGTAGTGTGTTGTTCTTGTAGCTGGAAATAGGGGTTAAGACTCTATCTCTGTCTCCCTTCCCCCTACCTCTCCCTTTCTATGTATCTTAACTAAGAATAGACAAACATGTAAATTGACCGTACCTCCGCTACGCCACCAGTCAATCAGGAAAGATATGCAAATTAACCCAACAAAGATGGCGGTTAATTTGCATACAGAGGCGCCAAGTGACGGGAGCGGAAAGAGGTGGCTCTGGGCCTGAGCAGAAAGGGCCTGGGCCAGAGTGGAAAGGTGCCGGCAGCCAGGGAAAGGAAAGCCTATTCTAGCACGAATCTTCATGCATCGGGCTTCTAGTGTGTATATATGTATGTGTGTGTATATGTATATATTTTTAAATCCAGAACATCTTTATGATTAAGAACTGGCACTTTTTGCTACCTTTTGTGCAAGTTATTAGTGGGTTTCTTTTATCCACCCTAGATTTAAACAAGCTGGGTTTCTCAACCTCAGAACTGTTGACATTCATTTTAGGCTGGATAATTCTTTGTTGCTGAGGGCTGTCCTATACATCATAGGGCATTTAGCATCATCTTTGACCTCTACCCACTAGATGCCAGTTGCATACCCCCAGTTGTAACAACCAAAAAATATCTCCAGACTGTCACATGGCAAAACTCCCTTGTCCCCCTCCCCCCATTAAAAACCACCGATTTAGAGGATTACAAAGGTGAATTGTCACTTCTTCCAAAACAATGTACCCAACATCAATTAGTGCCCCTACCTTTTCAAATGAAACAATATCTTTTCCTCTATTGAAGCAACATACCTGCCTCTCGTTATAGCATCAGTGAAAGTCTCTAACAATATATCCACCTTGAGACATGAATGCCTTTCCTCCCCATGAGACTGTAAGTGCCACCACTCATCTGTTTTGCTCACTCCACAATGTGCCATCTAGAGCAGTGATTGGCCCTTAATAAATGTTTGTCGAATGAAAGAATGTCATTGTAAGGTATTTAAGAACCTGAAGCACAAAGACTCACTTGGTCCGAAGGGGCTTTTCCTCTCAGGCTTATTTCAGTCTCTGTGACAAAGGCAGTAACAGAAGGAACCGGGGGCATATTGAGGCTGGTGAAGGGTGTGACCGGGGAACTCTAAAAGGTCTATGATTTGGATGGGCTTCCCGGGTGTTTTGGCGCGGTGCTGCTGAGTGGCAGTTTCATTCTGCACACAACAGCTCTGATGTGTTGCAGGAGGCCGGAGCCAACCTATCACTCCTGCTTTTTGAACTCCATCCACCATTGATCCATGGAGGGAACATGTTTTTTGATGCTTGTTAATTCCCTGATGCTTCATTAATTCCCCAAGAGGAAACACCCCAGGACCTGAGCGATGTGCCTCTGGAAATTCAACCTCCGTACAGACAGCACAAGGCCTTGAAATGCTTCTTTTCATGTGTTTAAAAATGGAATGAAGACGCATATTTTTAAAAATGAAAAATGACTGGCATTCTTCCCACTGAAGATGGGAAGTAATTGAATTTGTTAGTGGTTTATTTTATTTGACAGCCTTTGTACATACTCGATTTGGTTTGTTACACTGAATTACCCTTTAATAATAGGTACACATAACGCCAGACTCTGCCCCCCAGGTTGGTTTGATAATTGGATGAACGACCACATTGTTCAAGGTTTTCATGACAGTGTGGACAGAAGCTATTTTCCTAACCAGAAAATCCAGCAGCTTGCTTTGTGTTTTTTTCTCCATGTAGCTAATTGCTACCCAGTGACCAATCATTCTACTAGCCCTTTTCCGGAGGGATTCAATGTTGGGATGCTATGTTAGAAATGCTGTTACAGAACTTACTGCTAAGTTCTATAATCATGACAGAATTCCCTGCTTGGATGGAAGGGATGCCTACACCCCATAGCCAACAGAAAAAATCAGAAAAATCTTCCCTAGGCAGTCTCTCAAAAGGGACCGTTTCTCCATAATTGGAAGTTAATGGTAAAAATTCTAATAACCGTTATCATAGGGGCTGGAGCCAGATTGCCAAGTTCAGGGGCAGCTCCACGGCTTAGGGGCTGTATGACCTTGAGCAAGTTTCATGACCTTCTTTGCTTCAGGATCCACATCTGTAAAGTAGCAACAGTATCTGTACCTTCCTCTTAAGGTCATTGTGAAGATCCAATAACATGGTAAAGTGCTAGCATCATCCTGGCACAAAGTAAGTTCTCCATAAGTGTTTCTTTGTTAGATGGTATGTATCAGGCCCTGTGCTCAGTGTTCTCAGCAAAGCTACGGAGAGTTGCTCTCTCTAACATAGCAGAAGGGAACACTGACAGGGAGAAAGGGGAAGTGACACCCCAAGGCCGTATGGCCAGTAAATGCTCCAGCCAGGATTCACGCCCTGCTCTGCTGGCTCCAAAAATTCTCTTACCCCATAACAACTTCACATGTTGTACCTGTGTACCCCCTAGAAGCAGTTTGAAAAGCCGTGTACTTTCCTGAGCATTTTTATATAGACAAATAAGCATTTCCATTATGATGCTAAGTAGTTACAGAGAATGTGGTTTCAGGAGTATATTTAACATAGGCTGTTAGGAATAAAACTGTTAATATCACCTTTTAATGCATGCAAAGAAATTTAAATACCATCATAACTGGATACCCACCAATATCCATAAAAAAATTGTGAACAAATTATTTGAAAGAACTTTATATTCCTCCTTTTTTTTCTTTAAACATGCATTTCCACTGTACTTCCCCCCAAAGAAATGTTAAAAGCTTTTTCGATCATTTTTACAACAAATAGAATTTCCTCCCATGTACATATGACTATAAGAGTTTAAAATTTTCTTGTGGATAATTGTCTTTAAATTAATAGAGCACAATTCACTGAAATAATGTTGACATATAATTCTGACAAGTAATGATTAAACATAAAAAGTAAAACTTTATTAGAATTTCATATTATAATGAGCTAGGGGTAGGGGCATTTGTGGGGCCTTGATTGATGGTACTGGCCAATTGTCCCTCCCAGAAGTATTTATATCTTGGACAGTGCACCATTATAAGGTTCAGGATGGGTGAGGATGGTTCTTCTGTCTGTCTTTTGCGAAGGGGAGGAGAACCTAGGCTGTGGGTAACTCCTTAGATGATTTGATTTTAGGAAGGAACATGTACGGAAGTTAGAAATGGGGAAAGTTTCCTTTAAAACTCTTTCAGATAGTTCTTAGGACATCATCACAGATGCCTATTTAAAAGGGCTGCCCTGTACCACTGCGCCGTGTTGCTTTGGAACAGGGATATTGACAAGCCGGACCCGATGTTGCCCGCATTTTCAAGGTGACTCACTCCCTCTTCCTTGACAATGAAGTCTGGTGCTACTTAGCTATTGGCTTGATCCCAAACCACAATAATTGTCATTGGAGAGTCACGAAGGATGTTCGTTGAAGGGAGCCCAAGGAAGGGCAAGATGGCAAACCTGAAGTGAGGCTGGACTCTGGAACTTTCTAGCCTCTCTACCTGTTCTCCATTTAGGGCCGTTGATGGGATGGTATAAGCTGCCCACGTTCTCCACCAGGCCTCAAGCCTGTGGACCCAGAGCACCGCTTCAGGGTTTCCTTGCACCCAGGAGGAGGTGGACAGCTCTCATGTTGCTTTTCTACATCAAACAGCCACGTTGCAGCTTCCCAAAGGGGCTGGTTATGAACAAGAACAAGAGGTGTGGGCTGTGTGTTTTCTAAGTTTTTTCAGGATACTCTGTAGGGTGACTGCCCCACACGTAGTAAATGCTCAATAAATGTTTACTGAAGGTTTTATCTGGGGGTCACTGTGAGGCCATACATTCCTGTATTTCCTAATTGATGACCTGGAACCCACCTAACTGCATGATCTTAGTAGATCCAATTAGTCTCAATATAAATTAATCTCAATTATTTAGGGAGGGTGGTGGGGAACATCTGTTAAATTCTAACAAGGAGATATGGAGCAAGCATGGATTTAAATTGAGAGCATTTTTTAAAAAGACCCCACAACGTTGATTATGTTGATTGTACTTAACAACCCCGGTTTTCAAGTGTTTGCCCAAGGTTACTGAACAGCTAAAAATCCATCATGTGCTTCCACGGATGGCCATCTCTCTCTTTTCCTTCTCCAACTCCATGTTCTTTCTGTTCTTCACTCCTTTCTGGCCATCTTCCCTCTCTCAGAGTCTTGCCTTGAGTCTGTGAACTTAACTGGGGCGCTGGAGGTTGCCATGGTAAACACAGCTGTTGTTTTTCCTCTAGGAAGAGTCAGTGCAGGGAGGCGCTTGAGTCCTCACCTCTAGCCTCTCCCTGCTGTGCGTTTTCACAGACATCATCTAAAGTGGGGGCCTCAGGGGCCTCCAGGATGCAGCTCAGCTTTCACTGTGTCTCTGAAGGGGGTTTCTCTGACCCAAGGCCGACACCCATGTAGCTGCTGTGGAAGATGGTGAAGAATCGCCAGCGTGGTCACCCAATAAGCCATGTGACAGCAACATTCATTTTGTTAGTAAATAGGTTCTGGGAAGTGAAAGATGATCTTGGATTTCCCAGGAGGTGAGGTAGCAAAGATAATGAGAAAGAAGCTGAAGGAGGAAGAATGAAAGGGGTGGGGAGGGACAGAAGGAGTGGAGAGGTAAGAGAGAGAGCACAAGAACGAGGGAATGCCTTAACAGGAAGGGAAGTCAGTAATGGACAGCTAACGGCGACTCGGTGAGCCTTCTTTATATTACCAATAACATCTGTGGTCCAGCCCTAAATGTGATCCCACATCTTCTCCTACCAGGATCCTTCCTTCCTCACTTCTCTCTGGCCACAAAGGCACCTCACTGTTTTTCCTACACACTAAGCATGCTCCTACCTCAGGGCCTTTGCACTTGCTGTTTCCTCTGCCTAGAATGCTCTTCCCTAGAGAGCAACATGGCTCCCTCCCTCACTTCATTCAGGCCTATACTCAAATGCCATCTCCTGAGAGGCTTCCATGACCACCCCACCTCCACTAGCACACCATCTATTCTCTACCCCCTTACCCAACGCAGGTTTCCTTCATGTCTGATACAAAGGAGTGATTTAGTGAATATTCATTGAGCAAATAATTAATCATTAACTCCCAGGCCCAGAACACAAGGAGTCGCACATTTACCCATATATACTTTGCACTCTCCCCTCAGAGATTTTGCACCTGCTGAACCCTCTGGCTAGAGCATGGCGCTCTCTCCTCCCCATCCCCCACTTCTGCCCGGAAGATTCCCACCAACCCTTCAGGCCCTGCCTTGTTTAATAGTCTCTCCTTTTTGACAGCTTCTTTGACCTCCCCAGGTTGACACAGGACCTGTCTGACCAACATTGCCTGGGCAGTGCCTACTGACCTCCATCACAGCACAAATCACCGGCACGACATGTCTATTTAGTCTCCCATGTCCCAAGTGCATTTTTTCAGGGTCTAGAATATGGAGCGACTAAGGTCTTAGACTCCAGAGTCAAGGAGTGCCAGGCATGAGCACTAGCTGTGTGACTTTACATAAATTGCTTCACCTCTCTGGCCTAAGGGATGGTGACTTTTTTTAGAAAAGAGTAAAACTGAAGGGAACAGAAGGGAGCAGGAGCAGCGTGATTTGTGTCTCCTTCTCATGGAGCTCTTCCTGATGTGCTTATGGTTTTGTGTGTGAACATAAAGGACATAGACATGCTTGCTCTTTTCCTAGTGCAGAGTGTTGGTCCTAAAAGGATGTACTTCTCTTGTATCCCAGGTACCTGTCCTCAGACCCATGGACCTGATGGTGGAGGCCACCCCGCGAAGAGTATTTGCCAATGCACACACATATCACATCAACTCCATATCAGTCAACAGTGACTATGAAACCTACATGTCAGCTGATGACCTGAGGATTAACCTGTGGAACTTTGAAATAACCAATCAAAGTTTTAGTATCCTTTCCTTGGGGCCAATAACCAATTGGCTTGAATTAGGAGTATTCAGGTAAGAGCAGGCTTGGGCAAAAGTGGAACGAAAGGAGTTGTCATAACTCAGTGGTCAGCAAACTGTGGCTCACAAGCCGCGGTTTGCCGCTCTGTTGGCTAATGAATTTGCCGACCACTGACCTAGACTCTCGATTCCAACAATTACAGGCTGTTGTTGTTCCTTGTGATTAAGCCCTTATCCCAGGGATCGGCAGACTCATCAGTCAACAGAGTGGCAAACCGCGGCTCATGAGCCGCATCTCGCGAGCCACAGTTTGCCGACCACTGTCATAACTAAACACCTAGCACTTATGGAAAACTGTCGTCTTTTAAATTACATTGGCATCTATGACACTCTTTCATCCTAACAATGTTGGGGAAGCATTGAGTTACAAGTTGTGGGCCAGGTCAAGCTCTGGATTGGAACTCTGAATCAATTCCTTCATACAGATGCATTTGTGTGTCTTGAATTAAAACTAGATGTTACTTTGTCAACTATAAGGTAAGACCCTAGACTTCAGTTAAAGGTTCTTCCTCTTATTGAAGTATTCTTCAATGGCCTGTCTGGACAGCATGGACTGCAGGTATGCATCATGGTTTTTATCCAAATATATCAAAACCCAGGGTCCATAACATCCACAACGACCAGAGGCTCGACCAACCGAAAGTCAGTGCTGGTTCGCCATGGCAGGAGCCCAGACCCACTACCCACTGCCGAGGGGACTGTGGATCAGGCCCAGAAAGAGGCCTGGGGAGAAAGAAGCAGGGTCTGATCCATAGCCTCCATGACAGCTGTTGATCAGCACTTGACTCTCTTTTTAGCTCCAGGCCTGTCCAGCAACCATGCCTCTCTTTCTCTCTGGCCTCCACTGGGCCTGCTGATCAGCCCTGCCTCTCTGATCAGGCCTGTTGATAGGTCCTAACTGGCATAGAAACTGACCAGTCAGAACCAAATCTGGGTGAAGTGGAAGGAGCCAATGGCTGCCTAGGTGGCAGAGCTTTTGACACTGACTGGCATAGAAACCGACCAATCAGAACCAAATCTGGGTGAAGTGCGAGGAGCCAATGGCTGCCTAAAAGGTGGAGCTTTTGATGCTGACTGGCATAGAAACCGACCAATCAGAACCTAATCTGGGTGAACTGCGAAGACAGAACCTAAGGTGGGGGCTGAGAAGGGGTTTTAAGGGTAACAGCTATTTGGTGTAAGGTGTAAGAAAGTGGTTCAATTTTTTAATGACCGGTTTGGCAGTATAGTGCATATGGCTGGCTATCAGTCCAAATATAGGGATTATGTACTTTTGTCTGCCAAGAGCACCTCCTCCTGATGAAAAAGGCTTCTCCCCACACCATTTAAGCAATCCTATCTTATATAATCTATCTATACTACTAAAAGGGTAATATGCTAATTAGACCAGGTCGACCGGCCATCTTCCAGACGTCCAACTTCCTTCCTGACAAAGCCATGGTGGTGGGGTCAAGGCAGAGGCTGTTAGGGGTGATCAGGCTGGCAGGGGAGGGCAGTTGGGGGGTGAGATCAGGCAGGCAAGGGAAGGTAGTCGGGGGCGATCAGGCAAGCAGAGGCAGTTAGAGGCGATCAAGCCAGCAGGGGAGAGTAGTTAGGGGCAAAAACAGGCTGGCAGGGGAGGGCCATTGGGGACAAGATCAGGCTGCCAAGGGAGGGCAGTTAGGGGTAACCAGGCAGGCAGAGGCAGTTGGGGGGCGAGATCAGGCCAGCATGGGAGAGCAGTTAGGGGTGATCAGGCAGCAGGCAGAAGCAGTTAGGGGCGATCAGGCAGGCAAGAAAGGAGGTTAAGGGCGATCAGGCAGTCAGGAAGGCAGAGGTGTTAGAGGCAATCAGGCAGGCAGGCAGAGGCTGTTAGGGGTGATCAGGCAAGCAGGCAGGTGAACAGTTAGAAGCCAGCAGTCCCAGATTGCAAGAGGGATGTCCCCAATTGGAGATGGTGCAGGCTGGGCTGAGGGAACCCCCGCACGAATTTCATGCACCAGGCCACTAGTTGTAACATAATAATGAAAATAATAATGGCTGCCATTTATTGAGTTCTAAGCACTGCACTGGGAACTTTTTGCATAGAATCTTATTTGGAGATCTGTACATATAATATTAAAGCTTGATGGATTTTCACAGACAGAACACACCTGTGTAACCAGCATCCGAATAAAAACCAAACTTTATTTGCAATCCTCAAGTCCCCATCACTCTTTCATCTCTATCCACCAAGGGTATATTTTATATGACTACCCCATTATGTCAGTGTTATTAGCTCATGTTTAGTTAAAATGTGGAGAAGTCAAAGAAGTTGCTGAGTGAGTGTCTGAGCCAGTATTTTTACTGTACTATATTCACCCTCTGTTTAATAATACAAGTCAGACATTTATTCAGTACGTGTCATGTGAGCCATCCCACCACAAACCTGACTCTTCACTGGAAATCCCAATCTCAGTTAATGGTTTCTCCACCCAAACAGCTGAGCAACTGATGTAGGAGTCAATATTCTTTTTCTCACTCACTAGCCTTCCTACCTCCCACCCAATCTACTTTTGAGTCCTACCTTTTCTTTCCATAAAATTTATCTCAAATCATCTCTTTTCTCTCCATCTGCACTCCTATCAGCCACACTAGTAAAGACCACTGTTTTCTAGCCTGTGTGACTGCACTCATCTATACGGTCTCATTCTTTCTTGCTGTCTTACAAATGCCTGTTCCCATAACGGGAGACCTTTCAACATGTAATCTGGATATCATTTCTCCCTTGCTTAAAACACTCTAATAGCTTCCCATTGACATAGAATAATATCCACGTTCTTTACCTTGGACAGTAAGATGCCACACAACCTGGACCCTGCCCCCCTCTGTGGTATCCTGTTATACCACTCTTTGCTAATTCACTCTGCTTCCTTTTTTCTGTTCCTGGATACACCTTGTTGTTACTTTCATGCTTTGTATTTGCTGTCCCCTCTTTCTAGAATATTCTTCCCCCAGAGTTCACATGGCTAACTATGTGTCATCATTCAGACTTCAATCTCATGCCACCCCCTCAGAGGCATTTCCATTAATTCCCAAGTAGCCCCCAATCCTCCTCTATCCCTGCTATCGCAATAGCACTTATCACTATTTGAAATTGTTTCTTTATTTGTGTATTTGGGATTTCCCCACATTTGCATGTAAATTCTATGAGGAAAGGGACTTTATATGATCCATTCCTGTATCCCAGTACCTAGAACATTCTGACATATAGAAAATTCCATTTGGGGTGAACATGTCAAGTTTGAAGTATTAATAGGTCTTCCAAGTGGAGATATTTAGTAAATAGTTGATTATTAAATCTAACCTGGACATTTTATTTTAAGAAGATATTAGAGTAAAGCTTTGAATGGTCTGATATAAAATAGACCCTCATAATGGCTCAAACACATAAAAGACTATTTCTCTTGTAAAGTCCAATATTGAGTATCCCCATCACCAGACTGACTCCTCCAATTCAGAGATTCGGGTTTCTTCCCTCTTGTCATCATGTTTATCTGCATCAGGACAGCAAAGGGAGAAGATTGTGGTGGACCACACTAG
This sequence comes from Corynorhinus townsendii, assembly GCA_026230045.1. NCBI lineage: Eukaryota > Metazoa > Chordata > Mammalia > Chiroptera > Vespertilionidae > Corynorhinus > Corynorhinus townsendii. Next base: position 147,983,824 of record JAPDVU010000006.1, on the reverse strand, counting down.
GGAGACTCCTATGAGCCAAGCTAAAATAGTGTGCATTCCATTGGCTAGAAGTGAGTCATATGGCTACCTCTAGCTGCAAGATAGGCTGGGAAATATAGTTTAGCTACATGTGTGTAAAAAAAAAAAAAAAAAAAGACCTGGTTTTGGCACACAGCTATCTAGTCTGCACCACAGAAGAGTGTTCAGTAGCTCCACAAGGCTTTTCAGGGAAGGCGGTTTTAAGCAGGTAGAGGTGATTTTGGAGACACTGAGAACTGACCATCAGGACCATGACTGGCAGCGTTTGCTGCTCACAGAGCCACCTCCACGTACTGTTTGAGCCTGTGAGAACCTGCCTACAGATTTTGCCTGGAAGTGCAGCTGCTAATAGAATGAGTGTGGGTGGTGGTTCCCTTTCTCCCTTTACATCTATTCCAAGAGCCAGAAATCTGTTCAGGCTCAGCTGTTGTCACTCGGAGCTGCTGCTGTCCCCAGTCTAGATGACATGTTTTCTGAAGTTTGCCTCTAGGCCTTCAAGGGGAAGGAAGTTTCTTGAGGCATTTTGGGAGACAGACGCCTTGGGGAGAATGCAAAGGGGAAATATTCATAGCACAATTTAGGTTATATTCTGCAGATGTCAGACAGCCTGCCAGATGCTAGCATACAAATGAGACTGTGTCATTCACCCTTAAAGCAGCCATATGTAAAATAATCATTGTCATCATGAGAATGATGATCACTGATATCTATGTAGTTGTTTTCAACCAGACCACCCTGAGCACTGAGCAGAATGTACAAACCAGGGCCCTTTTGCTCGTCGTCACTGAAGTGCAGCCACCTCTGGGGTAGGAAGCGGCCACACTTCAACCAGCCTCAGGAAAACATCAACCACCAGGCAGGTCTTATTAAATCCTGTGTCATTTAGCACCATTTCTCCAATGCCTGATGGTTCAGGATGGAGTGATGCAGGTTTCCCACAGCATGGCATGAGTACCACTGAGGTGGTAGGCACAGTTGTCTAAGCACTAGGTGGACTATTTTTGTTTTCATAATTATGAATTTATAATAATGAATAGTATAAAATACAACTATCAAGCCTATGATTTCCTAGGCACTGAAAAATTCCTTTAAATTAGAAAGGATGTTTGTGTAAAGAAAATCATTAAGTGAAAAGTAAGACAAGTGATCTTGTGATATGGTTGTTTTTAAGTCTTAACTTCCAGTGACTAGCATTTGGTGTGACATTGGAATTATGGTTGAGAACACAGGCTTCCAGTCCAACCAGCCTAAAGTTCTCACCCAGCTTTACTACTTGCTGGCTGTGCTTAACTTACCCAACCCTCTACTTCTTGAATTCTCTCCTTTCCATCCATAGCTAGTCTGTCCCTGCGTAACAGGTTCTGGTTTAAAGTGGTCAAACGTTGGCCTTTCTGGGTTAACTACATCACAACCATAATAACTCATTTCTAGATAAGTGATTTTCTAGGAAAATACAGAAAAATGGCTATAAAAATATATTGCTTTTTTATGAAAATTACATTATACTTAGGATCCTTTGAACTCTCTTCTCAGGACTAAGAATGAGTTGAACGGGGCTCTTCCCTAGTCCAATATGGGACCTATTAAATATATGCATGTTGAGTACAAGTAAAGGCTGACCACAACAACTGTACCCTGAGCACCTAATTTGTGCCAGGCACTGCACTCAGTTGTGGGGCTACGCAAGTGAAAAGAAACAAACTGTCTGCTTTCAGAATGACTTGCAACCAATAATCAGACTATTGGATCTGTAACTACAAACTGAAATAAGTCCTATGAAGAAAGGGAATATGGTTCCATGAATGCATTTTTAAAAACCTAATGTAGACTAGGGAATAAAAGAAGGCTTTGCTGAGGAACTGATTACTGGATTGAGATCTGAAAGAAGAAGAGTGTGAGGTAACCTGGAAAAGGTGTGGAGAGATTGGTTCCGCATTTACAAAGGTCCTGTGGCAGGAGGGAGCATGGCGTGTTGGAGGAACTCTAAGAAGGCCACTGTGACTAGAGGCCACAGAGTGAGATAGAACATGGTGCAAGCAAGACTGGAGTGTTCTGCACAAGTCCAGCCTCTGGGCATGAGAAAGAAGATTTCTTTGAGAGAAGCCAACTGGAGTATTTCATCTTTGACCTTGGTATTTATCAGCCCTGTGCATCAGCTCTATTTACCAACTGAGCTGGCCCTTTGTGAATTGGTTCCCTGATCAAGGGATCATGTAACCTCAACTGGTGGCTTTCAGCTGTCACTCAGTACCATGGACAGCGGCCTTTTTAATCCAGTGAGACTCTGCCAGGCAGGCTTTGAGAGAAGCTGTAGGGCCTAGTACAAATCTCTCCCCTTGTGGCTGCTATGCTTTTATCCATAAATGTGCATGTCAATCTCAGACTGGCTTTCAGCATAAAAGGAGAGCATTTTTTCCAATGACACATCCAGCACAGTGGCCTGTGTGTGCCAGGGCAGCCCCTCCTTCCCATATTCAATGCAGCTTTGGTGGCTTTTCCTAGGCCTGGTGCTGTGCTTTTGTGGCTGCTGACACTCTGTATCTGAGGCCAGACCTAGGGCTCTATGAGGCTGGGGATTTCTCCCACCCCCAACCCCACTGGGCCAGCCCTTTGAGCCTCGAGTAGTCAGGGAAAAGGGCAAGAATCTAGCTATGCAGACTTCTCCTGGGCTTGTTGGGCTCCCTCGGAGCTCACTATAGCTGAGTAGTTGGGAATGCAGATTCTGGAGTCAGACTCACTTGGATTTGCATCTAACTTCATCTCCTAAGATCTGTGTAACATTTACAAGTTGTTTAACATCTCTCTGAACCTCAATTTCCACATCAGTTCATGGAGACAATACCACCATCTATCTTGTAAGGTTGTTGTGAGGATTAAATGAGGTGATCGTGTAAAATACTTAGCAGAGTGCCTGGCACAGAGGGAGGGCACAGTACTGAGAGTAATTAGTATCTGGAACATTTCCCCAGCCCCCTGGTCTTACCTTTTGTTTGGATTTCATTCTCTTCTAAGGAAACCACAGGCTAAATGGTTCACATTCTACAGGCCTGGCATCTCGGCCTATTGACATACTGTGGATTTTCTGCATTTTTACATATCCCTACAGAAGGCTGCTAAGTCACAAAGAATTAAGTAAAATCCATAAACATTTATTGAGCATTTACTATGTACACTGGAAATGCCAAGATATAAAACTCCACCCCTGTTATTATATCTCATGTCATCTTGAGGGTGGGTATAACGATCAGGGTTCAACCAGAGAAGCAACACCATGGAGAGAGAGAGAGAGAGAGACCGACCCAGAGAAATAAAATGAATCTCCCAAGTTCTCTGGGAAAAATAGATTTGGAATCAAAATTGTCTCCAAATTTCCTGACTTCATTTTGTACTTATCATAATATTATTTTGAACTTTCACCATAGAAATGAGGCTCCTGGTGGTGTAGTTCAGCTCTCATGGACTGTTCTAAGCCAAGGAAACTACTTTTTAATGTTTATTTCTTTATTTAATAATATATACTTACTATAGGAAATACAAAATGACCTGTAATCTCATCACCTAGTTTTGGTATGCATTAGGGAATTTACATCACAATTTTAACTAAATTCTAGCTAAATCAACTGTAAGAGCTCAGAGAAATAAGAAAATAAAAGGTATAACTTTAACTCTTGATTTATCCAGAAAACCTTCTCCTGTTTAATCTAGGACACACACACATACACACACACACACACACACACCCTGCCCACACACACACATATATACACTCTTCCCTGATTTATTTTTCTGTTTAGTAGTTATTACTATCTAATATACTGTATATGGTATTTATTTACCTTGTTTAGTGACCATGTTCCCTACTAGATTATAGGCTACATATATTAGGCTGTGTTCTCTGCACCCAGAAGAGTATTGACTGATTCTTTGTGAACATTTGTGGAATATGTGGAGGAATGAGTGAATGAATGAATGAATGAATGAATGGACACAAGCTAGAGTTACTAAAGTATAACTTACATGCTTACCTTGGAATCTAATTCCCCTATAAGATATAACTATATTTCCTTCTTGTCTGTTCTCTCTCTCTCTCTTCTCTCTGTCTTTTATGTGGCTATGGACAAACTGTATATATTTTGTATCTAACATTTCTCACCTAAAATTATATACATATAGATAGATACATAGATGGATAAGCACAGGAAATATATTTTTCCATTGTAAAATGCTACAACCTTATTAAAAGAAAATGTGAAAATAATAACTGAAAATTGAAAAGAGAAAATTCATAGACCCACTCAGATAGAACTGTCACTAACATCTGGTAGCATACCTTTCAACTCATCATTTTCAGAGTATACATTTTAAATGGCATTATGATCATACTTTAAATAGAATTTTCCATACTATGTTTTTAACTGACCTGGAATTTCACTACATAAATGATTTAGTGAGGTACATCAAAATTTACTTATTATTTCCCTATTGTGTATATGTGTGTGTGTATATGTGTACGTATGTTGTTGTCAATCTTTTTTAGTGTTGCATTGCAAATACAGACTTTTTTACAGAAAGCTTTCTCCAAATGTGGGATTAAGAAAATGACTTTTGCATAGCCCCATGCTACCCCTTAGCATCTTGCCATAACCCTATCCATTCCCTCACTCCACTGCTGAGGGAATTTATGGCTCTGGCTTCTTATTTGTTTTAAACCCATCTCTTAAGGGGTGACCTCCCGGTGTCTTCAATTATTATTTTTAATGATGCTTTAGGCTACTGCCTGGCACAGCGGTGCCCTCACCTTCCCACCTTCTGCCTTCCAAGCATGGAGCTCAGCTGCCAAACTGCCTGTGCCCCCTCCTGTCCTCAGAGCTGCCTCCAGAGTCCTAACAGAGAGGCAGATTAACCCCTTTTGTTAGCAGAGGTAATTTGCCCCAGCTCAGCTTTAATAAGGAATGCCATAAGCAGTCGGGGTCAGGAAGAACAGATCTGTCAAGCCCCAGGGTTAATTTAATAGCAATCTGTTGGCTGTCTGCCTTGTGTATCATCCGTGAAACCAATGCTCTATTTCGCTTTTGCCATTTAGTTCTTTGGGACAACAGGGAAATAATTTGGATAGAGAGCTCTAGACGATGAAGAAGAGAAAATTGACTGTCAAAATGCATCATCCCATGTTCAAGATAATACAGGGAGCTGTGCATTGCTCGTGTCCTTTCTTCTTCCTCCCCAACGTGAAGGGCAAAGCCACACAGACTGAAGGTGTGTGTCTCCTTTTACAATCGTGTAAGGCAGTGGTTCTCAACCTTTCTAATGCCGCGACCCTTTAATACAGTTCCTCATGTTGTGGTGACCTCCAACCATAAAATTATTTTCGTTCCTACTTCATAACTGTAATTTTGCTACTGTTGATGAATTGTAATGTAAATATCTGTGTTTTCCGATGGTCTGAGGCTCTACAGCAGCGGTTCTCAACCTGTGGGTCGCGACATTAAAAATATCGGAAAACACAGATATTTACATTACGATTCATAACAGTAGCAAAGTTACAGTTATGAAGTAACAACAAAAATAATTTTATGGTTGGGGGTCACCACAACATGAGGAACTGTATTAAAGGGACACGGCATTAGAAAGGTTGAGGACCACTGGTGTAAGGGTTTCTAGGACAGATGTGAAAGATGCCCTACCATTGAATTTCTGGTAACTGAGCTTCTTCTCCCAAATGTCTCTAGAACTGAGCAAATTCTCCCTCATAAACAGTTCAGGAAATCCCTGGCCATGTTTCTGTCCCAAATTCTGGCTCAATAAAAAATTTATCACCATCATAAGGACACAAAAATCCTAGGTCAGATGCTGTGTCCCAATTGTGGTTCTGAAAAATGTGACCCCCAAAGTGGACAGTGAATTAAGAGAGCACAGGCCCTAAGCAGAAATCAGCTCCCTCCCAGATTAGCCAGGGGGCAGTCCAACAGAGCCAGACTCACCACACTCGGAAGGGCTGGCTCTGGGAGGGCCATTCCTCAGCAATGAGGGGGCATGTGGTCCAGAACCAGGTTCTGGAATTGGACAAACTTGGGTTTAAATGCAGCTCTGCCCCTGTTGGTCAGATGGCCTTGAGTAATTTACCTCCAGCACTATTTCCTCTGCTGGAAATGGGCCTGTTCATTCATAGTACTGACCTCCTAAGGCTGAGATGAAGGATAAATGAAACAGTCCATGGCACTTGATAATCATTAACTGCAGGTTGGTATTCTCTTCCTCCTCATCCTTACCCTCATGGTTGTTAAAAAGAGGAGTAGAGTCATAGTTCACCCCCTGACCCCTACAGAATCAGACCCTAACGAGCACTCTAGTCTTAAAAGAGATGCTTGAGTATGAGGGATGATGGGCAGACGTCATGGCCCAGGATGGGACGGGGAGCTGGATCCAGGGGCGGCCAACTCAGTGGTCACCTCCCGGAGGGTGCCCTTGATGGTGGTGGGTGTTGCTGGTTTCCCAGATATGTCTAAGCACTTCATTTTCACACATCCCAACTATGGGGCTTTATTTTTAGGTGAGAAAAAATAACCATGGATGTGGCACCTCCCCTCCCACGCAGCAAAGCAAAGATCCCTTGCAGTGCATCTTGTGTTTAGAGCTATCCTGGTAGAGGTCGAGAAAGCTGACAGCAGGATTTCTTGTCCTATTTTGGGAAGGGAGAAACCTGCTCACTGGCACAGCAGAGTCTGGAGACTCTTTCTGGAGGGAGATTAAACCTGACAATAGCTGAACACTGACCTCTGCTCACGGCACCCCCTGCCGTGGCCACAAGCCCAGGGCATGGGTCAGGCTGGTGAGAATATCAGAGCCTCAGCTCGAGACCTCGTCCTGGGGGGCACGGGCTCTCACTCCCCAGGGTGTGGGGCTGATTGAAATAATAGGTATAACTCTGGCAGCAGTTGAGTTGAAAGGTAGTATTTTATGAATCCAGGGGACCCACATGCTCTGGAGATCCAAGTAATACTTGCACCTGGGTTCGGTGGGGGCAAGTGTAGTAAAATATAATGTTAGTTCAGTCTCAAGTTAATTTTAGAAAGAACCCAACAGGATTTCTAAGAGGTAATTGAAGGGGAAGTAGCATAGCCAACTACAAATACCTTATTATAACAAACAGGCGCGCTGGAATTGTAGCAGGAGCAGAGGTGATGTTTGATAATATATGAGCCCTTCGTTGGTGTTGGGGTAACAATACCAGTGCATTGACCTGTACCTCATCCACACTCTAAGGAGCGGGCTATGCTACTAACCAGGAAAAACATAGAGGACTTTCATCCATGCCAGTCCAATAGAATAGTCTGGATCAAGTTATCGCTTGTGAATTTAACAGTGTTTACCAAAACCAGATATATAAACTTGCACACATCAACAGTTTGAGCTTAACTGTTATGCATTTATTTTCATGAGCATTACTAAAATTGTAACTAGCTTGCCTGGATGGGTTGCTCAGTTGGTTGGAGCATTGTCCTGTACACCGAAAGGGTGCAGGTTTGGTCCTGGTCGGGACACGTACAGGAGGCAACTGATCAATGTTTCTCTCTCACATACATTTCTCTCTCTCTCTCTCTCTCTCTCTCTCTCTCTCTCTCTCTCTCTCTCTCTCTCTCTCTCTCTCATCTCCCTCCCTCCCCAGGTCTCTCTCTTTACTTGCACCTCATTGGGTGGAGATGGAAAAAAAGAAGTAACTAGCTTGTCACACCCATGATTTTATGAATATTGGATTACTGCTTAGACAAGACTAAGTAAAGAAAAGTGAGTAGGTGGAAGTTGATCTGAAGAAAAAAATGTGATGTAAAAATACAACCTATGGATAGAGAGGTGGGCCAAAGGTCACAAAGGTGGCTCAAAGGTTGTCAAGTCTAGGACAAGTAGGAATCGCTTTTGGTCAGCTTTCCCGTACGACAGCATCCATATCACAAGACCGGCTCCTTCGCAGGAAGCTGCTGGGCCCCCAGCCAGGTGCCTCCCAGCTTGCACCCCAGTCCCCTCTTGAGCTCTCTGTTGGGATATGAAGGGATCAGCCTAAACCCACACCTCAAGCATGCCAGACACCCTACTGAAGGTGTTTCTCTTAAATCACATTCATAAGTGAAAGCCAAGTGTTTCATTGAAGTATACAAGGGTGTGGTCGTGAATAGATGTATTCTTGATCAGAAAGTAAAAACCTGAGAAAAATAAAAAACAAATGATAAACTAAGGGTATATATTCAATAGGAGGCTAAAACTGTCTCGCCATACTACTGGAAGGCTTCTTTCTGATGCTTAGACTCCCACAAGCTCTAAAGCAAATCACAGCTTATGGAGACTTGAGCCCCTGTTTCTCAATAAGAGAAATTTTGCATAATTACTAAAGAACATAAATTTTGCACCTGGGGTAAAATCCTACAATTGTCGCTCTTTAGCACGTTGCTTTACATGCTCTGAGCTTCCGTTTCCACCCCCTGGAAAATGGGGATAAGAAAAATGATGAGATAAAGTAGCTGATGTGCTTTGCACAGAGACTGACCTATAGTCAGTGCTCAATAAATGGTAGCAGCTATCATCATCATCATCATATTTAAGAAGATCTCAGAGATTTCATAGGATTTTCGGTCTATCGTAGATTTTATTTACAGCGCAGGAGTCTGGGTAAAGAGTCCAATAAATTGAGTTATTTAGTTGGAATGGGACTAGTTTTGTAAAGACCGTTGTAAAAGGAGAAATGGAAGTCTGTGCAGCTCGGCACCTTTTCACACAGTTGCATGAGCAGGTAACTGTGATGGGCGCTCCATAGGTTAGGAGGATGAAATACTGAAACGGGCCAGGGAGACCTGGAGTTCCCTTGCTGCCTCCGACCACTGGGTGATCCTAGGCTCATCGGCCTGGGACCAATAATACCCCCCTGTTTGCTCACAGCGCTTTGGTGAGGACCCACCCTGTGTGGTGCAAGCTAACCTGTTCCCCGCCACCCCCGAGGTTCTGCCCCCTCTCCCGTCCGCTCCTTGACTCTCGGTGCCAGACATCGTGGACATTAAGCCGGCCAACATGGAGGAGCTCACGGAGGTGATCACGGCGGCCGAGTTCCACCCCCATCACTGCAACACCTTCGTGTACAGCAGCAGCAAAGGGACAATCCGGCTGTGCGACATGAGGGCGTCGGCCCTGTGTGACAGGCACACCAAATGTGAGTAGCCATCAGCCAGCGCAGAGCTGAGGGGCGGGGCACTGGCCCTGACACGCGGGAGGGGAGGGCTGATCTTTCCTACGCGAGACACGCTGGGAGCAAAGAAAGTACCAGTGTCCGCCTGACTCGGTGTCAGCTCCACGGCGGGTATTTCAATAAAGGTGAACGCTCACGTTCAATCCCACAAACATCCACTGCAGGCTGTGGACTGCGGAGATGAATAAGACATGAGCCCTGTCACGTAATGTCGTGACGTGATCTGAATTACATTTTAAGATCAGTCTTGCTGCTGTGGGCAGAGGCACCTGGGGCGGAAAGGGGAGAGCGCTTGCCATGTCCAGGCAGGAGATGAGCATGGCCGGGACCAGGGCGGGGCAGGGAAGCGGAGAGGGGCAGGTGGGCTCTGGGTAGACCTTGGCCAGAGCTACCAGGACCTGCTGGCCTGTGCAGGAGGCTGAGACTATACAAGGAATCAAGAATGGCATCTGGGGATGGTGCCTAAGTAGTCACACCGTATCGTGTATTTGGAAGTTGCTAAGAGTAGATCTTACTAGTTCTCATCACACAACAAATGGGTAACTGTGTGGTGATGGGTGTTAACTAGACTTACGGTGTTTATTTTGCAGTATAGACATAACAAATTATGTAGCTAGTATAATGTTATATGTCAAATATATCTCAATATTTTTTTAAAAGAATAGTGGCTGGAGGGACGGGTTCGTGGCTTCTTAGAGAGATTGCAGCTTTGGGAACCAGCATTCTAGGCGCCCCCATGGTTTTAGTGGGCACCAGAGGAAGGTTTCAGAGAAGGGGGAGGGTAAAGGGCAGCCAGAGTCACAGGCCCTCTGGTCACACTGGAGTTTGCAGGGCGTGGACGGAGCACAGCAGCTCCCATCATTGGAGGCTGAGTGCTCGGAAGCTGGAGGCCGAGACCGATGTGAGCAGGTAAAGCAAATGTCAGCTGGCGCTCACGGCCAGCACTGTGGTCGGCAGGTTGGCCTGGAGCCAGCAGGAAGGCTTTCTAGAAAACTCCCCAGAGTAAAGGTGTCTGGGAGGCAGTGGTCGGTCCCCTGTGTGTAGTGGTTTACAAGGTGTGTGACTTCCAGACTCCAGACCCAGGTCAAAGCCAGGCTTCACCCCCAGTTAGTTGTATGACTTTGTCGAGCTTTCCCTAACCTTTCTGAACCTTGGCTTTCTCATCTGTAAATGGGTAGAGTAATAACATCCACCTCATGGGCTTGTCATGGGGCTTCGATGAGATAATAGGTAAAAATTGTTCCTGGGATGTTTTATTTTTTTTCATACTGAGTCTTCAAAAACATTTTCAATTCAGATTATCTACACTTTAAGTGTTCAGTAGGCACGTGTGGCTTGTAGCTACCATATTGGATAGTGCAGATTTAAGGTATTTAAGATATTTTCATTGTTGCAGACAGTTCTATTGGAGAGTGTGCATCTCCAGTGGCTCTCAACCTTCCTAATGTCGCGACCCTTTAATACAGTTCCTCATGTTGTGGTGACCCCCAACCATAAAATTTATGAATCATAATGTAAATATCTGTGTTTTCCAATGGTCTTAGGTGATCCTGCTAGCGGTTCTCAATCTGTGGGTCACCTAAGACCATCGGAAAACACAGATATTTACATTACGATTCATAACAGTAGCAAAATTACAGTTACGAAGTAGCAACGAAAATAATTTTATGGTTGGGGGTCACCACAACATGAGGAACTGTATTAAAGGGTTGCGGCATTAGGTTGAGAATCACTGATCTAGACCATCAGCTTTTTGAAGGCATGGACTTACTCGGTTTTGCTCACAGCTGTTTCCCCAACTACAGCACTCCCAAGGCCAGGCACGAGCCTTGCTGCCGTGGAGGAAGAACACCCAGAAGCTGTCACCTCTCTGAGGTGCTCTGGGTGGCCTGGCCTGTCAGCAAAGACAGCATGTGCCAGGCAGGGGCCAGAGACCTTGGGGGAGGTATTGCCCACAACCGGTTTTATGTGAAGTCTTATTTTCCCATCTTAACATTTCACCTGAATTCCGTATTTTATTCCCATAAAATGCCTACTTTCCATTTAATGTAATAATTACATTTCTACCCACCCCAAATTTCAAGCAAAATATTTTTTCCCCAAAATTGCAGCATTTACCCCATGGCCTCCTGTACCACTTAATGCACCCTATATCCTCCTTCTCCCTGACCTTCAAGGATAGATCAATGTGCCCCAGTTCCTAGTATGTGGAGAGCAATTTGAGATCATTTGGCTGGAGAACAGAGTTATAGAATTCCTATTTTATGGAAGATTAACAGAACAGTGGTGGGAAGAAACATAGAAGAATTAGAAGGTAATAAATGAAAATTTGCCGTGTAGATAAGGATGGTAGCTATGGACATTGAAAGGAAAGAAAAGGAAAATAGAGCCTTTTCTTTTAAGATAACTATGGGTGATGTGATATTAGAGACTGGCATTCACCAGCCATGAATGTTAGATCCTGGTCAGTGTTCGTCCCCTCTATACTATAAACTCTCTAAGAACTAAATCTATTTTGCTCACATTGTATTACCAATCCCTGACACTAAGTAGGTGCTCAGTAAATATGTGTTTTTAAATAAATGCATGCCTGAGGGTTGGCATAAATGGGCATGTGGAATGGGGACTAATCAGAAGCCATACTAGAGGAGAGTGAAGGGCCAGGGTTCAATTGGAAACATGCTGTGTGTGAGGTGACATGAGCTGACTAAGGAGGTAGGGCTCTCGGGTGAGCGAAAGTAGAACCAGGCTCAAAGGGCCACCAATGTGAATGCCAGAGATGGTACGAGAAGTGCCGGTGCTCACAGCCAGTGCCGCAGACACCAGCCTGGGCTCCGTGATCAGACAGACCCACACGAATGCTGGATATTGAGAAATAAGCTGAATGGGAGGCTTGATGAACCCTCCACTCAAGATGGAAAAAGAACAAGGCCTTAGAAATTTCCAGAACTGGAATGGTTTAAAGGAAAAGCTTTGGATCAGAATTCAGTTGTGACACTCAGTGGCTGTGTGACCTCAGGCAAGTTATTTAATCCTATTGGGCCCCAAGTTCCTCATCTGAAAGTAGAAATAAAAAACTGTAGCCTCATAGGGCCGGCTGTCCACGAAAAGGAAATGTCATCATAGGGCAAGCGCCTAGCACTTGCTGGGACATGGGAGTCAATGAATGACAGCTGCATTTATCACAGTTATTCCTCCCCAATTCCCTCTGTGCTAGGCCTGCAGCTATAGGGTGCTTGAAACTCCAGCCTTTTTACCAGATATACAGAGTTCAGTTGTTCATCTACTTAATTAGTATTTGTTGAGCACATACTACATGTCAGGTGCTATACCAGACTCTGAGGATGCAATGTGAGCAAAACCAGGCCTGGTTTCCTCCCTCCTAGAGCTCACAGCCTGTGTTAGTGAGGGTTCTCCAGAGAAACAGAACCAATAGGAGATATATATATCTCATATACATATACATAAATGTGTGTGTGCATATGAGAGAGATGTATTATAAGTATTTGGTGCATGTGATTGTGGAGGCTAAGTCCCAGCATTTGCAGTGGCACGGCAGGAGACCCAGGAAAGCCAGTGACTCAGGCCAGCTGATGATGTAGTTCTAGTCCCAACACCAACAGGCTCCTTACCCAGGAAGAGCCAATGTGTTCATTCAAATGCAAGGGGGGGGGGGGGGCATTGATGTCCCAATGGCTCAAAGATATTCCCTCTTATTTGGGGAGGTCCAGCCTTTTTGTTCTATTTGGGCCTTCAACTGATTGAATGAGGCCCACCCACATTAGGGAGGGCAATCTGCTCTACTCAGTCTCTCAATTTAAATGTTAAATTCATCCAAAAATGCCCTCACTGTAGCACCCAGAATAAGGTTTGACCAAATGGGCATGTCATGGCCTAATCAGGTTGCTGTATAAAATTAGTCATCACAGTGTCTAAGGAGGAAAGACTCATTAATTGCAAGTGTAATAATTGGTATGAAAGAGAGGCATACGGTGCTGTGAGTGGATATGGCAAGGACTTTATAACCCAAGGCGGTGGCCACTGACTGTGACCTAAAGACTGAGGACAGGAAAGGGTGATGGTGCGCACAGAAGCAGATCTGCCAAGCGGCACACCCAGGGACCCCCAGAAGCTACTCCTGCTTCCAGCCTGAGCCCCACACAACCTTAAGCCCTGAGGACAGTCCCTACTGAGATCCCGGAGCTCAGTAGCAGCCTGCAGGCCTCTGCCTCAGCCCTGCCCTCTGCACACCCCACCCCTACACGGGCAGTGCTCTGAATTGCCAGCCGCCAGCCTCCTAATCTAATTAAGAGGTGAATGAAATTCATTTTCCTGACTCGTCCAAAGTGGCGACCTTCTTCGGTGCACATCTCCCTTTGTTCGGCTGCCTCAGCGGTGGCCCCAGGCTCCTGCCAGCCAGGAAAACAAGTTCAACCTGACCCCTCGCCTGACATTTCATATTGATTTTCTCCATCCTCCTCAAACGCCAGCCTCTAGCCGACCACGGTGCAGCCGAGGTGTGCGATCGGGATTGAGACAGTTCATCAGAGTTCAAAATGAAAAGCAGCATTGGCTCTCGGAGATGAGCTCTGAGATGGAGGGTGTTTAATAACCGCCGGCGTTTAATCAAAATGCCAAGGAGATCCGTGTTATCAGCGCTGCATATATTAATTCCCATATGTCCCTCACGCTGCGTACTCAGCAGGGGGTAGAAGGGATGCCTCGCTCCCTCATGTCTCCATTTAACCCCCTCTGGCTTCTGGCAGTAGTGACAGGTGGGTTTGTGGTTTGAGATTCTTATGCCTACAACAATAGGGTGCTGATGGCAGCGGCAACTGGCTGGTCTGAATCGTGCTTTTCCCTTTCAGTGCATGAGTATTGGGAGTTGAGTGAAGACACTGGCCGGGTGTGATGAATGGCAACCGAGGAAATGAAAGCGAAATTTCAATCTGAATGCCTTTCCAAGGCCCTGTTTGAATCTGATCCCTCCCCCTCTCAAACCTCAGCTCCACCTAGTCTGGCCACACAGGCCTGCTTCCTGCACCACCCCTGCCCTTTCCTGCCCCAGGGCATTTGCACAGGCTTTTGCTCTGCCTGGAATGCTCTCCCACCGTGCCCCCACTTCTGGACTGTTCTCACTTTTTGGGTCTCTGGGAAAATGTCACCTCCTCAGAGAGGACTTCTCTGTTCACCTTATCTGCACCCTATTTCTATTTATCACCAAATTTTACTTACTTTTTTCGCAGCACTCACCTATAGATGCTTTTCTTCCTCTGTCTCCCCTACTAGAATGTCCTCTCCACCAGGGCAGGGGCCTTGCTTATCTTACCAACCACTGAATTACCAATACTTGGCATAGTGCCCAGCATGGAGTGGTGTTTCACTGAACATCAGTGGTAGGGAGACAGGCAGGTGGGGAAAGACAGACAGAAGACAGTGTATCCATTTACTAGAGTTGCTGTAAGAAAGGGCCACACACTTGGTGGCTTAAACAACAAGACTTGATGTTCTGGAGGCTGGAAGTCTGAGATGAGGCTGTCAGCAGGGTTGGTGACTTCTGAGGGCCACAAAGACAGGACCCATTCCAGGCCTCTCTCCTAGGCTTGCGGATGCCCGTCCTCTCGGCTCCACACCATCTTCCCTCTGCACATGTCATGTCTAAAACCGCCCTTCTATGGTGCCAGTCACATTGCTTTAGGGCCTACCCATTTTCATTTGATTACCTCTTTAAAGACCCCGTCTTCAAATACGGTGACATTCTGAGGTCGTGGGGGTTAGGGCTTCAACATATGAATTTGGGGGACGCCAGTTAGCCCCTAACAGAAGACATGAAAATAATCCAGAGCACAGGCCCTGGAGTGACAGTTCCTCCAGGTGGATCCCCTGTCCCAACAGTTTTCAGTTGTAGAACTAACCCTGTCCTTGGACAGACATGAGATCCACTGTCTTATTCTTCACCCTCATCTGCAAACTTAACGGCCGTGTCCTGGTTCCACGGGCCACTGGATCCCTTAATAAACCTACGGCTCATTCCCTCAGGTCTCTGATGGCATGTGTCCAAAGACATCAGCTGAAACGGCAGCTGCAGTGAATCTTAAAACCTCCAAGGTTTGGCACAGCTTCCAAACGGGGTTCAGTCTTGATTGGGGGCATAATTAACAGTGTTTATTGCAGGGAGCTTGGTTAGGTGAAAAAGACAAGGCCCTTTATGAAAAGCCTTTGGCTGATGACAGGCTTATAAACACACCCAGACACCCACCCACCCTCCTGGACGAAAGCCAAAACAGAGACCTGTTGCAAGGAGTGGAATCCACCGAGTCCCTCCCCCTCCCCAACCCAGTGTCTACCCCAGTCAAGCTCAGCCGCAATTAACAGCAGAGCAGGCAAGGTCCAAGCCACGGAATGAAAACAGAATCCTCCCATCCTCATTTCCATTTTTGATTGATTTAACCAGTTTTGTCCATTAGTCATCCTGTTGACTCCAGTTGAGTGGATTTTTCTAAGAACTGGAAGCGTATTAATTTTGAAGACAAGTATCATTCGTTAGCAGTTGACACCTCCCCAGGTCTTGCCCTCTCCCCACTAGGGGCCTTGGATGAGAAGGCCATGGAGGTTGAAACAGGCTCAGGCACGTGGCTGCAGCCCCGGACACACGTGGTATGGGAAAGGTTGGCCATGAGGTTATAGGTGGCTCTGGCTGCTCTGGGCATGGGACGCATCAAGGCTGACTTGCCCGTCGTTATCGTCCAGGACAAGCCATCACTGGCAAAGCAGTCATGGGCACGGGGTGAGCATCCTGAATTTGACGTACATGAGACCCCCAGTCAAGGGAATACTGGCAGGAATTTTCCCCAGGGAGGGACGTGGTCTGTCAGTGAGGGCTCTGCCCAGGGCAGGATGGGTCTTATGCTAGCCTGTCCCTTCCCACCAGAGCTGACATAGAAAGTTCACCTCATCCTCTTTGTGTTAGTTCCCTATGCCTGCTGTAACAAAGTACAGCGAACGCAGTGACTCTGAACAATGTAAGTGTATCATCTTACAGTGCTGCAGGCCAGAAGTCGGACCTGGGTCTCACCGGCAAAAATCAAGGTGTTGGCAGAGCCCTGCTCCTTCTGGAGGCTCTAGGGGAGAATCTGCCTTTTCCAGCTTCTAGGCTGCCCACATTCCTTGGCTTAGGGCCTCTTTCTCCATCTGAAAGCCAGCAGCAGTGGGACAAGTCCTGCTTCCGCTGCATCTCTCTGACTCTCCTCCTCTACCCACCTCTTTCCCTTTTGGGACCTTTGTGATCACACTGTGCCCACCCAGATCATTCTGATTAATCTTTTTTTAAGGTCAGCTGATTAGCAACCTTAATTCCACCTACAGTCTTAATTCCCCTTTGCCATTAACAGTAACATATTCACGGGTTCTGGGCATCAGAACTCAGACATCCTTGAGTCATTGTTCTGCCTACCATACCCTTCATGTGTCGCCAAGTAGGACTAGGTGCCCTCCATCAGAGCACCTGATATTATAGGTTGAAATTATCTGCTTCCATTTCTGTCTCTTGTGCTAAACGATTCTTCCATTGTGGCTAAAGCTCTTTATTCTCCCCTTCTGCATTTAGCATAATGAGGTGCCAAATAAATGCGTGTGGAGCAGCAATGGTCATGCACTCTGACAAGTTTGCGCCTGGTAGTTCTCTTCACACGATGAAAAGGCTCACACTAAAGAGTGGTTGACCCTGTCCTTTCACTCATTTCTAGCTTTGGGAATGCCTGGCATTTGTAGGCACAGTAAAGGGAAGAGGAGTCCATGAGAATATGATAATCAACCCATGTCTATTCGTTTATTTAACAGATGTTTATGGCTGGGGTCATGTGCCAGGCGCTGTTGCAGACACTGAGAAGATGGTATCTCCTGCCCTCGTGGCAGTCTATCCAAGTAGATGGAGACAGACATCAAACACACAGGCAAATCAGTAGTGCGAGATTTGGTGAAAAAATGTTTATGGAGAAGCAGAAGAGGCAAATGCAGAGGCTCCGAGTGTGGACTGGGCTTGGCAGGTGGGGGGCGCGGCAGGCAGAAGGAAGACCAGTTTGGGTATCTATAAGGAGAAGGAGCAGCTGAGGGGCAATGGAAGGTCTCACACTCAGGACAGGCACCTTGCATAACCCCAGAGCCCCACTCCCATGGTACACCATGCAAAGGACTTGGGAGTTAGGCAACATGGTAGCCCTGTGGGCCAAGGTAAGGAAGTTGGCCTTCCTTGTACTTAGGAAGGGAACATCTAGGAGGGTTTTGCGTAAAGAAGTAATGTGATTCTGCTTGTAAATATATCACACAGATTATGTGTGTGTGCATATGAGAGAGGGAGAGAGAGAGAGAAAGAGCAGAAGAGAGAGAGAGAAAGAGATTATGTAAAGAATGAAACATCAGGAGGAAGAGTGCCTGCCGGGAAAAGAGAAGGCTACCCGAATGGTCCAGGTCAGAGATGATAGTGGCTTAGACCAGTGGTCGGCAAACGACGGCTCGTGAGCCGCGGTTTGCCGCTCTGTTGACTGATGAGTTTGCCGACCACTGGCTTAGGCTAATATTGGGCCAGTTTGGGCAAAGCTTTGAGTGTAAAGTTAACAGGACACCAGGTGTGGAAGGTGAGGCCAGGGAAGCGTCCAGGAAGACTCCCAGCTTTCTGACCTGAGCACGTGTGGAGGATGAAGGGCACTGAATGAGCAAAGACTAGAGGAGGGGCAGTTTAGGGAGGAAACTCACAAATTCCGTGGACTCAAAGGCTCAAGGTTGTGTGTGTGTGTGTGTGTGTGTGTGTGTGTGTGTAAGCATAAAATGGTTACATTGATACCTTTTGCTATGTAGCACGTCACCATTTACAGAGCCCCTTCTCATCCATTATCTTAATTGATCTTCACAAAGCCCTATGCGTTCAGAGTATTTCTTCCTCTTTATAGCATGAGGAAATCAAGGTCCAGAAAAGATAGGTCTGACACACTGACAAAGACTGTGGGTTTATCTTGGTTTACTTCATATAATGAATAGGAGCACCTTCAGTACCGCACTAGCAGATAGAGAAGGGCAGGGGGACTGTCGCATGTGTAATTGACCCGTGTCTAAGTATACCAGCTAATGCGAGCCCCTGTGCAGTTCATATAATTCTATTGTGACAGCTCGGTAGGTGGCCCCAATAACTGAGCTGTGATGTCTGCTGTCCACTCCCGCAGCTCCCCGCCCCATCAGTGCGGGTCCCTTTATCTGCTGAGTTACTCAAAGCACCTGCTGGCCTCCCATCCTCACCAGGCGCAGCCCAGGGGTAGCGGAGGGCAGGAGGGTGCACCCCCGCAATGCTCAGAATGACACTTGCTTTATCATCTTTTATATATTGAACCTGAACATAAGGATTTAAATAGAATTTATCTCATGGACGGGGATCCTTCATCCTGGGGTCGATGACCTGAAATGTTGGTGTCATTTGAAAATCTCTACAATGTCATGAAATTGTCATGGAAGAGTTAGTTACATGTGAGAAAATGGGATCATCAAGCTTAGAGAAATGGTGAGATCAAAGAAAGCAAGGAATCGGTCAATGAACGTGAACAAGGTGTCATAAGCACAATGAGCAGGCAGACTTAGAAGATGCAGTTACTGCCTCCATAGGGGCCACGGAGCCGGAGCTGGGCTTGCATCCTCGCTCTGCCCCTCCCTGGCCTGTGGCGAGGGCACATGCCCTCGGAGCCTCATTGCTCCATCTGTAAAATAAGCACGTTGTGAGGGTGGAATGAATATCACAGAGGGAGTCTGTCCGACACAGTGCCTGGCAGATGGGAGGCTGCTACTCCATCCACTCCAACCGGTTCCTGGGACTCCATGCATGCACGTCCCAGGAGCACTCAGGGCAGGCCTGTCAGTGGGTGTGGAGCCAGCACTGGGAACACAGGCAGCGCACCGGAGCCACGCGAAGACAACAGGCAGTGACCAGTCCCCGCCAGGGTCCCTCTCCCAGCGGTGCTCAGCCTGTGCAAGACGGACCCTCCTCCTCGGCCTCGGACCTCTCACCTTCCTCTGCAAGATTGCTGTCAGCAGGGAGCTCTCCTCTCTCGCTCCCCATGTGTGCCTCTCACCGTAGTGATTGTTGTACAGCCCAGAAAACCAGGACATCCTGGGAGTGCAGCCCTGGCCTCTGCGGCACCATGACAACCAGCTTCCCAGCAATTACCCCTAATAACAGCCACACACGCGGCCTCCTCCACCTGGGCAGGCTCTCTGGGGAGGTGAGCCTCTCTTGGCACAGCTGCAGCAGCTTCCTGCTGGAAACAAACAGCGAAGAGGAGAGGAGAAAGGGAGACACGAAGTGCCTAACCTGTGATGCACAGAGTGGGCCTGGGGCACTGCCCTTAAGCCCCCGGAGCCTACCGGCTGCAGGAAGGTGCCATTCCACAGGAGCAGAACGCCCCATGCCTTTGCCACTCACCCACCTTACAGAGAGCCGGATAGAATGGAGCGAAAGACCGAATGTGAGGGTTTGTCACGCTGGGCCTCACTGCTGCCAGATTTCTTCATTAGGCTCCTGTCGAGACACCCACTGCCACTCATCATCGGGTGCAGCCTGCAGCCACCTCCCTCCCTGTGCCTGCAGAGAGGGCGTGCGCAGAGGCCTCTTCCATCAGTCTCTCTACAGAATGACTGTTCTCAGAAACGCCAGCCCCACGGGGCTAATAAAGGGTTATTCCTCACCGAGGAAGGACAACAGGCCCCCAATTAATAAACTTATCTGTGGGTGTTCACCTTAATCTGGCCTTTAGATTGACAGGGATGCCCTCCGCCAACACACAGGTTCTTGCCTCCTGGCTCTTTAGACCCCAGATTCCAGCTGAAGCGTCTTCAGGAGAAAGGTCTAACCCCAGAGTTAAGGGGCCTGGAGGATGCTGGCCTCACTCCCACAGTGTTGCCAGGGTTCCCACCTTGCCAAGCCTCTGTTTCCCTAGCTGTGAAACAGAGTTCATTCTCCCCCGAACCGGGCTTGCAGGCACCACGTGCTGCTGTGATCACCAGCCCTGCCATTCTGTGCGGCCCGTTCCCTGGACTAGGATTGCTTAGAGCCTTGTAAATGCTGAGTAATGTATATATTTTATAACAGGGAGACATGGAGAGGGTGTTCAAATGAACCAGTAAGAGGAAGAAAAGGATGCCGTGGGCTGAGGTGGTCAAATAAGGCTCCCTGGAGACAGCTCTGAGGTAGAAGGGGAGTCAGAGAAATGGGGGAGCAAAGGCAGGTGGTATTCTGGACTGAATGTTTGCATTTCCCTAAATCCATGTGTTGAAATCCTAACCTGCAGTGTGATGGTGTTAGAAGGTGGGGCCTCTGGGGCGATTAGGTCAGAGGATAGTACGCTCTGAGTGGGATTCCTTGTAGAAGAGACCCAGAGAGGTCTCATCCTCTCTACCAGCTGGGCACAATGAGAAAGTGGCCATCTGCCACTTTTTTTTCACTTAGCACAATACCCTTTAGGTCCACCCATGCGGTCACAAATGGCAAAGTAAGATCTATTGTATACATGTACCACATCTTCTATCAGTGGGCACTTAGGTTGCTTCCATATATTGTCTATTGTAAATAACGCTTCAGTGAACATAGGGGGGCATCTGTTGTTTCCAATTAGTGTTTTGTCTCCTTCTAATAAGTACTCAGAAGTGGAATTGCTGGGTCATGTGGTAGTTTTATTTTTAGTTTTTCTGAGGAACCTCCACACTGTTTCTCATAGTGGCTGCACCAGTCTGCATTTTCACCAACAGTGCAACAAGGTTCCCTTTTCTCTACATCCTGGCCAACATTTGTTTGTGGATTTATTGGTGATAACCTTTCTGAAGATGTGAGGTGATATCTCATTGTGGTTTTAATTTTCATTTCCATGATAATAGGTGATGTCGAGCATTTTTTCATATGTCTCTTGGCCATCTGTATGTCCTCTTTGGAGAAGTGTCTATTCAGGTCATCCACCCATTTTTAAATTGGATTGTTTTGGGGGGTGGGGGGTGTTTTTGGTGTTGAGTTATATGAGATCCTTATAAATTTTATATATTAACCTCTTATCAGATGTATCATTGGCAAATATCTTCTCCTATTCAATAGGTTGTCTTTCCAGTTTGTTGATTGTTCCTTTTGCTGTGCAAAAACATTTTAGTTTGATGTAGTCCCATTTGTTTATTTTTTTGTTGTTTCCCTTGCCCAAGGAGACATTCATACAAAAATATTACTAAGAGTGATGTCAAAGACTCAAAGGTTTTGAGTCTTACATTTAAGTCTTTAATCCATTTAAGTTTATTCTTGTATATGGTGTACTAAAATGGTCTAGTTTCATTTCTTTGCATATATCTGTCCAGTTTTCCCAGCGCCATTTATTGAAGAGAATGTCTTTACCCCATTTTATTTTCTTACATCCTTCCTCATAGATTAATTGACCATATTGGTGTGGGTTTATTTCTGGGGTCTCTATTCTGTTCCATTGATTGATATGTCTGTTTTCTGTGCCAGTACCATGATGTGTTTTGATTACCATGGCCTTGCAATATAGTTTGATGTAAGGTAACGTGATTCCTCTAACATTGCTTTTTTTTTCCCCTCAAGATTGCTTTGGCCCTTTGCAATGAGGTTGGTACATTTTCAAATGATTGAACAAAAATCAAAAGAAGAATACTGTTTTGTGGCATGAAAATTAGATGAAATTTAAATTTCGGTGTCCATAAACAGAGCCTTATTGAAATACACGCTCATCTGTTTACATAGTGTCTGTGCTGTTTACAAAGGCAGAGTTGAGTTGTTGCAATAAGGACCAAAGGACCCCCAAAGCCTAAAAAAATTACTATCTGGCTTTTTACAAGCAAAGTTTGCTGACCTCTGACCTATCCAGATCTTATTGACCATAAGGTTCAGCATCTTCTTAAGCCTTACCTGGTCACCCCAGCCCAGACCATCTAGTCATTTTTCCACCCAGGGAATTTTTGGTCCTTTTTTCTGTCTGAAAAAAAAAAAGTTTTTGACTCATTATTTTTTTATGATTCATTATTCTTTGAATGATTATTTAAGAGGCTATATTTATGAAGTATAATATATGTATTTTGAAAATAGTTACACAAAAGTCAGGGACCAATGTAATCTCATTGAACTGCTTTCTCCATGATGCTATGCATTGTGTTGCTACAGTGTTCACTGCTGACAATTATTTGCAGAATTAAGGAGGACTGTATGAAAAGCAAATAGCAAAGGTTCAGCAATAAAGCACCACTGTTTCCCAATTCAGAACCCTCTGAGTTTGATATGATCTGCATTCCCAGTCTCCAGCCCATGTATAGAGACAATGTCATTGGGCCCATGGTAGTACTGTAGCCACTAATTAAATCTTAAACTTCTTCTCTCACTGTCCTCAGCTGGATGGAGGCCAGCATTATCTATCCGTGGGAGTTCTTACTCTCTGTGGGAAAATCGCTGGCCGTTTCTCTCATTGGGCAAAATTGTTGGCTGTGTCTTCTGTATAGTAAAAATTACTGGCTGCATCTCAATTGCCAAGCCTTTTCTCTCCAGGGGCAAAACTGTGGCCTGCATATCTCTGAAGGAGAATTGCCATCTGCCTCGCTCTGTGGGAAAATTGCCAGTTGAGTCCCCATGTCGGGGAAATAGCCGACCATGTCTCCAAACAAAAAAGCGTGGCCCCTTCTCCATAGTAGAAACATCAGTGGAAGTGAGCAATTTAAAACCCTGTGTGTGGTTCCTTTTTCATCAGGAACACACCTTCCCCTCCCTGCCTCGTTTCCTGTACTCGCCCTCTCATCTGCCTGAGTCATCAAAGGCAGGTGGTGGTGACATTGTTCAGCACCAAATGAAAGACACTTGGACCAAGAAATTCTTCAAGTGGTAGTCCAGAGACAAGCTATTGTGTGTCTGTGCCACAGCCCAGTTCGGAGACCTAGAAATCGAGTTACAACTGGTAGCTCTTAAGATCTGGCCCCACCTCAGGCTCTGGGACTTATTTCACACCAAGTTTGCCTTAAACACCACCCACCTGTGCACGGCTGCTGCCCTCCCTGTTACTCTGGGTGCGGGGTGCAATGCTAAGTGCTTGGCATGAAAGAGCTCATCTGTCCCACCACCATCCAAAAGGTAGGAACTCCTCTGACAGGCAAGGAAAATGAAGCTTGGAAGGAGTCAAGCCACATGTCCAAGGCTTCATAGCTTATAAGCAACCAAGTCGGAGTTCAACCAGGCATGCTAAGCTTAGAGCCGACTGTCTTCTTAGCCATTGTACCTTGGGCTGTGGAGTGTGAGGAGGCTGTCAGGATCAGCTGTGTGGCCTTGGGTCCCCTCCTGACTCTTCATCGCAGGCATGAGTTTCTATGCAGTGTCCAGTGTGAGGTCGAGAAGGGAGCCTCCCCCAGAAACAGCCTTCCCTATGGGTTCCCTCCATCCTCTCTTCTCCTGTCCCACAACTCAGCGACAGGCACACTGCATGTTTCCTGTCTGTTTTTCTGCACCACCCTTCTGTGCCACCCCTCTCCCCCATGCCCCCTCCCCACCCCCGTTGTAATGTAGTTTTAGCTTTAGGTTTCTCTAAAGTCAGCAGTTTTCTTCCTGACACTTCCTTTCTCTTATTTGTGATTTCTACTCTTTCCCAGGTTTCTGGGACCTTATTCATTCTGTCCGTCATCAGAGCTCTCTCGGGTGCAGAGCCCGTGCCAGCACTCTGAAGGATAACGTCAAACATAACATACTTTCAGTTCTCTGAACTTTTCAGTTCCGATTTGCACATGTTATAACACAAAACACTGTCTGCTCAGGACACTTAATGCGGTATTCCCCCTCATCCTCGGTTTTGCTTTCCATGGTTTTGGTTACCCACATTCAACTACAGTCCTAAAATATCAAGTGGAAAATTCCAGAAATTAACAATTCGTAAGTTTTGAAATGGAGAATTCCAGAAATTAACAATTCGCACCATTCTGAGTAGCGAGATGAAATTTTGTGCCAACCCACCCCATCCAGAATGTAAATCATCCCTTTGTCGAGCATATCCATGCTGTATGTACAGTATAAAATATTTTAAGAGCAAGACCATATTCACATAACTTTAATTGCAGAATGTTGTCCTATTTTATTATTGTTTTCAATCTCTGACTTTACTGTAGTTATGTATGTAGAGGGAAAATCATACAGGGTTTGGTACTACTCATACTTTTAGGCATCCACTAGGGGTCTAGGAACAAATCCCCACAGATAAGCGGGGCTACTGTGGGATTTCAAAGGAAGTATCAGTTGCTTTTGACTAGATCAGTGGTCAGCAAACTCATTAGTCAGCAGAGCCAAATATCAACAGTACAACGATTGAAATTTCTTTTGAGAGCCAAATTTTTTAAACTTAAACTTCTTCTAACGCCACTTCTTCAAAATAGACTCGCCCAGGCCGTGATATTTTGTGGAAGAGCCACACTCAAGGGGCCAAAGAGCCGCATGTGGCTCGCGAGCTGCAGTTTGCCGACCACAAGACTAGAGCATTGTAACCCAAAGTGTGTTCTAAGCAACAATATACTAGAGAAACGATGGGCTGCAAGTGATTTTCCCAAAAAAAATGGAATAGTGGGGAGGGAGGAGGTGGGACCCAATAAGACTTGAAAGCAGGATTAAAGCCAGGGGCAGCCATTCCCCCCAGGGAACATCTGGCAATGTCTGGAGTCACTCTGGGTTATCACAAGTGGGGACTGCGGACTTACTGAGTAGAGGCCAGGGATATTGCTAAACACCCTCTAACGCCCCCAACAGCAAAGAATTAGTTGGCCCAAAATTCAACAGTGCATAGGTTGAGAAACCTGAAGTAAAGAATGTTAGTTTTTACCTGTGGGACTTCGTAGCACCTTTAATAAAGGAATTGCATTCTCAAAATTGGGTAGGAGTTTCCCAAGTTCGTTGGCCTCAGAATCTGGAATGCCTGACAGACATATCACGGGGTGGGCATGATGCTGATGTCACTTTGGGAAGGCTACCCTACAGTAGCAGGGATCAGTAGAGGGAAATTAAAAGACAAGACTAGTGGAATTTCACAGATCTTAACATCTAAGAGCTGGGAAGGACCTGGTTGGCAATCCTGCCTCTTTCACATTACAGACAAGGAAACAGGCCCAGGCGCTTGCCAGTTGCCCAGTCATTCTAATGAAAAGCAGTAGGACAGATGTTAAAAAAGCCCAGAGGTTAAGAGCATAGGAAGCAGACCAAGTTCAAGTCCTGGCTTTGCCTCCCAGTAGCTATAAAACCTCTGTGCCTGAGTTGACTGATTTGTGGAAAAGGGAAATCATCATCTCTATGACTATTGAATGAGTTACTACATGTAAGGCACATAGCATAAGTGCTCAACAAATAGATAGTATTGTTAAGAGTGGCTCATCTGTGTCCAGCCTGGGTTCCAAGCCAGCATCCTTAACTCCCAGTCTGATGTTCTTTCCAGTATCCCATGATGGACACAGGAGGCGGTGAGAAGGAGCTGAGGCACAAAAGTGGGAGAGCACACGGTCTATCTAGACCATGAGGGAGCCCAGTTTAACGAGATTGTTTGAACAGAGAGGTGATATTGACAAAGCAAAGAAGGCCTGGTTGTGGTGGCAGTGTCCCAGACAGATGGTCCCTCGAAACCCATTTCTGCTCCTCTTTAACTGTGATCCTGGGCAAGCTACCCTCTTCTGGTCTATCGCATCTATAAGTAAGGACAGTAAGCATACCTTCCTCATAAGCTTGAGCATTCATTGGGATAATGTATGCAAAGTATGAGGACCAAGAAATGGGGCAGATATCATTGTTTTTATGACTGTTACTATTGGGGTCTCCAAGATACCTGCTCCCTGTGGTGAATCTGACACCAGTTTTGATTTGTCTCAAGATCTGTCACTCAAGCAGTAGATGCTTTTGTACCACATGTTCAGTAACTTACATGGAACACACAGTGATGTTCCATTTGCATTCCTCTTGCTGGTCCCCCAGCACCTTTACTAGTATTCCCCTCTGTTAATGCAATAAAATCTCTCTTGTTCACATCTGTAACAAAATGTGTAGAATTGTTTAGCATTTGTCTTTTCCTATAGCCTGTGAGCACCATATGGGTCGGACTGGATCTGTCTTGTTCCTTGTGGCCTTGGCATTTAGTACAGGGCTTGGCATGCATCCATCCAACACATACTTTCTATTTGTATGTTCTAGGGAATATACTAAGTGTGGTACGTGTGTGTGCATGCACATAAAATACACTGAAATAGCCCACAAATGATTGCTCAGCCTGAATTAGTAAAAACCCTGAATCACAGATGACTTCCTGTGGAAGGTATTTTTCCCACACTTTTCAAGGGCCTAAACAGAAACAAATTTGAGCTGAATAAAACACTGCTTAGATAGGTTCTCTTTAGGGCCTGTTTAATTATTAGATAGGTATTATTTTCACTTAAAATTAAAATGGTTGTCCATATTCATTCATTAAACATACATTTACGAGCATCTCCTATGTTCCAGGGAATAGAGCAGGGCAAAATAGACCAAAAACAAAAAACATAACAAAAACCTGCCCTTGTAGAGCTTGCATCCTTTAGGGAAGACAACTAAGGGAAATAAGTCAAATGTCCATGTACATAAACTGAGGCAGAGGGACAGAGAGAGGAAAGGCTGCCTCCCTGCTTACAGGCCACAGGGATCAGAGCTGGGAGGTGAGAGATCGCCTGGAGGCTGGGCTTCTTCTATGGGAAGCGTGTTAACAGGGCATGCAAAGTCCTGGGGTTCCCACCTTACACTTGCAACTGGTGTTGTACGGCTCACACCATGAGTGCTTGGTGTAGAAACCACGCTCTTTGGGTATTTTAAATGGACTTTGTATAAAAGAAGTTGTTCCACTTTACAATTCCATGGTTCTATGTAGATTCTAACCTGAAACCGTCTTTTAGCTCCTAAAACAAGGCAGATTTCCATCATGATTAAGAACAAAGACTTTGAAGTTAGACGGTGATTCAAAAGGCAGATCTAGCTGTGTATCCTTGGGCAGGTTACAAAACCTCTCTATGCCTTAGTTTTCCATATCAATAAAATAAGGAACCATCAATCCTACTTCATAGTATTGTTATAAGGATTAAGTGAGATAAAGTATGTAAAATACAGGGCCTAGAATATACTACGCTTCCATAGACAGTAATTATTAGCACTATGAAATGTTAATTAATGGATAGAATTCATGAAGTTGATATTAAACCTCGGATAGGCATAGATATGTCATGAACTGCAAAGTGCTGTGATGCTGTGTTATCTATATCCTGTCCTCTGTCCCACATACATAATTAGTGATGAGTTGATTAAAGCATTATCTTTTTATTTTGCCTCCATATTCTGGGGATATCATTTTGAGGCTTTCTGATGTTGCTACATTGGGTCCCAATATATCAGGTGTTTGGAGAACAGATTTCTTATAAACAGTTCACAGTACCAGATTCTTAAGCTTCCCAATAAATGAAATATGACTAGCCAGTACAGAAGAGTACAAGCTAATGTTGATAAAAGTATCAACTTTATTGAAAACCTACCATGTGCCAGGCCACATACAACTCCTTTCTGCAACTGGGAAAACTGAAGCTCAAGGTAGTAAAGAACAGGTCAACCACTGGTAAGTTACAGAGGCAGGAACGGATGGAAGGACGGACTCCAGAACAGTTTAAGCCCTTCCCATCTACTTCCTCAAGCTGTCCCTTCACTACATCAGGTGACCAAGCCTCAAGGCTCCCACTCCCCTAAGATGTGTGTGTGTTTTGCAGGGGGTGTGATTGTTTTTTCTAAGTCTCCAGTCCTAATGAGATTGCCTTCTATGGAAACTAATGTGAAAATGTAGTTCTCAACGATGGGGATACCATTCAGAATCCAGGGAGGGGCCTTCGTTAATGCTTGATATAAATATAATGCCAGAGACTATTTAATAAGCTCCCGTTTTTCTGTTCCAATGGTTTTTGGTTGGTTTTGTTTTATCTCAAGTTCAATTCTGATTGATCAATTGTTTTGTTGTTCTCTTAAGTGGTTCTGGAAAAAGAAGTAATTTTGGTTTGGCTGGTGTATTGATTTAGCAAGGTTTGAAAGAGCTCGATATTCTTAGGTTTTCTATCTGGAATTTGGTGGTACTGAGGGTGCACTGAGCAGGCAGGAAAGAGGAAATATTGGAGGACAAGTTAACTCAGTAACCTGCAGGCTGCTGTTTGTATCACAATTTTGGGCGGAACCAAACATTTAAGTAGGCCATACTCAGTCGCCATTATTGGGGCTCCAAAATAATTAAATATTGCAAAGATGTGTAGCTTGACATCATATGCTAAGCATTCAGCAGGCAAAGAATTCATTAATTTAGCTGGCTTTGGTTCCAATCAAGCAACAAATATTTATTGAACATTTGTGTGTAAAACTGCCATACAAAGACAAGAAAAACCAAAATCCTGCCTTTAAGTTCACATCCTAGTTGTGGTAAGACAAACGTGTGGATTATTAAATATCCAGGTGAGAGTCCCTGAGCACATGCTAGATGAATGAGCCAGACCAAGTATGACGGGGCTTCAGAGAAAGATCATTTGGGGCTAAAATAATATGTAAAAAATGAGGCATTTGAATCAGTAAGGAAGGAATGATCAAGAAGAGCTTAGAAATGGGATAACAAGATACATTCACTTTGAACCAGAGAAGTTCAAAATCAAGGTAAAAGACAAGGTAATGCATCTTACAACAGGCTCGATATCAAACTGTAGAGCTGTCTTTTATTCCTGTAAGTGGAAATTAGCTGAAGCAATAAAGACATGGTAAATGCCTGGCTGGGTATCAGAGCAAACAAACAACATACAGGGTGGGGCAAGAGTAGGTCTCAGTTTATTCTTGTGTGTTTTTTGTGTGTGTAGGTTTTGTTTTGTTTTTTAAATCTCACCCCAGGACATGCTTGGAGAGAAACATTGATTGCTTGCCTTCCATACGTGCCCTGACCCAAACCCACAACCTTTCAGTGCACAGGATAATGCTCAACCAACTGAAGCCACTTCAGGCAGGCTATTCATATTTATTTATTATTGTATTTTTTAATACAAACAACTGTAAACCTACTTTTGCCCCATCCTGTATACAAAGGACATTGTAGCCACGATTTAATAACTTGCCCAAGGTCACACACTAGTAAATGACAGCAAAGTCCCATTATTAAACACCACAATCTAGGGAATATAAAAAACATATGTCCATACAAAAACTTGTACATGAATGTTCATAATAGCCAAAAGGTAAAAACAACCCAAATGTCTATAAACGAATGAACTGGTAAAGAGAATGTGGTATGTCCATACAATGGAATATTATTCAGCTGTTAATAGGAATGAAGTACTGATACATTCTATAGCCTGGCTGAGCCTTGAAAACATGATACTAAATAAAAGAAATCAGACACAAAGGACCACACATTCTATGGTTCTATTTGTAGGTAATGTCATAGAACCAGAAAATAGATTAGTGGTGGCCTAGGGCTATAGGGGTGGAGAATGGGGAGTAACTGCTAATGGGTATGGAGTTTCTTTGAGGGGTAAAGGAAAATGTTCTAAATTTAGATTGGGGTGATGGTTTCATGATTATGTGATTATACAGAAAAGCACTGAACTGCAACCTTTAAATGAGTAAATTTTATGGTATATAAAATTTATACAAATTATATCTTGATAAGGCAGGAAAATTTTTTGTATTTAATTTAAACATCTAAGATCACTCCAGGTTTTGGTATGTACAGTGGCACCAGAAACAAGGGGGAATGTGAAACAGAGTTAGGTGCATAGAACCAGAGCTCGGAAATGGTCAAAGCCAGATGAATGGATGGGACAGGCCCCATGCCAGTCCTGCCATCAAAAGGAAAATACAGAAACCAGTGACAGCTTTTTTCTGCTGCCAAGGAGCTGACAGTTCTGTTATCAACGGACTCTCACTTGTTGGTAACACTGTGCTTAAATTCATCTTCTTTTGCTTTTGTTCTGAAGTTTTTGAGGAGCCAGAAGATCCAAGCAACAGGTCGTTTTTCTCTGAAATTATCTCTTCAATTTCGGATGTGAAGTTCAGCCACAGTGGGAGGTACATCATGACCAGGGACTATCTGACCGTTAAAGTCTGGGATCTCAACATGGAAAACCGCCCCATCGAGACTTACCAGGTACAGACCACCCTCCACCCATGGGAGTATCACACACTTCCTTTGTGGGCTCCCAAGTCAGCCTCTGCCCACAAAGCCTTATCACAACACAAAAGAATTAAGATGGTATATTCTGTGGGAACCACAGGATTTAAGAGGAGGTGCATATGGAGGGGCTAGAACTTAATCCTTATCTACTGAGCACTTCCTGTGTGGTGGATACTATAGATTCAGATGTGGTCCTGCTCTCCTGACAGTCTGGGAGAGAAGTGAGATGACAAACAGGGAACTGAGTGTACGGTGATGAAAGAGATGATACTGAGTGCTGGGGGAGCTCATGCAGGGAGGCCCACCTGGTGGGAGAGGTTCTCCTGGAATCAAGAGAAACATGGTGTGTTCAGAAAGGAGCTCTCTACATCTGGAATATGAAACACAGGAGCATAAAGAAGAGCTTGGATACGTAGGCTCTGGTCAAGTAGATTAGGTTATTTTGTCTTTAGTCTGGGTCCAATGGAGAGCCATTAAAAGGTCCTACACAGGAAATGCCATTGTGAATTTTGTTTTTACCATGCGTTTCATAGTGCAACTTGCCAAACAGATTGAAGGAATTTAGGGAGGAGGCAATGGTGGCATGCAGGTGGAGAAGGCGGGAGGACGGAGAGTCTGTGAGGTTTGCTATTGGGTGTGGAGGGAAGAGGAATCGGGAAGACTGTGTGGTAGTTTGTAGACTTACTGACAAAAGGACAAAGGAGAAGGTATTGTTTAGAATGGTTTAGAGGAAGACGAGACTTTGAGGTAGAAAGGATTTGCAGAAGCTGATTCCAGGCAAGCGTACGATGGAAGCAAAAGTCAAGAGGCAGGAATAAACTAGTCTTATTTTAAAGATTTCTTGGCTTAGATAAAAAGAAGTGGGGAAATTCTAGACAGAGAAATTTGGTTTACATATTTCTTCTTGAGATATAATGCACATGGCCATAATATTCACCCTTTCATAGTGTACAGAGGGGTCTGTGCCTAAAGTTGTGGGACTAACATTTGAAAATATTCTGGTTGTTCTGGGGAGGAGACAAAGAGAATAGATATGAAGTTATTACAATATTCTGGAAAGGGGTGTTAGTAGCTTAGATGACAGTATTAGCAATGGAGGTGGCCAGAGTCTTGGTATACTAATATATCCAAGGTAAAACCAGTAGGATGGGATGTAAGAGAAAAAGAAGCACCCAGGATCATCACTAGTGTGTGATCTTTATGCTGAACAAATGCAGTTGCCATTTTATTTGCGTGGGAAGTCAAGAGTTTGGCTTTGGACATTTTTAATTGGCTCAACATCCAGAAACAGCAAGTAGGCAGCTCAGTATGAGTCTGGATATATCTCACCTAGAGAAAAACAGTGGACACTCATGAGGGTATGTAAAGCTCTAGGAAATGCATACAATGAGAGAAAAGAAGAGGTTGGGTAGAGAAAGTCGATTTGGCCAGAGAGCTTGGGAAGAAGTGGCCAGGCAGATAGGAAAACAGAGGAATATCCTAGAAGCCAAGTACAGAAACAGTCCCAAGGAGGAGGGAGTCATTAACTGCTGTCGCTGAATCAAGTAAGGACAGAGACTTGACCCTTGGAGTTAGTGATGTAGAGATTCTCAGGAACCTCCGTGAAAGAGGTGTAGGTGGGTGATGAATGAATGTCTGATTGGAGTGGGTTCAGGACAGACTCTGAGTAGAGGACGTGGACATAGTGAATACAGATAATTCAAGAAATTTTATTCTGAAGGGGAACAGAAATATGGGATACAGGCTTAAAGAAGTTTTATGCCAATACGAAGCAGCCAATGGAGAGGGAGACCGCTAAAGGAACGAAGACCTTGAGGGAAGAGAGGCCATTGCAGAATTGGCCTTAGAGGGGAAGATGGTCAATTCATCTATCAAAGAAAGAAGAGTGCAGTAGGTTTGTAAATTATGTGATGGGACTATAGACAGTTTCTTATTATGTCATCAGCCGAGTGAGGATGAAGAAAAAGTGTAAAGTGCTCATGAAAGAGAGTGAATTGACTAGGGCAGTGGTCGGCAAACCGCAGTTTGCCGCTCTGTTGACTAATGAGTTTGCTGACCACTGGACTAGACTAAATTTTACCGTGTAGTTGGAAGCTGTAAGGATTAGGCAATTGTGGCATATTGTGTGCAAAGAGGTAAAGGGTAGATTGTGACAGTGGTCGGCAAACTCATTAGTCAACAGAGCAGCAAACCGCAGCTCCCGAGCCACATGTGGCTCGTGAGCCGCAGTTTGCCGACCACTGGACTAGAGAAATGGAGGGTTACTCAGGGATCTACTTGAGGCTTATATTATTGATTTTCAGTGAGGTTACCTGTAGGATTGTGTATCCCTTCCCAACCACATTCACCTGCTTGGTACAGGTAGGGACGGGCAGGGAGTTAGATTTAACTAGTGATGGGTTTTTTGCCAAAATGAGTACAGTGGAAAGAGAGAGAAAAGTGGGTTTGTTGAAGGTATCTAGTAAGAGAGTGATTATGATGATGAACCACTGAATCGAAGGCAGGTAAAGAGGAAAGTAGATCAAATCAGGCAGTAGCAAAGGACAAAACTCATTGAAAATGATGAGGCCGAGAGACCAGAATATTTGAATCACTAAAGAACGATGGCAGGAATAGTGACAAAAGAGGGAGAGGGGCTCAGGGAACTTTTGGGGACCGTAAAAAGGATGGGTATCAGGGAGTTGAGTTTGCTGACATGGCTTCAAGGGGCTGAGGACTCGAGGCAGTAACAACTGTCTGGAGCACCAACGAGCCCACCCTGTCCCAGGAGAGCAAAAGTTCTGCCACCACGTGAGCAGCCTTAGGAAAAGCAGATCTTTCCATGAGAAGGAGGAAAAGTTGAGAGAGGAGGCTGAGGACGCCCAGGACTTTAATGATTGACTGTGAGTTCCAGAGGGCGCTGTAAACAGGTCTGGGGGCCAGAATTCAAGATCATGTATGGACTTGAGATAGTTTGTTTACCCCTGTGATTCAAAGAGCGTCCCCTTGTATATTGGGGATCTTATTGTCCCCCAAAGCATACCCCAGACTTAAAGGTCCAACGCCATAGCGCCTGCCCCAAGCTCTCACTCATAGTCCTCCATCTTCAGTCCATAGGTGTCCTCTTCCAGCTGCACAGACAAACTTTAACACACAAAAAGAGAAGGCAGTGGGAACTGGAACCTGGGTATGGGTGGTATTGACAGAGCCTGAATTAGCGAGAAGTAGATGCAGGTGACACAGTGGTGAGAGCAATTAGTACTTTCATTTTAGGGAAAGGCTTTTAGAGCACAGCTAGCTAGCAGTGACATGGAATGATCAGCATTTTAAGATCATGGATTTCAAACCTTATTTAGCTAGCGGTAGACTTGGAGATCTACTTTGTAGAGCACCAAGAAATAGGTATTTTAGCACATATATTAAAATGAAATATCACTATATTTTTATACTATATCAAAGATGGTAAATAAATGCTGATTAAGTGAGTGTCTAGAACACTGTTGAAAAAAGATTGTGAGGCCTACTCCAATGAGGAAGAATCCCATAATCAATTACTAAGGCTTGCCCTGAGCTATAGACTTAAATATGATGAGCTATTTTCAGGGTTTCCTATAGAAGAAGGAATGCCAACTTGTGGGCCAAATCCAGCCCTGCCTCTGTTTATGTAAATAAAGTTTTATTGAAACACAGCCACACCCAATCATTTTGCATATTGTCTATGGCTGCTTTCATGCTACAATGGCAAAGTTGAGTGGTTGTGACCGAGGCCATGTGGCCCACAAAACCTAAAATATTTACTATCTGACCCTTTACTGGAAAAATGTTTCAACTCCTGAAATATAAGAACAAACCAATAGTCTGCTCTTGGTAGGCCTCATGAGCAGACCATTAACTACCAACATCAGACTTCCACAAGTACATAATTGAGAACCACTGTGTTGGAAGACTCACTGTCAAAAAGGTCAAACACAATCTAATAGGAACACAGAAGCAAAATATTTGAAACATGAAGAGAAGCATCAAATAAGATGAGTTTTAACTTATCTCTTGCTCTGTGTTCTAAGTGTTTCTCATGTATGTATCTTGCCTCTCATGGAGAAAGATGCATCTTGTTTGCCTAAGATTTTTAACAACAGAACATAAATGCAACATACCTTCACAGTAGCTCTTCTTGTCCTTCAGATGCCTTCAATTGGGGGTGGACAGGAGCTTCCCAGAATGTCAGTGCTGGGGAGGAGAAAATACTAGTACTAGTTCAGACAAGGTTTTCCCCTGAATTCTTCCTGACTTTTATCCTTCAGGAATTACTTATGGATAGTCACAGAGATGTAAAGGACAGCATAGGAAATACAGTCAGGCATATTGTAATAACTATGGATGGTGTTAAATGGGTACTAGACTTATTGGGGTGATCACTATGTTGTACGCCTAAAACTAATATAATATTGCATCTCAACTGTAACAGAAAAATAAATTTAAAAAAATGATTTATGGAGTTCTTGGTGTTGTAGTTCCCACTAATGGGCCCATACTTCCAAAGCACACACATTCTGACACTTAGTACTCACCTGTGGTGTTTCTATAAGCAAAGGTGAAGAATCAGGAAAGTTTTATCAAGGAGAGGCCAGCCTGGGTCAGGCCTGAAAAGGCATACCACTGCCCTATTTCTAAACCTTACTGCTCTACCCCCTCCCTACCTATCAAAATCCTAATTATTTTGAACACAGTAGTTGATACTTCTCCTACCAAAAGAAGAAAGTTGGATGATCATAGTGGAGCAAAAGAATATTCTATCCCCTTCTTATAACTTTACAATTTCTTTAACCATTGTGGGACTCTGAGAAGTGCTGCATTATACAAACCTGCTTAACCAAGGGTTTGCAAAACTTATTTCCCTTTCTTAGAATACTACTCACATCTGTGCCTGGCCTTAAAAGTGCTCCATACCAGATAAGAGGAAGGAGGAGAGGGAGAGAAGAGAGGATCTGTTTTGCTCATCTTTTCCCTCCAACAATAGGAGAGCTGGAGCATCAGGATCAGAGATTTGGCTCCTATTGCCCCCTGGATTCACTCCCAGCCCAACTCCTCTCTCTCTCCCGCTCCCCCACGCATTACACACAGCCCAGAAAGAAGCAAGTCAGTGATAAGGGCCAGAATCTACAATTTCTAGAAATGAGACCAATGCTGAGTCCCTTAACTCCACCATCACCTTCTTCATAGAAAGTAGTCTGTGGTGCTTTGAGGGAACGGGGAGAACAGTCAAGCCATGGGGTAAACAGAAGTATGGCCCAGAAGCCAATCCTGTCTGCCACCTGTTGTTATAAAGTTTTACTGGAACTCTCCCCTGCTCATTTGTTTATGTATTGCCTGTGGCTACTTTTGCATTACAGGGGCAGAGCTGAGTGATTGCAACGGAGGTCAAATGGCCCTTTATATTATAAAAAGTTTGCCAACCCCTGGTCAATACCCAGAATCGGCCCTCTTTTGCCCTCAGATGCTCTTCTGGTTTTATGCTCAAAAATTCTTAACACTCACTCAAGATTTTCACCCCTACAAACAGAAATGGCCTCCTGAGCCACTTCCAATATGACCAAACGCTGGCAGAAAGGAAGAGAATGAGTTAATTTGTAGCAGAGATACCAAGTGCAGAACACAAGCCTCATTCTTGCATCCCCCGCCCCCACCCACAGCCCTGAAGCAGACACCCTAGCAAGGCCAGGAACCTTGGGGGAACAATAGAATCACGGTTGAGGAAATTGACTTGCAGTTAGCAGTACACTGTCCAGTGACTCAGAGAGCTTGTAAATACCCAAAACGTGTAAGGCCACATGGGATGAATCTTACCTCAGTCTTTTGTCCAGTACTCCGCACACAGCTGACCCTGAGGTCAGCACCCCGCAGGACTCAGGAGAGGCAAGGGGCCCAGACTGCAAGACAAGGGAGAATGAACCATCACTCTAAATCTAAACACAGTGACACATTGCTTTTCACACCATCCCTCTACCTTCACCCCGGTCTGTCTTCCCCTTGGCCTTGTCTCAGGTCATTATTGCAGCTTCTGTGTGGGACTGAGACCCCATGTAAGGTGAAGCTAATGAGGCAGAACAAGTGGGGGAGGCAGATTGCTAGAGTGGGTGCCCTGAAACCCAAATACAGGGGTTCAGTTCCCATCCTGTCACGTTCTTTCCTGTGTGATCTTGGACACATGATGTCATACCCTGCGCTTCATGCTCCATTAAAATGAAGCGAATAATAATCCCTACATCCTGAGATGAGACTTTATGGATAAAGCACCTGGCTAATGACAAGTAACATACTGTGTATGCCTATTATTATCATCACCACTCCTTACTACTGGGCTTAGAGAATAGGACTCCGCCACTTCCTGGGCCCTGTTAGGTGCCACTGCCCACCTACCAAGCTAGTTTGATCCATCTGACCACATAAGCAGCCCATTCTAATGCCCCACAGCTGGAAAGAGCCGCACCTGGTTTCAGACTGGGACCACCTGGATTGAGGCGCGTTTACACCAAAAGAATTAACAGCTCACATCCACAGAGGAGGTACTCACAGAAATCACCCTTTTTTAAAATAATTGAGTCTGTTGATGTATTTCTTCCTCAGGTTCATGACTACCTCCGCAGCAAATTGTGCTCCCTCTACGAAAACGACTGCATTTTTGATAAATTCGAGTGTGTGTGGAATGGGTCAGACAGGTAAGAAAGGCTCAGTGACCGGGAGCCTCCCAAAGGCGGGCCCTCTCCCCGTGGAGGCCTGGGTGGTTTATTTTCCACGGATGTCAATGTCAGGTCCCAAGGCCTGGCAGGGATGCCTTGTGTGGGTCACCGGATGCCCCTGGGGTCAGGCCTGGGAAGAAGGGAAGGATGTAGTGAGACCTTTGACTCTGCTTTCAGGACCAGCGCAGGTGACCCTTTGACATCAACGAGAAAATCTGATCTGTTACACACAAGAACCCCCCAGAGCCAGGCCAGCATGCCGAAATGGCGAGCACTAATGATCCTCCCGCGGATCCCAGCACGAATGGCTCACGTGACTGCAAACTTTCTAGATCGAAAATTATTTCTTGAAGCTGCTAGTGTAGACTTGGCCAAAGGCCCCGGCAGCTCATTAGCTGAATGCTAGCCAGCCCCATTTATCACATTCCCTCTACGTGATTTATTACTGTTTTAAGGCCTTTGATTTCAACAATGCTTCATATTACCTCCCAATAGTTCATTTTTAGTTTGACAAATACAGATGAATCTCTGAGTTCCAGGAGAACTTGGCACAGGCTTCCAGGAGCTGTCCCTGGAGAAGTAGGGCACCAGCACTACAATATTGCCTAGAAGCGCAGAAACCCAATGGTGCCAAAGCACTCGGAGAGTCGCCCCTTTAGTGAGCGTGAGCTGTCTCTATCCCTTGTTCAGCCTTCTTAGCCAGTGAACCAGAGCGCCCTCCACGTAGCCTGGAAGAAATCACCCTATGGCAGAGGACCCAAGTCAGACCATCCAGCTGGTATAGGACGGAGGCGGGGGAGGAAGCACAAAGCAATTGTGATATATGAACAAAGGCTCCTACAGGGGAAAGAAGCTGGCCAACCCTGTTATTTTATTATTTATTTATATATAACGTATTTGTTTATTAATCGTACATGTTATTTGTGTATTTGTTGTCATTGCTCTCATTCACCCCTCTATCTTAGCCTAGATCCAGAAACTACGCTTATTAAGCACCTACTGTGTACCAGGCACCTTCACACATATTATGTTATTTAATCCTGACCATGGATTAAATAACAATGCTATTTATGTCATTTAACATAAACAACATAAAAATGTTAGAAAATGGGACTCCACCACTTACTGGGCCCTGTTTGGTGCCACTGTCCACCCATGCAAGCTTGTTCGATCCGTCC
Organism: Corynorhinus townsendii; assembly: GCA_026230045.1. Lineage (NCBI taxonomy): Eukaryota > Metazoa > Chordata > Mammalia > Chiroptera > Vespertilionidae > Corynorhinus > Corynorhinus townsendii. The sequence goes on along the minus strand of JAPDVU010000006.1, from coordinate 147,945,438 downwards.
AGCCACACAAGCAGCTCGCCAGCCATCCTAACGTCCCACAGCTGGGAAGGGCCTTAGAGGTCAGCTTTAAATATGCACAGTGCTTCGTGGTTTTCAAAGTGCTCCTGCTTTCCTCACCTTCTCCAGCTTCACAATCCTGAGCCTACAATCCTGTGACTCGCTGACTGAGCCCCAGAACAGAAAGGAATCTAGGGAACAGGAGTCATTAACAAGGTTATCACCATCCTTATTTCCGAGTCCAGGGCTTGTTGCTCTTAGTGACTGCAACGGACGTCAACAGTCGCACTACAGAACCGGTTTGGGTGTGTGTTTTTAATGAAAGGTATGGTGCTATCAGCAGGCCACAGAGTGGTGGTGCTTGCTTTAGACAGGCACCGTAGGGGAGCGTGACTGCCCTTTTCTCCACAGCTCTCAGTTGCTCCGTTTCCTCTCTGCCTTGCAGTGTCATCATGACCGGCTCCTACAACAACTTCTTCAGGATGTTTGACCGAAACACCAAGCGTGATGTTACCCTGGAGGCCTCGAGGGAGAACAGCAAACCCCGGGCTATCCTGAAACCGCGAAAAGTGTGCGTGGGGGGCAAGCGGAGAAAAGACGAGATCAGCGTCGACAGCCTGGACTTTAGCAAAAAGATCTTGCATACAGCTTGGCATCCTTCAGAAAATATTATAGCAGTGGCGGCTACAAATAACCTATATATATTCCAGGACAAGGTTAACTAGGAGGACAAGTTATTATTACTTAATAATCTCACATACTGAATACTAGTCAAACACGTTTTTAAATGTTTCTTTGGGTCTTCATTTGCTGCATTGACTTTCATTTCCCTACACAGAAAACAACTGGGATAGAATTCAAAGGAGTCCAACTTTCCCATATCCCCAGTTCTAAGACACTTTTGTCCAACCCAATAGGTCCCGGACACTTCTGTTTAGAATTGAGAGCTGCCAGCTAACAGTAATTCTTCCATAGTTGACCTGAATTTCTGATGCTTTTCTTTGCCCAGTTTTCTCTGGTGGGTCCAGTGTTTTGTTGCTAGGTGTCTGCTGAGATAAAATGAGGTTGTCTGTAGTATTTAAAGTGAAAAGGGATACATTTGTTTTTTTTTAATTAAACAATTCCCTTTGATTGAAAAATTCAACAAAAAAATAAACACCGTTTACTCTACTCTTTAGAGAAATGCTCCTTGTTTTGTGGGGTAAAAAAAAAAAACTAGTCAGCCTCTCTTGCCCCAAAAGCACTTTTGTTTTTTTTGGCCATTTTCTTTTTTAACAATTTCATTTGAGCCAGAGATTTATCTCATGAGGCTGTGAAGGGGATGCCGAATGAGAAGGGGAGGGCCACATCAACACTGCTATAGTCTTTCGTTTGTAAGCACCATAGAAAAGGCCTGAGAATCTGGCTGGGAAGCACCGCCCGTGCTCCAGGAGACATAAAGAGAGCACTTCCACACACTGCTTCTCAGGGCTGGCTTGGCAAGGCCGGGGCGGATTCCATCAGCCGCTCTGTTACTCTGGCTTTTTGTCATTTTAAATGGCTCCATATAATCCTCTACTTACATGTTCCCTGGCTTTGTCTCTTCACCCTTTTCCAGCTTCCTTATTCCATCAACTTCTAGAGGCCGGGTCCTGGTTGTTATTAGCTGGCGTTCTACATGAAGCTGGAGGCTGCAGGGACCAGCCCTGGCTCCCTGAGCAAGGCTGCCTGTCCTTTTCAGGTGTGTCTCCTGACCAGGCCCCCTCCCCTCTTCCTGGTTTGGTAACCAAAAGGAACAACCCATCCATCTCCACCGTTGCTAGAACCAGTACAGCCAATAAAAATGCTGATTTGTACAGTCTAATCAAGCACTTCTAACCCTCCCCAAGCTCACCCTCCGCAAAAATGGAATCCGGGGGGATGGAGATGCTGTGACATTAGAGTGAAGTCGGCTTAAACCCGGGGAGGCTGGTTCGTCCTTCCCCCAAGTTGAAGATTCAAACTAAAACTTCCAGAAGGTTCTACGTGGCACTCCTCTGGGAAGGAGACACAGTGAATTCAAAGGACTGAAAAGCAAAAGGTCTCCCAGAATAAGCAACATGTAAGCAGAATCGTAAAGCAGGTCGCCCACCAGACCACGCATATCACGGCGTTTCCAGTAGAGAGAACATCCCAGGTGAGGTCTGAAGCAAGCGTGGATGCTGCACGGCAGCGTGAAATGAATGTCCCTCTAATTCGATTAGAAACACTTCAGTTTGCCAGAACGGGCCTGGCCTTTTCTTTTATTCATCCAATAACACATTGTTATGAAGCCCCTATACCCAGGCACAGTATTTAAACATAAAATAAATAGAAAGAATAAAAGGACACCATAAATACTTGTTATGTGACAGCCACTGAGCACGGCACTTTTTAAAACCATCACGACCCCCTGGTGGGTAAATGTGTTATTCCCTTTTTACAGCCGAGAAAGACTGAAAAGGGTTCAGTGGCACTGTCGCAGTGACACCACCACAGTCTGATCTGGAGCTGTCCTCCCCCACCACAGTGATGGTAACACAGAGCTGCCTTCTCTTCCCACTGGTGAGGGCGCTCACAAACACCATCTCTCTGCGACCCACTACTGCCCGACAGCTGCCCAGGAATATAAATCTGGTCTGTCACCAAAGCGCAGAGTGGAGTCGGGTGGCTCCCAGAGGCCTCCAACCCCTGACCCGGACCTTTTTATTACCTTTTAACCGTCCCCCAATTTAGATCTTCCATGCCCCATTAGCTAAACTGCTGGTGGCCGGGCAAAGTGACCTGCCTTCTCTGCCTATTCCGGCCTTCGATGCTGTCAAATGAATGATCACTGCTGGGCCAGAACCGGGGGTTTAGTGACAGATCCCCAGTCCACTCCCTAACCCACATCCCCTGAAAAGCTAACCGTGGTCTCTCAGATGGATAGCTGCCCAGAAACCCTGCCTGCTGACCCAGCTCAGGACCCCCCAAGGTGGTCTGCCGTATTGGGTTTGAGCGAGAGTGGAAGGAGCATTTCTCTAGAGCTCATCTTTGTGCCGATACCAATACCACAGGGAAGTGGGGCTGGCCATTGTCATATGCATTCTTGCTCTGGGCGGCTAACGATACACTCCCTCCCACCCAGAGCTTCTTGTCTGAGTCGAAGAGAACCCTAGGGAAGCTGGAGTAGAAGGGAGGGGATGGGGCTGCCTCATTAGCAGAGGAAAGTCGGTTGGGTGATATTCATGAATGCGGTCATTCATTCACTCAAACATTTCATGGTCAGTCGTGTACTACCTGCGAGCCTTGTGCTGGGTGGTCCAGGAAGCAGGGCGTACACTGCCACGGGGGATGCAGGTCATGTTAGCAGGAGAAGGTTACGGTGCGGAGTCCAGGGCTCTGCTGGGTGGAACTCTGAGCTCCTCCACTCACAAACTGAACTCTTGGCAAATCACTTCACCTCTCTGGGTCTCAATTTCCTTATTGATAACAAGGATAAAAATGGCCCCCATCTCATGATATTGCTGTGAAGATTGAGTGATTTAATATAAGAGAGCTCTCAGAATGGTGCGTGGGCAACAATAAACACTCAGTGTGTTTCTTGCTATTGTTCTCCCAGCTCTGTAAACTGGCATCATAAGTGCTGTGATGGCTACGACAGGGCGCTGGGAGAGAGCAGGAAGCACCCCCTCATCCAGAGGAGCGATTCCTAGGGTAAACCTGACAGGTCAGTAAGGAGGACGCGACCCAGGTGAAGAGGAAGGAAAAAGGCAGTCCAGGTGTCAATTTCGTATATGAAAAAGGGAAAAAAGCACCTAGTGTGCAAGAAATATACAATATTCTCATCCTGGGGAAAACAGGAATGCAGCCCTAGCTGGTGTGGCTGTTGGTTAGAGCATCATCCCAAACACCGAAAGGATGGGGGTTCCATTCCTGGTCAGGGCACATACCCAGGTTGCAGGTTTGATCCCCAGATGGTGTGTGTACAGGAGGCAACCAATCAATGTTTGTCTCTTACATCGGTGTTTCTCTCTCTCTCTCTCCCGCTCTTTTCTTCTCTCTCTCTAAAAATCAATAAAAGCATGTCCTCGGGTAAGGACTTTTTTTTATAAAAATCAGGAATACAAACCAAGAGAAGTAAGAGGACGTAAGGTAAAGGGACAATAACACATGACATGAGACATAATAACGCATGGCCTCAGTGAGGCTCACACACCAGGGTTCTCCAATAGCCAGGCCATGAGCCGCTTGATTGAGAAATGATGGTTCCTATCGCTTAGCAAATGCATATGGTTCGGGCACAGAGGACATATCAATAAACTCAGCGCAGTGTCACCTCCTCAGAGAAGCCTTTCCTGACCACCCTAAGTTCCCTGAGGCCTGAAGTGTTTAGTCCACTCTCATATCCCCAGAACATAGAGAAGTATCTGGCACATAGTAGGTGCTCAATAAATATTTGTTGAAGGAATGAATAAATAAGGGAGGGAGTGAGGAAGACAGTCACAGCCTTTGCCCTCAGGAAGCATACAAGATGAGCAGGGAGTTTGAGTGATGGGGACCCTGGTATCCGGCATCACAGCACTGCCCAGAGGAGTCGAGGAATTAAAAAGAAAAGATGGAGAATCAGTGAGCCGAGATATGTTAAGAACAAGCAGCAGAGCCTAGGTTTCAGCCGCAGTTAATAGAGCACGTGTCCCTGCCTGATGCATCACCCGCCCAGCAGCAGTCAGTCTTCTGGGACCCTGCAAAGCGTGCAGAAAGGCTGACAGCTCACAATCAATACCATGTTCACTGATGCAAGGAGCAACATTATCACATCCAAGATGTTGCCCCCACATCCCGCTCCAGCACTAAATATTCCCCATAACAAGGCTAAGGGGAGTGACAAGAGCTATTATTTTCAACCCTCCCACTTGGAAGCAAGAGGTGAAGCAAACCTTTCCCTGGTGTTCTTCGGGGAAAGCAAGCAAGTTCCCCCAAGAAATTGCTCCAAACTGATCCCTGGCCTAATACTGCAAGGCAGGGGTGTGAGGAGATTGGCATTTCCACTTTGTCCGGGTGTCCACGATATAGAAGGGGAGGCTCTGTGGGCGGCTGAGAGGGGGGTGATGGTCCCCACACACACCCAGGTTGGCGGGGAAAGTGTGAGGGGTGGATGCTGAGCTGTGTTCTATGTGCCCAAGTCCCTCTAATAAAACAAAACTTGACACTCCCCTCCCCCAGTTTAGCTTCCTATTTCAGCTTCTCTGACTGTGGCATAACTGAAAGTCGTATTTCATCCAAGCCAATGGTTTCCAACTCTAAGTGCAGGTGGCTTCTGAATAGTCAGCCAGATTTTATCAAAGGGAAAGCAAACAAGTGCATTTTAAACACCACCCATTGCTCAGCGGTGGAAAGAGGAGTGGTTCTGTCGGACACAGTCCTGCCGTTAAGTCCACCGTCACATGATTCTTAGCCTGTGAGAGGCCTCTAATAGGAAGCAGGCGGGGCAGGGACACCAGGGGTGTTTTCCTCATTCCATAGTGAATTTATTTCATGGCAGGCTTTTTTTCCAGCCTTTCCCTTCCTTCCTGACAAGATGAGGAATATTGCTCTTATTTTTCATGTTCTTTTTGAAAAGGCAGACAGGTTAATTAGTTCTATTTAGGATGTTTCTTGATCAAAGAAATCAGTTAACACTCGAAGATGGGTATTTTCACTGGAGATGTGACAAATGTCATAGAAACTCAGAAACGTGTCCATGATGGAACAAGAAAGCTCAGGTCACAAGCTAACTTTTTCCCATGTACAAAAGCATGCGTTTCAGGGACGGACCGGCACAGGGATGGTTAACTAACTCCATCAGCCTCAGACAGCGTCTCAAGAGGGACATTGGGGAGGCGCCCACAAGAACAGTGATTATAGCTTCCTCCTGTTCCCTAGCATTAAACACAAGATGGATTCTTCTTAACATGACATCACACGCACACACATGCACACACACGCACACAGCCTCAACAGACCCTCCTTTCTCAGAGAATCTGTGACTCTTCTGTCTGAATGATGGCTGCTCCCCGCTGGAAACAAAGGTTGTCAATTTCTTAGCGTAGTTTATATCAGGACCCGGGATCCATTTACAAATGAACACTCCGCTGGCTTGGTTGATAATAAAGTTACATGACGCCACATAAGATTGTAACAACTTCCATCTACGCCTGCTAATTACACTGCTCAGTCACAGTGACACTCTGGGTGGAATAACTGTCCTGCTGATGAGCAGTAGTTGAACATTATTCTTTGTGGAGCCATTTCAACTTATTCCAGCACTTTCACCACCAGTCTGCCCCAGGTTACACGGAGAGTAACTCCAAGACCAACGCTGACGCCTGGTCTTTCAAATCTCTAAGATCAGCCTCATTTCATTGTTGGGTTTATGTTGCTTTTTCAATTGTTCTAATGTGCCTAAAAACCAATGGGTCTACTTAAACCTAGGCTGAAGGTCTTGATAAAAAGTGTCAATTCCGACTCAAAGAGAATTCAGCATTTCTATCTGTGGTACCAAAGCCAGTTCTGCAAGGGCTCTGGGAGGACTGCCTCATGCCAACACTCACTGGCGTCCGCGTTGGCACAGACTTGCACAGGTGGGCCCACTGCAGTTATTCACCACATTCGATCTCATTGACCCACAAGATGAAATGCTATTAAATATTTACCTTCCCGCAGATTCACATGTGACCATGTGCCACACAGTAAGCTACACAGATAAACAAGGCACAAGCCCTGTCCTTAAGGGATACAATGAGAAAGGCAGTTCCAACAGGTGATCTCAAAACAGCATGGTTAACGCAATGGCAGAGGTATGCATAGGTTATCACAGGTATATAGCATTAGAGCATCGGACCTCCCTCCAGAATGAAATGAGTCCAGTCCTAAAGGAGGACGGGGTCCACCCCGGTGCGCACGAATATGAGCAAAGGTACAAGGCTGAGAAGCCCCACCTGTTCTGAGAACTGCCAGCACTTTGATTTTGTTGAAAGCAAAGGCTCGGCTAGGACAGGCTCGAGTGCTGGTGAGGGAGCCGAGGGCCTTTTAGAGGTCTCAGACATCACTAGAATGCCACTGGGAGATTTCTAAGGAGAGGATTGACATAGTTGCAGTTACATTTTCGAAGGTCCCTCTGGTAACTGTGTAAATGACACATTTGAAGTGGACAAGGTTGAGAGCAGGCAGTCTACTCAGGAAGCCGTTGAAGGGGTCCAGGAAAGAGGAGATGAGGGCCTGAACTGGGAATAAAGGAAACACTGAAGAGGTAAGATCTGTACAACTTAGAGACTGACTTGATGAGAGCAAAAAGAGAAGTTAATGAAGGTGCCTAGGTGGGTAGTTAAGACGATAAGCAATGTCAGGAGCAGAGATGAAGACTAAATGGACAGGAGTAGGGTTTAGGGGGAGGAAAAAAAGATAAGGGGTCTAACTTTGGACATAATGGCTTTGAGGAGCCGAGCAATCAGTGACCAAGGTGTCAGTAAATATGAGGGAGAATTAGTCATCAGTGTGTTCTGGCCTTTATAGAGGGGACTACAAGTTGGCACATACAGTGAGACTCTGTTAGCTGGGGAGAGGGCCCTGGGGAGCAGTATGTTTCACATCAGACCAGGGTTGAGGGGTGGGGTAAGGACACCCAACGCAATAGAGGAGGAAGCACTGGAGTCATCAGAAGAATCATGGGCAAAAGATATTGTAGAGATAAGAGAGTAGAGTTCCCCCAATGACAAATATAGCTCCTATGAATCTATATTTAAAAAACAAACAAAAAATAGAAATCCAGTAGAAAGTAGGTAATGGACTTAAGGCGACTCAGAAAAGAAGGTATCCAGAAAAGTCAATGAACATAAAAAAAGGTGCTCTACTTAGTAATCAAGGAAATATAAATACTACTAGCCGACCACAAAATGAGTGAGATTAGAAGGACTGACACTAACAGGTGTTGGCAAAGATCTGGTTTAGAGTAGACATCAGTCAACCTTCCCTATAAAGGGCCAGATAGCAAATAATTTAGACTTTGCAGACTGTCCAGTCTCTGTTGTAACTACTCAACTCTGTCGCTGCAATGTGAAAACATCCATTGATAATACACTAATGAATGAAACAGTGTTCCAATAAAACCATATTTATGAAAGCCGGTGGGGGCAGACTTTGGCCAGGAGGCCGCAGTTTGCCAACCCCAGGTTTAGAGCTAGGAGTCTGGAAAGATCACATAGGCTCTATTACTTGCATAGTCCTGAACAAGTTATTAATCTCTCTATGCCTCTCTCTCATCTGTGAGTGAAAATAATAATACCACCCACCTCATAGACGCATTATGAGGATTCAATGAATTAGTAAATGTAAAGTGCTTAACACAGGGCCTGGCCAAGTGAAGGGCTGAGTATGTGAGAACTACTTTACCATCGCCAGCATCATCATGGTCCATGGTGCTGAGAAAGGAACCCGTTTTGTATCATTTGAGGCCAAGATCAAAAGAGGCCAAAAGCTCTTGGCCCAGGCTATCCAGTTACATAAAGTAATAATATTCCTTTTTTTGCTTAAAACAGTTTGAGCTGGTTTTCTCTTATAACTGAAATTATTTCATCTGACAAAATTAATGAAATCAGGATAGGAATGACAATTACCTAACACACTGTTTCTGCACCCATAACAGACATCACCAATCGAATACAGGCGTTTCTCTCACCTAGCCTTTGTCCCCTGCCCCAAAATTTATATGTTGAAGCCCTACTCCCTCCCCACCCCTGCAGGGATGGCATCTGGAGATGGAGCATTTGGGAGGTTATTAGGGTTAATTGAGGTCAGGAGTGTGGTATGGCCCTCATGATGGGATTAGTGCCTTTATGAAAGAGGCATCAAAGAGCTTGCTTCCTCTATCTCCACCTACACACACCAAGAAAAGGCCACGTGAGGACACAGTGAGAAGGTGGCCTCCTGCAAACCAAGGAGAGAGCTCTCACCGGACACCAACCCTGCTGGCACCTTGATCTTGGACTTTCAGTCTCCAGAACTGTGAGAAATAAATTCCTGTTGTTTAAGCCACCCAGTCCACGCTATTTTGTAATGGCAATCCAGGTTAATGAAGACAGACATGCCCCCCCTCCCCCAAAACAGGACCCAAGCAGCCTATCAATCAAAGTCGCCTGTGAAATAAAACCTCCTTATGCCTGCTGGACATCATGGATTCTAGGAGCTGATCCCTGGCAATACTGATGAGCTTTGTGAATGTTCTCTAAGTGTATGTTTGTGACAGGGAAAGAAATTTGCCAAAAAGACCTATATATTTTTAGATGTGTGGTCTCCATTTCTAACTTCTCATTTATGAGTCTTCATTCCTTTCAAATCCATACACTTTAAACTGCCTGCAAAAAAATCCTTGAAATCCTCCCACATTCGTATTTTCTTTATCAAGTACCTTTTCTCTCCGAAGGGTCAATAAATACTGTTTGTATGAGTGAAGGCAGTAAAGGCTGCCAACAAACAAGTTTATCCCCCTGGCCGGTTTGACTCAGTGGTTGGAGCATTGGCCCACAGACTGAAGGACCCCTGGTTCGATTCTGGTCAAGGGCGCGTACCTCCATTGCGGGCTCAATCCCTGGCTCCAGGGTATGTGTGGGAAGCAACCAATCAATATGTGTCTCTCACATTGATGTTTCTCTCTCTCTCTACACCTCCCTTCCACTGTCTTAAAAATCAATGGAAAAATATCCTTGGGTGAGGATTAACAAACACAACAAACAAAAAAGAACAAGTTTCTCCTCTACCCCAGAAGTGATCAAATTAATAGACTTTAAACTGTACAGTGTCACTGATGAATGTAAGGTCCCTAATCTACAGTGGGGAAAACAATGGCATAATTAACTTGATTTGTTTTACATTCAGAGAAAGAGAGCCTTTGAATTCAAAATGCAAATGAGCCAAGAACCTGCATACTTTCCTTTTTCTTTAAAATGTAATTAGCTCATTGCTAGCAATATTCCGTTCTTCCCAAATTCTTCACAGATGGTGGGAATACTATTATACCTCCTTGAAAAATTACTCCGATGCATTCCTCCCTCTCAAATAGGTAAAGTCACCGTCTGTTGGTTAAGAAAGAACTCCCTGGTAATTCTACTCTGAAGTGTCCGTCTCAGTGGTGTTTCAAACTCCACTGTGCATCAGCATGACCTGGAGGCTGGTTAAAACAACGTTGGGCCCATCCCCAGAAGCTCTGATTCAGTAAGTCTGCAGTGGGGCCACCTACTAGGGTGGGCACCCTGTTTTCACTCTTTGCTCCTACCTAGTGGCCACAGTGCAAGCCCCTTAAGCCAAGCCTGAGCCACACTTGGAGGCTCAGAGACCACAGGTCAGCTTGGTCTAGTTTCTGGTAGACGGGGCAAACCTAAGAGCTGGGGGCAGTGTTCTACTGTTGCTATGTGAGCCACAGCCTACCTACTTACCAGCTGCGTTACCAGTCCGTGGGGAAGTACCTACAAAAATTAAAAGCATTTATGAGCCCTTAGAGCACTTTGGCAGAGTAATTCTATGACTCTGGATTCTCATACTAAAAAGTAGCCTTTATTTCACTTGGGTATAAGCACTGTTACTGTGTTTTAGCACAGACAGTTTAAGAAATACTGGATTTCAGGGCAGCAAAGTTGATCTGCAGAGAGAAACAGCAGGTGACTGTGAAGGGGTCCTGGTTCCAGTCCACTCCAGAGACCCGGTGACATCTGTGCCCTTAGATTCCAAAACACATCTCTGAGTCCTTATGGGTGATGCTTTTTGCTGAAGCTCGCTCAGATGATTTTATGGGCCTCGAAACTAGAATCCTAATGAATATGTCCATACCAGTCTCTGAGGGGGAAAGAAAGCCCTACTAGTAGTCATCCTCATTCCCTAATAAGTTCTAACCCGAGACTCCATCAGCCAATCCACAGAAACAATCACCTTTTCCTTCTCATCCTTAACTAGACCCTTAAAATAAAAGGGCTCTTTATGTAGGAATCATGGAGAAGACAGAGAAGGGTAACAGCTGAAATAGATGAGAGTGAATTGATAAATACTATATATGAAGAGCCTACTGTCCGCTCTCACTGCATGCACACTGTGTGAGCTGATGCCCATAGGCTTGCTGCATGGAGCTCACTTCATTGTGGGAGAGACACAACAGACAACACATAAATCAATAAACCAGATCATTTCAGAGAGTGATACATGTAGAGAAAAAATATATATGTGACAAGGAAAACACTCAAACTACCAGCTGAGACAAGAAGGAAAGGAGGGAGGAGAATCCAAGATGGCAGGTAAACACCTAAACTGCTGCCTTGCACAACAATTTCAAAATTACAACTAAAAGACAAAACGTTTATCACCCAGAACCACGGGAAAGTTGGCTAAGTGGAAGTTCTACAACTAGAAGGAAAGAGAAAAGAGCATTGAGACGTGCACAAGCGCTGAAAAGCTGAGGTACAGAGGCGCGCGATCCAGGCTGGCGGCAGGCATTGCTTTTTTCAACCCAAAGGGAGACAAGCCCCCGATTACTCTGAAATCCAGTTTCTGGGGAGACACGGGGGACCCAAACTACTACGGGGAGAAGACTGAGAATTATAATAAATGTCATTTATTAAAGCCTAACCCTGTGCCAGGCCTGCTAAATATTTTAAGTGCCCTCAGAGTAGCCCTAGGAGAGCTGTTGTCACCCCACTTTATAGATGGGGCATAAAAGTTCAGAGAGGTTCCCTGACTTGCCCAAGACAGAATTGGGAAGACAGAAAGGCAGGCATGAATCTCAATGTATATTACTCCCAAACCCATATCTTATCCACCCATGGAAAGTAGCAGAACACAAAGGTGGCCTCAATGAATGAGGATCTTCTTGGTCACCCAGAACACTCAGGCCCAGCCATTCTGCTTCTTTGCACAAAGGGCCTCAAAATGCCTTCAAATATACGTTTCCTTCTATACATTCAGTGCAGAGGCCTCCTGCTCAGTGAGGCCGGCCCGTGTTGGTTGGTAGAAAGCAGCAGTAGCCAAGTGCTTCGGGCCACATAAAAGCTATTTTTGCAGGAAGCATCTCACAAAATGGAACAAGAAAGAAGGCTGGAGAATATGATGTTATTTCCCCAAGCAGAGGCAGGGAACGGCTGTAAAATGTCTCATAAAATCCCGACAAATGTACAAATGGCACGGGCTTCGGTTGAACAGCGATGGAGTGAGTTGTTGTACATCTGGGTGGGGGTTCCCAACAGCCAGAAGAGCCTGGGGCTCGGATCTCTGCTTACAGGTGCTAACCAATCCATCACACCCCCGGTGAAGCTGTGTCCTCCTCCCTCTGCAGGGCATGCACCCTCTCCCTCCCTCCCACTCTCTGGATAGGTTAGTGCACCTGTTTTCCAATAACACTTTCAGGTGACTGAAGTCATCCATCTTCCTGGGCCTAATGGGTAGGCAGATTCTGAATTTAGGCCTCCATACCCAGCTCCAGGCGGGTTGCCTGACATCCCAGCCATGAACCAAGATAAACGCAAGAACACTAGGTGCCTTGAGGTGAGGAACAGATTTATAGAATGGTGGCTCTAGTGGAATAAAAAATAAAATATCCATTCCAACCCCACTATTCTAGAATTCATAGCGATCTAAGATAATTTTTATTGGCTTTACTTGCATGCTGCCTATGAAATAAAAGTACACTAGAGTAATTAATATCTTTAATTACTTTAGTAAAAGTAGCTCTCTGCAAACCCACCATGTGCTATCCATCTAAGAGTAATAGTTAACCAGATATCAGTAATAACAATATTACCTGCTCAATAAGCATCAGTTATGTGTCAGATGCCATCAGAATAACTATCACCACTCTTTATGGTATTGATAGTATCATCCTCAGATGATGGGATATTGAAAGTTCATAACAGAATAGGCCTAAGGCCCACCACAGCCACCATGTAAGGGAGCAACTCCTGGCAACTCCCCTCGACGGTCACTTCTATCCTCAAACAACCTGGCTCAAGAGAGATCCACCTTCAGCACCACCTTTGCACCAGACTGGTTTCAGGCCCTAGGGCTGGAGATATCAATGACACCTCTTCCTCTGAGCCTTCCTGTTCTCTCTACAAGCATGTCAAACTCGCGGCCCATGGGCCACATGCCGCATTTATTTGGCCCGTGTTAGCCTTTGAGTTTGACATGCTTGCTCTACAAGCATACCTTTCCCTGGGATGAATGGGCCCTTCGTAGCCCCACAGTTCAAAGAAAAACCTGAAAGTATTCCAGCCCTTACAGGAAACAAATTCCAGGTTTTACCTAATAGGATGTATAGGGTCTCTGGTCAAGGTAGGAGCTGATATCTCAGAAAAGGACTCTTGTTCATTCTCATTACTTTACCACCAAGAGAGGCCTTGCCACAAGGGAAAGTTTTTTCTTCTTTAGATTTCAAGTTTGAACTCTTAAGCATCCTGGTAATGAATGGACTTCTTGTGTCTTTATTTCTTAGTGTCCTTTCTCAGTTTTAACATGATGGGGAAAGAATTCAGATGCAGAAACACACATGCAGAGATACATACATATAGACATAGATAGGTACACAGAGAGATACATACACACATGGATGGATACATACTAGTATACACAAAGATAAGTACATACACAGGTAAATATACACATGGATACATATAATGGACATACATACATATCTACACACAATCTGCACTTAGGAAGCCTGCTTAGGTTAAAACAAATAGGTAAATAGGTTTGTCTTTGGAATTAAAAAGATAGGGAGAGTCTCCCAAATGTGGGAAATATGGTCTTTTCCATAAGTCTTATGTGAATATGAATAAATTTCTCAAACTAGGTATTGAGGAATATTCCTGAGGCTCCTTTTAATTCTCAAGGACCATGAGACCAAGTCGAGGACAAGTGCACATTATAATTTTAGGAAGTTTCTCAGCTTGCTTTTGTAAACAGGATCCAATGAACCTATTTGTTTAATAGTAATGTAATAAAAGTCTCCTTAGCAGGGAAAAGACCAATCTGTACTAATACAGGATATTGAGGTTACAGTTGCAGTAATTATTCTGTTCCATAAACTTTATTTAGCATTTGTGGAATCCCTGTAACACCCATTTCCTCAAGTGGCCAACAGCACTCCAACCACATGCTTCTAACTACAGTTTGTCACTTGATAACCCATGATCTTGAAATTCTCAGTTAGCTTTCAGGTGATTAGATCGCTTACACAAGAATCAACCAATGAGCGCATCAGTGTCAGGTGGAACATCAAGTTGATGTTTCCCCCCCACCCCCCACTCCATCCCTCTCTCTCTAAAATCAATAAATAACAGTTTTTTATTTTGTATTTTTAAAATATTTTTATTGATTTCAGAGAGGAAGGGAGAGGGAGAGCAAGATAGAAACATCAATGATGAGAGAGAATCATTGATCAGCTGCCTCCTGCACACCCCCTACTGGGGATTGAGACCACAACCCAGGCATGTGCCCCTGACTGGAATCAAACCCGAGACCCTTCAGTCCACAGGCTGACCCCTCTAACCACTGAGCCAACCCGGCTGGGGCACCAATTTTTTAAATAAGGAGAATATGCTAGAGATTCATCTGATACAATTCCAAAATATTAAGAACCTTAGTCATGAGGGTAGAACTGACAGATATTATCTGAATCCTTATTCATGGCATTCACTATGTGTACAGCTCTTCATTTTTTATCTCATGTGCTCCTCACACCGTGCCATGAGTGCTCTGTAACCCTGCTTTCCAGATTTAAAAACGCAAGGCTAACAAAGAGTGCAGGTAGGTGGCAGAGCAGAGTTTGGACCTTGCTCACTGTGCCCTGGCAATGTGGCATGGAGCCCTTAACAACCACGTTACTGGACGGCATTTCTAAGTGGCAAAACGCAAACATGTTATTTTTTTTTTGAGGGGAGGGGGGAGAAGATGGTGAAAGGAAATCATTTGTAGGCTTATGAATTCTAACATGTGCCCCCTCTCAAAAGTTGCAATCAACTTTTGTATTTACAGCAGTTGGAGTCATTAACATGATAGGCTCAGTGCTCCTAATCCCGAGGCATCGCCAAACAGAACACAAACCTCCTTTATTCCCCGGCCGGATCAGAACTGACTCTGCTTTAGGAAACTGCTGCCAGTGAGCTCCGGGTAGTCTAAGAACCACCTAAAGTCACATGGATTTTTCTGCGGTGAAAGTCTACAGCGTGGACAGTTTCTCAAAGGGCTCCAGGGCCAGCATGCTAGAGACAGCCTGAGAAGGCTGGTCTCGGGTTCCGCTGCCGGGGCTGGGGCAGCGTCGCCTCTTTTCCTGGACGTCTCCATCAGTCCCTGCCCTTCACAGCCCTCGCTCTGCAGAACGCATTCCCACGGTAAATTCATTCCCACGTCCAGCTGCTCCGGTGGGCCCCACAGCAGGCACAGACCCTGCGAGTGTGTCCTTCACTGCTCCTGGTAATGAGCTGTGCTTTTAAGCAGCCTGATGCAGCCAGGCCCCTCGTTCCCAAGCCGAACCATTAGCATATACGACCCCATTTACTGATAAATGCATGTGATTTGTTTCCAGCGCGTCACTGTCCTATGGCTGCTTCTTGTCTTGGGGCACGTGTGATGAAGTTTTATGCAGTTGTGTTTTTGTTCTCTTAATTGGAGCCTTAAAGTCTAAGGAAGAAAATAATTAGTGTTTAATTTAAAATCACTCATGGGTTGTCCTGACTGGTGTGGCTCAGTTGGTTGAGCATCGGCCCATGCACCAAAAGGTCACCAGTTTGATACCTGGTCAGGGCACATCCCCAGGTTGTGGGTTTGATCCCCAGTCAAATAGTTGTCTCCTATAAAATATGGATAACAACAGCACCCAGAGTTTGGGCACTGCCTGGAGGCGACTAATGTTTCTCTCTCTCTCTCCCGCTCCCTTCCTCTCTAAAATCAATAAAAACAGCCCTATCCAGTTTGGCTCAGTGGATAGAGCGTTGGCCTGTGGACTGAAGGGTTCCAGGGTCAATTCCGGTCAAGGGCATGTACCTTGGTTGTGGGCACATCCCCAGTGGGGGGTGTGCAGGAGGCAGCTGATCGATGTTTCTTTCTCATTGATGTTTCTAACTCTCTATCTCTCTCCCTTCCTCTCTGTAAAAAATCAATAAAATATATATATATTTAAAATCATATATGAGCCTGACTGGCGCAGCTCAGTGGTTGATCATCGACCTATGAACCAGGAGGTCCTGATTCAATTCCTGGGCAGGGCAAATGCCCAAGTTTCAGGCTCCATCCCCAATGGGGTGCATACAGGAGGCAGCCAATCCATGATTCTCTCTCATCATTGATATTTCCATCTCTCTCTCCCTATCCTTTCTTCTCTAAAATCAACAAAAATATATTTTTAAATAAATAAAATAAAAATGTATTTTTAAAAATAATAAATAAACTAAAATCACTCATGGGTTTTCAATCCTTTGGTGCATCAAAAGGGGAAAAGAAGAGTAAAAGAAAGAGGGGGGAATCTAATAGATGAACCTAGATAAAGACAATCAAGGCAGCTCTTATCTTGTCAGATGTAAGAAAGACCTAGTCATGTCCTTTCTGAAGAGCAGGCCATTCCGTTGTCTTTCTCAGGTGCTGTGACCACATCTAACGGACCAGGCAAGCAGAGGCCAGAGTCCCTTCGCTTGGCCGTGGACAGCCAATGGAAGGATCAGATTCCGGTATCCGAGTCCCAGCCCTACAGTATACTCATATGTGACCTTGCTTATGTTACTTAGTTTACATAAGTTTGTATCATCTCTCTGTAAAATAGGGATAACAACAGTACTCAGCTCATCGGTGTGACAGCATGCTTGATTGCAAGCAGGAAGAATCAACAGAAGCACAGATGTGCACAGCTGGAGGTCAGCGGGAGCCCCGCCACCTCCCCCGCCCCCCGTGCTCTAACGATGGGGCAGTCAGTCTGTCTACAGTGCTGCTGGCAGGAGCACACAGCCCACTGCCCCGTCTCTGCCCTCTTGTCTCTTGCTCACACTCAAATAATCTAACATGAGTGCCTCCCTGCTGACCTGCCTGCTGGAGGCAGGGAGAGGGAAGCTGTGGAACCCCAGAGGTTGGGCACTGCCTGGAGCCCCCGGCACAGGGGAGAGTCACATGATGATATGCACAGGGGCAACTCTCCCCCAAACGAGAAATATCTATGACAATAGGATGGTGGTGAAGAATAAAACACGGAATGCACAGAAATCCTTTAGCAGCCTACTAGAACGTAGCAGATGGCCAAGACATGGCAGCTATTATTATTGCTATAATTGGCAGTATTTTTAGCAGCTACCGCTCTGGCCACCAGGGATGATACAGGCAGATGATAAAAATAGACTCATTTTAGATGAGTTCATGATGAGGGATCCTGGGGAGAGGGCAGAACGACAGGCAGTGACCAGGGAGGCCAGTGCCTCTGAGGAAGGACAGCTAAGGATACAAGGCCACGGGAGAGCTACCCTTGACGTCACTGTTAGCCTGGACGCAGGACCATCGCCAGCAGAACTGCTGCTGTGATGCCAGGGCCTCCCTTCCACTGTCCAGATTTCCCTGCCCCACCAGCCAGCTCCTGCACAGGAGGTTCTTCCCTCTTGATGACCCGCCTCCAGTCTCAGGTAGAGGAAAGACAGACCTTGGTCCTCCTGAGGTTAATGCGCAGGCTCCCACCTTGTCATTTAAGGAGGATACGGGTATGCTTGCGCATTGTTTGATTCAAACCTACAGCTGAAGTCTAACTATTAGCCAAGTGTAACCACAGAAAATGAAGCCTGACGTGGCCATTAAATCTTTGCATCTCTCTGCTGTGTACAGCGGGGATTTTTTTGTTAAAGGGCAGAATTCTCACCATAAGTTCAAGTCCTATTAGTCAATGGCTGAGAGCTCAAATCAAAAGTGAAATTGGACCTTGGAAACAGTGGTCCCGACACATGCAGAAATTGTGGAAGAAGAGGATTATTCTCTTAAAGATGTTTGGTGTGTTACCTCTGGCAGTCCCAAGCTGACTTCGTTTTGTTTTGTTTTTTCCTAAGCTGACTTTGTATTGCTTGATCCTTCCTCCCAATCGAGGTGCATGATGGTTTGCAAATGGTGAGCCTGAAGCCTTGGAAGGCTCAGAAAGGCCATCCCAGTAAGAGAAATTAAAGAAAGAAACCATAGTTGGTATTGGTAAAATTTAGTGACATTAATAGAAAATTTAGTATTGGGTTTAAGGTTACTGTAATGTAGAGTACACCATTATTTAGAAACTAGAGAAAAACTACAACTAAAAGACAAAATGGACATCATCCAGAACCACAGGAAGGCTGGCTGAGTGGAAATTCTACAACTAGAAGGAAAGAGAAAAGCACACTGAGACTCAGAGGAGCTGCAGGAGGCAGAGGTACTGAGACACATGCGCGGAGAGAGTGCATGGCTGGCTTTCTCAAGCGGGAGGGAGACAAAAGCTCCTGACTACACTGAAATCCAGTTCCAGGCGAGACTCTGGGGACCCACACTCATTCAGGGAGAAACTGGACTGTCTGGCAGTGGGCGGAACTCGAGGGCGGCTTTCTCTCAGAGGTGCTTGCAGCAATTACCATGGGACACTGAGACACAGGGGCCTATTAGGGCAGAGCTGATGGGAAACCAATGCTGTCTGCTCTGCCCTGAGACTCTGCCCCATCCAAGCTGAGAACAGAGGCTTTTGCAAGCCTTGTCTCATAAGGGTGTCTCCAGCACAGAAGTTCTCCCAGTGTAGAAACAGCTGATCCTCACAGCCAATTGGCCTGGAAGTCAATTCCTCCCAGTGATAACAACAACAATCAAGGCTTACCTACAACAAGACTGTGCACACAGTCCACAAAGGGGTGCACCAAGAGTGTCCACCTCAAGTAACTGGGCAGGCTGAGCCACTGGGCCCTATAGGACACCTAGCACACAAAGCCACCCCAACTCAGGGAAGCAGCCAAAATGCAGAGACAAAGAAACAGATCACAAATGAAAGAAATGGAGGAAAGCAAATGACTGGATATAGAGTTCAAAACCATGGTTATAAGGTTTTTCAAGAATTTTCTAGAAAAGGCCGATAAATTTAGCGAGACCCTCGAGGATATAAAAAAAGACCAACTAGAAATTAAGCATACACTGACTGAAATAAAAAAATATTATACAGAGATCTAACAGCAGACTAGAGGATCGCAAAAATCAAGTCAAAGATTTGAAATACAAAGAAGCAAAAAAAAACACTCAACCAGAAAAGCAAAAAGAAAAAGAATCCAAAAATATGAAGATAATGTAAGAAGCCTCTGGGACTACTTCAAGCATACCAACATCAGAATTATGGGGGTGCCAGAAGAAGAGAGAGAGCAAGAAATAATGACTGAAAACTTCCCCACCTGGTGAAAGAAATAGACTTACAAGACCAGGAAGCGCAGAGAACCCCAAACAAAAGGAATCCAAAGAGGACCACACCAAGACACATCATAATTAAAATGCCAAGAGCAAAAGATAAAGAGAGAATATTAAAAGCAGCAAGAGAAAAACAGTTACCTACAAGGGTGCACCCATACGATTGTCAGCTGATTTCTCAACAGAAACTATGCAGGCCAGACAGGAGTGGCAAGAAATATTCAAAGTGATGAATAGCAAAAACTTACAACCAAGATTACTCTACCCAGCAAAGCTATCATTCAGAATTGAAGGGCAGATAAAGAGCTTCACAGATAAGAAAAAGCTAAAGGAGTTCATCACCCACCAAACCAGTATTATATGAAATGCTGAAAGATATCCCTTTAAGAAGAGGAAGAAGAAGAAAAAAGCAAAGATAAAAATTATGAATAACAAATACATATCTATCAACAAGTGAATCTAAAAATCAAGTGAATAGAAAAATCTGATGAACAGAATAAACTGGTGAATATAATAGAATCAGGGACATAGAAAGGGAGTGGACTGACAATTCTCGGGGGGAAAGGAGTGTGGGGGGGTGTGGGAAGAGACTGGACAAAAATCATACACCTATGGATGAGGACGGGGGGTAGGGGGGTAAGAGAAGAGGGTGGGTTGGGAACTGGGTGGAGGGGAGCTATGGGGGAAAAAAGAGAAACAATTATAATAATCTGAACAATAAAGATTTATTAAATTAAAAAAAGAAAAGAAACTAGAGGCTCGGTGCAAGGGATTCATGCACTGGGGGTAGGGGGTGTCTCTCAGCCAGGCCTGCACCGTCTCGTAGTCCAGGAGTCCTCGGGGGATGTCCGACTGAAGGCCCACGGGGAGCGGGCCTAAGCCTTCAGTTGAACATCCTTAGCGCTGCCACGGAGGCTGGAGAGTTTCCTGTCACTGCCCCTGCACTGGCCAGCCATGAGCCCTGTGGGAGCGCACTGACCACCAGGGAGCAGCTCCTGCATTGAGCGTCTGCCCCCTGGTGGTCAGTACGTGTCATAGTGACCAGTCGTTCCACTGTTCGGTTGATTTGCATATTACCTTTTATTATATAGGATGCCCCACTCCATTTCCCCCATGCCAAATCTTTTACCCATCCTAAAGTTGTAATCCAAATTGTGATAGTGCTAATGCTAGATGATAGGGATTAACTAATTAAAATGTAGTTAAAAGTTAACATGCTGGGTAGTCATTCCTTCATCCAAACAATATCCATTCAGTGCCAGCTATATATATCAGAAACCATGCTGAGTTCTGGGATGCAATGAAGAGCAAAGGCCGTCAGGGACCTCGGGGAGTGGAAGGAAAAGAGAGTGGTTGTATTAAGAAATGCAAAGTGGTGAAAGTTACCAGTACTATCAGAAGAGTAAGCTACTGGGGTAAGGAGGTGTGACAAACAAGCTGAGACCCAACGACTGTGAATAGGTACCTGGGTGGAGAGTGGATGGGGCAGGTGGGAAGGAGGGTATTTGTCTGGCAGTCATCCAGCTTGCCTTATGTAACCCCACTCCTTCCTAGGAAATGCAAAGGTCTCTGAACATCATTGTTAACCACAGGCCGGGAAACAGACCCAGACTCTGTTCACAGACCCACCCCCGGCATGCCCACCATCTAAAGCACACAAATTCTCAAGTCAAACACTTGTTTAAGCCTCTATGAACACGATAATGAAGATTATACAAATAAGAATAATGGCTCATCCCTGCCCTCCATAATACCCAATCTACTTTTGAAGACAAGACAACTGAATAAATAGCTTTTCAAAACATCTAGGATGCTCAGTGCAACAAGAGAAGGCATATTCTTTCATCCATTCAGCATTTATTTAGCAATTATTGTGGACTCAACATTGTGTGGGAAACAAAAATGACTAAGACTCATTATTTGGGTCAAGAAAAATGGGGCTCACTACAAATGTCTAAAATCCAAACCCCCACCAACAACAAATGCTAATGAGGACATGGAGCAACAGGAACTCTCATTATTGCTGGAGGGAATGCAAAGTGTTTGGAAGAGAGTTTCTAAAGTTTCAAAGACAGTTTATTACAAAATTAAACATGTTTATACCCTGGGCAGATCCAGCAATCATGCACCTTGGCATTTACCCAAAGGAGCTGAAAACTTCTATCCACACAAAACCTACGCATGATGTTTAATCATAATTGCCAACCAAAGACATCGTCAAAGCAACCAAGATGTCTTTCAGTAGGTGAATGAACGGATCAACTGCTATATCCAGACAATGGGATAGTATTTGGAACTGAAAGAAAGGAGCTCTAAAGCCCTGCAAAGACCTGGAGAAACATTAAATACATGTTACTAGGTGAGAGAAACCATCCCAAAAGGCTACCTTTTTAGAAAGTCATACTGCACAATTCCAACAATATAACATTCTGGGAAAGGCAAAACTATGAATATAATAAAAATGTCAGTGGTTGTGGAAAAGGTGGGATGTGTAAATAGGCAGAGGATTGTTAAGGCCGTGAACGCTCTGTGATATACTGATGGATACATGGCATATACTTTGTCCAAACCCACAAAATGTACAACAGAATTGAGTGCTTGTGATGTGCCAGTGTACATTCATCCTTGGTGAGAAATGTACCTTTCTGGTGAGTAATATTAATAATGGGGAGGCCAAGCCTATGTTAGGACAGAGGGTATGTGGGAAATCTCTGTACCTTCCTCTCAACCTTGTTGTACACCTAAAACTGCTTTTTAAAAAATGTCTTAAAAAGAAAGATAGGGTTTTCATTAGGTCTTTCGGGGGGAGTAGAAATTGGATTACTGGGAAAGGGAAGAAATACAGTCAGGGAGATGTAACAGAGGAAATAAAGTCAGAGAAAAGGGACAGAACTTCCAGGTTAGTTGTAGCTGAAGAATTGACCAAGTTGACCAATTCCTGCTCACCCTGAACCCTGGGCAGACAATAGTGACTGACCTCCATTCAATTCTTCTCAGAGTTCAGGAATCTTTCCTTCCAGGCAACCAATCCCAATAAGTGGGAATATGAAACTCGCTCGGTAAGATGGTGGCTCCATTCACAGAAAGAAGGAAGACAGGAAAGAGAGCTGAGCTTTGAGGGAAATGGGGAGGGTTCATTTAATTGGTTGGTAAGGATGTGTCTAGGAGCAAACTAGTAAAATTCAGCAAGACCTATTAATCTAGAAATCAGCCTCAGAAAGGTGCTTCTAGATCAACATTCACATATGTGTGTATGTGTGTGTGTGTGTGTGTGTGTGTGTGTGTTTATTGATTGTAGAGAGGAAGGGTGAGGGGGAGAGAGATAGAAACATCAATGATGAGAGAGAAGCATTGATTGGCTGCCTCCTGCATGCTCCCTGCTGGGGACAGAGCTCACAGCCTGGGCATGTGCCCTTGACCAGAATCAAATCTGGGACCGCTCAGTCCACAGGACAAAGCTCTACCCACTGAGCCAAACCAGCCAGGGCAACCTTCACTCTCTTGAGCCTCTTTGCTACTTTGGATGGGTATGAATAGTTCTTCCTTGAAGTTGCTTCATAATTTTAGAGATCAGCTTGCAAACTGAGTGATTACAGAAGTCTGCTAATGGACTGGATCAGAGTTTTATTTATTTATTTTTAAATATATTGTATATATACTAGAGGCCCAGTGCATGCACTGAAGGCAGGGTCCCTCAGCCCAGCCTGCCCCCTCTCACAGTCCAGGAGCCCTCAGGGGTGGGAGGCAACCTGGCGATCAGGGGAATACAATGACCCCATCACACTTCTGCTGCTGCCACTGCTGGCAGCACAAGCCTTGGCCAGCCCTGGTTACCTGAGCCTCAGGCGGCCCTAGGCAGCTGGGCAGCCACCATCTGGGCTTGCCTGCGCCTCAGGCCAGCCCTGGGTGGCTGGGGGGCTGAGGTGACTGGGGTACTTCGAAGGCAGGTATGCGGAATGGCCAGACCCGCCTGGGGGTGGGCCCGGCCGTGCCGCACACCTGCCGCCCCAGTGGGGTTGAGGCGACTGGGTGCCGCCATCTTGTGGCTGTGGGCACTGCCATCTTTGAAGGTGTGGCTGTCAATTAGCATATTCCCTCTTTATTGGCTGTGGGTGCCGCCATCTTTGTGAGGGTGTGATAGTCAATTAGTATATTCCCTCTTTATTAGATAGGATTTTTTTTTTATTTCAGAAGGAAGAGGGAGAGAAACGTCAATGATGAGAATCATTGGCTGCCTCCCGCATGGCCCCTGCTGTTGACTGAGCACACAACCAGGGCATGTGCCCTGACCAGAAATTGAACCGTGACCTCTTAGTTCATAGGTCAATGCTCAACCATTGAGCCACATCATCCAGGCAGGATCAGGGTTTTTTAAAGTTCAGTTATTTGTGCAACTCCTGTTAGTGATTCTAAAAGAGCTGGTAACAGACATACTAGCAACTAACCAGGATTTTGTTCTTAAAAGATAAAAAGAATTGAAAGAGCTTATACCTGTATGAGTTCAATGCTACCTATGTTAGGTCTGTGTGCCACAAAAAAAAACACACACATTTATTGTACTCTATATGTCTCACATTTTTAACCATTGGATGGTGTGTAATTGGCTGAAGTTTATTGAGCATACACCAGTCGCCATTCTCTAATACTTTCTATTAGATAGAAAGTATTACCTCCAGTTATTGTATGAGAAAAAATGAGACATGGAGAGGTTAAGAAATTTGCCTGGGTCATAATGCCAGGAAATGGAAGAGCTGGGATTCAGACTCAGTCATCCCAGCTCCAGCAGCTATCCTCTAACTATTATACTGTGCTGGCTGGCCAAAAGAGTGGGACATCTCTGCAGAGCGATGTCATGGATAGAGTGGAAGGTGTCTGGAAATGCAGGTGGCATACACCCCATAGTTACATGAACATAGACAACAGCATTTAACTAATGGACAATGTTAAGGCTAGGTCTCCATGTATGAGAATACTATGGGGTTAAGCATTTTCAAGATCATGTATATGTGTATGTAGAGAGAGAGAGAAAGAGATTGAATAGGTCTAAGGTAATGTTTAGTTACTGGTCAGAGTTTAGTGTAGGAAACAAAACCCACTGTAGATATCTTGAGAAGAATGGGAGTTAATGCAGGGATTACATGCCTGCAAGATCACTGGAAGAGTTAGCTGAATGGAATTTAAAAGGCTGCCTCCAGGCTTCTGTGGGTGTCATAAGTACTATTCACCAAGTATTCTCAGCTCTCCATCTTCTGGGAGCACTTTCTAACCCCTTTGTGGTTAGGTGGCACTTGTGACTAGTTCTGACCATTGATTTTTTAGAGTAAATAACATGTATTGCTTCTGGGTCAGAGCATGTAAGTGCCAGCATGATGGCCCTCCACATCTCTTCCCTCTGCCATGGCACCTGGCAAAGACTGGGTTGATGGCTGTTCCAGCAGTCCAGACGCTAGAGCAAAGACACACAAAGCTCAGCCCCTCGGCAATCCACAGTGGGGAAGTATCATACACAGGAAATGAAACTTGGTTGTTATAAACCACTTAAGATCTTAAGGTTGTTACCCCAGCAGAACTTCACTTATACTGACTGAAGCAGGTTCGGACTTCTAGATTATAAACTCCCACAGCCACAATTCGGAGGGCAGGAACTATTACTGCCAGTGAGATGTCCGTGAGATGCTGTTTCCATGGCTACCACACTGCCAAAGCCACCGCTTCCTCAGCCCATGACACTAAGAATAAACAGTGAACATGAGTTCGGCTGTTGCCAACATTTCACATATATTGGCAGCACAAAAAGCTCCGGGGGATGGGGAGGAACGGTCTGTTTCCATCCCTTCTACCTTAAAAATATCAAGGTTATCTCCTTGCCAGAGCCTAACTGTCATCCAGAATCCTACTAACCAGAAAGCAGGAGAGGGTGGTTTTTCGCCTCTGGTCCCTGTGATGGAGGACGTGGATGGGAACGTAGAAGGTGATGGAAACAGACACTAAGTACAAAACACAAGATCTAGCACAAATTCTCACAGCGTGCTCCACGGACCCTCAGCATCAGGACCACTGGTGTGCCTACCACCAGAGGCCAAACACACGCGGTCAGAATCTCAGCGGCCTGGGCCCCGGGGAATCCTCACGCACACTGAAACTGGAGATGTCTTTATGAGAGAGAGAGAAAAGAGGCCCAAAGCAAAATGGCTCCGACGTGAAAATTACTGTTTTAACACTCCCTACTGGATTCGGGTTCCTTGCATAGTTTGAATTCATATTAAAGTGTGGATCATAAAAGTTAGCTATAGACCTCACAGGAACTGAAACCCACAGAGAACACAGATCTTGGGAAACCTTTAATCCAGAAGCCCAATGGGTAGCCCACAGATGTCTTCTTTTGTGATATACTATGTATTCTTTTAACATTTGAGCTAATGTTTAAGATTTGGGAGATTTCATATAAAAACCCGTATATCTGGTTTCTCTTGAAAAATTAGAAGAGCTGACCGTTTGGGGCCCACATTCCCAATTGCCACTGGCCCCTCTGGGAGGCAGCTCCCTGCCCCCACCTCACCTCCATCACACACTCTCCAGTTTGTTGTCTCCTAGAATTCCAGGCTGAGGGTCAATGTCCATTTGGCACCATGCTTGAAGTAGACCTTTCTACTGTAAAGAAAGATTTCTCTTAACTATATGTCGATCAAAAGCACAGAAACAAACACAGACCAATAAGGCTGAGTGAGTCCTTAGACCTTCCCATTTCATTCATTTTCACTGCCTGCCTGGCCCCTGGGGACACTTGGCCACTCTGGCCTTGGAGTGCTTGGTAGCATTTTTTTGGTTCTGAGGACAGTTTGCAGCATGTGATCTAAGCTCCAATCGAGGGAGCCCCCACCTGGCCACCTGCAGAATAGCACCCTGGAGAGGGGCCATTTTTCTATTCTGGCATGAGGGGCAGGGAGAGGATTCTCTCTCTATACAGGATACCACAGCGCTGTGTGCTGGAGGTAATTAGTTTGGCTCTAAAATTTGCAGTTAAATAAATGTTAATGAACAGCTGTTCCCAATAAACAGGATAAACTGAAATTAATAATTGCAGTATTCATTTAACAAATGAATTACCCACTCTCTAAATACAGGGACATAACATGTGTGATCTCCTGCCAAGCCGGGCCAGCCTAAAAAAATTAATTTAGTGGCAAAAAAGGGCAACCTGGGAGCTGTGCCACCCACTCTGAAGGAACCAAGAAAATGGATGACGGCTTTGCTTGCTTTTTCTTTTAAAAAGTAAAAATAGCTGACTGACTATGATCCAAACACCAGGGAGAAGGGAGTCATTTCATTTTGCCAAAGGTGGAACAATGTTGTGCCGAGTGTTTCCCAGGTGTTTCCATGACGACACACTCAGCCTGCCCACCCTCCTGGCTTTTATCAAGGCTACTATTTGCATGCGGATCTTTAAAGAACCCGGCTGCATAGAGTCTCAGATTGGAAACTGCTAGAAACACTGAGTTCTCGGGCAGTGGATAGAGCGTGAGCTTTGGAGACTCAGATCGAGGCTCAAATCCTGACTACACCAGTTACCTCAGTTTCCCCATCTGCAGAATGGGAACAACCGTTTCCTCGTGGGATCATGGTGAGCTTGGAAGGAGATTATAGAGGTCAAGCAGTTAGCACAAGTTCAGCCACCTAACAGTTGTTTATTATATAATCATTTCCCTCTATGCCACAAAGGAAAAAGCAGACTCCAAGGAACCAGCTTGCAAGTAAACTAAACCTCAGTCGGCCAGAGCCCATGCATTCACCATTCACACAACCTCCTTTATGGTGCCAGGCCCTGTTCCTGGCAGGGATGCCACTGTGAACGAGGGCTCTGCCAGGTGGGCCCAACGCACCGCAAACACATGCATGATGCACGAGAGCTGCCAAGGGAGCACCCCGAGGGGACTGGCGGAGGTCATGGGAGAGCGGCTGAGTGACTGGGCCTGGGATAGCAGGAGCGTGGGCGGGAACACCGCCCTGAGAGAACATGTAACCAACCTCGAGGTGAACCCAAACCGGCCCTGAGCAGGTCTCCAGGAAGAGCATTCTAGAGAGAGAACAAAGGCAGAGATCAGAAAGTGGGAGCCGCCTGGGCACATTCTAGCAGGAAGATCAGTGTAGTTAGAGGGCAGGGACACTATCTGATTCTTTTTTTAGAGAGAGAGGGAGGGAGGGAGAGAAAGAGATAGAAACATCCATCAGCTGCCTCCTTAGTGGGGATAGATCGGGCCACAGGCTTGCACCCTGACCAGAATCGAACCAGCGACCTCTCTGTGCATGGGACAACACTCAACCGATTGAGCCACACAGGCCAGAGCTGATTTCCTTTCTTTTTTTTAAATATATTTTTATTGATTTCAGACAGAAGGGAGGAGAGAGAGAGAGAAATATCAATGATGAGAGGGAATCATTGATCCACTGCCTCCTGCACGCCCCCTCCTGGGGATTGAGCCTGCAAACCCGAGCATGTGCCCCTGACCAGAATAGAACCTGGGACCCTCAGGCCACAGGCTGATGCTCTATCCACTGAGCCACACCAGCTAGGGCTGATTTCATTTTTAAAAGATCACTCTGAGTGCCAAAAGGGACAAAGGCAGGAGGGGATGAGTTAGGAGGCTCTTACAGATGGTGGCTTCAACTAGGGTTCTCCAGGCCTTGCCCCAGTCCTCCTCTGCCCATGGCAAGGGACCCTCCTACCCCAGGCATCCCCATAGCACCCTGTGTTCATTACAGAATACAAGGTCACTATTGACAGGTGCTATAGCAAGAAGTAGGAGTTGGGCCTTGAAGGCAATGACTGGGCTGCACATAAGAACTTTGTAGCCCCTCTCCATCCACTCTTTGATCTCTGCCCCTACTCCCAATCCACACATCTTGTTATCAGAGTGCTTTGCATATGGAGGGACTCGACAATGGTTTGTGTTTAAAATGTTGAACTGCCATAGGCATATGCAATATTTCCGGATGGATAACAGACTTAGCCTGGTCCAAACCCCAGCCCTACCATGTTCTACCTGTGCAGCCCTGGCCAACTTACCTAAGCTCACTCGTGTGTCCATATCTCCATTTTTGAAGTGAGAGGATAGTGCCTAGCTATCGAGAAAGGTGACGACAACACAGGGAAAGACCTGTAGATGTGACCATGCCAAGCATATAGTAAGTGCTCAATAAATGTTCATGCTCAGTCTTGGCCCTCAGTACACAAAGGTCTTCTCTGTGATTAACACAAATCCTGTTCCACTGGCAACCAAGACGTGGATGTAAAATAGACAGTTACATTCAAACCTAGAAGCAAAGTTCATGGTAAAATTACTTAAATGGACAGGAAGTTGAAAGTATTGGGCCAGGAGGTGACCTTGAAGGTGGAGAGGACGGCACACTGGCGCCTGGATCCCTGATGGAGACCAGGGAGCCACCAGGCCAGCCCTGGACTGTTTGCATCGGGGACTGCATTCCTCGCCTCTGCAGCCAGACCTAATCCTGAGTCATCCTGTATCAAAATCCAGCAGTCTGCAAAGATACACACGGCACTGCTTTCTGCGATCATCTCTGGGAGAGCAGGGGAGGAGTGTAATTACAGAGAGAAGTCCAAGGAAAAGACAGCTCTTTCGTATTTAATGTTTTAGAATTCATTCATGTGTTTGTACACATCTAAAAACTGATTTTAAAACAAAAGGGGAAACCCCCATGCTGAATTAAAGAGGGAGAATGTCTGGTGAAGCGGCTGGTAGGGCTCAGGGCCTCAGGGGCCACGGAGCTGCTTTCCCCACGTCAGGGCTGGGCCGTTCCAACGGTCACCTCCCCGGGGGGGGGGGGGGGAGCTCTTACTAGGACTGTCAGCTGGGCACCCCCTCCAGAGAAACGCCACCTGTGGACTGACCACCAGGCACCACCAGCAGGCAATAAGCCTGGCTCCTTCCCCATGAAAGGACCCCAGCTGAGGCAGTGGCAGGGCTTTGCAGCCATTGAATCACCAGGCCCCAGAAGGGAGAGCGGTTCAAGCACTGGCCCTGCCAGGGAATTGTTTTCTCTTTCGAGATCACTGTCCCGAGTCGGGAGGGAGAGGTCAGGGTGTGGCCGATGATGCTATGTGGTGGAGTGACGCCAGGTGGGCCATCCTGCCCCAGCCCAGGGCCCAGGACTAGCGTGTTCTGCTGGTCATAGGTTCCCCCTCAGACAGGCATGGGAAGCGAATCAGCCAGGTGTCGGTGGATATGGGCATGTCACTGAGATTTTAAGTCCATATTGAACTCATGCACCGACTTCAGATTATTGGCAAGAAACCCGAGACGAGTCAGCAATGGGGGAACATGGAGAGCGGCCTTTCCTGTTTTCAACACGTCTGTCCTCACCGGTTCCCTGTCCTCACCGGTTCCCAGATCCGGCAAACCCCCAGGCCTCAGTAGCCCCACATCCACATCCTCCGTGCCCACACCTGCAGAGCCTGGACAGGGGACGGGGATCATTGTCAGTCAGCACCCCTAATTTCAAACAGGCTTCCAACCAGACCAGCAATTCTGCTGTTCCAGAGGAACCGGGTTTATCCTAATTCTCGGCCTTCCACCCTCCGCCCCTGCTACTTACAGGCCCCAATCAACACACAGGAGCTGCCACCACAAAATGGGAAAAACCGTCCCTGTGTCTGCACCCATCTGTCACCTCTGCCTCCTGCCCCTGCAGAGGGCTGCCCGCCTCTTATTTAAGCCCCCCCTCTGCCCCTAGGATCTGACCTCCTACCCCGTCTCTTCCCAGAGCACCTGCCACTCCGTGGGCTGTGGCCACGTCTCTGGCAAGATCAACCTTCGCTTTGCCTCTGCGTCACTCAGGGGGAAACAAGGCAGAATGTGGAGAAGCCAAACATTCCCCAAAACCTGGAGGGTGGGTCATTCCCACAGCGATGGGCTCACCGTGAACACTGATAACAAATACTTATTTTAAGTACTCAAAATGTAAGTTGTAGCTTGAAGAGGAATTCTTGTCTACCAGGCAGGTCAACTCCTACCTCAGGATTTCAAAACAAAAATGTATTATCACCTTGAAATGTTAATCGCCAGGGAGACTGCATGACTTTCCCTTGAAATATTTTTTTAATAAATCTTTATTGTTCAGATTATTACAGGTGTTTCTCTTTCCCCCCGCCCGCCATAGCTCCCCTCTACCTGATTCCCCACCCCACCCCATGCCCTTATCCCCCGCCACTGTCTTCATCCATAGGTGTAAGATTTTAGTCCAATCTCTTCCCGCACCCCTCACAACCCCTTCCCCCTGAGAATTGTCAGTCCACTCCCTTTCTATGTCCCTGATTCTATTATAGTCACCAGTTTATTCTGTTCTTCAGATTTTTTATTCACTTGACTTTTAGATTCACTTGTTGGTAGGTATGTATTTGATGTCATTTTGTTGTTCATAATTTTTATCTTTACCTTTTTCTTCTTCTTCCTCTTCTTAAAGAATACCCTTCAGCATTTCATGTAATCCTGGTTTGGTGGCGATGAACTCCTTTAGCTTTTTCTTGTCTGTGAAGCTCTTTATCTGACCTTCAACTCTGAATGATAGCTTTGCTGGGTAGAGTAATCTTGGTTGTAGGTTCTTGCAGTTCATCACTTTGAATATTTCTTGTCACTCCTGTCTGGCCTGCATAGTTTCTGTTGAGAAATCAGCTGACAGTCGTATGGGTACTCCCTTGTAGGTAACTAACCGTTTTTCTCTTGCTGCTTTCAAGATTCTCTCTTTGTCTTTTGCCCTTGGCATTTTAATTATGATGTGTCTTGGTGTGGTCCTCTTTGGATTCCTCTTGTATGGGGTTCTGTGTGCTTCCTGAACTTGTAAGTCTATTTCTTTCACCAGGTAGGGTAAGTTTTCTGTCATTATTTCTTCTAATAGGTTTTCAATATCTTGCTCTCTCTCTTCTTCTGGCACCCCAAAAATTTGGATGTTGGTATGCTTAAAGTTGTCCCAGAGGCTCCTTACACTATCTTCATATTTTTGGATTCTTCTTTCTTTTTGTTTTTCTGATTGGGTGTTTTTTGTTTCCTCATATTTCAGATCTTTGGTTTGATTCTTGGGGTACGTTGATCTACAGTTGAGTTTCTGTATATTCTTTATTTCAGACAGTGTATGCTTCATTTCTGACTGATCCTTTTCCATTTTTTGGGCATTCTCATTAAGCTCCTTGAAAGTCTCATCAAGTTTCTCAGCGGTTTTAAAAAGATTCTTGAGTAACCTTATAAATGTGGTTCTGAACTCTATGTCGTCCAGTAGTTTGCTTTCCTCCATTTCTTTCATTTGTGACATGTTTCTTTGTCTCCACATTTTGGCTGCTTCCCTGTGTTGATGGAGTGGCTTTGTGTGGTAGGTGACCTATAGGGGGCAGTAGCTCAGCCTCCCCAATCACCTGATTTTGTGGGCTGAGTGCAAAGTCTTGGTGTAGTTAAGCCTTGATTGCTGTTGGTACACTGGGAAGAATTGACCTCCAGGCCAATTAGCTGTGAGGACTCACTGTGTCTATAATGGAAGAACTGCTACACTGGAGACACGCTTATGGTACAGGTCTTGTTTCAGTGGGGCTTTGGTGCTCACTGAGTCTGCCTCTTAAATGTGTCACTTATGAATGTGAGGAGTTGAAATCTGGTGTCTCACACTAACCAGTAGGTACACTGGCTTCTGGATCTCCAATGGGGTACAGGTCAGCTACTGTCTGAGGCCACCCAGCAGGAGCTACAGCGAGAGCTACAGTTTTCTCCTCTTTGCTTGGGGTTTGGAGGTTTTGGAGCTGTCTGACCAGAGCTGCAGTTTGTTAGGTTAAGCTGCGATAGGGCAGGCCATTCATATGCTAAACCCTCTGCTTGAAGCTTGGGTGGGTTTGTAGGTTGTATGGGGTTGGGTCTCAGGGCGTCACTAGACTAGGGCGTGGCAAACAGCGATGGCTGCCAGTTAGCCGGCTCTGCGTCTGCGTCTCCCACCATGTCCCCGCGCCCCGCGCCCCAGCACAGTAAACAATTATTTCTGCATGCAGCTCTGCAAGCAAGCCACCCTCACTTTCCGACCCGATAGAAGACAGTCCTGCTTCTCCCTGTAGGAGTTTGGGTCCCCTGCATCTCCCCAGAAAATGGAGTTCAGAGTAATCGGGGATTTGTCTCCCTTCGGGTTGAAAAAAGCAATGCCTGCCGCCAGCCCAGATCGCATGCCTCCGTACCTCAGCTTTTCAGCGCTTGTGCATATCTCAATGCTCTTTTCTCTTTCCTTCTAGTTGTAGAACTTCCACTCAGCCAGCTTTCCCGTGGTTCTGGGTGATAGACGTTTTGTCTTTTAGTTGTAGTTTTGAAATTGTTGTGCGAGGCAGCAGTTTAGGTGGTTACCTACCATCTTGGATTCTCCTATCCTCCCTTGAAATATTAAAGCCACTCCACCTTTGTTTTAATATTCTATTCTCCTCCCTTTTATTTATTTTTTAAATATTTTTTATTGATTTCAGGGAGGAAGGGAGAGGGACAGAGAGATAGAAACATCAATAATGAGAGAGAATCCTTGATTGGCTGCCTCCTGCACTCCCCTTTCTGGGAATCCAGCCCCCAGTTGGGGCATGTGCCCTGACCAGGAATCAAACTGTGATCTCCTGGTTCATAGGTCAATGCTCAACCACTGAGCCATGCCAGCTGGACAACTCTCCTCCCTTTTAAAGAAATACTACAGAAATTTCCTTCTATGAAAACAAGTAAGTCTTGGTCATTCATAATCCTGGGATTCTATGGGTTGTGGAACACCACAGGCCAAATTTAAATAATGTGTTGGGGTGGGGCGCTGAAGGGTGCTTTAAAAGAAATCAAGCAATATTTCAAATCGGAGCATTTCACAGAGAATCTGGAATGCTTTCTTCTCTTGAAAAAAATCAGAGCACCAGGCAACACTGGGGCTTTCTTCCACAAATAGCCATCAGCTAGAACAGAGTGCAAGCTGATGCTTTCAGACCTGGAAACCCTCTCCAGTTCACAAAGGTCTCCACTACCCATACCATCTCCCTATCTGAATGCACACAGGTCACACCACATTTGTTACCATCTACAAGGCACATACTTTATTTTATCGCCCTCTGCTGGCAGTTCCACGCAACTGCACACAACTACCAAATTACTCCAGCCCGTTACCACCTGCGAAAAGGTCACCCACTCAAAACCAAAATTCTCTTTACCCAGATTCCTGACCCCCTCCCAGCTTCAGATGATGCAAGAAACACAAATTGAACTTGACTTTAACAGACCGTGACTTAAAAAGTGAACAGGAATGCCCAACATCAAATACAGATTTCTCCTATTATGCTTTCAATTTACTTGTGAAGAGAATTCAGAAGTGCTTCATTTACATAATAAAGCTTTATTTTTTTTCCCCAAAAATAGCTTATAAAATCATTTTTCACCATATTTCTGAATATGATTCAAGCATATTAATTTGGTCCTGAACTTTCCATGAGCTAAACTTCTGTCACCCATGGCGCTCACACATCATGGGAGCCCAAGACAAGACAAGAGGCTCTTTGTCACTGGGCTCCTGCAAAGTGCCCCCTCCCAGCTGAGGGAAACCAACGCCTCCCAGGACATCCCTATCTGCATGCAAAGGTTTTAGAGCCACTCCAACTTCACACACTCTGACAGCTCTATTTTGAAAGACATACATTCAATTAGAGAGATTACTACTTTATTTTTTACCACAATTGTCTTCTTTCCAGTAGATAAAATACGAGTCAAAAGCCAAGCAATTCTTTGATCGCACCTGCAACTTAATCACGCCATTCCCAACTAGCAGCAGCAACAGCCAAAGAATGCAAAATGCCCAATTTTTTGCAGCTGAACTGGGAATCAAACGGTAATTGCCAAGTGCACCTAATCAAACACTCCTATGGAAATACAATAGAACCTACAGGTGGGTAAGACTGATCCAAATGAGCAAAAATGGAGAGTATAATTCTTATAGAAATTCTGCTTCGTGCATATCCAGTACATCTTGGGATCCCCCAAAGCTCGGTCCCTTTAAGCAACTACTTAATGTAATAATAGTTTGTCTTCAACTACACATATTTGCTTACAATGAGTGTCCTTAAACCTTTAAACCACCAGTTTCCTGGGAGTCCCTGAGGCCCTCTCAGAGGGCCCACAAGACCGAAACTATTTTCTATTGACACTAAAACGTGGTTTCCTTTCTTGCTCTCGTTCTCTCAGGAGTGTACAGCGGGGGTTTCTATTGGCTACCTGACGAGTGAGGCCTCAGGCTGAATGAACAAGCAGATACTGAGCGAGGCACTAGAGAGATCTGCACAAACGTAGAGCCATACCACTCTTCTCACTAATTATTTTTGTTTTAAAAAGTGTGGTTCTCTTTTATGAAACTATTACTTAAGGTAACGATTATTGTTATCTATATATATAAAAGCCTAATATGCTAAGTGTCCGACCGTGCGACCATTCGACCGGTGGCTATGACACACACTGACCACCAGGGGGCAGATGCTCCAACAGGTAAGTTAGCTTGCTGCTGGGGTCCAGCCAATCGGGACTGGGCAAGATGGGCCAGACATGCCCTGGAGCCCTCCCGCCATCCCTCCCCGGCCTCGAAAATATTTCTTCTAATTAATTTCCTCTCAATGTCCATGAATCCATGCACCGGGCCTCTAGTTTTAAAATAAACTAATATGTTACATTTTTCACAGGTTTGGTTTCAAAAAAGGTAAATATTGATAGAACCAACATAAACAAAAGCTCTGTAGGGTCCTCAATAATGTTTTAAGCGTGTAAAGGGGTCCTCAGACCAAAATGTCTGAGAGCCGCTGTTTTAAACCTCTTCCTGCTGTTGACAAGGTTCAGCAAGCTCTCTGAAAAATGGGTTTTATCTTAAATAATTGTTTTTGCATTGCTCATCAAAAGAGTGGGTCAAGGGTTCCAAACTCAGCCCTCAAAGCTCCCAGCAGGCCTCACCATCCCCAGTTCCATTTGCCAACCCTACAGCCTTCAGTTGTTCACTGGAGGCATCCCATTCCATTCAACTCGCTCAAAGCCCCTATTTTATAGTGATGATCACCATCACAGCCCATCATTTTTTTAATTGGAAGAGCGCTTACCATGTGCCCGGCATGTAGCTTCATTATGCCCTTAATGAATTAATAACACTGCTGAGAGCAGTGTCTGGAATGTGGCGAGCCCTCATTAATGTCTGCGATGGTGGTGGTGACTAGCACTAATCCCCTGAGGGATCCACTGATATTATTCCTCGATTATAGATGAGAAAACTGAGGGACAGAAATGTTACTTGGTCGAGTTCACACAGCCAGTAAATGGCAGAGCTGGGATCCTCACCCAATTCTAAGTCTTAAGTCCATGAGGCAAACACTTACGCTCTACTAAGCTGCACACCAGCGTTTCTCCCTCTACCGCGCAGGTGAATCATTTGAGGTTCTCGTTAAATGCAGGTCCTGGTTCAGGAGGTCTGGGGGGCCTGGAAGCTCTGCATTTCTGACAAGCTCCCCAGCAGTGCCCAAGCTGCTGGTCCTTGATCCACATTCTTTAGATTCACCCCTCACAGGCATTTTAAACCATTGTTTAATCTCTGTGTTCATTTTCCTCTATCTATACTCAAACATCCTTTTCCTAATTAAAAGTATATTTATCCACGTCCTACTCAACAAAAGTTCCTAATCTTCATTCAACCTGTATTTCTGCTTGTGAGTCACTGGCACCCACAAACTGCCTTTGGAGCCACACTTCATTAGAATAACAACTGGTATTCTGAGTCGTCGTCAGGGGGCGCTGCCTGCTAAGCAATTCTTCCCTCTCACCTGGAGTCTTAGAGTTGTGCAATTGTGCGATTGCATGAACATATTGTTAAAAATGGAGGAGAGCCCTAGCCAGCTTAGCTCAGTGGATAGAGCGTTGGCCAGTGGACTCAAGGGTCTCAGGTTCAATTCCGGTCAAGGGCACATGCCAAGTTTGAGGGCTTGATCCCCAGTAGGGGGCATGTAGGAGGCAGCCGATCAATGATTCTCTCTCACCATTGATGTTTCTATCTCTCTCTCCCTCTCCCTTCCTGTCTGAAATCAATAAAAAAAATTTTTTTTAAATTAAAAGTAAAAATGGATGAGAACTGGAAAAATAAAATTGCAGGTGGTGGCCAGAAGTATAGGTCTCAAACATAACACAATGGAAATAGCAACAGACATTATTAAGCGTGTCAAAATGAAATAAAAACTATTTGGCTTTAGTGGAGGCCTTATGGCAAACAAAAACTGTTTATGGACAAAAATAAAATTTAGGACTTGTCTGATTCCAGGAAATAGATCAAATATTAATTCTAAGGGCAAGTTATTATTAGGGATTTTATAACATTTATTGACTTCACTTCGAGCAGCGCTCTGCCTCATCTTCCCTACAGGCCACCTCCACACAGCCCAAACCTAGCAGTCTCTTAGGCCACTGCAATGCACATACTGCACAGCAAGAAAGTGAGTGCATTCGTTTGTGATGGAATCTAGTAGGATCCCATTCAAAATTACATAATGTATGTAATTTTTGTAAATACGCATAAAGAGGTAAATGGGAGGGTGTCTGCCCAATATTAAATTATTTTTTATAGTAAGCGGAGCTTATTATAAGATCCCAATGAGGAGATGTCTGGATTCTGGTCCATAACATGAGAAATAACCACATGAGAAACACAGGCCATGTCCATTATACACATTCTCAGCGCGCACCAGGGCTGATCCCATACCTCCCAATGATAACTCACTAAGTAGCATTACAGTTGTTGGAAAGAAAGCCTAGTTTGGAAGCAGGTCAACGCTTTGGAGCCAAGAGTCAAAGCCAGACAGCCTGGGTTCAGATTCCAGGCCTATCACTCACTAGTCATGTTACTTGACTCAGTTACTTCATGCAAGGAAATGCTCAGAACTGATTGGGGACAGACCTTGAAATAGTCACATGAAGCACGCAAGGACTTAATACAATCCAATTATCCATGGAATCCCTGTGCCCACATAACACAAATACAAAATACTGCAGCAAGATTTAATGCCAATTATCCCCGGTGTCATTTGGAGTGTATAGGCAAGGATGGCTTTTTCTAAACAGTAATTGCTAAGGCTAAAGAATATACCCAAGGTAATGGCAATGGCCTGGCTTAGACAGTGACATGGCAGCCTAAGGACAACCCTCTCTGTCCCTGCAAATATACAAGAGAGCCCTCAATGGATGCTTTAAAGATGTAGATCTATTGACAACACAAAAGAGTTACTTATGACATCATATGAAAAGAAAAAGCAAATTTACAATTGCATCTAGTGGGAGCTTTTCAAAATCATAGACATGTATAAAGAGTATTAGAAAATACACAGATAGAGATATCTGAGAGGTATCCCATCTCCCCTTTCCCATGCAGCCATCCCTGAGCTTTGAAACTCTCTTCTTGATTCCCCTGTGATTTGTTTATCCTAGAGCCATGCTCGGCAAACTGCGGCTCGTGAGCCACATGCGGCTCTTTGGTCCCTTGAGTGTGGCTCTTCCACAAAATACCACGGCCTGGGCGAGTCTATTTTGAAGAAGGGGTGTTAGAAGAAGTTTAAGTTTAAAAAAATTGGGCTCTCAAGAGAAATTTCAATCGTTGTACTGTTGATATTTGGCTCTGTTGACTAATGAGTTTGCTGACCACTGTCCTAGAGTTTCAGGGAGGCACCTTGAGGGCCTCAGCAATAAATGATGGGCAGGGCCCTGACCGGTTTGGCTCAGTGGATAGAGCGTCGGCCTGTAGACTAAAGGGTCCCAGGTTTGATTCCAGTGAAGGGCATGTACCGTGGTTGCGGGCATATCACCAGTGGGGGATGTGCAGGAGGCAGCTGATCGATGTTTCTCCCTCATTGATGTTTCTAACTCTCTATTCCTCTCCCTTTCTCTCTATAAAAAAATCAATAAAATACATTTTTTAAAATAAATAAATAAATGATGGGCAGGGTCTCAGAAAATAGGACCATTATTCCACCCAACACTGCTTCAAACACACAGGCACCCCATTTACCTGATGCCAGTATCGAGCTTTGGCCTCAGATTGAATACATGTGTGGACACCATTGGCCATTAACAGTCATTAACCTGCTACTTGCTTTTCCATTTCCCAGGGGATAGTCTTATGTAGCATTATGGATGATCTTTCCACCAAAGCACATGTTATTTCTCCCAAATAGTGGCTTCAAAGACTTGACAGGTCCTTAGTCCCACTTCCTTGACTTTCCCACAATTTCTAGAACAGCTTCATAGATTCCTGCTAAATGATTGAACAGTTCTTTACATGGGACATCTATCCTCAATGGAGTTTACCAGGCTCTAACCAATACCCCACACAGTTCCATCAAAGTCTAGGACTCAACGGTCTACAATCTCCCATGACTAGCGACTCCCGTGACTCCTGTTTTACATCACCTCCCACCACAAAGGCACCTCCTTTTCAGAAGTATTTTCTAAAGCTTTCAACTACTATTCTTCAGATTATTAATTATCAAATACAGTTCTGTGCTCAAAAGTAAAGTAGCCACATGGGCCTGGGCTAGACTAGAACATTGGATGTGGAAGAATAAAGAGTTGTGTTGTCCAATGTGAGTATTTCAATTCAGATAATTAAACAATAAAATTTAAAATTCAGTCCTTCAGTTGTCCTAACCCCAGCTGAAGTGCTCAGTAGCCACATGTGGCTCGTGGCTACCCTATTGGACAGTGCAGCCAACGGACATTCCCATCAGCACAGCAAGTTCTACTGGAGAACATTGCTCTGAAGGCCACCGCGTTTACCATTCATAAAGTTTTCTGAAGAACACTAGCCGGGTAGGATGCTGTGGTCCTGGCTAAATTAATCTGGAAAATTCTGCATCCTAAACCCCTTGCCTTACCTATCAGAATGTTAATATTACAGATCTCCAAGACTCAGACTCCAGCATCAGAGAAATCCAAGTTTGAACCCCTGTTTTGCCACTTATTAGTGGTAGGACCTTAAGAAACTTACTTAATTTCAGTTTTTTTTCATTTGATAAATGGAAACAGAACACCTCGGTATTGTCTTGAGAACAAAATGAGATTAACAGGTGTAAAATTTAGCAAAGTGCTTTGCAATACTAAGGTCTCAACAAATGTAAGCTATAGTAATTATTATTCTTTAAGTACAGAGAAGTCCTATCCTACTTTGTTTAGGGCAGCATTTCCCAAAGGTACTACCACTAAACTTTTTTAGAATATGTGGGAGACAGTGTAACAGTCCCCTCCCCTACCCCCTGCAAGAGATCTATGCCCTAATCCTGGAACCTGTGAATATTTGCCTTACGGGGCGCAAAGGGGACTTGGCAGATATGACTGAGATAAGGATTTTGAGATGGGGAGGTTATCCTGTGGCCCAATGTCGTCACAAAGGTCCTTTATAAGAGAGAGGCACTAGGGTCAGAGTGGGAGAAGGAGAAGTGACGAGGGAAGCAGAGGTGGGGGGAGGGAAACAGGCTGTGCTGCTGGCTTTGCAGGTGGAGGAAGGGGCTGTGAGTCAGGAGTGGGCACAGCCTCCGGAAGCTGGAAAAGGCAGGGAAGTGGGTTCTCCCCGAGAGCCTCCAGAAGGAATGCAGCCCGGCCGACACCTTGAGTTTTGGGCTTTTCTTCCCCAGGACTGTACGCTGCTGACTTCCTGGTACTTATTACAGCAGCAATGGAGACGAACACAGGACACCTGAGCACAGCTCCCAGTGGGAGGCTGACCTGGGGGAAGCCCTGGAGCCAGAGCAGAAACCCGGGGTCTAGATCAGTCCGGCAGCTGGTCAGCTTTGTGACTCCCAGCAAGTCTACACCTCTGGGTGCTTGGGTTTCTTCTACAAAATGATGGCATTATCACCTCCTCTGCCTAATTTTAAAAATGTTTTAAGAGGGTAAACATACACACATGCTTTGTGAGACTATCTCAAACTTGCATATTTCAATTCTTAATTGCTACTACTGAGTGAAGAGGTAAAATCATGCATAAGGTAGTTTAAGAAGAAACAATTCAGAATTTCCTCAGCTTTCCATAAGGATTTGTAACGAGGAACTGAAAAGTCTTAATTTTTTTTGTTTGTTTTAATGCACTCAGCAGAAAAGCCAATCAACAAACGTTTTGTTCACAGGTTGAAATATATGTGGCCTTCCCTCCCTTCCAACCAAACATCTTTCTTTCCCAGAGTCAGAGTTTGGTATCTTGTTGCGGGGGGTGGGGGGGGGGGGGGGGAAGGGAATGATTGAAAACAATTTACTTTTTTTCCCCCCCAAGAATAACATGAAAGGCAAACCTATAGCCGGCAAGGGCTGCCTCTCCCGTTTTAGAAAAGAAGGCAAAGTCTGGGACTCCGGGAGGGCCATATACTCTCCTTTCCTAACAGGCCACCACGGCACCAGGTTCGCGAGGGACTCACTGAGCCAGCCTGCCTGGGCCTTCCTTCCCCAGACTCTTCCAGTCCTGGGAGGCGGGGAGCGCGTGTGCAGATGCCGCGCCACCTGCTGGATGTGGCAGGCACAGCATAGCAGCACTGGCGACAGCATTACGTCACTAGCCGCTCAGGATGCGCAACCATGTGGAAAGATTAAGAACCCAAACCACTGAATTGGACCTTTAAATGGGAAAATTGTATGCT
Organism: Corynorhinus townsendii; assembly: GCA_026230045.1. Classification (NCBI taxonomy): domain Eukaryota; kingdom Metazoa; phylum Chordata; class Mammalia; order Chiroptera; family Vespertilionidae; genus Corynorhinus; species Corynorhinus townsendii. The sequence continues at coordinate 147,904,328 of JAPDVU010000006.1, read as the reverse complement.
GGTATGTGAATTACATCTCAATAAAGATGCTTTTTAAAAGAATGGGAAACAGTACTCCACAAGGTGATCGAGGCAATGGAATTTTGATTTTAAAAAAACAAAACCAAAAACCTACGTTTTTCTCTAAGTGATGGCACATGTCACTCAATAAGGACCCACAGCAAACGGTGGCCCACAAAAACACGACAGTGTAGCCAAGGATGGGCTTTTATGTGCAAAGCATGATTTTAACCATTCGGGGCCCATATTAAAGGGGGGGGGGGAGAGAGAGAGAGAGAGAGAGAGAGAGAGAGAGAGAGAGAGAGAGAGAGAGAGAGAGAGAGAGAGAGAGAGAGAGAGAAGGGAATGCATCACAGTATTGACCACAGCTGTGTTTTGCTAGAACCGTGATTTCTTTTTTCAAGAAAGTTGCAAATTCTACATAAGCGGGCACCATGCAGCTACCTACTCGTGTTCTTACCATCCTCTGGCTTTCCAAAGGGCCTTCACACCTACGTCCAGATTTGATCCTCCACAAAGTCAACACATACGTTACTACAAAGGCAAAGACCCGTAGGAAAAGGGTGCAAACCCGCGTGCAGAACAAAAAGCACCGCGCTGGCGGCCGAGACGCGCAGAGCCCCGCTGGTCCCTGCTTACCAAGGAGCCAGTGACCCGGGACACGCCACTCCCGCCACCTGAGCATCTGCCACCCCTGGAAACCAAGGTCTCGCCGGACACGCCAAACATCTCCTTCCAGCTCTCACAGGCTCATCCTTCAGGAACGGGGTTCAGATCCCCTGAGCCCTGCCTGCGGCACTCGAAATACACAGGATGGCCGTGGAGTCTGGAAACATACTCAGCCACATAGTAAATGGCCCCTGATGGTAGTAAATACAGGACGAAATGCTCACCCATGCTTCCTGACTTGCTGAGCGCTGTCACGGACAGCACCGTCCATCCTCCTCCATCATCTTCCCTACAAGTGGCCTCAAGAGCTACCGACCCAACAGCAGAAAGGGGTGGGGGACCGAGGGGACTGTCCTGTCCGAGGAGCCTTTCAGACGCAGCCAGACCCACTCCACGCTTACCCTGGAGATGGGCTGCCTCGCACCTGCAGCCCGAAACCACACTCCAAGGCCCTGGGCGAGGAATACCAGGGAGACGCCGCTCAGGAAGGCGCCGCAGCAAGATATTCCACGAAAACAAGGCAACGTCGTCCAGTGAAGAGCCCTGGGAAAGGCCGGCAGGGAAGGAAACTGCTGCCGTGCCATGCGGCCTTTTGTCCGCTTGCCAGTGGGAGTGAGGGATGGCAGCGCGACTGCAAACCGAGGGCTCCCTGGGCGCTGCCCACGCGGGCGGACGCGCGTTCCCGACACGCTGATGGCCCGCAGCTGGTCAGCGAGGCCCCGCCGACCGCAGGCTCCGCCCCGCTCCCAGCTTCACCTGCACGGTTCAAAGGTCAACCCCCAAAGACCTGGAGTAAGCCATGCTGACGTCTCGGATGAGAAGCAGCTGTTTTCTGCGAGTGTTGGATGCAGGGATCCTGAGGACACGGCGGGGATGAGCCCAAAAGGGCGCCGGGGGAGATGCGCAGGTGGGCGCATGGCGAGGTCGCAGCTCCCATTTCATCTTCCAGGTGCCCCTCTGCCAGGCACCAGCAGCCAGGACTCCAGTAGCGTGGTCCTGGGACCTTCTCGGTTGGTCATCTCTCCAACGAGATTGTAGGTCCTCCAGGGAACGGACGCGGTACCACACTGGGTTCCCAGGGCCGGCGTCGGGCGTGGCACAGAGGAGGAAGGGGCTCGCAGCGTCGTATTCCGCGCCAAAGGGCTCACCGTATGCTCACTGAACTGAAATGGAGCAATTCCACCTGCAGTGCTTACAGGCACAGTCCACGCTGTCCTCAGGGGGCAGGATAGCAGACGGCTGACCGACGCCAACTCTGGATCAGACCCCCGGGGGCCCTCTCCCAACTCTGTCACCTACTAGCCCCGTGACCTTCAGCGCCAGGACAAGTTGTTCCGCCTCTCTCTGCTGCAACATCATCGCCTTCAGACGGGGTGGTAACAGGACCCTCTCCGGATGCCGTGAGAGTTCAATGCGTGGAACACTTCGCACGGAGGTGGGCACTTAGAACTCACTCGATATATGGTTATTACAGGCACACCTCCTTTATTATGCTCCACAGATGTGACTTTTTAAAACGTTTTTATTGACTTAAGAGAAAGAGGGAGAGGCAGAGAAACATCAATGTTAGAGGGAAACATGGATGGGCTGCCTCCTGCAGGCTGCCTGCTGGGGATTAAGCCCACAACCAGGCATGTGTGCCCTGACCAGGAATCGAACTGAGCCACACAGACCTGGGCAGATGTTGCATGTTTTACAAATTGAAATGAAGGCCATCCGCCAGCAAAAAAGATGAAGGCTTGCTTTGCTGCGATACTTTATAGCAGTGGCCTGGACCGGAACCCCATACATCTCCGAGGTTTGCCTGTATCACTCACCTTTCCCTGGGACCGAGCTCTAGGGTAAGCTTTGCCCAGACCTGGTAAGAGGATCACACTTAGCGCTGCTGTTATCAGAAGCCACTTAAAAACTTGGCCACCAGTTTGCTTGGTCTGGGTTCTTTTGAAGATTAAGCTGGCTGAAGTCCCTTGTAACTTAAATTGATTTTTTTAAATGTCTGTGGCTCCCATTTCCCCTTTTTATTAATAATACTTTTGAGTTTGCAGGGGTACCCCTTGGCATTCCCACTATGGGTGGTGTCCCTGTCAGAAACAGCAGCCTGGAACCCAGTGGAGGCATGTGTGTGTGAGAGGGGAAGGGGGGTGCGAGGGGAGAGGGGTGTCCCTAATACTAGGGCACTGAAATCAGGCATCAGAGGCAACAAATTTTGAGTCTCAGCATTCCGACTCCTTTCTCCCTGACTAGTACTGCCCTCTGGCTTGGTCCTTCTAAGCCACAACCTCGCCCTGGTTCCTTTTTTTTTTTTTTTTTCAATCACAGTCTCAGAATGCCCCTCTACTGAAGGCTGCACAGCATTCTAAGAGCAAAGAACTCTGCTCTAACCTGCACCTGATCCGCTGGGTCAAGCTCTTCAGGTGATTCTGGTGCATGCTTTCGTGCTCTGGTTTCAAGGACCTGGTAGTTCAGATGCCGTGTTTACTGAATAACAGGCCGCGGTCAGGATTTTAGAAACAGCTGGTTGAAAATAATTGCCTTGACTGGCTCTAGTGACCCCCCAGGAACCCACCCCACTTACATGTATGTTCTCCTCATTTATCATTTATGGGTATATGGGGTTTTCTCCATGGAGTGACACTTTGATATTAGACTTGCCAATGAGCAGCCACCATGCGCCCTGCTGCCTGCCATTCAGCCCAGTCCACGGACATTCCATGCAGCTTAGCCAACCTTCTCCCACATTCTGCTCTCAGAAGACAGGCAAGGGGAGGGTCCAGAGGTGTCATCTGACAGTGCCAGCAGCGTATTTATTTCCTATGCAGAAGAGCCGAGGCAAAAAGACACAAAGAAGCTAACTTCTGCAAGGAGGCGCTGGATGGGAAAGGGGATGCCTGCGGCCACCTTTGCAGACTCCAACTCCAGCACCATGAACGTGACCTTTGCTCACCTCCACTTTGCCGGAGGGTACCTGCCCTCTGACTCCAAGGGCTGGAGGACCATCGTCCCGGCTCTCCTGGTGGCCGTCTGCCTGGTGGGCTTTGTGGGGAACCTGTGTGTGCTTGGCATCCTCCTTCACAGAGCTTGCAAGGGAAAGCCATCCCTGATCCACTCCCTGATTCTGAATCTCAGCCTGGCAGATCTCTCTCTCCTGCTGTTTTCTGTGCCTGTCCGAGCTACTGCATACGCCAGAGGTGTTTGGGATCTGGGCTGGTTTGTCTGCAAATCCTCTGACTGGTTCACCCACGCATGCATGGCAGCCAAGAGCCTGACAACCGTCGCAATGGCCAAAGTCTGCTTCGTGTATGCAAGGGACCCAGCGAAGCAAGTCAGTATCCACAGCTGCACCATCTGGTCGGTGCTGGCGGCCATCTGGGTCGCGGCTAGCCTGCTACCCCTGCCAGAATGCTTCTTCAGCACCTCCAGGCTTCACGCAGGTGTGGAAATGTGCCTCGTGGATGTGCCCGCGGTGGCCGAAGTGTTCATGGCCATCTTTGGTAAGCTCTACCCTCTCCTGGTATTTTGCCTGCCGTTATTCTTTGCCAGCTTTTATTTCTGGAGAGCTTATGGCCAATGTCAGAGACGAGGCACTAAGACCCGACATCTTAGGAACCAGATGCGCTCCAAGCAGCTGACGGTGATGTTGCTCAGCATGGCCGTCACTTCAGCTGTCCTGTGGCTCCCTGAGTGGGTAGCCTGGCTGTGGATGTGGCACCTGAAGGCTAGCAGCCCGGCCCCACCACAGGGGTTTATAGCCCTGTCTCAAGTCCTGATGTTTTCCATCTCATCATCAAACCCTCTCATTTTTCTAGTGATGTCAGGGGAGTTCAAGGCAAGCTTGAAAGGCTTATGGAAATGGATGATAACCAAAAAGCACGCAGCTGCCGCCGAGCCTCAGGAACCACCAGCTGGGGACTCGGAGGCCCTTCCTGACAATACTCCCTCTCCAGAGTCCCCAATATCCATACCAGAGAAAGAGAAAGCTGGCTCTCCTGCCTCCAGAAGAGAGAGAAGCCAGAAGGCAGAGATGCCCGTCCTCCCCGATGTAGAGCAGTTCTGGCATGAGAGGGACACAAACCCTTGTGAACAAGACAATGACCCTATCCCCTGGGAGCATGAAGATCAAGAGACAGGAGACTGTGATAAATGATTAAGTCTCAAAGCAAAACTAATTTGCGATTATTGTATTTACTTGTACTGTTGCTGATCCATATGGGGGACTTTACCATATAAAACATAAAATTATTACATTTAGGAATTACAAAAATTGCTTCACAGTCTGCATTTTCAAAATGTACAATTGGGTAAGTAGGACGCCACATTAGAAGCAGTAATTATGTTTCAGAATTAATGCCTGGCTGCCCAAAGGATTGTGTTGTGTGTTTCTACCACAGGGACTAGAAAGCCCAGCTCTGTGGTCCTGGTTCACAGGGGCTGTGTCACTGTGTACCCTATGCCGGCTGGAGTGCAACTGGTCTAACGATGAAGCCTTTCCTTTAGTTTCCTCCTGAGCCTGCTGGCCCTCACTTCCCGTCACATAACCAAAGCTCAAAATCCACATCCATGTAATGAGATTTTTTTCTTTAACATGTTAATGAATATATTTCAGTAAGTTACCTTCATTTGCTTAAAATAAGTACATTTACTTGATGAAAACGACTGAAGTTGTAAAATAAGGAACATCACTTATTTCGATTTTGGGCTCATTTCAAATCATAGCCACGTTTAAGTAAATTCAAACTTCACCTTACACTAAAACCCGCTTTTTTTGATCTTTGTAATGCCACCTCGGTGAATCTTCAGTTTCTAAGTCTAAGGATTTTAGCAGCTTAGTTATGACATTCTATATTCTGATATGGATAAACTTTAAAAAACTACCCCTTCCTCTTCCCAATTATCGATTCTTCCCAAATATAGCAGTTACTCTTCTCCAAGTTGAAATCAATCTGTTCCTCCCAATTTCTCCTTTCTCTCAAGATAAAACTATATAAACTATTTCTAGTGATATAGTTATTAATTACTGAAGGCAGTAATCAAATATAAAAGCAGGATAGAGACAAACTTTCTTGTTAAATGGCATTAAATGTACCCATTAACATTGAACTTGAACCCTGCTCAACATTTAAAATGCCTCAAGAGTGCTGGACCAGGAGGGCATATACTGGGGTTGCAGGCTTGATCCCCAGTAGAGGGCGTGCAGGAGGCAGATCAATGATTCTCTCTCATCACTGATGTTTCTATCTCTCCCTCTCCCTTCTCTGAAATCAGTAAAAATATATTTTTTAAATGCCTGTTTTTAAGTTATAAAGATGATCAAGAGTAACAAAAAACACACACAAGGGCAATGCAGAAAAGCAGTAAAATTAAACTTTGTGTTCCCAAACATCCAGTATAACTTGACTGTTCATTTCACAGCAAGTTAAAGCACACCCCAAAAGACATGATTATGATGCATTTCTTCCTCTATGAAACATAAACGTTTATCCATGGTTGTGGATTACTCTGTAATAGACTCGGGTATTCTCACTGAAGGATCCCCTCCGAGGGGGGAAACTGTCTTTAGGGCAAGCAATGAAGAATTTGAAATACAAAAAATATGCTGTGGATGGAATTTTTATTTTTTGAAAAATGTTCTGTCTGGATTTTTTTGGTTTTTGTTTGTACAAATGGTCATGGTTTATTTTAACACAGAAGATAGGGATGTTTTCTTTTTACTTGGTTCATTACAAATTTTATTCTAAGACTCACATGATCAAATTACAATTTAACCTAAGTATCCAAAATATTGTTTTTGTGATAAGGTAATTATACACAGGGATTACCTTTAAGATTGTCTGTGGTGAACGATTTGAAGATTTTTATGTACATTATATATAATAAATGTAGGATGTAGGATTCCAGTGTTGAGTATTTTAACATACAAAAATAAAAGGCATTGCTTCACTTCAGATAGTTTGGAGAATTAACGTCTTTGTCTTGAATGCTCCTTTCAAAAATCATTAGTTGGCACAATGGGTTTTAGGGGGAGGTCAGACCTCAACACGGTTCTCTGGGTAAACTGAATCATTAAAAGAATCATTTAAAGAATTTGCTGATAAGCAGCAAATCCAGTTGCAGATATTGAAACTGTAATTACAACAACCCTTTCATTAAGTCCTGAACACACAGAGTCCTGACTTGATTCCTTAAAGAAATCTGCTTGGAAGAGTCTGATTTGTTACTCGGATGAACACTTAATCCCAAGTACTGTACAAAAGTAGGAAATGAAATATCACCAGACCCCTTTCTTCACACTCCCTACTGTGAGAAACAGAAAAATGCTCTGTGGACTTAGAAATGACAAAACACTGCACAAGTTCCACCTTTGCAGGACAGTCATTTTTCTATCCTAGTTGTGTTCCTTTTGTCACTTCCGTTTCACTCTTCACAGAACTTAAAAATCACTCAATAAATTTATAAAAATGAACTTCAAAAAAAGGGGGGGAAAGATGAAAAAGTCCTGTTAATTAGCAATTTTACAGGTTAAGACCTTAGTAAAATAATCCCATGAGTTCATGCAGGTTTTGTGGCTACGTACTAAGTAGCCCAGATGAGAATGTGTCTACGTGTGTGCTGTGCAGTGCACAGAACATATAAGTGCAGACTGTTGGTATGCCCTCTTTTTAGGTTTTGCTACAATCACAGTATGTGTAAGATTAACAGACAAAATAATTATCCTATTGACGTATTTTTCTAGACATTTTATTTATGTGGTACACTGACACTAGGAACCTATGAAGGAAAGGAACAGAAGTATCTTCTTAAACTGGGCGGTCAAAATATGCTGAGCAATTGGGAGGCATCCAGGCGAAGCTCCATGCATGGTGCGCTTGACACACTGAAGGACGCCAAAAGCATTAACTATCAAATCCTTTCATATAAAAGGCAAAAACAAGAACACAAAAAGCAGCTTCTTGCTATAAAGCAGTAAGATATTGCTAAGAGACTGAGCACCAAAATGGTTCTTTACAAATCCCATCCCTTTTATACTGTAAATAATTTATTATATTCAAGCCTTTCAAAACTATGTGATATCCCAAGACTTAAAGTCAACCTTTTTTTTGTACCAAATTACATTTGCTGCTGCTTTGAAGAGCAAGTTTAAACATTTTTTTTATAAATTATGTAACATAATCATATACAATCCACATATAGAAAAAGGGTTGGTTTATTGTAGTTCAAATACATAAACTGAACATTCAACATCTTAAAATTAAACTTTAGAAACAAAAGTTTAACATTCAAACAGGAGTACAGTTTACAGGGAACACCCAAAAAGGTCATCTGTTGTCTAATCCAGAATATTGATAAAGATCACTTAATGGTGAATGTGTTTAACCAGCAGTTCTATTCTGGCCAACGTATTAGTTATGACCGTGGCGCCATACCTGAGAAGAAATTCCTAAACAAATCTTCTCTTAGGCTAAACAAGACTTGGCCTATAATTCAGAGGGGATAATCAAAGCTCATAAGTGAACAAATAAAACTAAAGTGTTCTTTAGAGACAAAGGTAAAAGTATGTCCATTATAATAATCTTAACCTCTGGAAGATAAGAATTCCATTTTCAGTGTTTTCTCTTTTACCCGCTTTGAAAAACAAAATCAAAACAAACCCCAACCTACGTTTTTTGGGAGTCTGTGGTATTTTTATCTTGCAAGTTCAAACCACAAATGCTCTTATGTCTTGCATGTATAACACTGTTAGAAAGAACGTCACCAAAGTCACTGACTTCCACACCTCATAAAAGGATGATTTTAGCTTCAAGATTTTAGATTTACTAGAGACAGCCTATATTTGAGTATGTATGTCAGTCATGCCACACAAAGAAAAGCATAAATATTTCCACAGTGTTCTCTGTTCAGCGACTGTTCACAAATGCTTCTCCTTCTGTTCGTCAGATGGTTTTGCAATAGTTTGACTAATGCACATACATGTAAAAAACCTGAAAATTGGCTCATGCAAGCATTTTGAAGTAATAGATACCCCCGTGGAAGAGTATGCAGGGTTATTTTGTTGATCGTCGGGTGGGCTCCGACGCTGTGGGAGGGGGCGGAGGGCCCCGGCGGTCCAGGTCATCCACATACGCCACAATCAGTTTCCGCCTCTCCTCTGGCACACAGTCTAGTACTAGATACCGTTTGTCGTTCTGCAAAATTTTTTCTACGTCTTTCAGGTGCTGGTCAGATTCCTGGATTAGTTTTTTGGATCTGAAATAAGAAAAGAAATCCAAGAATTACTGCTGTTCACAGGCCTTTCAGATATGAGCTGGAAATGTCCATCTAGTTCCTAATTGTGTTTCCACTTTTTAAATTTTTTAAGAAAAATTTCACTGCAGTGGTCACCTTTGTAAGTTGCCTCAGCAAAGACTCCAGGGAGTGAAAGGGCCTCAGAAGCTGAATTACCCTCCCACCCCTACTGGTGGTCCCTCCAGACCAGGGCTGAGGGTGGGTGGGTGAATCTTGCCCGTGCTGTACCTGTTCTGTGGATGAACAGAGGACTTCAGTCTGCGGGGCTGCCAATCCCAGCATCTTTCACAAGCTTTCACTTTCACATCTTTCACTAAATTAACTACAAAAATGTAGAAAGAAGTCTTACTTCACATCTAATTTAAAAGCCCAAGCTGATGCAAAACATTAAGGATCCTGATCAAAAAAATCCAATGACAAAGTACCTAAAAACCACACCCTCAGCACTACCTAGCCTCCCATGCACACACCCTTCATTAAATGCTTCAATTTTTTCTCTTAAAGGAAAAGCTGGAGCATGAACCAACAACGGTTTCCTGCACAGACTACTAACCAATGTCAACTTGTTCTCCTGCTGGGGTGGGGTCGACTGGGCATGCTACAGTGAAATCCTGTTTTAAAGTTCCGAGTTTATCATTTAAAAATCTTTATTTAAAACTATCCTGCAAACTGCTTTCCTCTGAGGAAAAAATGTTTTTGCTGAGCTTGGATGATTTCAAGCTTCCAAGTGTTCGGCGACACTGAGTAGTCTTCAGAGGAGGTGAAGACAACTGACAGTGAAGGATTATTTAAAGTTGGGGCACTTCTAAAAAAGCAGTGAAGTAAAAACACAGTCTGTTTAAAAAACTGGATGGGTGGGTAACACAAAATAAGAATTGGCATCTGGGCCCTTTCTTAAAAAAAAAAAAAAGTAAGGTGGAGATGGGTTGGCTGTCTCTGGTCTTTGATAAAAGTTGGCTTCTTCTTATCCTTAGAAGTTAATAATGTCAACATGTGTGTGAATGCAAAGTATGCCTTGGGATTCGAGTAAGAGCTAGTAAAGACAGGAAGGGCTGACATGAAACATTCCAGTGCACACACCTATATGTTATAAATTTGGTCTCTTTCAGAAGCGTCCTAAAGTCGGCTTTGGCAGTGATGTATTTGTCTCTGATGTATTCTTCGAACTCTCTTTGTTTTTTCTGAAAAAAAGAAAGTAAGATTAGAAAGAAAGAAAAGTCCACTAATTACAAAATTAATGTCATTTATAAAACTAAAAACATGTAAGTCACATTGCAAACCAGAAAAATCTGAAGAAAAAGGCGGTAAGGTATTTGTGTTCCTGTAACATTCACTAAAATAGAAAACCTGTCATGTGCATTTTAAGACACAAAGAAAGCAAAATTGCAGAACCATATATTAGTGACAGGTAAAACTTGGGGCTTGCTATATGCTACACTGTGCAGAGGGTTTATGAGGCTATTCCTTTTAATCTTCACAAGAACCTCAAGTGGTAGACAGACACTTTTAAGAAATAAAGAAATGTGTATTTCCTGTAGACTGTATTTATATTTTCAAGTACAAAAACATTAATGTGGTATAATTTATGAATACACCAACCATAACACTCAGAACTTTAGTTATACTGAGCATTTAGCTTTCTAGTAATTGTTATGATAGGTATAAACTTTTGGGGCTAAAAAAAAACACAAAGACTTTATCATCAATTCTAAACAATCAGAAAAGTTAGAAACTGAGACTGGATCTCTCAGCTATCAGTCTACCACTCTAACCCAGCCCCGTATATTTTGTGATCCAAACATCTCGAACACAACCTAGCAGGGTTTGAAAAGGAAGAATATTAGATCTGTGGGTTTCTGGACTCTACTGAAGAAACCAACTAGGAAAGGAGAATGAATGGTGGGAAGAAAATACAAATAAAAGTCCAAGGTATAAAAGGGACTGCAGTAAGCCACACTCTTCTTTCTTTCTTTCTTTTATGTTTATTTAGTGGAACTCCAAGGTGGTTTTTATTAATTTTTTTTTAGAGAAGAGAAGGGAGAGGGAAAGAGAAATAGAAACATCGATGAGAGAGAAACATCATCAATCGGCTGCCTCCTGCATGACCATAGGGGATTTGAGCCCACAATCTGTGCATGTGCCCTGACCAGGAATGGAACCGGTGGCCTCTCAGCTCCTGGGTAGATGCTCAACCGCTGAGCTACATCAGTTGGGCTTACTGATTTTTTTTTCTAAAAACACTTTTCTTGACATTGTTCACTATTTCAGACCCCAACCGAGTTTGTTCCTAAACAGGAGTTAGAGAGCACCACAGCAAGGTTCAGCTTACAAACTTCCCACATCCGCAAATCCTCCATCCGATTTTCAAAAGCACGTAAGAACTAGAGATCACGCTGTAATGGCCTGAAGGATTCCCTCAGGGGGGAAAAAAAAAAAAAAAAAAAAAGAACACCCAAAACCCTATGGCTTTGTTAAATCTCCAAATCCCAAAACAGCTTTAACTACAAGGATTTTTTTTAAAGTTTCCATTGTGCTGGCTTGTTAATATATTTATGCAAGAAAAAAATATGAACTTAAAATTCAAATTTCTCATACACTTAAAAACCTCAGACAAAATCCTCTTACCCTGTCACTGGAGGAGAACTTAATGCACCGAGGGTCTTCCTTGATGATTTTTTTTACTTCTTTCCATGTGGATGTTAAGGTAATCTTTAAAAAGACAAGGGAATAAAAACATAAATACGGCTCACTTTTACTGAGGGTCAGACTGCAGCACGGTGGCACACAGCACTACTCACTGCCCTGCGAGCTCCCAAGCATAACTGGACTAGTCAGGAACAGGGAAGCAGCTTTCATGCCACAAGAGTTATTTTCATGGTCACATTTCCCAAGTGGCCTCAGACAATCACCTGCAAACCCTCTATCTCCAGGCGCAATACCCTAACTTCTGAAGGAACCATTACCCAGAGAGAGGGCAACAGGAGCAAAACCTGGACAGAAGAGTGTAAACACTGCCAAACAAGGAGGCTATGGTGCCAAATTGAAAATGGGGCAAAAGAAGGAATTTATCAAATCAATTATCAGGAAGAAAAAAAAAATTATCAGGAGGGACCAATGATCACACACAGCTAAGGAATTCTGAGCAGCCACAGGACCAGATATGAACTTGAAAACTGCATAAAAAAAAAAAAAAAAAAACTTCTATGAAAACTGCATAGAAGTGTCATAACCCATGAATTCCAGTAATGGATCTAAAGACCATGACATTAAAAATCATAGTTTGGGATTAACAAAGATCTATGCAGATTAGAATAGGAAAATTAACTCTTACTGCAGAAGTTTCATCCAGAAGTTGCCTAAAGTGCTCTCTCTTCTTTTTGGTAAGTGCTTCAATGTGTTCATTAAAAAGCTTCTCTTTCTCCTCTCTCTCCAACAAGGATCCAGACTCCCAGCGGTGATCTTTCCGGAGGGTCCTCCGAGTGTCTGACCAGGACACATCTGAAGAGCGAACCTGAAACAGAGATCTGTATCTAACACCAGACCCACCTGTTCACACTTCAACAAGAAAGGCTCCTTTGTTTAGGAATCATACATTTAAAAAATAGAAACTGATGGTAACATCACCTTAGTAAGTAAGTTACTGAAAATCTGCTTCTTTGGGCCAGAAAACTTACCTCTCAGACCTCACTTAAGCTGTCTAATGTTGGTTTAGAGGTGGAGAAGGAAGAAGAGAAGCTATCTCCCACCAACCCTGGTCTGTAATCACTTTGATAGTACTTAGGTATTCTATTTAACATCTTAACAACTTCTAGTAGAAGAGATGGATGAACAAAATAGGAAATACGTTGTTTTATTGTAGCACCTAGCAGCTCAAGAAAAAAACAACAACAAAAAACACTCAACAGATCTTGAGCTAAAATTTGGACTTATACTGGAAGTGACACTTCCAAGAATAAGCAGGAATTAACTTGGTTAAGAAGACTTGAAAACAGACCACCAGACAGGGCTAGCTGGTTCCCCAACCAGCAGAAAGGTATGCTTCAATGCTGGTAATGGCATTAGCAGTTAAGGCACACTGCTGCCAATACTAAGAAATTTGGAGGCTGAAAAGACAGAAAGGAAAAAAAAATACAAAAAACACTTATTTAACCAACATTTATCAGGCATCTAAATACGTGTCAGGCAAACACTATGCTTGGCACTGGGAATACGAAATAAATAAGATGCTATCACTTTCTTTAACAGGCTCACTCTTTTTAGGGAAGAAAGGCATGGAAGCCAACAACTGCAGCAACATGTAGGGAGTGCTGCAGAAGTCTACGCTGAGCACAGTAATAAAAGCAACAGTAAGATCAGATGTGCCCAGAGGGGCTGGATCAGCCTCAGACCGGTATTTTTGAGTGTGCTCTTGAAGAATGAGGAGGTTTGCCACCATGGGGGGAAATTCGAAAGCACTCTAGGTGGAAGAATGGAATGAGCAATGGCAGGATTTGTTAAATGTAAGTATGGTTCATTAAAGGTTAAGTTCAGCAAGGCTAGAGCCTAATTAGGGGGCAAGAGAGGAAACCAAAGTAGGTAAGGTAATATGGGGGGAGAGGGGGTAGGCAGTCAAGGAATGAACAGTCTTTTATATTATGCTAAGGAGACTGAATTTGAGGAAGACCCTGACCTTCTGCAAACACAGGGAAGAGTCACAAAATCAGATCTGCCTTTTACAAAGATTTCTGTTGTTGTAATCAAGATGAATTGGGGGGAAACAGAAGCAGGGAGAGAAATGAGGAAATGACTCAGACTGTCCAGAGAAGAGACAAAGGAAACTAAAAACTGATCAGCAGAAGTTTTTCAAATACAAAGGGAAGAAATCTGAAGACTCGACAGGAGTGATCTGAAGAGCCCCACTGACAGAAACAGCAGGAAAGATGGCGACAAAGGGGAAAAAAACCAATAGAACAGCAGAGTGGTCTGGGGTATTCTCTGCAGGGACCTCATACTCTACTTATCTCAACAACCCTGGGTAATGCAGAAGTATTTTCAAGAAAGTTCCAGGGTTCCAGGGTATCTCCTGGAGTCAGCACCCCCCACCCAAGTCTTACTTCTCATACCATCTATAGGGGCAATAACTGGTCATCACAATGATTACTCTAAATCATCAACAAAAAGGGTAAATTAGCCTGGTGATATGACCTCAATGGTTGAATCGGGAGGTCACAGTTTGATTCCCAGTCAGGGCACATGCCTGGGTTTCGAGCTCGATCCCCAGTGGGAGGCGTGTAGGGACAGCTGATCAATGATTCTCTCTCATTGTAGATGTTTCTCCCTCTCCCTTCCTCTCTGAAATAAAAAATATATATATTGAAAAAATAATAAAAATAAAGGGTAAATTATGCCCTGGCCAGGATGGCTCAATTGGTTGGAGCCTTGTCCCAAGCAGTGGAAGGTCCTGGGTTCGATTCTCAGTCAGGGCACGCATTCCAGTTGTGGGTTCCACCCCTGATCTGGGTATGTACACGAGGCAACTGATCAATGTCTATCTCTTTTTCTCTCTCTTTCTCCCTCCTTCTCTAAAACTTAAAAAAAAATTTTTTTAAGAGGTAAATTCTGTTCAGCACACTTGTTTCTTACTATGGCCTGTAAGTGTGACTTCAAGATGACTTATCAAGACCAATAAAAATAAAGCTTTGACACTAAAAGATTTTGAATTTTCATATAAATAAATGATCTCACTTCTGAAAATGTTAAATACTAGGGTTTGCCTGTTCCAACAGGGCTAATACCAAGTACTCAATTTTAAAACAGTTTATAAATAAGTTACCAAATTGTATCCATCACAGTCAATTTAAAGAATATTAAAATGCTCACTATGAGGTAATGTAATGGATTTCTAACATCCAGTACTTTACAGCAAAAATAGTGAAAGAGCAATAAATACCATGTCAGACAGAAGTGCCTTGAAGTTCTGGATAGCTTCTTCCCGTTTGTGCTGCTCTCTCTCTCGATCTATTTCTTTCGTTTGTTCGGACCGAGCCTTCTGAACCTCTCTTTCCCGTTCCCTAAGGCTAGCCTCAATGCGGGCTTGCCTTTCAAGCTCCTTTTCTTTTTCTGAGTCTAAATTCTGTAAAAGTGAAATTACATTATTCTTTTTATCACCTGTATCAAAATGTTTCCACAAAATAAGTTTTTCAAATACAAAATTTTAAACCTACCAAGAATACTGTATATCTAAACACTGTACCCCATTTCCAAATCAACCACTAGATTCTTATATTAAGAATATCAACAAGAAAAATGCCAAACCCCCAAACAGCAGCAAATACCATTATAATGCAATTAAGGATTTTATTATTCCACTAGTGGCCCAGTGCACAAAATTCGTGCACATTAAAAGGGGATTAATTAGAGGAAATAATTTAATATTGCTATTTGCCCTTTCTCTATAATAGATGTGTCAGAGATGAAAGAAAATTAGTAAAATGTATATGAAAACCTTCCTCCTGTCAGTCTGGGGCACACCACAGGACCCAGAGTCAAGTCCCCGCCCACCCACGTGTGCCTCAAAATTGCACGAGACCCAGACCTGGCCGGGCGCGCCCCCACCCCCCCAACATTGGGCTAGATCCAGACCCAGCTGGTCCCACCCTTGTCAAGCCCCGCCGAGTGGGGTGGGAGGAGGGACGCAGCCTCAGGTCCCCCTGGCCCAGTGCCAGGGCAGGGGGCATGGCCTGAGGTCCCCCTGGCCTGTCACTGGGGTTGGGGGAGCAGCCTGAGGTACCCCAGCCCAGCACCGGGGCAGGGGGGCGCACCTTGAAGTCCCCCATCAAGCCCCGCTGGGAGGGGGAAGCAGCCTTAGGTCCCCTGGCCCAGTGCAGGGGCGGGGTGTGTGGCCTGAGGTCCCTGCTGATTGCTTGTTAAGGCTCATTACAGGAACTCAGTCTCCACTGCAGGTACACCCATCTTTGTGGCAGGGTGACAGTCGATTTGCATATTCCCTCTTTATTATAGAGGATGGTTAAAGGACAAGCAGCCCAATGGTTACCTTGGCTATTTTTTCAATATACTGTTTGAAAAGGTCTTCTCTCATTGATGAACTGTCCACTGCTTTGTATCGTGGATCGCTTTCTACTTTGTCTTTTACTTTGCTCCATCGAGACTGACTGTCCAGGTGATGATTAGATAATAACTCAAAGAAATCTGATTTAATCTACATTTCAAAACAAGATGAAGGAAAAAAATGAGAAATTCCTCATATCTAAATTTTACAACTAAAAAGAAAAAGTTCATTTACCTTAAAAATAAGACTAACTTTTTAAATGCACTTACTCAGGATACAGTAAGTTTTAGTAAAAGAGGATATCAGAATTACTCTTTCATGAAATATAAAAATCAACACACATATAGGCTATCATTTTAAATATACCAAATTCAAGATAAATCATGTTCTCTAATAAAATTATACAAATACAGAGAAAAACTTTTTATGTTTTTTATAATATTTGATCTCAGAACTGCTATATTTCATAAGGAATGTGAATTTGAATTTACTTTTAGCAAAGAATCAGCTTATAAACTATAGTAAAATACTTTAACATAAAGCTGGTAAGAATGCTTTATTTTAAAAAGTAGATGAATAAAATTTTTGTTTGTTAAAACTAATAGAAGGATTTAGAAACAGTTGAGCACAAATAGCAAGTCTTATTTATTACAAACCTGAAACTATCAAATATCTAAAAACAAAAAAATAAGTTCAACTTTTATGTTTTTTTAAAAAAAGGCAAGGTATTTTTTAACCTTATACACAAGAAAATTATAGAATTTCTATGTTGGTCATAATTAATTAATCATTACTGAAAAAACACTGCATTCAGATTTTCTGTACTTTTTAGCCATTAAACATGTATGCCTTCACCATTATACAACTCAGAATATGTGTCAACAAAGTAACATACTTAACAATTGAAGTTCCAAGTTAATAATATTATATCAAAGGGATTATAGTATCAAAATATGCAATACTTAGAAACCCTATCTCAAACTGTATTTATATGTTTATATATATATTAAATAGGGAAAGAAAGAGGTAATGAGGCATTTATTTTATGATCCTTTGAGGATCTGTTTAAAAATTAGGCTCATTTAAATTATTTTGTGCTCCTTCCAGGAAAGATATCAAGATAGCTGAAGTCCTTTCAGCAGAGGATTTTGACCAGGTCAAGAACCTCTTCTCCTCATAGAGATTCAGCATGCTGCCTTCCCTCCTGACCAAGGGAATGATAAATTAGGAATGGAATCAGAATTTTAAATGTGTGGGCACAAAATAAATAATCATTCTTTCTGCCTATTCCAACCCTCTTATTTCCTCCTATAATCTCATTTTTCCTATTAAAGAACTGAAAGGGAGGTTTATGTCCTTTCTGGAAAACACCTGTAAGATTATAAGAAACCGTTTCTACATTAGAGAATTTTAAAAAAGACAAGAACTAATCAGCTGTGGACTTCAGCAGTGGCTCTTGGCTTTGTTTGGATCATAAACCCAGCATTTGCAGACAGTGATAAAGAAACCACTGATGCAGTGATATAACATAAATTTACTGTTCATCTTGTCTACTTTGTATCTGAGATGATAAACACCAAATTCCTATATGCACGTTATAACTAGAAGGCAAAATTTATAAAATTCATGCTAAATAAAGACATGCACGCGGTAGCAAACAGGAATCTTTCTAAGCCACAGGAATTTACATGAACTTAAAATCATTTTCAAAAATTAAAAACAAAGCCTATAAAGTCAAAATCATCAAAGTTTTTTAAATGTGTGATATATAGCCAAAGTAAACTTTAACTAAAACATTATTTCCAAATATGAAAGTGCCTTCCATCTAAGCTGTTTAATAGGGGAAAATAGTCTCTTTAGCCTTACGATGTACTGTAATAAAAATATTTAAATTCTTCAGCAGGAAATTTGAAATAGAAAAGAGAGAAAATGCCAATTTCATAAAAAGACTTAACTCCATTATGTATAACTTCAAATGTGTTGTTCCAAAAAGTAAATTATTTGAATCACAATTTTATAAAAATTGGCTACAGTAATAAATAAATTATAATAAACAAAAATGTGAGGGTAGCTACTGAGGCGGGGGAGCGCACCTAATAAAAATAGAGTTTGGGGGCATTTTTTAATAAAATTGAAGATTACCAGTAAAGGCTACATGAAAATAATTGTAATCTTTAGCTTGAAAATGCCTACTGAAGGAAAACACAGTATTTCACCAAAAGTCAATGTCCTTCACAGGCTTTTGGCTCAACCTTTAAATTTTTACTATGCAGCTACTGATTCGATTAGAGCAGTGGTCGGCAAACTGCGGCTCGCGAGCCGCGGTTTGCTGCTCTGTTGACTAATGAGTTTGCAGACCACTGGATTAGAGAATCCAAAGAACAAAGAAAAATTCCAACATATCAGCATGATACTGGTACTGATCTTACTCTTCAATTACACGGTTAAAATGTGATTTTAAAAAACTGCATAAACAATATACTTTATAAGAATCTACAGTGAAAGTCATAAAGAATGTGATAAAACGTCATTAACCAACCACTTCTCAGAATGTGAATTTAATAATACTATATTTAAACCCTTACTTTAAAGATTTCTGCTTTCATGGCCTAGTGAGTAATTGATTATGCATTCTTTAAGCTAGCTGAGAAAGTTTTACTTTATTTTAAAATTTAGTAATGGTACAGAACCAAACCTATAATTTAAAGAATTAAAATTTTACAACCAGAAGAAAATAGAGCTGAATATATTAGGGTTATTTAGAAGTAATGTCTATTTAATTTCTTATTTTAATTAACACATTCTGGGCACAACTGTCACTACTTTATAAGGAAAAAGACTAAAAAAATGTCAAGTACCAGAACTGTAGGAGGCTAAAGTCACCACACAGAGAGATCCCAATTCTTTCCTCACTAGAGAATCTCATAATACTTTGCGTATCAGTGACTGACAGCTGTCAGACTGAACTGATTGACAGGTCGCACAGCAAAAAACTGTAAAGTCTAACCACTTGTTATAAAACAGAATACATAAAATAGTTACATAAAAAAGTGTTTAGGGAAAAATATTAGTTACAAATGCAGAGGGAAAACATTCAGTTTGTATAAAAGCAATCATATAAATCATACAATATCAATCATCTATTTACTTGATTTTCCTTAATCAAATAAGCTATAACTAAAAATCAAAAGTAGCAAACCATTAACATGTTTCTAACACAACACATAAAATGTTTAAAATGTTTAATTAGAATCCAATTTTGCAGATTTTCTCTGCAAAGCATAATCGCTTTACAAAAAAATATTAATACTGAAATAATTTTGGAAAAATATACTTTTGAAACCAAATAAATCAGGAAATTTCAGATTATTTCTGAAAAAAAGTTATTTCATCTAATACCATTGCTATTTTCAATGAAAGAGACTTCTTCCCAACCAGAGTGGTATTACCTCCCTAACAACATTGAATAGAATTTGTAGTATTTTAACTTCCTGGAACAAGAAGCAATTCTAAAGGTCAAGAATGATTAGGCTTCAGAGGTTTTTCCTCCATGCACAAAGCATATAGGGACACTAAGGGCAGTGGCTGCTTGTTTTGATGGCTCACACACCACTGGTGCCATCTCCCTACCCGTCGGCCTCCCCAGTGGTGAGCTCCTCTCCACTCCCGACACTGCTATCAAATGACATTTGAAATTCATTAATCTTTAATAGCTGACCTTTAATTCTGATAAGCAATAATTTATATGTAAGACATGTTTACTAAAAGATTAGAAAGTCTCTAAAATGCTTTTAGAGGGCAAAAAAAGATGAAGAAGGCTCTGAAACTTAAATGTTACCACCTATAAAGAATCTTGGAATCTTAGCAGGCACTTAGCTGGCCAGTGAACAGATAAGCCTAACAACCAGTTCTGGGTTTACCGGGCATCTCAGTATTAATAAAATTTAAAGCAACCCTTTGTAGTTTAGTGAAGCTACTAAAATAAGCATTATGGAAAGTGATAGAATCTACACATATAAACAATGATCAAAGTCAATTTAAAAGGCTAACCAGTAAATGTGGGTCCTATTACTACTTATGCTCATGAATGAGACAAGAAACACAGCACCAGCTTAGTCCCTCCCTATTCGCACTCCCATCAATCACACCACTGGAACGAAAACCATCTTACCTTCTCACCTCTGGTCTTCGAATCTTCTTTCTCTTTTTTTCTTGCAGCTGCCACAAATTCATTAAACAAGGCTTCTCGATCTTTCATCTTTTCAATTGCTTTGAATCTTGAATCTTTAGCATGCTTGGCTGCAAATTCACTAAAAGTTGCTCTGTAACAAAATGGCAAGTGTGCTAACTTTGACAGAGCTATTTCTGCTTGTAGAAAGGTATAGAAGAAGATACCATTTTTCCAGCAAGAACGTGTGCCAAAGAGACACTAAATCCCAATATCTGCTTGAACACTGAACAATGAGCTACAAAGGCATACAAAGGGCTAAAGGGTGAAAATGTGGTTGGTTAGAGATCTGTTTACTATCAGAATGGTGGTAGGAAGATCCACACAGAGAGAGCAAAGAATGTGTGGGCTTCAAGAGACTTAACCTAGTTAAGGGGAGGCCGAGTCCTGCTTCTAGCCATGATGGAATACCTTTTATTGAATTAGCTCTTCTTCCATAAGCAACTATAAAACAGGACAAAATACACAAGGCAACTGATTTCACGCAATGGACAACAGGTAGAATAAAGCTGAGGTAAGCCCCATTGCCCTCTGCCTTGGGTCAATTTCCAAGGTACTAAGAGCTAGTGTTCAAGCAGAGTACAATGGTCCCAATAAGCTAGAAACAGCAAAGATCAGAGTTTGGGTGCTAAATGCCAGAGAAAGAAGCCACGGAGAGGGTACCCCAAAAAAACATCACATAGGATTCCCCATGAGTCCCCAGCCAAGGCCAAGCTGTACATAGCAGAAAAAGACCACTCCTGTACCAAGCTGCTACGTGGTTAAGAGCAAAAGAGAGAGGCTAGAGACTGAGAAGTGTGTGTGCTCGCTCTCACGCTCTCTCTCTCGCTCCCCCCGCCCACCCGCCCCCTCTAAAAAAAAATTCACAAGGGAGACAAAGTTGGAAGGCTATTTTTCAGTTTCTGAGATACACACTAACGAAGCATAAAATCAAACCTAAAATTTCTGTGATGCGCCAATAATTGAACTGCCTGCTAAAACAAGAATTCATACTCTTCAGAGAAAAACAACACACTCGAGCCTCTACCCGTTATTCACAATTTCCAATATTCAATTAAAAATCACTAAACAACCCCCGCTGGTTTGGCTCAGTTGATTGAAGCGTCGTCCTGTACACCAAAAGGTTGCAGGTTTGATTCCCAGTTGAGGCTTATACAGTAGGTAACAGATCAATGTTTCTTTTCCCCCTCCTCTGTCCCCACCCCCATTCCTCTTCCCCTCTCTCTAAACTCACTAAACATATCCTCAAGTGAAGATTAAATAAAAAATAAAAAAATGACTAAACATACATGTTTCTTTGTACGTGATCCATAGAAAAAAAAACTTAAAAGCCAATAGACGCCAAACCCAAGATACCCAAGTGTTTTAGACAGACAAACTAATTATACTGAAAGAATTAAAAGGAGGTTCAAAGAGTTGAAAACATGGTCAATGAACAAATAGGGAGTCTGAGCAGAGATATGGAAAATATAAAAAAGAAACTGACAGGAAAAGTTAACTTGATGGGCTTAACATGAGAATGGAGATAATAGTAAATAACTAGAAGTTAGAGCAGTAAAAATGATCTCATCAGAAGAGGATAGTATAGAAAAAATATTGGAGGGAGGGGGAGAACAGTCTCAGAAGCATGTGAGATAATAACACTTTGATATATGTATAATTAAAATCTTAAAAGAGAATAAGTGATCAGGGCAGAAAAAATACTGACCAAGACTTCCCAAATCTAATGAAAACCAAAAATGGATTGATCCAAAAAGCTAAGCAAACACCAAGCAGGCTAAATGCAAAGATGAAGTGAATGAGCGCTAATGAAGGTAGGTATAAAAAATAAGTTTCTTCATGATAAAAAGTATTTTCAAAGCTTTCATGTATTTGGATATATTTTAGTATTTGAAGCTTTTACCTTATATAAGAATTTGCTCTTATAATAAACATTCCCATATTCAGAATGTTTTTAGAGGGGGGAAAATAAAGCAAATTAAACAAAGATTATAGACTTTAATTATAAAGAAAAAACTGGCTGGTTAACTTCAGAATCTAAAACATCAACGGAAGATTTACCACTCAGAGCTAACATTTGCTATTTTTAAGCATTGCTAACCAAAGTCAGATTCTGATAATCTTTTATATGGAACTGATATGACAATATATAATGTCATTAATTCAACATATTTAACAAAAGAATGTATTATAAACCTGGTTTAAACAATGGATACATGACCATAATGAAATACTAAGGTAAAATAAAAGTGTATCCCAGAAAAGGAACAGCGTGTAGTCCGTCAAATATATTTTTCTCTTCATGATAAATCAAGCATCTTGCTTTATAATTTTAGAAAAAGCATTACTATGATTAAAGAATAAACCTTTTTAAATATGTAAAATTAACATGAAAAATGAAAACTCAATTATTTTACACTTATTTACATTGCTTATTAAGTAAAATAATACGTTTTACCAGAATAGACTTAGAGTTTTTGGTTTTTTGTGGGGTTTTTGAGGAGGAGAGGGGTGGAGTGGTTGGTGGTAAGGGGTTGGGAAAATTACAGTGATCAAGAGGTGACCTGAAATCTCTATTTATAAAGACAAGAGACACAGAAGAGATAGGCACTAAAGTTAAGTAATTTTCCCGTCATTCCTTCCCTTGGAACAAACTCCAGTGCTTTGTATCTACAGACTCTACTAAAGATTCTGTGGTACTAGTCTTTTTTCCAAATCAAAGAGAAATTTAGGTCAGTGGACAATATTCCTCATTTTCTGCTACTTCATCAAAATTGGTCCTAATCTTTGTGCTAGCATTAAATGTAATGATATAGCAATATAGCACAATTAGCCAAGTGCTAAAATTTCTAGTTATGTGCCTAATGGCTTTATTTTCTGAAGGTTAATTCCGATCAATAACAATTCTATCTGCTCCAAAAGAACATCAGGAGGGTACTGAGATAAAGCAAGACTTCATTCGTCAAACCCACAAAAGGAAAACATGTTTGGAGTCTCAATTATTCCCAGGATCCATAAAGGGTTTTAATAAACAGTTATGTTTTGCTGAATCATTTGAAAATAAGCTAGATTCTGCGGGACTCAGTCTATAAATATTTCAGCATGCATCTCGAGTAAATACTTTTGCTCCCTAACCACAATACTCGAGAAAATTACTAATTCTCTAAAATTATCCTGTAGTAACAGTTCATGTTCAAATTTCCTCAACTGCCTCCAAAAATGTTCTTTACAACCCAGTCTCAACTACTGTGAGCCACGAACTCACCCTTTGGATTAAGAAAAAGCCGGAGCCCCACTGGAGAGTCTGAAGCTCTACCACCCCTGAAGAGTACTGCATGCTTCATAACCACAAC
Source organism: Corynorhinus townsendii (assembly GCA_026230045.1). Classification (NCBI taxonomy): domain Eukaryota; kingdom Metazoa; phylum Chordata; class Mammalia; order Chiroptera; family Vespertilionidae; genus Corynorhinus; species Corynorhinus townsendii. The sequence continues at coordinate 147,880,750 of JAPDVU010000006.1, read as the reverse complement.
TCCTCTACTGGCTTTATTTTCTGACATTTGTATTAATGCCACAGGAGTGTTCTCTTCATATTTCAAGTATAAAATTGTAATCCCAAGTGTACTTTCTCAAACAACACAACTCCGCTGACAAAAATAACTTTAAACAAGATGAACTTTTATAAAAAGTGCCACTTACATATAAGCACAACCAACAGACTCAAGACACTGGGGGCAGGGGACGAGGGCAAGTACTGGGGGGTAGGGAAGGCTGGGGGAAGGTCAGTGAGGGGAAAAAAAAAAAGAGAGACATATATACTACTATTTGTAATACCTTAAACAATAAAATTAAAATAAATAAATAAATGAATGAATGAAATTAGAAGGGGAAAAAAAGTGCCATTTAACTGAGACTCCCTGAATCTGCCTTAGAGTTTTAGAAATGCTCCATGTTCTGAAGTGTTCACACCACCTACCACCACATCTAAGGCATAAATAAGAAAGTAAGTGTCCCTGCCTGGATTCTTTGGTGTAACACTGGAATCTAGTTGAAATCCCACATTTACTTGGGCAAGTTACCTAACTTGCTTATGTCTTACTTTCCTTATCTGTAAAATAGGTATGATATGGGTACCTAAATCATATTGGTTGTTTTAAAGATTGAATGAGATAATATGTGTGTGTTGTGTGTATACTTATATACACACACAAGCACTTTATACATATACATACACACACACACGTATCTTTAAGCACATAAAAAATAACCAATACTTGATGCTATTATAATGCTAGGGACATAAGTTTAAAATGTCTCGTTTTCTTCAGCCCATTATATATATTCAATACATATTAACAATTAGTTGAAGACATAGGACAAAACCATAATCTAGATACTTAGAAAACTGAAAGGTCCCTTCACCACTTCAATCAAAATAATGTCCCTGTTCTGCAATTTATTGTATGTAAAACTAAGAAGACAGGGACATCTTTTCTATGATTTACCAGTTTTTATAGAAGAAAACTTGTTCCCACAGGAAAACATGTAAAACAAAAGTGCCCTTCTGAAAAACAATGCCTCTCAGAGCGCTCCAGGGATTCCTCAAGGAAATACGTTAGGAATGAACATTGAAAGACAGAAACCAATGATCAAATAAGCTTTCCAAATCTCCAAAAGACCATTTATATATTTAAATTTTTTTAGCTGATCTTAAGAGAAAACACACATATTTTGATAGTTGACAGTAATGAACCACATACCTTGGATTAAATTTTGCTTCTTCCATCATTTTTTTGAAATCCTCCTTGGCTTGCATTATTTTGTTTTTCTTTTCCCTGCGTTCTTCCTCCGCCCTGGTCTTTACATACTGATCAAAAACCTATCAAAAAAATAAACCAATTTGACAAGTTAGTCTTTCATATAGGTAATTTAACTACCAAACTATGGAATCTATTTTAAAAAACCAACACACTAAGTCCCTATCTAGGTCCAATCTATAATAAGAAAATATAGGTGACTCAAGTATATGCAGATTATCCCTAGCAAATCTCATTTTAAAGCTTCAGCTGACATGACAGTACTACAGAAGCATACAGCCCTCTGCTTAGGCTTCCAGAATAGAAAAAAGTTAAAAGCCCCTTTAATCTTAATTTTCCCTGATTACAAATTGAATACATGTTTATTAAAAAATTTCAAGCAATTTAGAAATGTTTAAGAGAAATAACAATCCTCACAAGTTTAATTTTACTTCTGTGCTTCTCTTTAAGATATAATTTTCACCAAAATAACCATGCCTTACAAATCTATTGTATAATATTTTCCCCCACTTAATAATGTATAGTCAAGTATAAACTGAATATACACATCTATTTCCTGCCTTGGACAAATACTAATAAAATGACAGTAGAGGAATTCCTTTTTTAAAGTCATAAGAACAGGAAAATGGAAAAACTGTGGAAGATGAAAAGATGGACAAGTGGCAAAGAATTTGGCAGACAGAAGAAAGCGGACCCTAAACCAGCAGTCAAGAAAACAAAGGAATTAATGAAAAACAATCTCTTAAAGACCAAGAATTTACCAACTTTGATTAAAATCACTAGATACTCAAAAGAAAAACAGGAAATGTTTTTTTTTAAGTTCTTAGCTTATTAATCCTCTCGTGAAAAAAGTACACAATCACCACAGATAAAGCCACTGAATAATCTTTGCTCCTTCTTGTCCCATCTCCAGCTCACTTTTGCAGCACCAACATTGGCCTTTGCTGTCCCCCCCGACTTCATTCTGTTCTTGCATTACTTTCTGTTTTCCTGAGTTTTTCTTCTCATACAGTCCACGTCTTACAAGTCTATGTTTGGGTTCATTTTTCTTTGCATAATTCAAGGAATCATAAATCATGACAAAGCCAGTTGTCTTGCCACCACCAAAATGGGTTCTAAATGCACACACATAGATGACATCTGGTGTGTTCTTACACATTTTGGCTAGTTTCTCTTGGATTTCTGTCTTGGGTACCTTTATCTTCCCCAGGTGAAGGATGTCAATGGCCATTTGTTACTGCTGAAGTAATCTGTCATGCATGAACTTCTTGGTTCAGATACTTACTCTGTCATTCATGATGAGGCCAATCTTCAAGCAGCCAGGGAGGAAAAAGGAACTTTTTTTTTTTTAAAGAGAATCCTCAACAGCTCAGGAATTAGTGGTACCAGACACACATGGAAGTGAGAGTGGGGGTACCGCCACAACAAGGCTATTTAGGAGGTGGTACAATCACTAGGTTCCCCCCACTCACCAAGTTTACATTATCTGGGGGCACTGCCACTACTGAACTTCAGTAAAAGGCAAGTGCTTATTACCTAAGGCAAGTGCTTAATCCTAGGGCAGTGGCTGGCAAACTGCAGCTCGCGAGCCATCGCGGTTTGCCACTCTGTTGACTAGAGTTTGCCGACTGCTGTCCTAGGGCAATATAATCAAAAGAAATCTACCCCCGCCCCCTGCCCTTCTCCCTCCCTCCCACTCTACCTAAAATCAATGGAAAAATATCCTCAAGGTGAGGATTAACTAAAAAAAAATCCAGTCAAAAGAAGGAAGCATTTCCCTGAGTTCTGTGAGTTTTATGGCAAATTAATAAACCTGAAGAAAGGGTCACGGGAACCCCTGAAATGCAGCCAAGATAAAGAGACCTATTACTTGCGACTGGAGTCTTGTAGGACTGAGACCTTAATCTGTGAGAGCTGATGCTAACTCCTCGTAGACAGTGTCAGAATTCAATTTAATTGCAGGACACCACGTTGGTGCTGGAGAACTGGCTGGTTCAGGGGAAAAATGTACACATTTGATGTCCAAGTATTCAGTGTATGGGGGAATAGTTTTCCCTTTTCAATAGATCTCCATTATTTGATTCTTACATCAATATAATACAATTTATAATTTGATACTGATTCAGTAAACAGTGGCCTAGATGGACAGTTGACAATCATGAGTAATTATGCTGGTAATGTATTACAATACTGTAACACTGTCAGTGTTACAGTATTGTAATACATTACCAGCATAACATTATGCTCTGAACATTATGCACTGTATGAAAATACTTTTATTTTAAATTTTGAAATGTTAGCATAACTTCTCCCTAAACCAGAGCTTAACATCCTGTACAGAAATGGTCTGATTATTTTCTAAAAATGTCACACATTTTAATCTGACAAAACAAAACTGTGCCTGATCAAGGTGGGGGGAAATGGATGGAAAGACACTTTGCTTGGGGTGGATGGGCGCATGATGCAGTGTGCAGATAAAAGGACAAAACTGAGAGATGTAATTTTACATTGAAGAATTGTTAATGAAATTGTTAGGTTTTTCAAATCAAAGCACAAATTTGAGATATGAAGTTATCACATGCAAGTATGTAATCTAGCACTTAATTGGCTACCCCTTGATTTAATACTCCCAAGAGAATATTTCACACAAAAGAACTGAAAAAAATATATATTAAATTCAAATGTTAACTTCTTCTTTCTCTCATTTCTTACATTCCAGTTGTAAGAAAAGAATTCTAAAAAGAGTTTTTATTTAAAAGAGAATAGTGCTTGCCCTGGCCAGGTGGCTCAGCTGGTGGAAGCGCCATTCCATGCACTGAAAAGATCGTGGGTTTGATTCACAGTCAGGGCACATGCCTGGGTTGTGGATTCCATCTCCACCAGGGCGCATGCAGGAGACAACTAATCAGTGTTTCTCTCTCACATCCAAGCTTCTCTGTTTCTCTCTCCCTTCCTCTCTCTCTAGAATTGATAAGAATATATCCTTGAGTGAGGAGTAAAAAAAAAATAAAATAATGCTTAATACTTTTTCTCTTCTTAAGTATAACTCCAGTAAAGAGGTAACACCATCAACTTACAAAATATTTCCAAACATGAGAATATGTACTTGTAATTTCACTCACTCGGAAACTCCAACACTCAGTGCTATAGTCTTAAGTCATAAAAATTTTGAAGTTTTCAAGGATATTTGGGTTAAGCATTGTTCTAGGAACTACATTTAGAGCAGTGCACAAGACCACATTCCTCCTCTCACAAAATTTATATTCCGCAGAAGCAAGACAGATGACAATTTTAAGACAATAAGAGCTATAAATGCTATGATGATAGTAAAGAAGGCAAGGAGATAGGTTGATCAGAAGGTATTTGGATAATACCTGCATGAAAAATCTGGAGTAAAAAATTCCCAGGCAGAGGGAATAGAAAGTACCAGAATGTACCTGACTGGCTTGTTCAAGGCATATCAAGGCCAATGTGGCTAGAATGGATAAATTTAAGAAAAGAACTTCAAGAAGTGTGCAGGCATAAGTATATGTAGAAGCTTATAGGCCATGATAAAGTTTCATTTTATCCTAAAAAAAATGGATTTTAAGCAAAACAATACTGCCTTAACTTCAAAAGTAGTCTGGCTTCTGTGTGGAAAAAAACTTGACTTTGGAGGAGCAAAAATGGAAGGCAGCAAGGAGCTCAATAAGGGGTTACACAGATAATGAAAGATGACCATGGTGGTGGCTTGGATTAGGGTACTAGTGAGTTGGAGTTAGATGCGTTTATGGAGGTAGATTTGCTGATAGACTTGAAATGTACATTGGGTATCAAGTAAAGAATTAAGGTTGATTTACAAATTTAAGAATTAAGGTTTTGATAGGGCCATAACTCAGGTGGGAATGAGACCATCACACTAATCGATTGTATTTTTGTTTTGTTTAGTTTTTTTAAAGACAACTGTGCTTGAAATGCAGATGATGCAAATATATTTAGAAAGCCATGTCCACTACAAGCACTAAAATATGTCTGGCACACTGTAAATTTCCTCTTTTCATAAAAAGTGTGCAACTAGGAGAAACCAAGATAGCAGCATAGGTAAACACCTAAACTGCTGCCTCGCAAAACTATTTCAAAACTACAACTAAAAGACAAAACAAACACCATCCAGAACCACAGGAAGACTGGCTGAGTGGAAATTCTACAACTAGAAGAAAAGAGAAAAGCACACTGAGACTCAGAGGAACTGCGGAAAACAGCGGTACCGAGGCGCGCGCGTGGAGAGGGCAGGCAACTGAATAGGCGGCTGGCTTTCTCAAGCGGGAGGGAGACAAAAGCTCCCAAATGCACCAAACTCCAGTTCCAGGCGAGACTCTGGGGACCCAGACTCATTCGGGGAGAAACTGGACTGTCTGGCAGCGGGTGGAACTCGAGGGCGGCTTTCTTTCAGAGGTGCTTGCAGCGATTACCACGGGACACTGAGACACAGGGGCCTATTAGGGCAGGGCTTACGGGAAACCAATGCTGTCTCCTCCGCCCTGAGAATCCGCCCCATCCAAGCTGAGCACAGAGGCTTTTGCAAGTCTTGTCTCATAAGGGTGTCTCCAGCACAGAAGTTCTCCCAGCGTAGACACAGCTGATCCTCACAGCCAATTGGCCTGGAAGTCAATTCCTCCCAGTGATAACAACAACAATCAAGGCTTAACTACAACAAGACTGTGCACACAACCCACAAAGGGGTACACCAAGAGTGTCCACCTCAGGTAACTGGGGAGGCTGTTCCACTGGGCCCTATAGGACACCTAGCACACAAAGCTACTCTACCAACTCAGGGAAGCAGCGAAAATGCAGAGACAAAGAAACAGGTCACAAATGAAAGAAATGGAAGAAAGCAAATGACTGGATGTAGAGTTCAAAACCATGGTTATAAGGTTTTTCAAGAATTTTCTAGAAAAGGCTGATAAATTTAGTGAGAACCTTGAGGATATGAAAAAGGACCAACTAAAAATTAAGCATACTCTGACTGAAATAAAAAATATTATACAGAGACCTAGCAGCAGACAAGAGGATCGCAAGAATCAAGTCAAAGATTTGAAATACAAAGAAGCAAAAAACACCCAACCGTAAAAGCAAAAAGCAAAAAGAATCCAAAAATATGAAGATAGTGTAAGGAGCCTCTGGAACAACTTCAAGCATACCAACATCAGAATTATGGGGGTGCCAGAAGAAGAGAGTGAGCAAGATACTGAAAACCTATTTGAAGAAATAATGACTGAAAACTTCCCCCACCTAGTGAAAGAAATAGACTTACAAGTCCAGGAAGTGCAGAGAACCCCAAACAAAAGGAATCCAAAGAGGACCACACCAAGAAACATCATAATTAAAATGCCAAGAGCAAAAGACAAAGAGAGAATATTAAAAGCAGCAAGAGAAAAACAGTTAGTTACCTACAAGGGAGCATCCATACGCCTGTCACCTGATTTCTCAACAGAAACTATGCAGGCCAGACGGGAGTGGCAAGAAATATTCAAAGTGATGAATAGCAAGAACCTACAACCAAGATTACTCTACCCAACAAAGCTATCATTCAGAATTGAAGGGCAGATAAAGAGCTTCACAGATAAGAAAAAGCTAAAGGAGTTCATCACCACCAAACCAGGATTACATGAAATGCTGAAAGGTATTCTTTAAGAAGAGGAAGAAGAAGAAAAAGATAAAGATAAAAATTATGAACAACAAATACATATCTATCAACAAGTGAATCTAAAAATCAAATCTGATGAACAGAATAAACTGGTGAATATAATAGAATCAGGGGCATAGAAAGGGAGTGGACTGACAATTTCTTGGGGGGAAAAGGGTTGTGGGGGGGTGCAGGAAGAGACTGGACAAAAATCGTACACTTATGGATGAGGACAGTGGGGGGAGGGTAAGGGCAGAGGGTGGGTGGGAACCAGGTGGAGGGGAGCTATGGGGGAAAAAAGAGGAACAATTGTAATATTCTGAACAATAAAGATTTATTAAATTTTTTTAAAAAGTCTACAACTAGACCTACATGCAGAATGATACAAAATGTGTATAGAATTATTCCAACCATTAAGTTATAAATATGAAAGATGGCACTACTGTTACCAAATGAAATCTTGTAGCTCAACAGCACTTACAGCCAGTGGTTCAATATACTCACCACTTTAGAGAGATCAGTGTTGGGGTAATCCAGGTAATTCAGAAATTATAAAAATTGAAAGTATGCAATACTTTAGAGGAAGAAGCAATCACCCTGAGATGATATGTGTTACTGAATCATCACGGGATTAAATGGCAATGAAGCGTCCATTTTAAGAGATGCCACTCAGATGTGAACTTGATGTGTATAGTGTGTGTAAGACATAAACATGCCTCCAAGTATTTTCTGTTCAGAAGACACACACGCGCACGCATGCGTATTGGTACATTTCAGCCAGGAAGGCTATAAACCAGTGTTCAATGCTGATCCTGCCTGTTAGGTAGAACTTTCTAAGTGGTCATTTTTTCCCTTTTCTTCATCTATAGTTTGCTATTTTTCTACTCCAAATTTGCAACATTTAGCTAATAAATTAATAAATGCATTTGAAATGAATTCTGAAACCTTCTTAGCTATAATCTCAGTTTGTATGAGGCATAAGGATAAAATGTTCATGAGGCAATAGCTACATCCATTAGGGCAAAAATATCCAACTACTTCTGAGGTAGAAATGTCCACACAGAGAAAGGATGACTGTGTTCTAAGATATGAGACTGTGTTTTTTTAAAGCACTGTGTTAGGAAAAGGAAAAAGATACATTATTCCTTACAATTTAAAATTTATACTTATAAGTGATAATACATTTTTAAAATAATGTTATTTTCCTTTTACCTGTTTTCGTTCTTTAGGGTTGAGAAGTAAGTACCGAGGATCAAAAACTATCTTGTGCAACTCCTTCTCCCATGTTGAAAAAGCAGACACCTTTAACATAAAAAATGTATTGCCCTTTATAAGTCGGCTCTAAAAACATTAAAGGTCATATAATTTTGCTTGAAATCTACAGGACATCTGCTTAAAAAGGAGACATAATAAAAAGCACCCTGAATTTTCCATCACTAATAAATGACAAGCAGTGGGAGGTGAGTAATAGCAAATTTCCACACTAATTGGCTCTGAACATTTCTGTATTAAATAAAAATAAGACACACCTAATTATTCATTAACATAGCCACTACTGTGTGACATTTTAAAATCAGTACATCAGAAAAAGCCTTGAAGATCTGTATTTTAATTTCCCATGTTTGCTCCAATCTTGTGAACATTGTAATTTAAAACTGCACAATTTTAGTTATTCAAATGAGTCTGTGAATATAACCAAAAGACATCCCTTCTCAATTAAGGTTCATTAATAATAAGATCATAAAGTACCAGTTCTCCTTTAACCAAAAGCCATTATGAAGATATTAAAGGAAGAATCGTATATACCTTACCTATCCTGAGTAGTCCGCCATTCTGCAATGTTAATACTCGTCTTAAATTACTCACCAAAATTTAATGACCCAATAAATGTTAAATATCAATTGTACTTAAAAGGATAGTAAGTGGCATTAAGTTAAACATTATATAATTAGCCAAGAAAATGGCTGAGTGAAAAGATACAGTAATTTGATAGGCTTCCCTTCTCCCCCCCCACAACAAGAGCACTAACCTTAGATTTGACCTTTTAGCAAGACATATTTATATTACTTATACAAAACAGAAATATCTCCCCCAAAGATTGTTTTCTGACCCCTCTTTCTAGCAGCATGTCCTTGAACTGCTTCATTCGGGCCTCCAGAGGGACAATGGCCCTTTCTCGGGCAGCTTTAATTTCAGCTTCCATTGCAGCTTCTTTGTCTGAATCAATGTCTTTATTATCGTCTCTCCTATAAAAAATAAAAGATAAGGCATCAACTGACAAAATATTAATAAGAAACCTTAATAAAATCTTAAAATAAGTGGAATGTTCAAGACTCACTACTGAGGAGCATATTTTTGGCAAAAACAAATTATACTGAGGGTATCTAATGAACTCTAAGGGACAAGCAACTTTCATTTTAATAATAAAGTTACAATAAGCTTCTAATGTTACAATGGCTACATTGTAAAAGAATATATATACGCTTGCTCTCCCTGACTAGTTGATATATAAAATGAACTACTTTACTTAAAAAACAAAAAAACCACTTATCTGACATTGCAGTCAAACTCTATGTGTTAGAATTAAACAGCACAGAATATAACTTTTAGTTCTTGAAACGATATAGGAAAAATAGCATTTTCTAAACTTTTATATTATAAATGCATAAAATATTTTTAAATCTAATAAAAGTTGGTATAAGTCTTAGTAATCGCGAATATTTATTTTGAAAATAAAATTAAAATATCTGCAAACTTGGCCAAGTGGATATGTGAGATGTATACCTTACCTACCTGACATTTTTTTTACTCACTTTCTGGGTGATAAGTTGAGATTTAAGTTGAAGAACAGGTCCCAGAGAGCAACATAGGCCCAGGAGTAGTTAGGTGGAATTAGAACTGTTCATCAATGACTAAACTACTTTTTCCTCCAAAAATGCACCTCAGGGCTAAGGGTAACCCTGCTGCTGTATGGTACTCAAGGGAGATTGTGAACATGAAATCCAGTCACCTCTCAAAACATCTGCACTATGAAGAAGGCCCGTTCATGTGAATAATAAAAAAAAAAAAAGTAATTCTATAGTAGTTGGGTGTGTTTGAACAGATCTTCCGTCTTAAATATGATCTGCTAAATATAAAAATGGTTCAGATTCCCTACAGAAACTTAAGGGAATTAGGAAAACAGAATATCAGGAAATTCAAAGTGAAGGTAGCCCAGGAAATTTAAATGAAACCAAGACTAACCCTCAAATATGGTAAGGGAGAGGTAATTAACAACTTAGGGAATGAATAAAAAGAAATAGAAGAAATAATCCGTGACCTGTAGGAACTTATCGAGATAGTCTGTGACCTAATAAGATATGCACAAAACAAACAGGTAAAAGCAATTTGCTAAACAATATACCCTCTTATAATAATTTATTTATTAACTATTTAAATAGAGTTAAAGGAAATCCAAGAAATATAACGAAAACAACCCTTACAGAATTACTAAATGAAAATGTCACAATACAAACTATCACTATCTATCTCAATAAAAGAAATAAAGAGAAACTAAGCCAGGAAAAAGAGGCTTTTAGCTTTGTACCTAAATAGAGAAGCTCGGGCAATCCACATAAAGGACTTCTTTGACATTCTCCTGATAAAAGCAGTTAAAAACCTTACAGAGTTGTCTATAAGAACAAACAATTAAAAACAACCTAAAAGTTTAACATTGCAGGAATATCCGAAATTATGGTACATAAACAGAATGAATACAGTCATTTATAATAACTAAGAAAACAAATGTCTTACTCTAGATTTAAAAAAATACAAAATTAGTTAATTACAACTAATAATAAAAATACTTATACATTTGGTTAAGAACTAAAAAGTCAACTGAAAAATGTATGGTTGATTATGAGTGACTCTAATATTTTAATTTCTTTAATGTTGTTGCCAATAAAGACATTAAAAAAAAACACACAAACAGCAACACACACATGATCTTGATAGGGGTTGTCTTAATGTTTTGTTTTTTGCCATAATTTGGCTACATTCAATCTGTCCTTTTCAGATAAGGACTATGATAAACTAGTCCCTAGTGCCCTCAAATTTTCCTTTTTGCTGCTAATGGTCCCATCCCCCCCACCTCACCCACACACAAAAACCCTCTACCCCACCTTTCTACTCCTTCTAATTAGTAACATTCATATTTTATATAAAATATAACACCAGAGCATTGGCCAAGCTAATATTTCTATTTAATAACACTCTCTTCTTCTCAGAACACTTTCTAAGCTCATGGATTCCCTCTTTACCAGGTAAAAGGACTATAGACTCCAGGACTAGGGAAGTGACAAGTATGTAAAAAGAGAGAGAGAAGTCTGTGTCTGCATTTATAGATTCCTGGAATGGTATATGTTGGGGTCTATTTTAGGGAGGAAGTTTATTTTTTATAAAACACAGGCCTAATGAATATCTGAAAATAACTTATCAACTAATTCCTAAAATGTCATTTGGCTTCATAATGTGTATTTAAATAACGAAATCTTTTGCAAATCTAATAACAGAAGGGACACACACCATTTCTACATTCTACAGCAAAACCTTTTGGCTTAAGACACAATCATCACTTCTGTCTCCTGACAACATACACATTATCTGTCCCCAATCACAACCTCAATGTGGCCTAATCAACTTTTAAAAGCTACAATCTACCTGATTTACATGAACTGTAAATATTACTTACTTCCGTTTTTTGGCTTTAACTGGTTCATCTTCATTAAGTTCTTCCATTAATTCTTGTTCTTCCTTAACTGTAGGGAGTAAAATTTAATTAACCTCTGTCAGAATACAAATAAGCAAGCAACAACTGAAATATTTAAGTGTAACTCCTGCTAACCACTACCACAATACTCGCTCTAACAGTTATTACAAAGAAGCTGCAATTGACAGTTCACTTACTTGCACTCATAGAGAACTGCCACTTTTGGATGGACAGCATAGTTGGTGTTGGGTGCCCTGGCAAAAGTATTTCAAATATTAAGAAAAATAGTTATATGCATATATTACACAACCTACTTTTATAAAATTACTGTTTATATAAAATATCCATCCCATGACATGCACTCCTTTGTAAAACACTAAACAAAGCATGGTAATTCTATACCTCCTCTATTAATCCCCCCTTTTACATTAAATATTTACTTCATTTTGAAATGATTCTTTGATGCACATATCTATAATAATAAAAGCATAATATGCCAATTAGACAGGATGTCCTTCTGGACATCCTTCCTTCCAGACAAAGCCGCAGGGGGCGGGGGCTGAGGCAGAGGCAGCAGAGGTCCCTGGCTGCGGCAGGCGGGGACCAGGGCCAAGGCCCCTGCACAAATTTCATGCATCGGGCCTCTAGTTTATTAAATAAACTGATTGAATATTTGAAAACAGATTCAAACACTTTCTTGGCATGATTCAATACTATGGTGATAAAGTATTATCAATATCATAGCTATGCAACAGATACTGCTGAAGGAGAAAAGCTGGTGCTTAGTATTTTTAGCACCAGGTAGGCCAAGTTTGACTGATTTAGAAATCACTTATAAGCAGAAAGTGTTAGTACCACACATACACAATCTATGAAGATTTCTCCATCATCATAAATGACATATATTAGGGTTTGCTTCATCTGAAGTATGTATTAAATGATTCATTTATCATGCTTCTACACGACATGGGAGGATTCTATACAAACACAATTACATCAATACAAGAGCAAACTACTAATAAAAAATATGCAACAAAAATTATTTACAAGTATTTGTCTTCATTATATATAATAAAATGCTACCTAAATATGAGGTAGATTAAAGATAATCTCTTAATAAGGTTTATGTCTCTCTATATTCTCAGGCATAAGGCTTACCTTTCCCTAAATTTCACCTACTTAAAAAGACTAATAATAACCTCTTTTATGTTCACAAAATCTTGTGTTTTTGTATTCTACAAAAATTTAGTAAACATATTTTAAAAATAGAGTTTTGATTATTTCAGAAAATATATTACTAGTCACAAAAGGTGCTTTTTAAAAGGCTCACTGAAGATCGTTTTAGTATTACTAGCAAATATAGAACAACATCAGTGGTACCAACACATCCTATACTAAATGAAATCTTGACAAGGACAAGAAGGAAAAAACTACATATATTTTACAAAAAAATAATTTAACTCAAATTCTCTATTTTTTTATATCTCTATCACTGAACTCAAACTAGCACAGCAATCTAATTTCCATTTCTCAAGTTTCTGTTCCTTGAAAACAGAAAGATTTTCTAAACATCCTCAACATTTTCCGTTGAAATATTACAACAATGTTAACATTCTGGGATAAATTCCTAAATTAAAACTTACTTAGCTTCCTCAATTCTTCCATTCCTCTTTTATGAGGGGGCTCCTGAATAATTTTGTCAACATCCGCTCTTCCAATGAGATCATCAGGTCGGTCCCACATAGAAAGACGGGTGGTAGGATTATAAAAGAAGACCCGCTCATCACCAGTCCAAACAACACACCTAAGAAGTGATTCAAACACAATTACCTCGGGTTATGGAACACATATTATAGGTAGGTCTTTCACTGTCATCCTGGCAAAACGGATGGTGGTGGTGGAGGGGAAGGACATGTTTATATTACTAATAGCTATTTATAGGGAACCAAACATGGCTTTTAGAAGAGAGTTGACGAAGGTTAAAACAGCAGTTTCATATACAGAGAAAACCAGGAAAAGCAAAGCAATTTGTAATCAGTTTAGAATGCTCAGACACTCTTGTCTGGCACACTCAAATTGAGAATGCTACATTTTAAACTATCACAAAGGATATTTCATGGCAACAATAATGCAATTAAGCATTCTAAAGCTAACCAATATACTATAGGACCATAACTTTACATAATACTTCTTAATATTTCTTACCAAACCAGAATTACTCAAATGTAACCTACTATGAAGCCTTTATATATGATTACATCTAGCATAAAAAATAAAGAGAAGTACTGACTGAGCTATGGCACTGTAGCCCACTGCAGCTCACTGTTCCTGTTAATTACAACCAGAAACTCAGACAAAATAGGAAAAAAACATCAGTTACATGAGGACCCTGTAAAGTTAAAAAAAAGTATAGAGGAGTCAACATTTAGAGAAACAACTGCAAGGATATACACCTCCCATTTCTCCTCCCTCAAACCTCTGCCGTGAGGGTGGCTCCTAGTCACATAGTGGCATGTTGACAGTAGCACAGGCAGCTGAAACTCCAATAGAAACCAGGTCTTTTTGGCCAGACAATCAATTAACAGCTGCCAAACCCAAGGTGACCTAGATGTTGAAATTATCAAAGTCTCTATTGTTGAAATAATCAAAGGCTTTAAAGCAGCAATTAAAATAATTAGGTTTTATGACAAACTTGAATAAAAAGATAGGTGTTCTCAGCACAGAAATAGAAAATGTTAAAAAAAGAAAAAAAAAAGAAATGAAAAATACAATTGAAATTAAATTTCTCTGGGTGGTGATAGTAGAGGAAATGCTCGGTCAACCAGAAGATAGACAAATAATTATCCCATCTGAAGACCAGGGTGATTATGTCAAAATGCCTAATATACAGTGCATTGGGATCCCAAATGGAGAGGATACTGGGCAGAAAAAATTTGAAGGCACAATGGCCAAAAAAACCCACAACTCTCCAAATGTAGCAAAAGACATTAATATTAAAGGTCAGTGAATTTATGGAAAAAATTTTGAGCATTCCCAGACCCAAAATTCAAGATACGCACAATGTCTTTGTTTGCCAGGAGCAAAACCCTTTATTACATGCAGTTTTATGCTGTGGCACACCCCTATGAGCTCTCTTGGGTGTCTTTTCTGACACCTTAGGACACATTTTGCTAACAGATGCATAAAACAAATCCTACAGATGCTCACAGACACACAGTTGAAAGCTACGGCAGCTTGATGCTGAGATGCTGACTGTATTTTCCAGGGAAAGAACTTAGTGAGGCCATTCTAGCTGCTGGAAAACAAACACTGAACACTATTTTTGCTTTTTGCCTTTTTTCTTAAAAAACGAAAATCCTCTTTGGCTTTCTTTTAGTTAGTGAAAACAGTTACTAATGTATGTCTTTTCTAAAAGCGAAATGCATAAGATGAATTTTAAAAAAGTATAGAATACCTATATTCAGATGGGTTGTAAAAGCATGAAAAACATACAGTTGGCTTTTTGGTGGGTGGGAAAGGGAATGGAATGCTTCAAAGGGTCACATGTTCGATTCCCAGTCAAGGCATATAAACCAGGGTATGGGTTCAAACCAGGGTGCAGATTTAATCCTGGGTCAGGGCACGTACAGGAGGCAGCCAGTCCATGTTTCCCTCTCATATCAATGTTTCTCACTCTCTCCCTTTTTCCCCCTTCCTCCCTCTCTCCCTTTTCCTCCCTCCCTCACTAAGAAATCAATAAAAATATGTATAAATAAATATATAAATAAATATATGTATCTCCCATCTGTGTCTACCAAAGAGGTCACAAAATAATGATTAATTCAGTAAAGTAACATCTCTAAATCCCACACTGAGGCCTATAAATGCCACTTCCCACAAAAAGGAACCAGTGCTCCTTGGAGAAATGGCTAAATCTAGATGAGACAGGAAATATATGAGATAAGCCAGGAACATCTTGTAAGGAAGCAAGGAAGGTATCAAAGACAGGGTTGTAACAAAACTAAACAAAAAAACCCTCAAGAGTCAATCTTAAGAGGCTTCACCTAACCAAAGAAGAAACTGTATATCAAGAAGGATAATAACTGCAATAGATAGAAACATAAAATATATTTAAATCTATGAATTTGTAATACTCAAACCAACTCATTATTCTGAAAATTGGTATATACTTTCTTTCCTATGCAATTTGTTAAGGGGAAGCATCTCTTAAGTACTCCAGTTAATGCCTGGAAAAAGAATAATAGAAACACATTACTACCACTTACTGATTTAATGGATCTAAGCCAGGTTTTGCAGTTCAGCACTACTGGCATTTTGGGCCAAGTAATTCCTTCTTGTAGGGAGCTGTCCTGTGCATGGCAGGATGTTTAAGAAGTATCCCTGGCCTCTACCTACTAGATGTTACTAGTAGATGCTATTAATGCCTTCCAAGTTATGACAAGCAAATATTATTCTAGACATTACCAAACATCCACTGATGGGGGGATGGGGAGAAGGGAGTGGCAAAGTTACTCCTCATTGAAAACCACTGATCTAGGCAACAAATAATCAGCAGTGACTGGTAACATCACACAAAGAAACACCTAGATGCACCCTGAGGGAAAGGCACATCATTCCTTATGAACTAGTCTTGCCAAAAAGGATCAAACCTGAATCTGATCACATCTCTGTATCTGCTTGCTAGTTTGTAGAAAATTCAGAAATGGAGAACTCTAATAGCATATAGATGCAAATACAAAATCCAAACTGTAGGACTCTATAGAACAAACATGTTTATTTTTTCTACAACAAAAAGGAGGAAAAAGCAAAATAAACAAGTTGGAGGGGAAGCTACAGATTATTAGCCAGCTTACTGCAATGTGGGACTATATATGGATTAAGTTGCAGCAGGAACAGAAGAGAAAGCACTGATGTGGGGAGATAAAGAGAAGAGAGAACCAGCTCTAGCTGGTTTTGCTCAGTGGATAGAGCATCAGCCTTCAGACTGAAAGGTCCTGAGTTCGATTCTGGTCAAGGGCATGTACCTCAGTTGCAGGCTGCCAGCCCTGGTCAGGGCATGCGGGAGGCAATCAATGTGTCTCTCTTACATTGGGTGTTTCTCTGTCTCTCCCTCTCCCTTCCACTCTCTCTTAAAAAAAAAAAAAAAAATCAATGGAAAAAATATCCTCAGGTGAGGATTAAAAAATATAAAAAGGGAAAACTAAACAAAAGAAAAAGTAGACTATTCAACAATTAAATAAAAAGACACAATTTTGCATAGTTCTAGAAACATAATCAAATGTAGGTATATATACAAAAGCAAATTTAAAAAATTTTTAACACTACACAGTAGATTCAGAATCTCACAGTGTGGTTCAAGTCTATAATTAAGAACAATAAACATTAACAGAAAGCACCATGAAGGAAGACACCACACAGCAACTGAGTTTTACAACAAACAAAAACCAAAATATTCAGCAGATAAAAATATATATTTGACATATACGCTTTCTTTCTATAGGATAAACCATGTAACAAAAAAGTATGGCAAATAAATAAATAGCCCAGCTGGCGTGGCTCAGTGGTTGAGTGCCAACCTATGAACCAGGAAGTCATGGTGGTGATTCCTGGTCAGGGCAAAAGCTCGGGTTGCAGGCTCAATTCCCAGTGTGAGGTGTGCAGGAGGCAGCTGATCAATGATTCTCTCTCATCATTGATGCTTCTATCTCTCTCTCTCCTCCCTCTTCCTTCCTCTCTGAAATCAATAGAAATCTATTTTAACAAATAAATAAATACTTTCTAATTAAACCAAGTACATACCATGGAGTACCAGGAATAGGGGTAGTAGCTACTGGCTTTGCCTTCTGGGCAGCCTTTTCTTCTTCGGTCATCTCTTCTTCTTTGGGTTCCTATGGGAAATGATATTACTCCCATTTTATTAATATCATGAAAGTTTACTAGAATGTTCCACAAATACAAGTATCTACAAATACCTCAAAGTGCAACCAATAGGAGGTTTGCTACTAGCACAGGAAGGGGAGACTCTAAGTAGAAATCCTATATAATAAAAGGGTAATATGCAAACAGACCAAACGGCAGAACAACCAACCAACCAAAGTGTAATATGCTAATATTATGCTAAGGCTGCTCAACTGCTCGCTGCACTGACCACCAGGGAGCAGACAGTCAACTGGTCAACCAGTCGCTATGACGTGCACTGACCACCATGGGGCAGATGCTCTGATTGGTAGGTTAGCTTGCTGCTGGGGTCTGGCCAATCAGGACTGAGCAAGATGGGCCAGACACGCCCTGGAGCCCTCCCAGGGTGCCTCCCCGGCCCACTGGTGGGGTCCCTCAGCCTGGCCTGCGCCCTTGCAATCCAGGACCCCTTGGGGGATGTCAGAGAGCTCGTTTCAGCCTGATCCCGCAGGCCACTCCCCTTGGGAGGGTGCCAGACACAGGGCTCATGGTTGGTGAGTGCTGCTGTGGCTGCGCGAGCCTCTCCCAATCAATCACGACAGGCACAGTGGAGTAGGGATGAGCAGGAGCAGCAGGCAGGAGCTGCAGGTGGTGTTGGACTGTGGGTTTTGGCCAGATCCCTGCAGGCCACCCAGAGGGACCCCACCCGTGCACGAATTCATGCACCAGGCCTCTAGTCCTATCTAATAAAAGACTAATATGCAAATTGACCATACCTCTACTACACCCACCAGCCATGCCCACCAGCCAATCAGGAGGGAATATACAAATAAACCCAACCAAGATGGCTGCAGCCACAGAGAGAGCAGGAGGGAGGCTTGGGTTTCCCTGGCAATGGAGGAAGCCAAGCTTTCTGCCTGCCCTTGCCGGCTCAGGCCTCCACTCAATGCTACAAAGTTTCAATTATAGAAGATAAAATAAATCCCAACAGAAATGGCGGCATCCACGGAGCTGGAGAGAGCAGGAGGCTGGAAGCCAAGCTTTCCACACACCCTGGCTGGCCCAGGCCTCCGCTTAAGGCTACAAAGTTTCAATTATAGAAGATACATAAATCCCAACAGAAATGGCTGCCGCCATGCCATGGAGCAAGCAGAAGGCTTGGCTCCGCTCCAGGCTACAAAGTTTCAATTGTAGAAGATAAATAAACCCCAGATACCAGGGCCTCAGGTTGGGTCGCCAGGGGGCATGGCCGGCCTGCAACCACCACAGGCCCCTCGCCCAGGCCGCCCCACGCCCCAAGGGAACCCCCACCCTGATCCGGGACACCCTTCAGGGTAAACCAGCTAGCCCCCATCTGTGCACCAGGCCTCTATCCTATCTAATAAAAGAGTAATATGCAGATTGACCACCACTCCAACACACAAGATGGCTGCCCCTATGTGGTCGAAGATCCTGCCCCCATGTGGACACAAGATGGCCACCACAAGATGGCCAGCAGGGGAGGGCAGTTAGGGGTGACCCGGCCAGCAGAGGAGGGAAGTTGGGGGTGACTGGGCCTGCAAAGAAAGGCAGTTGGGGGGGACCCAGGCCTGCAGAGGAGAACAGTTGGGGGGTACCAGGCCTGCAGGGGAGGGCAGTTAGGGGTGACCAGGCCTATAGGGGAAGGCAGTTAGGGGCAAACAGGCTGGCAGGGGAGCAGTCAGGCATCAATCAGGCTGGCAGGGGAGTGGTTAGGGGATGATCAGGCTGGATGGCAGAAGCGGTTAGGGGCAATCAGGAAGGCAAGCAGGCGAGCAGTTGGGAGCCAGCAGTCCTGGATTGTGAGAGGGATGTCTGGCTGCCAGACATCCCTTGAGGAGTCCCAGATTCGAGAGGGTGCAGGCTGGGCTGAGGGACATCCCCCCCCCCAACCCCTGCACGAATTTCGTGCACCGGGCCTCTAGTGTTTAATAATGTTCTAAATCTTGGCCCTCTAGACACAGGCAAATTCCAGTACAGCAGATCCTGGCAAGAGCAGATGGTCCTATCTTACAGATTAACTAACCATCTGCTAGAAGCAGTAATGGGGAATACAGTATACAAAATTAAAGGAGAACTCTTCATTTAAGGTCATTTCCTTTTTTTGCTAACTTCCTTACTAATAAAACATGACTACAATTGTTCCCTCACCAAATAAAGGAAGTTTCCAAAAACCAGAGCTCTTTTAATGATGTATGAAGACCATTCCATGCCAGGACAGATGAAATATAATGAACATTCCTCAAATATGAATTTGTACTCATAACTTTAACACATATCAGTCTGGAAGTCAGGAGGTTGGATATCAGGTCCAAGCTCTGGTCTAAGGCCCTTTCTATAGGACTTAATTTACTATAAGAAGTAGTTTAATTAATTACACTTTCAAAGGAAAAACTGAATTAGAAACTTCAAGGAACACTTAAAATTTCTTAAATCAAATGCATAACAATTATCTAAAACTATTTCAAATGACTCCTCAGTTACAAGTAACTTGTACCCAACAATCAATGTCGGCTGCCATGCTAACAGGTTGCGGCCCTTTACCTCCTTTATCTCTTTTATTGGCTCTTCTTTAGGATCCTCCTCCTCCGTTTCCATTGGCAAAGGTTCTTCAGAGGGTTCTTTAATTGGCTCTTTAATCTTCTCTTCTAACTTTTCTATTTAAAAAGTTAAGATAATGTCACGCCATGGTTTTGATGTAATTTTCCAAAAGCTTTCAGAAACTAAGCAGTTAAGATATTCCATAACTAGAAGTTACTAACCATAAAGATAAAATGTTCTTCCTTATAATATCATTAATTTGAATCTATTATAACATACAACTTCAAATATCTTGCTATGCCAATCAGGAAACTGTCACTAAAAAGAAGTACTGATTTTACAGAGATATAAGTCTTTCAGTTCATTCATATATCATATGTAGTGTTAATTTTGCTAAAAGGGACAAAATATTAAGATACTTAGGAATAGAAACAAACTTGCGGTATAAAAAATTATGCGTTTTCTTCATCCAAGACTTCAAGGGCCTAAATGTTTCACCATATTTCAGAATATATACAATACAAACATTCCTTCCTGATCAGTAACTATCAATCTTAATGATATCAATAATTATACAACACAATTATGCAATTCTTGATAATAGTAAAAATATGTATTTATATGTAGGTATAATTTAATTTCTCCCGATGGAAAAATGATGGGACAAACATGTAGTAGATGAACATTTTTTAAGTAAAACAGATGTTTATTCACTAAGAATAAATAATCCAACTAGAAAATTCCTCAAATGTGTTAGAAAGGAATTAACTCAGAATTTCAAATAGCCTTCTATTTATATCATAGTTTATATTATGTCTCACCAAGTCATTAAACTATACCTTTTTCTTTCAGTTCTTGGGGTTTTTCCCAGGTTGATTCTAATGTTCTATTATTATAATAATATGTCTTCCCATCTGCTGTTTTATATTCAGTCCACTCAGAAACAGCTGTTGCTCCAGCTAAGGTAGCAGGTGAAGCTGCAATAGCAACCTGGGGATGTATCATGGGTACAATAGGAGGGGCCATTCCTGGCAACACACCTAAAAGAAGAAGAATAAAAAGTTAGACCCAAGTATCAAATTGCAATTCAAAATGAAACTTTAAAATATGAGCTAAATCTTTGTATTAAATATTAATAAATAATGAGTCAGTTGGAATTTTAAAAATTCACATAAAATGTGACTTAATTACTTAAATCTACTTCCCTGGTTCATTTCTAATGGCTAAATTCAATTAAATGTATATATTCAACCCAAGAAGTACCTTAAGAACAGTCAGAAATTTGAGTCACACCTCTGATGAACTCTCAACATAATAAATTATAAAAATCACGGTACATTCTCTACTTACTAACAAATATATTTTATAAGGACTTCTCAAATTGTAATAAAATAAAGGCAATGAGCATATTTACTGAGTATATGATCTGAGACAAAATTATTTTCTAATTCTAAGGTATCTAAAAGGGTATGAATAAAATTCTCAGCTTCAAGTAAATTACTGAGTTTATTATCAAATCTACTTTAAATATTAAGTGGTTAAGTCAAATATCCCTATAAACTGTCAGTCAGTTTAGGGTTTTCCTAAAAAAAAAAAAAAAAAAAAAAAAAAAAAGGTTTTAAAAGGTAAGTCAGAATTTGTATTTTTACAAGATAGCTAAAAAAGTTGATACTACATAAATAATATAATTAAGAATATGTGAATTAAAATAGAAAAATCCTCAAGTCCTATACTAGAATTTAGGTTTTGGGTAGTTATCTTCAATAACTTTAAAATGTAAATTTATACAATACACACAAATATTCACAGGCACACACACACACAAATACTCACTAGCATGCAAGCATAATCACATCACTTTACATATGGAAATGATTTTTTTATATTTAACTTAAAAACACACATCAAAAAATAAAATTAAATGTTATGAATATGAGAATGAAGTTGTTTACACTTATTATACAAATTAAGTGATCTGACCTTATTTGCTTTTGTGAACCAAAGAAGCTAATACTACAGGCAATTGGGAAAATCAAGTGTTGGCCAAATATGATAACTGCATTTATACTGCTCATTAAAAAGAAAAATATAAAAAAATCCACTCACTTGGGCAAAAATAAATAAATAAAAGGATAAACAACAACATTCACTACCATGCCAACTTACAGACAAAACAAACTAAGATGGTTTTAAAAATTACCGGTCTTGGTGGTAGCGACTGTCTTTACATACGGGCAGCTGACTATTTGCATCATTGCTACACCTGTAAAATGGATAAGCAAGCATATGTTGGAAAGCTGCCATTGTATGTCGGCTACCACTGGGATTCAGGAAAATAATTTACCACTACAATTTAGAATGCTATTTCCAAGAATGGAATAAAATTTCTTTTTGTTTGACATTTTATGGGAAGTGGTGCC
Organism: Corynorhinus townsendii; assembly: GCA_026230045.1. NCBI lineage: Eukaryota > Metazoa > Chordata > Mammalia > Chiroptera > Vespertilionidae > Corynorhinus > Corynorhinus townsendii. The sequence goes on along the minus strand of JAPDVU010000006.1, from coordinate 147,858,177 downwards.
AAATCCAATGTTAATTCTAAATTATAGCATCAATTACCTTTTTATCAACCAGCTGTGATAATATTTGAAGGAGTCTAGAGAGTTTAAATTCAACAAAGGAAAGCCCCTTCATTACATATACATAACAGGTTCTCACTGGGACTTTTTCTCACAGGACATCAAACCCATGCTGCTGTTGCTTAGATACCAGTGACAGGCAGATGCAGCATGACACTGACAAGACACTTTCTCTGCTACTTCTACGTGGGAACTACATGCAGAAGCTGAGGCCCGGAGCATAACCATGCAGGAATAGAAAAAGATAAGATAGGACAAAAAGGGTGGGAGGGAAAGGAAGAAAAAAGGATATGAGATGAATTCAAATATTCCACTGTAAATAAAAGGGCAAAGATGAAGAGTAGGGTAGCATTCAATTAATGACAAAATATCCATGTTTGGTGTCTGCCCTATTCAATGCCATGGGCTTGAAACACTGTGAAGACAGGCTAACACGTTAAAGGAAAACACAGCCCTTTCATCTCATTAATGATTTCATGGGCTATTTTGCTTCAGAAACCTCTATCATTTAAGCCAGCTAAAGATGTAGCACTTGTATTAAAGAATGGAAATTATGTACAGTTATTAGAATGAAGACTCATGATGCATTAAAATGGTGATATAAAAAGGGAATGAAAAGAAAAGCTGAAAAACTAAGGCTAATTGAGGACATTCAAAATTAAGAGTGAATTAAAAATATTTTAAAGGAAAAAGCTAAAGGATAAAGTAAAAGAGTAGGGAATTTAATTTTATTTTCTATTTGTTTTGGCTAAAAAAAACTAAATCTAGTTTGGTACCAATAACATTTAAAATAACGAATTATTTTCTTTCCCCACTAAAGTACTGGAAAATAAATTTCTCCTAATTCAGAGACAAAAATTACACCCCTGGATTTGTATATAACGTACCTATGTTCACGCACACACACACAAAAATACTGCCAATTTTTTAAAAAGTGCCTTTTTTTCTTTATTACTATTTTAAATAAAGAACATTAAAGCTAAACTTTCTATTAACTCTGAGACTACAACAAAAGCACTGTTCATAAAAACATGCTGAGTAAAGTTATATGTATAGTTTTATTTTCTGCTTAAAGAAAGCAATGGAAAAATTCATTTGGTAAAAAAGTTACATGTATTAAGTTTAAATTAGTATAAATGCTGCCATCTGCAGGACCACTGAACCTATTAAGTCAGCACTAGAAATTCAAATCCCAAAATACAGGGTGGGGGGGCAAATGCAGATTTACAGTTGTAATACAAATAAATAATAATACAAGAATAAACTTTCGCATTCTCACAACTGTAAACCTACTTTTGCCCTACTGTGTACATAAACTTATTCTCAAAAACTGTTCTCCAAAACCAACCCCCCCAAAGTAATTTTAACTATATGACTTAAACAGAAGAAAATAAAATCTCTTTGTATTTGTATTTAGGCATAACTGTCATTGTTAAATATCAACCAGGTCAATATAACACTCTTGTATTTGACTATCAACATATAAACTACACTGAAAGGTCACGTGTTTCTTCTCATGATAAAAGGTGTTCTCTTTGGGTGATTATTACATGCATATCATGAAGACATAAAATAACCCCACATCTAAATATTTAACCTTCTTTTAAAAGGAAGCATTGGCTGGGTAGCTCAGGTAGAGCATCATCCCAATACACCAAGGTTGTGGGTTCAACCCCCAGTCAGGATACACACAAGAACCAACCAATGAACACATATATGGATGGGTGGAACAACAAATTGATGTTTCCCTCTCTCTATTACTGTTTCTCTTTCCCTTCCCTCTCTCTCTCTCTCTAAAAAGAAAAAACAAGAAAGAAAATAAATCATTTTTTACTCCATAAAAAATAAAGTAAAACAAAATAAAGGGAGCATCTGTTCAACTTAGATACAACTCTATCCTCAAATTATGTTGTATTAGGAAATTTAAAAATTCCATTTAGCATTTTGGATAATTCTCGTGTCACTGACAGTAAGTTTTTTAAAATTCCAAATAAGATTTTAGTTTTAGAGATAAAAATCCTAATCCAATTTAGCATGCCCATTTCCACCAAATATGCCAATATCTTACTTAAGTCTTCCCCTCTTTTTCTTCATCTTGTTTGACTATCCCTTCCTTAACCATCCCCATTAGAACTACATTGCTATTTCAGCAGCATTTAAAGTTCCAAGATCAATTACATCCAAATCCCTCCTTTTCACCTTAATGCCAAATTAATATAATTCCAATAATATACAATGAGATAGGTGTCATTGTACATAAAACCAAAGATTTGGAAAAGAGAAAAGCAAATCTTTTCTTTTAAATATATTTTTATTGATTTCAGAGAGGAAGGGAGAGGGAGAGAGACAGAAATGTGGCAGCCTCCTGCACACTGCCTACTGGGGATTGAGCCTGCTCTCCAGGCATGTGCCCTGACTAGAAATTGAATTGTGACCCGATTCATAGATCGATGCTCAACCATTGAGCCACACTGGCCAGGTAGGTCTTTTTCTTTTTCACTAAAGTATCTTGGAGGACCAAATTAAAAGAAAAATGAGAAAATGAATGAACATTAATATAAAAGATGCCTTGTTATATAAATAAATATGAATAATACTTTCTATAGAACACTAGCTCCCTCTCCAAAAAATTTTGTTATCTTGGGCAAAATTTTAGAGAGTAACTCAAATTATCTTCCAATTGACCTACAAAATGCCATTAGGGTCTGCCATTTATTAAATGCCTTTTACTTAAAAACTTCATAGGTACCACCTTATTTGGTCAAATGGTCACCATCTGTTCTAATATTTGATGGGTAGGGTCAGAGAAGAAAGTCCATGACATCAAAATGGAACTATAACTGAAAGAATTTTATTGTGACAAAAATTCCACTTTCTATAGAAATGAATTTTGCTATTCTGTACCTTTCACCCACTGGTCCTATTAAAAACCTCTAAAGCAAAATGAAAGTCCTCTCATAGATGATAGCCTTTCAAATAATGTTATTATGCAACCTCTCAATTTTCTCTCTACAGAATCAACAACCCCAACTCTCAGACATCACTCAGAATCCAGGATCTTGTCTTAATACTGTCCTTGACCCTAAAGAAGACCAAGATTGCAAGATGTTATCAAGAATATCAAGCTATTCTCTATCAGTTAGTTTTCTACATCCAAACAGGAAACTAATCCAGCTACTTTTAAATTTAATTTAGAAAATGATTAATCCCTACTATTAGAGAAAACATTTTTGGTTTTATAAACATTATACTGGGCATTTAATTATCTAACACTATGTCAACATGTAAAAAGTACCAAAAAAAAAAAAACAACACACACCATCAATTCTTGAAAGTTTTTGGTTTCTTTCTTGCAAGATGAAATTCTGAAAGTGCTCTTTTCAAAGTAGTCACAGGAAAAAAATAGAGCAATAATGATAATTAAAATGTGCATAAATCTAAGAAACAGCTATATCACAATCCTATTCTTACACAGAAGCTAGTACAACAAAGTGGTAATGATAGATAATGGGAACAATGTAAAATTGGGAGACAAGAACTCTAGGTTCTATTAATCTTTGCTACAAATTAGCCCTGTGAACTTTACCTACAGCATAGTTTTCAACTATAATTCTAGAACAGACCTCAGATTAAGGATTAAATGTTTGATAATAGCAAATGCATTCAAATTAGGATGCCCAACATTATCACTGCTTAATTCATACAAGAATTATACTCCACAATCTTTTCATTCCTTTTCTAGATGTAACGATTTCCCCTAAGACAAAAAAACACAACACAGAACCATGAATTCACCTTAATAATCTAAATGTTTAAATGTTTATACTTTACTTCACAATTGTTACAAGGGAAACTTCTGATTTCTATTTTAGATACTTTTTTTACAGTTAAGTGACTCACATTTTCATTCCAATATAGCATAGTTATTAAGAACACGGTACTTTGATCTGAAATGCCCAGGCTCAAATCCAACACCATCACTTATGAGCTCTGTGTACCTACCTCATAAGATGATTGTGAAAATTAAATTAATTACATGTAAAGTGCTCAGAACCATGCACAATATATAATAAATGGTTCAACTTGTGTTACCTACCAATGACTTACAATCTATCAACTTCATAGACTCAACCCCTTAAAAATACTGCATTTAGGACATATTTACACAAGATAATTGTTTTTAATTCATTGAGGCCATTATCCAAAATGAGTGCAGCTTTAAATGTGGCTCTGATTTTAAGACATGTAAACAACAACAAAAAGGACATTTATCAAAACCGAAGAAAAAATACTGCAGTTAGCCATGAATCGTTCAAAAACGTTTCAAACAGGTGAGATTCAAGGCAAATTTCAAATGCAACAGACACATGAGAACAAACTAACTGACAGTATGAAAACATAGCTGGAAAGATTATTATAATCTATTGGTTTACCTGGAAGTGGAATTGGCATGCCAGGAAGGGGAACACGAAACGGAGGTACCATTACTGGTGGAAAAGCAGGTATCGCTGCTGCTGGCTGAGGTACTGAATGAGGGACAGCAGGAGGTAACGTCTGGGGGTGCGGCTGGGGAACATTTTGCACAGGTGTGGCTGTAGGAGCAGGAGTTGAAACACTAACTGTAGGCGTAGCAACTGAAACAGCAGAACTTGGGGTCTGATCTTGCGTTGTGGGTGCTGATAAAAGATAAAACAAAAATATGTATCACTCCTTCATAAGCCATTTTACTCTATTCATTCATCATTCACTCATTCAGTCAGTATTTAAGGGACCATTCCATGCACCGCAAGAAATTTGTAACAAGGTCTCTGTCTTCAAGAAGCTTGAAAATAGTTAAAAGAAATATAAAAAGTAACTAAAATACAAAGAGAAATGGAATAAATGTATAGGCATATAAATCAAGACCCAAAGACCATTTTTAACAGAGAGGTACAGAAAATTTTATGCTGTGATGGCAGACCTTGATAGATTAGGATTTCAACAAGGAAAATGACTAAGTGGAAAGAGAAAATAAGTAGTGGGAATAAATAAAAGCAAAGATTAGGAAACAACCAGAAACTATTTATGAAACAGAAGGCAAGCAGTCAACCAGTAAAACACTAGGCACACCAACAGAACTAGTGAGTTATGGCTGGAAAAGTAGGCCAGAGGCACAAAGTAGAAGGCCTTGAACAAAAGACTAAGGAGGTGTATTTTACTAGGTAGGGGAAGGAAAGAACTTATATAAATGTAGAAAAACGACCTAGAAGAATGCACACCAAAATACATTAACTCATTATATCTGTGTATATATGCCTTTCACTTTTTACATATGCTTCTTTAGACTTTGAATTTTTAACAAGAATGTATTCACGTGTAATTTGTATGATTTCATGAATGGAAAAGGGGTGTGAGGAGGCTGAATTAAGGTTTCTGTTTTGAAGAATAATCAGTGTTCATTTGATGAATTAACTTGGCAGATGCATAAGAAAAAGAAAAGAAATAATAAAGGTGGGAAAATCAATTTCAACATATCTGGAATTGTCCCAGCAAAAAAGAACAGAGAGAAAAAGAAATGCAATAACTAATGACTGACTGGATAGAAACAAATGGAATAAAAAAACTTGGGTTTCTCTATAATTATTTAAAAAGAAAAAGAAAGTAAAAAACGAAAAATTCAGGTTTCCAGTATAAGAGACCAAAAGAATGAGAAATTCAGGATAATTTGATTTGGCTAATATGTTATTTTTAAATATCAAAATTAAAACATTTTATCCCTAGTAATTACATTCACAATCAAATTGTGACCTAAAAATAAAATTCCTATTTCTTAAAATATCAGTTCTCAAATATTACAAAACATTTGTTATTTATTCATAACCCATATAATTTCAAAACAAAAATTCATTTTGGTGATTCATTGGTAAGAAATACTTCATCTTTCTCTTGTTATAAAGAAAAAGGTCAAACTCTACCTATATTGAACTAAGAATAAATTTATCAAATTAAATATAATAAAGCAGTGCTTTCCTAATATTTTATTCTAAGGAAAAGCACAATGTTTAACACAAATCACCCAGTACTCCCACTGACAACAAAATTTGTCAGTATATTTTTTTCAGCACCTAATAATGAAAAAACTCACTTAGGCTGGGAAGATGTGAGCAATTTCATACTTGTTAATAAGGGACTCACCTTGGCTAAATAGACAGCAGGGCCAAACAAGTATCTTCAGGGGCCCAGGAATGAATTGTTGGTCTAGCATAGACCTAGCCTTAGGGTACAGTATCATATTAATATAATTTTATAACATTGTAAAAAATACAAATTACATGCAACATTTGCCCAGTCCCATACACATACCATTTAGCATTTGTAATCTATTGTAATGGCTGAAAATATTTCTATTTATTCTTCCCAACTTCTCTGAGAAGTAGGATTTATCAGCATTTTTCACAAACTTGAACAGGATAAAATGAGTTTATATTCAACTGGAGTTCAAATTATAAATATCTTAATTTTTATTTCCATTTTCCCAGGTCTATACTACAGTTCACAGAATTACATCTTTTAAAAATATTATGGTAATAGTATATAGATATAATTACCAAAGTTTTGTACAAATTACTGTAGTCAGAAAATAAAATGTTATAAAGGCATAAAATTTCAAGTGGAAAGGAATACCAATGGAGATGGCAAAAAGTATTTAATTCAACCCATTTCTCTTGCTGATACAGGATTTTCTGATTTGATTAGTGGCGATAAGTTATGAGAGAAAAAGGATAAAGGCAGTAAAAGAATTAATTGGAAACTAGGAAAATGGCAGCTAGGACTTTATAGTAGATAAATTCCTACCAATTCTATCTGCTAAAATAACTGAAACACTAGGTCTCAAAATTTATTACTAATCCAGCCTCATATCTCAACTAAAAAAGATAAGTGACTGCAACAACAGATGGAGAAATTTTAATACTTTAGCATGACAATACTTCATGACAATGAAGCAAGTAAAATAAATACATCAGGAATACTCAGAAAGACATCAAAATTGATGTTTCAAGGCAGTAAAAAGAACATGATTTTGCTATTCTGTCCTTAGAATAAAGGCCTCCCAATCACTGAAGGGGAGTGCAAAAAATGACAAATCGGAGTGTTCTGAAAAGAATAGTTAATAATCACAAGATAGCTATGGACCTGAAGACCACCCTGATATAGAAATGGAATGTACATAGGATAAAGTATTTGGTTACCCATTATCCTTAAAAACAAAGTAGTTCTCCTTCCTAAGGCAGAAAACAGAATAGCAGAGCCTCCACATAGAACCACACTGCTTTTATTAATCCCCCTCTCCCATTACCACCACAGGTACCCCATAAAAGCAGGCAGTTTTCTGCCTTGCCACATAAGTTTTAGAAGCACTAGCCTATAAAAGGGCAAAGACCCTCAACCAGCAGATTTATCTTCCTATAAAGTACATTTTTGTCTAAAAATTATCAAGTAGGGCCTTTAAAAAAACTGCCTCCACATTACACCTACCTTCTTCTTATACGTTACTTCTTATATCAATAAAATAAAGTCAAATTTGATTCTATTATTAAATTTCTCTCATATACATATTCCTTACAATGTACTATATACTAATAATTCCCCAGTCCCTAAAATATTGGGGAAAGGGACACTTTTTATTTTCTTATTCTCATCTCTATTATTCATGTAGCAAAATAATCCAAATTGTAATAACCTTGCGGAGACACGTATTTTTATAACTACCATAAATAATCAAAACAATAAAATCATTATTTAAATATTCTGGGGCTCAATCTCAGCTGTAAAATAAGTAGCAACAAATAAAAAGTAGTGGTATAAATATTAATGACAATCTTTTAAGCATACTAATATATTCTTCTTTCTTCATCCCTAAAAACTGCTATTAAGCACCTCTCATATTTTAGAAAAGATCTAACCTTTGGGCCTCTGTAACTTTATACCTGAAAATTCTCTTACTCTTTTGACCACTTCTTTTTCAACTCCTCATTTCATTTGCCTATGTCCCATTATAGGATCTATTCACTTCTAAATGAGATTACTGAAAAGTTCCTAATAAGTTCCCAATTTCAACACTACCCAAAAAATGAGCATCAGAAAAATCTCCCAGAACACTGCATTTCTACAGGCCCCCTATTGCCTGCCTGACTCACCCATTTGCCTGGTTCTTAAAACTCTTCATAATCTGATCTCACTCTTATTTAATTTATTAACCAATATAAACCTTCCCGCCTCAAAAGAGTACCTTAACAATCCCCCAAACTACACTTATACTCATTTCCTGAACTTTATGCTGTTCCTCTCTACTTAAGAGACCTCTCCCTACTTTTGAACTTACTCAAATTCTACCACAGATCCTTCATGATCAACCTTAATACCCATGCAATCCAACGACCTGTCTCTCAGTTTTCTCAAATTGTTACACCTTCTATTTTCGCTGTAAATTTTACACACTATTTTACATGCGTTATGCTGGCCTCCTCAATTAGAAAAACTGGACGTTCTGTAAGATAGGGACCAAGACTTCCACTTATTTTGCAAAGCTCACAGCACCCAGCATTACTGTTAGCCAAGTTGAATAGCTAACTGTACTTCCCCAGTTTAGCTTCATGAATTGCAAGTGGGCAAACAATTTCTTCTACTAATGTAAATTTCTGTTCTTCTTTAATCAAAAGTCTTATGTCAAAAATGTTTTATAATAACATCAAAGATAATACTTGAAACACTAGGATCATTTTAGAATGCAGTCAGTCCCTACTTGTCCATTTCCCTAGCTGCTAAATAAAAACACATGCTGACTGGTACTCACTTGATACTGTCTGCGAAACCGAAGAGGCAGTTGTCGTGGTAGAAGTGGTAGAGGATGGGGTGGATGATGACGTTGAGGTGGATACTGCAGGTGCTGGGCTACTGGTCGTAGGGGTGGAAGCTCCTACTGCTTGTGCTTGCACTTGTGCCTGGGCCTGGGCCTGAGCCTGAGCCTGTGCTTGCGCCTGGGCCTGGGCCTGGGCCTGAGCCTGCGCTTGCGCTTGCGCCTGAGCCTGTGCCTGGGCCTGGGCCTGAGCCTGAGCCTGTGCCTGTGCCTGCGCCTGGGCCTGCGCCTGGGCCTGCGCCTGGGCCTGGGCTTGGGCCTGGGCCTGGGCCTGAACCTGGGCCTGGGCTGCAAGCATAGGTGTCAGTTCTGACTGCTGAATAACCTTAACTCCATCTGGCTTGCTCCAGGCAGATTCACGTGTCCGAGCATTATAATAATAAACCTGCAGAGGAAGCAAAATCACTGGTATCATAGAATCTGTCAACTCATTAAAAACCGGTAATGCAACTATATTTTGCCTTAAAATTAAGTTATTGGGGGAAATAAAACTTAGAAAAGAGAAAACATATCAAAACTGGCTGCTCGCATTATTATGCTACCATAGGTAATTTTTCTTTCCCTTTTTCCCCTTCCAATTTTCTATAATGAGCACACTATATTTTTAACACATACATTATTTTTGTGCAGTTAATACTGCTATCCTTAGAAAGCCCTGCTTGCAAAGTTGACCCTTGGCGGGCATCTGGGAACTTGGATTTTGGGAGGGTTACCACCATTCCCTAGCTGGTTAAGAAGAACAGCTCACTGTGCCTAAAATGTTTACACAAAAATGCAATTCATGCTAAATGTCTGCTTTCCCTCAGGGAGTCTGGAATTTTGGTATGTGCTAAGCAAAGGGTGCCAGTCCCCAATGAATTCCCTTGACTCCCCAGCTCAGATGAGCTTCTCTGGTAGACAACCCTTCAAGTATGTTGTCACAATTTCATGCTGGAGAAATTATACATATTCTATGTGCTTCCAAAGAGTGGACTCTTGGAAGCTTGTGATTCATTTCCTATAGACTCCGTCCCATCACCTTTTTCTCTTTGCTGATTTTGCTTTGTATCCTTCCACTGCAATTAGTCTTAGCTGTGGGTACAACTACATGCTGAGTCCTGTGAGTCTTCCTAGTGAGTACTAAATCTTAGAGTTGTTTTGAGGAGCCATAATACGTATTTAAAATACAAGCTTCCAGAATCACAGGTAAACAGATATGTAAGCATTCTAGTCTAGCGTGGAAGTCCAATCCACTAAGCCTTTCATCAAGCCGTACCCCATGCCCTGCTTACCCCAGGCTCATTCTTAATTGGCAAGAATATTCTCATTGATCTCAATCTGCCAGAACTCTTTAAGTTTTACTCTTCTGTCACTAGGGAGTTAACAACCTAAATATATTTTTTAATTTACCTTCCCATCTGGCGTTTTATTTTCAACCCATATTTCCTCAGTAGGAGGCAGTGCTGGAGTGCCAGGGGCAGTCACAGGAGGCATTCCTGGTGGAAACATCATACCCGGAGGAGGAGGCATGGTTCCCATGGGTGGAGGCATGAAAGGCGGTCTCTGTTAATTTACAAGAACAGTAATGGTCACTTATATTTACCTTTTTTCCTTTCAAATTATTACTAAATTCTACCCCAAAGTAAAGTACTATAAGAGCAACCAAACTAGCTTTATAGTCCATTCAAATACACTCATCTAGGATGCATAAGCAAAGTTTCTCTGGAACAAAAATTATTACTAAACAGACTGGAAAGAAATACATCAACATATAGTAGTTATCTCTGGGAAATAGCATTATAGGTGAATTTTGCTTTATTATTTTTACTTTAACTGCATATTTCACACACTAGGCACTAGATTACTTTCAGAAGAAAATAAGTGACTTTTGTATCTTTTTTAATACCAGGCGCACCAATGCCTCCACCTCTCACTTCAATAAAGAACCAACCAAAGGAGAAACATTTTACAAGTAACATAGCAACAACTAAAAAGAAAAATTGAATATAGCTAATCCTTTTTCCTATAAGAAAAAAATATTAGCTGGAAAAATATTCATCATTTTCTATTTTTCAAATAATAGTAACAATAAGTAGCTCACCAATGACATGAACATCAGTTAAGTTTAAAAGATATAGTAAAATTAATTATCCATTTTACTTTTAGTGAAAAATAATAATTTAAATGGTATATGTTGCAATTCTTTTTAATTTTCTAGAGCTATTACTAATTCAATCCTATCTCTGATAATTCCTTCACGATCATTCTTCAATGATTATTGACACAACATTAAAATTCTGAGCCACACAATTCAACTGTAACTACTATACCTTACTTACTAAAGCAGACAAGTGGTCTAACATTTCAACAACAGATTTTGAATGGGGATTAAAAGATATCCTCTTTAATATACAACAATAAATTTCAGTTATCCAAAGCATCTTAATCTGGATAATGGAACTAACACCAGGCTAATAATGAGAAACTGTACTTCATTTTCTTTCCCATACTTCAGATTAAAAAAGAAAATATCAGTTTAGTGTCTTTCAAGCATCAGCACACAGACCCACATTCTATAAAATATCCATCCCAAATATGTGTCATGCACATTAACTGGATATCACTTTGATTTAATGTAAAAACCACACAATTATCTATCAAGACCAAGAAAAGCATCACAACATTGTAAAGTATCCCATTACAACATCTGCTATATTTCCATTAGAGGGTTACATCAGTCCATTACATTGTATAATATTCTGCAAGTAGGTTTAACTCTTAAAGGCCCAAATTAGAATAAATTCATATGTAACAAGTAATACCAAAGACAGGTCAATCTGAGATTATTCTAATCTCGGAGTAAATATAAAACTTTTTAACAATTTGTTTAAGGGGGTAGAGGCTATTCATTACTAGGAAGGCAATAAAATTATTAAGTATTAAAACCTGTGTCTCTTCCATAAATATGACCCTATCTAAGTAGAGTTAACATCACTCCAGTAGTACTTTATTATCTTTTGCTACTTTTAGTGAGTTCATTCTTGATTATCTAAACTAATGGAAGATAGATGATACCACTATATTTATTTGGTTTCAGAACAGTATAGGCTGGATAAACTAAGAAAACAGAGATACATACCCAAACAAAAACAGTACAACCTCAAAAGTAGATGTTTGAGAGAGGTCACCTTCATGACCTCATTTCAGACAGTAATTGAGTCTATATATACTAGAGAGGGATCTGTGCCTCAGGTTAAAATACCAGAAAATTTTCTATTTAAAGAAATCCCACAATTCTATTTCTAAAACGATAAAATAACCCCTTCTGTCCCCCAGGGAAGAAAAAAATTCAAACAATGTGCTTACAAAATACATTTGTTCTAGATTCTATCCTAGGCTTCATTCTATCCTAGGCTTCAAGAATTGCTCAGAATATATATACATATGTATGTATACTTAATGATAAAATGTATCATTGAAAAATAAATAGTGCCCAACTGAAGTGGCTCCATAGTTGAGCATCGACCTATGAACCAGGCAGCCATGGTTGTCACTCAGGGCACATGCCCAGGGTTGTAGGCTTGATCCTCAGTAGGGGGTGTGCAGGAGGCAGCCGATCAATGATTCTCTCTCATCATTGATGTTGCGCACTCTCTCTCCCTTTCTCTCTAAAATCAATAAAAATATATTTTAAAAATAATAAAATACTAAAATAGAAAAATAAATACAATAACTAAAACAGTTATACCTTTAAAATTCAAACTTCATTTCCCGTAACGAAGATGGATTACTAAAGACAATTCTCAGTGATAAAGGCAGATAAGAAATACTCTATTTAATCCTAGTTTCCTATGTAGCATATTTTTCTATCTAAATTCCCATTCTGAATTTCTATTCAAAAACACTGTTTCTGGAGCAACAAGTTAATACATGGATTATATTTTCCTATAAAGTGAAACTAAGAAGACAGTTTTTAAGGCAAAACTGACATATAATATTAACTAGTGGTCTGGTGCACGAAATTCATGCACATTAAAAGGGGGACCCAGAGTCAAGTCCCTGTCCACCCACATGCACCTCAAAATCGTGTGAGACCCAGACCTGGCCGCCTCCCCTTCATTGGGCTAGATCCAGACCCAGCCAGTCCCACCCTTGTCAAGCCCTGCTGGGCAGGGGGCATAGCCTCAGGTCCCCTGGCCTGGCACCAGGACAGGGGCATGGCCTGAGGTCTCCCAGATGGGGCGGGGGGGTGTGCTTTGAGGTCCCCTGTCAAGCCCCGCCAGGTGGGGGACACGGCCTGAGGTCCCCCATCAAGCCCCACTGGCAGGGGGGCACAGCCTCAGGTCCCCCGTCAAGTCCCGCTGGGCTGGGGGTGCAGCCTGAGTTACCCTGACCCAGCACTGGGGGTGCACCTTGAGGTCCCCCGTCAAGCCCTGCTGGGTGGGGAGCATGGCCTGAGGTCCCCCGGCATGGTGCTGGGGTGGGGGGCACAGCCTGAAGTACCCTGTCAAGCCCCACCAGGTGAGGGGCACGGCCTGAGGTCCCCTGGCCTGGCGCTGGGGCAGGGTAGCAGCCTGAGGTCCCCTAGCCCAGCACCAGGACGGGAAGCGCACCTTGAGGTCCCCTGTCAAGCCCTGCCAGGCAGGGGGCGTGGCCTCAGGTCCCCCTGTCAAGCCCCAGGGGGGGAGGGCGTAGCTTCAGGTCCCTGCTGATTGCTCGTTAAGGCTCCTGAAGGAAATTTGGCCTCAGCTGTGGGTGCAGCCATCTTTGTGACAGAGTGATGGTCAATTAGCATATTCCCTCTTTATTAGATAGGATATTAACAACAATGAAGAAATGACAACCTCTATATTCTTTACCTGAAGGTGTGGAGGGCCCATAGGTGGAGGAATCCCCCCTGGAGGAGGCATTGGTGGCATATTAGGATCAAAAGGAGGACGTCCAAAGGGGGGCCGAGGTGGTGGAGGAGGGCCTCGCATCATACCAAAAGGTGGAGGAGGTCGCATGAGAGGTGGTGGGCCTCGCATCACTGCATTTGGTGGGGGAGCTGGGCCTCGAAACCTCAAGGCCTGCTGTTGAGCCATCCTGTGGGGAAAACCATGAATTAATTTCTTTCTCAAAATTACAAAAATGTAGTTACTGATCTCTAATTACATCGAATTCAATAGGCCCTTAAGAACAAGTGGGGTTGGAAAGGCATAATTTTGCAACCATCACAGTAAAAGTGAATCAGTAAGAATGAGCAATGGACACCAAATCTAGGAGGAAAGCTGGATGAAGAGGATATCCAGATGATCTTAAAATGTCTCCTCACATGCTGCTTATGATTGCAAGGGGAGATGAAAAAAACACTATGTAATAGGGAAATCATGCAACACCTTGACCAGTGGATCTACATTAATATCATCTAAAAAGGACAGACGGACATCATGTGACTGAGAGGAATACATCACCTATTCAGGCAAGAAAGTATACCCTCAAATTAATTACGATAAAATAGTAGACAAACACAAAAAAAGGAATGTTCTATTTAAAAGGGGGAAGCAGAGGATATATTCTTCAGAAATGTGGATATTATACATAAAAGACAAAGGCATGATGTGGAAATGTAAAGGAGCTAAAGAGACATGACAACACAATATTAATTCTATACCAAATCCTATCCTAAAGGGAAGAAATGCTATAAAAAAAACATTGGATTAATGGACAACACTAGAATACGAACAACAGATTAAAGTATTGTATCATTGTAAACTTATGAAGTTGGTAAATTAGGCAAAATATTTCTATTCTTAGAAAATGCATATTTAAGTATTTAAAAGTAAAGGGCCACAGTATATGTATCTTACCCTCAAACAGTTGAGAGTAACAGAGCATGCATGCAGGCAAACAATAAGGAAGAGGTAATTAATTAATACCAAGTGTACTATTTTTATTTTTTGCAACTTTTGATAAGTTTGAAATTACTTCCAAATACAAAGTTTTTACAGGGGCAGAGGGTTGCAGGCTTACAAGATCACTGGTATTCTCTACCTAAACAGAAAGCCTTTCTCTACACTGCACCCTACCCAACCCTTCAATCTCTAGCTAAAACACCCTGGCTTATTTTCTCTATGGTATATAACCAGATACATAGTATTACATGTTATTATCTATCTCCCTCTCACAAGTGCTTTTTAAAAAAATTAAAATTATTCACTCTTAAAAGTAATTACTATGTGTCAGGCAGTGCTCTAAGCTCTTTTTAAGTCCTTTAATCATCGTAACAACCCTATGAGATATATATTATCAACCTCATTTTATAAATGAGGACACTAAAGGAAGTTGAAGTCAAATAATTTGCCCAAAGCCACACAGCTGGTTGAGTGGAAAAGCCAGGATTCAAATGCAGGCAAATATCTCTTAAACACTACCCGACACTGTGTATGTTAGCTCCTTTAGAGTAGGAAATCTGTCTGTCCTGTTCATCCTTACATCCCCTGAACATAGTTAGGTCTGCACATAGTAGGCCTCAATAAATATTTGTTGAATGAACCAAAGAATACCTACATAGGTGATATGGTACCTACACTACCTCACAAATAGGGTATATAGAATCTTATAAACATTATCTATATATATAAAAGCCTAAGCGACCATTTGACTGGTAGCTATGATATGCACTCACCACCAGGGGGCAGACGCTCAGTGCACAGGCATGGAAACATAGAACAGACTGATGAATCTCAGAGGGGAGGGGGGGAAGAGGGAGTGCGGGAAGAGATTAACCAAAGATCTTACATGCATACTAGAGGCCGGTGCACGGATTCATGCACTGGTGGGGTCCTTCGGCCTGGACTGCAGGGATCAGGCTGAAACCAGCCTTGTGCAGAGATTCGTGCACTTGTGTGATCCCTCGACCTGGCCTGCGAGGATTGGGCCGAATCCGTGCACTGGGCCTCTAGTTTTTACTCTAATTTGCCATAATCAATTGAGTACCTACCTATCAGTCTTCCCAGTAGCTACTATAAATCTCTTCATTATTCATGAAATGTACATTTCTGTGCTCAAGAAAAAAATTAGCAATTACACTGGGTTGTTTTTGCTTTTGTTTTTTATCCTCACTGGAGGATATTTTTTTCCACTGATTTTTAGGGAGAGGAGAGAGGAGAGAGGGAAAGACAGAAACATCAATGTGAGAGAAGCACATTGATTGGTTGCTTCCTGCATGAGCCCTGACCAGGCCCAGGCTGGGAAGGAGCCTGCAACCATGCTGCAACCAAGTATATGCCCTTGACCAGAATCAAACCCATAACCTTACCCAGAACCCTTCGGTCCATCCCCAGGCCGAGGCTCTATCCACTGAGCCAAACCGGCTAGGGCAGTGGTCGGCAAACTGTGGCTCGCCGCTCTGCTGACTAATGAGTTTGCCGACCACTGAGATAGGGGCTTAGTCACAAAGAACAACAGCCTGTAATTATTGGAATCGAGAGTAGTCTAGGTCAGTGGTCTGCAAACTCATTAGTCAACAGAGCGGCAAACCGTAGCTCGTGAGCCACAGTTTGCCAACCACTGGGCTCGGGCAACAATTATATTCTTTATGTATATTTGAAGATAATCATTCTTATATTCTCTTCTCGCCAGGATCTCCCAACTTTCCCACACATCAACTCTCTGCTTAAAATTACACTTAGAAGTTTTTCTACATTTTCCATATCACAGTTCAAGTCTGACATAAAAAATCCTAATAAAGAACCAATTTTCATTCTAGAATACTAGGGTTGTAAACATCCAGAATGCATATACCAACTGCATTTAACCAAATTTGCAAATGATCCTATCTCAAAGTATCAGTTAAAAACAATGACTGAAAAGAGGAGTATAGATTATATCAGAATAATTAGTCTTTCTCAAATCGTATGTATTCCTAAAAGACACATGGCTACCATTACTGAAGAAATAACCTTTTGTTATTTCTTGATGGAAACAAAGTTAACCATCAAGGAAAGATATTCTGTTTCAGCCTTGAGTTAATAATGTACCTTAATCATAGGTTTCCTTTGAATCTGCCTCTCCTCTTAAAAAAAAAAAAAATCAACAGTACTTATTTCTTTGGAATGTCACACTTCCTAGTTATAGCTTGAAGTTAAACATGTAGGCTCTAGAATGATGAAAAAGTCAAATCAGGGCTCTGCCTTTTGTTGTCAAATTAGTTACATAATTCTGAGTCTGAGTATACTCAGATGTAAATGAGCTGGGGAATAAAAATAAAACCTATCTCATATCCCTGTGAAACAGTTAGAGTACTTAATACACACTAAACAACTTTAACTATCACTACTTTCATTACCCCAAAAACCTTGCACTGTGCTCTACCTATAAAAGACACTTGGGCCCTAGCGGATGTAGCTCAGTTGGATCAGCCAAGTCCATGCACCGAAAGGTTGCCAGGTGGATTCCCAGCCAGGGTTGCAGGCTCAATCGCCAGTAGGGGGCAGCCGATGGATTTTATCTCTCACATCAATGTTTCTCCCTCCCTCTCTCTCTCTCTCTCCCCCTCTCTCCTTTCTTTTCTTCTCTAAAAATCAATAAAAACATTTTTAAAGGCACTTTGTTGTCAATTTGACTAAATGTCTTTAAAAAGTCTGCCACTAAAATAGTGACAGAATTCACATAATTTCCTCCATCAGCATCTTAAAGTTGCCATTTTCTGATGCCAGATATGTACAGTACCTGCGCTGGGCTCTTCACACACACTGCTTCATTGCAGGCAACTTACCAGAAGCTGCCGTGAGGATTAAATGAGCTAATAAAGTATGTGGAACAGCACCTAGCACATTAGTGCTCTCTAAGTATAGCTTTTATTACGGTTGCAGTAACATTAGTATAGTAATAGTACTAGTAAGTTGTGTTTTTGTTAAAATATATATTTTATTGATTTTTTACAGAGAGGAAGGGAGAGGGATAGAGTTAGAAACATCGATGAGAGAGAAACATCAATCCGCTGTCTCCTGCACACCTCCCACTGGGGATGTGCTCGCAACCGAGGTACATGCCCTTGACCGGAATCGAACCCAGGACTCCTCAGTCCACAGGCCAACGCTCTCTCCACTGAGCCAAACCAGTTAAGGCAGTACTAGTAAGTTTTAATGGTATTAATGTCAGTAATAGTGTAGCTACTATTACTATAATTATTACCAGACTACATAACCTGCCTCTCTTATTGACCTGTCTACAGACTACAGCCTTTTTTTTCTTATGCTCACCTGAGGATATTTTTCCATTGATTTTTAGAGAGAGTGGAAGGGAGAGGGAAGGATAGAGAGAGAGAGAAACATTGATGTAAGAGAGACACACTGATTGGTTGCCTCCCGCATGCAATCTGACCAGGATTGGGAGCTTGCAACCAAGGTACGTGCCCTTGACCGGAATCGAATTCAGGACCCTTCAGTTCTCAGGCCTACGCCCTATCCACTGAGCCAAACCAGGTAGGGCTCCAGCCTTCTTTTTTGATCAAATACTTCAAGTTCATTTACCTTAAAGCTTCTGCCCTTATTGTTTCCTCTGCCTGGAATGCTTTCCCCCTGATCATTATATAACTGGCTCCTTTAAATTATCAGTCTGAGTTCCTCAAACTCCTTTCCCACCCTCAGCCTCTCCCAGACCCTCTCTGGCTCATTACCCAATTTGAGTTTTCTTAAAATATATTTTTATTGATTTCAGAGAGAAAGGAAGAGGGAGAGAGAGATAGAAACATCAATGATAAATGATAAGAATCATCGACTGGCAGCCTCCTGCACTCCCCTTATCGGGGATCAAGCCCATAGCCCATGCTGCATGTGACCAGACTGGGAATGGAACCATGACCTCCTGGTTCATTTGGTTCATAGGTTGACAATCACAAAGCCACACCGGCTGGACCCAATTTGTTTTAAATTATGATAAATTAGAGGCCTGGTGCACAAATTCGTGCATGGGTGGGGTCTGGCTGGCCCACCCCTATGGGGGTCCATCGGGCCGGCCGGCTTGGGGGGCCGATAGGGGCCCAGATCAGGCTGGTTGGCTGCCACAGTGCACATCATAGCCACTAGTCATTCTGGTCATTCCACCATTCCAGTCGCTGGACTTTTATATATATAGATGCTAAGAAGAAGCCTCTCACTTGCTTACTTTTGTATTATACCCACTAATATGTAGTTTTCCCTTAGTATACTGCTGCTTTCCAGTGTAGATGGGGGGTGCTCAAATGTTATGGTTTTGATGGCCAGAGAGAAAGGGGGGGCAGGGGGATGGGGACTGGGTGGAGATAGGCAAGGAGGGAAGGGAATGGGGACATCGTCAACAGTGTTAATAAAAATAAAGTTTTTTAAAAAAGAAGCCCTGGCTGGTTTGGCTCAGTGGATAAAGTGTTGGCATGTGGACTAAAGGGTCCTGGTTTCAATTCCAGTCAAGGGCACATACCTAGGTTGTGGGCTTGATCCCCAGTGGGGGGCATGCAGAAGGCAGCCAATCAATGATTCTCTCTCATCATTGATATTTCTATATCTCTCTCCCTCTCTCTTCCTCTCTGAAATCAATAAAAATATATTTTAAAAAAAGAAAAAATTGTTTTAATAATGAGTGAACACTGGGTATTTCCTATATGCCAAGAACAATTACATGGACATTATTTGAACCAACTCTTTTTATCCTCACAGCAATACATTGAGGTAAGTTTGGCACCATTTTTACAGGGGAAACTATGTCACAGAAAAATAACTTGTTTAAGGTACCAGTGGTAACACCAGTGTAATCTTATTCTTGTTTTACAATTAAGGAAATTTAGACTGAAAGTACCTTGTCATAAAGGTATTAATAGGTAAACTAAGGCCCTGGGTAAAGGATCTATATAAATATGACTATAACAGTTATCTTAACAGTCCTCAACATAAAGGAATGAATAACATCTGGATCTCCAAATAAATTTTGTCTGTTGCAGGTTATTTGCATTCCTACCACTTTCAACCTTTTTGGAAAACATAAGACTACTTGCAAAAATAGGAGAAAAAAATTTTTTTACAAGAACAAATGTATTTCTCTAGAGCAGTGGTCAGCAAACTGCGGCTCGCGAGCCACATGTGGCTCCCAAGCTGCATGTGGCTCACGAGCCGCAGTTTGCCGACCACTGCGTCTAGAGGTACTCTATCTAGATATGCAATCCCGCACTGGTGAAGACAAGACTGCAAATACTTTAACAGGAGGGGCAAAATGGGAAGATGCTACTGACTTATGGGAGGCCAATCCAGACTCTGCCAATTACTCAGGGACCTTGTATAAGTCACTTCTCACTCATTTGATGTGGCTAGTTTAATTCAAAATACAGATCAATCTTAATTAGTATGGATGCTCCAAAGGATTTTGGTCTGGTTCAAGGCTCTACTGCCAGCACCCAGGTCAGTGACTGTCACATAGCACACAGTAAATTTGGTTCTAATAAGCAAACCATCTCTAAATCACCTATATTCATTTATTACCATAGAGCCACTGAACACTTTATTTGCCAGACACCGATAGACAGACACACCACAAAATACCTTCATGATACACATGATACATATACGAAAACTAAGCCCCAATTTCTGCCATCAAAAAGACCGCATAAACAGCCAATTTATCTTAAACCACGAAAAGTGCTAAAATAATGGTCTGTACAACATGCTTTGGAAGCAACTTCCAACCCAAGAGGCTAGGCATACAATATTTGCAACGGAACACCTAATTTAAAGCCCTTCTCAAATCAGTTTTGCATCAACGTCTACACTCTCATTAATAAAATCTAAAAGGATACTGATTGTAAAGCTGAAGATACTATACTCTCTGAAATGCAAAGGAATGTTCCCAAATAAATTCAGGTGACCTTGAGATCAGAACCAGGAATAAACCTTCCTATCACTGATACTGGCAATGCACCTTCATTACCAAAGCGAATACATGGGTTTTCAAGGATTTGAGATTCATCTCTGAAGACAAGATTTTACTCCTGCCCAAGTAGGGATTTCTGTGTGTGACAACTCAGAATCTAAAACCTTGAAAAACAACCCCCATTTCCTGACACAATTTCATCTTGAGCTCTAGACGATACCAGACTGCTCATAACCCCTGCTCTTTTTCCTTTTCAGATGCTGACAATGGCACAATTCGGAATGGGAGCTGAACATCTGAAATGACATTTTCCCCATCAGGAAAAAAAAAAAAAAAAAAAGGTCTCAAATACCCAGAAAACTTAGTACCCCTTTTTATTCTCCCTGACTAAAGGTTTTTTTCCAGGACACTTTTACTTGACAAAATCTTAATCACGAACCCCATAGGCCTTGAGACACCTGAAGACGAAAGGTCACTGACCTCTTTAAGGGCAAAGGTGTGATAGAGACCGCAGGCTCGGAGCCGGACTACCTGGGTTCAGAAGCCACTTCCTGGAGCTACAATCCCACCTTCGCGACCTTGTTCTACCGCCTCAACTTCTACCTGCCTCAGTTTCCTCACCTGCACCACGAGCAAGAGGATTAACTAAAGATGGTTCTGGTCTGTTGCCTGCAAAATGAGAAAAGCAACTACTCCGAGGTTGGATGTGAGGACCAAAGGAGATAACTCTAAGGAAGAGCTTACTGACACATACAAGGACGTAACAACGGCCGCTGCTGCTATTGTTATTAGTCACAAATACCATACGGGATGAAAAAATTGGAAAAAGGAAGAAAGGCCACAATTAGTTAAGAAAAGCAGCGACATGGGAAAGAAGGAACGGGGCAAACGTGGAGACCCCAGAGGCCCGCGGGGGCGTGGAGAAGCTGAGCCAGGAGGAATGAGGGGTTCCGGGGAGTGCACTGCGGAGTGGAGGGGCGCCCGAGGGACAACGGGGCCCGCGGCGACGCGCAGCCGGGCGCAGGGCTGAGGTCGGCCGGGGCGGAGGCTGCATGCGGCCGAGGCGTCGCCCCAAGGCGGGAACGTCCGGCCGGGCCCAGGGGCCGCAGCCGCCAGGGGCGCTGGGCCCCGGGAAAACCGCTGGGAGCGCCCCGAAAACGGACAGGAGGCCGCGGCCCAGCCCCAGCCAGGCTCTCTCATTCAAGCCACCTTCCTCTTCCCCCTTCTCCAGCCCCATGCGGTCCTGGAACCGGGCCGCCGCGGGGCCTCTGCCCGCCCTCCACCCCGCATCCCCGCGGCAGGCCCACCCGCGGGACTCCAGCATGCCCAGAAGAAATACAGAGCAGCGCCCTTTACCTGAGCTCCCCCGGGTTGAATCGCTCGCCGTCCCCTCCGTCCCCGCCACGCTCCGCCATTACAGAAGACCGCGTTCATCCACCCGCCGACCGAGCGTGCTCTATTGGTCAGGCAGATTATCAATCTCGCGCGAGAGAGGCGGAGACAGCAGAGATCTATGAGATGAATGGTGAAACTTTCCATCAATCCTCGAGCTGAGGGCGGCATCTGCCTTACTATTGGTGGAAGGGCCCGCCGACTTTGAAAGCGGTATGGAGACAGCCACTTGATTGGTCGCTTGGAGGCTTTATGGGAAATGAGACTTAAGCGACGAAGAACAGCCAGCGCCCTCTCGCGGTAACCAGAACTAGGTCCTCCCACGTCCTGCCGGGCCTGCGGTAGCCACGTGTCCGCCGGCTTCCAGGAAGGCAATCGTGGAGAATACTGACCACACGCTGGCGATATTGGCTCGGTCAGAGACCATTTCCTTTGCGTGAGCCAATCAAAAATCGATCTAAGTAGAGCTACAACCAACCACAGGGTTTGTGTGGAAATGAGCTATTTCCCAGCTTTTCAGAATGAGAAATTTTAAAGCATCACCCGTTTATAGACATGTTATTAAATAATATATTATCAGCTACATGAATATCTTCTAAATTGTATTAAATAATTAGCTGCTGGCTGATGAGTGTTATAAATTGCTGCATTAAGTAAGTTGGGGAAGGCAAGCCCCTTCGTGATTTACAGTTTCAAGCATCTGTTCTTCAATTTCAAAATACATTTGTCTGAAACTAGCACATCCTGATACCCAGAAGGAATTCTGAATATTTATTTCTCTTTATTAAAGGAAAAGAAACACCTTTAGGTTCTGGGTTTTCAAAGGTACAATGAAGATGAACCCTATCATTAAGTTGCTCAAAATATTAAAATGATAGATAAAATTTACTCAGACCTAACTCTATATACCAGGGATTACCCCAAGTACTTTCCATGTCCTTTAGGCCTCATATACAGTAAGAATAGCCAGTGTATAGATGAGACTGAGGCCCAGAGAAATTAAGTATCTTGTCCAAGTTCACACAGCTTGTGAATGGCAGAGCTTGGCCTTCACCCCAAGGCAGTGTGGCAGCATAGCCCCATTTCTAAATACCACGATGCAAGAAAATTGGAAACACACATCCACACAAAAACTCACACACAAATCTTCATTGCAGCATTACTCAGAATAGCCAAAAAGTGGAATCAACCCAAGCTGCCCAAATAACTTATGAAACTATATAAAATGTGGTATAGCTATACTAAGAAATATTATTTGGCCATAAAAAAGAATGACATACTGATACATGCTGTAAAATTGAACCTTGAAAATATGATGCAAGTGAAGGAAGCCAGACACAAAAGGCTATATTTTATATGATTCCACTTTTTTGTGTGTGTCTTATGATTCCATTTCTATGAAATGCCAGAATAAGGCAAATCCTTAGAGACAGAGTAGATCAGTGTTTTCCAGGAGATGGGGAGAGTGATTGCTAATGCCTATGGGACTTCTTTTTGGATGATGATAATGTTCTAAAATTAGACAGCGATGATGATTGCAAAAGTTGGTGAATGTACTAAAACACATGGAATTATACAATTTAAAGGATGCATTTTATTATATGTGCATTATATATTTTTAAAAATATGTTTTTATTAATTTCAGAGAAGAAGGGAGAAGGAGAAAGAGATAGAAACATTAATGATGAGAGAGAATCACTAACTGGCTGCCTCCTTCATGCCCCACACTGGGGATGGAGCCTCCAAACCCAGGCATGTGCCCTGACCAGGAATCAAACCGTGACCTCCTGGTTCATAGGTCAACACTCAACCACTGAGCCACACCAGCTGGGTATATGTGCATTATATTTCAATAAACACTGTGCTATATTGAACCCCAGTTCAATATTCAAAATCAGTTATGATAATATGTGATAAGAACTGAACACAATTCAGAGCATGATTAATTGGTAAAGGAAAAGATGGTTGAAATTTCACTAAATATGTGACATTCAAACAAACTGGAGTCTAAGAGTGGGAGGTTACATCCCTTTGTCAACATTGGTGTGCATCCCCACATCCTGCCCTGTATTTTCGTAACTATTACAAAAATAATACTGGTATAGATGGCTCATGACAAACTAATCCCCACTGCTGGGAAAAAATTCAAAATGAATACTTTATAGAAACCAAGTCAATGGTATTTATATAAAAGATGAGAACGAATGTCAGTTTGAATGAATGGAAGAAACTCCTTGTAGATTTAATACAAGGTTTTTTATTTGATAGTTTCCAGTTGGGCCTCATTCCTGGCCAAGGTGCCGGCCCCTCCTCCAGGCCCCGCCAGGCCCTCAGTTTTCATTGCATTATTTATATCTATATATATTTTAAGATATTTATATCTTATTGTTTTATTTTTAAATATATAGAGCAGGTATATCCGCATATACCAGGGGCTTGGTGCACGAAATCCATGCACCAGAGGGGGGGTCCCTCAGCCTGGCCTGTGTCTTCTCGCAATCTGGGGTTGTCAGGCCTAAACCAGCAGTTGGACATCCCTCTCTCAATTGGGACGCTGCATGCACCAGTGACCATACTTTTCATACAGGTGAAAGGCATCTTGCTGTTGTATGGGAGGTACATTTTTTCGCCCTGATTATAAATAGTAGTACATAACATGATCCTTCTGGGGCAGTAGTACCATTTTCCCCATCTTATGGGTGGAAAACTGAAGCTGAGAAAAGTTAAGTAATTGGCTTTGTCACACAGTTATAAGTGTCAGAATCAGGGCTGACCACAAAATGTGCAAGCCAGAGTCCATGCATGTCATCACTGCATCATCCTGTTTTTTCAGTGTCAGAGTAGCCTTGCCAGGTTTTAATTTTAATTTTTTTATTTTTATTTTTTAAAATATATTTTATTGATTTTTTTACAGAGAGGAAAGGAGAGAGATAGAGAGTTAAAAACATCAATGAGAGAGAAACATCGATCAGCTGCCTCCTGCACGCCCCCTACTGGGGATGTGCCTGCAACCCAGGTACATGACCTTGACCAGAATTGAACCCAGGACCCCTCAGTCCGCAGGCTGACGCTCTATCCACTGAGCCAAACCAGTTTCGGCTGCAACTCTTTAGTGAAGCCAAAATTGTTTAAAAGTAAAGAGATTTTAAATATTTTTTTAATATATTGTATTGGTTTTTTACAGAAAGGAAGGGAGAGGAATAGAGAGTTAGAAACATCGATGAGAGAGAAACATCGATCAGCTGCCTCCTGCACACCCCTCACTGGGGATGTGCCCGCAACCAAGGTACATGCCCTTGACCAGAATCGAACTTGGGACCCTTCAGTCCGCAGGCCGACGCCCTACCCACTGAGCCAAACCAGTCAGGGCTTAAATATATTTTAACTTTCCAGATAGCTAGTTTTCAACGATGCTAAGTGCAAGGGTGGAAACCACTGCCATATTGTGATGTATGCCTTATTGTCCATCTACAAAATGAGAGGATTGGACAAGATACTCATCCATTGATAAGGACAAACAGTGCACAGGGATGTCCTTAGAAAAGGCTCAGCTATATGAGCACCTATAGAACTCTCAAAGGAAACCCTCAACCTTGGGGAAAACATGGGGTTAAGAATTGCACCCCTAGCTCCACAGTCCCCCAAATACATTTTGTTAATAAGTAAGACTGGACCCAAATTCAAGGACACTCACTTTAAACTGAGCACCTAAAGACCCAGCTCTATAAACCAGAATGCTAGTTTATTAATTTACCAAAAAAATTTCCAACTGTCAGGTGGACCATATATTCCTTTCCTTTCTGTAGGCAAACCTGCAAAGCAAACAAAACCACAAGAAAGCAGCTCAATGTGATTGAAAGCAGAACAAGGCAGTAAGTTACTTTTATTTAAAATTTTAACGGCATTGGGTCACACGAGCCTGATAATTTACTATTCCAAATAGAGAAATACCTTCTACTTAGACCAGTGGTCGGCAAACTTATTAGTCAACAGAGCCAAATATCAACAGTACAACGATTGAAATTTCTTTTGAGAGCCAAATTTTTTAAACTTCTTCTAATGCCACTTCTTCAAATAGAATCGCCCAGGCCATTGTATTTTGTGGAAGAGCCATACTCAAGGGGCCAAAGAGCCGCATGTGGCTCATGAACCGCAGTTTGCCTACCACTTACTTAGACCATCGGTGCCTACCCTTCCTTGCATTGGGACCTCTCTGCTTTACCCAAGAATCTCTTCCTTGCATACGTAGCTAAGCCTACTCCTCTAGCCAGAAGGAAATAAAGAAGTATGTTCTTTTCTATTCTGCTACATAGGAAACAAACAGGAAGGAAGTAATTTTTATTATTGACACCATTGGCTGATTGAGTTAATGAGCTCATAAATTTTGCAGATCCTTAAGATAATTCCATGGGCCACCTTGAATCTGTGAGCCAGAAAGTAGAGTACACTGCTCTAGGATGACCTTCTATGTTTTGTTTCCACAATTTTATCCTAATAGGATACCATATGATTATATATAATAGGATATTACATTCCCTAAGATTACCCTAATTTTGATTTGTTCTGTTCTGGAACAATCAATCACAATTTGCAATCTCTTGGTTTATTAACATAAACAGTTAACCAATTCCATTGTGTAAAGTCAACACTATTCTTTTACTGAATGGGAATGGGGCTCTCTCTTTCCTTATTTTATCAACAAGTATGTCTCTTATAATTCACTAGAGGCCCAGTGCACAGATTTGTGCACCAGCAGGGTCCCTCGGCCTGGCCTGTGGGGATCAGGTCAAAACCAGCTCTCTGACATCTCCGAGGGGTCCTGGATTGCAAGAGGGCACAGGCCAGGCTGAGGGACCCCACCAGTGCACAATGGGGGCCAAGGAGGGACTGTGGGAGGGCTCCAGGGCATGTCTGGCCTATCTCACTCAGTCCCAGTTGGCCAGACCCCAGCAGCAAGCTAACCTACCGATTGGAGCATTTGCTCCCTAGTGGTCAGTGTGCATGATAGCGACTGGTTGAATGGTTGTACACTTAGCATAGTAGGCATTTATTATATAGGATTCCAGATCTAAAATTATACTACTAAATTTTTTCTGTTTCTCAAATTTAAAACAATATCTCAGGAACCCTTGTGTAAAAGTAATATTTAGTACTTAATTATAATGCAATTGTCTCTTATACTATCTTTCATACACAATCTCCCCAAATTACCACTTTGAGAAGTTACAAAAGAAATTGATTGCAGAGCTGATAGGAACCTTCAAGATCATCTGGTCCAACATTCTTTGTCCACAGATGAGGAAATAGAAACACTGCGAGTGTGATTATTAGCTTCCTCACAGCCACATATCTAGTTAGTGGCAGAGACAGGACTAGAACCTCAGTTAAATTTGTCTGACAGCTCTGTCTCTTAAAATTTACAAAACTCCACACCTGCAGTATGTCATTAAGCACCACACCAGTCTCAGGACTTGGGGTGAGATAAAAATGTTGTATTACTATAGCAATAACTCACCATTTTAGAAGTTATTTGAACACTGCTCCATTATACAAACATATCAGACCAAGTGTTCTAATTTTGGGTTCAGAGATCATTAATTTGTCCACTTGGCAAATCCATTTACTTGTCCAACTGGCAAACATTTAATGCACACCAGTTTTGTGCCAGGAATTGCCATAGTTGCTGAAGACACAAAAGGCACTGTTATGGAGTCTAGAAGATAAACCAGATCTTAGCCAAGACCAAGGACTCGTATTTACTAGGTGATTAGCCTATATAAACATTTCACATGGAACTTCTCATTTAATTCCTCATGACAATTATATATGAAGCTACTAATTATCTCTACTTTACAGATAAAGTAACTGGGAATTAGAAAGTGTAAGCAAGTTGCCTAAACTCATACCACCTAAATGGTAGTCAGGCAAGTCCACACGACTGCATTTACTCTGAAACTTTATGCCATACTGCTTGAAATTCAAGCAGAAACACAGGAGTGATGGTGTTGGAAAGAGATCCATTGTGGAGGTAGAAACCGAGGAAGCAAATGAGGACCAGGAAAGGATGCAATAAGGGGAGTGGCAGGAGATGGGGCTAGAAAAGTGAGTGGGGTTGTATTTTATTTTGTAGGTGATAAGAAGTTATTTAAGGATTTCAAGTGGGGGAGTGACAGGATCAGCTTTGCTTTTTAAAATGATCTCTCTTACTGTGGTGAGAATGATGCTTTCAATTAGGGAGACAGTAGAAAGCTATTGAGATTGACCATGATGAGACCTTGAAGTAAGAAAACAACAGTGAGACTGGAGTAGAGGGGACAGTTTGGAATCAATAAAACTAGGTGACTGATTGGATTGAGTGTGGAGTGGCTAGGGAGATTTAGGCAACATTAAAATTTGACTTGGATTAGTATATAGGGATTCCTTATTAACATTATAGAACAAGTTTATAATTACAAGCACAGACATATATTCTAGAGAGACTTGTTCTGCTTTTGGACTTTAGTTTACCCTGTATCATATCCAAAACCCCCTTGTTAATAAGCTCTGTATCACCAGATACTATAGGATTTTTAGAACAAAATAGAAATGGAGGAATGTGGAAACTGAGTGATTTATCCACATCCCAGTCACTTGCATTAGAACATCAAAACCTCATGAGCTTTTAATTAGGAAGTTTTGAGAACTGCCAGGAAAGGCCTTAAGTCCCTTTATGCAGAAGAACTTGTTAGGCCAAAGCAAATACTAAAGCAAATCACTATTAGTAGAATTCACTATTAGTGAAATGACACCATCATCCACTCAAGAATTTTCATAGCCCTTTCTAATTTGCATTGGTCCTATCCTAGGAACAGAAATAATCTAGTATCACCCAACTTCTACCCTGAAGGAACTTACGATCTAATGAGGAAGACTAAGAAGCAAAAATGGAAGCACAAGTGATAGATTCAAGCAGGCATTAACTCAGATGCCGGGAAGCCCAGCAGAGGGACAGGTGACCCAGAGTGGTCGGCTGGCTCCCTAGAGGAAGCGCATGATTTTGTCAGGCACAGTGGAGGTGGCCGGGCATTTCAGGTGGCAGAAAGTCATCGGATGGAAAGACATTTGACTCACCTCATTATTGTGTTCCAGGCATTGCAGTGTCCAGAAGTGAGCAGTCAATATACACAGACAGCCGCAGCTTCTCTGTCACGACTGCCTGGGTTTGAATCCTGGATGTGCCTCTTATCAGCTATGTGATTTGAGACAATTTCTTCCCAATCTTTTGTGCCATGCTTTCTCCATCTTAAAATGAAAATAATAATTTATATCCCTGCAAAGAATTGTTATGAGAGTTAAATTAATATAAGCCCATTTAAAGTGTTTAAAACAGGCCCTAGCCAGTTTGGCTCAGTGGATAGAGTGACAGCCTGCAGACTGAAGGGTCTGGGATTCCATTCCAGTCAAGGGCACATGCCTGCAGGCTTGATCCCCAGTAGGGAGTCTGCAGGAGGCAGCCAATCAAAGATTCTCTCTCATCATTGATGTTTCTATCTCCCTCTCCCTTCTTTCTGAAGTCAATAAGAACATATTTTTTAAAAAATAGTGTTTAGAACAGGACTCAAAGTAAGTACTCAAGAAACATTAGCAGTTACCATTATGATAAATATAAATTTCTTCTTATTATTTTATCTCCTTTTGCTGTCTTGATCTCTCCACATACAAGTCTTTGTGCTTTACATAGCCCTCTCTTTTGCATAAAATGCTCTCCATTTTCTCATTGGTTAGCTGAGAAATAAACACAAACAATTAGTCTGCTATCCAACTCACAATGGATTTTTTTGGGGAAAAATCATCAACACAGATTAAAACTGAAAATGGCATTGATTGCATGTGGTAAAGTGTGGTATTGACTAAAAATGGACTGAAGATCAACTTTTCAAATGCAGATCTGCAAAATTTGACCCAGGAAAGTTAGATGTGGTTGAAATAACAGTCATTAAGGAAACCTCACACAGTCGAACGAACAAAATAAACTGATGAACAAAATAGATCCAGAGACATAGAAGCATAGAACAGAATGGCAAACCTCAGAGGAAAGGGGGGTGAGGGTGGGTGGGTAGGAAGAGATCAACCAAAGAACTTGCATGCATATATGCATAATCCATGGACACAGACAATAGTGTGGTGAAGCCTGAGGGAGGGGCAGGGGCAAGGGCAAGGTAGAAGGAGTCAAAGGGGAACATTTGTAATCCTTTCAACAATAAAGATTTTTTTTAAAAAAAGGAAACTTCACACAAACAATGTAAAAATCGGTAAAACTTAATGCAGACAGACCTGCTGGATGATTCAAAACGTCACCCTGAAATGTAAGTGAAGAATGAATTCTGTCAGAAATAATTTTAGTAATAAAAAAAAATTAAAAGCAAAAATTTTAAAAGGTTATAATATAGAAAATTGACACTTGAAACCTATAGAATGTTATTAACCAATGTCATCCCAATAAAGTCAGTAAAATAAATAATAAAAAATAATATTGACCCAGAAATGTATGGGAGTTTCTTGGGAGTTATTGGGGTTATTGGCATTTGCCCCTGAAAATGCTTTCTCAATGAACATGGAACAATGTTGGTATCGTTTTGTTTCAGTGTCGAGGTGCCATTAAGGTCCAGAGGATCAGGGTCAGGATGGGGGTCATGGATCAAGGTGTGTATGTGTGTGTGAGAGAGAGAGAGAGGAGGGAGGGAGAGAGTGCTTAGAAAAACAAAGGGCAGCATGGCCTCAGAAAGGGGGAGCAGCGTGCAGAATATCCCCCTGCAATTAGGAGTCCCATGTCATCTTAACTAAGGCCAGAGACAGATGCACACAGGCAGCATCGGGATCAGGCCGCCTTGGCTTGAAAGCTGTGTCACCCTCCAAAAGTCACCACCTCCCTGAGCCTCAGTTTCCTCATCTGAACATGAGAATGGCAATAGTCCTCACCTCTGGAGGTTGTCATGAGGCCACCTGAGACTACGGCAGGAAGCCACCGTTACTTGTCATTGTTCTGCTTTTCTAGTGTGTATGTGCTCCCGGAAGTGACTCATTCAGCTGGCACCCGCTAGAAGAGTACCTTTTTCTGAGTAGGGTCTTCATATCCTATTTCTCTGTCCCCAGCCCAGTTTCCAGGACCGCAGCACAATGCCATGCTTATCATAGGATCCCGGGGATTTTAGCTGTATGTTGAATGTGTATTAAAGAGAGAGGGAAATAAAAGGGGAGAAAGAAAGGGAGTTGGGGGTCAAGGCCGGTAGACATATGGGGTGCACCAAAGGATTGCCAGACAGATGGTGAGCAGGGGAGCACACCTGGGTGCTGCGTACTAATTAGCTGACAGGTGGGGTCAAGGCTTGCAAAAGGTGGCAAACGGTATGTTGTTTATTCCCTAAACTCTGGGGCTGCCTGAGGCCAGGTACCCTCAGAATATGTCTCCCTTCACCTTGAAGAAGCCCTGGGCCAGGTGAAGGGAAGCTGCGCTGACAGGTTTGATCACTGAGCCACTTTGGCCTCAGCTAGCACTCCACTTCCTCTGGCCACGTCTTCCCTGGAACTAAAATACAGCTTGGAAAGGCAGTTCGGTGCCCTCACAGTCGCTGTGGCTTCCTCAAGCCATGACACGCTCTCTCTTTTATGAGCCTGCGGGGCTGTAATTCTCATCCCCTGACATTTATGGGAGGCTTCATATTAGCAAAAGGCTTTACAGCCATTTTTATGAGGGATGCCTCCCTGAGACCTGTCAGAGGCAATCACCCGGGCTGCGCAGAAGGGAAGCGAGCAAAGCCCGCAGGTGCATGGCTCTCACCCGCTGGCCTGCCAGGAGCCAGGAACGGGGCCTGCAGGTGCCACTTCTCCTCAACCACATGTCAGAGCTGATTTTCTTGCGCTTGAAGCCTTAGGAGCTGTCTCTCCCCCCCACCCGCCCCCGTCTTCCACATCCAACCCATCAGTGGGTCCTGAAGGTGCACCTCCCAGAGGCACCTCGAGCCCATCCATTTCTGTGCATTTACTCAGCATCACCTGGCCCAGCCCCACTCCCACACAGCCCTGCCAGTCTCCTGGTCTTGTCCTGTGACCTGCCTTCCATTACCCACACAGGACATGAAGATCCTCTAGAGGTTTACTTCTTTATTTAATGCATGCACCTCTTAATTTATTTTAGTTGATTTTGAGAGAAATATTGACCGGTTGCCTCCCACATGCACTCCAACTGGGATCGAACCTGCCACCCATTGGTGCACAGGACGACACTCCAACCAACCAAGCCACACTGACCCTGGCTCCCCTCCTGGCTTCAGAGACACACCAAACTCTTTTCTGCCTCCACAGTTTACACCCGCTTCTCCATCGGCCTGAAAAGCCCTTGGCTGGCTTTCAGGACAGCTGGCTTCGTCTCACCTTTCCAGGCTCCGCTCATATATCACCTTCCAGCCCTCCCTACCTTAAATTGCCCCCTCTCCCACATACCCCTCTCCCACAGGACCCTGTTAAGTGCTTTTAAGAGCTCTTCGAACAACTTTAAAATTGTTCTTATTTGTTGACTTACACATAGCCTGTCGCTTTGCTAGAATGTCCGTCCCATGAGAACAGGGACCTTGTCTATGGTTTTCACCACGGCACTGAATGCCGAGCAGCATCTGCACAGAGGGTGAGCTCAGTGAATGTGTGATGCGAAAACGACATGAAGGAATGAAGCCATCTCCTGATAAGTCTCCTCTCCTTCTCTCAAATCAGTGTCTAAACACATCTTAACTATAATCGGTAGAGGGCAGCAGAGATCCTGAGTTATCTAATTCCTGGGCTGTATGCCAGGAAACTTATTCCTCTTTGCCAAGTAGCAGGCGCAGGTCTATCAGGAATTTCAGGGAAATAGCCAGCTTTACAAACTCTTTCTCTCCTGTTCCCGAAGCCTTTTCTGCTCTGAACCACTTAAAGATATTTAAATTTTTTTTAATTAAAAAAAAACTATTTCAGGCTCACAATGCTCCTTAGAAAATAAAAGCAGATGTTGTATTGACTAAGCCAAAAAGAACCTCAGTGGCCTGGAGCCTGTACCCTCCTGCCTGACAAGTTCGTGTGGAAAAAAGGACGCTCCTATCATAGCCCGCAGCTGCTTGGGACTTAAGAGTTTACAGCTCTCCCTTATGGTGTGTGTGCGGGGGGAGAAGGGGGGAGAGGGGGGCAAGCACCAGCTAGGCAGCTGTTGGTGTTTTCAGCACTGGCAAGAACAAGTGTGTGTGTGTGTGTGTGTGTGTGTGTGTGTGTGTGTGTGGATAGTTCTGTTTTTTTGCTTATATCTGTTGCAGCTTATTCCATCCTCTCCTTTTGTTTCACAGTTCCCCCACCCAAGGCAGAACTCCACCACCACCTGCCCTCGTGGGCTCCCTCCCTGAGACTACACACTGGGCCCAGGTGACCAGCATCCACACACCCTCACACTCACTCTCTGCCCAACAAATAGATTTACTGAGTCCCAGGACTTACCGAGCCTGGGTCTGTGCTCTGTAGGTAAAGATGATCCATGTGATTGGAAGCACAGTTACTAGAAGCAAAAGGCAGACAGGATTTCTCAGCCTCCGCACTACTGACATTTTGTACTGAAACATTCTTCGCTGTGGGGGCATTCTAGGGTGCTTAGCAACATCCCTAGTTTCTATCCACTAGATGCAGGTAGCACCCCTTCCCTAAGTTGTGGTAACCAAAAATGTGTTTGACACTAAATGTCTAAAATGGGAATTTGACCTTTCCCATCCCAATCTTTTTTAAATTATTGATTTTAGAGAGAGGGGAAGGGGGGGGGAGAGAGAGAGAAATACGGATTTGTTGTTCCACTTATCTGTGCATTCATTGCTTGATTCTTGTAATGTGCCCTGACTGAAATCAAACCCGCATCCTTGGTGTATGAGGGCTACGCTCTAACCAGCTGAGCTACCCGGCCAGGTTCCCCAGCCCCAATCTTGAAAACCACTATTTTAACAATCTAATGGATACCTTTTGAGGCAACTTTCCTGCCTTGCGTCAATGACCCCTTTCTCCTAGCCATGCTCACCTGTTGTGACCTGAAGCCTATGGAGTTGGTAGATTGGACATCTGACCCAACCTGGGTCTCTCAGCTTCTTTCTTCTGGCAATTTTTTTTCTTGTTGCTGTTTTTTAATTTTATTTTATTATTTTCATTCTTCTGGGAATTTGAAACTAGGACTGGGAGACTGACTATGTGTTCATTGTGGGGCCAAAACATTAACGCAAATTTAGAAGGTGCGGGCAGGTGGGTGGTAACATGGGACCAGGAGGCAGCGACCTCTTACTGGAGCGGTAAGAATGAACTAGACTATAGAGAAACATGGAGGATGCGGCAGAGACATGTCACCTAGTTCTCACACTTTCTGGTTCTAGAACTTCCCAAGGACAGGCTAAACTTCCTGCCTTGGGTAGTTTAAGGCATTCCTGTCCATTTATAACTAATTCCTTTTTGTGTGCTAGGGAAAGTTCTGTTTCCTGCTACTGGCAAGTGCATTCTAACTGGTACACCCTCTGTGGCCTGGAACTGAAGTCACAAGCAGAAAATATCAGGGATCCAGGGAGTTGAAGGAGCAGTTTCGAACCCTCCAGGAAGCTCACCCACCGCGGCCCATGCGTGCCGTTCTCCTTTTTCTACCAAAAGGCTCGCTCGCCCTCTCTGTAGAGTTTCTCTTCTCTTAACCTCGGCTTGTACCTGGCTGGTGTGCCATGGCCTCAACTCAACTTCTTGTTGCTCATTTCCCATGGGCTTGACCGCTAACAGCACACCCAGGCCAGGTTTCTTGGCTCAGATTTCTGAGCAAATGAATCTCATTGGCTCCTGTGGCAAACACTGTTGGCTGCCTCAACCTGCAACCATCCCTCCCACTCAGTTTTGTTCGGGGTGATACTCGAAGCCGTGGCAGCCATTTTGCAGCCAAGAAGTAAAGCCAAGAGAATGGCAGAGAAATGGACAGAGGAGGGCTGCAACTCCCAGAGATGACAAATTCACCAACCCCGGAGCCATTTCCCTTTAGACTTCTTGTTACATGAGATAATTAGGTGTCCTTACGGTTTGGGCTGCGTTGACTCAGGTATCCTGCTACTTGAAGCCAAAGGATCCTGACCGATATAGCACAGCTCATCTTTCCAGGCCGGGTCACTCGGGTCCTAGGTCACTAGCTTGGCTACTGCAGATGGACTGCCTTGGAGTCACCACTTGCCTGCAGTCCGTGTCCTTTATTATGAAACTAGAAGCCCAGTGCACGAAATTAGTGGAAGGGGGAGGGAGGATGGTATGTGTCCCTCAGCCCAGCCTGCACCCTCTCCAATCTGGGATCCCTCTTACAATCTAGGACTGCTGGCTTCCAACCGCTCACCTGCCTGCCTGCCTGATTGCCCCTAACTGCTTCTGCTTGCCAGCCTGATCACCCCCTAACCACTCCCCTTCCAGCTTGATCGACACCTAACTGCTCCCCTGATGGCCTGATTGCCCCTAACTGCCCTCCCCTGCAGGCCTGGTCCCCCTAACTGTGCTACCCTGCCAGCCTGGTCACCCCTAACTGCCCTCCCCTGCATGCCTGGTCCCCCCCAACTGCCCTCCCCTGCAGGCCTGGTCCCCCCCAACTGCCCTCCCCTGCAGGCCTGGTCCCCCCCAACTGCCTTCCCCTGCAGGCCTGGTCCCCTCCAACTGCCCTCTCCTGCTGGCCATCTCGTGGTGGCCATCTTGTGTCCTCATGGGGGCAGCCATCTTTAACTACATGGGGGCAGCCATCTTGTGTGTTGGAGTGACAGTCAGTTTAAATATTACCTCTTTATTATATAGGATATTTTAAATCTACAGGAAAGTTGGAGAAAGGATACAAAGAACAAATGTCCTTCAGCTAGATTCACCACTTGTTACCATGTAGTTACATGTTATTGTACATGTTTCCATGTATGTGGGGCTATTTTTTACTGAATTATTTGCAAATCAACTAGTGGCCTCCTGCACACCTGCCTGGGCATGTGTTCTGACCAGGAATCAAACCAGTGACCTCTCAGTGCACGGAGCTACACTCAACCAATTGAGACACATCGGCCAGGGCAGTAATCTGTTTGCTTTTAATCGTTGAGTTGTATTCCATTTAACACAATGAAAAAGTAAATTAACTAAAGAATCTCTGGGCTCAGGCGCCCATTGCTAACACAGAGCAGCCATAACCCTAGACATCTACACTGGTCACTAACACCCCTCAGAAATGCTTCTCCTCACCTCCTCCTCCACCCTGCAAACAGAAGGTGACTTTATCCAAATGTGATAAAGAATTCTGGTTGTCTTGCTGCCAACCTCATGGAAGGACACCGCTTAGGAGTGTGAGGAGAATTTGAGCTGTGGAAGCATTTAGGTAAGAGAAAAGACAAATTAATTAACTTGTCAAATCCTTCCTCTCAAATGTCATGAATGCTATAGATTCTTGCATAATAAAGTATCATTTCCCAGGGGTGTTGAGCATCTATTTTCTTGCCTTCTTTGAGTTCTAGTTTGTAGACCTATAAGTATTCAGAGTACTGCACTATTTGCAGTAGTTACACAGGCAGTCAAAGGACATTTTCCAATATTAAGTAATATTATTTTTAAATCTTTTTTGTACATAGTTTAGACATAGTATGCTTTTTTAAAAAATATAAATTCTTAGGGATTTCAGAAAGGAAGGGAGAGGGGAGAGAGGTAGAAACATCAATGATGAGAAAGAATTATTGATCAGCTGCCTCCTGCACACCCCGTCCTGGGAATTGAGCCCGCAACCTGGACTTGTGCCCTTGACCAGACTCAAACCCAGGACCCTTCAGTCCACAGGCCGATGCTCTACCCACTGAGCCAAAGCAGCTAAAGCTAGACATAGCATGTTTGAAGCATGAGGCATAGTATCAATTTTCCACTAGCAATGAATGAATACTGAATGCAAGAATTGCAAACCATTTTATGGGTATAAAACTATTTTATAAGGTATAATTAAATTTAAAAACTAGCCCTGGTTGGTGAGCTCAGTGGTTAGAGCATTGGCCCATGTACCATCATACATTAGATTCCCAGTCAAGAGCATGTACCTGGTTTACAGATTTAATCCCTGGTCCCCGAAGCATGTGCTGGAGGCAACCAAGTGATATGTCTCTCTCACATCTATGTTTCTCTCTCTCTTTTGCTCCCCTCCCTCCCTTCCACTCTATCTAAAAAATCAATGGGAAAAATATTCTTGGGTGAGGATTAACAACAACAAAAATTTTAAAACTAACAGCTTTATTTGAATATTTTTGTTTAATTTTATATATTTTTTAATTGATTTTTTACAGAGAGGAAGGGAGAAGGATAGAGAGTTAGAAACATCGGTGAGAGAGAAACATCGATCAGCCTGCAACCAAGGTACATGCCCTTGACCGGAATCGAACCTGGGACCCTTCAGTTCCAGTGGATGATCTGCTTCATTTTTTTTTTAAATTGTGAACAATGAAAGCTAAATGTGACTGATATACAATTCACAAATAGGCATTAAAATTCTTTGTTTAATGAAGCTGTAGTTACTGAGTGAAACAATGAAAATAAGGAACAAAAGTAGTTTTAGCAAATCCACAACTTGAATAGGTCAGATGAAACACTTGTAACTTTTTGTTCTTTACTAATGAAGTTCTTTTCTGGACCAAAAACATTCTGATCAATTTTTTTCAAGTCGTGCTGTTTCTTTAACATCATGAATATACTTCTCTCCTCTCTCTTTCTCTCTCTTATATACAGCGTGTCCACACAATGTATACACACTTGAATAATCATTCATTCCAATGGGTTCAATCTGAAAAAGAAAGAAACATCAACTGAGCTATCAGAAAAAAATGCGTATACATTTTGGGGGGATACCTTGTATTTTCCCTCCATATCT
This sequence comes from Corynorhinus townsendii, assembly GCA_026230045.1. Classification (NCBI taxonomy): domain Eukaryota; kingdom Metazoa; phylum Chordata; class Mammalia; order Chiroptera; family Vespertilionidae; genus Corynorhinus; species Corynorhinus townsendii. The sequence goes on along the minus strand of JAPDVU010000006.1, from coordinate 147,820,048 downwards.
TCAAATAAAAATGATGCTTCCAAAGAGATCCTATGTTTCCCTTTGGAGTTCAAGAACTTAGAGTTTAAGGACTGATCCTCTGGTATTAAAGGGAGAGCCTTAAGCTGCTATCAGCGGCCACCTTGGTGGGGTTATTGACCCTCCGGGGAGATCAAGGCCATGACTGTTTTTTTTTTAAATATATTTTATTGATTTTTTTTACAGAGAGGAAGGGAGAGGGATAGAGAGTTAGAAACATCATCGATCAGCCCACAACTAAGGTACATGCCCTTGACCAGAATCGAACATGGACCCTTCAGTTTCCAGGCTGACACTCTAGCCACTGAGCCAAACCGGTTAGGGCAGCTCTGACTCTTTTGAAGTGAGGTGAACTCCCTGTCATTAGACGTGTGTAAGCAAACTGAACAGCTGCTTGCTTGGAGTGCTAGGAGGGGCAGGGCATCAAGCAATGGATGGAAGAAACTCTCTAATTTGATGGCCTAAGGCCTCTGCAGCAGTAATTTCAAGAGAAACTCACTCTATTCAATAAATATTTATTCAACACTGTTCTACGTGCCAGGTACAATCCTGGGCAGTGGTGGGCAGGGTGGGCTTCCTGAAGCTCAGGTTGGTGGGGAGAGATGCAAGCCAGCGGGTGACTGTAAGACAGCCTCCGGGCTCTCGCAGGAAAAGCGCAGAAGTTACGGAAGCTCAGAGGAGGGGCACCAGCCTGGGACAGTGCAGATGGATCCTGGAAGGCTTCCAGGAAGAGATGACATCTAAACTAACGTTTGAGCAATGGGTTTGCTCGGGCCTTTCCAAGAGCCCCTGTGGTTGGGTTTAACGTCTGCTCATTTCAGGTCCCTTCTCTGCCCCGCTCCATTTTGTCCCTAGCAACTGACTTTTTAATTATCAATTGTCATCTTGGAGGGATAGACAGAATACGTGTCCCACCCCATTTTACAAAACTATATCCAGGGGGACCAGACTCCAGGTGTTTGGCATGGAAGTTACTGGGCAGGACCTAAACTCAAGAGTCACAGCTGTTTAACCAACGGGAAGGGAGGGGGTGAGTCGCTGCATTTGCCTCCTGGGCTGTGAGCACAAAGGAAAGAAAACATTGTGAAGGGAAGAAGCAGGCTCCTCCTCACAGTAGTATGTTTTCCCGTCGTAGCGCAGCAGACAGCAGAGCCAATAATCCAGCCTGCAAAACTGCCAGCTAATAAAACCAAACCCTTTGAAGTGACTAATGAATACGCGCTTTTTAACTTACTCCCTTCTCGTGGCTGAGAGCTGTGCAGTTGCTCCTGGGCAGAAGTTCCACTAATGCAGGGATGTTGACTGGCCACTGCATCAAATATTTATGAAGTCACAGATGGGAATCTACAAAGAGTTTGCAGAGAGGTTTAGTGTCTTTCTTTGGTTCCAGGGGATGCACTTCCGCAATGCAAAACGCAGGTCCACAAATACACATCTACGAGCTTCTGCGCGTGGTTGCCGACCCATTTTAACAGGTTAAATGGAGCCTGATTTAGAGAAATCATTTTTTTTCCCCTTAAAGTAGAAGAAGTACATTTTCACTGTGGACATTTGTAGAAAGTGCCTTTGCACTAAAAGAAGAAAGAGACTCACCTATGACATGCCCATCCAGATTTAGTCTACCAGCTGTTTCCATCAAAATCCGTTTATACTGTGCCCAGTGTTCTGTACGTTTCACTCTTTTTCTTTGCTCATTTCACAGTAGATCTGTAACATCTTTACACAGCATTGAGTGATTCTTTAGAGCATTTTAAATGTGTTTACATAGTATTCTAGAGTAGCAATGTGCCATGACTTACCCAATCGCTTGGATATTTAAGTTGTATCTAGTTTTGCACTACTGTAAGTGATGTTCTTGATGAGCATCCTTATAATTAATTATTTGTGCCCAGTGATGATATTTTCTTGGGCAAATGAGTGGGAAAGGAATTGTTAGGTCAAAGAGTTAGCCTGATCGTACCAGTTTACATTTCCATGGTCAGAGTTTGGAGAGGGTGGGGCTGTCATTTTTAATGGGCTGTCAGCTCACCTAGCTCAAGTGAGATGGTCTATGAAGCACTAAGAGCTACATACTGGCCTAGGAGTTTGGGGGGTTGTATATTTCTTTGTTTTCGTAACAACCTCCTTGAAACTTGAACTTTTTTCCTCTTTAATTTAACAGCTATCTTATTTCACTAATCTCCCGTCTTTATTTAGTTACACTGGAGAGAAAGAAGGATCTCATCAATGATAAACAGCAGTGCTGGGTTCAAGAAGGATTTATGGCTTGCTGCTTTGCATTGCTGGTAACCACAGTTATAATGCTGGGTTTATCAATACCTTTTTCCTCTAACAATAGAAGGCGAGCTGTTTCCTGCCATTGAAGTCTCCTAGAACAAAGGTTCAGTGATATTTAGAAAGAAAGAGAGGAGGGGGTTGTTAAGATTGCAAGCTACTTGTTTTGCCAAGTAAAGATACTAGAATAACCCAATAAACAATGGCCATCTACTCCCATCAAGTAATCACTAAAAAAATGAGACTTCATTTATTTATTTATTTTCATTTACAGTTTACTTTCAGTAATATTTTGTATTGTTTCGGGTGCACAGCAGAGTTGTTGGACTGTCAGATACAAAGTGTTCCCCCCAATATTTCCTGTACCCACCTGGCACCATACATAGTTATTATAATACTAGAGGCCCGGTGCTCTCTTGCAATCTGGGACCCCTTGGGGGATGTCGGATAGCCAGTTTCTGCCCAATCCCTGCAGGCCCGATCCAGACAGGAGGGAGCCTGATCCTGTGCATTGAGCATCTGTCCCCCGGTGGTCAGTGAGTGTCATAGCAACCTGTCAACCATTCAGTTGTTCAGTCACTTAGGCTTTTATATATATACTAGAGGCCCAGTGCATGAAATTCGTGCACAAGGGGGGAGGGTCCCCCAGCCCAGCCTGCACCATCTCCAATCTGGGACATCCCTCTCACAATCCAGGACTGCTGGCTCCCAACTGCTCACCTGCCCGCCTTCCTGATTTCCCCTAACCGCTTCTGCCTGCCAGCCTGATCACCCCCTAACCACTCCCCTGCCAGCCTGATTGATGCCTAACTGCTCCCCTGCCAGCCTGTTTTCCCTTAACTGCCCTCCCCTGCAGGCCTGGTCCCCCCCAACTGCTCTCCCCTTCAGGCCTGGGTCCCCTCCAACTGCCCTCCCCTGCAGGCCTAGTCACCCCCAACTGCCCTCCCCTGCAGGCCTAGTCACCCCCAACTGCCCTTCCTTGCAGGCCTGGTCCCTCCCAGCTGCCCTCCCTTGCTGGCCATCTTGCGTCCACATGGGGGCAGGATCTTTGACCACATGGGGGCAGCCATCTTGTGTGTTGGTGCGATGGTCAATCTGCATATTACTCTTTTATTAGATAGGATAGAGGCCTGGTGCATGGGTGGGGGCCAGCTGGTTTACCCTGAAGGGTGTCCCGGATCAGGGTGGGGGTTCCCTTGGGGCGTGGGGCGTCCTGGGCGAGGGGCCTGTGGTGGTTTGCAGGTTAGCCACGCCCCCTGGCGACCCAACCGGAGGCCCTGGTATCTGGGGTTTATTTATCTTCTACAATTGAAACTTTGTAGCCTGGAGCGGAGCCAAGCCTTCTGCTTGCTCCATGGTGTGGCGGCAGCCATTTCTGTTGGGATTTATGTATCTTCTATCATCAAAACTTTGTAGCCTTAAGCGGAGTCCTGGGCCAGCCAGGGTGTGTGGAAAGCTTGGCTTCCTCCATCGCTGCGGGCAACCCTAGCCTCCTGCTCTTTCCAGCTCCGTGGCTGCCACCATTTCTGTTTGGATTTATGTATCTTCTATCATTGAAACTTTGTAGCCTTGAGTGGAGGCCTAGGCCGGCAAGGGCAGGCAGAAAGCTTGGCTTCCTCCATTGCCAGGGAAGGGCAGGCAGAAAGCTTGGCTTCCTCCATTGCCAAGCCTCCCTCCTGCTCTCTGTGGCCATAGCCATCTTGGTTGGGTTTATTTGCATTTCGCTCCTGATTGGCTGGTGGGCGTGGCTTGTGGGTGTAGCAGTGTGATGGTTAATTTGCATATTACTCTTTTATTAGATAGGATTAGATAGGATAGATTATTGATTACATTTCCTATGCTGTACTCTACATCCCTGTGACTCTTTTGTAACTAGCAATTTGTACTCTTAATCCCCTCACCTTAAAGAGTGAGCACTTTAGCACCCATGCACTCAAAAAAAAACAGAAGATAATCTTTAATCTTAGAATAAAGGTCATTCTTACCTAAGAAATAACAGTTGGCATTCTTGCACTGACATACACATTGACCTTATATTTCTCTGACAAAGGATTTTGAAACAACATGTTGGACTGGCCTCAGTCTGTGGACTCCGACTTGAGAACTGCTATCTGACAGGCTCATGACCTCATCATCTACTTGCACAGGATCTGACCTAGACCTCATCCTCCCTGGGCAAGAGAGAAGGAGAGGAACCTTCTACCCCTTCCAGGAGTCTCTTCCTACTTGCGTGGTCTCCACAGTGCTCCCAGGTTATAGTCATCTGCATACTGTTTTCATGATTTGCACATACCAACAAACCACCTATATTATTACTTACTTAGTGCTTGTTCTAAAGCAACACTTTTTACTTCAAAAATAAATTTATTTCAAAAGTAGACTTAATATCTCAAGCATGAGTGGAAAAATACAATATCATTTGTCATAATAAAGCAAAATAATATTATTAGATTCTAGATCTAGTTTACCTGCCAAAGGTTCTTAGACTGAGTCCTTTACTTCCTTGGTTGAGAGAGAGAGAAAAGGAAGAGGGAGAGGGAGAGGAAGAGAAGGAGGGAGAAGGAGAGGGAGAGGGAGAGGGAGAGGGAGAGGGAGAGGGAGAGGGAGAGGGAGAGGGAGATATTAGCAAGTAAAAGGTGTTAAAGATATACTTAAGAGAATGAAAGGATTGAGGGAGAAATGAAATGGAAAAAACTTCTCACTGTGAGGTCATTTAATTGGGATCCTCTATTCTGTACTGCTGCTGGGGTCCCACAGTTTGGAAAGTACCAGTCAAGAAGAAAGAGAACAGGACTTGCCACCCGCTGATTATAAATCTTCAGATAAATCACTTCCCCTCTTTTAAAACCTCAGCTTCCCCAGTTGTAAAGTGAGATGATAATAATCTCGAATTGGGCGTAGTGTGAGGAATAAATGGGATTGATTAAAGCATTTTGTAATCTCCAAAATGCCATACATGTCCTGATTTTTATTTATGAGTATCCAATCTTTCCTCCAGAGGCCCAGAATATACTTCCAGGCCAAACATCTCACCAGAATGTAAAATGAATAAGTGGATTAAAGCCTTTATAAATGAATTACTAGATCCCATATCATATGGGATAGAGTCCTGGAAGGACTGAACTGAGCATTCTTAAGAAGTCTGATTATCTGATCAATGGCTGTGGTTATCAGGACAGGAACCATGCCTGATTGTTCACTTCTGTGTCCCTTGCAGTTAGTTCAGCGTGTGGCACATCAGAGATGCTCAACAAATACTGAGTACATAAATGAATGAGTGAATACATGAATGGCTAAATGAATGACATCCCTAGGTTAGATGTTGGTCTTTGCAGTCGATATCTGTGGCTTTTTGCCAAGCAGTACTGTATTAATCATGTTTTTAATTTTCTATTTTTTTATGATGCTTTGACATCTTGGGGCCTTGTGGACCTGGGGAAAGTCTGGCCCAGCGGTAGCTAATTCCTAGAAATAGCAAACAACTTGCCTGTGTGTACACTTTCAACATGCAAACCAATCAATCCTGAGTCCATATTCCCCATCTACCCCTTTTTATCAGGCCCCTGAAGTCCTGGACACTACCCCCTACCTTAATCACCCCAGGGCCATGTACCAGATAACTAGAGACCAACCCTGTAACCCAGAGTCCACTGAAATTATTCAAATTATCCGATCCTAAACCTGCTCATCTCTGTATCCTTCCTCACCCATTCCTTCCCGTGAAAACAACAATAAAGGCTTTTGCCCAAGCTTTACCTCCTGTCTCCTGGTGTTTCCCACGTGGCCCTGCACAGTGAGGCATGTCCCCTCCTCTAGGGAACTGTGGGGAACAAATCATCTTTTCTTTTCTTTTTTTAAATATATTTTTATTGATTTCAGACAGGAATAAAAAGGGAGCGATAGAAATATCAGTGATGAGACAGAATCACTGATCGGCTGCCTCCCACATGCCCCTACTGGACAGGGAGCCCGAAACCCGGGTATATGCCCAGACTGGGAATCAAACTGGTGTACTGGTTCATAGGTCGATGCTCAACCACTGAGCCACACCTGCCGGGCACAAATTATCTTTTCAATGACTATTCTCTCCTGATGTGTTGGCCTGGCCATACCTGAACAAAAACAAAATTCCAGCTACATTTTAAAACAAGTATCAACCCTTAGAACTCACACCAACTCCAGTCTCAGTTCATGATTGAAGGGGAGTTGTTCTCACCTCCAGTTCAGGGAGGGGTATACAGCTCAGGTCTAAGCCAATCAACTTACCACATCATGATTGTCTCAGAGATGGACACATGACCGCATCTAAAGTTGCAATGAGACTTCTGCTGGGACACATACTCTTGATTCTTTTCCTGCAGGATTGGAATCTGGGAAAGTTTTAGGTCTGGAGCTGTGCAGCCATTTTGTTAGCTAGAGGCAAAACGCCTGTTTGGAGTAGACTCAACCAGAGAAAGCAGCTCTAAGAGGAAGAGGGAGAGAAATCAGTTCCTGGTGGCATCACTTGAGCCAGTCCTGCTCCTGGACTTCCCAGGTACCTGTGTTTAAGCCAGTTTAGATTGGGGCGTCCGGTAGTTACCAATAAAAGAATCCTACCATACAGGGTCTTCTTTTCCCTTTTCTTGATGCCCCAAACCACACTTGGCATATGTAAAGCTGCAATTTGAGTTAATTTAGTTCCACACTTAGTGTGTGCCAAGCCCTATGCTGGGCCCTAGTGATACAACCTTAAGACCCTTGAGGAGTTCGGTGTGTATGGAAAGACAGACAACCAGGGGAGCATGGAATAAGAGCTTTCGTAGAGGGTCAAGCAAAGGCTGGGGGCTGGGAAGGAGCAGTCAAATCTCCCTCTTCAATTCCCTGTTAGTCACAGGCTCGGCTCAGCCTGGATCTGCAGGGCGTCTCTCCCATTTCAAAGAGCATCGGCGATATCCAGTGCTAACATTTAGTGAGGGCTTCCTGTATCCCTGTGCCCACGCTCATTCCATCCTCTCAGCTCCTTTATAGGGCAGACATTATCTTCCCCATCAGAGAGATGAAGGTTCCGCTATTCAGAGGCTTAGTGAGGATAAACAATGCTACTCAACTTCGCAGTAGAACCTGAACTCCAGCATAGCATGTCTGACTCCAAAGGCCATGCGCTTCATTGCTAAACCACTACCTAGTATTTGCCGAGTGCTCCTTGTTTGCTAGACTCCACCCCATCATTGTAGGAGAGAAAGGAGCCTTCCAAAAGCATTTTACAGCAGAATTTGCTATTGATTCTCTTACCGTATAATACCTGGAAAAGAGTATTCAACTTTTAACACACAAGCTATTACTTTAAAATATTTTTTATTGATTTTAGCGAAAGAGGAAGGGAGAGGGAGAGAGAGAACCATCGATAAGAAAGAACCATCAATCAGTTGCCTCCCGCACGCCCTCTACTAGCAGTCGAACCCGCAACCCAGACATGAGCTCTGATTGGGAATCAATCAACAACTTCTAGGTGCATGGGAGATTGCTCAAGCAACTGAACCACACCAGTCAGGGCCACATGAGCTATTCTGAGGACCACAGCTAGTGATGACAATGAAATACACCTGTGAATGTGTGCATCCTTGGCCAAGATCCCAAACTCTCATTTGAGATGCCTTCACCTGGCGGTCCTCGGAGAGATGGAGCAGCCAGATGCAGCATGAAGTGGAAAAGAACCTCCCAGGTCCCAAGATCAGCATTGTCTGTGGTTAGAAGGCGTTAGGCAAGATCTCTGACTGACACCGGTCAACGGATTGTGCCTTTGCTTCCGGCAGAGCGTGTGGGGCTTCTGAGAATTTCGTCCTGCCTGATGGAGGCACCAGAGGCAGCCGGAGCCCCAGGCATATCGGCCTCCTTGGCAGGTTTCCTTTTTAAACGTCATGTTGGCTTGTCAACCTTGTCATCCCAAACCAGTTAAACAAACCATTTATTAGACTGGCAGCCCCTCTGGATGCTGCAACTTTTATGTAAGGGACTGTTGGCTTTTCCACTTTCAATTCCGCTTTAATGGTTTTTCTTTGCAGGGGAAAAGGGTGCATCTTTCAGCCTGGGTATGAAGTGTGTTATATGGATGTGGACAAGGAGATCGTATACTGGCTATGAATATTCATAGGCTCGCTTAGACATATCACATCAAATCTGTGTGCGGGGATAAGTATTTCATTTTAAAATCAAAGCTGAATAGGATGCTTTTAAATCATCATTAGGTTTTTCTTCCAAGTGAATACATTTATATTAAATTTGGATGTGAATTAGATGTAATTCACACAATACCTAATTAGAAGACTTGCTTTCTTCCCTTTATAGTATTTCTCAAAGATCTTTTTATGATCACTTAATTTGGAGTCTTTTGAAATAGATACATTGGATTTTGTAATACATTACTGACTCCTTTATTTCAAAATTACAAGTTTGGGTTTCTTGACAACTAAGCATGGCCTTCCTCCCCCTCCCCCCCCCCCCGACACTTTTTTAAATAATTGGTCAGGAAAACTGGGATTTTGCTTCCCTGTTGTGGTTTTTCTTTTATTCACAGATCTCCTTGGATTTTGGGTTTTAGTACCATACAATCCTGACTTTATTGTTCATTTACCACGAGAAAGATACAAATCTTACTAACGACAGTACCTGCCATTGGTCAGGACTTCCTCTGTGCCAATTACTGAGCTTACATCATCGCTTGTGCAAACCTCAGAACAAACCTAGGAGGCAGATACTATCTTTTTCTCGCTTTACAGTTGAGGATTCTAAAGCTCAGAAGGCTCAAGACACCTTGCCCAAGAAAGAAAAGGAACTGAATCGTCCACTGAATCTGAAGTCAGCACACTTATCTGCCCATTGATTCTTTCATCCCTGGAACCTCTACTGAGTGAGCCCCTTCTAGGCCACTATTCCGAACACTGGAGAGACAGTGAGGAACAAGGCAGACCAAGCCCCCAGCTCTCAAGAGGTTTGCAATCTCCCCAGCTTCCCAATTGAGCCCAAATCACAAATCTGGACTCCCACCCACACATGTCATGATGCAAGGTCCTGTCCTTGGCATGCCTGGATTCCCGGGCTGGTTTGAATCCACATCTGAGCATTTCTCAGTTTTGGGCTGGGATTTGTTCCAGTGTCTGCATCATTATAAGTTCTTAATAAATACTTGTCATTGCTTGACATTTAGACCTCAAAAGACAGAGGGGAGAGTTGTTTCAGATAGAAAACACTCTAAAAGTGTTCCTGCTTTGGTTTTATTCTTGACTTAAATTTGTTCCCCTCATTCTTTACCTGCAAGTGCCTGACGTAGCTCTAAGGAGGAGCAGGAGGGTCTGACATCTCACGCCCCACGCAAGTGTTTCTATCCTGTCTGAGGACCAGGGCTAGACTCCCTCTGGCCAGGTCCCCCCACTTCTGGAGGCTGCCCCCTTCCTAACAGTTGGAGTCTGGCTGGCTTCCCACTCCTTTGCATCCCCTAAAAGCAACAGGGAGGGTGAGATGAGGGCCGCTACCATCTCAGCCCCTTGCTGGCAGATTTACAGCACCTGCCTCTTGATCAGCAAAAACGGGGTGAGTGCGGGATGAAAAAGACCCGTCAGCCCCTCCTGCTCTCTCCTGTCTTTGTCAGAACTGCTTCTCTAGCCGCCAAAGCATTTGGAGATTTCTCACGGCAGGAAACTAAAATGCTTTTTTCCCAGACATGATAGCTTAGGTCCTCCCCGTGCAGTGGGACCTGTCTGTCTTCCATTGGAATCTTTCATCTTCATTTACGTTCCCTCCTTCCAGAGCTGCTTCAATAATTGATGGGGTTCTGAGTGGCACATCGGTGGCACCTGCGTGCTGAATCCAGGTGGGAAGGATGGGGGAGAGGAAGGTGGCATGGCTGGGGTCCCCGCCTCAGTAGCAGCTTCTGTTCTCGTCTCCATTTCCCCTCCTCCATCCCTCATGCCCAACATGGTGTCTGTGCATGAGGCTTGTCTTAGGTCAGTTCTCCAGACACAGAGGCTGGGGTGGGATTTCTCATGCAGGTGATTTATTCCGGGATTGCCCTCAGAAGAAACCTGTACTTGGGCGGGGGCCACCGAAGAGGGAGAGAAGGAGGACAGGGCAGGAGAAGGAGCTGGGCAAAGACGGGGTTTCAGGAGAGCCTGCCTAGACCTGATGCCACTGGGAGCTCTGCGGATACATTGCCTCTCAGAGGTGGCCTGCTCAGATAAAGGCGCCGGGCTGGTATGTCTCCCTCACTGGTCAGCCAACACCCACCACTGGGATGGCATCCAAGACGTTTTCTGCAGACAAGGATAGGCCTTCCAAGAATATAAGTATGTGAACCAGTAGCCACCAACATCGACAGCAGCTGGAAAGAGAGGTTCTCATGTTCTAAGAACTGATGCAAGGTCAGCGATGAGTTGGGGGAATGTGACATGGCCCAGATGATGCTGAGCCTTGTAGGCCATGGGAACTACCCGCGATTGGAAACCTGACTCAGTGCACTCAGATGTGTAAAGGAACTGTAGTCTCTAGTTCGCCTCATGGACCCAGTCTCCCACTGTCCCTAAGTCCAGCAAAAACGAGACTTTTCAATGTTTGTGTTTCAGCTGCAGAAAATGTCAGAAGGAATTGGTCCTTTGCCTCCGCATGATGGCCTGTGGGGAAAGGGAAGCTGGCCTTGCGGTGGCCAGCGGAGGTCCTTAGCCCGACATGTGTGTCCCTGTGAGGGTGGCAGCGTCCTTTTCAGCCCCCACAAACAGGAGAGGGCCCTGGCTCTTTTCTCATTCCTTCCTGCTGCAGGAAACGTAACCGGTGAGCGTGCCTGTTTTCTCCCCAGTGGGGTCCCCAGCCTCCAACACCCCAGCCCCACTGACGGGCCCCACTGATCTTTGCTGGGGCCACACACCTGCAGCCTGCCCTTGACCCCCATTCAACCCTGGGCTTGGAGGCCAGCCTGGCGGTCCTCAGCCTTTCCATGGTCAGAAAGCTTTCCAAAGAGCTCTGCTACATCCCTCCACAGAGCTCTGGGGAACTTGTGGATACTCTCCAGAGCAGAGTTTTTGTGTGATTTAACTCGACTCATGTCACACCATCAGTTTCACCCTGATGCAGCTGGTCTACACTGGCCTGGATGGCAGGCTGTGAGGCGGTCTCCTCCCAGAGTCTGAACCAATCAGAAAGCCAGGAAATAGTCTCTCCTCAACTGACCTGACAGGGGCAACATGGCCACATGCTTCACCGCGTTTGACTCCTAACCCTCCCCAGCGCCCTGGAGTGGAAGGAGTCGGCTCCCCGCTTCCTCTGGTGCGGGCACCCTGCATCACCCTTTCCTTCCTCCAGGATTGACGTTACCACTCCCTCTTACCAGGCTGCAATGGCAGAAGAGCTGTTTGAGACCCAATTGTTTAACATTTTCAAATTATTATTTCCATTATAAATGGAATCAAAAGATCACCACCGCTGCAGTGTGAGGATTGGAGGGACCAAGGACGGTAGCAGAGATAGTCGGAAGCTGGGTTACAGTGTCCCGCGGGAGGTGGGAGCCACATGAACTGGAGTTGCAGTGCCGTGGAGAGAAGCAGACAGGTTTGATACATATTTTGGATGTAGATTTGGCCAACGGGCTATTAAATAAGCATTAAGCACGTGCTCTGAGCAAGGCCCTGGAAAGACACAAAGATGAGGAGGACATGGTTTCTGAACTCAAAATGTTTACAAAATAATAGGTAAGACATGTAAACAATTAATCTCACACTAGGTTAGCATTGGAATTATGCATAAGGGAGATGGGAAGTAGAAATTACTAAAGGTAGACTTCCTGGGTCCAGTAAAGGTTAATGGGTTTTGATACCATCATCCCCATGATAGTTGTGTGAGCTTCGGTAAGATACTTAGGCCTCAGTTTCCTCAAGCCAAAAAATAACACCAAAATGATGCAATAATAGGGTCTACTTCATGGGGTTGTGTGAGGACTCAATGGGATTCTATATGACCCACTTAGGATACGCACTGTCTCATAACATATATTTTTAATCATCCAACAACTTAATTTGAGCCCCGTATTAGCCACATGCCCTCACTTCACTTCCCTGAAATGCGCCCCCCCCTCCCATCCACCTCTCCCCTACTATACACTTTTTTACATCAATAGGAAAGTTTCCAGGCCATGCAGTGTTCCATGGCAAAGACAATGTCAAACAGGCGCTAGTATCCATCCAGCACTGCCTGCCTAATGCTTACTTGTACAGAGGATGGGAGCTGACCACCACTGGTATGGAATCTCTAATCTGATTGGAAATATAAGGCTGAAAAGTGTGAATAAGGAACAACACAAGGCAGCATTTGACTTAGTGATTCATTCAACAAATAATTATTGAAGGTTATTCAAGCCTCAACACTGCCCTCCAGAAGCATTATTAATCCATTTCACAGATGAATAAACAGACATGGAGAGGTAAATAATTTACCCAAGATCACACAGCTAGTAAATGGTAGATGCTGGGTTAGTGTTTGTATATGTGTTATCAGCCAATTAATAGCTACCTACTGAGTGTCAGCTATGTACCAAGACACTGTTCTGAGCTCAGGGTATTCCATTTGGGTTGGTTTCAGATTGTGATATAGACATGCAGAGGACAGAAGTTTAAATAAGTGTCACTGTGACTGGGAGGGACTTCGGGCATTGAAGCCACACCAAACAGCATGATTCTGAAGGTGGGGAAATCCTGGCCTGGAAGCAAGGATTTTGGAGTCAGACCCACCTGGGAAAATTCTAGCTTCACCACTTAACCAGCTGTGTGCCTACAGGCCAGTTTGCTTTACATTTCCATGCTTGTTTCCTCATCTGGAAAGAAAGGGGAAATCTGCAGCTTAGGGTAACTGAGAACATTAAATGAGATGATGTCTATAAAGTGCTCTGTCAGTACCTGTCCCCTTAGCCTTGAAGTTGGAAAAATGGGATTTCATTGGCTTCTGGACGTATTTCTAATTCTCCACTCCCACCCCTAACTTTTGCAGGGCTGGGCAGGCTGAGGAAGCAGAGGTAACAGGAACAGTAAAGTTCTCACGCAACGTGCTAATGTTAGACTTGGCAGAAGTAGAAGGCTGACTCTTTCTCTCCTTGGGTTCTTTGGAGACCCCCATAAATATAGACGGTCTTCAGTTTCCTTGACACAAATGAATGAATTCCTGTTCTAATTGCTCATGTCTCCACCGGCAGTCTCTGAGTATCTTAGATTTTACTTCCAGTTTTTTCCCACCGAGGTCCCCTTGCCTCCCCTGCTGGTTCTTTCGGGCAGAATCTAAGGTGGCCCCACACTGACGTTCTCTTACACATGGTCATATCTGATCATGGGAAAGAAACACTCGGATTCTTTGCTTCATTAAACTCTAGGAGAGCAATTACTGCCCAGGTTTCAGCCTCTCATTCAGCACCAGAGGTCACTCCAGCCAATCTCATGCTCCTTAGCGTTCCCAGACACAGCTTACCCCTGTCCACTGTACACCAGGAGCAGCAAAGGACCCCTTTTAAGCTCTCTGAGTGGTCTCCTTGAAGTGTTTTTCCTTAGGCCTAGGGTAAAGTACAGCCCCACCTCTCCCCTTGGGGTAAAGAAATCCTCTTCAAAAATCCTCTCATCTCCAGCTAATGGCCCTTTTACACTCTCGAGGTGAGTGAGGGGTTTCTCAGCCACCTACTTTGAAAATGTTTGTGTCTTGTTCCAGCACCTCACTTTAGAATGTGCCAGGGCCAAAATTTCCCTTTTAATGTCCTATTACACTTCCAACTCAGTGAATGAGCTAATGATTCATTCTCCCTTGGGGCGGGTGGGAAGGCGCCCTTAAACAGCCATTACAAGCCCTTGCTTCTCCTCCTAACCTCAGCCCAGTTTCTCCAGGTGACCTTGGAGCAGCCCCTTCATTGCTCTGGGTCTCAGCTTCTCCTCTCAGTGAAAGAGAAATCAAATCTCCGTTCTCGCCCTCTCTCCAGGGAGGTATTGTGAGGAATAATAAGGCAATGCCTATAAAGTGCTTTAAGTACTTCGGGGAAAGATGTTGGCCAAATACCAAATGATAATAATAACACGGCCATCATCATACGCATTATTATTCATGGGCTGAGAGGAGAAAGGATTGCTGATGGTGTCTTTGCTCTGTGGAAAGGAGGACTTCAGGCCCCAGGATGTTCTATCAATAAGTCAAAGCCAATAAATACAGAGCAATGGAAGTGGAAGTCATCTGGCCATAAAGGCTAAATGTACGTGCCCATTTGTACTTGAAATGACAACAACCAACTCCATTTCTCAGTTTTTCTTTTTTCTACTTAGTGTTCAAAAGAGCTAGAATTGAGGGGGAAATGCATTCCTTTTCTGGGAGATCGGGAAGCAAATGGATTCATTTTATTTGTAGCATCTTGGATTTTACTATCCACCCCTCTCTTCTTAGCATGCCTTTTACCCTACATTTCCCTCCATTCCACTCATTTCTAGGTCAAAGTTCTAATCAGCAGAGGGTGTCAGTCTGGTAGGAGATGAGGAGCAGAGGGACATGGGTGAGCCACATGGAGAATCAGACTTGTAGCCTGGGCTAAGTGTCCCTCCCCTAAAGCTCTGATTCAAATTCATTCATTTTTTGTTTGTTTGTTTGTTTACAAAAAAAAGAAAAAAGAGTGTCAAGCACGTGCTAGGGGACAGAGCTAAACTTAGAACAAGAGACAACCCTTGCCAAAATTCCAGTCCCTGAAAATCCTGCCAAATCTTCACTGAAGGCCAGTAGGATAGCACAAATGAATGAACATCAGATCTTTATCCATCAATGCAATGAACAGGGTTGCTAGTCTATCACATTCAGAAGCCAAGTGATGCCCAAGTTTCTACCTGGTTCTAGAGCAGTGGTTCCCAACATGGGGCACATGCCCCACAGGGAAGCAATTTGATTTTTAAGGGGGGCAATTCGAGAATGAGTTATTAACAGTGAATTTTTTGCATTTCTTATGGTTCTAGGGGCCTCATATACAGTATATAAATATGTATTGTGACATATTTATGCATTTCAGTTCTCTAGTATATGTTTTGAAACTTTATTTGCTATTTTTTCATATCACTTCATATTATTATTATTTTTTAAACAATTTCTTAGTGATTTCTTCCTCAGTACTTCAACTGTCCTTTTGTTTTTTTAATTTTTGCTTTCATGGATACCATGTTTTTAGAAGCTTGTTTGGACCAAGTTAATGGCCTTTTAGGCTTCCAACACATGAATAGGAGTTCATTTTTTGAATAATAAGAATTATATGTCACGGGGAGGCGAGGGACCTTAGAATTTTAGAGATGCTTAGGTGGGGCACGGCCAAAAAAAGGTTGGGAACCACTATTCTAGAGGCAAGTTTTTTCATCACCTCCCAAATGAGCAGTGAAGGTCAGGAATTCACAAATTTGTTCCCATGTGCCCACACATTTTAAAGTATGTGGCGGTAAATGCAACGGACTTCAAGTCTGAAAACAAGGTTTCAGTCTGAGTCTACAGCTGGGACCTCTTAAGTATCTCTGAGCCTCGGTTTCTTTATATGTAACTTGAGGGGGGAAATGTATTCTTCCCAGAGGTGCGAAGGGGTCCAATAAGACTATGAAACAACCGTTCACTATGAAGTTCTATTCAGATGGAAGCGATTAATACTGAACTCCTGCTCACATTTGGCCAATCACTGTGGTGGGTGAACTAGTGTAACCACGAAGAAGCTTCATTTCTTTAATGTGACCTCTTCTCCTTTCTTTCCTTTTGATTTAAACTTGCCTCACCCAGTACTCTGGCTCGCCTGCCTCCTTCTCCCTTGCTTAATCATTAAGCCCTCAGGACAATGAGGTTCTGATCGCCATCAAATAATATTAGGAACAAAGCCTCAGGTCTGTGGACCCCAGAAACAGAGTTCTGGTCCAACTAGAGATGACATCTAGGCCTCAGCCATGTTTCAGCTCCAGGCCCAGAGAAGGCTCGAAACCAGATGAAACAACACTATGGCTGGTATCAGGACCACATGCAATGACCAATGACCCCCTGCCCTAGCACCAACCAATCAGCAGAAACCATGATCCTGACACAACCCTATCTCCCTTAGGCAGCATGATTAATGACTTTTCCCTTTATAACCCTCCCCTGGAAGCCATTGGGGAGACCTGGGTCACCTGACTCTGGGTGTGGGCCACTTCCTCAAAATAAAACCTTACTTTCTTTGCCGCAAGCTCCTGTTTGTGCCTTATTGGGCTCTGCTGCGCGCAGGAAGATGGACCCCTTTAGTTGGGTAGCATTAGCCCCCTGAACTCTGTAGTTGGGGATCTGAGCGCTAAGTCCAAATATATCCTGGACAGCTTTTCACCTGCCTTTGTTTAAAAGGCTCTCTGAACAGACTAGAAATCTCTTCTTGAGACACAGCCTCCCCTTTGAGCTCTGTTAACATCCCTTAGGGTCCTTTTAATGGGGTACAGTCCCTTTCAGTGGCCACAAAGAACAAAAAGCTTCCCAGCTCAGAGCAAGGCAGACTGGGTACATTTACAAGCCCTGCTTGCTAGGTTCCAAGACATTGACATCTTGTCATTTCTCCCCTCTTTTTCAAATTTCAAGTTGAAGTTTGATGTTGAATTAAAAATGTTGCCAGAGGCTGCCTGCAGGGCCCTCAGGCTAAAACAGTGGCGGCATCTGCCAGGGGAGACCCACAGGTCCTTCCTCGGACCGTGGCAGCGTACAGCTGGCATCTGAGCCCAGCAGACAAGGAGAGAGACGTGCGTGTGAAGGGAAATTCAAGGATCACTACTTTTACAAAAGCCAGCCTTGGCAAGTGCTTTTCCGTTTTATTTGGGGTTTATGACTAAATGCCAAGGGGACATTTTATGTTTAGATTTTTCCATTGGGGTAGAGGGAGGTTATCAAAAGGCTATGAAGGAGCTCACACAAGCACACAAAGCTAAAAAAACAGAAAAAACAGAAACCAATGCATCTTGAGGCATTTCATGGCAGGAACTAATAAGAACTATCTCTTGAGGGTAGTGCTCTTGGGGTACAATGTGCCCATTTTGGGTCACAAACTTACCTTTGACCAGTAGAGAGAAGACACTTTGATTGACAGTCCCATCAAGAGAAGGAGTGGATGCTTGGCTCAGTAGATAGAGCATCAGCCTGTGGACTGAAGGGTCCCAGGCTCGATTCCGGCCAAGGGCACATGCCTGGGTTGCGGGCTTGATCCCTAGTAGGGGGTGTGCAGGAGGCAGCCGATCAATGATTCTCTCTTATCATTGATGTTTCTATCTCTCTCTCCTTCTCCCTTCCTCTCTGAAATCAATAAAGAAATATATTTTTTTTAAAAAAGAGAGAAGGAGTGGATGACCCCCAAGGAAAACTGAGGTGCCAGAACTGGGAATAGGGAGTGGGCATTTACCATAGCCCCCAAAAGATTCAAATCCTGGAGCAAGACCTCATATGCTTGAGCCTTGAATAACAGTCATTCAGACCAAGAGTCTGCAGTGTGACTTTCCTCTCCAGCAACTCTCCTTTTTTGGCTATGATTTCTACCTGCCTCTTCATTCTCCATCCCCTTGCTAGGCTTAAACATATAGACAAATCTTCATGCACTACAGCAGAACATGCTGTTGCCACCTTTCTAGTCAATCTCTCCTTCCTCCAAATTAGAGTTTGAAATTCCCAAATTCAGCCTGGGATACTGATGGATGGAGCATCTGAGCTCCACACCTCCCTTACCTGCTCATTTGATTAGTGGAGACGGCAGAAATAGAAAATTCAGACCCCAAAGTATGTTCTGAGTCTGGATGATTCCATTTGGCTGAATCCCTAGACAGAGGAACTGGAAAGCTATCAAATACCCACTTTCTTTGTGCTGGGCACATGCAGCAAGCTGAGAATCCTAATGCTTTAGTAGAAAATAACTTCACACACTCCACTGTTATCCTAGACTACAATTGTCCTTTATGCATCCCAGTCATCACTTAATTGTGTGCAAAAAGAAATGTCAAAACCTTTCTTATTTTAAATCAATCCTAGAGAAATAGTTGCTGAGCAAAAAAGCTATAGGCAAATATGAGTCTTCTTAAACAGGAAGCTTATTTTGCACAACAGAAGTGTTTTTGGAAAGACACATGTAAATGATCTAGGGAGTTATTCTGTTTTGTTTTGTTGTCAGATTAACGAATACCCATTTTCTCATTGACTAATGAGTTCAGAATGATATTATTTCTGCCTACTCTTCTACGTCACTAGAAGCATGATATGTCTTCCCTTGAGCACGTTAGTTAATGTATTTGAATCCCTTTACCTTTGTAAAGCAGAGTTTGCCTTTGTCTCAGTGACCAATGCACAGCAATATATGGTGTGTAGCACAAAGGAAACAGCCAATGGATTTCGGAGTTATATTACATTTTGCTCTTACATTTCTGTGCTCTCCAGCTATGTCAAACACCCTTGAAAACAATTCTTAAAAAATATATATTTATAGTAAAGTTAGAAAATGTTTATTGTAGAAATTTTTGAAAAAGAATAAAGAAAAAAAATGACCCCTTATCCCACCTCTGAGAGACAGCCATCCTTAACATTTGAATGTTATGGATGATGCCCTCTATTGCATTCAGTTCTTCTAAGTACTAAAAAAAATCTGTTTATTAAAGGAACTCTGCTCATACAGGTGAAGCCTTTCTAACAAAATTTTCATTCAGATATAATTCATAAAACTCACCCTTTTAAATGGTACTGGTCAGTGGCTTTTAGTATGTTTGAAAAACATACTAAAGTTGTGCAACGATCACCACTACCTAATTTTACAACATCTTCATCATTCCCAAAAGAAACGCCATACTCATTAGTTGTCAATCCCTATTCCTCACTTCCCCTAGCCCTTGGCAACCACTGATCCACTTTCTATCTGAACTTCTAGACATTTCCTATAAGTGGAATAATACACTAGATGGCCCTTTGTGTATGGCTTCTCCCACTTACCAATGTTTTCCAAGTTTATCCACCTGGCGGCATGTACCATCAGTAATCCGTTCTTTTTCATGGCTGAATAGTGTTCCATGTTTGGGTTTAACACAGTTTGTTTATCCATTTATTAGTTGATTTCACTTTCTGGCTATTATGAATAATGCTATTATGAATAATCATGTACAACTTTTTGTGTGGACATATGTGGGTGAAACCTTTTAAAAAGCAAAAAACGTTTAAAAAGTTAATAGATTTCTAATGTGCTTTCTTTAACACAGTTCATTAGTAAATATTTCTTTTTTAGTAACATTTTTATTGTTGATAGTATTACAGATATTCCCCATTTTCCTCCCTTTTACGCCCCTCCTCCCAACTCCTACCCCCCACCCCAGGCCTTCACCACCCTATTGCCTGTGTCCATGGACTATGCATATAAGTTCTTTGGTTTAACTCTTCTCATCCCTCCAAGTAAATATTTCAATCTTAGAGAAAAGCATATGAATATATAATAAAACCAAAGATTTATTATACAAATAAATAAATCTTAATATTTTAATATACTTGTTCCAGACCCAAATATTACACTGAACATGACTTTGAACCCACCTCCCATCCCATTTCCTTCTACCCCTTATGAAGTAACCACTATCTTTTTTTTCTAAGTTTTTCTCTTTTTTTATATTGTTTTAAGTATTACAAATAGTAGTACATATGTCTCCTTTTTTTCCCCCATTGACCTCCCCCCGACCTCCCCAGTAATCACTATCTTAATGTGAATTAAAAAGTTAATTCTGCTATGTAAGTATCCTTAACCGATACTATATATTTTTGAGTTTATCTGTGTTGCTACATGCTGCTTTGGTGCATTGATTTAATCTGTTGTACAAAACCCCATAATAGATTTATCTATTCTCCTACTGCTGGAGCTTTAGGCTGTTTCCTGGGTTTTGTGAATCTAAATAGTGATGCAGGAAGCATCCTAGTGCATGTCTGCTCGTGACTCTAGGCTGGGTTGTAAGATATGCATATCTTCAACCTTAACTGATTTTGCAAAATTGCTCTCACAGATCAGATTTTCTTATTGGAGGTACACTTGTGCATGGTCCTGCTGTAGTAATATTGTCTGTGTAGCCTGTAAACTCCTTGACTACAGGGCTCATGCAGTTTCCAACATGGACTGGATGGGAAAATTTGGTTTGGGAAAGTATCAAAAGAACACAATTTACACTGTGCTCCTGCTTGAAGTGTGTCCTCCAAAAAGAGGTTGAAGTCCTAACCCCTGGGTCCCTGTGAATGTGACCTCATTTGGAAATAGGGTCTTTGCTGATGATCAAGTTAAGATGACTGTGTCTTTAATGAAAAAAAAGAAATCTGGATGCAGCTACATATACATAGAGAGAACACCAAAATGAAGTCAGAGATGGGAGCGATACATCTCCAAACCAAGGAATGCCAAAGACTGCCAGAAAACCACCAGGATCTAGGAGAGAGGCCTAGAACTCATCCTCACAGCACTAAGAAGGAACCAACTTTGCTGACACCTTGACCTTGGACTTCTAGCCTCCAGAATTATGAGGCAATAAATTTCTGTTGTTTAAACCACCCAGTCTGTGGTACTTTGTTACAGGAGCCCAGGAAACTAATACACACTGGAATGAGTCAGCTTGGCATCCAAATTAAAGATCAATAATCAGCCCTGACCGGTGTGGCTCAGTGGACAGAGCGTCGGCCTGCGGACTGAAGGGTCCCAGGTTCGATTCCGGTCAAGGGCATGTACCTTGGTTGTGGGCACATCCCTAGTGGGGGGTGTGCAGGAGGCAGCTGATCGATGTTTCTCTCTCATCGATGTTTCTAACTCTCTATCCCTCTCTCTTCCTCTCTGAAATGAATAAAAATATATTTTAAAAAATCAATAATCGGAGGCTAGTGGATACCTGCTTTAGCATCACTTTCTGTTCCTTTTGCCACCCTGGATATTTCTTTTTGTTGTTATTAGTTTGTTTTATCTTTTTTAGTTCAGTGGATGGAGCTCTTCCATTTCCTTTGATCCTGAAACATTTGTACAGCAGCTCTGTGATTTGCTATTTTTCAGTATAACTGAGAGCATTTACCTTTTCCCTGCTTAATATGTAAGATCACTTTTCCAGTTCTGGTATT
Source organism: Corynorhinus townsendii (assembly GCA_026230045.1). Lineage (NCBI taxonomy): Eukaryota > Metazoa > Chordata > Mammalia > Chiroptera > Vespertilionidae > Corynorhinus > Corynorhinus townsendii. The sequence goes on along the minus strand of JAPDVU010000006.1, from coordinate 147,798,634 downwards.
CAGTGACTCAGGCTGCTTATAGGCAAGATGCCTCATCAGCCTTAAGAGTCATCCTTGATTCCAAGGAGCTCCTGGATTCAAGGGGAAACTCTGAGAGAAAACTTGCCTACAGAAAGTGTGTGGGAAGAAAATATTGGTCAAAGACTTTTTGTTTCTACTTCTTATACCCAAGACATATTGATGCAGTGGAAAAGACACTTCCAGGGCCATGGTATAGTCTCCTTACTAGAAAACCAGGTGAAAAGTCCATAAAAGGAAGAGTGGGGGTAAATTCAGACAGAGCAAGAGCCATGAGTAAAGCAGTAGAATGGTAATGGCCTAATTGTTATATACGAAAGAATTAGCTACGGGATGCTGTACAACAGAGTCGTAAATGAACCAGAACTACATGTAGCAACATGGACAAATCTTAAAACCATGGGCTATTTAAGGATACTTAAATAGCAACAACAATGGTTTACTGCATGAGTAAAATAGACACAAATTTAGCATAGTGGTTACTTTTGGGAGAATGAGAATAGTGGGGGGAAAATAAGACTGGATTTGGAAACTCTTGGAATATGTTCAAAGCTTTGTGCTCACTAACAACCTCATACTCTGTTAGGGAAGTTTACAGACATTGTCTCCAAATCATCCCAATAGTCTCCAAAGGTAGATAATTTATTTTCTCTATTTTACAAGCAAAGAAACAGAGGCACAGACAGAGTAAGTAGTTTTCCAAGCTCTCACCGCCGGTGAGTTCCCGCTCCAGAGCCTGTGCTCTTAGGATCTGCACTGTTAGAAACCCTGCATTTGCTGGTGATATATGTACAAGAGACATCACAAGAGAACAAATCCAGTTTCAATTCTGCTAGAAACGCTTTTAAAAGAGCAGGCAGCTCGTTGGGAAGGATCAAATGCCCACTTGAACCTCAACTCTTACCCTTGGTTTAAGGACAGCTAAGCTCTTCCGTAAAGCTCGCAGAGGAGGGGTAAATGGTAGCATTTAGCTTCTGTGACTGAACCAAGGGGCCCCAGGAACCCTTCCACCCACTTGAAAAACCGTCACCCATCTGACATTAATAGGAAAAGACCATTAAAAAGCTTTATGCTATTCTGTTCTCCTGGTTCTGGTCCCTCTCTGCCTTTGTTGCTGCTGGCATTTTATAAATTATGGATGCGCCTAGGTGCTGCTGTTCCCTGGTTTCCTCTGTAGTGCCGCGCGCTCTCAGGGCCTGCATCGCATCCTTCCTCTGAGCAACAGGGCCGCGTGGCCCAGACCCCACATCAGTGTAATTAGCGCGCCGCACACAGCTCGGGTGTCAGGTCTGCTTCCACTCACTGCCAGCTCCGCCAGCCCTGTCACTCACGCCTAAGCCAGCCAGGCAAGGCCAGCGGCGCAGGCCCTGGCAGTGGAGAGGGGATGCTCCAGGTGGAAACTCCGGGTCCCCTGCTAGCAGCTTGGGTCTGGGGACACGTCTGGGGTTTGACAGCAGCCTCAGACAATGTCTGGTCACAAAGGCAGACACAGGGGGAAGGGGGGACATTCATACCCCCCCCCCCTTGACTGGTTACAGAGGACGGGTAAATACAAGGTGGTGGAAAACTCCTAAGGAGCCTTGAGCTGGACCAGTTTGGGGGGACCCACCAGACCAGACCAGTGTTCCCCCAAGTATGCTGCTAGCAAGAAACATAGTTGGGTGGTAATGGAGAGTATTTGGGGGAGGTGTACTAAGAAGCACTTCTTTATTTTAATGGATTAATATTTATTTTAAAGTTGATCGGTATGGATATGGATATAGATATATAAATGATATATAGTTATATAGATAAAATCTTGCTAATCAAACCCACACTCAGAATTTTACGAATACTGTTGTTAAAGTAGATATACTCTGGCATGCATTCAATTTTATTTTGGAGAAAAATTAAATTATGCACAGGTTCATGCAGACACAGCAAAGATGATAGAAGGGACACAAATGACAGAGGTTTGGGAAGAATTGCAAGAGAGCCAGGGATTCTTAATTGTTTGGGGGCTCATGGATTCCTATAAGAACTTGAGGAAAGCAGACAGCTTACCCCTCCCCTCAAAAAATGTACATAAAATTCAGGGTGCAAATGCAAGGGTTTTATGGGTGCCATGAAGACATTCCTTGACCTTTAAGGGATACACAGACCCCAGATTGAAACCCTCTGAGCTGTATTGAGAGCTCCTTAAAGGCTGGACCTGGCCCTTTCTCCTCTCTGGATCCTAGGCACACAGGAGATGCTCAAAAATGTTTGCTCAAGAAATCAATGAACTGTAGTTCAAATCCTCATTTTTTTTCCAGTGGACCCCCGAGACATCAGTGGATTTGTTTAAGATCACAATTCTAAGGCAAAAACTCATGTTTCCTGATTCTCAACTACTCCACTAAATGTTCCTGCCTCCCACCCACCTCTCTCTCTCTAACCACCCACAACCTCTTCTGCCTCTTATCTGCATCCCCTCCTAAGAATCCAGGACTTTGAGATTCCAGAGACAGAAGGAACAGTAGACAGTGAGAAGGAAAGGCAGTAAAAGATCAAAGATTATGTGAAGTGTGGCCCTGGGCCCTACCTCCCCCAAGCACCTGTGGAAGGGCTGTTCGTCAATAAAAGAGATAAGAGAGGGCGGTGACCCCAGGGCGCCCTCTGTGCCATTTGACAGGGATGGCATGGAGGAAGGAGACAGGTAAATAGATTTCATTTGCTACCTTTCCTGGACGGCTACGAGATGTACAAAGCTTACATAAGAGACTGTAATGCTTTGTGTCAGGGGTTAATATTTAATAGACAGTTTTTAAAAAATTGCATACTATTGCCAGGGAGAATGCTTCAGTGCTTGTCTCTTTCCTCTGGGATGCAGTGTTCAGACACAATTCCCAGCCCCTCACAGTCCCCATGGCAACCCTCACCACTGGTGACTCCAGACCCAGCACAGGGGCAGCAAAGGCCCATGAAGACCCCAGATGTAGAAGACTTAAAAACTCTTGAATCTCCTCCAAGAAGTTAGTCAGAGACCACCTGAATGACTATATACATCCAGTGTCAGGGTCCTCACTATTCCAAAGGTAGCCTGTCCCATTTTTGAACCATTCTGATGGGGCCAGAGGCTTTCTGTAGATTAAGGTCAAATCGCTAGCTTCTTGTGGTCTTGATTCAACAATTTGTGGCCACAGAGACCAAGTCTAATTCCTCTATTATGTAAGTTTCTAACTATCATCCTTTATTTGAGCATTTATATGTGGGTAGGTACTAAGCTAAGCAATTTACATACACATCCCATTTAATCCCTACACGACCACGTGATGTGGGTATCATTAATGTTCTTGTTTTACAAATGACCTGACGCAGGCTATACTTTGAGGAATCACCAGAATGGGATTCCAACACTCCAAGGTATGTCTGACTATATCCCACGCTTTCTACTATAATGGCACACCGACTCTCGCTGCTTTCCCTCAAGGGCCCTGGAGATATTGGAAGTAAGCACTCATGTCCCCTCTCCCCTCTGGCCTCCCTGAGGATTCTCTTTCTAGGCTCAACATCCTCAGACTCTCCAGCCCAGAGTCCATGATTTCTGCCTCCCCATCACCAGGGGCCAACACTGGTAATTCTCCTGTACCCACGTTCCACTTGTTCTATGCTCCACTTCAAGGGGGTGCCCATAACCTCGCCCAGCACTCCTACTGGGTGGTTCAGAGTACCAGAGGCCTTTTATCCGTCTTTCCCACTCCCTCAGTGAGATGGAATAGAGTTTCTGTTGGTGCACATTTTATGTTTAGGCTTAACTCAAACCCACATGTATTTTGTTGCATGATATTTCCTTTTGTTAAGCCATGTTTTCCACTCCTTTGCCTTTGCGTGTTTGGAGCTATATATACATTTTAACTTGCATTTCTCACTATTTAAATTCCATCTTTAAATCTGGTCCATCATTCCAACCTCTTGAGACCTTTCAGAACTTGGTATTCATAGATTTTGTTCTCAACTCCCAGCTCTGTGCTGTTTCCAAATGGGATAAGTCTGCCTTCTGGGTTTCTGAGTTGTTGATAAACATTCAACGGAAGTGAGGAGAGAGGCCTGAAGTGAGACCTGTTTGTCTCTTGCAGGGGTTTTGTGGGTCCTGCCCAGGCCTTCTGTCCCCCTGACTTCAGTGCAGTGGTGGACAGCTGGGTGCTCACAGTGAGAACCTAGTGGCACCCTCTGGTGTCCGTCTGCTCTTCTGCCTCCATGCTTTCTCCAAGGCCAAGGCATAGCACATCCTGGAAGTTGGGGAATGCTAAAGCTTCCAAGAGCAGTCCTCAATCAATGGGGCATAGGAGTCAAGGATAAATGCCCAGCTTCCTGTCCTAGAGAGGGACAGTTCAGCTGAGGCACAGATTTCATGGTTCCTCCGTGGGTCCCTAGGGAGGTTGAGCTCCAACTGCTCAGGGGCAAGCAGCTCCCGAACGCACCCTGTACGGATTAGCTTTCCTTCACTGTGTCTCATTTTCCTCATTCTTTCAGTCAGCCTTCCTGGAATTATCTCCCAAAGAAAACACTCGTACCCAAGTTTGTGTCTCAGTTTTTGCTCTCAGGGAACCCAGATATGAAGCTGGAGGTAGCAAAGAGATAGAAGTTGGATCATTTCTGTTTGATTTTAGGGCATACTTTAAAAATATTTTGTGTTTACATTTTCATTAAGAAAATAATACATAAAGAATAGATTACTTTGCTCAGACTTGGGAAGTTATTCCGCTGACTTCGCAGGCATAATAAACCGTGTAACTCCAAAAAAAAGAATAGAGAAAAATTGGAAAGTAGAGAACTGAAGGGGGAAATCTAGCCATAATACCACCTCCTTAATAAAATTGCTAGCCACCATTTTTAGATATTGTTATTTCTTTTCAGTCTTTTTCTAGGAATCATATCTAATAAAAGAGTAATTTGCAAATTGACCATACCTGCACTTCACCCATAATCCATGCCTACAAGCCATGCCCACCAGCCAATCAGGAGGGAATATACAAATAAACCCAACCAAGATGGCTGCGGCCACAGAGAGAGCAGGAGGGAGGCTTGGGTTTCCCTGGCAATGGAGGAAGCCAAGCTTTTCGCCTGCCCTTGCTGGCCTAGGCCTCCACACAATGCTACAAAGTTTCAATGATAGAAGATAAATAAATCCCAACAAAAATGGTGGCAGCCACGGACCTGGAAAGAGCAGGAGGCTAGGGTTGCCTGCGGCGATGGAAGAAGCCAAGCTTCTGCAGCCCTGGCCTGCTTTGGCCTCCGCTGAAGGCTACAAAGTTTCAATTATAGAAGATAAATAAATCCCAACAGAAATGGCTGCCACCACAGAGCGAGCAGAAGGCTTGGCTCCACTCCAGGCTACAAAGTTTCAATTGTAGAAAATAAATAAATCCCAGATACCAGGGCCTCTGCTTGGGTTGCTGGGGGGTGGGTGGCCGGCCTGCAAACCACCACAGACTCCTCGCCCAGGCCACCCCACATCCTAAGGGAACCCCACCCTGATCCGAGACACCCTTCAGGGCAAACCAGCTGGCCCCCACCCATCTAATCCTAGCTAATAAAAGAATAATATGCAACTTGACCGTCACTCCAACACACAAGATGGCTGCCCCCATGTGGACACAAGATGGCCACCACAAGATGGCCAGCAGGGGAGGGCCGTTGGGAGGGACCAGGTCTGCAAGGGAGGGCAGTTGTGGGCAATCAGGCCAGCAGGGGAGGGCAGTTGGGAGGGGCCAGGCCTGCAAGGGAGGGCAATTGGGGGTGATCAAGCCTGCAGGGGAGGGCAGTTAGGGGTGACCAGGCTGGCAGAGGAGGGAAGTTAGGGGCAACCGGGCCTGCAGGGGAGGGCAGTTAGGGGTGACCAGGATGGCATGGGGAGCAGTTAGGCATCAATGAGGCTGGCAGGGGCATGGTTAGGGGGTGATCAGGCTGGCAGGCAGAAGTGGTTAGGGGCAAACAGGAAGGCAGGCAGGCGAGTAGTTGGAAGCCAGCAGTCCTGGATTGTGAGAGGGATGTCCGACTGCCCGTTTACACCTGATCCTACCAGGATCGAGCCTAAACAGGCAGCCAGACATCCTTCGAGGGGGTCCCTGATTAGAGAGGGTGCAGGCTGAGCTGAGGGACACCCCTCGTCCCCCGTGCACAAATTTCGTGCTCCTGGCCTCTAGTATTTTAACATTAAGAGAATTACAGTCTATATCTTTATATCTACATTTTTAACTTAATGTCTCCTATTCTTTCGATGTTATCAAATAGCCCTAAAACCATTTCTTGCAATTCCTTTCAATAGCACTGTTGAATAATTAACTCTTTATGTGTCAGTCTCCCCTGGGGTGGGGGGGTGGTTCCCTGATGTCTTGAGGGCTGGGTCTATATCCGGTTTCTCTTCCTCATAGCACTAGTTCAGTGCCTGGCACACATTTTGTGTTCATTAAGCTCATTAAATTGATGGGCGAACATACCATAGTTTACTTCGGCATTTTTGTGAGTCTCCATGTGAATTGTTTCCAAATTTTCAAGATTGTCATTCCTGCTGCTGTAAACATATGGCATCTTAGAGCTTCCACCACCCCTTCTCCCCCTGCATCCATGTTGGTGTTATTCATATAACAAACTTTGGCAATCCAATTCATGTGAAACATTTTAGAGCAAACAATTCAGAAGATATTACCTATTCCATTGGCTCTGTAGCTTACCAGCAAGAGAACTTCAACTTGGATAAACAAACCAGAGAGGTAACCCTAAACTTGCCATTCTTATTGGAAATTTCCACTCAGGTCATTCCATGCTAAGTAGTACTCCATGGGTTCCTGGAGAGAGGGCAAATTTAATTCCTTCCACTGATCACAGACCTGAGTATGTCCAATTTATTTACCTCCTGATATCACCTAGTTTTCAAACAGCTTCTAAACACCATGCCAAGGAATAAATGACAATTCAATAATAACTCTTTTTCACCTATAATGTGACAGATACTTTACATATGTCATCAATCACATATCATTGTCACAGTAAAACTCTCTGAGGTAGATCCTACTATTATCCCTATTGAATAAATATAGAAATGGGGACTCAGAGAGCAACTTGCCTGGGAATACACAGAAGACTATAGAGTAAAATATGTTTCATTTTATAGGGTGAAATTATTTTTTTTACCACTAGTTAAATATCAATTGCCAGAACTGGTTCTATGCATAGGTGGAAAAGTCACCTGCTTGATTGAATAGTATGACCAAAGGTATATTAAAATATTGTCCTGACCCCAAAACTTTATTACTTTATCCTGCCATGGAGCCTGGAAATGTCATCATGAACTTACTGTTTGAGTTACAGCATTGCCTGCAAACAGTCCTTGTGAAAGAGAAATAAAATTGCCCTAGTTGGGGTGGTACTTTAAGATATTTGCACTCTTTGACTTACCAACTTAAGTTAGATTGTCAAATTAGATAACCTTGTGGTTCTCAATTCTGGCTGCACATTATAATTATTATTTCTGGAGAGTTTTAAAATATACTGCTGCCCAGACCTCACCCAATGTGAAGGCAGCTTGAGCCGACCCCACCCCTGCAACCTGCATTTCAATGCATATGCTTGCTAGCCCCAACACCCTTTGCACTTGTGTCCTAGCTAGCTTTGCAAAACCTGTTTCCTTGAATGCTTATCCTAACAGGAGCTATAAACCATACACAGCCCCACAGCGGGGTCTGACTGCCTCCGACAGAGGGGGTCTTGGTCGCTAGCTCACTTCCCCCTTACGACCATCAGCAAAAGCCCACGAAAAGTCTGGAAGCCTGGTCCATATTTGGAAGACAAAGAAACTAGGGGGATAAAATGGAAAGCCCCACCCCCCTGCATTCGGGGCTCAGCTTTGGGAAACTGATTCCCCTGAGTCACAGCACTGGTGCTCCTGCAATTAAAGTGCATTTTCTGAATCTTTCGATTCAGTGCCTGGCTGTTTTGTCTTCCTGCTGCCTGGTAACTTTTGTAACACCATCCCCTCTGAGATTCTGATGCAACTGAGCTGAGCTGAGGCCCAGGCAGGCTTGAGAATCCCTGAACCATTTTATAGGATCCTGGGTGAAAAGTAAGATGTAGGACAAGTAAGGTTTGTTGAGAATGTCTATTATGATCCCAAGTAAAAAAGGCAACTCTCAAGTTCAATATGTAATTGGAAAACACTTAACAACAACAAAATGGGGTTGGGAAGACCTGGAAGATAAATTTTCTCTGTGTTTGCCTTAGACAAACCACTTTGTTAGAACTTTATATGGGAATTCTCAGTACTTTTTTTCCATCTTCTACCTAATTATTTACATCTTTTTTTATGATGACAAGTTGGATCTTAGGCTCCATGCTTAGTCCAGGGTTCCAAGGCCTGGTTGGGTATGATGTGGAACAGTATTGGCCAGAGATGAAGCTGAGATCAAGCCAAGCAATTCATTCTCCTCAGGTCTCACCATGGGAGGGGCAAGCTGAGAATCAGAAATTTGGCCTGAAACAAGGTGGGAACGGTAGAGCCCAGGATAGAGGGAATGGGTTTTGAATGCAGGAGAGAAGGAATGGCATAGAAAGGTCCCTAACATAGTGCTACATCAACAAGAAGAGCTTTTGTAGGCACCTGTGCTCTGACCTCAGGTAGGGAAGGAGCCATTGAGGCCAGTGAGGACATTAAGCAAGGTAGAGATTTCTCCCATGCTCACCGGAAAATTAGCCTGCCATCTGAAGAAAGAATGATCCTCTCTGCTTATTTTTGGAAGATGAAGTAATGAATTGCACTGTAATAGTAGTGTTAAAACATCAATTTTAATCCTCTTTTGGGTATACCTTCTTGTTTTCAATAGGCTAGAAAGCTAACAACTCACTTCCAGACTCCCTTGCAGCTAGGATTCTAGATATGAGATAAATTTCATGAAGTAGATATACTTGGGTAAGATTTAGGTGACAGAAATGAAGTGAAGGGACATTTCCTGCTCTGTTTGCTGTTTTCATCTGGCAAGAAGAAAATATAGAGATACTAAAGGCTCATCTTCAGCCTTCAGAGGTGATTGTAGTGGTAGTGGCAACTGGCTTCAGTGGCCCAACATTCAGACAATTGCACTGGCAAATGATACTTTCCTCATCTGTGGATAACAGCCACGATGGTATGGGCTGGACCTCAGTTGTTCCAGTGGTGAGATGCTGATTACTCAATAGTGATAAAGGTTATAGCTCTCACAGTATTCTGGGAGTTATTCCTACATGCCTTAACTGCAGTCCATGCCTTCAGCCCTTCCAACAATCTATATAATGAAAGCCTCAGCAACCATTATGGCGGAAGGACCAGAATGACAGGTCACTATGATGTGCACTGACCACCAGGGGGCAGACGCTCAATGCAGGAGCTGCCCCTGGTGGTCAGTGAGCTCCCACAGGGGGAGCGCCGCTCAACCAGAAGCAGGCAGCACTAAGGAGCAGCAAGCCGAGTGGTAAGGAACAGCGAGTTGGTGGGCTGTAAGGAGCAAGGGCTCCCAGACTGCAAGAGAGATGTCCACCAAGAGGTCCTGGACTGCGAGAAGGCACAGGCTGGGCTGAGGGACCACCCTCCCCACCCCCAGTGCATGAATTTTATGCACTGGGCCTCTAGTTTTCTATAAGTTCTTAATTCCCACTGTGAAATCCCTCTGTGCTTCAAAATTCCTAGGGTGATTTCTGTTTCCTACATAAAACTTTTTTATTTTACAGATAAGGAAATTGAGTCTTAGAGAGTATAAATAAATGTTCAAGATTGTACAGCTAGTAAAAAATGGGTCCAGAATTCTATACTTCATTAGATAAAAAGTGCTCCAGAGTTTAGAAGAACAAGAATGAAGAATTCACAGGCTGTATTTCTAATGGAGTTGACAAAGCAAAGTACTGCAAGTTCACATACACTCTCTTCCCACTTTTAAACGTATGAGTTGCACTTGTGATTGCGGTAAGTGCTTAACTTAATTGGTTTGCATCCATGCCGGGACCTCTGGGATGCCACTTACATAACTCATTCACAGGAGTCTGTCTTGCCAATAAGCACTTGCAGAGGCCCTCACTCAACAGCCACATTAAATACAGGGCTCTGTTCTCTGCAACTAGCTACTTGCCTCTCCCAACTCTTGGGGGGTCAGAGGAACTAAGGGCCAAGGAACAATAGCAGAGGACACAATCTGAGCACTTGCCATGTGCCAGTCATTGCTCTGCGACTTGTCATCATTTTCTGGTGTCATCTTCACAACAACCTTAGGAAATAAGCACAATTAGTATCCACATCTTTTACAGAAACTGAGGCACACAGAGAGGAAGTCATCTGCCCAAGGTCATACAGTCAGGAAGTAGTAGAGTCTAGATACCCACCAAGTGCTCTCTCATTATCATGCCCATCTGCCTCCCACTCATACACAGAATGCTCTGTTTTAACGTTATGTACTCTGGTAAACTGCATGAATGCTCCCCATGATGGGGACAGATATAAACAAACCACACAAACAAATGATGAATGACGGCTTCCTTTAGGATCAGCCCTCCTGCGCCTCGCCTCATCCCAGGATGCAGCCTCTTTCAGCCTCGTTGAGACGGTGTTTCTGACTGTTCTGAACAAGCCAGGCCAGGACTTGATCCACCTCAGGACAGCAGGTCATGGGGCTACGTTTGTTTGCTCCACTCTTTTCTGCCAACACGTTACAACCACCTCAAGTACAATGGCGTCCCTTTCCGGGGGCATGCAGGGCACAGATACGTCTAGTTAAGGGTGCAAATCTGCAGGCGCAGAGAAAGAAATCAAAGATATTACTAGAAAATGGTTAGACCTCACCCCCAGCAGTCTCATGAAAGCTTAACCTGAGAGTAAACACAAGGCTCTCTAATTAGCCTTCTTTCTCCTGCCCAGCGTTTCCACAGACTCCCATTCCTCTAGAAATAGATCCTCACCAAGGCGAGCATCTCTTTAAAATTCTGTGCTACAGAGAGCCAGACTGAGATGGTTCTGTCGAAATTACAAAACACTATACTTTCAAATAGCTGCTGAATTATTTAGTGACTTTACACTGTCCAAATGCTGGGCTCTTCGGGTAGACAATGTCTTGGTTTCCCTCCTATCTCGTTTGTTATGACATTCAGTAAATGGAGAGCTATTGCTCTTCTTAATAATTTATAAAATAATAATCCACATTAAGAATCAAGCTCCTTGGATTGATTTGGGGTTTCAAATTGGATAGTCAAGAGAATGAGAAGCTCAAGAGTCTCTCCGAGTTCGGTTAAGTGATTGCCCCTGGCGTGGTCAAGCTGAACTTCTTGGCGTTTGCTTCTTTCTCATGACACCGTTTTCTCCTGCCTTTAACGTGTCCTTTACCTTACTGCGGTTTCTTGAACCATACACTGTATTTGCTATCACTTTTTGGCATCTGTCTGATTCAGTCTCACAGTGCAATAGAGGTCCTCTTAGGTTCAGAAAGCAGGACATTGTGTTTTTATTGTGCACCTGATATTTCAAAGTTTCCTATTTACTTTGGCAACACTTTTCCTTTGCCTGTTTTGGGAGGGAGGGAGGGAAGGAAGAGAGAAAGGGGGGAAAGGGAGAAAGAGTGAAAGAATGAGAGGAGAGAGAGAGGAAGAAAGGAAAAAAGGAGGGGAGGGGGGAGGGAGGGAGGAAGGAAGGAAGGAAAGAAGGAAGGAAGGAAGGAAGGAAGGAAGGAAGGAAGGAAGGAAGGAAGGAAGGAAGGAAGGAAGGAAGGAAGGGAGATTGATTTAAGATGGGCAAGGTTTGTGTGTGTATCCTTTTCTCTCCAGGGTGCTCATACATTCCCTCACCTTTCTGTACAGCTCATTGCAAGGTTCATGTGAATTCTGTGACAGCTACGGAAATTATTAAGATGAACAGATATCTGCTTATCCAGGACCACAGAGTTCTAATCAGCTCTGCAGGTTCCTCAAAAGCAGAGATCCTGCCTTTTTCTATTGTTTTCCCAACAGAGTTTACTACAGTACCTTCCTCATCCATCCAGTAAACATGAACTCAGTGCTTACAGATCTCACTGAGGACACAGAGATGAGCGAGACCTGGAGAGTCAGTACATAAACACATGTGCCATGTGTGATGAGTGCTAATGACATGCACGCAGTGCTGGGGGAGGTCAGAGGGAGGAGCTACTGACTGATTCAGCCTAGGGAAGCACCACGGCAGAGATGGCATCTGAGTAAGGACTTGCAGGATGAATGGGATCTTGCCAGGCAGAGGGAGCAGAGTGTGATAGTTCCGGCCGCAGCAAAGACTGTGGCCAATGCAGAAACATGATACTGGCGAACGTTTGGAGCACAGAATCCATGCAGAGTCTGAGTGCGTGGAACCGAGGCTCAGAAGACAGCTAAAGGTACTGGCATGCTGCAGATACCCTGGGCGTGGAGACAGTGTGGGGAGAAAGAGGCACTCTCGCTCCCACATTGCTGTGGCGTGCATTCAAGGCATAACCTTTAGGGACAGCAGCTTGGCAATATCCATCAAAAGGAAAAAATGCACATTCCCTTGACCCAGCAGTGACACCTCTGGCAATTTAGCCTGTAGATTTTGTGAAGTTCCACATGCATACGGTTACTCATTATAGCACAGCTCATAAAAGCAAGACTGGAAAAAAACTGAATTCCATTAGCAGGGATTAGTTAAATAAATGATGGTACATCCCTAGAATGGAATACAATGGGAAGCTGTAAAACACACACACACACACCACATAACCACATACACACACAAAAAAAACACCTTATGTACTGGCAGGGTATACGCTTCAAGATATATTAAATGGCCCTAACCGATTTGGTTCAGTGCATAGAGCATCAGCCTGCGGACTAAAGGGTCCCAGGTTCGATTCCGGTAAAGGGCATGTATCTTGGTTGCGGGCACATCCCCAGTAGGAGGTGTGCAGAAGGCAGCTGATCGATGTTTCTCTCTCATCGATGTTTCTAACTCTCTATCCCTCTCCCTTCCTTTCTGTAAAAAATCAATAAAATATATATATTTTAAAAAGATACATTAAGTGTAATTTCTTTTCAAAGTATAGAACAGTATAGTATGCAGAGTTTGCTACTGTCTTGAGGAAAAAAAGAATGCATAAAGTACATATATACTATAGTATAAGTTTATATTTATACACACATATACACAAGTAAATATGTTTGTTAATTAATGAAACTCCTCTGCAAAAAAATACACAAGAAATGACAATAGTGGATGAGAAGAGGAATAGAAGGAATTTTCACTCTCTACCATTTTCACCTCTTCAATTTTGAACCATATGAATGTACCATGTGGTCAAATAAGTTTAACATAAATAAATTAAAACTCTAAAAAAAAAAAAGGTATGACACAATCAGATGCGTCTTTCAGGAAAGTGGGGACTGTGAGGAGCAAAAGGAAAGAGGCCAGAGGCAGGGAGACTAAGGAGGAGGCTACTGCACCATCCAGCACCGGGCGGTGAAGCCCCGAGCTCTGTGAGGCCAGCATGAAGGAAGGGCAGACTTCAGGTAATCTTTGGGAGTGATGTTACCCACCTTATTTGGAGTATTTACTATGCACCAGGAACTTTAGATACATCAAGTCATTTAACCCCCCTACTTGCACAAAAGGCTTTTTTTGCCCTACTTTACAGGTGAGGAAATTAAGCTCAGAGAGGTTAAGTGACTTATCCAGAGTCACACAGGTTGTGTAAGTGGCAGAACCAGATTCAAAGCCCTACCCTATACCACTCTGGGGGCTTTGGTAGCATCAGTGCAAGTGAGCAGATCTGGGGGCAACTTGCTGTGACTAGAAAAGAGTGGGGGGCCTCAGACAAAGCATGGGAGGCTTTGGGCATCTCTGAGAGACCCCTGGAGCTCCTGAGGTGGGGGACGGCCCCTGTACCCCTTGGGGGCTGGAAATCAGGGTGATCCTGGAGGGCAGATGGTTCCGATGCCCTGAGGCTGACGCTGAAACATTGGGAGAAGCCCCGGCCTCACTCAGACCCACTGAAGCCAGAGGTTCCAGAAGGCACAGCTCCCCTCACCCCCTCTCCAGGGGCTCGGCTCGCTGGTTCCTGGGGCGGCTGGGGTGAGATGCGCCTCTCCCTTCGCAGCAAGAAGTGCTAGAAAGGGGTTCCCCCGGGTGCCGTTTAGCTGCACCCGGCCCCATATTTTCCTCTCCCATCTCCCTGCGGTATCAAGTGTGTGACTATTGATTTCCTCCCTGCATTTGTTTTTGTTATCTATTATTTATGGGATCATTTTCCATCCTTCGTACATGAAGGCAAATTTTGTGTAAAAATCAATTGAGTGAGCGCCGCCGATGGCTTGTTGTGTGTTCTCGGCTTTCATCTCTGAGGCACCAGATCTCGGGAGAAGCCGAGTGGGATATTAGGGAGCACCCAGGAATGGGAAGGGGGGCATGCAGGGTGCAGAAAGCCGCCTAAAGAGACATGGCCTGTGCACCACTTTGGGTGCTTGGACCATTCAGACTTTGCTGAGCCCACCTGGAAGTCTAGGGATTAATGTCTTCCCGCTCTGATCTGACCCCTGCTGCCCTTGCCCAGTGCTGGCCACAGAATGGCTAACAGTTCACATAGATTTCGTTCCATGTAGAAAGTCACAGGACTCCCCAGGTCTAGGGCTTGGGCACCCCTGCTCTCTAGTGGCTTGACCTGAAGACCCCAGGGAAGTCACCCTGAAGGACTGGATGTGGAGGAGTGCAGTTAAGGACAGGGCTGACATTTAATAATCACCTGCACTATTCAGGCTGAGCACTTCACACATATTCTAATTTGGGCTTCAGCACACCTGGTGAGGTAGGAAGGGGGAAGGAGCAGGGGATTTGGTGTCAGAAAGTCCTAGTTAAAGTCCCTACTTGGCTCCTTGCTAGCTGTGTGTCCTTGGGTGTGCTTTTACTCACTCTGTGCCACAGATTTCTTTTTTAAAAAATACGTTTTTATTGGATTTTTAGAGAGAGAGGAAGGAGTGGGATAGAGAGAGAGAAAAATCAATGAGAGAGAAACATCATAGAATACTGCCTCCTGCACGCCCCCTTCCTGGGAATGGAGCCCGCAACCCGCATATGTGCCCTGGCCAGAAATCAAACCAGTGATCTCTTAATTCATGGACGGATGCTCAACCATGAGCCACACGGGCCGGACTACAGGTTTCTCACTTATAAAATGGGGTAACATTAGTGCTTACCTCAAACGATCCTGCATTTAAGGCTAGGTGACTGACTCATGGTTCAGGACTCAGTAAATAATATGTTCATCCCTTTTAACCCCAGCTGAAGTGGGTACTTTCAACCCTAGCAGTTACTATCCATCATGCATGTATCACAATTTGCTCCTCTCTAAATTACTGTGCACTGTCTGTGTTTCCCCACACCCCAGTTAAAATGGAAGTTCCCTGAGGGCGGGAGTCTTGTGTGTCTCTGTCCAGGGTGCTTGCATGACACATACTGCATGCTCAATAAATGTTAGTTCCTGTTATCATCATTCTCATTTTCCAGGTAGGGGTAGAAAGACTAAGCCAGGGGACCTGTCCAAGGTCACAGAACTGGTTAGTGGCACAGACGGCGTTCACATCCAAGTCTTTCTGACTCCAAAGCCCATCCTCTTCCCACTCCCCTGCTTTCAAGTTGCCATGAGGTCAAATTCAGGTGAGTGGTTGACCAAGCTAGACACTGGCAAGGTGTCTCCCATGGCACTCCTCCCTCTGTGGCATCCTCTTCGCTTTTCTACTTGCTTTCACAGTTGGTGGTAGCAGGTGCTTCTGATGAGGAATCAGTCCTCAAAGATACGTCATTCTCCACATTGCAGGGCCCCAAAGCCACCCAGAGCCAGCCCACCGGCGCTCCACACTGGGTTTGGGGGAATGAGCTGGCATGGAGACTACGACTGCTCTGCGCCAGGCTGTGTCTGTCAGGAGTCTGACATGGCTCTTGGTAAAATGTGGCAGGGTTCTGCAATTCTCCAGACAACAGGTTGCTTGGGCTGCACAGTATTTCTCATTCACCCAAAGTCCAGTGTAATGAGATTCTATTCCATGTCTCCTGTATAAGAACGAGTTGTTCTCTGTTTGAGAGGCTTTCTAAACCCAGAAGGTGCACGCTTGCTGGGGGAGAGGTCCTGGGGGCCACAGAGGTGGTATGTTTTATTTTTAGTGGAAACCCACAAGATGCTACCTCAGCATTTTCTAGGACTGAGGTATCACCCAAAGATCACCCAAGGAGGTATATGTGATTCAAAGAACAGCAGGCAGAGGAGGCCTTTGGAAGCCTCTAGATCTAAGACCTGCCTAAGATTGGGAAAGATCTGGGACAGAAAAGACTTAGAAAAGATTCGGGAGACCTGGGAAGACATCTCAAACCAAGGGTTGGCAAGTGACGGCCTGTGGGCCGACTCTGCCCACTGCCTGTTTTTATAGGTGTTGTAGGAACACAGCTGTGCCTATTTGTTTGTGTATTATCTATGGCTGTCTCTGCATGGCAATGGCAGAGTTAAATAGTTGCACCCAAGACCTCATGGCCACAAAGCCTAAAATAGTTACTATCTGTCCCACGCAGAAAAAAAAATAGGCCACATTGCTTTCAAAGTGGGTTCCAAGGAACAGCATCCCTGAAGACAATAGAAGCCATCAGGAAACATACAGGAGAGGGGTCATCCCTCGGTTAAATGTATTTGAGAAATGCTCCATTCTAGATTTCTCTCCTGGAGACTCACATTTATTTTAACTGATAAATGACTCTGGAAAGGTCTGCAGTTAAACAGCAACGACAACAAAACCTCTTTGAAAATTTCCCAAACTTATTTTACTTGTCAATGAAATACTTTTTATGGTGGAACCAATATTTTATGGATTACCATAGTGTGTGGTCCACACTGATAAATATCTATACAGCTCCTTGCTTCCCATGTCAGTCATCTGTATGACCTTTGTATTTGCCATCTATACTAATAAAAGGGTAATATGCTAATTAGACCAGACGTCCTTCTGGACAAAGCCATGGTGGCAGGGCCAAGGCAGAGGCAGTTAGGAGTGATCAGGCCAGAAGGTGGTTAGGAGCCAGCAGTCCCGGATTGCGAGAGGGATGTCCAACTGCCAGAGGGATCGGGCCTAAACCAGCAGTCGGACATCCCCCAAGGGGTCCCAGATTAGAGAGGGTACAGGCCGGGCTGAGGGACATTCCCTCTGGTGCACGAATTTTGTGCTCTAGTATGTATATATCATCCATATACTACTTATTAAATGATTAAATGTAATTACCAAAAATGTGTACTAAACATTTTTCTTAAATTGATCCTCTTTTAAAATTGGACTCAACCAGGCACCAATATCCATAAAATCATGGGTTTGATGTGCCTGTGTGTATGTGTGTGTGTGTGTGTGTGTTGGAGGGGAGGGATACAGCTACAAAAAAAATAGACATGTTTTCCTATGTACTCACTTAATTATACACATGTCACCAGTGGAGGAAAATAGAACACACAGTTTGGGTTATCCTGCTAAAATGATTCCAGTACCCAATTCCAATGGGATGGGGGAGGGAGGGAGGTTTCTTCACACCAACAAGCAATGCTTTGATTACAGCTGGATGCCCTACAGTTCAATTGGATTCTCACACTACTTGGAGATAGCATCAGATCTCTCAGGTTAAGGGCTCAGTCCCACAAGACTACTCTACCCTACTTCAGTCACCAGTTGCAAGCCCAGCTGATCGCTGGTGCTTCTGACCAACCAGCTATAGATCGGGGATTCTCACAACCCCCTCCATTCATTTGATAGTATAGCTTACAGAACTCAGGGAAACATTTACTTACTAGGTTACTGGTTTATTATAAAGGATACCAGAGGCCCGGTGCATGAAATTTGTACATGGGAGGGGTGGGTCCTTCAGCCTGGCCTGCACCCTCTTGCAATCCGGGACCACTGGCTCCTAACTGGTCACCCCCAACTGCCCTCCCCTGCAGGCGTGGTCCCCCTCCCAACTGCTCTCCCCTGCAGGCCTGGGTCCCCCCCACAACTGCCCTTCCCTGAAGGCCCAGTTGCCCCCAACTTCCCTCCTTTGCCAGCTTGGTCACCCCTAACTACCCTCCCCTGCAGGCTTGATCGCCCCCAACTGCCCTCCCTTGTAGGCCTGGTCCCTCCCAACTGCCCTCCCTTGCTGGCCGGATTGCCCACAACTGCCCTCCCTTGCAGACCTGGTCCCTCCCAACTGCCCTCCCCTGCTGGCCATCTTGTGGTGGCCATCTTGTGTCCACATAGGGGCAGACATTTTGTGTTTTGGAGTGATGGTCAATTTCCATATTACTCTTTTATTAGATAGGATAGAGGCCTGGTGCATGGGTGGGGGCCAGCTGGTTTGCCCTGAAGGGTGTCCCGGATCAGTGTGGTGGTTCCCTTGGGGCATGGGGTGGCCAGGGCGAGGGGCCTGTGGTGGTTTGCAGGCCAGCCACACACCCCAGTGACTTAATTAAGACTTTACATTTTAGCAATGGAAGCTAAAGAAAAAATAAACAAACGGGACCACATCAAAATAAAAAGCTTTTGCACAGCAAAAGAAACCATCAACAAAACAACAAGAAAGCCCACTGCATGGGAGAACATATTTGCCAATGTTATCACCGATAAGGGTTTAATCTCCAACATTTACAGGGAACTCACACAATTTAACAAAAGGAAGATAAACAACCCAATCAAAAAATGGATAACGATATTTTTCGAAAGAAGACATAAGGAAGGCCAAGAGATATATGAAAACATGGTCAAAGTCACTAATCATCCAAGAGATGCAAATCAAAACGACAATGTGGTACCATCTCACACCTGTCAGAATGGCTATCATTAACAAATCAACAAATGACAAGTGCTGGCGATGCGGAGACAAAGGAACCCTTGTGCACTGCTGGTGGGATGCAGACTGGTGCAGCCACTGTGGAGAACAGTATGGAGTTTACTCAAAAAACCTAAAACTGGAACTCCCATTTGACCTAGTGATCCCACTTCTAGAACTATATCCCAAGAAACTAGAAGCACCAATCAGAAAGGATATATGCACCCCTATGTTCATAGCAGCACAATTAACCATAGCTAAGATTTGGAAACAGCCTAAGTGCCCATCAGCTGATAAGTGGATTAAAAAACTGTGGTACATCTACACAATGGAATACTATGCTGCGATAAAAAAGAAGAAGTTCTTACCATTTGCAACAGCATGGATGGACCTGGAGAGCATTATGCTAAGCGAAATAAGCCAGTCAGAAATATAAATATGACAAGATCTCACTCATTTGTGGAATATAATGAACAACATAAACTGATGAACAAAAACAGATCCAGAGACAGAGAAGCATCTATTACACCATCAAACCCAGAGGGAAGGTAGGGGAGGATGGAGGTAAGGGGGAGAGATCAACCAAAGGACTTGTATGCATGCATATAAGCCTAACCAATGCACACAGACACCAGGGGGGTGAGGGCATGAGTGGAATGGACACAGACACCAGGGGGGTGAGGGTAATGAGTCGGGGGAGGGTTAGGAGGACATTGGGGGGAAAGGAAATATATGTAATACCTTAATCAATGAAGAAGAAAAAATTTTTTTTAAAGACTTTACATTCTAAATGTTAAAAGCCCTTTCTTTTCCCCTACTCAGCACCTTAAACACGGGCAGCCACACCTATATTCTCCAAACAGGAAATTGAGAGATTCTTTTCTGAACCTAACCAGTTGAAAACAAACAGCCCAGCCAACGTAGCTTAGTGATTGAGCATTAACCTATGAACCAGGAGATCACCATTCAATTCCCAGTCAGGGCACATACTCGGGTTGTGGGCTCAATCCCCAGAGTGGGATGTGCAGGAGGCAGCTGATCAATGATTCTCTCTCATCATTGATGTTTCTATCGCTCTCTCCTCCTTTCCCTTCCTCTCTGAAATCACTAAAAAAATATTTTTAAAACACACAAACAAAACTATTATTAGAGAATTTCAAGGAAACAGCCCACACCCAAATAGAAAAGCAAAGTAAAAAAGGCCAACGCATGTGCACAGAGTTTCCATCAAACTTTTTACCAGTTAACTAACCTGAATCCAATACAAGGCACAGAGACCATAACAGTCATTGAAAACAAAAGCACTTTGGGGGAAGCAAACTCTGAAGAAATAAGAAACTTAAAAGAAACTATTAGTAATATTAGGGATATAACTCAGAAATATAACGAAGAAATAGTATCCATTAGACAAGAACTTTTTTTTCTTTAAAGAAGAAAATGACTTTTTAGAATTTTTTTAATGATTTGAGCAATAAGAACTCAATAGAAGGGCTGAAGCATAAAAGTTAGGAAGACGGCCATGGAGTAGGAGGACACGGAACTCGCCCCCTCCCATGAGTAAACTCCATTATGGATCTCTGCATCGAGAGAGCAGTTTGCCCTGCAAGGCAGCTGAGGGCTGCACGGACAGCTTCTGACAAGAGGAAGAGGCCCAGGAGAGAAGGCTGAGGAACCAGGGGAGCCCTCCTGCAGCTGTGAGAACTCTCCTGGGCCTGAGGAGCTGTGAGCCCGTGACATCCACCTCCACTTTCCCATGTTGGGCAGGCCAGGCTCTATTCTGGGTCTCTGGCTGACCTGCAAGATCACAGCAGCTCTTCCCAGCTATACTGCCTGGAGCCTTTTGCTTCCAGAAGACAGAGAGTCAGTGGGAACAACAGGCTGTTATCAGAGGCCCGGCCTCACTGCCCAGAGGCCCCACCCCAGCAGGCCAGTGCCCCCAGGCCCTAGAAACTGCCCAGCTCCCAGGGTTCCCAATTCTACCAGGCACAGGAAGCCCAGAGGGAGGCCACACATACACAGATCCACTTTCTCTACAATCAACAACAGAGACTTGATAGAGAAGCCTGGGGAGCCACAGGCACTCTGGGAACTGCCGGATTATCCGGTGGAAGTTGCAGGAGGGCGCCATTCTGTATGGCCCCTCTACCTCCACAGGTGGGTTGGGGCTGTATCCGGGTGCTCCGGCCTACCTGCAAGGTCACTGCAGAATGTTCCCAGACACATCCCCGGAGCCCATTTAGGCCCTGAACAAGGGAGCAAACAGGGTCAACCCGGCAGTACTACGCGCACCTGTCCTCTCCACCCGGCGCTGCTGCGGGTTCTGCAGGCCAGTGACCCAGATGCCTTTGACACCCACTGGACTCGCAGCAGGCTGCCCAGGCCACCAGGCACACACAGCCTCCACAGAGGCCACTTCGACATTGGCCAGTTCTCCAAGACTAGAAGAGACACCTATTTTGTCTAATTCGTATGAACAAACATAAAATGTCAAACAAAATGAAAAGAAGGAACAAGAAAAATCTCCAGAAAAAAACCCCAAGGACTCAGCCGGGTGTGGCTCAGTAGTTGAGTGTAAGGCCATGAACTAGGAGGTCACTGTTGGATTCCCAGGTTGGGACACATGTCCCAGTTGCAGGCTAAATCCCCACTAGGAGATGTACAGGAGGGAGCCAACAGATGATTCTCTCTCATCATTGATGCTTCTCTCTCTCTCTCATAAATTTTTAAATGTTTTTAAAGGATTAAACTGATAGAACTTGTATGTTTGAAAGTTGGGAGAGATTTATGTAAGTTGGGAGAATTTGGGGCTTGTTAATAAATTTAAAAAACAGTAAACAAAACAAAGGAGGAAAAGCAATAATTATTAATGCAAAAAAATATGATGCAGAAAGGAAAAGTAACAACAGTACCTTTTACATGGCTTAGCAATAAATATTTTTTGAGAGTAAAATATATGAGCACTGAATATTGATCTAAACATAATTAAGATTTAACTATATTGTAATGGTGAGGATATGAAAATTGGTGTTGAGAAAGAGTGTGAGCTAAATCCTCATCTTATTATAGGGAAGTGAAAAGATAATGCCTACAATTGGATGATCTAAGGGTAGCAATATAAACATGGGATTTAAAGACAGTGAGGTAGCAGAAGCCGGTTTGGCTCAGTGGATAGAGTGTCAGCCTGCAGACTGAAGGGTCCGGAGTTCGATTCCGATCAAGGGCATGTACCTTGGTTGCAGGCACACCCCCTGTAGGGGGTGTGCAGGAGGCAGCTGATCGATGTTTCTCTCTCATCGATGTTTCTAGCTCTCTATCCCTCTTCCTTCCTCTCTGTAAAAAAATCAATAAAATATATTAAAAAAAAAAAAAGACAGTGAGGTAAATGCCAAAGAACCAGCTAAAAGGATTGAAAGTGATTGCGTGATTGCTCTGGGGAATCAGGGTTTGAGAAGAGGAGGACTGGAAGAGAGTTATCATACCAAGCCTTGCTACACTATTTGAACTCTGGACACTATTTGAACTTTGATTCAAAAAATAAATTAAGCCCTGACTGATTTGGCTCAGTGGACTGGTTTGGCTCAGTGGATAGAGCGTTGGCCTGGGGACTGAAGGGTTCCAGGTTCGATTCTGGTCAAGGGCATGTACCTTGGTTGTGGGCACATCACCAGTAGGGGGCGTGCAGGAGGCAGCTGATCGATGTTTCTCTCTCATCGATGTTTCTAGCTCTCTATCCCTCTTCCTTCCTCTCTGTAAAAAAATCAATAAAATATATTAAAAAAAAAAAAAGACAGTGAGGTAAATGCCAAAGAACCAGCTAAAAGGATTGAAAGTGATTGCGTGATTGCTCTGGGGAATCAGGGTTTGAGAAGAGGAGGACTGGAAGAGAGTTATCATACCAAGCCTTGCTACACTATTTGAACTCTGGACACTATTTGAACTTTGATTCAAAAAATAAATTAAGCCCTGACTGATTTGGCTCAGTGGACTGGTTTGGCTCAGTGGATAGAGCGTTGGCCTGGGGACTGAAGGGTTCCAGGTTCGATTCTGGTCAAGGGCATGTACCTTGGTTGTGGGCACATCACCAGTAGGGGGCGTGCAGGAGGCAGCTGATCGATGTCTCTCTCTCATTGATGTTTCTAACTCTCTATCCCTCTCCCTTCTTCTCTGTAAAAAATCAATAAAATATATTTTAAGAACAAATAAAAAATAAATTAAAAAGAAAAAGAAATCCTGCTCTGTAGTAAGCATTACCTCCTTCCTAATCATCTAACCTCAGTCCTAGTACACAGCCTGTGTTCCCCTGTTGGCATCAGCCTCTCATCCTTCAGGAAAGCACAGCTCCTCTTCCCCTCCCCTCCCCCAACCCATGAACCCACTTAAACTGGGTTTAAGCTCTGAGGAGTCCATCTACATAGAGGCCAGCAGTTGGTTTGTTCTGGAGAATATGTGTCCATGTTGGCAGGTCATGTACAGAGAGAAAGGCCATGTACAAGCTGGATCCATGCAATTGGTGGCCAACAGGGAGACAGAGGGGTAGTTCCATCAGTGTAGTGATCTTGTGTGGTTGCCAGGAACACACACCTTCCTCTCCAGTTGACTGTTACTTCCTCCTGTCATATACATAAAAAAAAAAATCATAGTCAAGTTCCGTAACTTGGTGTCAACTGATGTTAAGCTAAATCACAGGGCTTCGGAGGTTATTGTCTGTCTCTTCTTTTCAGCTTCCATGACTCTTCTCTCTGAAGGGGAAGGGGAGGAGGAAAAGAACAGTATTTATAGGTTATATAGATTGCTAAGCGATATTAAGAAAGATTGGGACTAGCTCCCAAATACTACAGAAAGGTCAAGGTCAGGTTAACTTGGCCAGCACTTAACAAATTGTCACTAGTCCCCAATTTGAGCTCCATGGGAGCAGGTGCTGAGTCCCAAGTTCTCTGCTGGACCTGTCACAGAGTAATCACATCAAAATATTTGTTGAATTAACTCATTATATTTCTAGACCTCAGCTATTTCTGATGAAGCCAGGCATCTACACAGAAGAGACCCCGTTTTTCTTCAGTTTTTTAGTCAACCTGAGCTAGAGAATAGAAAATAAATAAATGAGCCAAGTTTAGGCTATTCATAATTATTTTTATAATTGTATTTCTTTGGTATTGGGTCAAATGAAAATCTTCACAGGCTTTAAACATTGAATACTTTGTGTTACTCCTTCTCCTGTATGAAATTAAAAACACTATCTCATAAAATATCTGGGAGGAAGTCCAGCATATATCTGAAATTGACTACTAGGATGGCTTTTTGTTAAAAAAATATTTTTTTTAGAGGGAGGGAAGGAGAGAGAGAAGGAGCAAGAGAGAGAGATTTGCTCTTCCACTTATTTATATATTCATTGGTTGATTCTTGTATGTACCCTGTCCAGGGATTGAACTGCAACCTTGGTGTATCAGGACGACACTCTAACCAACTGAGTTACCCGGCCAGGTCCTAGGATGCTTTTTAAAATACTAAATATTGAAGTCTTCCAAAACATCTTTTGTTATTTTGGGGTGTCTTTGCTTTGCAAGTACTCAAAGTACATGTTTAGTCTGCCATTGGACCCTGGCTTAGAGTTTTCTACACAGACTGTTGCCTGTGGAGCACTCAAGCGTCCAAATGAAAAACGTAAAAACAGTAACCAGTCCTTTCAGACACTTTGACACTGTGATCAGGGAAGAGGGGACAGAGAAGGAAAGAACTGAAAGAACAAAAGAAAAGAAGTTTGTTTTCGTTTTTTCATTTTTTGTTTGTTTGTTTGTTTTGTTTTGTTTTACAATGTCAGTAGGCAAAAAGCAGTCTGGGCCCTCAGTGTAGCCCCTATTCTGCAAATCCATTTTTAAATAACAGCTCCCCAGTGACATCCCATTTTCCCCGGAGTCTCCACTGACCCCCTCCACTAACACCACTGATAGCAGAATGTTGCTCAGTTTTTCTAATACACTGAGTTGATAAAGGAGCATAGCCTAATGTTTTCTTTTTTATTGGTTTCAGGTATAATCTTGGTATTCCAAAAGGCAAATGCAAAGATAAAAATGTGAAAATAGAATCTATTTCTCATGCCCCTTTAAGGAAGCTGTAAACTTTGGGGATGAGATAGTTCCTTTATATTTTTCACTGGAGGGATGTAGAAATGAGCAGCCACCTACAGCAATGCCAGCTCTCAGGCGTTGCCATCTCCTTTACCACGGATCTGCTGAAATCCCCTCACCGTCACTCACTAAAATGTGCTCAAATCCTCCAACACAAGGGCTCTTAGCAAAGCATACTCTGTCGACCATGTAGACTGCCAGAGCCTTCTTTTCTGCATAAAACTGAAATTATTTTTGTCTCTGTAACTTTCATTTCCCATCTAGTTATACCTCTCGGGCCACACAGAAAAAGAGTGAGGCTTCTTTCACGTAAAAGATTTTACCCCTAAAAACATAAGTCCATTTTTTTCTGCAGGAACAGGCATGGCACAGTGCAGTGGATACAGCTCTAGGAGCAGACAATCCTGGTTTAACTCCTGGGTCTATCATTTATGAGCTGTGTGACCTTGGACAAGATGTTCAACCTTCCTGATACTGCACTTATAAAATCTACATATATAAAAGCCTATGTGACTGAACTACCAAATGAATGGTCGACCGGTTGCTATGACATGCACTGACCACCACGGGGCAGACCCTCAAGGCAGGAGCTGTCCCCTGGCGGTCAGTGCACTCCCACAGCGGGAGCACCACTCAGCTGACTGACTGGCGCCAGACACAGGGCTCGCAGCCTCTCCGGACTGACTGTGCGTGAGCCTGTGGCAGGCCCAGTGGGACCAGGATGAGTGTGAGCAACATGGCCCAACCCAGGCTCAGGCTCCTCCCTGGCTGCCTGCTGCTTCATGCACTACCACATCCCTCAGGGGATGTTGGACTACCAGTTTTGGCCCGAAGGCTGGCCTTTGGGGATCGGCCAAAACCAGCAGTCCGACATCCCCCAAGGGGTCCTGGATTGCAGGCCAGGCTGAGGTATCAACCCCACAGGTGCACGAATTATAATATATATACTTCACCTGGGTTTGTAAAACATCTTAGAAGGGGTAGCAGTCTGAATATAGGAACACTCCATATCTTAAAATTCACTCTTTACCTCCCTTCACCTTTGGGATAAGGTTATTTCAGGAGGATAACAAGCAAGAATAATTCATCATAGACTCAATTTCAATTATTTGTTAAATACCTACTATTCTAAAGTGATCATAGACATGTTGCTTCCTTTACTGTTATTTTTCATTATTTACTAAATTGCTTTTAGGTCTCATTTTTGCCCTAACAATGAAGAATTTACTCTCAAACTAGGCTACTTGTTTCTATGGACCACACGTCAGTGTGCAAGGTGTGGTTGCAGCCAAAGGTTCTGGCTGCTGCAACCATCGCCTCCATGGTAAGTAAACCAACATAGCAAGGGTGGGGAGGGCAAAGCAATCACAGAGTTGTTGTGAATGGAATGCAAAGCTTACGCCGCCTTTAATGAAATAAGAATTGAAAGAAATTTTGTGTTTCAGGCTATCCACCCAAACCCCAGTGTGGAGCACCTACCTAGGTTGGGGGCAGGGGGTGGAGGGGTTGTGGGGGGAGTGTAAGAAGCATCTTCCTAAATCTGGGCTAGATACCAGAGTCACATGGAGAGACTGTAAAAATATGAATTCCTGAGCCCCTAGAAATACAACTCCATATTCTTCAGCCAGAGGGTCTCTAAGAACTCTTCTCTGTTCATATTATTAAAACTCTTCCTTGTGATGGAAAACCCTTACTGTGACAGTCAAATACAGGTCTTGCTCTCAATGACCTAATAAAATAAGTAGACTAGATAGGGCCTCCTATATGAAGCCATAAGCAATAGTAAAACAGTATCAATGAAAATATCAAGAAGTAAAGCATACAGAACAGGGGGGATTAGGTTAGGATGGTCAAAAGGTGCAAACTTCCAGTTAAAAGATAAGTAAGTTCTGGGGGTGTAATGTGCAGCACGGTGACTATAGTTAACAATACTATATTGTATATCTGAAAGTTGCTGAGAGGAGATCTTAAAAGTTCTCACCACAAGGAAATACTTGTGGCTATGTATGAATGCTAACTAATCTTACTGTGATAATCATTTTGCCACATATACATATATCAAATCATTGTTATATAGCTTAAATGAATACAGTGTGATATGTCAATTATATCTGAATATAATGGGGGGGGGGGGGACTAAAGAACAGACAAGAGAAACTCTGGGAAGTTGGAGACAAAAGACCTGGAAATGGTTCATCTTCGAATCATTCTGCCTCAGCAACGTGACCAGGGATGCACATCCTGGAAGGCTGAGGGAGCTCACAAGACAGATAGAAAAATGAAGATCTGCCCTAACTGGTTTGGCTTTGTGGACAGAGTGTTGGCCTGAGGACTGAAGGGTCCCAGGTTCAGTTCCGGCCAAAGGCACATGCTCCAGGGTTGTGGGCTTGTTCCCCAGTAGGGGGCATGCGGAAGGCAGCCAATCAATGATTCTCTCATCATTGGTGTTTCAATTTCTTCTCCCCCTCTTCCTTCCTCTTTGAAATCAATAAAAATATATTTGAACAAAAAAAGAAAAAGAAAAATGAAGATCTGAGAGCAGAGAACAAGAGTTCTGGTCAGCACTCTCTTATCTGTGGATCCCAGCCAGAGCTGGGATCGCGTTGGGTGCCAGGTGCTACCCTGCCCAGCCCAGAGTGAACCCCACTAGGCTTGTTCCCCAGACCTGCCCGATAAACTGGTGTGGCGGAGCCAGGACTATGTGGTCTAACAAAATGTTCTAATTTCATCTTGTCTCCTACACCCACCCTGCCTTTTTTTTTTTTTTAACTTACAAACTGTCGGTGTTTTTATTTTTTCATTAGGAGGTGGGGTTGTGTTTCTGCTGCATGGTTTCAGAATCATCAATGATGGGAATTCAGGAGATACCACACTTGGCAGCCCCTTCTCCCATTCTCCAAAGTATGCAAACAGATAGTTGCATACTTTGATTATGCAACTATCTGTTTGAAAACAAAACAGAAAAGGAAAATAAGCTCCCAAAATATCAAATGTAAGATATGCCAATGCCAAATACATAAGCTCACATAATGTCACAGCTGGCACCTTCAGAAATTATCTGGTCCAACCCTCTCATTTTACTAAGAAGAAAGGAGTGGGGCAGAACAGGGAAGCCCCCAGCTCAAAATCTCAATTCTAGTTTTTGGCAGACTGATTAAAAAACAACAACCAAAAACAAAGAAAAACAACTAGGTTTTGACCACACTGTCTCTTGGGAAACTATTGACCTGAAAAATAATTTTGCCAAAGCTACTTGAAATCTTTATTGACAACTGGCTCAAGTTTTTATTTTTGCCTTCAGTAAAGTTCTTCCCAGTTTGCTAACTGGTTTCAGTGCTTATAGGTATTGGGCCAAAAATTCATACAGTCACATGAAGAGTAAATAGCCTTTAGATGACCTAGTCCAGGAGTTCTTAACCTGGGACCTATAAACTCAAGGATTGAGCCCAGGGGATCTATGGTTAAACTTCAAGAATTTCGCAAAAAAAAAAAAATTTGAATACACAGATGTGCATTTTTTTCTGGATTAGAAAAACAGTTTCCTTGGGTCCTCAAGGGAGTCCATGAATCCTCACCAAAATGGATTTACTATCTGATTTCCTCAACTTGGAGTCAGGGAACTGAGGCAATGAAGATGAATAGAGTTGTCAAAGTCACAGAACACAGTGAGGCCTGGAGCTCAGATCTCTTCCTTTCCCACTGCACCACACTGTGGCCTGTGCTCTGCATGCTGACCAGAGATGGTTCCAATTTTCCCTGCTAACTTTCTTCCAATCTATGCTTTCACTACAACAGGAATTCATGAGAGAGTGTGCAGCACTCACTATAAATCAATCCCACCCCTGGAACAACGTCTCCCTGTATATCTCACAGCAGTCGATCAGGATCACCACCTGGAACCTCTGTCAGAGAGAGAAGTTATCTGGTACACTCAGAGGCTCTCAGCTCCCTCACATGTGGGAGCTCAGCTGGATAACTGGTGTTCAATACCCAAGCCTGGGTGGAATGTTACCTGCAGTCCCATCACAGCTATGTACACCAAGAACAACTCGTCTTACTGAAGAAATGGGCTCACTTAGAGTAAGTAAAAGAGTGAATGTAGATTTTTAACAGAATCTAATAAAACCAAGAACTAGAGAAGCTGAAATATCCAATACATAAAGGGAGCTCCAGTAGAAGTATAGTGTCTGATTCCATGGTAATGACAGACAGGCTGGCTTAAATTCTATTTGGAAGGATGTGGGATAGAACTCAAATCAACCTATATGTTTATGAGAAGGAAGTTTTTATACATTATGCTGTCTGCACTTCCAAATTAAGTTTTGGTTAAAAAAGTGAATCAGAGTTTTCAACTGTCCATTCAATTTATATTCTTATGTCATTGATTTTATACAAATCTTCCTAGGATTCTTGGTGTGAGAAGATTATTCAAGATGATTATGTCCCTAGTTTTCTGATATCAGAGCAAGAAGTTAATGCACAACGACTATAAATGACAAATCAAAAAATGGTTACCAATAAACTATCTCTGAAGCATACACAAGAAATTGATATGTTATCTTCCTTCGGCAATGGGAACTGGGTAACTTGAACCAAAGATGGGAGAAAGATGTTTCACTGCAAATCATCTAGTTCTTTTAAATTTCAATCATGCATTATTTAATCAAAATATTAAGAAATAAACCCTGAACTTTAAAAAGAAACACTATGCTGTATTCAGGTATACAATACAACTAATATAAAATAATATTGAATGTAAACTGTAGTTGAAAAATAAAATGTAAAGTTTTTTTTTAAAAAGGAGAGAAATAGTGTCAAAAATATATTATTTAGATGTAATTAACTTGTATAAGAAACAGTTAAAAGGGACTGAGGGTAGGGGTTGGTCAAGTGGCCCTTTTGTATTCAATTTTTAACTATATGAATGAATTACTTTGACAAAATATAAAACTGATTTAAAGAAAAGAAAATTCTCTCTAACCAACTTGTCTTCCAGGTAAGACACCGAGGCCCAAGGGTGGCAGAAACTAGCCGCACGGCCTATATAGGTCCACACAGGTTGCTGTGTCTCAGGCCAGAGCTGTCCTTCCCACGGACAAAGACTCTTCCTGTGACTGGTGTCTAAATGCCTTCTAATTATTGTTGTTATTGTTATTATTATTATTAGGTTAAGACATATTTAGACTATTTCAATAAAATGGACCTCTCCTCATTTTGGTCCTCTGTGCTAATAATTGTGCCCGTTTTTATTCATTCAATTACAAGCAAATTGACAGGAGACATTTCTATGAGGCAGCTTAAGCCCCAGCTAATGGAGTGCCTAATGACTAATTGATCAGATCCCAGCCCAGAGAGCAGCTCTGAGTGGCCTAAAGGAATTTATGCAATTAGTTTAGGTTTGGTAGAAATTGAGTGCATATGAAAGTAAGCTTTTTATGGTCTTGATTTATGAGGGCTGGACATTAACTGTATCTGCCAGGAGGTGAGCCGCCTAGCAAGCCCCGGGCATGGGAGGCTCTGTCGCAAGGCCAGGATGCTGGGTTCTGAAACAGCACTGGTGTGTGTGTGTGTGTGTGTGTGTGTGTGTGTGTGTGTGTGTGTGTGTGTGTGTGTGTGTTGCAGGGGGGAAGGGGAGTGAGAGAAATTGGGATTGAGAGTGGAATTCTGCCAGAGACCTCTTGAAACAATGTGGTTCTCCTTCGCCAGTAATTCAAAGTGAAAATATATAAAGTCCCACAAAAGTCTGATTTTCCCAGGATAAACACTAAAACTAAAACGAGAGAGAGAGAGAGAGAGAGAGAGAGAGAGAGAGAGAGAGAGAGAGAGAGAGAGAGAGAGAGAGAGAGAGAGAGAGCTGTTTCAGTGCCAGTTTGCCTCCCATGCGGGGCTGGACCGGCGGGACTGAGGGAGGGGCAGAGAACTGACATTTTTAGGAGACAATACTCTGCGCGCTGGTGACGGGAAGCGGCGGGCGGAGAGGACTCCGCGGAAGAGCCTGGGCCAGGCCGCCCGCCCCTCTTTCCGAAACTCTCCGCGCCAAGTCCGGGGGTCCCCAGTCTGAGCGCAGCCGAGAGGAAGCCCCCTCCGCAGGCGCCTGGTGGCGGTGGGGTCAGGAAGCCCGGGGAGCCTGGCGCTTGCGGAAGCGCCGTCGGGCGGGGCGGGGGGAAGCCTGACCCGATCGGAAAAGAGCGATCGAAGAGGAGGCTAATTCGTCCGCCGGGGTCCTCGCTGGCTCCGTCTGCCCGCGGGGCGGGGGCTCCAGCAGCTTCGCGCAAGAGAGAAAGAGGGGACAGGGGCTCTCTGCACCCGCTTCCTGCACTTTGGGGTCAGAGTTTCGCGCCTGCGAGGTTGGGGAGAAGCTAAGAGCAGGTTGCGTGGGAGACACACAGGTAGAGGCCGAGACCTGAGAGGCGGCGCGGAATGCGCAGGGAGAGGCCCGCGGAGACGGAGCCGGGTGCAACGCCCGAAACGCAGCGAGGACAGCGAGCAACCTGGGCTGCACCCTCGGCTCCTGCTACTGCGGCTTCTCCAGCCACATCCGGCGCGCCTGCTGCGCCCCCACCGCAGGCGGCCCCCTAGCCCTGCCCCTGTCACACTTGGGTCTCACTTGGGGAAGGGGAAGACGAAGAAAGTTTGCCAGATCTCTCCACCCAATTTCTGAGTTCCCTACTTGACAACTTACATAAACACTGTGCCTCCAAGTTCTCATCTGTAAAGTGGGGTTTGAAATGGTACCTACTCATTGCACTTACGGGATGATCTCTTGGTTAGTTATATAAACGTCTAATCACTATGTTGTAACCAACTATAATTGAAAAATAAAAATAGAATGGCACCTACCCATAGTGTTGTTTAATGATGAATAAATTAATGCACATAAAGTGCTCGGAACAGTACCTGCCACACAGGAAGCCCTCAATATATGTCTTATATCATTATTATTCGTTTATGCAACAGACATTTGTGGAGGCTCACTTACTGATAAACAAACAGGGTGCAAACAAGGAGAAAAAGGACTAAGAAAGAGGTAAAGCCGTGTAGTGTGACTGGGGAAACGCACATTTAGGTAGAAGGAGCCGCCTTCTCTGGGCCTCGGTCTCTCCTTCAGTAAAAAAAATTGGACTTTTAGACACTCTGCCCTCCGGCGGACCGACGCTTTCTGGCGCTGGGGCCAAAGGTGGGAGCTGGGCGGAGAAGAATGACAGCGGGAGACCCCATCCCTCACGCCTCCGCGGCCCAGGAGCCCCGCCCCTCGGGAAGGAGGCTGCGCGGAGTCTGCGGCCGGGAGAGGTGCTCGCCGCTCGCCAGGATTCTGCACGGGAGAAAAGCTCCCGAGTGGGCCGCTTCTCAGAGGTACTGTGTATTCGCACCAGGGACTCCAGGAGAGCGACTTCACCGGCCCTTGCATAGGTGGGGCACAGTGTGCGAAGAAATCTCTCTTATGCTTTGCGGCTTGCTCCTGACAACCTGAGCTGGAGGGCATTGCTACCACCCTTCCTTTCTAGATGAACAGACTGTGGCTTACAGATGGAGAGCATGTTGACCACTCCAGGCCCTGAATCTGCCCCTACAACACTACATCTTTCTTTTTCTGAGCATTAATAATGTTTTAAAGAGACCACGTATCCATTCATACCTACTATGTGTCAGGCCCTGGGCTTATGTGATTCCATTTAATTTTCAGAGCAGTCCTGAAAGTCAGTCTCTGTCCCAATGTTACAGATGAGGGCCCTGAGGCTCAGAGCAGTAAAACCAATTGCAAGTAGGAGAGGAAGTAGGTGCTCCACCCCAGGTGGGTGCACTCCAGACCTGGAGTTGTTTCCAGACCTGCAGGAAAGGGATAGAACTCAAGCACCAAAGCAGGGTCGTGAGAAAATCAGGCACACTCAGCTGCCTTTGAATGGAAGCTTGAGATGCAGACGGCCAGGTAGACCCTGACCCCACCCCCAGGGATACTTTATTCTCGATGGTCTCTCTTCTCCCCTACACTCCCTAGAACCTAGAGGGTATGAAGTTGGAAGGGATCCTTTCATGTTTCAGTCATTCACTCAACAGATATCTATTGACCTAGTGTCTGCCACTCTGGCCCAGACCTTGAGCTGGGGGCCGGGCTTGAGACAACAAAACGGACACTACCTTAGGCACACAGAGAGGAAGCCGCTGGGCAGAGGTCACGTGGCGCAGACTCCCGAAGCCTTCCCCCTGGTCCACAGATGACTTTCAAAGTCCCAACTTGACAGGCAGCTTCCATATAAACAGCCCTGATGTTGGCCTCGCCTTCTCTTGGTGCAGTTTAAAGAAACCCCCCTCTGGGCCTTGGCCAGTGAATGTTGCAAGTCTGCAGAATTTGGGGAAAGAAAATCTGCTGTAGGTTGCTTTTCAATGACAATATAATTTTTTGTGAGGTTTTTCCGCCATCAGCAGAGGCGTAGAGAGGTGGCGAGACTTGCCCAAGGTCACACGGTAGGAAATGGCCCACCAGGATGCACGCCAGGCCTATGTAAACCCCAAACCGGCTGGTACTCCCCACCTCCTGCACCACCCGCGAGAGGTTTGTGCCTCCAACAGACGAGTGGTAAAGGCGACTGCACAATTCCGGAGAAACCACAGCTCCCGTTGCTTCCTGAGCGAGTCCGAGCAGAGAGGCAGCGGCGCCGGGCGGGCGCACTGCGGGTCGGAGAGGGTGGAGTGCGTCCTGGCCCGGCCCCCCCGCCCCTCCACCTCCCCTGTAGAAATTGGTCAAAATATTGCTGCGTGCCGGCAGTCCCAGGCGCCCGGACTGGACCAGGAAACGAGGCGCGGGTCTCGCTCGAAACCCAGCCGGGCCGGTTCTGACGCAGATCTTGCGCTCAGGCGACTCACCCCACCCTCTCCAAAAAAGTCTCCTAAACTTTAGAGCTTATTAATTTAAAAGAAAAACTCAATAAATAGCAGCAGGGAACTTTTAGAATAGGAAATGGAGGCGGATATCCGGTTCTTTCCCGGGCCAGAAAAGCCTACAGCTCTTACCTGCAGGAAACCTCGCAGCCCGCAAAGGCGCGTCTGTCTGGAGCGCTTCGCTTCGGCGCGGGACGCTCCCGGCCGCCTCCTCTGCGGCCGGGCTGGGCTCCGGCCCTGTGTTTTATACCACTATAGGCAATTAATATTGCATCAGCCGTATTTTAAATTTTCAAAACCCACAATATAATGTAATGGCATAAGGGCATTTATTATTAAAGGACACCCGATGGAGAGGGAGGTGGAGGAATAGCTGGGGCTGTTTCACAAGGCGGGGGCGAGGGGCTGAGACCTGGGGGCTGAGGGCGATCCTCAGGTTTGCTTTCCCAGTGGTGGTGGTGGGGGGGTAGCACTGCGCGGAGGGGCGACCTGCTCGGCTCCGAATTTCGGGCTGGAGGTCTGATGACTCAGAGCTCTTTGAAGACGCTGTGGAGAAATGAGCAGACGACTCCTGGACTTGGAGCATGAATTTTTAAATCATGAAGGTGTTTCCGCGGCTCACAAATAAAAAGGTTTCCTCCCCTTTTAGAGGAAGTGGGCGAGAGCGAAGGGAACTAGCATCTGTTGACCGCCTACTACGCACAGGGCACTACCCTAGGAACTTGGCCGCAGACACCTTCTCATTTAGCGCCCCACAGGGAAGCCGAGCTAGACCTCAGAGTGAGTAACCTCTTGGGGGACAATTCCAAATGAATTTCTGAAGAGACCACCAAGGGGCCCCAACCTACTCTGTCCTAGCAAAGAACATTTTCCTCCCTCTGTGCACCCATCGCCTCCTTCCCCGTAAGGCCGTTTGAATGTCTTAAAATAATGCTTCCTATTAAGCACCAACCACTACCAGGCGCCTTAAATAAACAATCTTAGTCCCAACAATATTCGCCTCTTCCAGCATACAAACAATAGGGGCTCAGAGAAGTTAAGAGACTGCCTGTAGGGTCGTTCAGCCAAAGAGTGGAGGCACTGGGGGCTCATGCAGCCGTTGGGCTTGAAAATTTGACATCTGAGTCAAGTTGAGCAAACAGAGGCTGATGGATGGGCGCGTGGGGGGACGGGTGGAGGGAAGTTACTTGAAACACTGAGGTCTGGGCACCACCAGCGGCGGCGGGATCTCCCAGGAGGAGACGGGGTGAAAGGATGAGGCTGCCAGGGAAGAGGAGGAAGGAGAGGAAAGGGCATGACACTGGCCTTCCAGGAAGTGACATCCCTTCTGGGCTCTCACTTTTAAATCCTTTCTAAAACTCCTTAGCCTCTGAGAAAGAAAAGCACTGCGATTCGGGTTGAAAAATAAAGCATTTATTTTAGAAGTTAATTGAAGGGGTAAAGAGAGGAGAAAACTTAATATTTTATTTGTATCTGCTCAGAGAACGAAACCAAAGACCACACAGCAACACGCAAATTACATGAAGCAACGAAAGATAAAATGTGATTGGGGCCAGAGTGACGTGGTCTGGCCCCTCTTTCCACCCAAAATTATAAGTGAATCTCCATCGAGAGGCACTCATATAAGGGGGATGAAAAGAAGCAACATTAAATAAATAACAGGAAACAAAGATGCTAACAATAACAACAATGAAGGAGTGACGAGGTTAGACGTGTTGGAAAGACTTGCATATTGTAGCTCGGAGAACTGGGAGTCTGGCTAGATTAGTGAGCTGGGACCCAAAGTTATCCGTCAGTCCGGAGCACTACCAACCCCGGGCTCTCCAGTAGGCGGTAATTACCAGCAGATGGTAGAGGATGGACCAAAGCAGGTGTCCACTGCAGCTTGCAAAGAGCTAAGCGACCCCGGAACGTAGGCCCTTTTCTGGAGTAGGACCTACATGGAGAACCACTCGGAGCCCGACAACTCCCCGCACAATTTTCCTGAACGAATCCATGCTACCTTAGAGAACTTACAGCAAACCAAAGAATGAGATGGATAAAATTTAGGTGGGGAAGGGAGTATAAGGCTATCCTTTGGAAACATACATGATTTCATAAAATCTAAATAAATCTCCAGTACATCTTCGTGCCCCAGTTTGACTCTGTATTATTATTTATCACTTCCTTCCCATCCCTAGTCGAGCTTAGCAATGTGGTCCCTTCGCCGCAGAGTCGTGTGGTCCGGTCCAATTCACTAACCCCTGCGTTTGGGCTCCCGTCCTAAAGTCGCGCAGTCCAGGGCGCAAGGGAGATTTTCAGCACCACGGACAGCACACGTCCCTCCAGGCTTGCCCTCCGTGAATTTTTTCCTTAGTGCCAAAACTTTTCTGGTGGGAATAGAATGGGAAAAAGAGAAAGAGAAGGCCGGGAGACAACCGGGTGGGATAAAGGAGAAAGTCTGTGGCTTCGGTAAGGAGAGCCTGACCTGCCAGAAAACGTCTTGGAGTCCCCCATTACCGCCCGCCCTGGGACGTACACCGCTTTCCCGGCCCCCAGAGGCTGAGCCCCGCCGCAGTCAGTGGACAGCCGAGTACTTCATTCGTTTCTGTTTCTGTCTCTGGTTGCAGAACCAGACCCTCACCACATTCTTTTTAAGGTCCAGTTTCTCCGCGATGGCCGCGATCTTCTCCGATGAGGGCCGAGGCTGAATGGCGAAGTAGGCCTCGAGCGAGCGCTTCTCCGGCGCCGCGATGGACGTGCGTTTGCGCTTCCGCTCGCTGCCATTGAAGAGCTCGGGCTTGCTGTTTTTCTCTCGGTAGGCGGCCTCGGCTTCCTCCAGCCACGCCTGGAGCACCGGCTTGAGCGCGATCATGTTGTTGTGCGAGAGAGTGAGAGACTCGAACCTGCAGATGGTGCTCTGGCTGAGCGAGCCGACGCCCGGGATCTTGAGGTTGGCTAGCGCCGCGCCCACGTCCGCCTGTGTCACCCCCAGCTTGATGCGCCGCTGCTTGAAGCGCTCGGCGAAGGCCTCCAGCTCTCGTGGGTCCGACTCCACGTCGCTGAGGCATGCGGGCATAGCGCTGTGAGGCGCCACGGCGTGTGGGTGACTCATGCCCATGGCCTGGTGCAGGTGGCCCATGGCGCCCAGGTGGTGCGGGTGGATCTGCGCCGGCATCACCGAGTGCTCAGGGGCGCCCAAGCCGCTGACGCTCAGCGTGGGCGAAATGTGCTCTAGCAGGTCGCCCTCTAGGCCCTGGTGCACCGCGTGGTGCGGGTGCGAGGTGAGCGCGGCCGGGTGGGAGATGGGTACGGTGGACGAAGTGGACGTGCAGGGCACGCTACTCATGGTATGGTAGGTGGCGTCGGGCTTGAACGGATGGTTCTTGCCGTGGGAGACGATATCCACCGCCGCCAGAGCTTCGGCGCGTGCCAGCAGGCTCTCATCAAAGCTTCCAAATATATTACCCTGCAGCTGCAAGCAAGAAGGCGCACAGCACGGTCAGTGGGGAATACTGTCAACTCAGGATTAAAACACATTTTCAAGCAACCGAGATGCCTCTCCTCAAAGCCCAGGTCATAAAAATTAATACGGAGACAGAGGCTCTGCTGGAACAGACGTGTGGATCAGAGACATGAATGAGAGAGAGCGCGCCGGGAGAAAGCGCGGGGGAGACAAGCGAGGGGTTCAGACAGCGGCGATTGTTCTGGGCGACATGAAAAAAACATGAAGCAAGTGCCTGTCAAAAAATGTGCCTTAGAGCGGTAATTATGCTCCACTACGTACCTGCGGGGCTGGGAGACAGACTCGGCGCATGGCCTCGGAGCCGGAGTGCAGGCTGGAGAATTTGGGTTCTTGAAGCACCGGGTGCATGCCGAAAGGCTGCTTGGTGTTCATGGCCATCATCTTCGCGCGCCTAGCAGGGAGGCAGCGAGGGACATGGATCTGGCTCCTCTCGCTCGCCCGCCGCGCTCCAAGTGAGCGCCGCTCAGCACCCGCGCTCCCCTCGCCCTCTCGCTCGCTGCCTCCCCTCTCCCCCACCTGCTTCTTCACTCATCTTACAAGCAGCCTGCCAGGAAGGGCCCGGGAGCGCGCAGGCGTGCTCACGCGCCGGGACTCGCAGGGGCCGCCCCGGAGGCAAGGCCAGGCAGCGGCTCTCCGCGCGCCTCTCTGCGCCCGCCTCGGCATTTATACCCCGGGCGGGCCTCTCCCGGCCTGCCCCGCCCCGCCTGGATCCAACGCGGCCGATCTTCCGGATTCTTTCTTCTTCTTCGTGGACTTTTTTCCCCTCCAAAGTCCCAAACCTCTCCCTCCTGTCTCAACTCGCACTGCCCGGGCCGAACGGCAGCCCCGGGCTGAGCGGGGGCCCAAAAGTTGACTCTCTTTCTCTCTCTCTCTCTCTCTCTCTCTCTCTCTCTCTCTCTCTCTCTCTCTCTCTCTCTCTCTCCCCCCCCCTCCCTCCCTCCCTCCCTCCTCTCTCTCTCTCTCTCTCTCTCTCTCTCTCTCTCTCTCTCTCTCTCTCTCTCACACACACACACACACACACACACACACACACACACACACACTCCTTGTCGGACCGGCTGCCGCCAAACTGCCCATTTCCAGGGCTTTCCTGGCCCCACG
Source organism: Corynorhinus townsendii (assembly GCA_026230045.1). NCBI lineage: Eukaryota > Metazoa > Chordata > Mammalia > Chiroptera > Vespertilionidae > Corynorhinus > Corynorhinus townsendii. The sequence goes on along the minus strand of JAPDVU010000006.1, from coordinate 147,760,170 downwards.
CCCGAGCCGTCCACTAGAGTCCGGCCCCGCGACGCAGCCAAGAAGCAGGCGCCTCAGAGCGCCCAGACGGGCTCCGGGAAGGGTGAGGGGTTGCCATAATGAGCCCCAGGTGACCCTCACCCCCAGTTGCCCGGTGGCGTTGTTGAGGTGGGGGAAGTCACTGCCTGCCCAGTCCAGGAGGCCTGTGGCTTCCTCCCACCCTTGCCTTTCTTGCCTTTGCTTAAGACACTTTGGCCCCTTCCCCCTCTCCGCAACCCGCCGGCCTAAGGAAGCTTACTCCGTATTTTTTTAGGAGTGAGTGCAGGACTGTCCAGCGACCTTGGGAGTCAGTGCACTTCTGCCTGGCCGCAGCGCCTGCAGGCCCCAATCCCCATAGCAATAGTGCCCGCCGTTGAGCTCCTAATATGTGCTAGGCAACTCAGAGAGTTAGCTCCTGGCGTCCTCACGCCCTGTGGCGTAGGTACTGTTATTCCGTTTTACAGAGGAGGAAAACCAGGGTCAGAGGGGTTAAGTAATCGGCCCAGGACAACATGGCTGGCTGGGAACAGAGTCGTTCATTCACTCGCTCCTTGCGGTATCCATTCACAAATAGTTACTGGTGGCCCACTGTGTGCCAGGCGTCCGCGCCGGACTTCCCAGGCTTTTAGCCACTTAGCTACTCTGTCTTCCTTGCTGAAGTTTCGGACGGAAGTGCTCCGGGGTTAATACTGCCCGCCCCGCCTCCTCTCTGCTCGCATCCCCTCTCCTTCCCTCCTCTCCTTTCCCTGCACTAGTAAACATCGTGAATAATGGATGGGGAATCCTGGGACTGTGGCCGCGCCGCCCTCCAGAGATAGCAAAACCCGGTTCAGAGAGAAGCCCTGAGCACCCAGCTGAGCCCACGTCGCGGAGGCCGCCGCCTCCACTAGGGGAGAAAGGCCTCGGGGTTTCCAAGATCTGCCCAGCCTGCGGGCTGAGCCTCTTGCGCGGCAGGATTTGGGCGGGGTTTCCCAGATGTTAACACGGCGGGGGCGGGACCACCCAGTGTCCTAAAAGGAAGGCCTGCCTAGATCCGGGTTTCCTGTCCTGGGGTCTCCCCATTCTCTGCGTCAGAGCCCTTGGCAGTACGGCTCTGCAACTTCGTCAGAGGGCTCAGCCCAGGTGTGGGAGATCAAGCGAGGCCCTTTTGCTAAACCTCTAGGAGCCTCAGTTACGTGAGCTCTACAATGGGAAGTTCGCTAGTGTTTTTGCCTTTTCCCGTTCTGGAGAAGACGTCTGAGCCAAAGCAGAAAGGAAAGCATTGAGCAGGGATCCTTAGTGCTCAGTAAACCTCCTCACAACCTGGTGCTTTGGGGCAAAGGTCCTGCCCTCAGGACCTCTGCCTCTTGCTGGCTGGGAGGCCTCGCGCCATCTCACCATCTCTGTACTACAGTTTCCTCGTCTGTTAAATGGATAATAGTTTCTCCTCCACTGATGGTTTTGAGGCATACACGGAGATAAGCATTTGGCACAGTGCCTGGCACATTGGAATCATGGAATAAGTGTTCCTCTCTTCTTCCTCCTTCAATCTAAAGAGAAGGCGTTTGGGAGTGGGAGTGTCCCTGGTCATCTCCCTGGAGGTGGCTGGTCTGCAGGTGCAAACTGGATGGTTGGTCTCCTCCATTCATTCAGCACCTGCTTGGTGCCAGACCCCATGCAGGGGGCTGAGACCCCGCTTTGGATCGGACTCCTTCCTGGCCCTCACAGAGCCACCAGTCTAAAGTCCACTGCAGAAAAATGACTGGGTACTTGCACGGCAGTAGAAGGATGTAGATTCATGCACAGGGCACAGAGCAAGGCTGGTGGAATTCTTGAAATACAGAATATGCACCAGAACCGAGGGCCTCAGGAGGGCTGGGATTTGGACAGCATTCTAAAACCGGGCCTATCTCACAAGGAGAGGGCTGCACTAGAGGACTGCTAAGTGCCTCAGCTCTAGCAAAAGACCGTCGTTCTGATTAATTTAAGTGAAACATATTTTGAGCAAATCAGAGCTTTTCTCCAGAGACATTCAATGCCCCAGAAGCTGAATGCAGTGTTATTTTACCACTCGCCAACATTTAGGACCATTCATTCTTGTTTCTGCCCAAAGCCAAAAAGGAAAAGGAGAAGGGAAGCTGGGGATATTGCATCCTCCAGGGAGAAGAATGTAACTAGCCCAGAGCTGCTGCTTTGAGACCACACTCACTCCCTAATATCTTAGTTGTCTGTGAAGCTGAACCTCCAAAAACAGAGGGAAAGGCCCATCCACATCCAACCTTCTCTGCTTTGTCCCCTAAGGGGCCTGGGAGATACTAACCAAGGTTGAGGTCAGGCAGGGGTCAGAGGCAGAGCAAAACCAACAGGCCCCCTTAGGCCTCCAGAGCTGACCTTCAGGTCATCAGCTTCCACTCCAGCATCCCAAGGCATTAGGATCACAAATCAAAACCCAAGCTTGCATCTGGCAACCTGTCTTCCCTGGGTTTCCCCCATCCTTCCTTTTAAGGTCCTAGCAGTTCTAGGCAGCCAGCAGTGAGATGAGGCTCATCCTTCAGGATGGTCTTTCTGAGAAGGCCTTAGAGATAATGGACTGGAGAAGAAAGGAGGAAGAGACCATACAGAAAGCAACTGGAAGGAGAGCCTTAGAATACAGTTGATAACGTTCTCTATACTTTACAGGATTTGCAAACTTAAATTCTGTTAGGGGCAAGTCCGGTAAAATAAATGAGCTAGGCTCCTAAAGGGGAAGATGGGGACTGTGATAAGCTGGAAAGCACATGCTCCCCCTTACCTTAAATGAATGAATTAACTTAATTAATTGTAATTAAATTACAATTAAAATATACCCCACCCCTCCACACACACATGCACACACATCCACAAACATGCATACACACACACACATACCATATAGGCCAAGCAAAATCTGTCTGAGGGTCTAAGTAAGAACCATGTGGGCACTTATGTGGGCACTTATGCAAGTGACATTAAGGGGCATTTTCTTCATTCTACAATCATTTCAGAATACCTGCTGACTGCTGGGTCTTGTGATCGATTCTGCGGATATAGTGCACACTGTTTCAGGGGCTCAGAGACTAGTGGGGACATAAAATTGCCACATGTAAGTTGAAATCAGGACACAAAGCACTTTGTCCTCTGGAAGGACCAGCTCTGTAGGGATGCTGGGGCAGGAGGCAGAGGCATTTTCCTGTGGGCCAGTGGTTTTCAACTTCACTAATAGTATGAGTAGGAATTGTCTGCAGCCTCTTAAAATACAGCATCAGAGGATCACAGAGATTTTGACCACAGGGACTAAGTTGACTTTTAATAAGACATCCATGATTCACATACAAGTAATCTGAACTCAAAGAGACAGTTTTCCTTCTTTGAGTTTCTTGCATTGTTCTCTATTATCCTTTAGAAATAACGTGCTGTTTTATGATCTGTGCTCCTTGAAGGACCCTGAGACTTCTTTGAGGATGAATCTTATCAGTCTCTGTGCCATGTCTACAAGCTAGGCATCATGTAGTAGCTTAAAACAATAATTTGTGTTGAACGAATGCAGGCATGAATATCTTCCCCAGGATTCTGACCTATGATGGTAGTGACAACAAGAAGAGCCATTTATGGAGTGGTTTCTGAGTGCCATGCCCCAGGCTTTGTGCATTAGAAGTGCTGTACACTGAATCCCTACATCAAGCCAATGAGGTTGATAATGTTATCTTCATTTTACAGATGAGAAAACTGAGGCACAGAGAGATTGAATTGCCCAAGGACACACAGTTAAGCATTGGTAGAGTGAGGACAGGAACCCAAGTTGACCTTAACTAACATACTAGGCTATCACCAGTTTCAAGGCCCCCCAAGCTCAGGGGCTAGGGAATTGGGTGCCCCGGTTTTACTTCTCTCCCACAAGGCAAGAAGGTCTGGCTTTCAGGGGCTCAGAGGCTGGCCCTGCTCCAGGCATGCTTCCGGAGGTACCTTCATGGAGAAGCCAGCAACTACCCCCTCCCACCTCCATCCCTGGCCAAACTCCACCTTGGAGAGTTGGGGAGGGGAAAGAGGAGTGGAATGGGAGATGGCCCTGATAGGACAGCCGAACTCAAGATGCCATGGCAGGGAGGCAGCTGGTGGGGCCGCCTAGCCAGGTGTTCGCAGCCGTCAGCCTCGCCTTCCTCTCCCTTTCTCTCATCTCCTTTCACAAACTTCTCACATGTACTGGCCGCCTGCGCAGCTGCTGCGGGACTCGCCTGTCGGCCGCTCGTCTTGCATTGTCTGCGATGATTCAGAGGATTCGAGATGCCCAGAGGGACCCATGAGCCCAAGGCTGAGCATCCATGGGGGATCGGCACGTGCCAGGAGGCCTCCCTTTCCCCTGGGTCCCCACAGTGGACTGAGCACAGGCTCTTGGGCAGTAGGGCTCCAGGCAGGCCCTGACTGCTCACAGCCTCAGTTTCCTCATCTGAAAAATAAGAAGATGGAGTCAAGAGAACTCGAAGAGCCCTTCTCCCTCATGCCTATTCACTGAACACGTTTATTGAGCGCCTACTATGTGGCATCTGCCATGGTAGGAAATACAAATTCAGCTGCAAATAAGACAGATACGCCCCACTCCCACTTACCCCTACCCACCTCCACTCCCCATGATACACTCCCCTCAACTGATGCTTGAGCAGAAGGGGAACAATGAAAAAAGAGATACCCCGCCTCCCACTAGTGATAGCTGCTACAGAGAAAGTAAACCAGGGTGATGGAACAGAGAACCCAAGGGTAGAAAAGGAAGGAGTGACCGACCCCTGAGCCGAGACCTGAAGGCTAAAACAGAAGAGAGGGGGAGCCATAAGGTGAAAGCCTGAGGTGAGAGCAAGCGTGGGTGGTCAGGGAAGAGCGGGAAGGCTGGAGTGGTGGGAGTGTGGTGAGGAAACTGAGAATGTGGGAAGTGACGTAGGCCAAGGGCAGGCCTTGGGTTTTGCAGGGGTGGGGTGTTGCTCCATGGAGAGTGGGGAGCCATCAGAGTGTTTGACCAGGACAGTGAGCGATAGCCTATGAGCCTACTTCTGCTGGCTGTGCAGGACTTGGGTTGCAGTGGTCCAGAGAGGAAGAGGAAGACCCCAAGTATTAGTGTACTGCTTCATGGAGATTCAGGATCCATAGTTTGGATTTGGGATGCATTACCCAGGAGACATCCCAATAACCTCCTACAGTCAGTGCTTAGTTTTTTCATATCCCCCTCCCCCCCTTCACCCTCAATGTTGGTCCTGCTGTGTCTTCATCTTTGAGCTCTAGACTTTGAATATCTGTACCATTAGCAGCATGGCCAGCTCTGTGCTTATCCTCAAGAATCTGGACTCAAAAAATGCACAGTGCTTTTTTCTGGCACATGAGGACTGGTTTTGCCTTCTTCTGCTCCAGTTCATAGGCATCTTAGAGTTCAAAGTCATCAAGTCAACGCCCACGAGGCCTAGTTGGTTGCCATCTCTTCCATGGCCAAAGGATTAGGCCATTCTCTCACCAGCTTGGTTGGGAAGAGGCAGCAAGAGGTGGTGGACAGAGCACAGGGATCTGGATTCAAACATGGACATGTAGCTAAGCTGCTTATGTGACCCTGGACAAGTCACTCAGAGGCTCTGGGCCTGTTTCCTCATGACCGCAAGGGAGACAGGCTCCACGGGCCCTTTCAGTGTGGCTATGTCAAGGTTCTAAATGTAGGTCTTGGGGAAAGGGTAGGGCCAAATCCATCACCATAAACAGAATCCAAGTTCTAATGGTGTTGCAGGGGCGCTGCAGGCAGAGCAGGGGGTCTGCTGCTTCATGTATTCACCAGCTGCTTGCTGAGTACTTCCTCTGTGCCAGGCACATGCTAGGTCTGAAGATGCAAAAATAAACAAGGACTTCATGGATCCTGCTTCAAGAAGCTGAGAGTCTGTGTTGTCTTATTCACTCTTCACTTCCATAGAAGTGAACATTATCCCTACACCTTTTCTTTAAGGACAGGTAAGGAAACTGAGGCTCCGAGAGGTGATGGAACTTGTCTACCAGCGATCAGCTCATTGTTTCTTGAGCTCTTACTCTGCCTGTCTCTGTGCATCCTTACAGCCACCCTACCTCTGAGGTAGGTACTATTATTACCTCTGTTTCACAGATGGGAGGGCTGAGGCTCAGAGAAGTTAAGTGTGTTGCTGGAGGGCCACACAGGAATAAGTGGCAGGGATAGGATTTGAACTCAGGTCTGCTGCAGGCTTCACACACACACACAGACACACACACACACACACACACACACACACACACACACACCAGGCAGCCCCCAGGAAAGGGGGTGAAACTTCCTGCCACCTGTTCACTTTCTCCTTGAGCTCTGGAGCAGTAAAGAGAAATGGAGCCATTAACCAGCCTCTGAAAATTAAAACAGAAAAGAAGAAAAAAAAAAACAAGAAGAAAAAGAAAAGTAGAAGAGAAAAAGAAAGAGGGGAAACAAGTGAAGGCTTTGCTCTCATCAGGGGGGAAGCGGCATCTTGTCGCCTAGCTCCATGCCCTGATTTATGATAAAAAATTTAGAGGAAATCATTTATATTTTAAAGGATCTAAATAGCTGCATGAAAGTTTTATCTAAAGTGCCACTGTATTTATAGGCAGTTCTTCCATGCTGGAGGTAATTAATAGATGTATAAATCGCAGGGCTCCGGGCTCTCCTGTCCACAGGGCTGGATGGCGCGGGCCTCAGCACTTTGGGGTCCTTTCGGGAAGGGGTGGCAACAGTGTAGAGACCCACACCATACCTCCTCCTTCCTCAGCCCCCACCCTGTCCCTGCCCTGTGGTTTGTGAAGCATTTGCTGGGAGCCTGGAGATGATTCATATTAGGCTAGTGGATGCAGCCAGAACTCAGGCTGCGGTTCCAACTGCCCAACTTCTGATCTCTTTCAAGAAAGGTCAAAAGAGAGCCCAAGAGGCGGCACCTTCCCTTTTTCCTGTCCCACAGCCAGCACCAGGCCATTTCCATCCACCACAGCCGGCCAGCCGGCCGGTTTATAATTCGTCCTCATAAATGAAATCCTGGGCTCCCTCCCTCCCCTCCCCCGAATTAGCCAAACCCCCTTTTCTCTCTCTGTGCCCCTGTTTGCGTGTACATGCCGGGTGCTTGTTTTGGAAAAGGAACCAGTTGAGAGGCCGGCAGACTCGGCTCACTTTAATTAATGCTGTGAAATATTGATGGTTTTGGCTCGGTCTGTGGCCACCACACCTTACAGGCAGGGAGAGAAGCCCAGGGATGAACGAGCTAAGGAAGGCCAGATGGTTTCCCTTCAGAAACGCCATACAGACCTGCAGAGGTGTCACTGCCTGAGCTCATCCCCCAGCCCTAAATAATTGATGGGTCTCCTGAACTTGAAAAGGAAAAAAAAGAAATCCACCAAACTGGAAATAACCGTGATGACTCATTAGGATTGAACCTTTGGAAGTGAGGAGAGGGTATGCTTACCTACTGGGCTGAGGGTGGACAGTCTGGGGTGCAAAATGCAGCCACCTTAGCCTGCTTCCTTCACTGGGCTCCTTCCAGCAGCTTTCTGTCTGGATCTAGGGCAGAGAGAGCCTTCCCCATCCAAACACACTCCTTTCTCTTCCTTGGGGGACCAAAGGCAGGCATTTCTTACTGAGGAGAAACTATACAGCTCCCTTTGTGAAGCTCTAAATTTCCATGCTCTGATAATGTACCACCACAAAGTGGGCTTCAAAGAAACTTACACAGTCCCCTGTTTGCACCACCATTAAATTTGAGCTGGAGAATAAATGTGTGTGCACCTGTGGCCCCAGACACAGCACTGCTGATAGAGCTGCTATTCTGGGGCATGGAGATATTTTGACCTAGTAGATCCGCTTATCGGGCATGGAGGGGGAGTGCTGTTGGTGCTGCTGTGGTGGTGGTAGTGGAAGTGAAAGAGACCTTATATTCCAGGACCCGTGTCTTCTGTCTGGTCCAACCCATTTGAGTGAACTGGGGTAAAGGGTTATTTCAGCTTTTGACATAAAGTTGACCTTGCCACTGACATATTTTAATTCATTAGTCCAGAAGAATTTTACAGACAGTGCCTTTTCTTTACTAAAATTCATCACTTTACAAGCAAAGGACTATAAACAACACTACCCCATTCCATTTCTTTCCATGTATATTTATCTATAATTATTATATTTATTGAACTTTTTAAAAATATAACAAATGGGGTCTGGCCCTATCATTGGGTTCAGCATTCAAGTTCTAGTTGGTAAGAAATATAGAGAACCTGGCCATCTCTCTACTGCTTTTTCAGCATTTTTTTCTTTCTGTGAGAATGGCGGTTCACCCATTTCTCCTGCTCTTGCATCCTACTTCCTGAGCACTGCATGCATTTGCAACGGAGTCTTGGAATTTTAAATCATGTCTGGTGGTGAACAGAAGGACCTGGAAAGGAATGTCACATTCTAAAGGGCTGCAAGCCTCACAATATGGTAGGTGGGTGCTCTGTTCATTTCATTTCCCATTTATAACCTCCTTTTCCTCCAAAGAGCATATGACATGCAATGGGCCGGTTTCGTGCAGAAGAAAATGATTGCATTCTTTGTGAATGATAAGTCCTCCTGATTGTGAGCCTTCGATAACTCCTGGAAGGGGCGGGGGGGGGGGGCAGTTCTGTAACAGGGAAGGGCCAGGGGGCTTGGGGGAATCGATTAGAGAATCCTTCTCTGAGTTGCTAAGACCCAAGTGAAGAGAAGGAACCAGCCCTATGACAATCTCTGGGAAGAGTTTCTGGGCAGAGAGAAGAGTAAGTGCTGTTCTCCCAGCTGGGAATCAGCTTATGAGTTCAAAGACCAGGAACAAGGCTACTGTGTCTGGAGCCAAGGGGAAAGGGAGGTGAGTTTGGAGAGGTGCAGGGATCAAATAGGACCTTATAAGTCCTGGTTAGAAATGTGTGCTTTATCTCAAGTGCAGAGGGGGGTTTTAAGCAGGAAGGTGATATTTTGATAAAATTCTCATAGAGGAGAACACAACCCAGGCTGGAGGCAGGCTGTTGGCAGGGAGGTTTTCCAGAAAAAGAGTGGTACTCTTGCTGTTCCCTCTGGTTGGAATGCTCTTCCAACCAGAGACTCACATGGCTCACTTTGACATCTCCTTCATGGGTCTCCTTAGTCAGTGAAGCCTTCCCAGAACATATGCATCTCAGCTATCTCGCCCCACCCCCATTTCCTATACCCTCTTCTGCTTTATGTCTCCATGACACTCATCAACTTATATACCTCAGAGCTGTAGTGCACTTACTCATTTCTTGTGTATTCTGCTAATGGAACGTGAGTTTGATGAGGGCAGGGACTTGGTTTTTGTCACTTCTATTCACCCACTATCACCAACACTGCCTGGAGCTCAGTACACAGTGTGGAATGAGAGAACTAACCTCAACTGGGTTGTGACAGCATCTGATTAGACACTGCCTGTGCTACTGATTTGGCATATATTTTGGGAAGTTTAGCTCCATCTGTACCTCCTCATTCAGACTCCCACAGGAAGGCCACACAGGTTTTTTGTAGTCTTGGAAGGTATCCAAGGTGAGTATTCAATGTGGGCATCTACCTCACCTTGTACTGTGTTCCCCATCAATCCACTCTCACCCCGTGGCCCTCAAATATGCTAAGCCCCTTCCCATCTCAGAACCTTTGCTTTCCTGTTCCCCTACCTAGAATTTTCTTTCTCCATTTCCTCATCTGCTGGCTCTTTCTTGTCTTTCAGTTCTTGGTTCAAATGTCACCTCATCAGAAAGGACTTCCCTGATCATCCAATCAAAATTATTTCCATCTCCCCCATCCCCCATCAGTCACTTTCTATCTCATTTCTACACTGTAATTTTTCAACCTAGTGCTTACCCCTATTTGAAAATTACTTGCTCCTTTACTTGTTTATGTGGTTATAACCCATGTGCTTTCACTAGAATATAAACTCCATGAGAGCAGACATGATCAACCTGGCTTCCTGTGGAGTCTCCAGTGCCTGGAACACAGGAGGTGCTCTAAATGTGTGCTGAATGAATGCATAAATGAATAAATAAGTCAAGCTAATGTTGGCCTGGAGCTGCAAGAGCAAGTGATTGGCATTGCCCCTGAAACCCAATTCCCAGCTCTCTCCTCCCCCTCGGGCCACATTGCTTTCCCGATGTATGTGGGAAAAGATACCCGAAAAGATAAACAAGAGGAGCTGAAACGTTTCTAAGCCCAAACTACAGGGGAAACGCTGAGCTCTGGCAGAGGAAAGAGGAAGCATGTCCCGGCTTTGGGAGGCTCACTGCTTCCATTGTTCACCTGAGCCTTTGGGTCAAGAAAGCAGATTTCTGACATCATAAAACCGATGAAGACAAAAAAAAACAAAAACAAAAAAAACTCGACACTGGCTATGACATGACTGTTCCACTGTACAATCTGATCGAGGAAATGTATCTAGGATTACCCAGACAGTCAATTATTCATGAGCTAAACGTCCAGGCATCAATTACCTGGCTTGATGCTCTTATTCATTAAGGAGATTGAACAGCCCAACTTAACAAAGCAGGTGAAAGTTGCTAAGTAACAGCAGTTACCTGACCAGCCCACAACACTGCAACCTCCACAATATGAGTCCTTTCATGGCAAGAGAGGGCCCAGGGATCACCAGCAGGACAGATCAAGTGGTAACCCCACTGGGGCTAGTTTCAGCTTTGGCAAAGGGAAGGGGGCTGAGGAGAGAGGGTCTGGATTTAGAGACAGCAGAAGGAACGGACAAGATATAAGCTAAACCATTTCCAAATTGGGGCGGGGGGGGGTATTTACCATAAGGAATAAGAATATTTCACAACACATATTAGTGAACATTTTAAATAAAAGTCAAAGATGCTTATCCAGCCCAGCCAGCATGACTCAGTAGTAGAGCTTCGACCTATGAACCAGGAGGACACAGTTTGATTTCTAGTCAGGGCACATGCCTGGGTTGCATGCTCAATCCACAGTGGGGGGCATACAGGAGGCAGTCAATCAATGATTCTCTCTCATCTCATCATTGATGTTCCTATTTCTCTCTTCCTCCTTCTCTGAAATCAATAAAAATATATATTAAAAAGATGCTTATCCAGAATATAATTGAGCAAAAATGAACTACAAGTATAAAAAAAAAATTCCTCTGGCTGATACAAATCCTTGGATTTTTCTCTTCAGGCATCCATCTGAGAGTGAGTCTAAAAGTCATTCTAAGGATAGGGAAATTTATAAACAGGACTCAAAAGTTTATATACATAGAGGACAAGAGTTTTATATACTTAACTTTCTCCTTATAAAAACTTGTTCCGCTTTAGATAAATCTATAATCTCCTTGACTACTACTCTCAGCACGTGTCTGTATTACTTTTATTTATTTTTTTAAATATATATATATTTTATTTCAGAGAGGAAGGGAGAGGGAGAGAGAGTTAGAAACATCAATGATAAGAGAGAATCATTGATTGGCTGCCTTCTGCACGCTCCCCACTGGGGAATTGAGCCTGCAACCCAGGCATGTGCCCTTGACCGGAATCAAACCTGGGACCCTTCAGTCCCCAGGTCAACGCTCTATTCACTGAGCCAAACTAGGTAGGGCTATATTACTATTATAATCAGAAAAAAAAAAAAGACATGTATTTTCAGAACTTGAGGAAAAGAGTTTGTGTTTTGGGCTTCAGTGGACATAGTGGTTGATACAGATTTTTCAAAAAATCAGGATGCTCCCCACCTCCAATGAATTGCTATGGGACCTAATGTGATGCGGGCAGCACCACCTACATCATTTGCAGGGCCCAGTGCAAAATGAAAATGTGGATCCCCTTGTTCAATAATTAAGAATTTCAAGATGACAATAGCATAGCATGAAGCCAAGCACCCCTTCTAAGCACTGGGCCTTGTGCTGTGGCACAGATGACACCCAGGAAGCTGGCCCCCCGTTGTAGGGCTAAGAGCACAGGGTTTCCAGTGTGAGCCCTGGCTTCACCTTCACTAGTTGTAAGGCCTCAATGAGTCTCCCTTTTCTTGGAGATAATGACAGGAGCAGAATGAGACTGTGCCTGGCACATGCTAACCACTCCATGGGGGATAATTATCTTTAATGCTGTGGAAATGTTAATGACAAGTTCATGACAATGGACGAGGGCTGCTCCAGGCCTGCTGCTAAGTGTCTGCCTAGGGTAACATTTCTCAAGCATGCAGACTCCAAAAACAAGGCAAACCACTTTCTCTCTGCACTTGGATATCACTGGTACAGGGTTCAGTGGAATTCCTTCCTTCCCACAACTATTAACACCCGAGTAAGACCTGATTGGGGTCATGTGAATATTTCATGTGAGGTGAGGCTGTTACAAGTTTGATAACTGAGGTTCATTATGAGCCAAAATAATTTGGCTCATTCATTCTTTCATTCAGGAAATACTTTAATGATCATTTGTTGGCAATAGGAAAGCAGAAAATGATAAGCAAGCTTTAGCCTCAGGGTAGTGGAATGGGCATGGGAACGCGCATTCTGGAAAATACTGCCACAGCCCTTCATGTGAGATTGGTTCACATCTTTTTAGGTCTCAGCTCAAACATCAGTGGAGACAGGCCTGCCTCCACTACCCTCCCTCAAGAAGACTGCTGATACCTCTGTCCCACCACCCCACTTACTGCCTTCATCGATCCTCTTGACTTCTTTGTAAACAACAGGGGCCATGTCTTGTTCATTCTGTATCTCTAGAACACAGAGAAAGGCCTGGCTCATAGTAGAAGCGCAGTCAATATTTTTCAATAAATTAATGAATAATGTACTAGAGAAATTAGATGGTGCTGTGGGAGCTTGGAGGAGAAGCACTGCATTCTGCCTGAAACGGTTGCTGATGGCTTCCCAGAGGAGGTGCCAATTCAGATGAGTCTTGAGAGATGAGACATAATTTGACAGGCAAACAAAGGTGGAAAGATATGCCAGTTGAAGGGGACAACATGCGCAAAAGCAAGCAGTCCCAGAGACTCAGGAACTGCCAAGGTTTTAGTGGGGCAAAAAGGCAGGGCCAGGAGGGCAGGGATCAGGCCTAGAAATTGAAGTGGAAGCCAGATCATTAAGGACATTGTACATAATTCTAAGGAGGCTGAGTTTTATATACTGAGGGCAGCAAGGCACACTCGGTGTATCTGCCTGTTCTGTGCCAGGCACTGAACTGAGTGTAATGGATCCAGCATTGAGCAAGTCATACATGATCCCTGCCCTCAGGGAGCTTACCTTTCAGCAGGGAAGACAAGCATGACCTAAACACATAATGATTTATTATTTAATCATTACAAAAATAATTAAAAGCATTGTAATTAAGTGTTACAGAGAAGAGCAGGATGATGAGAGCCCATCACAGGGAGATCTAACCTGGTCTAGGGATTGGAGAAGCCTCCCCTCTCTGACTCTTGTTGTTCCCTTGGGGATGGGTGAAGATTACAGTAAATATCACTGGGGAGGTTGAACTGTATTCATAATGTTTTATTACTAAGCTGAGGATAGATACGTGGATTAATTTTATTCTCTGTAGCTTTTTATACTTTGGAAGTATTTAACTTTAAAAAAATAAAGTTAACTAAAGTCTATGTTAAGTATATTTATTAGATATTATTACTATTAAAGAGATTGTTGGGAGATCCAAGATGGCGGCGTAGGTAAACACCCAAACTGCTGCCTCGCGCAACAATTTCAAAAATTCAACTAAAAGACAAAACGTCTATCACCCAGAACTACGGGAAAGCTGGCTGAGTGGAAGTTCTACAAGTAGAAGGAAAGAGAAAAGAGCATTGAGACGTGCACGAGCGCTGAAAAGCTGAGGTACGGAGGCGCGTGATCCGGGCTGGTGGTGGGCGTTGCTTTTTTCAACCCAAAGGGAGACAAGCCCCCAATTACTCTGAAATCCAGTTTCTGGGGAGACGCAGGGGACCCAAACTCCTACGGGGAGAAGCTGGACTGTCTGCCAGTGAGGATGGCTTGCTTGCAGAGCTGCGCACAGGAATAATTGTTTACGGCACTGGGGCTCGGGACTCCGGGACGCCGTCTGGGACACAGAGCCGGCTAACTAGCAGCCATTGCTGTTTGCCATGCACTAGCCTAGTGACACCCTGAGACCCCGCCCTGCACCACCTACAAACCCACCCAAGCTCTAAGCAGCCGCTTTTGCATAAGAAAGCCCTGCCCTATCGCAGCTTAACTAGCAAACTTGCAGCCCGGGTCAGACAGCTCCAAAACCTCCAAACCTCAAGCAAAGAGGAGAAAACTGTAGCTCTCACTGTAGCTCCTGCTGGGTGGCCTCAGACAGTAGCTGACCTGCACCCCATTGGAGATCCAGAAGCCAGTGTACCTAGTGGTCAGAGTGAGACACCAGATTTCAACTCCTCACATCCATAAGTGACACATTCAAGAGGCAGACTCAGTGAGCACCAAAGCCCCACTGAAACAAGTCCCGCCTCATAAGTGTGTCTTCAGCGCAGCAGTTCTTCCATTATAGACACAGTGAGTGCTCACAGCTAATTGGCCTGGAGGTCAATTCCTCCCAGAATACCAACAGCAATTAAGGCTTAACTGCACCAAGTCTTTGCACTCTGCCCACAAAGGGGTGTACCAAGAGTGTCCACATCAGGTGATTGGGGAGGCTGAGCTACTGCCCCCTATAGGTCACCTACCACACAAAGCTACTCCATCAACACAGGGAAGCAGCCAAAATGTGGAGACAAAGAAACATGTCACGAATGAAAGAAATGGAGGAAAGCAAACTACTGGATGACATAGAGTTCAGAACCACATTTATAAGGTTACTCAAGAATCTTCTTAAAACCGCTGAGAAACTTGATGAGACCTTCAAGGAGCTTAATGAGAATGCCAAAAAAAAAATGGAAAAGGATCAGTCAGAAATGAAGCATACCATGTCTGAAATAAAGAATATACAGAAACTCAACTGTAGATCAACGTACCCCAAGAATCAAACCAAAGATCTGAAATATGTGGAAACAAAAAACATCCAACCAGAAAAACAAAAAGAAAAAAGAATCCAAAAATATGAAGATAGTGTAAGGAGCCTCTGGGACAACTTCAAGCGAACCAACATCTGAATTTTTGGGGTGCCAGAAGAAGGGAGAGAGCAAAATATTGAAAACCTATTAGAAGAAATAATGACAGAAAACTTTCCCTACCTGGTGAAAGAAATAGACGTACAAGTTCAGGAAGCACACAGAACCCCATACAAGAGGAATCCAAAGAGGACCACACCAAGACACATCATAATTAAAATGCCAAGGGCAAAAGACAAAGAGAGAATATTAAAAGCAGCAAGAGAAAAACAGTTAATTACCTACAAGGGAGTACCCATACGACTATCAGCTGATTTCTCAACAGAAACTATGCAGGCCAGAAGGGAGTGGCAAGAAATATTCAAAGTGATGAACAGCAAGAACCTACAACCAAGATTACTCTACCCAGCAAAGCTATCATTCAGAGTTGAAGGTCAGATAAAGAGCTTCACAGACAAGAAAAAGCTAAAGGAGTTCATCACCACCAAACCAGGATTACATGAAATGCTGAAGGGTATTCTTTAAGAAGAGGAAGAAGAAGAAAAAGGTAAAGATGAAAATTATGAACAACAAAATGACATCAAATACATACCTACCAACAAGTGAATCTAAAAATCAAGTGAATAAAAAATCTGAAGAACAGAATGGACTGGCGAATATAATAGAATCAGGGACATAGAAAGGGAGTGGACTGATGATTCTCAGGGGAAGCAGGTGTGAGGGGTGCGGGAAGAGATTGGACAAAAATCTTACTCCTATGGATGAAGACAGTGGCGGGGGGTAAGGGCATGGGGTGGGGTGGGGAATCAGGTGGAGGGGAGCTATGGGGAAAAAATAGAGGAACACCTGTAATAATCTGAACAATAAAGATTTATTTTTAAAAAAAAAGAGATTGTAACACATCTGTTCTCCAGGAGAGTACAGGATATGGGAATACATATGTGGTACAAATTTTTTCATATATTGCAAGGTAAATAAACCCCAAGCCCATAAATTTTATTAAGTCAAAAACTTTCCCCAGTCCTGTAAGTTCTTCCCAGAAATTCTGTATATAAAAAAAACAATGGAGAAACCAAGATGGCAGCATAGGTAAGCACCTAAACCGCTGCCTCGCACAACAATTTCAAAACTACAACTAAAAGACAGAATGGACACCATCCAGAACCACAGGAAAGCTGGCTGAGTGGAAATTCTACAACTAGAAGGAAAGAGAAAAGCTCACGGAGAATTGGAGGAATGGTAAAGGGTTGAGGTGCGGCAAAGGGTCTTTGTGCGCGCAGAGAGGAAGGGCGGTTGAGAGCCAGGCTGACTTTCTCTGGCGGGAGGGGGAAGGAAGCCCCCAACTGCTCTGAACCCTAGTTCCGACTGCACTGAACCCCAGTTCTGGGCGAAACCCCATGGACCCAGGCTCATACAGGGGGAGTCTGGACTGTCAGGTAGAGAGAAAGGCACTTGGAGACTTGGAGACCCGGGGGAGGGGGTCTGGAGGCGCACGCCAGTACGCACAAAGACTGCGGAGGTTGCCACAGGCTTTCCCTAGCAGAAGGGAGTCAGAAGTTCCTGACTGCACTGAACCCCAGTTCCAGGCGAGCCCCTGGGGACCCACACTCTTGCAGGGGGAATTTGGACTCTCAGGCAGAGGCTCGGGAGCCAGGGAAGGCAGAGGTCTGGAGCTGCGCACGCGCACACAAGGGCAGGGCTGACCAGCAGCCAAGACTGTCTGCTCTGCCCTGAGACTCCACCCCATCCAAGCTGAACACAGAGGCTTTTGCAATTTGGCAAGTCTAATCCTATAAGGCTGTCTCCAGCACCAAACTTCTCCCAGTGTAGACACAGCCAACTGGCCTGGAGGTCAATTCCTCCCAGTGATACCAACAACAATCAAGACTTAACTACAACAAGGCTGAGCACACAGTCCACAAAGGGGTGCACCAAGAGTGTCCACCTCAGGTAACTGGGAGGCCGACCCACTGGGCCATACAGGAAACCCAGCACACAAAGCTACTCTACCAACTCAGGGAAGCAGTGAAAATGCGGCGACAAAGAAACAGATCACAAACGAAAGAAATGGAGGAAAACAAACGACTGGATATAGAATTCAAAACCACGGTTATAAGGCTTTTCAAGAATATCCTAGAAAAGGCCGATAAATATAATGAGCCTCTCGAAGATATGAAAAAGGACCAACTAGAAATTAAACATACACTGACTGAAATAAAAAATATTATACAGAGACCCAACAACAGACTAGAGGAACGCAAGAATAAAGTCAAAGAATTGAAATACAAAGAAGCAAAAAACACTCATCTGAAAAAGAAAAAAGAATCCAAAAAGTTGAAGATAGTGTAAGAAGCCTCTGGGACAACTTCAAGCGTACCAACATCAGAATTATGGGGGTGCCAGAAGAAGAGAGAGAGAGCAAGATACTGAAAACCTATTTGAAGAAGTAATGACTGAAAACTTCCCCCACCTGGTGAAAGAAATAGACTTACAAGTCCAGGAAGCGCACAGAACCCCAAACAAAAGGAATCCAAAGAGGACCACACCAAGACACATCATAATTAAAATGCCAAGAGCAAAAGACAAAGAGAGAATATGAAAAACAGCAAGAGAAAAACAGTTAATTACCTACAAGGGAGCACCCATACAATTGTCAGCGGATTTCTCAACAGAAACTATGCAGGCCAGACGGGAGTGGCAAGAAATCTACAAAGTGATGCATAGCAAGAACCTACAACCAAGATTACTCTACCCAGCAAAGCTATCATTCAGAATTGAAAGGCAGATAAAGAGCTTCACAGATAAGAAAAAGCTAAAGGAGTTCATCACCACCAAACCAGTATTATATGAAATGCTGAAAGGTATTCTTTAAGAAGATGAAGAAGAAAAAAGTAAAGATAAAAATTATGAACAACAAATACATATCTATCAACAAGTGAACCTAAAAATCAAGTGAATTAAAAACCTGAGGAACAGAATAAACTGGTGAATATAATAGAATCAGGGGCATAGAAAGGGAGTGGACTGGTAATTCTCAGGGGGAAAGGGGGATGGAGGGGTGCAGGAAGAGACTGGACAAAAATCGTACACCTATGGATGAGGACAGTGCGGGGGAGGTAAGGGCAGAAGGTAGGGTGGGAACCGGGTGGAGGGGAGCTGGGGAGGGGAGAGGAGAAACAATTGTAATAATCTGAATAAAGATTTATTTAAATATATATATATATATATATATATATGATAAAAAATAAAAAAACAAGAGCCCTAACCGGTTTGGCTCAGTGGATAGAGCGTCAGCCTGCAGACTCAAGGGTCCCAGGTTCGATTCCTGTCAAGGGCACTTACCTGGGTTGCGGGCACATCCCCAGTGGGGGGCGTGCAGGAGGCAGCTGATCGATGTCTCTCTCTCTCATCGATGTTTCTAACTCTCTATCCCTCTGTCTTCCTCTCTGTAAAAAAATCAATTAAAAAAAAACAAAACAAGAAGAAAGTTCAGGAAAGAAATGCTGTTTGCTTTGTTTTTTTAAAAATCTGTCTTTGTAACAGCAACTCCTCTCACAAACTAGGACTCTTTGGTGACTGGCTGGACCTCTTGCAAATCCCCTTTATCTTTCTTTGGGAAAGAGGCAAATAAAATGAAAAGCAATCCAGGGAAGGCAGAAATGGCTGGAACCTCAAATTCTCACCAACGATGCCAAAGTCTCAGCGTCAGAGGGACAGCACCCTAATCGATGGCTAAGTGCATGGGGATGGCTGATGCTCTGCCCCATCATAAATGGCTTTCAGTGGTCCCCTGTGAAGGGACTCCTGGACTTTCATGCATCTCTCGGCATCCTGGGTCAAAACTGGTATAGGGGAGGAACAATAGGCTTCCTGTTTCTGAATATTTTCTCATGAGTCCATGGTGGGTCCCTAGGGTAGTCCTTAAAATAGCCAGCAAGGAGTAACTGGACTGGCAGCCGGTTATCGACCATTCAGCAGAGTGCTAGCAGCTGTCATCAGGCCAGAGTAATAGGGAGACCATGTACCTGCCCTCCCCTGGCAGAATACATTTCCCCAAATCTTTATCACAGACCCAGAACTAAAAGCCCTAACCAATTTGCTACTTCAGCAGCATGATGTCTAATAATATCCTCTGATAAATGGAGATAAATAGTGTTTGGAAGGTGTACAGTGCTTTCTAGATTGACAGCCCAATCCTAAGAGACACAAAGGCGTCAAGCCATCATCTGAAGTGAAAGTCTCAACAACTATCAGCAGTGGAGGCTCTTTTCCACCCTGGATCGTTGCTTTGGGCCTATCCAATTGCTAAATCCATCCATCCACCTGTCATCAAAACATGGCTCAACATCTTTCTGTGTCAGGTTCCATCCCAGGTTATGGGATATGAAAATGACCAGGATTCTGGCTTGGAGGAGCATACTATCAATGTTGACCACATATCCACCAGAAATAGGACCTAGCATAAGATTTCTAAGGAAAAGATCTTCCCTCCAACTTTGATATGCCAAGTCAATTAGATGATGAGATTGATGATGATGGCTAGAGAGTCCAGGAATAGCGAATGAGTTTGTATATTCCTGTGTCACTTATACTTAACTGGAGATGGCTGTCTGGAACACTATGATAAGGATTATTTTGAGCATAGGTTCAAGTCGGGGGAAAGAATTTTGTGGTTGATTAGTGATGTCTGTTACAAGTCAAGAATATGTGACAGGACATATTCTTCCCTCTGGCGCAGGGAAAAGCAATGGGCTGGAAGCCTGTACACAGAGCCTCTGATTTTACTTCTGTCAATAACTGTGTATCTTAGGCAAGGTAGTTGCTTTCTCTCTCGGCTTCCTTATCCATAGAACAAGGATGATAATATATGCTCTGCTCTATCTTCCTCCCAAGTTTGCTAGTAAGAATTGAATGAAATAAGATGTGAGAAAGTACCAGGTATTCATCACCATATCCTTACAGTTATATTGTAGGTTAATAGTGTAAAGGAATTGGGTAGGCTTTAATCAGCTTGTTGTTCTTTTTTATGGATTCAATTTTGTTTTTCTGTCCTGTCCATATTTGTGTGAGGTAGGTCTTTTTGAAGGAACATTCAAAATAGAAGAGTATCGTAACACTTCCTTTAAAAAGAGAGGTACAGAATTCTCAGGAATATTGGCGTCTTATGGATACTGGTCCCCAGTTTAAGATAAGGGGGTAGTTTATGATCAAATGTAGCCAAGAGTCTGATCCCCCAATCATGACAACTCTCTCATGGTTAGTTAAGCCTCTCTATGATGCTGGAGGCAATAACGATGAGGGAGATGAAGATAGTTATTGATCAGACACTTTACCAAAGGCTTTACTGGGATTTCTTCATTTAATCCTTCCAACAACCCATTTTAGAGATGAGCTGAACAAAGCCTTAAGAGGATAAATGACACTCAAGGTCAAAGAGCTAGTGAGGACCATCTGACAGCAAAATCTGTTGAGTTCTCATTGACTATACTCTACTGTCACCATCATAGAAGTCTCCAAAAGAGATGCTATAACCACCTACCAAAGAGTAATTTGTGCCCCAGGCTAGGAGCTGGATTAACAATCCCGGGTCCTCAATAGTGGGGAGTTCTGTGATCTAGCCCCAAGACCACTGGTGGAAAGGACCATTTTCTTAACTAGAAAGATTATTTTTCAGGAACAGGTAATATGATGAAGCCAAAGTGGACACAATTAACCCAGGAATGTTGTAGTTCTATTATTCATGATTTTTTAAAAGTACTTTGGATTAACTTCTAGCAATGCAGCAAAAATTAGAATTTTCTCCCATTTCACTCACATCACCTTTTTCTGTTCCCAGAACTCGTAAAATTTCCATTTTCTAGTATCACATTTTACAGAGCCCTTGTCCATAATGTAGATAGACCACATCCTTTTACCATTTACATCCTAGCAGGTAAATAACATTAATTTTGAGGCGTTCCCATCATACGCTTCTTAAGAACTAGCTAAAGTCTATATATAGTGCAGATGCTTGGGCCTGTCTAGACCACCAAAAGGAACTACTCTGCCATAGAACATGGGGTAAAAGTTTCTTGAATTGATAGCCTCCTTATATTCGCTGGTTTCAAAATATCTTGTTGAAACTTCACATTTTATATTGTGTCTATCTTGCCCACAAAGTGATTACAGGGACTTGTAGATGGACAGTAAGGCCAGATGGAGCTCAGCTGTTCAGTCCCAAGTTCAGCTCAAGCTTAGGAGCCAAAAAGTCATACCCTTAGGTGGAAAGTAACAGAGTAATTTATCTGCATTTAGAGTACAATACTTGGTATCTAATCATAGAATTGTTTCAAGGGGTAAAAATAAATTTACATGTGCCAAGTGTTCAATGTCTGAGCCATTTAGGCCCTCATTAATGGTAGCTGGTAGCTGTTACCATTGCTGTGGTGGATACCATGTCCATTTTTTCACAGCAATATATAAATCTCTGTCTTAGCCTTTTCATGGCTGCATAATATTTCACTGTAAGAAAAAATATATATATATATATATATTGAGTGGCCAGATTATTATGATCTCTGAATGTTTGGGTGGGGTCCAGCCAGCCTGGCCAGGGGGAAGGGGACATGGGCAGTTGGCCGGCCTGCCTGTTGGTCGAACTCCTGATTGAGGGGACCATTTGCATATTAGCCTTTTATTATATAGGATATACACTGAGTGGCCAGATTATGATGCGTTCAGAGATCATAATAATCTGGCCACTCACTGTATACTTTCTTTATTCATTTATATTATCTGAATTTCTTAGAGTGATTATACTGTATCACATAAGTAATAAGAAAATATTTTTGAAGCCTAACACTTGCAGTCACTTGTTCTTGCTACAAAATAATCAGATATAAAGCCCTCATTAAACACATGCATTTGTAGACTAGTGAAGTACTACTTTAGGGTTGTTAAAGAAAGCCTCACCTTGCTGATCTTTAAATAACAAACAAAAATTTCCCCACGTGATTACCACTTAAGAGAATTAGGTTTCCCAGAGAAACCTAGCGCATGGTAACAGCTTCTAAAGTAAGAGAATTAGATCTCTTTGTTTATTCTTTACAATGGTTAGCAGGATTTTTTTAGAGCGCAAGCATTAATGTTGTGTTAGGCTAGTTAACTGATTTCATTAAGAGCCTGAATATAAATTTTAGCTCCAGTCTTTAGATAAGCATGGTCCTCAACAGTGTCTCCTTCTATTATACTGGACTGGGCAAATGGGCTGTTTAGAAATTCACACGTACACATGTAAATAAATACAACTTTGGGCCACCTGCAATTTAAGACATATAATAATTTCAGACCTATCATAATAGACTATGATAATGATTTCAGAAAGAGGGGAAGGAAGAGAGAGAGAGAGAGAAACATCATTGTGAGAGAGAAACATCCATTGGCTGCGTCCAGTACGTGTCCTGACTGGGGATCGAACCCACAACTTTTGGTGTATGGGATGATGCTCCAACCAATTGAGCCACCTGGCCAGGGCCACCACCACCTCTTGCCTTCTAACTGACCCCCTTACTGATCACCTTACCTCCCTGTCTCTCTAGTCGATTCTCAAATCAACAGCCAGAGTGATCCTTTTAAAAAGAGTTTCAACATATCATACCCCTGCTCAAAATCTTCCCATGGCTTCCCATCACATGCAGAATAAAACCCAGTACTTTTCTAGGGCCCACAAAGTCCTATGTGATCTATTCCCCTACCCCACAGCTTATCTTCTCTACCTCTCCCCACTCCCCACCCTGCTTCCTGCACCCCAGCATCCAGAATAGCAGGACCCTGCTCTGCACTTACTTATCTCTCTGTCTGGAACCTTCTGCTCCCAAGCTAAGCACATGACTTGTTTCAAATAAAGCACATCTCTGCTTTATTTGTTTATGTTCTGTCTCCCTCACAGGAGTAACTCCATGAGAGCAGGGGACTTTGCTTACCTTATTCACTGCTGAGGTCCCACATTCTAGTACTGTGTCTGGCACTAAGAGAGATGATGATACTAAAAATTATATTTGCAAGTATAAAACTACAACTTTGATAAGTGCAGGTACTGCTCAAGATAGGCTGGGTTATGCTGCAGTAGCAAACAACTCCCACATCTCAGTCTCAAATAACAAGACTTGTTTCTTTCTCATAGTACATGTCCATCAGATGCCAGTAGGGATGAGAGGTGGTCTCTGTCCAGGTAACCCACACTCAGCGATGAAGGCTGATTGAATCTCTACCATTAGACAGCTGCAGGTCCATGGCAGGAAGGCAAGATTAGAGTAAATTGTACTGTTTCTTAAACACGTCTACAGGGAATTGATACATATTGTTTCTGTTCTCATTTCATGGGCCAAAGCAAGTCACATGGGCATACTCACTTCCATGGAGGCCAGGGATGCAGGATGCAATCATGTGCCTACACAGAGGGGAATCAGAAGTACAGGGTGTCCACAACGTCTGAAAACATAGGAGAATACACAATGAATAGTTTCTTGATATTGCAATTCATGATAGAAAGATATTTTCTTGTTTCTAGACTTTGGATAGTCTGTGTTTGGTCAACAACGCTAATGACTCTCACAGTGCTGTGCAGATAATGCCTTTCTCATGGGGGGCGGGGGGGCGGGGCGGGAGTCTGACCCTTATTTGTGGGAGATGATGTTTGAGCTGAGATCTGGAGGTTGTAGAGCTAAAGGGAGAAGGAAGATGTTTCAGGGAGAGGGAACCTCTTGGACAATGGGCCTGTGGTTGGGGGAGTCCGGGGGAGAATAGTTGGAGACAGGGCGAGAGAGGCGGCAGGACCAGGGCTCTGTGTGCATTGGAGTGAGGGTGAGGGTGTATGCACAGGTATTATTTTTACAAAGCCAGTATCAAACCCAAATTATTTCATAGCCTGCTTTTCTCTTTCTCAGCAGTATATCTTGAACAACTTTCCTTGTCATTATAAACATTAATACAATTTATTGTTAATGACAGCATAGAATACCATTATATAACCAAATCATAATTCATTAAACCAATCTCCAACTGTTCAGCTTTGAAATGGCTTCATTTTTTTTTTTTTAATCACTGCAAATTACGCTATAGAGAAGACCCTCTTTCAGTTTTCGCACTTTTCCACCATTATTCACTTTGGAGGAACTACTCAAGGTATGGCTGCTGGGTAAATGGCTGTGCAGATTTTTTAAAGTTGTTGTAGGTTTGTTTGGTTGTTTTTTTTTAATGAATTGACAAATCACCCTCTGAGATGCTTCTGTACTCACATGATCAATATGGCTTTACTTTCAACGTGAAGACCCCTGAAAGTCATTTTATTTCAGTCTTTTCTAGAACAACACATTATACCAGAATGGAGGGAAGGAGTTGGGAGCGGAGAGATCTCCAAGTGCGCAGGGATATTTCATTGAGACAAAACAGCAAAACTCATATATCAGGCAACAGTTTCCAGTAAGTACCCATCATCGTATCCACAGTATAGATCTCTCTGGCAGCAAACATTTAGGGGCCGTATAATTCAGGAGTCGTTGTCGAAACAGATCAATGGGTCCTGCGCACGATAACAAGCTTCCACCCGCAATTGAGAGCGGGGGAGTCTGTGCCTCTCTTGACAGAACAGGCCCATGAATGGCGAATCACCATTCAGCCCTCAGCGGAGGCAGCACTTTCCTCTCCAGCCCGGCCCTGAAGCTGCGGAAGGGGAAGCTGTGTGGCTTTGTGGTTTGAGGAGAGGACTGGGCCATTAGAACTTCAAGTTCTCTTTGGAGCTCTGTCAATGACTTCTCCCATGGCCTCAGTACTGACTGTCTCCTTCTTAGCGATCAAATGGAGACAGCACAGCTAGCTTCTTCCACACAAAGCATGCATCCAAGTGCTTGAAGACTCGGAGTACTCTGGTGTCCATAAAGGAAACTTTGTTACCCAGAGCAATTTAAAACACACACACACACACTCACACTCACTCACACACACCACCATTATGTCAAAGACTTGGTTGTATCACTTCAGAAAAATCCAAGTTTCCTGGTCACGTTAAAAAGGCAAATCAAAATGAAGGCATCAATGAGAAATAAGAAATGTGGCAAATTGTGGGTACTATAGGTATAGGGGAGAAGGGAGTCACTTTATAAAATAAAAACTGTCTGACCACCATGCTGTATATCTGAAACTAATATAAAATAATATTGAATGTCAACTGTAATTGAAAAAAAAGAAAGGTGGTAAATTGTCTTTGTCTCCACAAAGAACCACTAAGCAAAAATGATGT
The DNA here is from genome assembly GCA_026230045.1 of Corynorhinus townsendii. Classification (NCBI taxonomy): domain Eukaryota; kingdom Metazoa; phylum Chordata; class Mammalia; order Chiroptera; family Vespertilionidae; genus Corynorhinus; species Corynorhinus townsendii. The sequence goes on along the minus strand of JAPDVU010000006.1, from coordinate 147,734,812 downwards.
TAAAATATAAAGTATTAAAATGACGTAAGAGAAATATTTTTATAATTATGAAAGATAACAACTTAATGTTGAATGAACAGGGTAATAAAAACAATGTAATCAACATGATTCCATTTTTTAAAAATTGTGAGCACACATACTCAATATGTAATTACTTTAAACACAGAGGAAATAAATCTAGAGGTATACACACAAAAAATGATCATGTGGTTGTCTGTGGATTTTCATTATCTATCACTGGGCTAATCTCTATTTTCTGATTTTTCTACAGTGAACATAACTTACTTGAGTGCTAAAAATAACTTTAAAGTAAGTGATGAATATTTTAGAGGACAATGATCTTTGTGAACCTAAATAGAGAATAAACCGGGAAGCTTTCATAGTATACATATGGACATGGTCCAAAACTGAGTAAGATGAAATACTTGTTTTCATTGAAAATGAGTAAATAAATCAAGGGAGGAGGCATTTCCTGATTTGAAGTAGACATACTGGGGGACCTGATTAGGAGTACCTGTATCACCATTTAGAAAACGCTATCCCTAAATGTTGGTACAGATCAGATTCTCCTTGTTCTCTGCCAAGAATGTAAACTTTAGTCACAGTCACAGAGCCAATATCACTTCATATCAAAAGCAGTCACAACCCAACACCTAGCACCACGCAGTCTCATGTAAGTCTCCTGACATATCATATGTGTCCACATACACCAAGTACATGCCTACCATACTAAGTAACACAGGCCTAAGTGGGGTTGATCCATGACTAGAATGACAAGTCTATCTATGGCAGTTCTTATAGACTGCTTGCTTGCAATACCACTCTTGGGGAGGGGTCAAATGAAATGTTGAGAGAATAGAATGAACAACTATTTTTAAGCTTGCCATCACCCATTCCCCCTTCCACTGTTATACACTCCAATGTTGCTTTAGGGAACTAGCCCTTCCTGAGTGGATGCAATCTTGCTGGGCTGTCAATCTGGATGATGGTTTTGTATGTGACTCAAGCTAGGCCAGTCACATATTCTTGGCATGGACACTAGATCCAAACGCACTGACAAGAACTGTAGGAGCTCATTCACGACAATTGCAACACCTGAAAGTGGGGACCCTGCATTTCTGTTGCCTTAGAACAGCCTGGTTCTTGCCACTCCTTGAGATTTTCAGCCTTCTCTTTGGTTCTGTATGCTACTCTGCATTTGCATTAAAATTCGTTTTTGTTTAAATGAGCCAGATTTACTTTCTCTTGCTCACAACCAAGGAGCCCAAAGAGATATCAAGCCCCCTTTTCATGGACCGTAATCACAGTTTCTGCGAAGTCATAAGGTGATATGTGCCTGGAGTCTGATGCCAAGACGACAGAAAATATCTATTATTCCATGAAAATAAAATGAATGCAAACCAACATATATATCATAATACAGCACTCTGAAAGCCGCACTTCTTGTTTTGTTCTATTTTTTTGTTAACCCTCACCCAAGGATATTTTTTCCATTGATTTTTAGAGAGAATTGGGGGGGGGGGGAGAGAGAAACATCAATGTGAGAGAGACACTAGGGACTGACCTTGCAACCCAGGTACATGCCCTTCATTGGGCATCGAACCTATGGCAATTCAGTACACAGGGCAATGCTCTAACCACTGAGCAACGCATTTTTGAGATTAAGATGAGTCGCCTGCCCCCACCATCTGCTGTAAGAAGAAAAACATTCTCAACTATAACTAATGCAAAATAAACTGAAATCCTGGAAACATAACCCAAAGCAATGATGACATAGCAGCAAAAGTTTAGTGACTCCCCAGGGAAAGAGTTGTGAAAAGGGAGAGGGGGATAAAAGAAGCAAAGATGGGACAACCTAACATACAAACTGCTATTGGCTGAGAATCAAGAGCTGGTCTTTAGGAAGCAGTGACACTGATGAGTCCGGCATTTCTCAGTGACGTCGCTCAGATCCAGAAAGGAAATAGCATTATCCCTTGACCTGTTCTTTGTCCAAATCCCCAGAAGACATTCTGGCTGATTCTGCCCACCAGGGACTGCTTTCCCCTGAGTCAGGTGTCCACCTGTGGTCCAATCACCTGAGGGGTCACAGAAGGACAAGGTTGGGTCATCTAAACAAGGATGCAATATGCATGGCCCATGGACACAGACCATGGGGCTGTGAGGGCCTGGGGCGGGGGGCAGGGTGGGCTGCTGGGGGTCAATGGGGGAAAAAAGAGGGACATATGTCACACTTTCAATAATAAAGAATTATTTAAATAAATAAATAAGGATGCAGCCCTAGCTGGTTTGGCTCAGTGGATAGAGCGTCGGCCTGCAGACCAAAGGGTCCCAGGTTTGATTCCGGTCAAGGGCACTTAGTTGGTTACAGGCTCCTCCCCTGCCCTGGGCCCTGGTCAGGGCTCATGCAGGAGGCAACCAATGGATGTGTTTCTCTCTGTCTTTCCCTCTCTCTTCCATTCTCCCTAAAAATCAATGGAAAAATATCCTCAGGTGAGGATTAAAAAACAAATAAATAAATATGCAGAAGCCCAGCCCTGAGGGAGGAGAGGACAGTTATGAAAGGCAGGAGCTAGGAAAACAGGGCAGGTTTAGCACAAGATGGGGGTAGAAAGCAGTCTGTAGTTCCCAGAGTAAGGTTTCAGCTACCAGATTCCACCTGCATTCGGAATACAAGCTTTCTGACAGAGGGTCATGTCAGCTGTTTCCCAAGCCCTGCCAGCAACAGAGCACTGTGGTCCAGTGCAAGCACGGTTCGAAGATGGGATGTCTTCGTTAGTAAACAAAGAATGCTCATTCATGCACGTGTGCCATGGGTGGGTCCGTAGTTCAGGGAAAGAGCGTGGATTTGGGAGTCAGACTCCCTCGCTCATCCTGGCTCTGCTGTGTGCTCCAGTTCCATGGAAGCTCTCCGATGGCCCTGTCAGTTTATTGTGAGGGATACATGAAACCACCGATGCAAAGGAATCACTGCAAAGCCTGGTGTTTTATTTTTATGAGATAGACAAATTCATTCCACTGCTGTTATAGCAGGGGGAATAATGTCTGAACAAAAGCATTTTTCCGTCTTAGGCTAATTTTGGTGTTTAATCCATCATAAACTCATAATCTGACATCAACCTTCTGCAATATCAATCTGATCTCAGAGATAATTCCTTATTACAGATGGCCTTTTAGGATAAAGTGGAATGAACAAAGAAATAGCTATTTCATCATATAAGCATTGATAATTGACTTTTTTTTAAGTGAAGAGAGAAAAGGAAGAACATGTCTCACTAAGCCCTGGTCCTCACAGTGAATATTAACACTAAGAGCCTCTCCCCCAGACACCCACCCCCACTACCTCTCGTCCACCTCCTCCCTCCCTTCATCTTCCTGTTAGCATCTCCCCAGCATTGTCCTAGCTCCTGTGATGTACCCTCCCAGGACTCTTCACTAAAGGAAAAAATACACTTTTCATTGATTTCATTTCATATACATTTATGCTGTTGGTTTGCTGCTTTTATGTTACATCCAACCTTGAGAATTCAGGTTGAACGAGCCGTGCCATGGTACGCAGGGGTCCTGCCAAGACTTCAATGCGAGCCAAGTGCATTCAAAGGGAGAATTTTGCTTTCAGAGTATTTAACACTGTTTGCCTAGAGTTCTGTCCCCACGGGGACTAATATCCGTGTAAAACTGCAGGGCAAGGAGCTCCAGGCCTGGGCCCTGCTGAGAACAAAGCCAGCATACCTGGGAATGAAAGGTTCAAAGGTTCCTAAGAGTTGTCATCCCCTGCACACCCCGACACTTGTACTACCTATGTAGGCATCACTAAACAATTCATAAGCAGCAGTGTTGTGCAAGCTTACAGACTGGATATAAATGGCATCATATTGCATGCGTCCTATTGCTATTTGCATTATGTTTTTGAGATTTATCCACATCGTTCAAGCTCATTCATTTTAATAGCTGCATCGCCTTTTTATTGTCCATAATATTTTACTTCTTAAACTGAGTACTTTTGGTGTTTGTTACATTCTTTTCTAAACTCTATAGGAAGCCTGAAATATCATGATTTACAAACTAAAGCGAGTGCTGTCTTTTGGGTTTTTCTAGACATGGAATGCTTCTTGCAGTGACACTTGGCCGTCCTGGTAGGTAGCGGGGGGTCAGCTCCCCACTCACCCATGTTCCTGGCTCTGTAGGCTTGAGCTCAGCGACTAATACTTTTATTGTCATGCGTAGCTGTGTTTATTGAACATTTATGCCGTGCCAGGCCCCCTGCCAAGTGCTTGGAGAGAGTGATCGCATTTAGTCCTCATAACAATACTACAGGGAGTGGGGGGTGTCGTTATTACCCGGCATTTAGGGCTGAGAAAGCTGAAGCTCAGACATTTGGTAGCATGGCCAACATCTGGCAGCTAGGAAGGTGTGGAGCCAGTATCTGAAAGCAGGCCTGGCACCGGGTTAATGTTCTTGCCACCATTCCCTATTCGGCCATAGTTGGAGGAGGGAGGATACCTTCGGCTTGGTCTGGACACTCATTAACCTGTTCCCTCCCCAAGATCCTCTCACCCAGACACCTCCCAACCCCCTCTTCACTATAGTAACCGTGAAGAAAACACACTTTAAGATGGTTTGATCTACATATTAAAATCGTTCACAGGACCACATATGACCCCATTCCCACTTCCACTGAACACGGGCGTTTGCCCAGGGTCTGCCCTCCCACACTAAGCTCAGACATGCCACAAGGGTGGTCCAGCTGCTCTTTTGGGTAGGGCCTTTCTTTTGGATCTCTGAGGTTTTTCTCCAAATGAGATTATTATACTTAACTTCATTGTAATTGTTCTTTCCCCAATTCTTTCTTCTTGCTCTTCTTCCACTTCTTTAAATGCTAAAAGCATTTATGTTATTTAAGGTGAGGATTTTAAATATGCTGTTTTCATCCTCTCATTTTGTTATTTCTTTCCTTTAAATATATATATATGGTATACATTAGGAGCCTTTACAACATGGCAGTGGTCCAGGCTACTGAGAAGTCTTGCTTGTGCTTGGGGGCAGGGGAAGGGCAGGGTCTTGCAGGCCATTCCCCTGTGTGCTGGGAATGCTCTGGTGCCCTGGAGATCTCTCAAGCTGTGGCCACAGCAGACAGAATGAAGCCGCTTCTGCATTCCCATCTGTAGCAGGCCTAATCAAGGCAACATGAAAGAGACTAGGTTGTTTGTTTGTTTGTTTTTACCATGTGTCCAACCAAATTGGCATTGGCTCTGGATGAGCACTTATTGCAAATTGCTATTTTAGGACCAAGCTGACAGGTGACACTTCTCACCTGCAACTTCCCCCAAAACCTCCTCCAGCAGTCCTGCAGCTATTCATTCCAGTCTGTGGCTGTGCTACCAAAATCTAAACCAGTGGGTGGCAAAAACAACACTTTATGCCTCTGAAAGAAAAACCCACTTCATTCATCAGTCAGTTGGAAAAGATTGCTTCCGAGCCAGAGGCCTGCGCTGCTGGTTTCATGATGCTAACTGCTCTGAGGAGCACCGCTGCTCCTTCTCAAAGACTGCGGTAACTTCAGGCACTTGTGACAAAAGCTAGGTGAATTATGAGACAATTTCCTGCTGGCTTGCAGAGTGATTAACACAAGTGGCCTTGAATGATAGCATATGTTATAAAGAGATGGAGCCATTCAGTTATAAGAGATGTATCAATCAAGGGAAAGAAAATCCAAATTAAAGTTTGATGAGCAACTGGATATTAATTGGTACTAACTCTGCTTTTTATGTCACTTTGATGGGGAGTGGATCATAAACATGGGAAGCGATACTAATAATGTATATTCACTTCGATACAACTATATGGCGCCGTTTATTAAAGAAACCGATATTGAGAATGAGTTGTGAGTCCCCTGATGTGCACTTTTCCATTGCATATCTTCCCCCAGCTCTCGCCATGCAGGCCCTCAGCCACAGCCCGCGAGGTGCACTGCCCTTGGTTAGACACGTGAGAGTCATTCCCGAGTTTTTTCTTTATGCACCAATTCTAAATTGTAGTGGAAATAAGTCTTACAACAAACTAGGGCTTTATACTTTTATCCAGAGGTGTGTATTTATTTTTAACAAGTGGCATGCTCTTTTCTGAATTTAGACAGCAAGCTCAAGGAGAGGAATGTCATTTTAATGTAATTAAGTAGATATGAAATAAACATGGTAATGTAGACCTATTTAGCCAACACACTTATGTCAAATACAACCCACATGTTTTATCTCAAATGTAAAAGTAATTTTTTTCCAATTACAAAAATGCAGAAGTGATACATGATCACTAGTAAAAGAAAAACTGTCTTTTAAAAATTAAAATGGGAGCATACTGGATAGTTTCATAATGTCCCTTTCTCCTTCAGCAATCAATTTGGACAATTTTTACACTTCTTCTCACCTGAATACATAGCCAAGTTCTGCCTTTTTTTCACTGGGCAAGTTACTTAATCTCTCTGTGATTTAGTTTTTCATCTGTAAAACAGGGATAATAATATGCACTTTAAGGATTATTGTAAACATAAGTGAGACATTTTTAAAGACATTCTCTAAAACTATTATTTGTCACTTAGCACTATGCCTCATATGTTCAAAAAGTTAGCTGTTTTTATTATGACAATATCATTTATAATGGGTGGGGTGTGTTCAGCTGTATTGCCAAACTATAAAGTATTAACTCAATCTAATGCTGATCTTTCAGGTTGATACCAACATTTCTCATTAATACCCGATATCATTAGCTTGGGATAAATCTTCAGAAGCCAGTATGGCTAAGGAAACATCTAAGAAATACAGCCTCCTGCCCTGGCCAGTGTGGCTCAGGTGGCTGGGCATCACCCCATGTACCAAAAGGTTGCTGGTTTGATTCCAGGTCAGGGCACATACCTGGGTTTTGGGCTCAGTCCCCAGTAGGAGGGTGGTGCAGGAGGTAACAGGAGGCAGCGGATCGATGTTTTACTTTCAATGTTTCTCTCTCTCCCTCCCTTTCCCTTTCTCTCTAAAAATCAATTTTTAAAAATATATTTTTTACTGATTTCAGAGAGGAAGGGAGAGGGGGAGAGAGAGACAGAAACATCAATGATGAGAGAGAACCACCGATTGGCTTCCTCCTCCACGCCCCTCCGACTGGGGATCGAGCCCGCAACCCAGGCACATGCCCTGACTGGAATCAAACCCCATGACCCTTCAGTCCACAGGCCAATGCTCTATCCACTAAGCCAAGCCGGCCAGGACTAAAAATCAAAATTTTTTAAATCTTCAAGAAATACATGTTACCTTTCCTGCAATGGTTGACATTACTTAGAATTTTAGCACAGCCATGTGGGAGATATAAAATACATCATTTCATATGAGGTACTTACTTCTGTATTATAAGCTTATTCTACTAATTTTGTTGTTTTATTTTTAAATCAGCCACAATTTGCCTTTGGTTGGGTGAAGTGTGGCTCAGCTTAGAGCCAGGCTAAACTTTTCTTGAGACCCTTGGAAAAAATCCAAGAGGGTATTTTGTTGACATTTGGTCAGTTTTGCCTACTCTGGGCATCAGAACCAGGCAAATACAGATGTGCATTTAATTTTTTTCACAGGAGAAAATCTATTAATTAGGCTAAAGTTCTTAAGGGAATCATCTCACTGGGCCATTTGCCTCTGAACCTATATTTTTTAATTGTTTGCCCATTCATTTGAACAGATTGTTTAAAGGGGATGTGTATTTATTAATCAATAGGAAGCGGGGAACTGAAAAAACAAAAACAAAAACCAAAACTGGAACAAGGATCTCACTGTATGCATACCAACTTAGAGGAAAGCCCCGCAGGTAATGAAAGCAAAATGAGGAAGGGAGTCGAATGCAGAGACAAGAGGAATCCTTGCGTTTTGGATTTGTCTGATTAAAAGGCCGTTTGTGGTAATATTTTGTAAATAGGTCCATACAATAAATAGTTACTACTTGTGTTAAATGGGAGTGGGGGGGGGGGGGGCGGGCAGGAATGGAAGGTCTGTATGGAAAACCAGAGAAACAGACCACAGAACAGACACCTTGTGAAGAAGGCCCTTAGCAAACAAAAAACACGTGTTGTATTGTATTAAAAGAGGTTTCCTTTTATTGCCATCCATGGACTCTGAAGTCATCATTTCCCCTTAAAAGTAAATGGCCTATTTTCAAAATAGGCAGAGTCCCTGCTCCTTATATCTGCTCTTAATTCAAGAAATATATCTAACTGTAGTCTAACAAGAGTCAGTTTCAGAAGAAATTAATGAGGAACATCCATTAATTATTTATGCTCTGAAACAGCAGGTCTGCTAATGTTTCTGCTAATCACCAAAGCTAAACAGATGTATCTTCATAAAGACAACCTTGAAGAACAGAGTGAGTATGTAAGAGGCACAAATAGAAAAAAATATGTATAGGTACAGTGATGACAGGGAACAATAACAGTGGGTGGATCACTGGCCCCAAGACAATACTTGTTTAAACTGCAAGGCATAGTAAAATTGTCAGAGCAAGTTCTGTTCACATTTTCTAATACTTAACTGTTATATTAATGAATAATTATGGAAGTTGAATGTACAAAGGCTAAGACTAATGTTAGAAAACAAAAAGAATGAGATGGCTAATCTTTAAAACAGCATTTAGAAAGCTGCCTGATTTTCATAAGCATTCTAAATTTGTTATTGGTTTGAGAGAGGTAGTGGGGAGAGAGAGAGAGATCTCAATTTGTTGTTCCACTTATTTATACATTTATTGGTTGATTCTTGTATGTGCCCTGATCTGAGATCAAACCCACAACCTTGGCATATCAGGGCGATGCTCTAACCAACTGAGCGACCTAGCCAGGGCTCCATAATCATTCTAAACTCAGCTTCTTTCCTGAAAGTTAAATGAGTGGTAAGGTTGTAAATTTTGAAATCATCATATACAAATTCGAAATGATTCGAACTTTCATTTTTGCCTCATACAAATTTGGTCAGCATAAACTCTGTTGGTTCTTTGGAGTTGCCAGGGTTGTGTGAAAACAGCCCCCTGCAGTTCTGTGACCTGTATACAGGGGAGCAGTTAAAGTGGGGCCATGTCCGAGGGCTGGACCATCTGGATTTAAATCCTGGCTCTTCCACTTACTAACATTGTAACATGAGCAAATTAACCTCAGAACCTCAATTTCCTCATTGGCAAAATGAGATACTATGAGGACCCATCTTAAAAGGTTATAAATGAGCTCTTAGGACAACAGGAAATATATGCTCAGTTTTTGCGAGTTTCATTATTTTGAAGACAGCTTTGTTTTGGTCTATTTGTGAGTACGACAGTGCTGGGCATTTTACATAGAATTCACATTCTGTGCAGCCCTGGCTTTGGGGACAGAATGACAGTGACAGGCTCCATCTCACCTTCTAGCTCATATTCTCACTCATGATATTTCTCCTGCACCTTTGAAGAGAACACAATTCCCTTCATGTTCCAAGGAAGGGTTACAGGATGGATGCTTCAACGTATTGGCTCAAGTGGGAGCTGTTGGAGGCTGGGTTGCTAACCTCAGTCTTTCCCAGTGCGCTCTCCTGACTCACGCTGGAGTCTGAGAAGCAGATCCTTTCAAAGGCTTGAAGCACTCAGTATCCCAAGAGTCACAAGGGAGGACTCATCTTTGGGAAAGTCACCCATGTCCAGCCTGCTGAATTACGTGTTATCAATTACCTGGAGGGATCCTGGGAAGCACTTCTCATGCTACATGCCAGAACCACCTGGGGAAATATTTTTTAAATTATTTATATAATAATATTCATATAATGTGTGCGAATGTATGTGCGTGTGTCTGTGTGTATACTTGAGCCTCTCTATAGGACTACTGAATTAGAATCTTCATAGCTGAGACTTAGTAACCTGTATTTTTTTTTAATTGATTTTTAGAGAGAGAGGAAGCAGGAGAGAGAGAAACATCAATGGTTGGCTGCCTCCCGGAAGCCCCACACACACACTAGAAATAGAGCCTGAAGGCCAGGCATGTGCCCTGGCCAGGAATGGAACAGCAACCTTTTGGTGCATGGGACAACGCCCAACCAACAGAACCACACAGGCCAGGGCAGTGACCAGTATTTTTTAAAGTTTCCTAGGAACCTCCTGGTGTTCAGTTAGATTTTGGAGCTACTATTCAAAGGCAGGGATTCTCAACACCCTGTGACATGTCTCGCATCATGTCCTAGATTTAAAGAGTGTCAACATTGATGTAAGACCCGTTGTCATAAGTTAGGGTGGACTTGAGGTTATCCCCTATAATGGAGTCACTCTCCCTCACTCTAACGTTTCCTCGCATGGAGAGAAGAGGGAGTTATAATGCTGGCGCATAAACCGGCATCCTGTCTAATCTCTGCGGGAGTCTGGAGTGAGTGCCAACTGATGGACCGTTGGCACATGTTGTTGAAAAAATGCTTTACTTATCAGAAAATAATCGGGTGGGAAGGGGCTATTTTCAGTAGCTAGTACAATGCACTCATGAGATATGCAGTACTTACCATAGTCTGCAGCAGACCAAAGGCATGTTCTCCTGTGGGCCAGAAGGACCATCTTATCTTTGAAGCAGGAGCCTCTCACTGGCATGAATCCACTCGCACTCCACCATCCAGCTCTCTTCAGTGCCTCTGTAGGTTTTCCTCTGTGCCTGCTCACTTGGGATGGCTTCAGCCAAGGACTCATAAGAGACGGAAGAGGAAATAGATATGAGACAACACAAGAACAATAGATTCCTTTAGTATCTCCATCCTCCCTGCGGCCCACCACCCCTGCAATACTCCTTTTGCATCAGTGATGCCTGGATCAGGTGTTAGGGTGTGAAATTAAAATAGAAATACCACAAAGGGAGGAGAACCTACTACCTAAAATCAAGCTCTCAAAAGGGGGCGAAATAGGCAGGGGCTGAGCAAGGCGTCCATGCCATTAGCTGCACCAACAAAATCAAACCCAATGTGCAGCCAAAGCTTTCTGGGTCACTTCCATGTTTTATTAAACAAACACATACCCTGTCAGGCCATGTAACTGGTGTTGCTTTCTGTACAGAGACCAAGTGAATTCAAAGAGCCACTCCGGCATGTGGCAACCTCATACTTACGTCTTTCTACCCACACTGGTCACGTTTCTATGTCCCTCTGCACACACTTCTAACCCGAAACACATGCTTATGTGCTATGTGATCTGTAAAAACACATGAATTCTCACAGAGCAGAATGCAATTAATCTGAAGGAAAATCACAAACACTTAATAAACAGAAACATGAAAAAAGGTGAGATAGGTTGCTGATTACCAAACTAGTTATGTGTTTTGTACCACATCACAGCACACATTTTCTAATTTGCTTATGAAGGTATTCAAAATGACAATTTCCAGAATACTCTTATTTAACTGATCTGCACCAACTTCTGCTTAGGCATTTTTACTCTAGGACAGATACTATTATCACCTTTAAAAAGCAACCTCTTTGCCCAGCTGCTGTGGCTCAGTGATTGTCAACCTATGAACCAAGAAGTCACGGTTCCATTCCAGGTCAGGGTACATGCCCAGGTTACAAGCTCAATCCCAGTGTAAGGTATGCAAGAAGCAGCCCATCAATAATTCTCTCTAGAGGGAGGAGGAGGTGAGAAGATGGCAGATGACCCCAATGCTATGGATAGGAATGTGGAGATCTGAAAGATCAAGAATCTGATTAAGAGCTCGGAGGCAGCCCCCAGGGACAGTGGAAGAGGGAAAGACAGAGAGAAACATCGATGTGAGAGAAACACATCGATTAGTTGACTCCTGCACAAGCCCCGACGAGGGCCCAGGCCAGGGAGGAGCTTGCAACCAAGCAATGGCACAAGCATGGTATCATAGGTCATTCCTCCCAAAGACCAGATTTCATGTGTGGCAAAAATGTTAGCAGATGAGTTTGGAACTGCGTCTAAACTGGGAGCCATTACATCTGTACAATGAAGACTCAAACTTTATAACCAAGTACTTCCAAATGGCCTGGGTTGTGTACTGTGGTACAATTGTAACAGAATAAGGGAAGGAAAAGGAAGTCAACATTGACTTTGAACCTTTCAAACCAATTAATAATACATCATTGTATCTGTGTAACAACAAATTCCATATAGAGGCTCTTACAGCACTATTTTCAGATGACAGCCAATTTGGCTTCATTGCAATGGATGGTAGTGGTGCACTTTTTGGCACACTCCAAGGAAGCACGAGAGAAGTCCTGCACAAATCCACTGTGGATCTCCCAAAGAAACATGACAGAGGAGGTCAATCAGCCTTACGTTTTGCCCATTTAAGAATGGAAAAGTGACATAACTACGTTTGGAAAGTAGCTGAGACTGCTGAGCAGCTGCTTATTTCTGGAGACAAAGTGAATGTGTCTGGTCTCATTTTAGCTGGATCTGCTGACTTTAAAACTGAGCTAAGTCAATCTGATATGTTTGATCAGAGTTTGCAACCAAAAGTTTTAAAATTAGTTGATATATCCTATGGTGGTGAAAATGGATTCAACCAAGCTATTGAGTTATCTACTGAAGTCCTCTCCAACGTAAAATTCATTCAAGAGAAAAAATTCATAGGATGATACTTTGATGAAATCAGCCGGGACACGGGCAAGTACTGTTTTGGAGTTGAAGATACACTAAAGGCTGTAGAAATTCTAATAGTCTATGAAAATCTGGATATAATGAGATACATCCTTCATTGCCAAGGCACAGAAGAGGAGAAAATTCTCTAAATAACTCCAGAACAAGTGAAGGGTAAATCTCATTTCCCAGACAAAGAGACAGAACAAGAACATGAAATAATTGAGAGCATGCCCTTGCTGGAGTGGTTTGCTAACAACCATAAAAAATTTGAAGCTACATTGGAAGTTGTCACAGTTAAGTCACAAGAAGGATCCCAATGTGTGAAAGGAATTGGAGGTATCTGGCGATACTGAGATTTCCAGGGAATGCAATACCAAGGAAAAGACCACAACTTTTTTTACCTTAATGACCACTAGGTAGTTGACATGGGTCCAGCAAAATGTGCCTCACCCTCCTGCATCCAACCCAAGGAGCATACCCGTGGTGGAATCCAAACAGATCCCTGCCTTACAACTGGAACATTTCCAGAACTTAATCCATGAGCATTGGATACTGAAAACGGAAACAAAACCAGACCCAACCCTACACTTTGGTTTGTCATGGTGTCAGCACAGCAGCAGCCTACAACTAAGTTCCTAAATGCCACTTTGGACTAAATTTAAACAAGAATCCCAGTTTTTACTTTTACTCACTGGTGAAATTAGTTGCTCTTTTATTTTATGGAAAAAATGATTTTTTAACCTTCATACATAGAAGCAAAAATACTTTAACTGCTGTAAACCTTCAAAAGTTAATAAAGATTATACTGAATTTTCTTGTTTTGATTAGGAAAAAATAAATTGCTGCATTTCACAGTGACGCATTTACATGGCATTCTCAGCTTAGACTGCGTAAGAAGAAATATATGTGGTGAAATGTTGGGGAAAAAATAATCCTCTCCCATCATTGATGATTCTGTATCTCTCTCCTTTCCTCTCTGAAATAAATAAAAAAAAAAATTTTTTTAAAGCAACCTCTATAATTATACCCATTACTAAAATATCTGTAGAATGTATTGCAATAACAATTAAACTAGCTAGTGGGAGAAAGGAAGAAAATTAAATGGCTATTCCAGAATCTCTCTTCTTCCCTGTGTTGCCAGCCTCTTATTGCTCAGGAGGAGGAGATGATTCTTATTAAAAACCTGAGCTTAGTAGCCTTATTAGGTAATGCAAAATCAATTCATATGGGGCGAAATGGCAAGGATGTCTCCTCTATGTTTGTAATTTAATATCCCCCTGAAACAAACCAGCAGATGACACTCATGTTTCTGATGCAATGCAGTACAAACGTTCTTCAAAATTCTCTAAGTTGATTTTTGTTATTACTACCAATGCATAGACTGACTAGAGTAAGTGATCTTTTCCTACACAAAAGCCCCAAACTCCCATGTAATCTGTGACCCCAGGTTTGTTGCCTGAAAAAAGCAGTGTGTTGGTTATAAGATGGGCTCATATTTTTCCCCCCTGTAAGTGCTTCCCTTTTGGGTTACAGTATAGTTAGAATGGAGTCCACAGGTATAGTCATGACAGTGGAAAAAACCCGTTCACCAAATGTTCCAGATCCAGCCCAGATAAAGCCATTTTCAAAAATTTCACATCTGCTACCTCAGTTTGATTTTTAAAATTTGAAATGCAATTTCGCCTCTGGCTTCTGAGTAGTCACATTAAGTTAATTACCCCAACAGTAAGAAAGAATAAGGCAGAAAACAAAAAAGAATTAAGCAGAGTGCCCCTGGCCATTCCTGAGGGAGTCATGTGGTCACAGGCTCCTTCCTTCGGAAAGGGAAATCCTTTGCTACCGGAAATGGGTTTTAAAAAAAGAGAAGTCTCGCAGTTTTATGCATAGAGAGATGAAGTGTCAAATCTATATATATAAAAGCCTAAGTGACTAGTCGACTGGTCACTATGACAATGCACTGACCACGAGGGGGTAGATGCTCAACACAGGAGCTTCCCTGTGGTGATCAGTGCACTCCCACAGCCGACCTCCTGTGGTCCCTCCCCCTGGTCCTGATTGCCGGCTAGGCCTAGGGGTCCCACCTGTGCATGAATTCATGCACCAGGCCTCTAGTAGATATATAAAAATAGTTTCAAAGAAGGAAGTTTCCCTCTGGTCAGTGGGGTGAGCTAGAAGTGAGGAGGGGGGAGTGAGCACAGGCAAGATTCCATCCTTTCCGGACAAAACGTGTCTCTATTTTCGAGTGTTTCAAACTTTTTTATCTTCCAGAATGTTTAATAAATCACTAAATTTGCTTAAATGGTTATAATAGAACTGACACACAAACACAAAAAAAGAAATACTTAATAGTTTTAAGAGCATGATTCTTTTCCCGGCATGTATCTTTGAATAATTTTATAAAGATGGAGAAAATGACAGCTTGCTTTTAACTACTTTTTCTGCTTTTTTATCTAGAAACATAAAATCCATGCACACTTTGTGCAGTTATTTCACATACATGTTAATAATAATATATCTACTTAATAGCTAATTCTAGTATCCCCCGATAGATCCTGTATGCAAAATAGTTTCAATTTTACTATTATGTTTCCCAATGGCCACATCCTAAAGCACAATTCACTGACCAGTACATAAACCAGTATATAAAAGTACACTGGAGAGAAACCAAGATGGCGGCATAGGTAAACATCTAAACTGCTGCCTCACACAACAATATCAAAACTACAACTAAAAGACAAAACAGACACCATCCAGAACCTCAGGAAAGCTGGCTGAGTGAAAATTGTACAACTAGAAGAAAAGAGGAAAGCACATTGAGACTCAGAGGAGCTGCAAAAGGCTGAGGTACGGAGACTCGCACGTGGAGAGGACAGGCGGCTGAGTGCGCGGCTGGCTTTCTAAAGTGGGAGGGAGAAGGAAACTCCCTACTGCACTGAACTCCAGTCCCAGGCGAGACGCTGCCAGACTCATTCAGGGGGAATCTGGACTGTCAGGAAAAGAGAAAGCACACTGAGACTCGGGAGCTGCGGAAGGCAGAGGTCCAGAGGCGCATGCGCAGAGAGGACTGACTGCTGAATGCATGTGAGGCTGAGTGTGCGGCTGGCTTTCTAAAGCGGGAGGTAGACGGAAGCTCCCGACTGCGCTAAACTCCAGTTCCGGGCAAGTTTCTGGGAACCCCAACTCATTCAGGGAGAAATTGGACTGTCTGGCAGTGGGCAAAACTCAAGGGTGGCTTTCTCTCAAAGGTGCCTGCAGCGATTACCAAGGGACACTGAGACCCAGGGGCCTCATAGGGCAGGGCTGACAGGAAACAAAGGCTGTCTGCTCCACCCTGAAACTCCACCCCATCCAAGCTGAGCACAGAGGCTTTTGCAATTTTGCAAGTCTTGTCTCATAAGAGTGTCTCTAGCACAGAAGTTCTCCCAGCATAGACATAGCTGATCCTCATAGCCAATTGGCCTGGAGGTCAATTCCTCCCAGTGATACCAACAACAATCAAGACTTAACTACAACAAGGCTGAGCCCAAGTCCACAAAGGGGTGCACCAAGTGTCCACCTCAGGTAGCTGGGGAGGCTGAGCCACTGGGCCCTAGAGAACACCTAGCACACAAAGCCACTCTATCAACTCAGGAAAGCAGCCAAAATGCAGAGACAAAGAAACAGATCACAAACGAAAGAAATGGAGGAAAACAAATGACTGGATATAGAGTTCAAAACCACGGTTATAAGGTTTTTCAAGAATTTCCTAGAAAAGGCCGATAAATTTAGCGAGACCCTCGAGGATATGAAAAAGGACCAACTAGAAATTAAACATACACTGACTGAAATAAAAAATATTATACAGAGACCTAACAGCAGACTAGAGGACCACAAGAATCAAGTCAAAGAGTTGAAATACAAAGAAGCAAAAAACACTCAGTCGAAAAAGAAAAAAGAATCCAAAATTTGAAGGTAGCATAAGAAGGCTCAGGGACAACTTCAAGCATACCAACATCAGAATTACGGAAGTGCCAGAAGAAGAGAGAGAGCAAGATACTGAAAACCTATTTGAAGAAATAATGACAGAAAACTTCCCCCACCTACTTACAAGTCTAGGAAGCACACAGAACCCCAAACAAAAGCAATCCAAAGAGGACCACACCAAGACACATAATTAAAATGCCAAGAGCAAAAGACAAAGAGAGAATCTTGAAAGCAGCAAGAGAAAAACAGTTAGTTACCTACAAGGGAGCATCCATACACCTGTCACCTGATTTCTCAACAGAAACTATGCAGGCCAGATGGGAGTGGCAAGAAATATTCAAAGTGATGAGTAGCAAGAACCTGCAACCAAGATTACTCTACCCAGCAAAGCTATCATTCAGAAGTGAAGGTCAGATAAAGAGCTTCACAGATAAGAAAAAGCTAAAGGAGTTCATCACCACCAAACCAGTATTATACGAAATGCTGAAAGGTATTAAGAAGAGGAAGAAGAAAAAGGTAAAGATAAAAATTATGAACAACAAATACATATCTATCAACAAGTGAATCTAAAAATCAAGTGAATAAAAAAATCTGATGAACAGAATAAACTGGTGAATATAATCGAATCAGGGGCATAGAAAGGGAGTGGACTGACAATTCTCGGGGGGTAAGGGTGTGGGAGGTGTGGGAAGAGACTGGACAAAAATCGTACACCTATGGATGAGGACAGTGGGGGGGAAGTAAGGGCAGAGGGTGGGGTGGGAACCAGGTGGAGGGGAGCTATGGGGGGGGGGGGAAGAGGAACAATTGTAATAATCTGAATAAAGATTTATTAAATTAAAAATAATTTTAAAAATAAAAGTACACTGTACAGAATTGCTAAGGCAAGAAAAATCTCCTTTTACATAGAGATTCACACTACAGGATATATCAGACTAGAGCAGATTAGATGACAAACAGAACAGCCAGGGAGGGTGATTCTGAAATATGTCTGTTGAGTAAAATCCCAGGTCAAAGGGCTTGAGACTTGGGGAAATATTTATGCTTTTCTGTAGCATACTACATAAGTTATGTAAAAAATACCTATGTTCTTTTGTGGGAGGCTGGTAAGAGACCCCCTTCAACCATCTGCAGTGAGTGACTTGTGACTGGACTCACTTCATGGCTAGATGTAATATATACATTTTCAATTGCTAAGGGTTAGAAAAATGTCTTTACCTAGAGTCTAGTTGTCTTCTATCTAGTTGATTAATGTGGCACATAAAAGTGCAAACTCAGGTATGAAGCATTCCTTCTCTTTTCTCCAACATTGCTAAACACATTTAAGCAGTTCCACAAGATTTAATAGTCCATGTAGAAAATCCCATTGTAGGTAAGAATAATTCCATTCAGACAATTCGATGATGATTAGATGGTCTGCTAATAGTAGATTACATTTCACAAAGTATTTTCAGAAACATTAACTCACATAATGCTTATTGCAATCCTGTGAACATTAAATGGGCACTAATATTATAATACTCATTTATGGGAGTAAACTGAGCATTCAAAAGACTAATTAACCCCAGCTCACATAGGTAGCTGGAACTGGACATGAACACAGTATCAAGCAACGATTAAAGGACTTACTTTGAAGTCAGATATAAGGGGACTTCAAATATTGGCTTTGATTTGAGACTATAAACTGTGCCTCAGTTCCCCCTTATACAAAAAGGGAAAAATCTTAGGATACTTCAGAGAGCTGTTGAAAGGACTAAATAAGAATGTTTGAAAACACGCAGCACAGTGGATCACATAAAGAGCATTGGAATGGGAGACAATGTTATTTTGACTATATGGCTGGGGAATGGCCCAGTTGCAGGAGACAAGCTACCTGCATCAGACCCGTGGGACCTCAGTTCTGCTAGCCATACCTCTTTCAGATGGGAATATGCACATTAAAAGTACTACACAGCCCTGGCTGGTGTAGCTCAGTTGGTTAGAGCATCACCCCATGTACCGAAGGGTTGCAGGTTAGATCCCGTTCAGTGCACACACACACACACAGGTTGTGGGTTTGATCTCTGGGTGGGGCAGAAGGCAACCAATTGATGTTTCTCTCTCACATCTATTTTTCTTTCTCCCTCACCCTTCCTCGCTCTCTAAAATCATTTAAATATATATATATATATCCTGCCCAGTTCACATGGCTCAGTGTTTGAGCCTCGACCTAGGAACCAGGAGGTCACAGTTCGATTCCCCGTCAGGGCACATGCCTGGGTTGTGGGCGTGATTCCCAGTGGGGGACGTGCAAGAGGCAGCCGATCAATGATTCTCTCTCATCACTGATGTATCTCTCTCTCTCTTCCTCTCTGAAATCAATAAAAAATATATATTTTTAAAAAAACAACATATACTTGGATGATGATTAAAAAAAAAGACACAAAAATTGTACCATGCTTAAGGAAAGACTTAAATTAGAAAAAAAAACACAACTCATGGGGAATATATTGGGAAATAATAATAGTCTTCACAATTCCTTTTCCAAGTTTACAATAATTTCTTAGCACCATTAAAATTGACTGGTGAATGAAATAAAAATAATTAACCAAATAAAAGGCAGAGGTGGATTGTTTTATATTTCCACTGCTGGTTCTTCAAGTCATTTACTCAAGAGTTATTCGAGGGCTTGTGTGTGCAGAATATTTTACCCTGTCTGATCTATGTTTTAATTTATTTATGGCATACACACATACAAAATCATGTTTCTGGGCAAAAATGGTCAATGACAGCCCTACTAAAATGTTGAACAGAATCAAAACTCTCTGCACTTACTCGTATTTTAAGTATGCAAATTTTCTGTAGATTCTGACTCTAATAGCCACCAAGAAAAACAAATGAAAGCAGCTACTGTACCATTTCTCCCACCTTATGTCCATGAAGCATAAAACAACCACCAGTGAAGATAATCGAATCTCAAAATGAATAAGGCAATCCTGGGTTGTAAAAAAGGAAAATCCAAATATGCTGTGTACTGTCTCTATAGACAATGTCCAACGTTTTCTGAACATGTCTGAATATTCCAGTTAGGTTCTATTTTTTTTTTTTTTCAAGATACGGTCTATTTCTGAGAAATTGATAGGTGCCTACAACTCACAAATAGCTTTCCAAAATATTAAGGCTCAGCACAGAAGCTTGGCATAAAAATAGGGCCCTTACATAATTTCTCGATTCTAAGTAGATTTTAATTGTTCACTTCCATCTTTTAGACTTTTCTTCAGCTTTATCTATCAATAGTCATTTGAAAAAGTAAAACTAAGAGTGGAAGAAACTTCTTTGACATCCTTGGGGCCTCAGGAGACCACACAGCACCGTTCTATTGAGATAACTCTAAATATTTTTCACATGAATGGCTAAAGTGCAGAAATGTATAATTTATTAGGATTTAAATAAATCACAGGGAGAGAAGTGCTTTAGTCATTCGCAGAAAATTTTTCAAAAAATGTAAAATTATGATTCTAAGAAATTAAGTTCTATGTGTAAAATTTTTCCCCATCTTTAATATTTCGAAGGAAAAATATTGATAATGCTTTAAGAATGGCACATTTGCCCTAACCAGTTTGGCTCAGTGGATAGAGCGTCAGCCTGCGGACGCAAGGGTCCCAGGTTCGATTCTGGTCAAGGGCATGTACCTTGGTTGCAGGCACACCCCCAGTAGGGAGTGTGCAAGAGGCAGCTGAATCGATGTTTCTCTCTCATCGATGTTTCTAACTCTCTATACCTCTCCTTTCCTCTCTGTAAAAAAATCAATAAAATATATTAAAAAAAAAAAAGAATGGCACGCTTTTTTTAGCATTTGATGACAGCAAAATATTTTTCAATGACACATTCCAAATTTTAGGGGTAAACACCTTTCTAAAGCACGTACTATAACCAGGAGAATGTTATAATCATTTTGTTCAGCAATTTTCTTGACCAACTTACCATATTGGAAATATTCCCAATGGCTACTAAATTTGTCAAGAGTAAGAATCTTTCCCTGTTGTATCTATTAGAACATGCCTAGTTATGGGTTGTCAAAGAATAAAAAGCCCCCTTTCTCCCAAGGGTGCTTATATCTCTCTTTTTTTTAATCTCTCTTTTTTTTTTGAGATGACAATTACTACCATACCATTAGTAGTCAAGAAACATTTTATAGTTACCAAAATAGCTAACATTAGAAATCCACAAGGATTTAGAATGGCATTACTAAGAAACCTGAACATGTAAAAATCAGGTAATTCTATAAACAATAGAACATGAACACCAGTTTTATTCACTGAGAATATATTATTTTTTCAAAAAAAATCTATGGCATAAACATAACTATAAATGAACACTGCTATTCTCAGCACTTTCTGCCTAGAAAATTCAGTATACTATATGAAAACATCATTAAATAAAAGCATGTAACTTATTTATGTGCAACATGATTTTTTTAATGCCAAGGTTAAAAGGAAGAAGGCACCAGCAATATTAAAAAATACAAAGAAACAAGGTAGAAATATTGCAAGATTATCATAATTCAGTTTGCCAGAGAAAATATTTAAGATAAAATTGAAAATAAAATAAACATAGGTTATGAGATAGCCAACTCATTGTGAAATGTATCAAATTGGCTGGCTGTACATTACAGAGGTCACAGAAAATTACTTTAAAATGTTTCTCCACAAATTAGCATATATAAACACTGTTCGCTATGTTTTCCAATATGCTACCTAAAAACAGTGTTGCTCCCTACGGGAGCTTGGTTCCAATCCAAGGCAGATGAATAGATGGAGCTAGAATGGCAGTGTTTGACAAACACTAACAAAAAAGACCAGTGACATCCTATGGACTTGTAATATTCCATTTTATTAAAAGCAGCAGAGCACAGAGGTTAAAAGCTGAGCTCTGGAATCAGATCTGTGTTCAAATCCTAGTCCCATCACTTGAGGCTGTGTGATCTCTGGGAACCACTTAATCTCCCCAAAACTCAGTTCCAATATGAGCTGCACTTCATCAAAGTGCTGTGCAAACATAGGATGCAGGCAAACTACAAAGCCATTCCTGGAACACAGTGTGCATTCAATACATGCCAGTTATTTTTTTTTTTAAGTGAACAGTTTAAAATTATCAATTTAGTTGAAAAAATATATTTTTTTAATGAATAGCTTAAACAGTTCAGTGGAAAATATTTACTTGGTACCATGGTATTACAGGGAAGTCAGCTTTTATTGCTTAAAGAATCCCAAAGGAATGAACATGGACAGAGGATAGACATTCTAAAATATACAAATAACTTACATTTCATTAGGGCTGATTTCATTACTTTGCAGACTTAATAGTTTTCCTCCTGTGGCTTTCTAAAAATATGTCAACATTCTCATCAACATGTTCCTAATCTTTTTCTTTACATTTTAGAAACTGGAAAAGCTCAGACATATAAAGATACAAGTAACACACTTGCTCAAGATCAAGAAAAGTGGCAATGATTAGGTAATTATTTTTTATTTCCTATTTCTTATAACTTAAGGAAAATGTGTTTGAAAAGGGTGAAATTCAATGGCACAAGGTTGAAATGTGTACAATTTTCTCAGAGATAGACATCAAACTTGGTTTAGTTTTGATGGCTGATAGCTAAGGTGACTCTAAATGCAAAACTCAAAGCCAAATACTCTTATTGACTTGAATTTCATAAAAAGTTACACCAATATACTACTATTCTACTTCCCTCCCACAAAAAATAATGACAAAAATATAAAACTGCAGGCAAGTTTAAAGTCACTCACAGTTGTCTATTTTAAAATTAAAAATACCTTCACACTCAAAATATCAAGTAATCAAGACACTGACATATATTTTTTCACCTTTAATTTTAGACTCGACTACTTTTCCAAGCAAAATACAAAACGTTAAATTACATCATTTTACACTCAAAATAGTATTGACAATGTTACAGCAAGGAAGAGAGTGATTTAAAAATTCAATTCAGCCCAGCCAGTGTGGTTCAGTGGTTGAGCATCAACCTAAGAACCAGGAGGTCTAGATTCCATTCCAGGTCAGGGCACATGCCTAGGATTCGGGCTCAATCCCCAGTAGGGAGCATGCAGGAGAAAGCTTATCAGTGATGCTCTCAACACTGCTGTTTTTCTCTCTCTCCCTTCCTCTCAGAAATCAATAAAAAAATATTTTTTAGAAATCCAATTCACCCTGTATCTCAATAGGCTAGTATTTTCCAAACTGCAATTTTGAAAGCCAAATTGTGAATCCTAACAAAAATTAATAGATTAAATAATATCATGTGCATATTGAGTAATAAGGGTGTTGTTTGGTAAACTTTTGTTTGGAGGAGGTGTGTACATACTGTATCACAATGCAAAGTATTTTTACTGTGAGTTGCTGTGGGGGGAAAAAAAAAGGATTCAATCACTACTCTAAGGCCGACTAAATTTTGTCTCCTAGAGCCCCCTACAGGCTCAAAATGTTAAAAACTTGAATCCTACAGTAAATCTTTTGTTGGAGGGTAGTTCAGAATCTAGAACTCAATAGTTTATACAGGAACAGGTGTTTACACAGATAAATAGGCAGTGTTTGGTCTAAGAACTCACCCTTGTGGCCAAATCCTCCTCCAGAAACCAGAATAATTGGGCAAGGTCTATATTAGCCCTTATTATCTCATTTAATTTAAAACTGGGAGAAATATATCAGTACTTTACACTAAGAGCTATCTGGTGGAAATAAGAAAAGATGGACCCACAAGAACTTCAGGAAACTTAAGAAGACATTCACTTTTACAAGGGTTTTACAAAGCAATACTGAGAATAGAAAAAGGCCTAGGCCCTAGGCAACTAAAAGGGCTTATTTCCACACCTGGACTCCCTGACAAATAATTAAGAATAATTTTGAGCAATCAAATACTAAACCAGTACCTCTATATAAAAAAATAACTATTACTTTAAATTACAAATGGACCAATATATCAAAATTAATGAACTCTATGAAGTGGTTAGAAAACTGAAGGGATGTAGGAAATAGAGGCTTATTTTCATGGAAAATAAGCTCTTGCTCCTCTTTCACAGAAAGATAATATAAATAAATAAAAAGAAAAGGTAACAGCCACATTTATCATGCTTAATGATCACCTCCACATACAAAAAAGGAGAAAAAAAATCTGTTTGCAGAAGCCTGAGAGTAGACTCAACCTGCAATTATCTTGCAAACAGTCATTAAACACTATTCTGACCTTAATTGCACCTGTATCAAGTCACCCATCTCAGAATGCTAGGATGGTTTAGTTAACCTAAGATTGATCAAAGAACCAGGTAAGAGGCCAAATGGTAGATGACCCTGTAGAAAGGAGATCAGTTGGCAATAAAATCAATTTAGCATAAATGAAGGTGATTCACAGCACATGCGATAGCAGTTAATAGCCTTATACTTTTGAGTCAATGCTCCCTGGCTCCTCAAATAGATCTGACACTAAAATGACACAAAATGTGCAGGTCTGTCCTTGTTTAAAGCAACCCTGACTCTATCATCTCAAACATTTCAAGTGTTGACATAAATGTCCATACCTTCTGTTTACTGTAACATAATTACTATTAGATAGACTAGATACTACACTGGGACTCATGATTCAAAATTTATCCTTGCTTTAGAATAATTTACATCTAAAAAATCACATAAAACCAGTAATTTGTTAATGAGAGGTCCATTTTAGTAAAATATTTAACTTAATATTAAACAGATGTAACTATTTTCAGAATTATGCTTATCCCCACTAAAATTCCCAGAACTAATGTTTATTATAAACATGTAGGGTGTCACCCAAAAATGTATCATCTCACTTTGAGTAACTATTAAGGCAGTGTTAATTAAAATACATTTCATTTTCAAAATTGTGCTATAAAGTTGTTAAAGTGTATATACATTTTGTGGGGGGGCACCCTGTATAGATGAGGATAAATTCTCATCCATTCAAAACAAATGATCACAGAGCTTATTTGCCATTTACCAAATTCATAAAATACAGATTAAATTTATTTGAAAAGACTGAAAATGAAATTTACTCCCATTCTTTAGTAATTTCCTGTATAGGCTGAGATTGAAAGAATGACTCTTCTTAGACAATGAATAATCATTTCAAAGGGAATTTTGTAAGCAATTTTTCAAATGAGAAATATGAGCCCAAGTGATATACTTTCCTTTCTCATCACCTCCCACTGAGTCCGTAGAGTGTAAGATCACTTCTTGTTATTCTTTACTAGTAGAGGTCACAATTAGAAGTCATCTCTTCAAGGTGTTTTTTCCCTTCTATTACACTTAAGAAAAATGTCCTTCCAGGCGGCCGGCATGGCTCAGTGGCTGAGCATTGACCTAGGAACCAGGAGGTCATGGTTCAATTCCCAGTCAGGGCACATGCTTGGGTTGCGGGCTCCTTCCCCAGTGTGCGGTGTGCAGACAGCAGCCAATCAATGATTCTCTCTCATCATTGATGTTTTTATCTCTCTCTCTCCCTCTCCCTCCCTCCCTGAAATCAATAAAAATATATTTTAGAAAAAAGGGAGAAAAAAGGTCCTTCCTATTGTTGGCAGGCACATTGAATAGCATCAAGGTAACATTAAAATAATTGCTTTTATAAAATTGTTTGTGCTTTTTATCAGGGATACCAAGACCCATCATGAACAAAGAAATATGGCTATCAAAGCTTACTTACAAGTAATACTTTAATCCCCTTTTTCATTTCTAAGACCACCCTATTGAGGGAGTTATTCTACTGAATACTTCATAGCCGGTGGCTTCAAAACCCAGTTTCAGAGTAGCATTCTCTCATGTACATGAACCCAACATAAAACACACATACATACCCACTACTCACTCATGGTCACACACAAGCAAGCATACACACACATTTTCTTTCTTTCCAGAACAAGCCAGAATTACAGCTCTTTTGGTGATTGTTATAATTTTTGGAATGGTTCATAAGTTTTCCAAATTCTTTTAAATTCATAATACTTTTATCTTTTTTCTTTTCTTTTTTTTTCCGATTGTGAACCATTCCATATTGCATCTTTATTGCAAAAGTCAACATGCTTCTTAGAAATTCAGATTGTAATTGATAAAACAAACATTACATATATGAATTTAAATGTATAAACAGTTAGAAATTCAACAATATCTCCTATTATACTATTACACAAGTTCACAATTTTGTAAAAACTATAATACAGGCGTACTATACATAAGAAGAACCACTATTCCTTTTCACATGATTTTTTTCTTCTTTTTGAAATAATGATCCATCAGTAGGGCCTTTGTTTCATCATAACAAGACTGTTTTCCAATTTATCATCAATGCTTTCCCACATGAAGAAATGCAAAGAAATTCTGCATTCCCTGGGGTTACCTTTTTAAGCTTGGGCAGCAATCCACTAATGAACCAGGCTGATCTAAGCAGATTGGTCATCAGCTACTTAGAAACTTAGAAAGTCGTCACACTCATTAAAAAGAATACAGCTTGCCTCAGATGGTGTATGTTATATCTGTAACTGAAGATGCCAAGAAAACAAGTTATGGTATTTACTTTTAAAATAAATTCTAATAGTTGGGGATTTGAGGACGGGGATAAAGAAATCCTAAAGGAAAAATACATACTCAACTATTTTATGCTAACATTAACTTAAATTTTCTAATATTATATTTAACTCATTATTTTGAATTTATTTTTGAGAGTCAAAAATGTTTTAGAATTCTTAGAACATTTAAAAAGTATTTTAGTCTTATATAAGGTGTATTGAAAAAGCAGTTTTATACAAAGGATCTTACTGGGAAAAGTGTCTATCTATTCTTCACTTTAACACTCTTCTCTTTCACCCCCCTCTCCCCCAATAACTAAAAAGGCAAACAAATCCTCAACTCTCCCTGTACAGAGTGTAATAAGATGTCAATTTTGAGGTTTAAAAAAAAAAAACATATGAAAAGGAATCTCATTCTGTTGAACTGTCAGTCTACTGAAAATTTTCTTACAGCTCCATTAATTTACTGTAATTTTCAGTTTCCAAATACAAAAATACAACAATTCTTATTGAAATCTATACGCTGGTAGTTTTAGTACACAAAAAAACCAAACAAATTATTTACAAAATTATACAGTTTAAGAAAAAACTTTGTACAAAAAATATATAAATCCTTTGTTCCCTCTATCACGTTTAAACTGTCAGGACTCAAAATATTCACCACAATGAATCTTTCAAAATATATACCGACTGAGCCACGGACATCAAGAAAATTTCATTAGAGATGATGGAGGGAGGAGCAAGATTGCTTATTCTAGGTACCCCAATGTAACATTTTCATCTTTTTATAAGCTTATTTTAGTTTCAGTGTTATCAGAAATATAACAACAACCTAGGAAGAGGAAGTCCTTATTATTGCGAAGGGGAAGTTACAATGAACATAAAAATGATCCTGGTTTGACACATCATTCCAGGAAAATAAGTAGAAAAGAAAAGATAATCAGAACGTGGGATTTAACTTCTTGTAGCTAAGTAAATCTAGAGTCCTGATGGTTTTAAGTTTCTTAGTGAATAGTTTCTATTTTAAGAAACAGTCTTTACTTCAAGAAACAAAATCCTTGATATAGTGATCACCAAGAACTTTCTGAAGCCAACAGGAAGTTTCAAATTTTCACACCACACGTATATAAAAACATAGATGTGTATACTCTTGAAAAAGTGACATCCTATGTACAATAATCATTTTATTTCCCCAGGGGTCAATACAGTGTAGTGTTACTCCTCTGTTTTTCCATCTAACATTCAGAACACAAGGACATACATTTACATATATATTTTACTTAACAGATACTCTACTCTATACAGTGTACAGTAAAAATGCACACAGTGAAAGAAACTGTCTACTGAAGGATGCATATGTTCATGGATAGCAACAAGCTACAAAATTATCAAAAAATAAGGTCATCTGATCAAAGTCAAGTTATGACTCCCATTTATTACTAGCATATCCATCCCCCTACCCTACCCCATTTCCTACCCTACCCCAACACCTCACCATCATGGTTTAAATTTAGGAAAAGAATTTCAGACACTTTTTAACCCTTTTGTGTAACTATTAACTAAACTGAAGCATTAAAAAAGAAAAAAAAGCTAGTGACTGACTTTCCCCATAAATCCTTCCATTATTCTCATCTAAACATTTATCAAGGTGCTTGCTTGCTGGTTTAAACTTTTTATTAGGGGTTGACTTTTGGTGACCCAAAAGAATCACTTATCTCAATAATGGGTAAGTCAGGCCTAGTAATAAAAAGGCAGAAAAAGAAAATGGGATTGAGAAAGGGGCAATGGGTGAAAACCTTTTATATTCTGAGAATGTTAAAAAAGAAAAACAAAACACAAACCAACTGAACCAATACTCACTAATTTCAAAGTAAAGAATCAGCAGCAACAGAAGTGCAGGAGAGTTGATATAATGACAGAATGAAAATACCACAGAGCTAGCTTCTATTACCTTATAGCATTTAAGAACACAGAGTTTGTATGGTTTACACTAAAGTAGTACTTACTTCTACAGATAAGCCACCTCCCACCCCAAATTTAGATTTAATACAAATTGGGCTCCTCCTCAGTAAAAAAAAAGAAGAAAGAAAATAAATTTACTTTTCTTCCAAGACAACTCTTGAAAGCAGAAGGGTATTTCAATTACAAATGTCTTCTACTGTCTGACGACCCATCCATAATAGCTAAGAGTTAAGAGATTCCAGGCAATTTTGACATTTAAAGAAATTTTATCAGCAGATTATAATCCAAAATAAAATTTCTGAACACCCTGTCATTTACATCATAATCCAACACCAATAGCAACAAAGACAGGCGGTGTGGAAAAATAAGGCTCTAGAGATTATCCATGTCATCCTGTGGATCTTCACAACTGTGTAAAAGTACTAGGCCTTTGGTGCTTTAATATCATGAACAGTTATGAGATGTGTTTAAATAGCAAACTTGCTGTCCTTAAATCTATTGTGTTGAAAAGAAAAATAAAAAAAATTTTTGGCTCATTGACGTCTTTAAATAACTTTAAAAGTTGTTCTTCTAAACAAATATTCCTAAAAATTATACAGCTCGCTTCAGATTTCATCTTCGCCATGAACGAGACTCATATTCATCTTCATCTTCGTCATCATCATCAGGCAAAAACAAATCTGAGGTTTCTGTTTCCTAAAGAAAGAGAGAGTAAAAATCTGCTTAGTGGCACAACAAAGTTAAATAAAATACTTTTTTAGGGCAAAGGACAAATAGACTAAATATAAAGGCTGGATTTACAAGTATCTTTCAGAGAAAAAAAAAACAGACACAAAAATACTTTTTTTTTACATGTACTAGGTGGGATAAAAGTAGGTTTACTGTTGTTCATATGGAAAATAATTAATAAATTAAAATACAGGTTTTAATTAATATATTAAAATTAATAAAAGTAGGTTAAAGTAAACCTGCTTTTGCTCCAACCTATGTATATAATCTCCCTGCTAACTATTCTTAGTCTTAATAGGAAAAGATTTCCATCTAAAGTCATCAAAAAAATAAAATAAATAATATATGAACATTTAGTAGGGAAAATAAAAATACCTATGAAATGTTATTGATAAAATTAATTTAATTTTATTCAATTAACTTAAAAATTACTCAGTAAATGACCATTCAAACTCCTAAACTTTTCCTTTAATATTAGGTTATTTATGAGGGGAGGATATACTAACTTTCCCATGACACTGACATTCAAGATCTTATATAAAAATATAAAAAGTTATACAAAGTAGAAGTATCTGCAAATATTCCCCAAAATATCAAGGTTTTTCTTTTTTTTTTAACACAGGAACATGTTTCTACTTTAGTTATATAAAATTACCCATACGGTTAGAAGCCTCTTGACCAACCATTAATGCTAGATATCTTTTAAACCAAAACTGTGATGAATCAGGAATAACTTGCAATGTTGGATAAGTGTCCATTTTAATAAACTAATTAGAAATATAGTAGTAAAAGAGTAGCATGAATTCTCTTATATTTTAGGAAGCTAATTATTTAGTACTTGCATTACTTAAGTCTTTGACTTTCCTAGCCTTCCCTCTTATGTTTTACTTCCTTACACTGACATTTTAACCAACTATACAATGAAGGAAAGAAACGCCCATCTATTACTTATGGAACTTGAGTAAACTGAAAGCTTCAACAATCAGCTAAAACTTAAATTATTCATATAATCCATGTCCTCATTTACCAGAATAAAAATATCTAGAGCCCAAATACCAATAAAAAAATCTCTCCTACACCAGAAAATAATCCCCCAAGGCTTTTTATATTTATATACCTTTTGAAGCTTTAATAAATTTTAAGACTAGTCTTAGATAACTGCATTCATGCAATAATTCAATATTTATTTTAATGCCAGAAAAAATATATATAACTGAGAAACAATCTAATTCTTCTTTTTTTTTCTTTTTAAACTCTTATTTTCAATCATTAAATTTACCTCCTCCTTGACTTCTTCTTCCTCGGTCTCTGTAGATACAGAAGGCACCTTGGCCTTGTGCCATGATATTTGTAGCCGACGGTCTTTAAATTTTGACCCTTGGTTTGCAGCCTAAAATAGATTTTAGAAAAACACAAAAGTGTGTACTCACATTTACTAATGATTCCTTTTAAGTGTGTGCTACTTAAAAAGTGTAATGACTAGGAGAAAATCTATCAAAGTGGATCTATGAACAATCTCCAATGAGAGCTAGAAAAAATGAAATCTGTTTTAACTAGACCATATGTTCTGGTTGCCCAGAATAGTCCATGATTAATTTTTCTGTCCTGTAAATAAAATCTGTCTTGGCTGGATGATAAGTTACTTAGAAAAGTCATCATAAGGACAAATAAATACTGTCTTACTACAATTATTGGCTTTTGCTTTGATAATCTACAGATTTAGACTGAAACCTTAAAAATGTAATTATTTTAAAAACTGTCTATTCATCATATGGCATCTCTTATAGCCCTACCTATAACTGACAAAACTATTCCCCTTTTCTGTTCTGAAATGTTATACAATTATAACTAGTACTCCTCAGATCACCTACACATTCAACAAATGTTAAATACCTACTATCCTCACTCAAGGTAAACCTGCTCAGCTTCAAATTATTCCTTGGTACTACAGTATGAACATCTCCATCCCCCTCCGCCTTCCCAGCACATATCAATAAGAGAAAGCAAAAGTTTATTTTTAAAGCCAAAGCAACAGAAGCAAAAGAACAGGGACCCAAAATTTCATGAAAGGAAAAGTTTAGTTATTCCTACAGCTTTCCTATTAACTGGGCTGAGTTGTAAAATACCCCCAATTTTTGATTCAGTCCTGAAAAACATGACAGAAGGAGTTCTTTTAAATTTGGGGTTTCACTCTAGGTTCTCTAAGAAAAATGTTGATAAGCTCCAGGAAGCATCTGACAAATGTTTCCACAGAACACACAGATAACTGCATTGTAATAGTGTACATTCGGCCAGCCCCATCGCCAGTTAACTACTGTCTGCATAGATATTGGTCTCTGATCTAAGGAAAAATTCCCTTTATCCCTTGTGGGGCTGACTCTTTATAATCTAACACCAAACATTTGATCCATGAGACATAACTAAACTGATATATCAAAATGGCCCTATCCAAATACACATCTACAATCTTTTAAAAATCAGGTAGTTGCTAAGAGAGTAGATCTTAAAAATTCTCATCACAAAAAATATCTACGTGAGGTGATGGATGTTAACTAAACATATTTTAGTAATCATTTCACAACTACATATATATGTGTGTGTGTGTGTGTGTGTGTGTGTGTGTGTGTGTGTGTGTGTGTGTATATATATATATATATATATATATTTTACATCATTAAAACTGAGGAACAGAATAGAGATCCCAGAAATAAAGCTACACCTTTATGGTCAATCAATATTTGACAAAGGAGGCAAGAACATACAATGAGGTAAAGATAGTCTGTTCAATAAATGGTATTGGGAAAATTGGATACATGCAAAAAATGAAACTAGACTACCTTCTTAAATTATACAAAAGAATAAACTCAAAATGGATTAAAGATTTCAATGTTAGACTCAAAACCATAAAAATCCTAATAGAAAACACAGGCAGTAAAATCTCAGCCATTTCTCATAGCAGTATTTTTTCTGATATATCTCCTCAGACCAGGGCAACAAAAGAAAAATAAACAAATGGGACTACATTAAACAAAGAAGTTTTTGCACAGCAAAGGGAACCATCAACAAAATTAAAAGACAACCCACTGAATGGGAGAACATATTTGCCAATGATACATCTGATAAAGGTTTAATATAAAAAATTTACAATGAACTTATACAACTCAACACTAAAAACACAGACATCAAATTAAAAAACGGGCAAAGGACCTGAATACACACTTCTCCAAAGAGGACATACATATAGCCAATAGACATATGAAAAGATGTTCAATGTCACTAGCCATCAGGGAAATGCACATTAAAACCACAATGAGATATCGCCTCACACCTGTCAGAATGGCTATTATCAATAAATCAACAAGTAAGTGTTGGCAAAGATGTGGAGAAAAGGGACCCCTCTTACACCGTTGGTGGGAATGCAGATTGGTGCAGCTACTGTGGAAAGCAGTATTGAGTTACCTCAAAATATTAAAAATGGAACTGCCGTATGACCCAGAAATTCCATTTCTGGCAATATATTTGAAGAAACTTGAAACAATGATTCAAAAGAAAACATGCAGCCCTATGTTCATTGTAGCGTTATTTACAATAGACAAGATTTGGAAACAGCCTAAGTGTCCATCAGCAAATGAATGGATAAAAGAGCTGTGGTACATTTTCACAGTGGAACACTACTTGGCCATAAAAAAAGAAGGAAACCTTCCATTTGTGACAGCATGGATGGACATGGAGAGTACTATGCTAAGTGAAGTAACCCAGTCACAGAAAAATAAGTACCATATGATTTCACTCATATGTGGAACCTAATGAGCAAAATAAACTAACAAACAAAATAGAAACAAACTTATAGATACAGCGAACAGACTGACAGCTATCAGAGGGGAGGGGGATTTGGAGGGCTGAGTGAAAATAGTGAAGGGATTAAGCAATAAATAAAAAATAAAAATAATAACCCCACCTCATAGACACAGTCAACAGGATGGTGATTAACAGAGGGACAGAGGAGTGGTGGGGAAGTTTAAGAGGATAAAGCAGGGAATAAATGGTGATGGAAGGAGACCTGACTTGGTTTGGTGACACACCATACAATATACAGATGGTGTATTATAGAATTTACACCTGAAATCTACATAATTTTATTAACCAATGTCACTCCAATAAATTCAATAAAAAAATAAGTGAAAGTAACCTAAATACCTATCAATAAGAAAATGGAAAAGTAAATTGTTGTGTATTTATACAACTGAAACTTATGCAGCAATAAAAATGGCAAACATATAACAAACAACACACATGAATCTCAAAAATATAATCTTAAACAAACAAAACAAAAAGGCAGTCAGTAAAGATCAGATACTGTGCAGTTCCATTCATATAAGTTTTTTTTAAATAGGCAGAATAATACTATCTATCCTATATAATAAAAGCCTAATATGCTAAGTCAGTGGTCGGCAAACTGCAGCTCGCGAGTCACATGCGACTCTTTGGCCCCTTGAGTGTGGCTCTTCCACAAAATACCACGGCCTGGGTGAGTCTATTTTGAAGAAGTTTAAAAAATTTGGCTCTCAAAAGAAATTTCAATCATTGTACTGCTGATATTTGCCTCTGTTGACTAATGAGTTTGCCGACCACTGTGCTAAGTGTCTGGAAGACAGGTCATCCGTTCAACCAATCAAAGCACAATATGCTAATGATGCTCAACTGCTCACTAAGACATGTACTGACCACCAGGGGGCAGACGCTCAATGCAGGAGCTGCCCTCTGTGGTCAGTGCGCTCTCACAAGGGGAGTGCTGCTCAACCAGAAGCCAGGCTCACAGCTGGCAAGCACAGTGGCACTGCACTCTCACAGGGGGAGTGCTGCTCAACCAGAAGCCAGGCTCACAGCTGGCAAGCACAGTGGCAGTGCACGAGCCTCTCCCGCCTCCGAGCAGTGCTAAGGATGTCTGACTGACAGCTTAGGCCCATAGGGAGCGGGCCTAAGCTGTCAGTTGGACATTCCCCGAGGGCTCCCAGACTGCGAGAGGACACAGGCCGGGATGAGGGATGCCTGAGTGCATGAATTTTGTGCACTGGGCCTCTAGTGTATATATATATAAAAGACTAAGTGGCTATCCGATAGCTATGACACACAATGACCACCAGGGGGCAGATGCTCAACGCATAGGCATGGAAACATGGAACAGACTGATGAATCTCAGAGGGAGGGGGTGAGGTGTATGGAGGGAAGAGATTAACCAAAGATCTTATATGCATACTAGAGGCTCAAGGCACGGCCCCGGTGGGGTCCCTCCTGTGGGGATCGGGCCAAATTCGTGCACTGGGCCTCCAACATCCCCCCAAGGGGTCCCAGATTGCAAGATGGCACAGGCCAGGCTGAGGGACCCCACCGGTGCACAAATCCATGCACCAGGCCTCTAGTAACATTTATAAGCGTACCTTTAGCTAATAAAAAGCTCAACTGATTATTATATGCAATAGTCACATAAAGTTCAGTGCAAGTACTGAATGAGCAAATACTGCAGCATCGTTCCTAGGGGAAATAGAGGGTTAGGTTCCTCTGAGACTGTG
Organism: Corynorhinus townsendii; assembly: GCA_026230045.1. NCBI lineage: Eukaryota > Metazoa > Chordata > Mammalia > Chiroptera > Vespertilionidae > Corynorhinus > Corynorhinus townsendii. Next base: position 147,700,398 of record JAPDVU010000006.1, on the reverse strand, counting down.
GTCAAAACATTTTCCTTAACTGATCAATACATAACTTTGCTTTATGTTTAAAGACACCATATTTAACATATATTACTAGAGGCCCAGGGCACGAATTCGTGCACCAGTGGAGGTACCATAGCCTGGCTTGCAGGCCTGGGCAGAAACTGGCTCTCTGACATCCTCCAAGGAGTCCTGGATTGCAAGAGGGCTCGGGCCAGGCCGAGGGACCCCACCAGTGCACAATCGGGACCTGGAAGGGACTGTGGGAGGGCTTCAGGGCATGTCTGGCCTCGTCTCACCCAGTCCCAATCAGAGCTGATCAGGGCCATCTTGCCAAGTCCTGATTGGGGCTGGCCAGGGAGGGATGCGGGAGGTTGGCTCCAGGGCATGTCCAGCCCATCTCACTCAGTCCCAATCGGCCGGACCCCAGCAGCAAGCTAACATACTGGTCAGAGCGTCTGCCCCCTGGTGGTCAGTGCACATCATAGCAAGTACTTGAGCGGCCTTAGCATATCATTAGCATATTACATTTTAATTGGTTGAACAGACAACTGGACAACCGGACACTTAGCATATTAGGCTTTTATTATATAGGATTGATTCATTAACATTATTTCATTAAGAACCAAAAAGCACTGTAACTCATGCCTGAACAAATATTATCTAACATGTATCTTCACTATATGGCACTTCTCAGCCTTTTTTAACTTAGGAACACACAGAGAACTACCCTTATGGCCAATTCAAACACTAAGGAAAAGCACAAAAATGAGAAAAAGGGACACTAAATAGATTGTGAAAAGAATCTGTATACATTACAAGATCTGAAACAAGAGAGCTGAGTGTGCCTTATTTGACCTCAGCTGGGAAAATATGCATTGGTTGACTCATTTTTCACAGTTCAGCCCATGTCTAAAAATGACCACAAAAATACTTCAAGTATTGATTTTGAGGTTACAAATAAATTTTAATGGATAGGTGAATTTGCGAATAACGAATAATGAGGCTCAACTGTATATAAAAAGTAAGGAGATGATTATGATAAAGTGAAAATAATGGCTACTTTTGTGAGGAGACATAAAGATAGTGATGCAGGAGGGGGCTTCTAGAGTATTGGGAGTGCTCAATTATCTTCACCTGAGGGGCAAGTATATGGGAGTTTATCTTCTGATGAAGCACTGAACTATAAATTTTTAATTGGTATAGTTTCTTTCAATAAACATTTTAAATTGAGTATTATCTGTATAATTTTAAGAAAATACCAAATAGTTAAGATATTTATGTTTAAGAAGCAAGGTTTGGAATTCAGCCCTGATTTTATAACATGATCCCACTGTGGTAATTTTTTTAAGTGAGAGCTTTATGTATGTACTAGAGGCCTGATGCACAAAATTCATGCAAGTGTAGGCCTTTCTTCCCCCGGCTGCTGGCACCGGCTTCCCTCTGGCACCCAGGACACGGGCTTCCCTCTGGCCACCAGCAGGTACCCAGGACCCGGGCTTCTCTCCAGCCACCAGCAGTCACCCGGGACTCAGGCTTCCCTTGCAGCCCTGGCTTCGTCCAGAAGGTTATCCGGAAGGATGTCCAGTCTAATTAGCCCATTACACTTTTATTACTATAGATTATTATTACAGACTAGAGGCCTGATGCACAAAGATTTGTGCAAGAATGGGCCTTCCTCTCCCTGGCTGCCAGCACCGTCTTCACTCTGGCTGGAGCCGCTTTTTCACTCCAGCCCAGAGCCACCTTTCTGCTCCGGCCTGGAGCCGCCTTTCCACCTTCCCACACTGCCCAGAGGCCTGGAGCGGCTGAAGTGGTGTGGAATGCCTGTGTCATCACCATGGCGATGATGCAAGAGTCCCATCCTGCCCCAGCCACTCAGCGCCTGCATCTGCAGATTAACCTGCCATCTTTGTTGGGTTAATTTGCATACTCACTCCTGATTGGCTGGTGGGTGTCGCAAAGGTACAGTCAATTAGCATGGTACCCTTTTATTAGTGTAGATTCTTATATTCACAATTTTTTCTACCTAAAGATATCCAAGAACAGCACCTACATTTTAAGAGTAGGCAGCGATTAAGAGAGATATTATTTTTATTTTTTATTAACCATTTGCATGCATTAATTTTTAACTATTTACATGTATTAACTTTTCTATTAAAAAATACTTTAAAAGATTTAGGACTGGCCTTTTAAATGTGATATGCCCATTAAAATATCTAATTTTTCTACACACACATATATTCTCTCATACACATATCTGTAAATAATGAAATACTGGGGAAAAGTGAGATATCCATCAATATGAGACTGTTTAAACGTAGTATGGTACATCTATCCAATGAAATATGATGCAGACATTAAAAAGAATAAAGCAACTATATGCACTAGAATAATCTGTACTAGCAATCTTATACATATTAAGTGAAAAGTACATATATAGAAAAATTGTACAACATGCCACCATTTGTGTAAAAGAGAGATCAAATATCTTTGAGAAAATATATGAGAAATGGGTAACAATAATTGCCTATGGGGAGTGAAACTGAGAGATTGGAGGTAAAAGGAAATCTTATTTCTCATTGTATACACTGTTATTTTTTTTTTACACTTTGTATATGTGTGTTGCCCTCCAAAATAAAATAATTCAAATAAAATGTTAATATATGAATATATATGTAGATATGAACAAACTGTGTAGCATCAATGAAAAGATATATGCAATAACTGAGAAGTACTTGGAAACTTAGAGACAGAAGTTACTCTGAGAGAAATTCATCTAGCCAGCCATTTTCCCAGATCAGAAACTGAAGCCAAATCTGTATCAATCATCATTCATTAATCACATAACTGGTAAAGATGAAAAAATAAAAATCAAATGCTGTTAAGGGTTTGGGGAAACCGGTACTTAAAGTAATGCAATAATATATGTGGTCCAGCACTGTTTTTCAATGGCCTGTAAGCTAAGAATAGCTTTTATATTTTTAAAAGGAAAATAAATTCATAGAAAGAAAAGGGAGAAATGGGAGCAGATAAGGGGAAAGGAGGAGAAAAAGAAAATGTGACAGAGTCTGTATGTGGTTCTCAAAAATCTAAAATATTTACTATCTGGTCCTTTATAGAAAAAGTCTGCTGACCCCTGATATATACTATTAAAATGTTTATATATTATTCTATATGTTTTATGTTGTTATATATACCTTGCATTGTATGTTAAATATTTTATATATTTTAAATTGGTGTATACTTTAATTTACACATATTTTTATATAGGTGCCTGGGACCTAAAAGCCCAAGATTAACACATATACTCAAATTCGATTTTAAAATAAAATAAAAATGCTGACACTTCACCTAAAAGTTAATGTGATGTTAAAAGGTCTGATTTAAAAAGTAATATATGTTCATTTGGAAAGCTGGGAAAATAGAGAAGCATGTAGAAAGAAAATGAATAACTTGAATTTTGCCACCCAGAACTAACAATTTAATGCACTTCCATTTTTTTGTTGTTTATGTTTAATATTGTCTCCAACTATTTTTAACCTAAAAGTCAATCCGGACAATTTTCTCATGGCATTCTTCTTTAAAAACAAGTTTTAATAGCAGCAAAGTACTTGTGAGCGTTTAGATTGTTTCCATTATTTCACTAAATATAAAGCATGCTTCACTGAGCAAATGTACAGGTATCATTTGCATACAACCCTAATAATAACCTGGTGATAAGTTCTTAGAAATGGATTGCTGGATACAAAAACAAACTGAAAGACTCCAGAATTAGGTCCTCATTCTTCAGAATACCTTTACCAAAACCCATATAGATATGAATCTTCCATGATCATTTCACAATTATTAAGGGCAGTAAAAAATATACTGAAAATATACATTTTTATGTTAGCCTTTGTGGGATATAAAAGATCTTGAATAAGAGTTACCCTTTAAGCCTGCTAAATCAATTTGCACTAATATCTAGGCATATGTATTTCTTTCAAAGAAAACATATTATACGCCCAAGTCTGTTACTAGGGTAAATATGCTTCTAGTACTCAAGACTATCTGTTAAGCACTTTACCAAAAACAAACAACAAAACGCCATCAAAACCAATGGAAGTGTCTCCTTGAAGTTTCCTCGTCTGTCTCGGCTTTGTTTGCTCTCTCCACGAATGCCTGGTAGTTCCCCTTTCCACAAACCAAATGCCATCTGTCAGACTTATCAGACGCATTTATCTAAAAACTGGTTATCATTAGATTATCATGATTCTACTTATGAGAAGGAAAGAGATCCACATGAGCATGACTTCTGGGTTAAAACTTAAACATCTAGCCCTAGCTGGTTTGGCTCAGTGGATAAGAGCATCAGCTTGCGGACTGAAAGGTTCCAGGTTCGATTCCGGTCAAGGGCATATGTCCCGGTTGCAGGCTCAATCCCCAGTAGGGGGCATGCAGGAGGCAGGCGATCAATGATTCTCTCTCATCATTGATGTCTCTATATCTCTCTCCCTCTCCCTTCTTCTCTGAAATCAACTAAATATACACACAAAACAAAACAACTTAAACATCTACATATTGCCTCCAGTGACCCTCAGGACAGAGCATGCAGCTTCCTACAATTACCTACTTTTTATAACTGAACTTTCTACAGAGACAAATTTATAAAAATTCTTCTTTATATCACCCAGTATCACCTCACCAGAACTAGCATTAGGTCTAAATGCCCAACTTACTTGGCAAGGAGGTTTTAATTTTATAAACTCAACATTAAAAGACAAAAATTAACATTTACCCAGGTTCCACAGAATACCTTGCCCATGTATAGTGCTCCAAATATTACCTTCTTTATTTATCAAAGAAATGCTAGTCTCCCACTTTAAAAACAAAGAAAATAAGGGGCAGACTAGTGAAAGAACTGGCTCAAGAATGAATAGGCCAGAGCCCAAAGGTACTAAAATCTGGACGCTGTATAACAACCCACAATTTTCTAATAGTGAGGGTAAAACAGGATTATGGCACCAAACTAATAAGAAACTTGGAATAATCTTGCTCATTAAGATTTCCCTCAACATCTTTAGCACTTAATAAGGCTCAAAATGTTTTCTCTTAAAGAAGTTGTCTGAGGAATAGGGATCCTGATGCTAACAACTGTGCATTTCTATCTTGGGTTTTACTACTTATTAACTGTTTAATCTTGGTTAACTTATGTTTAAGTTTTAGTTTTCCCATCTGTACATATGTGACTTCACATGCACCTTATTTATTTAAATGAGATCACATATGCAAATGCTCTAACACAAATAATAATATTTACCGAATGAATTAATGAGTTGTTGGAAGGAGAATATACTTCTTGTAATATAGAAACCCACACCTGAAACCTATATGTTCATGTTGACCAATGTCAACCCAATAAATTTAATAAAAAAAGAGAATATACTGTTTATGTGCAAAATAATAGACATTTATCTGTATCAAACCTCTATTTGCATGTTTTGTTTAAAAATAAATGGGTGCATGTGTATACAAAACGTAACTAAATATGTCTCTTATCCTAATACATTCTTCCTTTGAATTTTGCTTCCATCCCAGATTATTTTGACTTATTAACTAGCAATACCCGGTAAACCATGCAATAACCCCCAAAATAAAAATCAAAGATAGCTTTGGAACAACTTATCACTACAAATGCATTTATGAGGAGTATTATGGAATTACAGAACATGAGTTTCTTCTTGACCTTCAAATATATTAATAAAAATTTGCTAATACCCATGTTTTTACAACTTCTTTTCTAATGTATAAAACATTTGGCATTTATACAAAATGCAGCCAGGAAATGCTGAATACAGTGTTTTTAGAGTTAGTTTTTGCTACTTTAAAAACTTACTGAGAAATGCTGAAGTAAATCATCTTTTTCCTCTTCAATGAGTCCCCCAACTGATAGTGCTTTGGGCCGGTGGTCCACCACCATGTGATTTAGTGAGCCCCTTCCTCTTCCTCCACGACCTCGGCCTCTTCCTCGACCTTGGGAGGACATGGTCTTTCCACGACCCACTGGTAAGATACCTAATCGTGCAGCCTGAATAACCACCACCAAAGGTAGAATAAAATACACACTGTTAGATTAAACCATGGAAAACAGAAAAAGAGAAAACTATTTTTTTGAGATGTTAAATGTAGTGAGTCAGTAATATCTCTTAAGTCTCACCTCAACCTGTAACTGACTGAGTTTTTTCCGTAATTCTGTTGTGTCTTCTCCTGAGGACAGCCTCTTGTGAAGGTCCAATTCAGTATCTAATAGTTCTTTTTGGGCCTTTGGAAAAATTAAGAGTAAAAGTGTATTTTTTAAATTACTTTCAAGATCTTATTCAGAGTATTAAACTTACAGAATGACACACATCTCTTTTGGGAAAATGAGAATGAGAGGATGCGATGCACATGGGTGTTCTAGAGAACGTAATTTTATGGATATAGTACTGACAACAGGTGCAGAGCATAGTGGTATCAGTAAAAACAATAAAGAGTATTACTGCTTAAGATGGCCTAAAACTCAGACTTTGGAAAGTCAACTGAGATGAGAATAATTTTCACACAATAAAATACAATAGGGCAAATTATATAGTAAAAATTCATTCATAGTATGCTGGAAGCCAGTTCCAGCATGTCATAATAGCAAGAGTTTCATCAAAAAGTTGATGGAACTTGGGGACTCAACAAGGGCTGAGTCACATATGTTGTCACCAGTTGGGAATGGCTCAAGGCATTTCCCCAAACCTGAAAAGGATGATTGTTTGCTGCCAGACAGCTCAGGGCTTCTTAATCTACATGTTATTGCCTCCTGTTGGCCAAACACCTGAAGAGCTGAAGGCAATTCCCCATTCTGACAATGGACTCTGTAGAAGAAACCCTACCCTTTGAAGTGTATATCTCCACCTTGCCTTAGGACACTTTGTGGTAATAAAAAGCAAGGGGTCCTGAGACAAGGAGAACTTGGTTTCTTCAGCTAGGCTCCTCTGACCCCCAATGCCTTTCAAAATTATCTTTCATCTTTGGACTCTTATTTAATCTACGCACGGCCCCATCTCCAAATTGCTGAACCCTTCTAGATGCCGGATCCAGACAACCGGCGTTAATTGACACCTAACGTCCGGCATTAATAGTACAAACATAACAGTTATACAACTGCTTTCAGATATAAACCCTATAACTATTGCCACTCTTTTTTTTGGGGGGGGGGGGGAGGGGGAGGGGGTATGAGACAAATAATAAGTCTTTAAGTAAGCAACTGTGAGAAATTATTTTTCTCCTATATATATTCTCTTTAATTTCCAAAATGCGCCCATGTTCTTTCTATAACTGGGGGAAATTTCAATAAAAACATTTTTATTATATTTTTTAAAAGGAATCTTAGTAAAATACTTTACATTCATACTAGAGGCCTGGTACATGAAATTCATGCCCAGGGGCGGGGTGTCCCTCAGCCCAACCTGCACCATCTCCAATCTGGGACCCCTAAAGGGATGCCTGACTGCCCGTTAAATGGGCAGTTGGACATCCCTCTCACAATCCAGGACTGCTGGCTCCCAACCATTCACCTGCTTGCCTGATTGTCCCTAACTGCTTCTGCCTGCCAGCCTGATCACCCCTAACCACTCCCCTGCCAGCCTGATCAACACCTAACTGCTCCCCTGCCAGCCTGATCAACACCTAACTGCTCCCCTGCCTGCCTGATTGGCCTCAACTGCCCTCCCCTGCTGGCCTGGTCACCCCCAACTGCCCTCCCCTGCCAGACTGGTTGCCCCCAACTGTCCTCCCCTGCAGGCCTGGTCACCCCAACTGCCCTCCCCTGCAGGCCTGGTCACTCCAAATGCCCTCCCCTGCAGGCCTGGTACCCCCCAACTGCCCTCCCCTGCTGGCCCGGTCACCCATAACTGCCCTCCCTTGCTGGCCTGATCGTCCCCAACTGCCCTCCCCTGCCGGTCATCTTGTGGCAGCCATCCTGTGTCCACAGGGGGCGGCCATTTTTGACCACATGGGGGTGGCCATCTTGTGTGTTAGAGCGATGGTCAATTTGCATATTACCCTTTTATTAGGATAATATAGAACCATAATTTCAAATGTAACATAATATTGAACATAAAAACTTGTGTTATATATACATACATATATATATACATATATACCTGACAAATTTATTCCCTATCAAATATATTCATTCATCTACTGATGGGCACTTAGGCTGCTTCCAAATCTTGTCTATTGTAAATAATGCTGCAATGAACATAGGGATGCATATATTCTTTCAAATTAGTGTTTCGTTTTCTTTGGATATATTCCTAGAGTGGAATTGCTGGGTCATATAGCATTTTCCTTTTTAATATTTTGAGGTAACTCCATACTGTCTTTTGATTGGAGCATATAAGCAATTTACATTTAAAGTAATTATTGATAGGTATGTATTTAATTGCCATTTTATTCTTTTAACTATGTTCCTCTTTTTCTTCCTTCCTTCTTAAAAAAAACCCAACATAAAATAGGAAATTAACAAAATTAGACTTCAATGAATCTAGTTCTTCCAATTATTCTTTCCTATAGAATGCCACATTTTTGCCCATACTAAAGCAAATGATTATTAAGAGGTATGGTTTTATTACAACACTATTATAAAATTATAAAAAAATTGCTGAAATAGGAAGTAACCTCTTTGCTCGCCATCACTTTAATAGTTTCATGTTCAGTAGAGAGAACCAAACATTTCAATTAAAAAAAACACACCTTTATTTACCTCTTTCAAAGACAGTGTATATAGCAACTATAGAAATATTTTTTAAACTTGTTACTACAATTGTCTCCCCTTTAAACTATTAGCCACCTAAGGGTTGCACTGTACTTTCAAAGTACCAAACATGTAACAGATATTCAATAACCCTATGTTGAATAAAAAATGAAAATAGCCCAGCTAGTGTAGCTCAGTGGTTGAGCATTGACCTATGAACCAGGAGGTCACAGTTATAGATTCCCAGTCAGAGCACATGCCCGGGTTGCAGGCTCAGTCCCCAGTGGGGAATATGCAAGAGGCAGCTGATCAAATGATTCTCTCTCATCACTGATGTTTCTATATCTCTCTTCCTCTCCCTCTCCCTCTCTCTGAAATCAATAAAAAAATATATTATAAAAAAGTACAAACATACCTCTGTTTTGGTCTTCACTTTCGATGGTGTGGAGACTGCAGAAGATGTTTTTAATTCATCTTTCAGTTGTGAGATCTTTTCACCAAGCTCTTTCAAAGTCTTCATTATATTTGCTCTCTCTTCTGGTTTCATGTTTTTGTTTTTTTCTAGCTTAGATATTAGCATCTATAAAACAAATAGGAAAAAGTAAAACTCTGCTTAATAAAGTGTAATATACAAATAATCATAAAATATTTACCATTAGGAATGTCTTTATAAAATCCATCTTATACATCAATTGCAATACGCAAATAATGAGCTCTTATCTTACCTTCTGGCATTCTATCTGTTTTTCTAACACTTCTTGCCTTTTCTTCCTCATATCTTGTTGTAGCTTCATTGCTTCCTATATGAATAGGTAAAGAAAAAATTAATAATGGATAATAAAATTTGCCAATCATACATAAGGCTACTTCATTTTCAATTCATTTCTTCTGGGCCATCCCTATAATAAGATAAACTTTCCTCCTGGGCAAAAAATGGCTGAAAACCAGAAATAAAACCTTCAACTATATTGTCCCAACATTTTCAATATAAAAATACTTCACATTTATAACTGTACTTTAAAAAATATTTAAATACTGAACATTAATTAGCTGTATCTATGAAGTTCATTCATTTGAATGACCTAAATGTAACTCTGAGGAAAAATAAGAAGTGTTTTCATTTGTCAATGTAATAAGCCAAATCCTTATTTTTGAAGTTTAAAAATGTGAGATGAGCTAAAGATTAGAAACTAAAGCAAAATATAATGTTTTTGCCAGGAAAATATTGCTTCCACCCCTCTGTTAATTAAATACAAAATTATGCTGAGATAATATATATAAATATTTTACTTGAAAAACTGTTTAAATCTAAGATGATATGAAACTCAGAATTGAATCATCTGAATAACTACATAAGTAGTTATATTTTATGTGAAACATTACCTAACTTTAAAAGCCAGAAAGAACAATAAATAAATAATGGAATGAAATGTCTGCTTCTAGTCCTTGGAGAATGAAAAAATATTACAGTTTGGTGTTGTTTACTTTTGCACAGAAAAAGTCTTTCCTTGTGCTGGATGTAGCCATCAAAACGCAATTGCAAAACATTTTCCCTGTTTGTTCACCTTTAGTTCAAGTGTACACTGCATCCAGCAGCAGCTAAATAAACATGATCATGGAGTTCCATAACAACATCAACAGCCAAAGGTGTTAACACAATCACTTAAGAATTCAGTGGGACCTTTCCTCTTTAACAAAAGAAGAATCAAAGCTGTTACCTGCTTCTTTTTAAGAACTTCTTGAACATCGTGAGATTTAGACCCTGAACAAAGTTTTGAAGGAGTCTTTAAGTTTGAAGAGCTGTAAATCATTTTTGGATGGCCAGGAGGTGAAAATATCTGTGAAACACAAATATGATTAAATTAAATCTTAGAAATGTCTCAAAGTAATTTTTTTTATAAAGACTGAATATATTTCTTTTTGTGGAGAGTTAAATTTTATATTTTACATTTAAAAACGACATTTGTAAAACTAGTTCTTTATACCTAAATTTAACTAGCACTCAAATAAAATAAAAAAATTGATGTTTAGCCATAATGTTGTGTTTCTGAATGCAATCACCTTTTTTTCTCTCTTTTAAATTGAGATAAAGAACTACAAGCCCTAACATCTAGGAGCTGGCCTGCCACTCACAACTAGGTCCTCTCTATTAAACATAAACAGTTTCACAAACAGAGTATCAGCCTCAGATATGGCCACTCTTGTGGTCATGACGTATTATGACAATAACAAGATCACCCTATAATTCTATCCAAACCATTAAAATGACTAACCATCTCTCTATCCTAGCCAAAAGAAATGACTACAGCTTCTTTACCAATTACATTCCTCATTCTAGTCTTCCTTCCTTCTAGCTAGACTTATTAAAATACTAGAGGCCCGGTGCATGAAAATTCATGCACTGCAATGGAGGTCCCTCAGCGGCAGAAGGTGATCTGGAGATCAGGGGAAGGCGACGCCCCCATCACATCTCTGCTGCTGTCACTGCCGGCAGCGCAAGCCTCGGCCGGCCCTGGTTACCTGAGCCTTGGGCAGCTCTGGGTGGCTGGGCAGCCACCATTCAAGCTTGCCTGCACCTCGGGTCTGCCCTGGGCAGCTGGGCAGCCACCATACGAGGCTTGCTGCACCTCAGGCCAGCCCTGGGCAGCTGGGGGGCTGAGGGCAGGTCCAACAGCACTGCGCACCTGCCATGCCCCCTCCCAGTGGGGCTGAAAGGACTGGGGGACTCCAGCAGGGCTAAGGGGACTGGGCGCTGCCATCTTGTGCCTATGGGTGCTGCCATATTGTGACGCCGTAATAGTCAATTTGCATATTCCCTCTTTATTAGATAGTATCTGATCATAGAATTACTCCTGCCCCAAATAATCTAACACAGCCTAAACCTAAAAGAAGTCCTTTCTAACACCCTTCAAGTGAGGTGCCCTATGGTTTCATTGTTTACCTTCCCTCACTAAATAAACTCAACATGTTCAACCATGTGTTCCTGGCGGTGTTTAGCTGAAGGGTACTAAATGGGAAGTGCCAAATAAGAACCCAGGTTTCTAATAACTGCAATTCTAATAAGGTACTTTATAATCATAATATTAACACTATATTTAACCCAATGCTATGAGTTTACAATCCTATATAATAAAGGGGTAATATGCAAACTGACCCTCATGCCCTCACACAAGATGGCTGTCCCCATGTGGTCAAATATGGCCACAAGATGGTCAGCAGGGGAGGGCAGTTGGGGGAGACCAGGATGGCAGGGGAGGGCAGTTAGGGGCGACCGGGCCTACAGGGGAGGGCAGTTGGGGGAGACCAGGATGGCAGGGGAGGGCAGTTAGGGGCGACCGGGCTTACAGGGAAGGGCAGTTGGGGGCAACCTGGCCGGCAGAAGGTAGTTGGGGTTACCAGGCCGGCAGAGGAGGGCAGTTGGGGGCAATCGGGCAGGCAGGGGAGCAGTTAGGCGTCGATCAGGCTGGTGAGTGGTTGGGAGTCAGCTGTCCTGAATTGTGAGAGGGATGTCTGACTGCCAGTTTAGGCCCGATCCCACAGGGACACATACCCCCAGTGCATGAATTTCGTGCACCGGGCCTCTAGTAAAACATAAGACAAGTAGTTAGCTCAATAATCTGACTTTGCAAGCAAAGTGGTAGCCATCTTTACATAGCTAGTTTTGGTATTTAGATACCTTTCCTCTTCTGAACAGATGACTCTCCAGTTAAACTTCCCCTCTTTAAGGCAAAGCAGAGCTAGCTACATGTTACACTACAATCTCTCAGGTTCAAGCCTTTGTTAACACACTCCAGTTTTCTATATTTTTAACTGAATACAAGATGTAAGGGACACAGGATATAATATTTAAAAATTCATGGAAAATTCAATCTTGTAAATAAATGATATAGCCAAATACAAAACTACTCTCAATCATACAATAACTTAGCCTTAAAATTAAGCCACTTTAACTACACAGGAAAGTATCTCAAGTAGTAAGAAACCCTACACAATTGATATTCATGTTACTATTATTTATTAAAACAAAAATGACAATACTTAAAATTTACAAACCACTTGTTGTGTGATAAGCACTTTCCCTTCCTGTTTTAAAATAAAATTCTTAATCTCCATAGCAAATCAGTTTATTGAAAAACTGAGTGATCTAATCCAGACAATAAAAAGGCAGGGTAATTCAGGGCTATCCTATCCTATATAATAAAGAGGTAACATGCAACTTGTCTGTCACTCCCTCACAAGATGGCTGCCTATAACCAGGCCAGCAGGGGGTTAGTGAGGGACGACCAAATGACTGAACAAGCAGGCTGTGTGGGGCGACCAGGCAGGCGGGTGGGCGGTGAGGGGTGACCAGGCTGGCGGGAGGGGGGGGCAGTTGGGGGCAACTAGGCTGGAGGCAGGGGGCAGTTAAGGGTGACCAGGCCAGCAATGGGGGTGGGGGGGCAGTAAGAAGTGACCAGGCTGGTTGGGAGGGCAGTTAGGAGCGACCAGGTGGGCAGGGAGGGAGCAGTTGGAGGCGACCTGGCTGGCAGCAGGGAGCAGTTAGGCGCGACCAGACTGGCAGGGGTGGGAGGAGGGGGCAGTTAGGGGCAATCAGGCAGGCAGGCAAGTGAGAGATTAGGAGCCAGCAGTCCAGGATTGTCCAATGGCAATCAGACATGGAGAGGGGTCCCGGAATGGAGAGGGTGCAGGCTGTGCTGAGGGGAGCGCTCCCCTCCCTGCCCCTGCACGAATTTCATGCACCGGGCCTCTAGTCTAACTAAATTGCTTGTTTTTTCCTAATGAAATTTTTGAAACAGACAAAAATATAGTTATATAAAAAACTTAATATATCCATCACCAAGCAGCAACAAAAATAACATTATTTTATTTAAATCCCCAACTATATCTTTATACCAAAAACATAATTTTACATGTAAATATATCTCTAAAAGGTAAGGACTTCTAAAACATAACCATAACATCATCACACTTGCAAGTGAAGAATAGTTCTTTAATCTCATTAAATATTCACATCTCCATATTGCATTATAATTTTCTAAATTTTTTTCCCATTAGAATTGGGATCTACTAAAGTCCATACAGTATAATTGGATACATCTTTTTAATGTTGTCTTTAATTCTGTTCCCTCTCTCCTTGAAAATGATTTGTCAAAGAAATCAGGTCACTGATCCTCTAGTATTCACCAGAGTATGGTACCCTTAACTGTTCTTCTGTCCTCTAAATTTTTTAAATGTTGGTTAGTAGATAGATATAGAGCTTTTATGACATTTTTTTCATTTTTGACAGGATTCTAATAATCCTGGACATTTCCTCACTTTCTGGCTTGACAAAATATTCCAGGATCATCTGAAACATTGCCAGCCCCAGATCTTGGGGACAGCCATTTTTCTGGTTCCTTTGGGGACTGGGGGTTGGGGATGAGAGCCATTAACATTGATTGGGCTGGTCGTTGTTCCTAGACTTTTTCAGTGACTAAAGTTAGGAAAATGTTTTGGAGTTTTGGTTGCTTATATGTTTTTTAAGATAAAATACTATCTGAATTTATAATGATTCTTTCCATTCAAATGCAAGAGACTAGTGTTTTCACTTAATCTTATCCATCTTATATCTCTCTTTTCAACCACAATGAAATCTCAGTTGTCAATGACACCAATATCATTCCTCATTTGATTTATCCTATAATGCTTACAAGCCAATTTCAGAATACCAAGAGAGCCAATAATCTGATTGCTGAACATTTAGAAATTGCTTTGTCCTCCTTAGGAATATATAGTCAAATAGCTGTATTTTAGAGCACTTTCTATGCAGACAGGCTAGTTCACTTTTCTTTTTAATTTTCAGGGGTTACTTTCATTTTATTTTATTTTTATAATTACATGTAGCATTTATTTATTTTAAATATATATTTTATTGATTTCAGAGAGGAAGGGAGAGGGAGAGAGATATTGAAACATCAATGATGAGAAAGAATCATTGATCGGCTGCCTCCTGCACGCCCCCTACAGGGGATTGAGCCCACAACCTGGGCATGTGCCCTTGACTGGAATCAGACCCTCCACTCCGCAGGGCAACGCTCTATCCACTGAGCCAAACCAGCTAGGGCTACATGTAGCATTTAAATGGTTCTAAGACAAATCTACAAAACAAGACATACTAAAAGTTGTCTACTTTCTTCCCTCCTTGTCATAGCTACAAGATTTAAATTATATGAATTTTTTTGTTTTTACTATTACAAACAACTGCTTACATGTGTTTATCACCCCTTTCTTATACCAACAGTGGCTGACTATACATTTTTGTTCCATTTTGTCTTCTTACCTTAATACATCCTAATGTTCACATGGTATATGTTCCTCATTCCTTTGTAAAATTGCACATACGCTATTGTGTAGATGTACTACCTATTAAGTAATCAGTACCCTACTGATGAACATTTGGGTTATTTCCAGTCTTTTGATATTATATATAGTTTATAGGTCTTAGTTTGACTAGCATACCTTTGGCATAGATTCTTAAAAGGAAGATTACAGGTTTAGAATAAATGCATACATAACTTTGCCAGATACTGCCAAATTTACTTTCAGGAGGGCTGTACCATTTAGCATTTCTATCACCATCTAAATCTCAGATCCTTTTGGAAATTATTCTTGTTTACTATGTAATTTCTTAAATGGATCTAATTCTCTGTTTTCTATATGGCTATCCAGTTAGCCCTATACCACTCTCATAAAGTCCCTATTTCCCACACTGATCTGAGATACTGTGTTGACAAACAAATTCCTATTTGCAAGTGAGCCTATTTTTCAATCTTCTATTCTGTTCCACTGGTCTGTCTCTCCATGTGCCAAAATCAAATTGTGTTAGTTATACAAACTTCAGAGCACTTTTTAATGTCTAGTAGAGCTAGCCCCTTTTGTTGTTGTTTTTCAGAGTTTTCCTAGCTCTCTTTGAAATAAACACCATGCTGGAGAGACAAGTGTTTATAGATATATTCCTAAAAGCAAAAGGAACTATTTAAAATAAATTTTAATGTTCAACTTTTAACAGAATCTCCTTCACTATGCTCTTCATATTAAAGAGAAAAATTATAAAAGACATGAACTAATGAAGACATCTACCTATTTAACAACTGTCTAAAATTATCAAATTCCTATTTAGCTTTGAATAGAAAAAAATTTCAACTAGCAAATTTCTAGCTAAATCATGGAAATTAGGAAAGTTATAAATTATATCCGCCACACTTACGTTAGCTGTCACACTTATCTAAGAAAAATAAGACATTACAAATCTGGATGGTAATCAATTTGTTAATTTCCTTGTTCTGAACAACTCTGAACGTATTTGAGGCTCACAGAAACACACACCTGGCAATCATCTCCAGCACCACCTGACTGATTTAACAAGTGTGCCGCATCACTCTGGTTAGCACTTGCGTGTCCAAGACGATGTTTCACAGGAACTTTGTTAAGAACATAGGCACCCGGTGTCTGTGGTTTGCTCATCATCTGTATATATAAAATAAACACATATGTATGTGGTATAAGTTTTTTAAGTGCTCAGGAATGATATAAATTTAGGACATTATCAGGAGAGGAAGGTAAGAAAGAAAATGGGATGGGGAGATGCTTTAATTATCTGTAAGGTTTTATTTTTTTTAAGTGACGTGGCAGATACATCAATGATTGTTATGTTATTATTCATACTTTTTTGGATGCCTTAAATATGTCACAACAAAATACATGCATATATGTATATATACTCATACAGAGATTCTAATAATTTTTCTATATTCTCTTCAATATGTAATGCTTTGACAGACTTAAGCATTTTAATTGACAGTAACTTACTATAAATAATAGTGTGTTAAGACCACTCCCAAAATATAATACAATATTAGACTACATTAACATAACAGGGTCTAATGATCACAGAGGTGAAGATATCACTCTTTTATATGTACCATTCAGCCAACATCTAGGGAAAGAATTCATCTTTAGACCCTAACAAGTAGTGGCACCTACACAAAAGAAATGCAGACAGGTGCAAATAAGCAAGATGATGAATAAAGATAAGACTACGTAAAGAATACTTTAAAAAAGTATTCTATAAGGAGATTATAATTATCATCAATATCTAAATGACTCTAATGTATGGTGGTTTGTTCTTTCCTTCATCTATTCATTCAAATATATTCTGAGCAATATGTGCCAGGCCTTGTTTTAGGCACTAGGCATAGAATGAATGTAACAGACAAAATCCCATTCTCTTGCAGCTTCCCTTTCAGTTTTAAAAGGAACAGAATTTCTCTACATGGAAGAAAGTAAGACAAAGGACAGGTATAAGGGTGACTGATTCTAACCCCAAAATTCAGAAGTTCTAGGTTCAGAACTGTTCAGTAATGGACAGTTATTATACTTTAGTATTGAGAAAAATAACTAAGGGTATTGCTTCAACATTAAGATTTATGGGCCCTATATCCAGAAATTGACTACAGGTTTGGAAAGAAAAGGCCCAGGAATTTGTACCCAGATAAGTGATTTTAATGTAGAACAGACATTAGTGTATATCAGAATTACCTGGAGAGCTTGTTATAGATATACTAGAGGCCTGGTGCACAGATTCATGCACTGGTGGGGTCCCTCGGCCTGGCCTGCAGGGATTGGGCCAAACTGTCTCTCTGACATCCCCTGAGGGGTCCCAGATTGAGAGAGGGCAGCTCTCGGGTGACGCACCCCAGAATTGGGCTCCCTCCTCTCTTCTCCCAATATTATGTCACTTTCTGTATGTCTCGCTTCTTTCATCTCACTTTACCCTAAGTTTGGCGGTAACTGACAACCTATGGGCATTTAGCTGCAAAATGCAATTATTTACCCTATTATTAAGGATTTACTTAACCTGGAATCTAGTCGGCCTAAGGCAGGACCCTGTTCAATGTCAGGCTCCTGCCCAGGCCCTTCCACCCCGGCGGAGTCCTGTGGTGGTGAGAACCTCTTTCTTGCCACCTGAGCTGCTCCTTTGCCTCCTTCCCTCCCTGGAGGTTCCCCAATGGTGCTACTGTCTGCCCAGAAGGAGGGAAGCCGCAGCCAGTTTCCCAGCCAAGAGTGGTAGCAGAAAAATTCACTGCCTCCACTGGAAATCGATATTAAGTGGATGGGCCAGCACAGCACCAGACATCAGGGCCGCAGCCAGTAGGTCCTGCATGCCTCATCATTTAGCTAAGTTGTAAAGTTTCTGTAAGGGCCAGCCCGATGACCTCTCCAATGGGCTAGAGGCCACATGGGGAGCCAGACCCAAAGTGGGGAGCCAATGGACTAGAGGCCCAGTGCATGGATTTGTGCACTAGAGAGGTCCCTCAGCCTAGCCTATGGGAATTGGGCTGAAACCAGCTCTCCGACATCCCCCGAGGGGTCCCGGATTGCAAGAGAGTGGTTCTTGGGTGACACACCCTGGAATCGGGCTCCCTCCTCTCTGGTTCATCCAAGAACCAGAGCTGCCAAGTCACTGCAGCTCCTGCACTAAGCGTCCGCCCCCTGGTGGTCAGTGTGCATCATAGGTACCGGTCAGCCAGTCGAAAGGTAGGCCTGTCGCTTAGGCTTTTATATATATAGATTCCTAAACACAGATTCTTGGGCCCTACACATAGTGATTCTGATTCAACAGTTGTGGGGAGGCCTAAGAAATTGCTTCCAGGAGATCAGATGCTGCTCTGGTGTAGAAGACCAAAGGACTGCAAACTAAGGAACACTGATCTATAGGAAGGGACTAGAGGACCTCTAATTCCATGTGAACCAGTAGATTACCTTCTGGATACCTCCATGTACCGTTGCAGTAGAAGACTGCTGATGAAGGTGCTGTGGCAGGTGATGGTGCTGTTGTGACATGTGACTAAGTGTTTGCTGTTGTTGTAGGAGCAGCTGTGCTGGGGACTGTAGTGCTGGTTGCTCATTGTTTTCTCTATGCCACAGGACTCGAATGAATCGGTTGTTTAGAACAGCTTCAGTGCTAGAAATGGCTTTCCTGGCCTCCTCATTGGTAAGATATTGGATAAGGGCTGCTTCTGGATCTCCCTTAAAAGCAACCTGTAAGAAACAACAAAATCAACAACAAAAACAGATATTAACAAATAGTTAAATGCAAATAAATTGATAAATAATTCAGAAGTAGAAAACAGCCTGCTGAGATCCATTGTGAATCCTTCGTAAAATAAAGTTCTCTAGCCCCTGAAAGATGATATGCCTATTTCAAAATTATATGCAGAAGAATGTTAGATCCAATAAATAATCCTACTGTTACCTAATCACTGAAGAGCTATTAGATTCCTCCATGATATCTCACATTCAAACTAACTCCAGAGATACAATAACAAACAAAATACCGCATAAAGACCCAGAAGAAAAAAGGTAACTGTATAATCTCTGGGTCTGAAAAGCCCTTGTATACATACCTATAAAGATAGGCTCTATAAAGACAAATAGCAGTTTTGACAGTGTAAAATTTAAAAACTCTGTCAGTCCAAACAAGCCATAAACAAAGTAAGTGACAAATGAAAAAACTATTTTTAATATATATGACAAGCAAAAGCTTAGAAAAGCACTACTATAAATGCTTTTGTATAAAAAATGGACAAAGACCATGGATAGGTAAATATAAAAGAACTGTAAATGGTCTATATCAATTAGCAAACATAGTAATAAAAAAAGCAAATTATAACAAATAATTTTTCACTTAAATTCATTACAAAAATCTTATGAATCCATATTACAGTGCTGATGAGGTTTAAATTTGGGAATACTGGCACAACCCTTTTGGAGAACAATTTGGTAATTCAAATAAAAGGTCTTAAAATTCCCTTTAATTCAGCAATGCTTCATAAAAAATAATGAAAGATTTATCCACAAGGAGGCTCACCACAGCATTGTTTTTATATAGGATAAAAAAAAATAAATTCCCAACAAGAAGTTATACAGAATTAAACTATGCACTCCCCACCCCCAAATTCATATGTCGAAAACTTAACTTCCAATGAGATTATTCAGAAATAAGCTTTAAGGATAGGCTTTTCACAGGTAAATGAAGTCATAAAGGTGGGGCCCTAATCAGAGGAATTAAGCATGCACCACTTCTGCTCTCAGGGGTAAAACCTGCTTAAAAATCCCTCTCTCAAAAAAAAAAAAAAAAAAAAAAAAAAGGCAGTTTGGCTCAATTCTTTGAAATGTCAAGTCCCCCAATACAACCTTCTTGTTGTTTTTAAATCCTCACCTAAGGATGTGTTTTTATTGATTTTTAGAGAGAAAAACATCAATGTGAGAGAGAAACATCGATCAGCTGCCTCCCATACATGCCCTGATTGGAAATAGAACCCACAACCTAGATATGTGTACCCTGACTGGGAAACTAAACCCAGTGTATGGGATGACACTGTAAGCAACCAAGCCACCTGGCCAGACCTACCTTCATAAACTCAGTTATATAAATTCCAAGTGGCCCAGTGCATGAAATTCGTGCACATTAAAAGGGGATTAATTATAGGAAATATTTTAATATTGCTATTTGTCCTTTCTCTATAATAGAAGTGTCAGAGATGAAAGAAAATTAGTAAAATGTATATAAAAATCTTCCTCCAGTCAGAGTCTGGAGCACGCCACGGGACCCAGAGTCAAATCCCCGCCCATCTGTGGTGCGTCAAAATCGCGCGAGACCCAGACCCAGCTGGCCCCACCCCCACTGGGCGAGATCCAGACCTGGCTGGCCCCACCCGTCAAGCCCCACTGGGCGGGGAGGGGGGGGAGAGAAGGGCAGCACACAGCTTCAGGTCCCCATCAAGCCCTGCCCGGGCAGCTTTAGGTCCCCTGGCCCGGTGCCAGGGAAGGGAATGGGGCCTGAGGTCTCCTGTCAAGACCCACCGGGCAGGGGGTGCAGCCTCAGGTCCCCCCGCCTGGCGCCGGGAGAGGAGTGCAGCCTCAGGTCCCCTGGCCCGGGGTTAGGGGAGCAGCCAAGGTCCCCCAGCCCAGCACCAGGGCAGGGGGCATACCTTGAGGTCCCCCATCAAGCCCCACTGGGCAGGGGATGCGGCCTGAGGTCCCCCAGCCTGGCATCGGGCTGGGGGTGCAACCTAAGGTCCCCTGTCAAGCCACACTGAGCGGGGAGGCGCAGTCTCAGGTCCCCGCTGATTGCTCGTTAAGGCTCATTACAGGAACTCAGCCTCCAGTATGGGTGCAGCCATCTTGGTTACAGAAACCCCACCTCCGCTATGGGCACCTCCATCTTTGTGACAGCATGACAGTCAATTTGCATA
This sequence comes from Corynorhinus townsendii, assembly GCA_026230045.1. Lineage (NCBI taxonomy): Eukaryota > Metazoa > Chordata > Mammalia > Chiroptera > Vespertilionidae > Corynorhinus > Corynorhinus townsendii. Next base: position 147,679,353 of record JAPDVU010000006.1, on the reverse strand, counting down.
TTCCCTCTTTATTAGAAAGGATCTTTTTCTTTGGTGGTAACACTAAGTATCAGGGGTAACTGACTGAAATTCCAACTTAAACAGGCCTCTAAGTACCCTCAATTACAGCGTAACACCAACCACAAATTCATAAATTCAAATCTCTGCTAAGTAGACAGCAAAATACAAAAGCTACAATTTGATGTTAGAAAATACATTGCACTGCTTAAAATTCTCAAGATTAGAACCAGCCTTAACCAATAACTAATTTAACACAATATAAAAGTGAGTCAGTGGACAAAGTGACAATAGTAGAAATTACCAAGAATCTCACCTACCTAGTTAGAATACTAAAGCAGGCAATCAAATCATCTGTCCAGAGATAAAACTATAAAAATACAATAACTAACTCAGTGTCTCTCATGAAGAGGTTGCCGAGAAGAACCAAATCAATTTAAAAAAACAAATTCAGCTTAACAATTCCATCATTAAGTTGGGCATACAGATAGGTAGTATTAGCAAAGATGATCACACTAATCACTGGCTCATTTAAATAAGGAGAGCTGGTAGTAATATTTTCAAAAATGCACTGAATACATGGATTCTGTCATGAACAAAGCCACATTTACCTGGATGTTAACAATAGTTCCAAATTTGCTGAAATGTTCATTGAGCTTGGTAATGTTGTTCAACTCCTGAGGAATTTTCTTGACTTCTAACTTGGTATTCGTATACTGATTCTTTCTTAAGAATCCTGGTTTACTCTGATTATTATTCCCTTGCCTGAAAGAAAAAATGCCATAAAGAATAATGACCTAGGAAATCTTGGTTAACTAATAAATCTTGGTTAACTCTCTCTCACCTTATGCCTAACCAAGATATATACAAGGTTACAAAGAATGTAAGGTTACATTTTTTAAAACTGTCTGTTGTAAGCACTTAACACTCTTCATAAAGTACAAAATAATTTTCACATTAATTAAATGGGATTAGAATAGGCAGAGAGAAAGACCGAAAGGCCAAAATCAAAAAAAGAAAAGGCCCAACTAAGTTTAAAAGTCATGCTAAAAAGATCCACCACAACTATCAAGAAATCTAACATTAAAGCAAGAAAATAATATATTTTTACAGTGCATTTTTCAACTTCTGCAAAAGTACAGATTTTTTTCCTTTTTACTCATTTCCAGCGTCTCAATTCTTAATATTGGGTTAGGTCTAGAAATAAGTAGTATAAATTACCAATATATATCATAAATATTCTGTTAGCTTTTCAATTTTTAAGCCATCCTAAGGATGCCTCGGGGAACCCTAACTTTGACACATACAGTTTGATAATCATTGATTAACAACAATTCTTAATTATACAAATTTACTAATGCAAGCAAAAATAATAAAAACACCAATTCAATGCTATTAATTAGCAAATTATCTTACTTTCCAAGCCAAGGTTTCTTTGTAAGTGGCCCTTCCAAGCCACCCACAGCTCTTTTTCGGCTATCTGGTTCAAGAACTACTCTGGTTATGTTGCTATTAATTGAAACAGGAACTGGTGGTTCAGTCTGGATGACAATGTTAGCAGCTGTTGGAAACAAAAATTAACATTACTGACACTGCATTATATTTGGGGAAATTCAAAATTATTAAAAGCTAAAAAGCACTGTGAATAGCACCCAACTAGGACCACTTCCTTTTCAGAAACACCTAAGCAACAAGAAAAACTTATCAATTGCCTTGCCTTCTTTTCCTCTTTTTTAAAAAATAATACAATACCTAAGTTTAAAAATAGGCAACCCCAATGTAGCAAATGATTCAGGCAAAAATTATTAATGGATGCAAAAAAAAAAAAAAATCAGTGAAAGATTGTTGGAATCAAAGTGAAGGTATTTAGGTGTTTATTACACTTCATTGATATTCTATAGGTTTAAAAAGATTTTAACTCAAAAGTTGAGAGAAAAAATCCAAAGCCAGTATTAAATTAGCAGCAAAGAATAACGTATGTAGAACTGGATGTTGGAATAAGACTAGAGGTTGCTAGTATGTTCCATCAGTGTCACAGGAAAATTATGATGCGTATTCATTCATTTAACATATATTTCTTGAGCATCTGCTATAGCTCAACCTTGGGTATAAATTAGTGAATAAAATCTGATCCCTGTCCTTGGGTTTGTGTTTTCAGATGATAATGGGTGAGAAAGCAATTGTGATGACATAAAGCATTCTAGAATGTAAGATACCATTATGTCTTCCCTAAAATAGTTATCACCACCTGACATTGCCTAATGCTTTTCTTTCTGAAGTGCTTTATAAAAAAGAAAAAAGACATAGCTAGAGATTACATTATTGTCCAAGAAGACAAAGCAAGCCTCTTGTATAAAAAAACACATAACTTCTACACTGAGATTCATGAATTGCTGTACATAAATGTACAGATAGACCAGGCTAGTGACAAAGAGAAGACCTGAAATTTTGAGAATATGCTCTTCTCTCTAATTCCCATTATTTGGCAACAATGTATAATTTATAGCATAGAAGGTAAGAGCATATTCTTTGGAATTAGATAGACCTGGATTCAAATTCCAATTCTCATTAATAGCTGTGTGACTTGAAATAAGTTCTCTAACCTCTCTAAGCCTGAGAACCTTTATCTATAAAAAGAGAATAAAGATAGTACCTCTCTTAAGGAGTTGTTGGTAAGGAATATGAAATATAATAATACGTATAAAAGTATTTGGTTTAGTTGACACAAAACTGTTTAACCTGTAGTGACAATACTGTTATTAGTGGCAGTAAAGTTAAAATCAGGATAGGAAAATGCTCACCATATAATTAAAGCAGAAAAATATTGTCAGATTGGCCCATGGCCAGTCATTAAAATTAAAATTAAATATTCAAAATCTAACTACAATAACAAAAAATTTAAATCTCATCAAATTCTTCACCCAAACTTTTTTTTTGAGAGAAGGGGAAAGAAAGGTATCAACCCATACTGAAGATAAATGCTTGCACTTAATCTTTTAAGGTTTATGACTATACTTTGTTAAGGTCCATACATATGCTTGTATAATCATAAACACTAAAACTGGTCAAATAATTTTATTGTAAGATTTTACGTTGTCAATCATTACTAGTTTGAAGAACAGCTCTTAATGATACAAAGTAGGCTCTTAAATGATCAATTCTTCGAGGGCAAGGTACCATGTCATTTCACATTTCTACTAGAGGCCCAATGCATGAAATTTGTGCATGGGTAGGGTCCCTAGGCCTGGCCAGCAATCAGGGCCAATCTGTGGGGCAACTGGCGATTGGGGGCAGCGGGGGTCCCCCCTGGCAACCACCTTGGCTGGCCTGGGGGCTGCAAGGGGGGGGGGCCCGCTGGCAACCACCTTGGCTGGCCTGGGTCCTGCAGGCTGGGGGCAGCTCCTGCATTGAGCATCTGCTCCCTGGTGGTCAGTACGTATCATAGTGACCCGTCGTTCCTCCAGTCGTTCTGCTGTTCCATCAGTTTGTTTATTAGGCTTTTATTATATAGGATGCCTATATCTAGAACAGTGTCCAGTATACAACTAAACAGCCTCAAGTCCTACAAAAAAGCTATTAAATTCCATTAGTATTATTTTTACTTAAAAATGCTTTCTGATTATAGCTTTAAAATAAATTTTGGAGATAAAGTTATTCAAATAAATTTATTTGAGGTGACTATATAGCACCCTTCAGAGATAGTGTGTAAATACTTTTAGACTTCAGTGAGGGAAGAAATGCTATATCCAACTCCTGCGTAACACTTAGCATCAGAAAGCATTCAAGGTGCTCTCACCTCTTGGATTTGCATCCATATCTCCAGATGTTAGGCCAATCAGGTTTGGACGCTGTGTCTGTGTTCTTGAAAAGAACTGTCTGTACTGAGATCTACCAGAACTGGTAATACTAGGAGCTTCTGGATTATAACCATCTGGTTCATATGTATCTGAGGAAAAATAAAACAACAAAACACACAACAAATCAGAGAGCATTTAAATAATCTCCCATTACTATAAAATAACTGCCAAAAATAAATTTTTTTCAATGAGTATGTCAATCCATATATATTTCTCTGAGTTACAGTATATAGACACACCTATTAAAAGGGAAAGAAATAAAAGTGCTTTGTCACAAAAGCGCCTCATCACAAAACAGACACACAAATCTGTTCTTTTACAAAAATTTTTGAAAAAATGTTTTTATTGATTTTGAGAGAGAGCAAAGGAAGGGGATAGTGAGATAGGAACACTGGAGAAAACGTCATCAATCAGCTGCCTCTTGCACACCCCCTACTGGGGACTGAGCCCACAACCCGGGCATGTGACCTGACCAAGAATTGAACCAGTGAGCCTCACCAACTGGGCTCATTCTTAATTACTGATATATTTCCAGATTCATTTAACTAGTCATTTTTATCCTATATATTAACCACCTTATTCAAACTTCAAAATTTTCACATACATGGAACACCATATGTAAAAAGTCTTTTACTATATGAGTTTCCTCTGTTACTATGTCTCACCAATTTCTAGGTGCTCTTTTAATTAGCAGGGGGAAAAAACAGATTAATTAGGTTATCTGCACTTTAAACTAGAGAGATAATAGCTGGTTTCATACATAATGCAAATTTCAAATGTTTTATTTCAAAAAGCTAATAAATAAGATAAATTTTTTATTTATCAATGTAATCATTATCTTACTACCACCCACCCCATCAATGACACTTTTATCATATCCCTTTTGTTTTCTCTACAACTAAAATATTAATTTTTAAATTGTTATGCTAAATAACTATTTTGTTGTGTTAATACTGAATGTGTTCATCTCCAAATGATATATATCCTCTTCATCCTACATAAAATGAAAGGACTGAGTGAAGATAGTGATTTTTACAATTGTGATTTTATTAGTCCTTGCGTCTCTTTTTTTTTCCTTAATGAAAATATTCTTTATGTCATTCATATTATATTTCAGCTACAAGATCTTTATTATTGACCAATCAGTTCTATGATTCAGAGCGTAAGATCATGAAATTAAGATAAAAATAGTTTTCAGTGCCCTGGCTGGTTTGGCTCAGTGGATAGAGCGTCAGCCTATGGACTGAAGGGTCCCGGGTTTGATTTCCAGTCACGGCACATGCCTGGGTTGCGGGCTTGATCCCCAGTAGGGGGTGTGCAGGAGGCAGCCGATCCATGATTCTCTCTCATCATTGATGTTTCTATCTCTCTCCCTCTCTGAAATCAATAAAAATATTTCTTTTAAAAAGAAAATAAACTTAAAAAAAAAGTTTTCAGGTACCACTTAGTTCTCTTAACAGAACATTTACAGGTAAGGCTACACAAAGTTTTAAAGAAGGTACAAAATCAAATGACCTTGTTCTATAATTCCTGGGAATACACAAAATTCAAGAAACATATGAGTCCTTTAGTTAATTATAATGAACTAAATAAAGACAAGGTGAGAAATTAAAAACTTCATGAGACACCCACAAAGCATTCCATAGGTCTTCAAAATATACATGAAATAGGAGAAAGGTTTTCAAAAAATCACTACATTATACAGCAAGTCCATACAATAAGGGGGCGGAGGCGGGGGGAGGGGGGGAGAAACAGGTTTGTCCACAATCAGCAAGAAACCAAATGTTTTTGTTTTAAAGAAAAATTAACCTAGTTTTTCTTGTAATGTATAACTGACTAGAAAACATACAAATATATATTCTCTTCCTCTCTATCAGATTACAAACTAGTTTAAGGAACAAGCATGACTTCTGTTACCAAAGCAATGAAAGTAAATACAGAAGACACTAGAGATGATAGACACACAGGAGGCCTAATCATCTAGCAGCCACTAGGGACAAACCAAAGAACAAAAAAAACCACAGAACTGCCTAAAAGCTTTAATGGGAATTTGTGACAGATCAGATGCCAGGTCATCTCACAGGCTGGCCAGCTTATGGTACAAAAGAGCAGAGAGGTGGATGGCCATCTGTAGCAAAGCTTACCTGGGACCAGAGGGGTGGGGCTGGAGACTGAGGTATGGTACCCAATGGAGGATCCCATGAGGTTTCGAGGTGGCACCAAACGAGCTGCCAACAGAGGAGGTGGTGTCCCCAACTGAAGTCGCTCAGATGCAGCAGCACCATGTTCACGAGAGTACATGGGCTGTCCTATAGAGGAAAGAATAGGAGGGCAACTGGATTCGAGTCACAAGCTTCTCTTAGGTAATGATGTACTTCCCGAGACTCAAGCCAAGAACAGAGAAATACACCAATAGGAACACTATTCAAGAAAGAGGTTACTGAGATTCTTTCTAACTCAAGAAACAGACATGCAAATTGGTTAGGATGCACTGAAGTATAAAGAAAGGGTAGGAATTAGGTAGTATAACTGCATAATCTTCATCTTTTATAAGCTTAAGTAGAATAACTATGTGCTAATTTTACCCAAAACTGATCAAGCATATCAAGTTATTAGACAAAGAAACCCTGCGCTATTATGCACATAGAGTTTTGTATCCAATGAGACATGTGGTTATAAAGGCTGTCATATTCATTAAAAAACAAAAATACACTCCTCCTCAAACTCACCTAATTTCAGGTTGGCACAAAATATACTCCCATATCATGGAGCAGGAAAAAACCCCCACAATAATAAAAGAACTTAAAAATATGTAAAAAAGAAACACACCACCACAAGCATAACCTCACAGAGAATAAGAAATGTTCAATAGAAAAAATTAAGACAGTGCAAATTTGTTATCCTATGAGCAGGTGGATAACAAATATAGAGTAAGGAAAAAAAAGGACAAATCCCCGGATAAACAGACAAGCCACTATATCTCAATATTAAGAATCACTTTATGAAAGAAGCACATTTAGAATTTATATATATATATATATATATATATATATATATATATATGCGCAAGAATGTCAGACACAATGAAGCCAAATTTTGTAGAACAAGATGAAAAAAAACAAGGTATCGAGGAACAAAACCTCCCTTTGGTTGGTCATTTAATAGTATCTTTTTCACAGACTACCACATATAAGACCTATTTCTAAGACTTAGTAATTTATATCTAAAGTCAGGCATTCACTATGTGACATAACACAAAATAAAGTGAATTTAGAATCTTTTAAAACACCTGATGAAATGACCTTAAAACTTGTAAAATTCCAAAAGATTTTTAATAAACCTTAATAGGACGAGCCACAAAGCAACCACTTGATTTCATAGTAAATGCAGAAGGGAAACTTTATTATCTTCTCTTCCCATATATGGAACAAAGGAGGAAGTGACACAGATACTGTATAGCTGACTACACACTGTGTGTTCAGCCCCAATCCCTTCAAAATTTACATTAGAAATGGATCAGCTAGAAGGGATCAATGGGGAAAAAGAGGGGACCTATGCAATACTTTCAACAATAATTTTTTTTTTAAAAAAGGGTTGATCTATTACATTGCAAAAACAATTCAACATATCCTCAATGATCTAAAAATAGTTGAGAAGGACCTACTGCAGAATTTCTTGAAGAATGAAGTAGTGTGCTAAAGAGAAAAAAACAAGAAGACTAAAAAAGAAGTACAAATCTCAGTCATGTGATTAGTTTAGATTTATGATACAGCATTCAATGTAACAAGCAGTTTTCATTAGTAACTACCTCAAAGCAAATTGGAAACTAAAAGGCTACTTTGCAGAATGTCTTTTTTTTTAAATGACAAGGAACATGTGTTTAAACACTTTAAAAAGACAGCTGTTTATTCAGATGAAGCCTAATTTTCTTCAACACATTTTTACGTCTCTACTATTTCAAAAATAAACAGTTCTTTTAATAAAAGAGCAGAGCTCTAGGTCTGAGCAGACAATTTATAACATGAGCCTGGTGGTGCACCTGGTGTACCTTATCCTTACAGAAGCAAGATGGCTATCAAACACAAGCATGTCAAAAACAAAACAACCTGCAGGAGCCACTGGTCAAAGATGAAATTTGAACATTGAAAAGGGCTGTAATGGAGTGAAACATAGCAAATGCTAAAAATCCATGAGTTCATTATGATATTTAAAAAAACACAGTGGTCCTCTTTGGAAGATACTAGGAAACCAATTCATTATTCTAAAACTGGTAAATGAAATTAAACAAGCATTTATCCCATCTTTCCTGTAAAAATTACATTTCAGGTTAATAAAATAGCTAACACTGCTGAGTTTTACTTTGTAGAATGCTAGCCAATAAATGTTTAAGAAATTATATAATTACTAGAGGCCCGGTGCATGAATTTAGTGCACCGGGGGAGGGGAAGAGGATGGAGGGGGGTTCCTCAGCCCAGCCTGCACCCTCTCCAATCTGGGACCCCTCGAGGGATGTCCGACTGCCCGTTTAGGCCCATTCCTATCGGGATCGGGCCTGAACGGGCAGTCGGACATCCCTCGCACAATCCAGGACTGCTGGCTCCCAACTTACTTGCCTGCCTGCCTTCCTGATTGCCCCTAACCACTCCCCTCCCAGCCTGATTGATGCCTAACTGCTCCCCCCTGCAGGCCTGGTCCCCCCATCTGCTCCCCCCCGCAGGCCTGGTTCCCCCCAATTGCCCTCCCCTACAGACACGATTCCCCCTCCCCCCAACTGTCCTTCCCTGCAGGCCTGGTAGCCCCCAACTGCCCTCCCCTGCTGTCCATCTTGTGGTGGCCATCTTGTGTTCACATGAGGGCAGCCACCTTTGACCATATGGGGGCGGCCATCTTGTGTGTTGGAGTGATGGTCAATTTGCATATTACCTCTTTATTATATAGGCTATTATATAAGAGAATATGACACTTTTATAACCCCTAAAGAAACAACAGATCTAGGCAACAATCACAATGGCCGCCAAAACCATGAGCAACTGTTAAAATGGATGCGTCAGGATGAAAAAAACCTATTCAACCTGATGAATATCTATAACACAGAAAGGAGACAACTTGGTATTATGAACATAATGATGTACTGCAGTAGGAAGTATAGCCCCATTAATAAAATATTCATGCCCCAAAAAGAAAAAGCCAAACCTAATTAAGTCTCTAGATCTAACCTCCAACAATTTTCAAGAAATACAGGGGATAAAGGAATGTTTTAAATGACACCAGGAGATGCACTGGGCCAAGTACAGATGTAAAACAAACTTCTGTAGGACAAATGATTTGTTTCTTCAACAAATAAATATCAAGGGGGTGGGTGGGAACTGGGAAATTTGTTACAGATTTAAAGACTTAAGAAACATACCACCTATATATAATGTGTAACCTTGTTTGAATCCAGCTTCAAATTCATCAGCTGTGAAAGGACATTTTGATACAACTAAGAAGTATGAACACTGACTGGCATGTTTGACAAAGGATAACTCTTACAAACTTTTTGGGGAGTGTGATAAAGTATTGTGATTGTGTGTATTTAATCCTTATCTTTTAGAGAAAATTAAGTTTTTACAGATGAAATGTTATGTTTGGGGCTTGCCCCATAAAATCAAGTCAGGGGTGAATTATAGATGAAGCAAGATTAAACATATGTTGATAAACACTGAAGCTGGTAAATGAGAACATGAAGAGTACTATATAATATTTGTTCTCTTGTGCATATTTGAAATTTTTCCATAATAAAAAGTTTTTAGCCCTGACCAGTTTGGCTCAGTGGATAGAGCGTCAGCCTGCGGACTGAAGGGTCCCAGGTTCGATTCCAGCCAAGGGCATGTACCATGGTTGCAGGAGGCAGCTGATAGATGTTTCTCTCTCATCGATGTTTCTAACTTTCTATCTGTCTCCCTTCCTCTCTGTAAAAAAATCAGTAAAATATACTTTAAAAAGAAGTTTTTAAAAAATTAAATAGATAACAATAATGTAGATGAGTCATTCACAATTTATATGCATCCAATTTAGTTTGAATCGGTGCAGAGTATGATTGGATAATTTCAAACTTCAAACATGCCAAGTTCACCTTTCTATCTTAAATTGTTTATACCTTACATACCTGATAGCAACATTTTTACAGTATTATTAACTTTACTGAGTTGATAGTCTTTATTCAAACTCAAATTTTAGCTATTCTTTGTAATTTTCCCAATTTTCTCCTTTGGAGTATTCACAGAGGGGGAAAAAATCCCAAGATAAGTTTTTTTAAAAATATATTTTTCATTGATTTAAGAAAGGGAGAGGGAGAGATAGAAACATCAATGATGAGAATCACTGGCTGTCTGCCTCCTGCACGCCCCCTACTGGGGATCGAGACTGCAACTGGGGTATGTGCCCTGACCAGAAATCTAACTGTAACCTCCTGGTTCATAGGTCAAAGTTCAACCACTGAGCCACTGTGGCTGGACCCAAGATAAGTTCCAAATTAAAGCCTAATTAGAAAAAACATAAAGCTATACCTTCCGATTATTGGCCATATTTATCATGTGTCTTCTCTATTAGCAAATCCACAGTTCCTGGCACACCTTCTGAAGCTCCGGGGCTTACACCATGTCTGGTGAGTAGGAGCTCAATAAAGAGTCATTTAAAGAGATGAAAGCTTATTTATTAAAAGTATCCCAATGACAATTATTGCTTCGGATGAGTATCTCTAAGGTGAAATGGTCAAAATGACAACTAATCCAACACAAATCCAAGTAAGACACAAGGGGAGAAAAACTCTAGACAATACACAATGATTCTGGTGGAGACTACACTTCTCTAACCATCAAAATCCACGATTCTGCACAGAGATAAAAGATACCATCCATAGAATTAAAGGAGAAATCTTGAGTTTAGGAATATAGTGTTTGAATAACTTTACATTGTTGATAATAGAAAATATATTTTCTGAAAGATAAAGATAGTCTATATAAATTCATTTGAAGAGGGACAATTGCCTTTAGCTTAAAAACCAGTCTCTGGAATCTAGGATGGTATATTCTATACGAGAGGCCCCGTGCACAGATTCATGCACTGGTGGGGCCCCTCGGCCTGGCCTACAGGGACTGGGCCAAAATCGGGTCTCCGACATCCCCTGAGGGGTCCCAGATTGCAAGAGGGTGGTTCTCAGGTGACGCACCCAGAATCTGATGCCCTCTTCAATGGTTCCGGGTGCATCATTCGAGAACCACACCTGCCAAGTTACCACAGCTCAGCAGCTGAGCATCTGCCCTTTGGTGGTCAGTGCGTGTCATAGCTACTGGTCAGAGCGTCTGCCCCCGGTGGTCATTGCGTGTCATAGCTACGAGCCGATCGGCCAGTCGCTTAATCTTTTATACATATAGGCTAGAGGCCCAGTGCACAAAATTCGTGCACTTTGGGGGGGGGGTCCCTCAGCCTGGCCTGCACCCTTGCAGTCCGGGAGCCCTTGGGGGATGTCCAACTGCTGGCTTGGGATGTCCCACTCTGCTCTAAGCCGTCAGTTGGACATCCTTAGCGCTGCCACAGAAGCAGAAGAGGCTCCCTCCACCACCGCTGTGCTTGCCAGCCATGAGCCCAGCTTCTAGCTGCGTGGTGCTCCACCTGTGGGAGCGCACTGACCACCAGGGGGCAGCTCCTGCGTTGAGTGTCTGCCCCTTGGTGGTCAGTGTGCGTCACAGCAACCGGTCATTCTGCCATTCAATCAATTTGCATATTAGCCTTTTATTATTAAGATAGAGGCCCAGTACATGAATCCATGTACGGGTGGGGTCCCTCGGGGTGGCCTGTGGGGATAGGGCCAAAACCCATAGTCCAACACCACCTGCAGCTCCTATCTGCCGCTCCCGCTCATCCCAGCCCCACTCCTTCTGCCATGGGCTTGCACCCAATCAGTCTTGATCGGAAGAGGTTTACTTCACCGCCACAACGCTCACCAGCTGTGAGCCCTGCGTCTGGTGCCCTCCCAAGTGGAATGGCCTGTGGCATCAGGCCGAAACTGGCTCTCCGACATCCCCCAAGAGGTTCTGGATTGTGAGAGGGCACAGACCAGGCCAAGGGACCCCACCAGTGCACGATCAGGGCCTGGGAGGGGCCAAGGGAGGGCACCAGGGCATGTCCGGCCCATCTTGCTCAGTCCCGTTCTGCCAGAACCCAGCAGCAAGCTAACCTACTGGTCAGAGCGTCTGCCCCCTGGTGGTCAATGCATGTATTAAAGACTGACCAACAGGTCAACTGTCTGCCCCCTGGTGGTCAGTGCATGTCACAGCGAGTAGTTGAGTTGCCTTAGCATATCATTAGCATATTACACTTTGGTTGAACAGCTGACCAGTCACCGGGTGACTAGACATTTAGCATATTAGGCTTTTATTATATAGGATAGATAACTTTTCCACACACCTAGTACAAGAAGCTTAGTTAGCAGTTATAAAAAACTAGAGGCCCGATGCACGAAATTCGTGCAAGAGTAGGCCTTCCTTCCCCCGGCTGCCAGCACCGGCTTCCCTCTGGCACCCGGGACCTGGGCTTCCCTCGCAGCCCTGGCTTCATCCGGAAGGATATCTGGTCTAATTAGCATATTATGCTTTTATTATTATAGATTCTACTCTGTCTTCTTCAAAGAAGAAAAAAAACAAACTTAAGATAGTAAAGAATTAATTTGAAAGCGATCCTGTGAAAATCAAATAATAGATACTAAGTTGATGACTCCAAATTTGGGTAAAATGTTTAAATACTTCAGAGGACAGAGTTGATTTTTTAAAATACATTTTTATCGATTTTTAGAGAGGGGGGAGGGAGTGGGCGAAAAAACATCCATAGGCTGCCTCCTGCAGGCCTCCTACTGGGGATCGAGGCCACAACCAGGGCATGAGCCCTGACCTAGAATTGAACCGGTGACCTTTCAGTGCATGGGACGATGTTTAACAAACTGAGCCACACTGGCCAGAGCAATAGTTGATTTTAATAGGTGTTATGAATTACTATCTTTCCAGACAATTCCAATAATATCGCATTTCTCATTATTTAAGTCCTTTTCAGAGTATCTGACATTTTACAAAAACAAAATTACAAAGGTTTTTTTCTAAAGTGGAACCATCTGACATTAACATATCCTACCTCGTTTTACAGTGGGTTAATTATTTTTCTTTTAACATTCAATTTTCCTCTTCCAAAACAACTGATAATTACAGACTCCATTTTTGGCAGAATTAGTGCCTTTGTCACTTGTGTTTCTGAATCATTCCGTTCAATTGGTTTTAATACACTGTAATTCGTTTTGAGTTTTGTTGTTTTTACATATTTCTTTCCATTATATTTTTTGCTTCCTAAGAGAAAAATCATTTCTTTTCTTTTTTTTTAATATATATTTCTATTGATTTCAGAGAGGAAGGGAGAGGGAGAGATAGATAGAAACATCAATGATGAGAGAGAACCATTTATTGGCTGCCTCCTGTACACCCCACATCGGGGACCAAGCCCACAACCCAGGCATGTACCCTAACCAGAATCGAACCTTATCCTCCTGGTTCATAGGTCAATGCTCAACCACTGAGCCATGCTGACCAGGCAAATCATTTCTTATTAATCAGTATATTCTCAGTACATAGCTAGCACTGAGCATAGTCCTATTTTTAACCTCAAAAAAATCCAGATTTTTCTGTTTACTTTGGGTCCCTATTGACATAATATTCACAACTAACTACTATTTGCTATGCTGTTTTTCATTTTATACTATTTTCTGTGCTGTGACTTTTCATGGTAATTTTAATGATAATAAAATATCCATAATTTAAACTTTCTCAGTTTGTTAAGCTTTGAGCATAGTTCAAGTTCTTTATTACAATGCAAACATACATATACCTTTTTACTACATTTGAACTGAAGCAAACTAATTTTTTGAAATTATTGATTACAGTATTTATAAAAATAAACTTGAATTAATTCACAAAGGCAATTTTATTAAAAGACTAACATAATTTTTAAATCAACTGAAGAGAAAGACATTTAAAAAGTATGACTGAAAAAAAATTTACACTAAAAAAATTTATTTTTTTTGTTAATCCTCACCTGAGGATATTTTTTCCATTGCTTTTCAGAGAGTGAAAGGGAGGGAGAGGGGGATGGAGGGAAGGAAGGAAGGAGGGAAGAAGGGAGGGAGGGAGGGAAGAAGGGAGGGAGGGAGGGAGGGAGGGAGGGAGGGAGGGAGGGAGGGAGGGAGGGAGGGAGGGACAGAGAGAGAGAGAGAGAGAGAGAGAGAAACATTGATGTAAGAGAGACAGATCAACTGGTTGCTTCCCATACACAAAATTAAAATCCAGCTATATAACATACCCACACAGTAAACTACCCTGAAAATACAAATATGATTTTATATAGCACAATCCATAAGAATACAAATTAATTGTATTTTAGAAAGTATAACACTGATATGAAAAAAAATTGGCTATTTGCTGAGCAATTTTAAATCAAACAATTTCTACTTACGTTCTGATACTGTATAAAGGAGGTTCTGGGGTAAAGGAGGAGGTAGTCTTGCTCCCACTGGTGCAAGATTGGGCACTGCACTTGACCCAGGCTGGTCACGGTTGTTTATTAAACTTGACTGTGTTATGGGTGGTCCTACAGATAACAAAAAGTAAAAATCACAGCATTAATATTTCCTAACTAATAAAAATACTCACGGGACAAACCAAGATGGCGGCATAGGTAAGCACCTAAACTGCTGCCTCACACAACAATATCAAAACTACAACTAAAAGACAAAACGGACACCATCCAGAGCCACAGGAAAGCTGGCTGAGTGGAAATTCTACAACTAGAAGAAAAGAGGAAAGCACACTGAGACTCAGAGGAGCTGCAAAAGGCTGAGGTACGGAGGCTAGCATGCAGAGAGAGAGGAAGGGCGGCTGTGTGCACGGGCAGCTGAGTGCACGGCTGGCTTTCTAAAGTGGGAGGGAGAAGAAAACTTCCGAATGCACTGAACTCCAGCCCCGGGCGAGACATTGGGAAACCAGACTCATTTGGGGGGAATCTGGACCGTCAAGAAAAAGAAAAGCACACTGGAGCTGTGGAAGGCAGAGGTCTGGAGATACGCACGCGCAGAGAGGACTGACTGCTGAATACCCGGGAGGCTAAGAGAGCAGCTGGCTTTCTAAAGCAGGCGGGAGACAGAAGCTCCCGACTGCATTGAACTCCAGTTCCGGGCAAGTTTCTGGGAACCCTGACTCATTTGGGGAGAAACTGGACTGTCTGGAGGTGGGTGAAAGCTGAGGGCAGCTTTCTCTCAGAGGTGCCTGCAGTGATTACCGAGGGACACTGAGACCCAGGGGCCTCATAGGGCAGGGCTGACAGGAAACCAAGGCTGTCTGCTCCACCCTGAAACTCCACCCCCATCCAAGCTGAGCACAGAGGCTTTTGCAATTTTGCAAGTCTTGTCTCATAAGAGTGTCTCCAGCACAGAAGTGTTCCCAGCATAGACACAGCTGATCCTCACAGCCAAATGGCCTGGAGGTGAATTTCTCCCAGTGATACCAACAACAATCAAGACTTAACTACAACAAGGCTGTGCACATAGTCCACAAAGGGGTGCACTGAGAGTGTCCACCTCAGGTAACTGGGGAGGCTGAACCACTGTGACCTAGAGGACACCTACCACACAAATCTACTCTACCAAATCAGGGAAGCAGCAAAAATGCGGAGACAAAGAAACAGATCACAAATGAAAGAAATGGAGGAAAACAAACAACTGGATATAGAGTTCAAAACCACGGTTATAAGGTTTTTCAAGAATTTCCTAGAAAAGGCTGATAAGTTTAACGAGACCCTCGAGGTATGAAAAAGGACCAACTAGAAATTAAACATACACTGACTGAAAATAAAAAATATTATACAGAGACCTAACAGCAGACTAGAGGACGGCAAGAATCAAGTCAAAGAGTTGAAATACAAAGAAGCAAAAAACACTCAGCTAGAAAAGTAAAAAGAAAAAAGAATCCAAAAATTTGAAGGTAGTGTAAGAAGCCTCTGGGACCTCAAGTGTACCAACATCCGAATTATGGGGGTGCCAGAAGAAGAGAGAGAGCAAGATACTGAAAACCTATTTGAAGAAATAATGACAGAGGCCCTGGCCGCCGCCCGCGGGCTGCTCAGGTTGCGCTCCGCTCGCAGCCGCCATGGTGCAGGCCTGGTACAGGGACGACTCCACCGACGACCCCCACCGGCCCCACCGCGCCGAGCCCGCCCGCCCGCCCGGTCGGCCTGGAGCAGCTGCACCGGCTCGGGGTCCTGTACTGGAAGCTGGATGCTGACAGATATGAGAGTGACCCCAAGTTAGAGAAGATCCGGAAGGAGAGAAACTACTCCTGGATGGACATCGTCACCATCAGCAAAGAGAAGCTGCCCGACTACGAGGAGAAGATCAAAATGTTCTACACAGAGCACCTGCACCTGGACGAGGAGATCCGCTACGTGTTGGACGGCAGCGGGTACTTTGAGAACTACGTGAAGGCCATGCGGCTGTTCGTGGGAGAACCGGTGTGGATGGCGCACAACCGGCCCGCGGACCACTTGGAGGCTCGGAGGCGGTACACGGCGTTCTTGGCGCAGAGGGCATAGTGGTCCCCTGGGGCCAGCACACCCCTCGCCCAGACGGTCCTGCACGTGACAGTGGCAGGCACCCTACTGTGTCCGCCTCGCTTTTCTGTCCCTCTGGGAGGTTGTCTGATCACAGTGTCTTAGTGGAAAGAGCTGTAAGCCTGGTTTTCACGTGGAAGCCACTGTGGCCATGCCGTCTCCACCCCCTGGCCCTGTGCTGGCACCCGCTCTCCTCGAGCCACGCGTGTCCGTGTCCCTGCCTGGCTGCCCCGTTGGGACCTGATGTGAGACTTGATGCAGATTGTGGTCAAGGCCACGCCACCTGTGTGCAGGTGTAAGCAGGTCTTCTCCCACCACCGATGGGGAGTAGGGGGCAGCCCTCATGTTAGGGGGATTCATGCCACTTTCTTAAAGCAGCTGCCTCGCCCTGGCCAGTAGGTTCGTTAGAGCATCATCCCAATACACCGAGGCTGTGGGTTCGTATAGGCCTCCGCCAGTGAGCTCATAAATAAGTGGAACAAATGGATGTCTCTCTCTCTCTCATCAATAAACTTAGAAATAAAAAAAAAAAAGAAAAGAAATAATGACAGAAAACTTCCCCCACCTGGTGAAAGAAATAGACTTACAAGTCCAGGAAGCACACAGAACCCCATACAAGAGGAATCCAAAGAGGACCACACCAAGACACATCATAATTAAAATGCCAAGAGCAAAAGACAAAGAGAGAATATTAAAAGCAGCAAGAGAAAAACAGTTAATTACCTACAAGGGAGCACCCATATGATTGTCAGTTGATTTCTCAACAGAAACTATGCAGGCCAGATGGGAGTGGCAAGAAATATTCAAAGTGATGAATAGCAAGAACCTACAACCAAGATTACTCTTCCCAGCAAAGCTATCATTCAGAATTGAAGGGCAGATAAAGAGCTTCACAGATAAAAAAAAAGCTAAAGGAAATCATCACCGCCAAACCAGTATTATATGACATTCTGAAAGGTATTCTTTAAGAAGAGGAAGAAGAAAAAGGTAAAGATAAAAATTATGAACAACAAATATATATCAAGTGAATCTAAAAATCAAGTGAATTAAAAATCTGATGAGCAGAATAAACTGGTGAATATAAGAGAATCAGGGGCATAGAAAGGGAGTGGACTGACAATTCTCGGGGGGTAAGGGGTCTGGGAGGTACAGAAAGAGACTGGACAAAAAGCATACACCTATGGATCAGGACAGTGCGGGGGGAGGTAAGGGCAGAGGGTGCAGTGGGAACCGGGTGGATGAGGAGCTATGGGGGGGAAAAGGAGGAACAATTGTAATAATCTCAACAATAAAGACTTATTAAATTTAAAAAACAACAACTCACTATAGCCCTAGCTGGTTTGGCTCAGTGAAAAGAGCATCAGCCTGTGGACTGAAGGGTCCCAGGTTCGATTCTGGTCAAAGGCACATGCCTGGGTTGTGGGCTCGATCTCAGTAAGGGGTGTGCAGGAGGCAGCCAATCAATGATTCCCTCTCATTGATGTTTCTATCTCTCTCTCCCCTCTCCCTTCCTATCTGAAATCAATAAAAACATATTGAAAAAAAGAAAAGAGAATCACTGATCAGCTGCCTCCTGCATGCCCTCTATTGGGGACTGAGCCTGTGCCCTGAGCGGGAATCAAACCATGACCTCCTGGTTCATAGGTTAATGTTCAACCACTGAGCCACACCAGCCAGGCAGTATATAGTTCTTTCAACTTTTCTGTTTCCTTAAATTTGTTCTAGCAAAATATTGGGGGGAAATGACAGTCTTGGATTTAACTTTTAAAAAGTTCAGGGAGATAACTTTTATTTTGAGAATTTCTATACATAAAGATGCTATTTTACCTGGGAATAGCATCAACTTGAACTACACAAGTATACTATTTATGTGACAATAAATATTCACAAATGCTGAATTAAAAGGACCATATTACTTTTTGTTTTTAAATCTTCATGTTGAAAGTACTGCATATGTCCCTTCCCCTCCCCCAACACTGACCCCTTCTAGCCTACCCCCACCCCACCCAGGCCTTCACCACACTATTGTCTGTGTGCATAGGTTATGCATAGATGCATACAAGTTCTTTTGTTGATGTGTTCCATCCACCCACCCACCGCTACCTTTCCTCTCCATATTTTTATTGACCAAATCTATGCATTAAATGTCTCAAAACCTTTAGCAATTTTAATGAAATATGTTCTATAAAGAATATTGCTGCAGAAAAACTAGGTGAGGGATATACAGAATCATGCTCAAGTATTTTTGCAACTTCTATTATAATCTCAAAAATAAAAGGTAGCCCTGGCCAGTGTGACTCAGTTGGCTGGGGTATCGTCCCATACAACAAAAGGTTATGGGTTCGATATCTGGTCATGGGGGAGTCAACTAATAAATATTTCCCTCTCACATCGATGTTTTTCTTCCTCTCTCTCTCTCTCTCTCTCTCTCCCCCCGTCCCTCCCTCCCTCCCTCCCTCCCTCTCTCTCTAAAATCAATAAAAGCATGTCCTCAGATGAGAATTATAAATAAAAAGAAAATTTTAAAAACTACCACTTAAACTGAATGACAATACTTTCTTAAAAAATAATAATTTGCAATCTGCTAGCAATGTTAAATGTCATCAAGTATATATTTTCTTATACACTTGCATACATGTAAACTACTCACTCCATTATCTTTTCAATTATACTAGAAAAGTTAAGTCTTACTTCTGCTTCTGCTATATTAGCAATTGCTAAGGTTTTTTAGATGATCATTCTCAAACATTTCTTAATATTAATTTTGGTAGATGTGATAATAGAACATTATTTGTTTATTTAAAAAAAAAACAACAGTCCTTTCAGTGAAGAGATTCATACCGACATATATACTGGTAAAATGATGTAACACTTGACATTTACTCCAGCAACAATTAAGAAGCCAAAAGAAATGGGCGGGGGGGGGGGGGGGGGCGGTGATGAAACAAAAACAGATGAATATTGATAATCCACTGAAATAAGGTTAACAGTGCACATGGAACATATATTATTCCACCTCTGTGTATATTTGAAATTTTCCATAATAAAATGTTTTTGAAGTTATTTCAAGATTCTTGAAGAAATTTTCTTTAAAGACAAGGAAATTTCATTATACTGACATGTTCTTTTTTTTAATTGATTTTAAAGAGTAAGAGAGAAAGAAACATCTATGTGAGACAGAGACATTGATCAGTTGTCTCCCATACACACCCCAACAAGAGACTGAACCTGGAACCTACATATGTGCCTTGACCAGGAATGGAACCTGAGATTTTGCAATGCATAGGCTGACACTCCAACCAACTGAGCCACACAAGCCAGGGCTATTGGTGCGTTATTTTTTCTGACATCTTCAAAACACTGGCTTTCTTAAGATGCTATCAACTAGCAAGATTTTCACTCCAGGTCAATATAGGCCACTACTGATATTTACAGTTAGAGGTGCTACAAATAATGCAATGCAACAATAGATGAAAAAAAGGAAACAGCATTTTAATTATAGGAATATATTCTAAATTCTATAATTAATTCACTTTTTAAAAACTTTAAATGTAGTGTCAAGTTAGCCGAAAGGGATGGATTATTTGAAATATAATTCTGCGATAAACAGTCAATGAACATATACTTACTTGGTATGGGAAGCACAACAGAAGGTGGAGGCTGGCCATGTCCTTGGGGAACAGGAAGTCTCATATTGTGGCCAGGACCTGGACCTGGACCTGGGCCTGGGCCTGGACCAGGGCCAGGACCAGGGCCTGGGCCTGGCATTGGAGGCATTAACATTCCAGGAGGTGGTGGAGGAGGAAGACCAGGAGGAGGTGGAGGGAAAGGAATCATGCTTGGCAGAGCAACTTCATCAACAACCAGGGGATCATTTCCATGATCAAACTGACAAAGGTCACCAAGTACACAAAATCCTCTTTCTGTAAGAAGAAAAATACAATCTTATGATGATCCACCTAGAATTCAGAAAATAAAACAAGTCCCTGAAACATCCATCAATCTGATTTATAAAGTGTTTTTTCTCCAAGGAGTTAAACGCTTAAGTGTTTTCTGTTAATCATCCTATATCCCCGAGGTCAGGGCAGGTGTACTCTGCTTTCTACACTATGACACTATGATTTGTTGAGTCAGCAAATAGAGTCAAGAAAAGGCTACTGGCCACCATTAATACATTTGCTATGAAATTTTCACAATAAAAATTCGGATTTGTTGTTGCTGTTATTAATCCTTACACAGATATTTTTTCCATTGATTTTGAGAGAGAGAGGAAAGGGGGAAAGGAAGGGAAGAGAGACATCGAGGTGAGAGAAACACATTGATTGGCTGCCTCCTGCAATTGCCCCAACCAGGGCAGGTGATCAAACTGAAACCCAAGTATGTGACCTTAACTAGGAATTGAACCCTGAACCCTTCAGCACACGGGCTGACATTCTAACCACTTAGCTACACCAGCCATGACAAATTCAGGTATTTTAAAGGAATATAAATTTCACAAAGGCTGGGACTGGGGTGAGGGGGAGATAAAAGATTTGAAGTATATGATTCTACTACCTATTTTCATGATATTATTCTAAAGCAACCATTCTTGCTATAACTGCAAGTTGTAACTTTAAAATATTCCAGTGGACATCATGTACCAGATTATTCACTGCAGCATTGTTTATAACAGCAAAATATTAGAAACACCCAAAAGAGCATCAATAAAGAATAAGTTAAAAAGGAGACATATGTACTACTATTTGTAATACTTTAAACAATGAAATTAAATTTAAAAAAGAAAAAAGAATAAGTTAAACACAGTTTTTGTACATATACAATACCAAAAGCCTAAAAAATACTGAGGAAGCTCTTTATGCAGAGACTACGTATGGAAAGATACACAAGACATTAATGACATTAAATTGGCCTTGGGAAGGAGAGCTCTGTGGCTGGGAGACGAGGGTAAAAGTAAGGAAAGACTTGAATTATGATTTGATTCTATTCCCTACTTAAAGTTAAAAAAAATACACACTGATTCATTCATTCAAATGGAAAGTCAGCAAATAACAAATTCCAAGCACCAAACACACAAAGAAGTTTCTAATTCCTAGTATTTATCAAGTTAGTGTTTGAAGTAACAAGAACAACAAAAGACAAAGGGTCAAATTTGAACATTCTGTTAATAAGAGCCAAAACTACTAAGTCAAACAAGTAAATAAGCATATGCCAGAAGAGATTCACCTCATTCATCCTTTTAATAAAATCTGAACTACAATGAAAAGATATACAAGATGAGCAACATCTGCTTTACTAGTATTTTTGGGTACAGCACAAAAAGAGAATTTTTACCATCATAATCTCTGCATCGCCTCTTTGGTGGTGGGTTTCGACCAAAAGAATTGGAAGAGCTATGATTGTTATAGTAATTAGACCAACTCTCCGTTGTGTTTTCAGAGTGGTGCGCAGGTGCAATCACAGTAACAGTGCTGGGAATAGACTGGGCCCCAGAGGAATACTGCTCCGAAGAGTTTGGAGGTGGTGCAGACACAGGCACATATGAACTCTCCAAGTCATTCCTTTCACTCTTAAACTTGGATCTTTCCCTGTGCTCTGCTTTAGAAACAAAATAAAAAATAAGATCAGACATTTATTCTTAAAATGCAGGGGTAATTTTCACTTAAAAAATAGAAAAGGAGAATACTAAAGTAAATTTACTAAGCTATTGGTATTTAAAAGTGTTTTCATTATTAATATATCCTAAAAGCAGGAACATCAACGATGTGACATATCTTGACCAATAACTTATGTAAAATTATCTTTTATAACATCAATACCAATACATAATGAAGAAAGGCCAGCTTCTCCGCTGATATTTAATAAAAATGCTATCTAAGAATTGATTTCCAAAATGACATCCCAGGAGATCAGTGGCTGGGATCCCAATAATATACTTCATTTTTCTATTTTTTTATTTTATAAACTCTAGGCAACCTTAAAGCAAATCAATTCTTTTTGGAGGGAAGTAGGAGAAGAGGGCAAGGGCCAGCAATCCTTTTCCTCCAGTGATAGCCTTGTTAATTAAAAGACATTTGTTTCAATTATACACGATGACTTAAGTATAGACATGCACATACTATAATACATTTATGAATAACTTCTTTTGAGTCAAACTCCTTTGACACTATCCCGAGAAAAGAGCCCTATCTTTTTAACAAAATCAATATTAAATTTTTGGAGACAATTACAGATTTTACACTGCTCAGACATAACAAAGGTACATTTGCCTTTAAGAAAAGTTCTGATACTCTTGTGATATAGGAAGATAAGCAACTATGAGTCTTTAGGAAAAAACCTCTACTCACCAACATTTCTATTTGGATCCCGGTCTTTGCTGCGCCCCCTACTTCGGCTTCGACTTCGACTCAGGCCTCGGCTCTTACTCCGGCTTTTACTCCTGCCTCTTCTCCAGTCATACTTCTCACGGTACAATTCATTCCGCTCAAAGTACCTATCATAGTCTCTCCACTTGCCATCTTCTCTTTTCTTCTCACGTGTCCTATAATATACAGAGATAAAAGCCATATGTAGATATAGAAACTAAGTCTGCAAACAAATCGGTGGTATGAAATGCCCTCCTTGATGCATCAAAATTCATAATATAAATGCTTTTTTAGAAAGCTGTAAGACCACCACAAATTTCTCTAGTCCACTATATAAAAAGAAACAACATTCCCTCAAGTACACTGGGTGGGGAGAAGTAAAAAAAAAAAAAAAAAAAAAGAGGTGAACCCAAAGTATGGGGAGGGGTGGAAGAAAAAAACCAGATATTTAAAACTAAAAAAGAAAAAAGGCTCAAAACAAAGTTTCCCTAAACAAAGGCTAATTTTTTATGGTAGACTGATGATTCAAAATATAAAATGCACTAATTTTAATATAAAATGCTATGGATGATTTTAATATTAAGCACCCCTAACCAAATGGAACATTTCATGATTATTCTCTAAGGAGATTGCTCCCACCCCTGAGCTCTTGGGGAAAGCATATAATGATGCTTGTTTATAAAAGGAAGACAAAGACAAAAAAAGAGAGAATGGAAGGAAGAAAGGTAACTTTTCCTTTAATCAGTTCAGAGAGAGAGAAGGGTCAGTTCATACTTTAAAAATCTCTTTAATGCCCTTGTAATGTAACTGAAAAGTGAGTTATCAATATCCTCCTAATTAAAAATATACACAAACCTTCGTTCACTAGATTCTGAACGAGTAGTCTTCTGGGGACTAGGATATTTCTTTTTTCTGCCATCTCGTTCTTCCTCTGCTGGCTCCTGAAACACCTATATGAAAACACTCATTAGAAACAAGAACAGGCCTGCAAAATACAAAACACACCCACCTGATGACAATCTTACTGGCACAAAGAGGGCACAAATAAATAAACTGAAATACTAGTCACATCACACCCAAAAAAGTTTGGAAACAGAAATAAAAAGATGCTGAAATTACATTACCAGCAATATATTAATTTTTAAGTGTTAATTTAAGGTAGAAAAGAGCAGTATAGGAGGAAAACAAAAAATCCATTCTTTAAATTCAAACAGCAGAAATAGCAAATCTCTATTTCTAAGCATCGTATAGTAAAATGATTTGTGTTTTCCTAATTATAATTCATTTAAGGAGAACTTTAGATTTATTTCATAGGAAAGGTTACAGGAACAAAAAGTTAATGAATGCTATAAAATGGCAGCCACAATATGGCAACCTTATGGTGCTGGCAAAAACACTATATAATCATTAGATTAGATTTAAAAATCATTCTACCAATTCACAGGAAATATAGACGATATATTATTCCACTGGGATGCAATCAACAAAGTTATACTCTACCAAGTACAAAAGAAAATATCTTCCTATTTCCATTACTTGAAAAAACATACCAGGAGCCTCTTTTAATTTTAAAGATTTTATGAGACAATTAAAGGGCATAAGCCAAAAATTAAAAAAGTGATAGTAATCTCAAGGATCTTAATGAAGTATTTTATTTCGTTTTCTTTTAATGTTGAATCAATTCTATCATCCTAGCATTTAAAAATATATCAGAAATGACAACTAAATGCAGTATGTGATCCTTAGAATGATCCTGTACTGAAGAGGAAAAACCACAACCTATAATAAAAGGACATTGTTGGTCAACTGACAAAACTGGAATACAGACAGTAGATTCCAGTATTTTATTGATGTTAAATTTACTGACACTAATAATGGTACTATAGCTAGTTAAGAGAATATCTTTATTCTTATAAAATACACACTGAATATTTAGAGGTCAAGGGTCATAATGTACCTGACTTACCCCCAAATATTCAGAAGGAAATAATTCTGAGTCTATATAAAGAGAGCAAATGAGGCAAACTTTCAACAGATGAATCTAGGTAAATGGTATATGCGTGTTTGTGGTACTATTCTTATAATTTTCATGTTTAAAATTATTCCCAAATAAAAGTTCATTAAATAATTATTAATAAAAACAAAAGTTGGAAAACATTTCTGTATAATAACCAACACTTATGTGCCAGGCATTGGACTAGGATGTGTGCACACACGTAAAATCTCATTTAATCCTAAAGGGATAAGTATATACTACTATGATCATCATTTTGCTGATATGCAAATGAACAGCTAAGTAGCTTTGTTTAGAGCTACTACTTTAACTCATGCAGCTTGATTTTAAAACTTATATTCTTATCATAATACTGTTATCTATACATAAAAAGAATCACATATGAACTTTGTAAAATTTCTTTGATTCAATTCAAACCATCTATAATCACGTTTTATCTCTCAACATTGTGTAAACATTTTTCCTTTTCTTCCCTATGAATGACATTTATAATTACATTATTTAAAAGTTATGTGGTTAAAAGAGGGAATATTTTCTCTATTTATGTGAAAATGTGTAACCTAATGAATTCTCTTGAGGTTTCATTTGTATATTTCCTTCAATTAAGCCTTGATATTTAATGAAGTTTTATTTTTCTAAAAATCACTGGATAAGGGGGTGGGGGTGGGGGTGGGGGTGGAAAAAAAATCACTGGATAAGATTTCTCAGAATTCCTCAATATTACTAAAATATTTCTTGGATCTCTCAACAAGCTATCTGAAATTCTTCCAACTCTTTAAGTTCGAGGAACTAAGAAGCCCTGTAAAAGACTCTGCACCATGCCCAAACCCCACAAATTTCTATCACTTCTAAAGAGGTCAACTTCCAACTAAGAATAATACTGATAATGGGGCATAAGATGCCCCCAAAACAAAAGAAAACGGCATTACCTCTTCTTTAATTTCTTCTTTTTCTTGGACTAATGGTTTTGGCTCAGGCTTAACTGGTTCCAAAGGCGGAAGGTAGTTCTTAGTATAGAGGCTTTCAAACAGTTTATCCACAAAACCTGAAGTTTCTAAGGAAGATAAATAATGTATGTGTTATATAAACAGAAACCAAAAATCTGACAACACGTTCTATTGTCTAATCTGAGGTAAATGGGACATCTCATACACTGTTGTTGGGACTTAAAATTAGTCTAACCCTTACTGGGAGAGAATCCCACTTTCTAGGCTTTTATATCTTTTGGACACACTTGCACATGTAAAAAAATGACATATATACAAGATTATTTGAGTACATAATAATAAACGATTGGAAACAACCCAAATTTCCATGAATAAGAAACTAGTTAAATAAATTATATGGCAGACATACAACAGAATACAGAATATAAAAAGAATGAGTACTGATAATCAGATCTCAAAGATACAATAAACATTTATATGTTTATATTTGCATAAAAACTGATAAAAGGACACACAAAAAGGTTTACTGAAGGTGGGAAGAGGGCAGATGAAGAACAGGTGAGAGAGACTTTTCACAGTATACCTTTATATTGTTGGATTAAATATACTGCCTACTCAAAAATTTAATTTAAAATATTTTATATCAGTTGAAAAAATAAATGTTGGCATGAAAATTATATGAAAGTATATTTTTGTATTTTACTTAAAGGCAGCTCTACTTTGAAACTTTTTCAAACTGGGAGAACCAAATAAATGTATTAAAAACATAAATGTCAAAGTATTTGTTATTCAAATCAAATTTCTTGAATCAAATAACTTTCAGTGATCCTATCCTAAGGAAAAAAGAGCATATTAAAAGTACAACAGCCCAGCTGGTGTGGCTCTTTGGTTGAGCATCGACCTATGAACCAGGAGGCTATGGTTCAATTCCTGGTCAGAACACATGCCCGAGTTGTGGGCTTGATTCCTGGTGGGGTTGTGCAAGAGGCAGCTGATTGATGATTCTCTCTCATTGATGTTTCTCTCTCTCTCTGTGTCCCTCCCTCACTCTTCCTCTCTCTGAAATCAAGAAAAAAAATATATACATATTTTAAAAAGGTACAACACAGCACTGGCCAGTGTGGCTCAGTTGGTTGAGCATTGTTCCGTACACAGAAAGATTGCCAGTTCAATACGTGCCCAGGTTGCAGGCTCAATCCCTGGTAGGGGGTGTACAGGAGGCAACTGATCTATGTTTCTCTCTCATATAAATGTTTCTCTCTTTCATTCCCCTTCCTCTCTCTCTAAAAATCAATAAAAATATTAAAAATAAAAGTACAACACAAAACCCTGGCCAGATAGCTCAGTTGGTTAGAACGTTATCCTAACATGCCAAGGTTGCAGGTTTGATCCCAGGTCAGGGAACATACAAGAATGAACCAATGGAACAACATGTGAAATCTCATAGGAAAGGTGGGGGGAGGTAAGCAACCAAAGACCTGTATGCATAAGTGCAAAACCCATGGACACAGACAATAGGGTACTGAAGGCCTGGGGCGGGTTGAAGGAGGCTAATGGGGGAAAAGGGGGGTATATGTAATATTTTCAACAATGAAGAATTATTAAAAAAAAGAATGAACCAATGAATGCATAAATGTGTGGAATAACAAACTGAAGTTTCTCTTTCCCTTCCTCCCTCTCTCTCAAAATCAAGAAATTTTTTAAAAAGTACAACACAAACCGTGCTTACACTATAATTATTACACATTTTACATAATCAGCTGTTTCTAAAGGATCTAATTAATTTCCCTTCAGAAAAGCATCTTTATGCTATTAATTTGTATGGTAACTATTTTTCTTATTATAAAACTATTATCTCTTGTTAACTGTACACATAACTTTAAGAAAATAAATTAATCAGACCCTTCAAAAGCCTTATTTTTATGACCAGTGATTTTCTCTCTGGTTGCAAGTTTATGGCAATTTATTTTTTTCTTCTTTTAAAAATGTTCTTTAAAATTCTCCCTCACATGTATTGCTTTTGTAATTTTTTAAAAAGTTACTAAAAATCTTTAAAGCTTTTGTAACAAGGAATTCTTAGATACCTAACGATATATTTGCCTGTTACTTCAAATGTCTTTGCAATGTTTTACTTACTTTTTTTATGGCCCTACATTTTACATGATTTATCTTTAATTGAAACTGAATAATATAAATTAATATATTTAGAAAATACTCATCCTCCCATCTGTACTATGGAGGAATTACTGTGTTTTAGATTAAGAGGCCACAATTACTATCTTTTCTTTCTCAGTAAATATCTGAGTTAAAGGATGACTTCCCACCACCAATAGCTAGATCAACCAGTAACTGTGCATTATCTACATTCCTGTCCATCTATTCGACAATATTTATTTAATATCTTCTACGTGACAGGCACTGTAGGTTCCAAGTCTCTCCTCCACGAAGAAAAAGACAAAACAGGGTTGAGGATGACAAACATATATAAATAGGCAAATCAACATACACCATAACAGGGAATGACAAATGCCATGAAAAAAAATAATAAAGCAAGGTTAGGAAGAGTGTCCAGGGGCAAGGGGTATACTATACATTCAGGGGAAACTACTCTAACACAGCATTTTTTAAAAATATGCAACACCTGACTATTTAGCCAGGGACACTGACCTCTTTTTCCTTAGATTGTCAAATAAAAAAATGACAACAGCCAACCCAACTATAGCCGTCCGGTGTAATAGGTATCATCAAAATTATATCTATTTTTTTGGTTAAATGAGCAAAAAATTTATTTTTTGGTGTGCCACACAATTTTAGTAGTTTATGAGAGCCGTGAGATGAAAAAGGTTGATTGAAAATGGCTGCTTTAAGATGACATTTGAGAAGAGATCAAAAATCATAAGGGAAGAAACCATGTTTGAAGGAAGGATAAAGAGTTAAAAAGCCCTGAATTGGGACTATGTTTGCCATGTTGACAAAAACAGCACATTAGTCAATGTGACTAGAATAAATAGTGAGGGGACAGGTAGGAAATGAGGTCAGAAAAGCAGCAGAGGAAGACTCTAGGAATCTCTGTGGACTATGGAAAATACTTTGGTAAGAAGATGAGAAGTTAAAGGCACAAAGAGAAGAACATGCCACCTCTTCTTATATATCAAAAAGCCCCAGCCAATAGGCAAAATAAAAAAACACAACAGAAAGCTTCAGTACCTTAATAAACGCTAAGAATAAATAGCTTCGATATCCTTCAAATGTTACCCGCCCCACACCATCAACTAGGATCTGTCACAAGCAGCAAAGGACCCACTCACCTAAAAAAGCATTAGTTACCACTGTCTCAACATAGGAAAGAAACAGAGAAGGAAAAGAAAGGAAAAAAACAGTTCTGCCAAAATACATGATAAATAATTAGGCATGAATGGATATATTCAAGTATAAAAGGACCCTGATAATTTCTTTCCTTTCAAGCTTTTATGTTCAAGATTTTATCAATAAGTTTTAAACTGAAAATCTTAAATAGGTGACAAAAGGTTCATAGTAATTACCTTTTTGTAAAAAGACGTCAAGTTGATCAGCACAAAAGGCTTTCAATTCTTTCTCAGGTTTGTCTTTCTTGACCAGTGCAACAACGTAGTTGGCTAATGCTGAAGGGTCAGCATCACATCTAGTTAGATAGAGAAAATATAAAAATTTTAAACAATTTTTTCAAATGGGTATCATTAATGAAGTAACCGCTATTTTAAAAAGCTAAAAACTTTAAAGTGACTGCAGAGGACTATTATAACACACAGCATACATGTAGTGCAAGTGTTTCCTTTTCTGCTTATTTTCATAAAATAGTCTGTCTCCTACTTTCAATGTTCTAACTACACTCAGAATTTTTAACTAAATCTATATTTATTTGCTTTCTCAATGGTAATAAGAAAAAGATGGCAACTGACGCTTAGTTTCAGCTTGACTCCCAGCCTATAGAAACAGTCAAAGTCTTCAGGAGCTGTTCCATGGGACCAATGAGGATGGAGGAGGGAAAGTAACAGGACAATTTCCCCCAGTCCCTATAACCCTAGGCACCAGCATCCAAAAATGGAGATCAACTCCAGTGTTAATCATCTCAGTGAGTACCTTAAGGATCTTTTATTTTAAAAAGTGAGAACAGAAGTTTGGCACCTTAGATACTACTGGCAAACACTTTAGCTGCTATAAGCAAGAGAGAAAATATCTGGGAGTCAGAACAGAAAGGTTAAGAAAGTGGTGGGAGGGCAGCAGAGATAACCTTTACCTACTTCACTTTCCCCCCCCTAGTCAGTAGTAACCTGACTTTGACAACCTAAAGTATCTCCTATGCCAGGGCAGCACATGATCTTTGAGTTGCCAACTCCTGACATACAGCAATCTGTCAGACTTAACATTTAATCTATATTACATGAAACTAAACATTTTATGTTGCAAACATATGTATTTTTTAATATTCTATTTTCCTCATGAATGTGCACTTAAGTAACACATTATCTTGTATGGCTTCATGGGTTGCTGTAAAGGTAAAATGAAAAAATTCAGAACGTAGTGAAAATCAATATGCAAGCAAAGTGATCATATCCCTGTAAAACACTACTCCAATCAACTAATCTTGTTCTACAGTCCTTGGGCCTCCACTGTCAACCAGAAAGTTAGACTCAGCTCAAGAATATAAATCATATTTCCAACAACTTTATGAGATCAGCAAACAAAAGAAAGACTAAGTATGAGCACCCTTTACTTCCTTCTAGTCTATGTTTTTAAAGTTCATAATTCAATAAAATAGAATGTTTTCATTACCAGTATTAACATTTTGTGAGAAAGGCAGGTTTTTAAAACATCTATGCATCTTTATGCACCAAGTTCTAAGAGAGTAAATTACAATGATTGCCAATTTTACAAAATTCAGACCTAATAAAAATAAATTATGGGCAAGGATCAAAGTGTACTAGGAGAGACTGTCAAAGATGATGAGTTACATATTAATAAATATATGCAATTTAAAAGAAAGCTACAATTTTTCTTAAGTAAAAAATATAAATTGCTAAATTCTAAAAATGGATATACAGCATTTCCACCTTCAAAAAGAGTTACATGTATACCATGCCCATTTTGGCTATTCCATAAATACCTCAAGAGATATGTAGGTAGACTTAATTTCACTCCTGAGAACACGAAGATATTTGATCAGTATAATTCTAATCAACTTTCAAATGGGAGAGGGGGAATCACATTTCTATCTTTACTTAGAAAGTTCAGATCCTGGATAAGAAAAATATTCTAAGCACAAAAAGAAAAGGATTTTTAAAAATAAGTAATAAATGGCATAAAGAGGCAATGTTATTTTCTGTAGTGTTATGAGACTCTTCAGAGAGACTCATGACCTGACAGTACAATGACGGGTAAGAATATTTGGGTTCTAGTGAAAAACAGGCAAAACATTCAGATTACTGGATAAATTAGGTGGGTTAAACATACACAGATGCCTTATACATATATTTACTATTCAGACTCTGAAAAACAAATGCAGAGTTAGGCCTCTTCTGATGAAATACATTTTGATGTCACAGTGCTAAAACTCTAGATGAATAGTGATGAGAAGGTCAATGAGCAGAAAAAGACAAAACACCAAGAAAAGAGAGTGATCACAGATTCTGAATATTCAGTGTGAGTGAACTAATTGTTAATAACTGATAGAATTTTGCATCAAATATAAAAAGTATGTTTATAGCCAAAGGAATAGGACCATTTAAATTAATAGCTCCTAATATATATCCATAAAGTGCCTTAGGAGAAAAATTGCCAGTCTGAAATAACAACTGACACCAATTGAATGGTGAAACACATTGGAGAATTTTATGTTGTACTTTTCTGTACTTTTACGTTTGTTCTTATTCTTTCACCACCCCTTACCATATACATTTTAAAAACTGACAATATTGTAGTAACTATGGTAGTAGCTTGCTAATACTAGCCCAACAAGACATCCAAATGTGTGTCATAAAAATCCACATATGTCTAAGATCCTTGATAGATTACAAAACAAATGCAGGGCCACCTCTTATTTCTCTTACCCAATAAGTAATACCTAGGAAAAGTAAACCATTCAGCTATTTATTTGTAACCAAAGCTTATGAAAATTCATTTCTGCTTACATATAGGAACAAGCATATTTTGGAATAAAACAGATTTGAAAATTTTGGGTCCATGCCTATGATATACACATTTCTAGACCAAAAGGGGCTTCTATTATAACAAAGAGATTTAAAAAGGTAATAATAGCCCTATCCAGTTTGGCTCAGTGGATAGAGCGTCAGCCTGCGGACTGAAGGGTCCCGGGTTCGATTCCGGTCAAGGGCATGTACCTTGGTTGCGGGCACATCCCCAGTGGGGGGTGTGCAGGAGGCAGCTGATCGATGTTTCTCTCTCATCAATGTTTCTAACTCTCTATCCCTCTCCCTTCATCTCTGTAAAAATCAAAAAAATATATATATTTTTTTAAAAAAGGTAATAATACTATCTAAATTTACTATTCTCCTAGAGTCTTTAAAAGGCCTTAACAGCATAATCAATTATTCATTTTACCAATAATTAAATTTGAGACAAATTAAGTGATCCACTGAAGATCAGGTAGACAGAACACCCGTAGAACTAAACTCAGCTGCAATTCCACACAAGTAAAATCTTTTTCACAGCACATACACTTTTCCTTTTTATATATTTTATTGATTTCAAAGAGGAAGGGAGAGAGAGACAGAAACATCAATGATGAGAGAGAATCATTGATCGGCTGCCTCCTGCAAGCCCCACATTGGGGATCAAGCCCACAACCTGGACATGTGCCCTTGACCGGAATCGAACCTGGACTCTTCAGTCTGAAGGCCGACACTCTACCCACTGAGCCAAACTGGCTAGGGCTACTTTTCTAATGTGTATCTACATGCCAAATTAATGTATCCCAATTCTCAACCAATAGTTCCTTTCAATTAAAAAACAACACAACAAAAGTTCCTAAAGTTTAATGGAAGTTACAGATATAAGGACTTTAGCCCTGGCCAGCATGCCTCAATGGTTAGTGTTGGCCTGAGGACCGAAGGGTTGCGGGTTGGATTCCAGGTCAAGGGTATGGGCACGTACCTAGGTTGCAGGTTTGGTCTCCAGCACGGGGTTGGGGTGCCCGCAGGAAGCAACCAATTGATGTGTCTCTCACATTGATATTTCTCTCTCTCTCTCTCCCCTCCCTCCTCCCTTCCACTCTCTTAAAAAAAAATCAATGGTAAAAAAATATATGTATAAGGATCTTAAAATTCACATCTTGTATAATAATGATCTAAAAACATGTGTCAGTAATCAATCTTTAAGTCATTTAAAAAATAAAAAGCAATTAGGATTTTTATCAGGGGAAGTTAACAGAAATATCACCCTAAAAATATCTTACTTGTACAAACCTCAAATTTGTCTTTCTCGTCCTTAATGAAATTTCCATTGCAGGTATGCACATCTGCTGAGCTGATACATCAGCTTTACAGATTTCAAACATATATACCCAATCCCAAAACCTAAGAGTAAAGATCCTTCCTTATATTAGGTCCCAAGCTAAGAAACACTGCTAACAAACCACTATAGTCTATTTGTTTCAGGGAAAAGCCAAGGTTAATTAAACCTTTTTCACTTTCAGAAAAAAAATCTACATGTTTCTGAATATGGACTCAATTTTAAGTTTTAACTTTGTGTGGTTTCTGTTTCAGAGGTGAGATAATTAATGAATATATTTTTGGGCTAAGGGGGAAAAAGACCTCCTGATCCTAATGTGTATCTACAACCATTAAAAATGTTCACATTCTGTAACTTGCATAGTAGTTGTACTTATGGGAAATTAGTCTCAGGATCAAGCCAAATATAGGAAATGCTGTCAGTACATAAGACAAACTAAAACTATATACATTTATTGTATAAAAACAGCATTATTTTTAACAGAAAAGGTAAAGTCAAGGTAACCATTCTTATTGTTGAATGTTTATGAAACACCAGAGGCCCAATGCATGAAATTCATGCAAGGGGCTCGACCCTCACAGTCCTGGCTTCATTCAGAAGGTCATCCAGAAGGATGTCCAGAAAGTCATTTGGCTGTCTGGTGTAATTAGCTTATTACGCTTTTATTATTATAGACTAGTGGCCCAGTGCACAAAATTTGT
Source organism: Corynorhinus townsendii (assembly GCA_026230045.1). Taxonomy (NCBI): domain Eukaryota; kingdom Metazoa; phylum Chordata; class Mammalia; order Chiroptera; family Vespertilionidae; genus Corynorhinus; species Corynorhinus townsendii. Next base: position 147,645,288 of record JAPDVU010000006.1, on the reverse strand, counting down.
GCACATTAAAAGGGAATTAATTAGAGGAAATATTTTAATATTGCTATTTGCCCTTTCTCTATAATAGCAGTGTCAGAGATGAAAGAAAATTAGTAAAATGTGTATGAAAATCTCCCTCCTGTCAGAGTCTGGGACACCCCGCAGGACCCAGAGTCAAGTACCTGCCCACCTGTGGGCATGCACGCTTCAAAATCGCATGAGACTCAGACCCGGCTAGCCCCACCCCCATTGGGCAAGACCCAGACCCACCGGCCCCAACCCTGTCAGGCCCTGCTGGGTGGGGGGCGCAGCCTCAGGTCCCCCGTCAAGCCCTGCTGGGCAGGGGGGTGCAGCCTCAGGTCCGCCGCCCCGGCCAGGCGCCACGCAGCCTCAGGTCCCTGCTGATCGGTTGTTACGTGTCACTGCATGACGATCATTTGCATATTATCCTTTTAATATTATTAGGCATCCAAAGTGATGGTTATAAAAAGCAATACACAAATATAAAAAATACTTTGATGTAAAGTCAATTGGAGAAATCAAGATAAAAAACAGTGTATTTGAATCTGATTACAGCTACAAGAAAGTTCATACACTGAAGAGAAACTGGAAATAAATACACCCCAAATTTTTATTCTTTTCTCTCCTTTCTATATTTGCTGTAATATAATAATGTTCTTATTACTTTACCAAAAAAGTAAAAAAAAAGAAGTCTGCCCCTGAGATCTGTGTTCAGATTATTTCTTTGATAAGACAGTGGTGGATGCCCAGCCAGTGTGCCTCAGTGGTTGAGCTTCAACCCTGGAACCAAGAGGTCACTGGTTCAATTCAGTAAGGGCACATGCCCGGATTGCAGCTAGATCCCCAGTGCAGGGCATGCAGGAGGCAGCTGATCAGTGATTCTCTCTCACTGATGCTTTATCTCTCTCTCTCTCTCTCCCTTCCTCTCTGAAATCAATAAAAATGTATTTAAGATAGCCAAAACCAGTTTGACTCAGTGGATAGAGCATTGGCCTGCGGACTGAAGGGTCCCGGGTTCGATTCCGGTCAAGGGCATGTACCTTGGTTGCGGGCACATCCCCAGTGGGGGGTGTACAGGAGGCAGCTGATTGATGTTTCTCTCTCATAGATTTTTCTAGCTCTTTATCCCTCTTCCTTCCTCTCTGTAAAAAAAAAAAAAAAAAAATCAATAAAAAATATATATTTTTTTAAAAAAATATATTTAAGACAGTAGTGGAAAAATAAGTAAAATCTGAGCTTATTTTATCAAACAGTGTACTTAACTATTAAGTTCTAAAAAAATGTTAACACATATTAAAGATAACACAAATATTGATATTTCTTTTCAAATAGAAGCTTTCCTCTTTCCCTTAATTAAGGGTTTTCATGAGTGAACACAATATAAAATAAAATACCCATAGATTGTTTTGGGAAAAATATATATACTTACATCTATCAGCTGCAAACATCATTTTGATATTTGGACTATGGCTTCTAGAGCAGTGGTCACCAACTAAGTATACCCAGAAAATAGGACAATTTTTTAAAAAATCTTACTTTTCTAATTGTCCACCAACCTAAATCTACATATGAGCACATGCATCCATTTAAACATTTACTGAATATTTACTAAGTGCCAAGCATCTTGCTAGGTAATGGAATTACTTTGAGCAAGACTTTGCCCTGCAGTCAGTGGCCAAGAGATGGGTATGAAAACAAATAATTACAGTACAAAATAACAAATGATTAAAAAGAGAGATTAATAATGAAGTAACAACACTGTGAATGAGAGAAAACAGTGGTAGAAAATAGGGATATAAAAGCAACTTCTGGCTTCTAGCCTATAGCAATTGGGCCAGGAAGAATGAAGTCAGACATATGTAGGAGTCAGACCAAAAGACATAAGAACAAGTATGTTCGTAACTTAGTATAATAAAACTCGCCAAGAAGTCTTCTGGTCAAAATATGTCCTTTTCTATGAAACAGTGAATGGTCTCCTTAAACAAGTCCCACAGCACTTTAAAGGCAAACTAATTCTTTGAAGCCACTAAGTACATGTTAGAAAATTGTCAGTACTTCTCAACTTTAACAACATATCTCCAAAATACTCATTTCACCCTAGTAGCTTATTTATCAGGGATGTCAGGTCTAACAGCTTCAAGGTGATCATTTTTCCTACCATTTGAGCAACTTCAGAGATTACTAGTCAAGAGTTTAACTTGATAGCAGCATGTAAACTCATAGAGTTAAACCAAAGTATACTCCCTCCGTGATCACTGAACCAATAAATAAGAACCAAAAAAATAATCTCAGTCTCTGAATCTTATTGCTGCCTTTTCTATCAGAGATGGCAATATATTCAATCTCCTAGTACATGCACAAAGTACATATGGCCTGTACTCACAGAAACTGCACATCAAGACTATGGCTTTCACTAGCAATTCCTGTTCCTGCCTATTCAGCCTGCAATGAGACTCTAGCTCTGTCATGCAATAGACTGCTTATTATTTTGTAATTGGCAGTCAGTGATGCTTAACATTAGTAAAATATATTTTTGCAGAAAGAGTTTAGCATATTTTCATATTTCAAAACCATGAAATTTCATTTATATTTAATGATTCAGAGGTACACAAAGCACTAAGTCTGCATAATTAATATTCAAACCATGTTTGTGAGGTAGGTAAAAGGCTAATAAAATTAACTCTGTTTAACAGAAAAAGGTCTGACAATTTCTCCGAAGTCCCACAGTGAATTGGAGACATAAAACTAGAAATTAAATGGCCTCCTTCACATAATGATGCTCTACTAGGATGGATGGATGGATGGATGGATAGGTGTAACTCTCCAAAAAGTATTACAAACCTTTTTTAAAAAGACCAATTTTTACAATAAGCCAAACAAGCAGTAGTGAACTGCATATGTTTTTATATATTTAATGTATAATATATAAGTAACTTAAAACATTCCCCATTAAAGACATTTTTGGTAGGAATGTGTGTTATTGAAAAATGCTTACTTGAACTTTTCCTAAACTTGTAGAAATTTCCTCAGTGACTCAATTATCCCTAACATTCACTTAGGACCTTACTTTTTAAGGGGTTCCCATACTTAAAATGAAGTTATTTCTGATAGAAAGAAACCAAGGCATCTTCTAATTGTGCATAATCCCTACACAGCCTCTATGACTAGGATATCGAGCATATTTTTAAAGTGAAGAAAGATGAGGCCCCCAAACAAGATCTGTGAATTCAGTCTGTTCATGCAGCAGTAGTAAAAGAGATAGAAACTTCTTGACTAATATGGTTTTTCTCCCCTTTACTGATGCCAACCAAAATGGTACTGGGTTTTTCCCAGCCAGTTAAGAAGCCATTTCTTCCAGGCTCCCTCCTTCTGTCTTTTCTCTAATACAAACAATAGATATGCCCCACATCTCTATTTGGAAGGCAATAGAGATGGCATGGAAGGTAACAGATGAGCTCTTAACAACACATGATATTACTAACTTGTCTATAAGGAATAATCACATGTAAAGTGGATTGGTTTAGAAATACCCCATTACGCCGAAACCGGTTTGGCTCAGTGGATAGAGCGTCAGCCTGCAGACTGAAAGGTCCCAGGTTCGATTCCGGTCAAGGGCATGTACCTGGGTTGCGGACACATCCCCAGTAGGGGGCATGCAGGAGGCAGCTGATTGATGTTTCTCTCTCATCGATGTTTCTAACTCTCTATCTCTCTCCCTTCCCCTCTGTAAAAAATCAATAAAATATATATTAAAAAAAAAATACCCCATTACATGCCTTTGTTTTATCAGTGATAAGCTGTAATATGCTTAAAAACCCCTAAAGATTCAAAAACTTTGATAAATTTAGTTAATTGAAAATTAACTTAAACAAGAAAGTACAGTGGGAAATCATGTACCACGGTACCATTCCAACATACCCACTGCAACTACATTTATCTGAAAACTTAACAACTGCTCTGAAATGCTATGTTGTAGCAACATGCCAATCAGCCCATGAAAATTTTCTTAAATCTGGAATATGCAAAAAGTAAATTTACAAATACATCCCTCTTTAGCATATCATTTATTACACTTTAGGATGTCTAAACAAACAAAAAATAATCTCCCATAACAACATACTAAGAATGAAAATACTGTGATATCTGCATTTATTTCTTCATAGAACTTCCATCCAAAACCATCTATGTGAATTAAAAATAAGTATTTTTATTTTCTAATTCTATGAATGCCTCTATATTGGTAAGTCCAAGTTGTACTAATTCTAGATCTTTTTTAATCCTAAAAAAGTAACAAAAATTAAAGCGAATAGATAGAAACATGATGTGTGCTTTAAATTGAACATAAACTGAAAACAAATGGGGAAACTAAACTCAAATATTCATTTTGAAAGGTAATTTTTACCCATTTACTAAGTATCCACAAATTTACCAATATAAACAGCCAAAAAAGCCTAGTGTAAAGACACTTATGAAATTTAACTTCCTACTCAAACTAAATTTTGACATTAAGGGAAAAAAAACACCACACACACACAAAAAACACTATCCAGAGTGAAACATTTTAGGGAGCTTTAAAAAACAACACACAACTAACTATAATATTAAAACTTGTCATCTTCTACCCAAGACATAAAATATATTTAAAACTTTTTCAGTGGATAAAGTGTCGACCTGTGGACTGAAGGGTCCCGGGTTCGATTCTGGTCAAGTGCACATGCCTGGGTTGTGGGCTGGGTCCCTAGTGTGGGGTGTGCAGAAGGCGGCCGATCAATGATTCTCTTTCATCACTCATGTTTCTATCTCTCTCTCTCCCTTTCCCTTCCTCTCTAAAATCAATAAAAATATGTAAAAAAAATTTTTAAATACATTTAACACTTTTAAAATGATCTCTACCAATAAACAAAAACAGAGCTTGTATGAAAAATTGTTACATACACACAAAAAAAGGCAACATAAACAGCAGGAGATAAGTTTTTGGTTTCTTAAATAGCATAAAGGTAAAAAAAATTTTAAACACTGACATTTTTCTTTTTTTTCAGCCTTTTCCAAATATGGTCAATTTTACTAAGTCAATTTCATTATTTCTCACCTTTATCACACTCCATCTCCATTTCTGTGCTCCAAAACTTTTTACTGTGGAAAAAGTATGATGCATATCCAGGAGGCCCACATTCTTTAACAAAACTTCAAGTACATCAATAAGTCATTTTCACTTTTACTAGACCTCACTGCCCTGGCCGGTTTGGCTCAGTGGATGGAGCATGGGCCCCGGGGAATCTAAGGGTACGAGTTTCGATTCCCAGTTAAGGGCAGGTACCTCAGTTGCAGGCTCGATCCCCAGCCCTAGTTGGAGCATGTGTGGGAGGCAACCAATAGATGTCTCTCTCACATCAATTGTTTCCCTCTGTGTCTCTCCCCCTCCCTTCCACTCTCTCTAAAAATCAATGGAAAATATCCTTGGATGAGGATTAACAAAACAACAACAACAAAACTTGACATCACTAATGTAAAACTCAGAGCCCTTGGTGTACATTTATTCACACCTGTGCTCTACTCACATCCTCATCTTCAGAAAGCAAATACCACTTCAGACACCAAAATTCCCCTAAGCCTGCCTCCCTTATACATCCTGCCTTCATAAGGCTGACACATTGGACTACAGATGACTCTTCCTAAGTGTTCCAATCTCACCTCAAGAAACCAAAGTAGCAGAACAACAGAGGTTAGTTAACAATATTTCTCAGGAGGGCCAAAAAATGAACCGGGAAGTAGCTTTCTCAACAGCCCCAGCTTTACCCTATCCCCACACTTCCCAAACTATACCCCTCACTTCCACCTCTGAAAAACTCAATTTTTCCACTTAAATGGTCTGATTCAATGAAGCAAAGCCTGCCCATTGCTTCCTCTACCCCCTTTCATTCAGCCAGAAAGTCCTCACCTCCAATAGGAAGATAAGCAGCAGAAATGAAGAGGGGGCGGAAACGATCCTTTCCCTTTCCTCTGCCCATGCCTTCCTTCCCAGGAGGGTGAAAGATAGCATCTCTTCAATCCTCCCCTTCAGCCTTCCCTAGGAGACCAGCTAGTAAACCTCTGTGTCCCAAATATACACACTCCTACCCCTTTAAAATGGTTATAAAACAAACAAAAACTTGATATCTCTGCTCTCCCCTTTCATGGGTCCCAAATACTACCCAAAATATTTGTCTTAAAACAAGCCCCTCATTCTTTTCAGCACCTCAACAATAATCCTACACCTCAGTATCTTCAGTTGCCCTCTCCGTCTTTCAGCAATATTTACAAAACTCCTATTCTTCCTACTACCCCTTTCATGCCTCCAGTACCGTATCTAAAAACCGCGAGATACTGCAGGTACACCCCTTTCAGCCCCTCCTCCAATGTTAGGTAGCAGGGTAGCCCTTACAGCCCCCAATCAAACGTATAAACCTCAATTTTCCCCAAGCTCCCATGATATCTAAAAATCACCAGTTCTCCTAGTACTATCAACTCATCAATAATATTTGAAATCTCTTAAAACCTTTATCATATTTATCAGTTCCCCAATAATTCCCAAAATACTCCAATGCCTACATTTCCCTTTCAACTACCCCATGTTTTTCAAGTACTTTCATATTCCTAAACTCTTAAAGAGACTATCACTAATCTCTATAAATCCCTCAACATCCCTCCCCTCCCTTTCTGCCCTGTTTTGAAAAGGTCCTCCTCGATACTCGCTGCTTCCAATCTTTTAGTTCCGGAACAATATTGTTTGTAAAGCCCTGGATACGCTGCTATTTCCTTCAAGATGCCAATATTCACATTTAAAAATCCCTCGATAGCCCTGCTATCCCTCGCAGTTCTCAAACAGCAATATTTTCAATTCCCTCACTGTTCCTGCTACCCCTGTAGCACCCCAAGACTTAGACTTAACAAGCCCTCGCCCCACTTCCCGACAGGCCCCACAGCCACACGGTCTCTGTGCCCCTTGCTCTCCCTCCTCTCCCCTCCCCCCCACAATGGTGATAGTACTACAGAGAAGACGCCGGGACCTCCCGACAGCGGCCCCTCCGCGGCGCCCTCCCTCACGCCGCCTCCCTTCCCCCCACGTCCCGCGGGCCCCCAACGCCCACGTTCGCCGGCCCCGGCCCAGCCAGCCTCACTCACATCGGCTCCAGTAACTTGGCCAGCCAGGACTTGAGGGCATCCACATCCTCTATGAGCATGGTGCAGGGAAGGCGGGCTCGGCCGCCGCTCTCGTTTGGGCCTGCCGCGGTCTCCCCTCGTCGCCCCCTCACGCCTTCTTCACAGCCCCCGGTGCCCCAGCCCACCGGGCATCTTAAGAGACTTCAACCTACACCCCCGGCCGGGGCCTAACAGGAACTAACCCAAGAGCCCTCACTCAACCTACCTCAACGGCTCAAGAGGGCGGGATTAGCGCCGAGTGGCGGGAGCAAGAGCCAATAAAAGAGAGAGGGCCGTGCACGCAAAGCCAATGAGAAGGCTCGCTTGCCCCGCCGGCCAGTCGTACCCAGTTAAGGAGGGATATAGCAAGGTAGGTGGAGAGCTTACGTGAACTCCTGGTGCAAGATGGTATCTTGGAGAAGGTGCTGTGCCTCTTAAAGGGGCCGTGGCGCCTTTTTTGACCACGCCGCCGCCCGCTCCGGAATACCGGTGTCTGCTGCTGGAAGTGCCTGGGGGAACCCGGCGAGCCCCTCAGCCTGGTTCCTTCCTCTTCTTTTTCCTGGAAACACACACTAGTGTCCCGAAATGACTCAGCTGTAGTAAATCTGCAACACAGCATGCAACACGTTCACATTGTAAGGAATGCAAAATTTTACCTTTTTCCATTACACTCATTTTGCTCGGCATACATGCTTGCATTTTTTGCCGCTCTGCTTAAATTACGAAGAATATCCTGACATCCATGCCTTGGATTCCAATAATCGTCATTTTAAAAACGTGGCGCACGGATGTGAAAGGCTGAGGCCATTTCAATTTACCAGTGTTTTTTGTTTTTTGGTTTTTTTAATATATAAATGCTTTATTTAGGCAGAAAAACTATTCCTTTTTTTTTTTTTAATTCTCTTTTCATTGCATGCCTAAAATTCAGTGGGGATTTTTTTGCAGGGAGAATTTTGGTCAGTAAACAAGATTTTTAATTTTTTTTAAAAAATCTGTGTTACCAAAGTAGGCAACTTAGTTTGCAGTAGCTGAGAAATTCCTTATGGAATTTTGAAATTGGCTTGGCACTGGTGTTAAAATGTTTATTCAACAACAAATACGGAGCACCTGCTATATGCCTGCACTGTGTAAGACACTAGAATTCTAATTGTGAACAAAACAGAGTCCCTCTTCTTAAGAAGCTGGGCAGTTTATGGGATTATGCGTTATATTAATGACATTTTGAAAAATACCTGATGAGCACACACCTCATATCAAAGAGATGGGTCAACCCAAAATAAGTAGGTAAACTATGCATTGAGCAGCTGTAGGCAAATTTTTTCTATAAAGGGCTAGATAGTAAATATTTTTGGTTTTGTGGGCCTTAGGTCTCTGGCAAAACTACTCAAGTCTGCCTTCTTGGCATGAAACAGGTCATAGGTAAGATGTAAACAAAGGATTGTGGCTATGTACCAATAAAACTTATATGAAAATTTCAATTTTAGATAATTTTCATGTGTCACAACATATTATTCTCTTGACTTTTTGTACTTCAACCATTTAAAAGTGTAAAAGCCATGTTCACTTCACAGGTGTACGGAAACAGGTGCCAACAGGGTTTGGCTTGCTGGCTTCACTTTGTTCACCTCCTTACATAAAGTAATAAAAAACAAAATTCACCTAGAAATCATCTAATAAACCACCTTCACTGACATCTCTCTCCAACTCTGCAAATGAGGGAAAAACACCAGGAGGCTCAGTGGTTCACCCAGAATCACACATGTCTGCAGGTGGAGCAGAGTAGCATCCAGATCTTCTGACAAGCCCAGAGCTCTCTCACATCCAACTCTGGCCTCTTCTTCCCTCTCTCCTCCTCCCCTTCTTCCTTTATGCTCACCTACATTCCCCCCCTTACCTATTTCCCCATAAGGAGATAAAGTGTTATGCCAAAGTGACACAAATTTAAAAGGGAGAAATGTACAAGTGATTTGATTAGGCCTAAGGCTAGATAGAAATTGATAGTATGATAGAAATGGAACAGGAATTGCCTTTATCACAATAAATCACTCCTCTGCAAGAATTTCAAAGTACTTTTCGAATGTATTTATAGAACAAATTTTGTAGGGCCTTATTTTAGAGGCGAGGTTGCTGAGACACTGGCTTCTATCACCCAGGGCATCATTTAACCAAGAACAGAGAGTAGAACAGATATGACTACATAATATTTGTGTTTGGGGACCCGAATAACCTTTTTTTCTTTTCCTTATTTTTCAAATTGTGATGTTATTACATTACTTTTTCTAGACTGACTACATTATATACATATTAGGGCTACTGCTTTGAATGTAGACATTGAATCACAACTACATCTTTAAAAAGTAGCATTTGCAGAGGAGTTGCTTTTTCAGAAGTGAAAGGGGGACACAATATAGTCAATCCCACTCCCATGCCTGGCTCATTTCATTTGCTAAAAGGCTGTTCAAATTGGGTCAGTAGCCATGGCCCAGAATTTCCCATATACTTTATTCAGTAGCATTCATCCTATGCACAGAACTGACTCATTTGCAACCCATGAATGAAAATGAATGAGGCATTAATTTCAGCCTCAAATATATATATATATGTGTATATATATATATATATACATATATATATATATATTAATTCAATACACTGATATTGAGTGATGGTTACCATGTACCTGATTCTGTGCTCCTGGCTGGGGCAGAGACAAAAGTTTGAACAGTTATATCCATTCACTGTCTCTTGAGAGCTCAGATTCTGGTGATTTAATAGGCACCAGAAATAATAATCATAGCCAAAATTGTTGAGTACATGCCCTATGCTAATATTTTAGTGTATTATTGCCTCTCATCCTCACAGTACCTCTGGGTAGTAAACAATATTTACAGACAAGAAAATTGCATCCCAGAAAGATCATGAAGCTGATGAGTGGAAAGGCCCAGCTTTGACCATGTGTGTTTGACTCCAAAGCCCATACCTATAACCTTCAATTAACTATCTATCAAACAATGAAATATGAAATGTGTGGTTCATTCAAGTCATTCAACAAATATGTATTGAGCCCCTTACCATCTATTAGGCACTGTTTTTGAATATAGAGAGTAAGACTGATTTTAAACAAGTATCCTTTCCTTAATTAAATGTATAAAATGGATATTTAATGATTTTTTTTTCTCAGTTTTATCTTCTCAGGAGGGGAGAGAAAGAAATCTCATTTATTTAGGAAAAGAGAGATTCTTAATATGGGGCACTGAAAAGAGAGAGTGACCACAAGAAGAACAGACATCTAAACCAGCTTTATTCAGGAAGTTCCCTTTCTTGGCTTGAGAATAACTGGGCCTCAATCAGAAAAAACTGTCAACAATGAGATTTCACACTAGTGTTGACAGGGTTAGATAGGCCTTCCAGAATTAGAGTAGGTCATGCCCACAAATTGTTTTGTTTTGTTTGTCATTATTTTCTACCCTGTGGCCAGAGCTGTCCCCAATGTACAATAAAAAGAGGTTGCTAGTCATTTTGCAATTTTCTCTGTGAAATTTACAATCACAGTGAGCTTCCTTTACATGCAATTAAACTAAGCTTCAGTAGAATTACAAACTAAGAAGCTCATACTTACAAACAGGCCCTCTTTTGCCTGTATACTTATAGATGATTTTTTTTTTTTTTTTAGTTATAGTCAGGTCTTTATTTAAGAATCTCATCTGCCAACTTAGCATTTTCCACCAACACGGGGAGCAGAAACCTTCACAGGCTTCACAATCTTTTGCTTAGGTGCTGCCTTTGTGGGAGCCTTAGCAGCAGCCATTGCTGTCTTTTTAGATGCTTGCTTAGCCTTTTTTGCTTCCTTGGCAGCCCTGATAGCTTGTTCTCGCTGAGCTTTCCTAACTTCAGGCTTCTGGTTCCTCTTGGCCATTATATCAGCAAGAGATGCACCAGTGATGGCCCTCTGGAATTTGACTGCACGGCGGGTTCTTTTCTTTTGAATTTCTTCCGACTGTCCCTTTTTGTGCTTTCTTCTGTAGAGGACAGTCCAGTTTATCTGCCGAGGATTCCTCTTGGAAAGGAATGCCGACTCGCATTTTGCATTAAGAAACTGGAAAACCTTCCCGTCAGTCCTGGCATAGTGCCTCCTGTGTCCGGGGTAGATCTTGTACCCACTGAAACTGCACAGCTCGACCTTCATGGCTGCGGCCGCCGGAGAGCAGGAAAGATGGTGAAGAGCTAGATGATCATTTAATTAAATAATACAACGATCAAATATCAGTCTCTCCTGAGTCTGGGTCACCTGGAGCAGTCCAACTGGCTCAGAGAAAAGTTACCTCAATAAAAGTCACTTGAATCGTTGTTATACAAAGACAAGGTGAGTTGGCCTACAAACGAGTCAATCAGATAGTCTCTCTTTGTTATGGAAATGTAGATTTGTTTTCCTAAGAGAACTATATTATAAGTTTTTTCTTAATTACTTCACACTATGTAACTATAAAAATAACTAATATTTTAAAAACTGACAACACTGAATGCCAGTAAAAATGTAAACAGGATCATGCATACTTGGTTGGTGTAATGTAAAATAGTGTATAGTTGCTCTGAAAAACAATTTGTTTTTGATATTTTCTCTAAACACTAAACCTACAACTACCATATGACCCAACAATTACTCTCCTGGGCATTTATCCCAGAGAAATGAAAACATGTTCACACACAAAAATCTGTACTTGATTGTTTATAGCAGCTTTATTTATAATAGCCAAAAATTGGAATCAGCTCAGATAACCTTAAACAGGTGAGTGGTTAGCCGAAACCGGTTTGGCTCAGTGGATAGAGCGTCAGCCTGCGGACTGAAAGGTCCCAGGTTCAATTCCGGTCAAGGGCATGTACCTGGGTTGCGGGCACATCCCCAGTAGGGGGCGTGCAGGAGGCAGCTGATGGGTGTTTCTCTCTCACCGATATTTCTAACTCTATCTCTCTCCCTTCCTCTCTGTAAAAAATCAATAAAATATATTTAAAAAAAAGACAGGTGAGTGGTTAAACAAACTGTGATACATATGTAGCATAGCATGCTACTCAGCAATAAAAAGGAAGGAACTATTGATACATGCAACAATTTAGATGAATTAGGCTGAGTGAGGAGAAAAGCCAATTCCCAAAGGTTACATATTGTATACGTGTATATATTCATTTATGTAACATTTTGAAAATGATATTTTAGGAGCAGAGGAGGGAGATGGGGAGTGCGGAGAGAAAGTGGGTGTCGTTATTAAAGGGCAACATGAGGGATCCTTGTGCTGTTGGAACTGTTCTGTATCTTGGCTGTGGTGGTGGATACAGGAACAAAAGCAGTGATAACATTGTATAAATTAAATGTATATTTATATAGAGAGACATATATGCACACACAAACAAGCACAAATGAATATAAGTAAAACTTGTATCCAGGTCAGTATTCTGACTATGATATTATACTATAGTTTTGCAAAAGTTAACAATTAGGGAAGTTGAGAAAAGTGTGCAAGAGTTCTCTCTGCATTATTTCTTACAACTGCATATGACTACAAGTATGTCAATTTTTTTTTTTAAAGTTGCTTCACACAGTTGAGAGTAGTGTCAACAGGAAGAAAAGGTTCAAAGTGGCATCTCTGGGTGTGCACATACCAGAAAACAGTCCTTGCCCCATTCACCGAGGGCTTCATGGGTTCCTGCCGGACCTGTGTGGGGACCCAGATCTGACATCCTTGCAGATTAGAAAAGCATCCAGGAGAAATGTGCAGAGCTCTACTGCAGTAGACATTTTTTTAAATTATTATTTGCAGCAGGAAACAGCAACAGTAGTGGACTGAGCAGCCTTCAGTTCTCTCTGGTTATCCCTCTGATATTAGGGGGGAAAACTGCCCTCTCTTCTTTGGATTGAATAGCCCCTTGGAATTCAGACACATCGTATAATAAGAACTCATACTCCTGGTGTGCCAGGCCCTCTGCCAAGCAACTTCGCATGGGTTAGCCTCTTTCAGTGCGTGTGTTCAGCCTTTCTTCCTTTCAAGAAATACTGATTGAAGACCTATCACAGGCAAAGCACTGTTATAGGCCCTGGGGATACAGCAGTGAAGAAAATAGGCATTCTCTTGGAGATTGATTTTAACAGGAGGAGAATGATGACAAGTAAATAACTATAATTTATCAGGTGGAATACTTCTATAAAGAAAAATAAGGCAAAGTGAGAAGATAGACCGTGGTGGGGAAGCTAAAAGGACTCTGAGCAGGTGTCTGGAGACAGGAAAGGTGTAAGTGGAAATCTGGGAGAAAGCTTTCCAGGGAAATGCAAAGATCCTGAGGCAGGAACTCGATTGGCATGTTTCAGGAAAGGGGGGGAAGCAAAGGGGCTGGCGCAGAGTGAGCCAGGAGGAAAGTAATGGTAGAGGAGGTTAGAGAGGTAGGTAGAGTCCAGATCATGGAGGACTTTGTTGGTCATGGTAGATACTTGGGGTTTTTATTCTGTGTGAGACTGCAAGACACTGATGGTTTTAAGCAGATGACTGGAATTATCTGGTCTCCTTTTTAAATTTGTAAACAAGATCATTATGGCTGCCTTATGGTCATCAGGCTGGAGGAGACAAAAGAGGAGATAGGGAAACCAGTTAGAAGGCAATAAGCCAAGCAAAAGTTGATGGTGGTTTGGACTAGATTCACAGTGAAAGAGAAGGTGAGAAAAAGTTGGATTCTGGATATATTTTGGAGGTAGCGTCAGTTAGTTTCACTGACACATTGTCAATATGAAACACAAAGAGGAATCAAGGATGACACCAAGGTGTTCAGCAATCTGACACTAGAGTCCACACTCTCAGACACAATATGGAATAGCAGAGATAGGAAGATGCTGACTTCTGGCTAGGGGGAACCAGACCAAATAAAAAAAAAGTAGAACCATGGTTGTACCCCCAATTTGTATAGTTTAGACCTCTCTAATTTCAGAAATCATAAACATCATAAATGCACAAAATAAATTTTAAAAATATACTCACTGAAATTAGAATCTCAATAATATGTGATTGGTTGTCTTTACTTGTTTTTCTATCCCTCTGTTCCTTCCTCCCTTCCTCCCTCCCTTCCTTCCTTCCTTCCTTCCTTCCTTCCTTCCTTCCTTCCTTCCATTTCTTAAGGAGTCCTTGGACTATTCCACAAATGATGATAGGGTGATAGTAATGGTGATGACAAGCAGTGTTTTGATGACTCAGATGTCACATTTCCCATACGATCCCATGACAGGCTGGCCATGCCCTGTGGAATGCTGACAAGGTGGCTGACTGCAGCTTGTGGATCCTGAGTCTGGAGTGGTGTAGCATGAGTGAGACTTTTCTAATTCCCAAGAATGACAAATATTACCACGTTAGAAGAAAAACAGGCAAAAGGGGTTTCTCAAAATATTGGTGCCTGAGAAATGCAACTTCTCTAAATTGGTTACATTTGTCTAAATATATAACGCTCCCTAATTAACATGGCTATTTGTTCCTAGCTCATGTCAGTCTGTTCAGGCTGCTATGACAAAATACGACAGGCTGGGTGGCTTATAAACAACAGAAATTTATTTCTCACAGTTCTGGAGGCTGGAGGCCTGAGATCAGGGTGCCAGCATGGCTCAGTGAAAGCCCTGTTCTGGGTCACACACTTCTCTTTGTATCTTCACAAGGTGAAAGGGGGTGGGGAGTTTGTGGGCTCTCTTTTATAAGGCACTAATCTCATTTATAAGGGCTCCATCCTTTTGACCTAAGCACCTGCCAAAGTCCCCACCTCTTAATACTATTGCACTGGGCATTAGGATTTCAACATATGAACTTTGGGGGGTGGGGGTGACACAAACATTCAGACCCTAGTACTGATTGAACTGCCTTCCAGGGTTCTCCACTTTTCTTTCTTTCTTTTCTCTTTAGCTTAATATTTCTTGGGCACTTACATTGAACCAGGCATAGGCTAATCACATGGCTTGGTGTAGCTCATTTTCTTATAGCAAGCCTAAGCAGTAGGTATTATGGTCATCCCCATTTTACACATGAGGACCCAGCGGTATGGAGCTAGTATGGGACAGAGTCTCAATTCAGACCCAAGCCTCTTACTCCAAAGCCTGTTAGCACACACTCTTTCTCTGAGGCCCATTAACTGGCAGAGGTTGCACACACAGCAACCCAAGGTCAGCTAAGCCCATAAGTCCTGGGAGGGTTGGTTCTTCTTTCTTCTCTTATACTCACACCTTGTATCATTAAAAAAAAAAAAAAAAATCTGTTCAGCTGAAACCGGTTTGGCTCAGTGGATAGAGTGTCAGCCTGCGGACTGAAAGGTCCCAGGTTCGATTCAGGTCAAGGACATGTACCTGGGTTGCGGGCACATCCCCAGTAGGGGGCGTGAAGGAGGCAGCTGATCGATGTTTCTAACTATCTCTCTCCCTTCCTCTCTGTGAAAAATCAATAAAACATATTAAAAAAAAATCTGTTCACCATTCAGGAAACATAAAAGCAAACACTAAAGGAGGAAAAAATAATTTAAAAACTATAGTTGTCCATTAGGGTAGGAAAGTGATACCCATATTCATCGAGTGTCCCATTCTTATGAAACAGAAGTATCAAAAGAAGTGCCCACAATTTCTTCCTTAACTGTGTCATCTAAGGGTGGGGAAGTTAGGTAAATATGCACAAAAAACAAATACAAAAGTACTCAAAGACAAGCCAAAGCTAATTATAGCTTTATGGGTCTAAATTTAGAAATGCTGACTCAATTGAATTGAGTAGATTTACTGGTGGGGTAGGTTTGGGGAAAAAACATACAAGGAGGAAATGAATTCTCTTGTGGAGTTTTGAAGAATGATCGTGATGTGATCTGACAGTTGGAGAAGGAATACCACACAATTATATGGTGATACTAGTTCACTTAGGCTGGAGAAGAGATTATTATATGGGGCACAGGTAAGATTTTTTCTACTTTAATCGGACTAATGTTTATAGATCCATTTCCTAAAATAATAATAAAAATAGCTGACATTTTTAAGTGTTTACTATGTTCCAAATAGATATATGTGGTTTATACACATTTTTAATCCTCATAGCAATCCCATGAGGCACTAACTATTATTACCCTTATTCACAGAGTGGTTAATTGTTTTGCCCGAGGTCACCTAGCTAGTAAATGATGAACTTGGTCTGTCCGATTCAGAGCCTGACTCCTATTCACTATGCAACCCTTCTAATGTCATTTATCTGGAGCAGTTCCCGATTAAAAAAAAACATATTACTAAAATAAATTTCATTTTACGAATATCTCTTGAATCTGTTCACTTTTCTCCACCTTGACTGCCACTGTCATCATCTAAACCACCATCACCCCTCACCTAGACAATTGCAATAGCTTCCTGCTTCCCCTTTGGCTCCCTCCCAAGCCTTCTTCAGAGTGATCTTTTATGGTGAAACACAAATAGCACCATGTTCCTTCCATGCCTACAATGCCTCCACAGCCGCCCACCACTCCCATTGCTTCAATGTGTGCCTCTTCCACCAGGCTGTGAGCAGGGACTGTGCGTATTTTGTTCAAGTGTTGTCTCCAGCATCTTGGATAGTGCCTTGCACATAGTAGAAGGTAAATTTTTTTTTCTTGAATGAATGGAATCCAAACGACCCTTAAAAGGAGAATATGAGTCACTTATATAGGAAAATTAAAAATGATGAAATTGGAGGCATGGAAGTAGGTCTTTCATACTGTGTAACCACAGCGGTACTTATTTATATTCTTCTTTAATATCCATTTAGACTGTAAGCTCCATGGAGGCAGGGACCATGTCTCTCTTGTTCCCTATTATATCCTCGCTGTATCTCAGCTTCCTAGGAGGTGCTTACTAAGTATTTGTTGTATGAGTAGTTTCAATGACCAATGTGGATTAGAAGCTGATGAATCAAAGATGACAAAGAGTACTGGTTATGGCAGAATTGGAACAGGAAAGTATAATCATAGTTATACAAGCTATAGAGGGTGAGGATGCTTTCATTCACTTAATAAATATTTATAAGGCACCTGCTATGTGCCAGACACTGTGCTCGGCAGCCTGGGCTGTCATGGAGCTTACAGTGTAGTGATAAACAGGCAGATAAATTTCTCAAGGGAGGGCAGTAAAGTGGTGCTCCAGTTAACAAGTAGGAGGGGACATTTAACCCAGATTTTGGCTATCAGGAAGTGATGTCTAAATGGTTAGTAGCTAAAGGAAGAGGGTGCAGAAAGTGATGGAGAGTATTTGCACGTGTAAGAGCCCACAGGCAGGAGTGCCACTGGTAGGTTCTCTATAGCCTAAGGTTCCTTCTTCCTTTCATTCAACCAATTTTTATCGAGCCCGTACCATGTGCCAGGCATTGTGTTAGGCCATCATTAGATTTTTATTTCAAAACTAGCTGCTGAGCCTGGCCAGCCTGACTCAGTGCCCGTCAGGGCATATGCCCAGGCTGGATCCCCAGTGGGGAGCATGCAGGAGGCAGTTGATCAGTGGTTCTCTCTTATCATTGATGTTTCTCTTTCTCCCCCTCCCCTTCCTCTCTCTGATATCATTAAAAATATATTTTAAAAAACTAGTTGTTGAAAAATGTATATGTGAAGAAATACCATGAAGTCACTATAGTCAAGTTGCTAAATTACTAAAATAAAGGAGGTTGAGGCATGAGGAAATGATTCTATTCTTGGTTTAACTCGCCTAGGAACTTAAATTTTGAACTTTCTGGTCATGCATCAAAGCCTGGATACACGTAAGACCTCCAGATAACCCCCTGCTTACCCCTGAAAAACTAAGGAAAGAATGTTCACATAACCAGACCACCTGACATTTATTATCCAGACCACCAGTCACCTAGAGGATTACCAACCCAGAGGCTAAGAATGCAGGATTGATTCTTTTCAAGAATATATATTTTTTTACTATAGGAACACTTAGCTCTTCTTTCTTCTTCAGACAACTCTGGGTATTGCCTGGTTGTGTTTATGATTTGCAAACCCTAAGACCCTTAAATAAATCATCATTTCTAGCCAAAGCCTCCAGACTCTCTTTTTTTTTACAAAATGAAAAAAATCCACTTTTACTTATTTACCTTTCAATAAGTCTAAATCCTTACAGTGTACAGCATTACACGGGTTCTGTATCCAATGACCTTGGAAGACTGACTAGGAATTTGCCAGGAACCACTGTTTCCATGAGCACAAGCTACGTTTCTCCAGCTTACTGTGGTTTTGTTCCCTTTGCCACCAGGTGTCACTGCGTAGTTCTTTGCCTTGTGCACACCTAAGCACATCTCTCGCCTCGGTAGAATTCAGTTTCATCTCTAGCGTAAACACTTTTCAATTTTAAGAAGAGCTGTGTGCTCCCAGAGACCCTGCTTATAGCCAGAAGACTATGGCCTTCCAGACATATTTGCCTTTATAGAAGTCCTGTTCCCAGCAGGCTTCCACAGGCTGCGAGATGGCGGAAAGAGTCCTGACTCTCTGAGTTCGTTTGACAATACATACATAGCATATATCATTTTAAACTTATTTTAATAAAAATTTTATTTTTTCTAGGATAAAATATTTTTCTTTTTATTGAATTTATTGAGGTGACCTTGGGCGAAAAAATTATACAGGTTTCAGGTGCACAATTCGACAACACGTCATCTGTACACTGTACTAGTATTGTGTGTTCACCATCCCAAGTCAAGTTTCCGTCCATCACCATTTATCCCCGCTATGACCTCTTTTCATTAAAAATAATTGCCCCTCTAGTCCTTTGGGAAAACACACTTCTGGGCTGCCCCCTTCCCTAAAGTGCTTTGTAGATGCTTAATGAATGTTTACTCAATTATAAATGAATGTATATGAGAGTAACTAATCTGACCATCAGAAAGTAAAAGCCTTGAATCACCACTTAAAAAAAAATAGAAACATCCTTTCTTATTTAAAAAAAAATATTTTTATTGACTTAAGAGAGGGAGAGGGAGAGAGAGATAGAAATATCTATGATGAGAGACAATCATTGATCGGCTGTTTCCTGCACGCCCCACATTGGGGATTGAGCCCACAACCTGGGCATGTGCCCTGGCTGGTTCATAGGTCGACACTCAACCACTGAGCAACACAGGCCTGGAGGAAACATCTTTTATTAAAAAAACAATTGATTTGAGAGAGGTAAGGGAGAGAGTCAGGGAGGGAGAAACAGAGAGAGAGAGAGAGAGAGAGAGAGAGAGAGAGAGAGAGAGAAGAGAGAGAAACATTGATTCTTCCACTTACTTATGGATCCATTGGTTCCTTCTTGTGTGTGCCCTGACCGGGAATTGAACCTGCAAACTTGGTGCATCAGGGCAAAGGTCCAACCAACTGAGGTACCCTACCAGAGGGAATGGAATCACCACTTTTTAAAACAGATCTTCCTTTGATGTTGGAAATGTTCTATTTCCTCAGTATCCCATGATATGGTAAACACTAGCCACATAAACTACAGAGAGCTTGAAAAGTGGCTAGTGCGACTGAAGAACTTAATTTTACTTTAAATTATTAAATTTAAATAGCCACAAGTAGCTAGTGACTACTGCATCAGACAGCTCAACCTTGAATGGTAGCCCAGTTGAAATAGTCTGAGATTGAAACTGAGACCAGGTATGTTACCAGCCTCTCTCTTAAAAATGGAGATTGTTAATAAATGGTTATAAAATGTCTAAATTCTGGGCTGTTGAATACCACCGACAGTAATAAATATCCATGCACAGTGGCAAGCCTTAATTAGCACCTGCCACTGAAAGATGAATAAACTTTGCATCCTGGCATCTTGACAGACACCCAACCAGCTCTGCGGGGTGAAAAGGTTGAAGGCTGGGGCCTTTACCTCAGCGCGCGCTGGCGGCCATCTGCGATTCCGAACTGCATTATGGACTTTGTAGTTCAACGTGCACGTGACATCACTACCAGTGTCTCCTTTGAGTGACCTATCGAGTCAACTTCCGGTATCCCGTTGTTACCTGGGAATTGTAGTCAACAAGTGCCTGCTGTACTTGGGCTTTAGTGGGCTTGGGAACTACAATTCCCGGCAGGCTACGAGATGCACCCGGTGGTAGTTAATAGTGAGCTGGTGATTGCCTCAGCAGGCGTGAAGTGTGTGCTTCAGTGTCTTGAGAGGCTTGGGTGTCCCGGTAGGGAGGTTGAAAGGTTGTAACTACCCCTTTGAGGGTGATCGCCGAGGTCGTGGGTTTGCACTGTCGGCTGGGCAGCGCCATGGCGGTGAGTTTTTGTGGGGGGAGAGTCAGCTCTGCTGGGCCCTAGAACTGGCTGATCTGTGTGTTTTGCAAAAACCAGAGGCTCCATGTGGTAGCCGCTGTCCTGCAGGGAAAAATCCTTTATTTTAAAGAAAGGGGAGGACTTGCCCTCAAAGCTTAAGGCGTGGCTGTTGTGAGGATGTGCCTTTTCTTGTTAGCGGATGAGCCAGGAACTGATGTCTTTAACTTTACAGAGACTATTTAATGTCATGTGTATTACTCCACCTAAGTTTCTAAAACTGATTTGGAGAGAGGAGTATGTAACACTGATTCCTCCTTTCAACAAAAAATTGAGTGCATCCCGGTAAACAGACAAAAATGACTGCATTCATGTTGCTTATGTGTGTGGGCTACATGCTGTCCAGTACAATAGCCACTTGCCACACATGACTGTAATTTTTAAATTACATTAAAATTCAGTCCTTCCATTGCACTAGCCACATTTCGAATGACCAATAGCCACATGTGGCTAGTGGCTACCAAATTTCACAGTGCAAAAGTTCTATTGACGGCTGTCCTAGACAATTGTTTCATACCTTCTCCTCCCTCCTCAAACCCCCAACACTTCTTCTCCTATCCTTATATGGTGTAATACGTCAGGTGTTGGTAAGTGTTTAAAAAAACCACAAAAAACTAGAGTTGGAAGCGGGACTAGGGAGTATGGAGTGGGGTAGGGTTGCAATTTTAGAAAGTTGACCAAGAAAGGTGTTGAGAAGGTGGCATTGTGGCAAAAAGGAAGTAGGGAGCAAGCCATGCAACTACATGTGTCGAGGTAAAGATTCCCAGGCAGAGGCAACCATGAGAGTGAAAAGCAAGGAGGATTGGTATGTCTAAAAGACAGTGATCCAGCGGGAGATGATTGGTGATGATGATGATGATGATGAATGTGTGTTTGTGTAGGGGCTAGGCTTATCAGTGGGTTGATGTAGGTCATAATAAGGCCTTGAAGGTTGCTGCTTGAAGAGTGGGTTCCAGAAAGAGTATCAGGAGAGGAACTGGAGATAATGAGTATGGATAACTCTTGAGGAAGTCTATAAAGGAAAGTGGAAATAGATGAAGGTTAAAGAGGGCTTTTTTTTTTCTTCCCTTTTTTAAGACAGGAGAAATTATACAGTGCTTCTATGCTCATGAGAATTATTCTGTAGAAAGAGAAAATTGATGCATAAGAGAGATGATTGCTGGAGTGGTGCTCCTGAGTAGAATAGGGGGCATGAGATAAAGTGCATCAGTGGGTAGGTTAAATAGGACCACATTAATCTATAGTACTGTTGTAGAAGACCGAAGCGACCCAAGCGATGCTTAGAGAAATGGAGTTACACAGCTTTATCACGCCGGTGGTCTCAGAGGAGCTGCCTCCGGAGTCTGAGCAAACCAATATGGTGGAAGCCCTTCTTTTATCCCCTTTTGGTTTCTTTGTCCCCCAAATACGGATGGGGACTTCTGGACCTTTCATGGCCTTTGCAAAAAAGCCCCGTGGGTTGGGATGGGGGTCTTGAGATCATATTTAAGGGTCTGGCCTGGCACCAGGGAGGTTGTGTGTTATTCATAGTATATGGCCTCTGTAAAATGTGAGCATTAGGTAACAGGTCTTGCAAGACCAGACTGTGGAGGAAAGGGGCAGTGACTTAATTATAGGTTATCAAGAGTGTACATTAGGTTACTGCACAAATTCAGATTGCTAGCCCCCCAAATATCAGGGCTATATTGGAATTAGCCTTTTAGCCTTCTCAGAATATATGGGCACAGATGCATGTGGATTGGTAGATGCGATGAGGGAGGCTGTGGAAATTTTCTGTTCACTTCTCTTTTCTCATTGAATTAAGAACCAAGGTTATCACCTAAAAATAAAGATGGGAGAAGAAGTGTTGGGGGTTTGAGGAGGGAGGAGAAGGTATGAAACAGTTGTCTAGGACAGCCGTCAATAGAACTTTTGCACTGTGAAATTTGGTAGCCACTAGCCACATGTGGCTATTGGTCATTTGAAGTGTGGCTAGTGCAATGGAAGGACTGCATTTTAATGTAATTTAAAAATTACAGTCATGTGTGGCAAGTGGCTATTGTACTGGACAGTATATACATTTAAGTTTGAGAAGAACTGGTATAGGAGAAGGAGTAACTAACTGGATTTCAGAAAATAGTATATTGCTGGACATCACTTGAAGTTAGTGGGTCATGAATTTAAATTGAGACTAGTCCGCCCTGGCCAGGTAGCTGGGTTTGTTAGCGCATAATCACTATACGTCAAGGTTGTGGGTTGATCCCAGTCATGACACATAAGAAGCAACCAATGGACACATAAATATATGGGACAACAGATTGATGTTTCTCTCTCTCTCTTTTTCTCTCTCTGTCCCCCTCTCCCTATCTCTCTCTCCCTTCCCCCACTTCCTCTCTCTCTTTCTCCCCCCCACTTCCTCTGCCCCCTCCCTCCCCCCACTTCCTCTCTCTCTCAAGTCAATCAATAAAAAATAAATAAATAAATGGAGACTAGTCAGCATGGTTGAGTGTTTGTATCTCCTGCCATTTTCAGCCTGAGTGAAGGAACAGAGCCATGCCTAGGAGTTTTCGCGTTTTCCAGGCAAGAATGATGATGACAGGGCAAAGGAGTGATTATACAGATGTACTTAAAAGATAGAAGTGAAGACCTGGGGTGGGAGGGACCTAAGGATTAGTGAAAAAGGGTTAAGATGCATAGTTCTCAGTGGGGTTGAAGAATCATTTAAGTTGGAATTCTAGCAGTTAAGACCAATAATCTCAATAACTAACATTTTTTTAGGCGTTATGCTTGATGTTTAGCATTTTACTTGCATTATCTCATAGAATCTTCACACTAATCTATTTGAGGTAGGTATTCTTATTATCTGCAGTGTACAAATGAAGAAACCCACACTTAGAGAATTTAACCAACATAGCTAGTACATGATGAAAGTGGGTTAGAACTTGGACAGATTGACTCCTTTCTCCATCACTGTGCTTTCCCAGAAAACCCAGGCCTTCTGGTTCCTGGTCTAATGCTTTTCTTTTATTCTGGGCTGCTCAGTGCCTTGCCAACCCCACCCTACATTGGTGGTATTCCTAGCCAGTGGAATTTGCAGGTCCTTTTTTTTTTAGTTGGAGTTAATGGGAATGGCTTTTCAATTTTATAAGACCTTACTACATTTTTCCCTTCTTTTAAAGTCTTATATAAGGAAACTGGCACTATTTATGGCAGATATTATTGTTTCACTTTATTCACTTCTTGGCCTTTGAAAAATACTCTTTTTCACTGCCATGATGTTGATTAGTTTTATTGTGAGAATCCAATAAGAGATCCCTTTAAGAAAGAACAACTTATAATAATAATAGCTAAAATGTATTGATTGCTTCTTCTGTGCCAGGCATTAGTGTTTTACTTAATTTTTCATCAACACAACCCTATAAAAGTAGGTGCTGTTATTCTCATTTTACTGATGGGGAAAATAAGGCATCATATCTACTAAGAGGTAGAGGTGGGATTTGAGATCATTTGGTCCTTTTCTGATCCATTCTTAATCATTGTATTATTCCTAACTGTAAACTAATTGGGATTTTTTTTTTTTTTTTTGCAAACACTCTCCCATTAGGAAAGTTTCTTTTTTCTAAAGAAAACCTTACCAGTAGCAAATTGTGCAAGACAGTAAACATGAAATAGCATGGACAGAACATTAGTTTTTATTTTATAATTTAATTTGTAAAGAGCAAACAATATACTTTTTATTGTATAGAGCTTTGGACAGTTTTAATCTCTTTGAGTTACACAGTATATCATTCTAGGGACCTAATGTATTGTAATAATGCTAGTAGCCAGCTTAAAAAATTTATTTTTAAAAATTTTCATTTGGAAAATTTAAATAGTGACCCAAGTAGAGATCATAGTATTGTGTACCCTAACAACTTCAAAAATTGGCAGCATCTTTCACCCAAACCCCTCACCCCATCTGGATTTTAAGCTAATTTCAGGCATTGAATCATTTCATCTATACATATTTTAGTAAGTTTAAAAAATACATAATGATAAGTTCTCTTAAAACATAACCACAATGCCTTTTTCACACCTAATAAAAAAATTCATGATGTTTACTTGTCTCTGTGATACTGGTTAACATTTTTTGAGCCTTTGCCATGGGTCCAGCACTATAGTAAGTCCTTCATGTGTATTTTCTCTTTTAATTCTCATAATAATAATAATACAAGGTAGGTATAATTATTAACTTTATTTTATAAATGGAGAAATGTAGGCTTAAAAAGAGTAAGGAACTTGTCCAGGGTCTACAGCTAGTAAGTGGTGGAGCTAAGATGTGGACGGTACCAAGAGAAAGCAAAATAGGAGTCAGAAGATGACTCCAACTAGACCATTGACCAGCACGATGAGCGGAGCTTGAGATTCATTATCTTTGAAATGGTAATCGCTGGTCTGTCCACTTGTTAGGTTGTTAACATCAAATAAATCAATGTTCACAAAAGTGTTTTAAGAACTGCAGAAGACTATGAATATAGGAAAAAGTTTATTACCTAGTTTAGTGTTTCTTTACTGGGGGTGATTTTGTCTCCCAGAAAACATTTGGTCTGGAGACTCTTGGTTGCCAGTTGAGGGGGTTGGGCTACTGACATCTCATGGGAAGAAGCCAGAGATGCTCATAAACATCCTGCAGTGCACAGGACAGCCCCTGGAAACAAAGAATTTTGCCCAAAATATCAGTAGTGCCAAAGTTTAGGAACTTCGATCTAGTTAAATAACCTTTTAACTACTTAAAACAACCAATTGCCTAGTTGAATAACCAGTGAAGAAATTGAGGTCTGGATTGATCAAGTGACTTCCTCAAGTTTATACAAGTTGGTGCTGGAGCCAATATCAGATTTCATTACATTCAACCTTTGAGATTTGAGGAACAAGTTTTTCTGAGAAGCAGAAACCTCAAAGAAGAGCTTTTGTGCACCTAGCATGCTCCCTACAGTGAAAGAAATACAGTTCTAAGTAATTTGTGAGGACTATTGCTTTCATGGTTATTTTTAAGCAACAAATATTTGTCATGTAACTTCTGTGTCTATGGCATTGTATTTGGTGCTGAGTAAGTAGATCTAAAAGTTGCTGCTTGCTAGGAGCTCATAGCTTCCCTGGATGAATGTCTTAAGGATCATTGGGTTGCATGCAATGGAAGTGAGCTCAAGTTGGTTAAGGTAAAGAGGAATTGAGTAAGAACACAGTGGTATTTCCTATAACCCATAACCCTAGAGTAGAAGGTACAGCTAGGCTTCATGAGGCCCTAGATACTTTCGGCTTTGTGGGCCCCTTTCTCTGTAAAAAATACTAAAATTACATTTTACAACTATTTTGGCATAAAGACAAATATATTAATGTTATATATTAAAGTTTTTTTCTTAAACCTAAAAGTTTATTTCTTTTTTTAAAAAATATATTTTTATTGATTTCAGAGAGGAAGGGAGAGGGAAAGAGAGATAGAAACATCAATGATGAGAGAGAATCATTGATTGGCTGCCTCCTGCACGCCCCCTATGGGGATCGAGCCTGCAACCAGAGCATGTGCCCTTGACCAGAATTGAACCCAAGACCCTTCAGTCCGCAGGCAGATGCTCTATTCACTGAGCCAAACTGGCTAGGGCTATTTTTTTTCTTGATTTTAAAAGAAAATATTTTTGTGAGTCCCTAAAAGTAAGTGAGCCCTCAGCACTGTGCCTACTCTACCTGCAGGTTCAGATGGCTATTAAGAGTTAGTTATACAGATTTTTTAAAAAAAATACATTTTATTGATTTTTTACAGGGAGGAAGGGAGAAGGATAGAGAGTTAGAAACATCAATGAGAGAGAAACATCAATCAGCTGCCTCCTGCACACTCCCTACTGGGTATGTGTACATAACCAAGGTTCATGCCTTTGACCGGAATCGAACCTGGGACCCTTCAGTCCGCAGGCCGACACTCTTATCCACTCAGCCAATCCGGTTAGGGCTATACAGGCTATTTTAAAGCCCGGGTGGAAGTGACTTCTCCCCCAAACACCTTTGCCAGTACCTAGTCACATAGCTCAATCTAACTTCGAATTCATCTGGAAAGGACACTTAACCATTTAACCAGGAGGGAACACTTAACCACTTCTGCTGCACCACCCTGCA
This sequence comes from Corynorhinus townsendii, assembly GCA_026230045.1. Lineage (NCBI taxonomy): Eukaryota > Metazoa > Chordata > Mammalia > Chiroptera > Vespertilionidae > Corynorhinus > Corynorhinus townsendii. The sequence goes on along the minus strand of JAPDVU010000006.1, from coordinate 147,618,663 downwards.
TAAGACTGGGTTTTTGTTGCTGAGCAAGAAAGGGAAGGAACATATATTGCTTAGGCTACCTGCTGTCTCTGCCATAGCTCATTTAAAAAAGTTTTTAAAAATAGATTTCAGAGGGAGAGGGAGAGAGATCAATTTGTTGTTTCTCTTACTTTGTATGCGCCCCGACTGGGGATCAAACCCACAACCTTGTCATATCTGGATGATGCTCGAATCAACTGAGTGCCTGGCCAGCGCCTGCCACAGCTCATTTTTAAACGGTAGTTTTTGTGTGTTAGAATTGACGGCAGGGTCAGCATATATTGGAATAGAGAGACTGGAGGCAGGTTACTTGTTAAGAAGGTTTTGCAGTAAGAAGGGGCCCAGAGGATCTGAGGTCTAAGTGAAGGTGGTTAGTAGCAGGAATGGAGAGGAGTGAACAAGTACAGGGCCTTATTCTTTCTTGGAAAAGGAAACACTTTCTGTAACCACAGTGTTTTATGGGAATTCTTGGCAAAGAGTCCAAATTGCTTAGCACCTTGATTCAGATATGCAACCCAGTTCCTAGTCCATCTATTTTATTTTTTTTTATGGCTACGTTATGTAAAAACAGGCAATGTGTTATTCGCTTCTCTTTAAAAATCCTTATATGTTCAACAAATATTTGAGAGCCTGCTATAAGCTAGACATTGAAGATAGAATGAGAAACAAGACATAGTCCCCACCATGAACAAGCTTACAGTCCTGTGGGGAAGATGGCCAGATCTTGACATCGCTGTGTGATTAGGGCTATCGCAGGGGAAATAGTACCATATTCAGAATGGCTTCTCATAACCTCTTGGAGAATCTAGGCACGTGATTAGCTGAGACCTGGAGGGTGAGATAGCCAGGCAAAGAGATTGATTGGTGGGGTACGAGGGCAGAGAGAATATTTGAACACAGGCCTAGAGGTGAGAGAGGGACCTTGACATATTTGGGAAATGCAGATGGCTTAATAGGCCTGTGAAGATGGAAGCATGGAGAGAGGGGAGGTGGGAGAGGCCCGGAAGATAGGAGCAAGCAGGGCCCTGAATGCCAGATTTAAGAGTAGGGATGGACTTCATCCTGACAGCACAGAGAACCTCTAAAGGGGGATTGACTTGGTCAGATTTCTATTTTGATATGATTTCCAGTCACAGCAATTATGATCTGGTCAGGATTTATAGAAACAAAAAATATCATTTTCCTTTGGTTCCTAGACAAACTTGTTGTATGTCCATGACTTTTCAAATTATGAAATTCTTTCTCACTTCCTCTTTGCCTTTGTGGCAGGGTTCTTTTTAAAAAAAATATATTTTTATTGATTTCAGAGAGGAAGGGAGAGGGAGAGAGAGATAGAAACATCAATGATGAGAGAGAATTATTGATTGGCTGCCTCCTGCACGCCTTCTACTGGGGATTGAGTCCGCAACCTGGGCATGTGCCCTTGACCGGAATCGAACCGGGGACCCTTCAATCTACAGGCTGGTGTTGTATCCACTGAGTCAGCTAGGGTGTGACAGGGTTCTTTTAGTCCACATTTCACCTCTTCCTTATAAGCTGACATTTCATCTTTCTGTTGCTTGTACTTCTCTTGCACTTGCTTAAAAATAGTTGAAAATAGTAAAATAGAGGTGACACATTTTTTTATGGTATATTTGTACTGAATCTTACCTAATTTTAATATTACTAGTTTTCATTATTACATAATATATAAGGTCTACTTAACATAGTTATTGCAGAGATAATGGTACTTTTTTTATTGCCTGGAATTCCTTTGTATAATACTTCAAATATTTTAGAAAAACAGAAAAACGGTGTATCTGTGAATAGGAAGTGCTTTTTAAATTGTTGGGTAGAAGGGACAGGCAGAGGGCACAATCAAAGGAGAATAGGTGGCTTGGCAAGGTCACCTGTCTAGTGGGCTATAGAAGTATGAGTAGAACCCAGGTATTTTCTCATTTGAAAATGCTACAGAATCTGGAATTGTTAGCAGGTAGAAGGGGGAAGAAAAATCTAATTTCAGTTCAGATAATTTTATACCAGAAAATATATTAAGTTTTCAAAACAGACTTAGATTTGTGTAGGGCCCATTGGTATCCAGATTTCACCCCGGCCTGTTTCCTAAGTGTGTTCTACTCCACACTCAGCACACCTACTATTAGCAGCTCATTCTTTGCAACAGAGTCACATACTGAGAATGAAGCTCTAACCCTTCTTTCTTTACAGGTAGAGTGATCATGCATGTTTTGTCACTTTTCTCCAAGATGGCTTAATAGGCTTACAGAATGATAGGAATGTTGCCAGGTAGATCCAACATATTAGAGACATGCATGCCATTTTCTGTTTCATTTTAATTTCATATTAATAGTTTGATAACCATTTTGGAGAGAAGTTCTTCATCAGATTCCTTGAAAAAAGAGAGACCATGCCAAAAAGATAAAAAGACCATGTCCTACCCCCCTCACACCCCCAAAGACCATGCCACCTCTATCCCTTGGGCCTGAACGTCCTCCTTTGCTGGGTATGATTGCAGCTTGGCAAGCAGGCACTTTATAAGTGCAGGGTGGGGGAAAAGCAGGTTTACAGTTGTCAGTATGTGAAACCACAGAGTTTATTATTACTTTATTGATTGATTTGAGAGAGACAGGAAGGGAGAGAGAGGGAGGGAGGGACGAAGGGAGAGAGAGAGAAAGGAACATTGATTTGTTGTTCTACTTATTTATGTATTCATTGTTTGATTTTTGTATGTGCTCTGACCAGGGATTGAACTCACAACCCTGGCATATCGGGGACACTCTAACCAACTGAACTACTTAGCCAGGGCCAGAGTTTATTTTTGTATTATTATTTATTAACTAGTAGCCCATTGCATGATACCGCGAGCAGTAGGCCGCCTACTGCTTCCGTGGGAGTCGGCGGGAACTGTAGCATGCTGCTGGGAGCTGTGCTACTTCCACAGGAGGTGGGCCCGCTGTCTCCTCTCCGGGCCTGCACTTGGCCGCGGAGGCTGCTGGCCAGCCCCCCTGTCCCTCAGAGGCCCTCCGTGGCCAGGGCGTTGCTGCGGCGACGAAGCAAGCTTCCCACCAGGCCGCTCATGCTGCTCGCTCTCAGTGGCAGCCCCCCCAGGACTGGGGGACTCCAGTGAGGCTGAGGGGACTGGGCGCCACCATCTTGTGGCTGGGGTGCCGCCATCTTTGTGACGGAGTGATGGTTAATTTGCATATTACCCCTTTGTTAGATAGGATTAGTGTATAATTTTCCATATGAACAACTGTAAACCTACTTTTGCCAACCCCTGTATTTATATATTTTATAAATAGGAACATTTGACAACAGTGTTATGTTACAGTACCTAATTTTTAAAAAGTATTTCAAAGCCTTTTGAGTAATTCTTTAACCACTCCTTTGAGGTTTGAGGTATACAGGTCGTTAACCCTAATTTTCTATCTGGTTCATTTAAGTTTGAAGATAACCATGGAAAAATTGATCTCTCAGTAAACAGCTCAGTTCTATGTGAACCCATTTTTTTTTAAAGTGAGCCTGTTGAAGTACGGAGTGGGTTATTCTATCTCTTTTGTGTCTAATAGGAAAGAAAAGGAACAGCCAAAGTGGACTTTTTGAAGAAGATTGAGAAAGAGATCCAACAGAAATGGGATACCGAGAAAGTATATGAGGTCAATGCATCTAATTCAGAGAAGCAGACTAGGTGAGTAATAGTTGGTGAAGTCCTGCACATTGTGTTTCGAAACCAGTTGGCTTTATAGTACAGAAACTGCTCTGTGGAAAACAATGGGCAGAGTGTATTTAGAATGTCTGAGATGGGCTGAAGAAGGTGACTTCCATTTCCTGCATTTAAAATTAGGATCTTCTTCCTTAAAGGATTTCTTTTCTACATGAAGAGTTTTTCAAAAACTAGCTTTTCATATTCAAACCAAAGGGGATGTTTTGAAGTTTTATCTTTGCTGGCTGGTAGAAGGAAATCCTTCTATTAGAGAGGTTCATATTGTAGTGGTAATTATCTTCACAGATGCAAAATATAAGTTTTGAAAGTTTCTGTATTAGAAGATCTTATTTCAGAAATACTGGACTGCCTTGATGTTAATAATCACTGATAATAAGATAAACCCTAGGTAATGATGTGATATTGAGGAAAACCAAAAACAAAATAACTGTCCCCCAATAGTATTACAGTAAATATACATGTCAATTATAAGATGCATCTCAATTTCAGGCCTGGACTTCTTTTCATGACTTTCTGATTCCAAAGTCTCTCCTCCTTTCTATTAAGCTACACTCTATAAGAATTTTTAATATACATATAAAATTTTTATTGTTTTCAAAGAGGAAGGGAAAGGGAAAGGGAGAGAGAAACATTAATGATGAGAATCATCGATTGGCTGCCTCCTGCATGTCCCTCACTGGAGACTGAGACTGCAACCCATGCATGTTCCCTGACCAGGAATCAAACTGTGACCTCCTGGTTCATAGGTTGATGCTCAACCACTGAGCCACACTGGCCGGGCAAGTCTTTTTTTTTTTTTTTTTTAAGAGAAATAGAGTTTGCTGTAATATGAAGTCTCTGGTGTTATACTTTATAATTTGAAGTTTCTATTTGGTTCTAGGGTTTGGTCAACTTTAAGGTAATTTAAGTAATCCAAAGTGAACTGACAAAGCTGCTATGTTCAGTGAAAGAAAATGAACTATAGCTATGTGCAGCAATGCTGAAGGAACTTAGACAAATCACATTGAGTGGAAAAAAGCAAATTGCAGAAGTCTATATAAAATACATCATTTTTTATGAAGCTCACTAGTGAGGGAAACGGAATGATACGTTGTTTAAGGGCACAGACTTTGGTACAAACTTCAAAAACATGAGGGAAACTAAATAATACAAAGTTAAGGGCACAGACTTAGATACAGTAGTTTAGGTACAAACTATTCAAAAACATGAGTGAAACGAAATGACACATTGTTTAAAGGCACAGACTTAGGTATAAACTATTTTAAAACAAGGGAATGAAAAAGTGAATTTCAAGATAATGGTTATCTCTGGTGAGACGTAGGGAGGAACACATAGGTAGTTTCCATGGATTCAAAAGTTGGATGGTGGTTTATAGGTGTTCATTTTATTGTGCTTCATAACTTATGTATGTTAGATAACACTTGATTAGAAAAAATAACATAATAAATGTTAGTTTTAAAAGGTGCTTTTTAAATGAATTTACAACATATCATGCAATACTGAAGATGTTTTATTTTACCTGAGGACTTTGAATTGCTTTATATATATTGTAAAAACAAATTTAACTTAAACAGTAAAACATTAAATTTATTCAGATCCCTAAGTCTTAAAAAATTTAATTTTTAGTACTTTATCTTTATAAAGCATTTTAGCTTAAGTTAAACCTACAAGTATATTTATTTCTTTGAAAAATTATTTAAGAGAGAGAAAGAGAAACATTGATTCGTTCCACTTATTTATGCATCCATGGGTTGATTCTTTTTGTTTTCTTTTTTAAAATATATATATATTTTTTTTTACAGAGAGGAAGGGAGAGGGATAGAGAGTTAGAAACATCGATGAGAAAGAAACATCAATCAGCTGCCTCCTACACACCCTCTACCAGGGATGTGCCCACAACCAAGGTACATGCCCTTGACCGGAATTGAACCTGGGACCCTTCAGTCCGCAGGCTAACGCTCTATCCACTGAGCCAAACCGGTTAGGGCCATGTGTTGATTCTTATATGTGCCCTGACCGGGCATCCAACCTGAAACCTTGGTGTATCGGATGACGCTCTAACCAACTGAGCTACCTGGCCAGGGTGGTATATTTATTTCTTAATAGCCACCTACAAATGTTTTATTCTTTCAAAAGTAAGTTTTAATTTTAGAGAGCTTTTAACTTGGGGGTTTAAAAAATTAATTTTAAATAACTAAAGTTTGAACAAATTAGTTATAGCAAGCATTCCCTTCACCATACTCCTTCATTGTAAAAGGAATCTAACATTTTCCTGTCTGTATTTCCTTTTTCATATGATTGTTTTGCAGCAAGGGCAAGTACTTTGTCACCTTCCCATATCCATACATGAACGGGCGCCTTCATTTGGGACACACATTTTCTTTATCCAAATGTGAGGTAAAGCTTCCTCTGTTTAATATAATGGGCTGGTGGGTCTTTAATAAATACTAACTTGAAGAAAATTATATTTATATAATTTATTTTCTGGTAAGGAAACTTAGACTTCCTTAATTTTAAGCATTTTTTTATATTTAAGTAATTTAATTTTCATATATTATGTGTGCATGGGTCTAAGTATGTATGTTCACAAGTAATTTATAGGTTGGTGGAAAGACACAAAAAAATGGGTTAGAACTTTGGAATGATTATATAATTTAGCTGGTGTGTTAAAGGAGGATGTGAAGAGGAAAACTGAACTGATGCTCTTTGTGAAAGTCAGCATTTCTGTTCGCCTCGCATTTAAATTTGTAATTTAAATTTAATTTTCTTCCTATAGTTTGCAGTAGGGTACCAGAGATTGAAAGGAAAAATTTGTCTGTTCCCCTTTGGTTTACACTGTACTGGAATGCCTATTAAGGTAAGATTGCTTTTTCGGATTGATTTCTACCCTTTTTGGCTTAGAGCAAATAGAAATATCTAGTTCAATAGCTTGAAAAAGGATTAAAAAATACTGCTATATTACAGTGTTTTTTTGAAATGAATTTATTATAGTGAAAATTACATTTTAAAAAAACAGTTCAAGAAGTCCTTAAATAAAAGGCACACAATTAAGGTTTGTGATTTCTAAATAATTTTTGATATTGTTTGATTGTCCTATGTGCTCATATTTCTGTTTAGAATTATATAATAACTACTACCAAGTAAAATGCGCAGTGTTTTGAGCATTCATGACACATAGAATGTTGGCATAAAGTAATAAATACTTCTATTTTGATCATTTTTTCAAATGTCTTCATTTGTCATAAGTTTATACTAGAAATAATTCTCAATAAAGAATAGGCCAGAAAACTAGAGTTGAAAGGATTCCCAAATGTTGTAGGTTTGGAAAGTTTAACTTATATTTTTTTATTCTTCAACCTTTTATTTTGAAAAACATCAAACCTACAGAAAAAGTGAAAGGATAGTACCGTGAACACCTAACTTACAGTTGCCAAGTCTTTTTTTTCTTTTCTTTAAATATTTTTGATTTCAGAGAGGAAGGGAGAGGGAGAGAGAGATAGAAACATCAATGATGAGAGAGAATCATTGATTGGTTGCTTCCTGCAATGCCTTCTACTGGGGAGCCAAACCGGCCAGGGCAATATTTTTATTTTTATTTTTATTGTTGCTTCATGATTAGATTTGGGTTAAATATTTTGACCCGAATACTACATTGGTGAGGTGTAAACTTTCCACTGTATCACATCAAAAGGCGGTTTGTCCCATTTTAGTGACATTAAGTTAATACCTGTCAGATTTCTTCATTCTAAAGATGACTTTTCCCCTTTTTTAATTAAAAAATAATCTGTGGTTGAGGGGGCAAGTAATGCTTTGAGAGCCTTTAAATATCCAGTTCTCAATAACCCATTCTTTTCTCATTTATTAACTGACATTCTTCTGCATAAAAGAGTGAATTCCCTTTTTAAAATTCACAATTCTCTATTTGTATTTTTTCATAACTTTAACACTATCTACTTGCTGTCATCTTTGTTTTTGACACTGAACTCCTTATGGTTTAATTGAGGAGAACTGGGGTGGGAAGCTCAGATTCATGTGTTAGTTTTAAGTTTGGATAAATCACTTAATCTCTCTGTCTCTTTTCTAACTTCATACCTGCTGGGATGATAACTAACAGAGTATATATGACAATCATTAAATTGAGAAGTGCTATTAGTCATGTTGTTATTCAAAATAATTACACATTATATCTTACATATCCCTGTGCTTTGAATGCCTAACATGTAAGATACTACATGTTAGGCATTCATTAAGTACTCTAGGTGTTAAATAAATGCATGCTGAGTAAATGAAGTAATACTAATTTATAAATTGGAGAATTTTGTGTCATTTGCGTTTTCTGTAATATATATATTGCAAAAAATTTTAGAGTCAATTTTAGTGGGCCATAAAAGAAACCCCTCCCAGATTATTTCTACCTTGAATTCTGAACTTCACTGTCTCTAATGTTGTGTTTGTTTAGGCCTGTGCTGATAAGTTGAAAAGAGAAATGGAGCTCTATGGTTGCCCCCCTGATTTTCCAGATGAAGAAGAGGAAGAGGAAGAAGTCAATGCTAAAACAGAAGATGCAATAATTAAGGATAAAACTAAGGGAAAAAAGGTTTGGTGGTTGATGATACTTATTTTGGTTGAAGTTTTAAATTGACGTTTGTCTGATTTATATGTTCATTCTAAGTACTAGTCCAGTATATATATTTTTTATAAAGTTCATGATACCCTGGCTCCATTATAGCACCATGGGACTCATTCTATTTTCCCTTTTCTTTTTTGTGACTTTTTTCTCCAACAGTGAGAAACCTGACTCATTATTTGCAGAAGTGTACCACTAGTTTCAGAATTGCTAACCTATAATCCTGGGAGAAATAATTTTACTAGCTAAAGGGCAGTGTTTGTATATAGTTCTTTTTGTCTTTTAGATAACGCACTGTTTTACTTTTATTAAAATTAAAAAATTTTTTTTGGGGTTAATCCTCACCCGAGGATATTTTTCCATTGATTTTTAGAGAGAAAGGGAGAGAAGCAGGGAGGGAGGGGAAGAGAGACAGAGAGAGAGAGAGAGAGAGAGAGAGAGCGCGCAACATTGATATGAAAGAGGCACATTATTAGTCGTATCCTGCCCTGACTGGGGCTGAGGATTGAACCTGTAACCCAGGTACATGCCCTTGACTGGGAATGGAACCCAAGACCCTTTGGTACTAGGGCTGATGCTCCAACCACTGAGCAACACTAGCTATGGCAACACACTGTTTTTCAAAGTTAACTTCCATAGCTCCTTTTTTCCCCATTCCCTTTTGAGTGGTTATGTCATACGTTTATAATATAATCCTATCTAATAAAAGAGATACATGCAAATTGACTGTACCTATGCCCACCAGCCAATCAGAGTGAGTATGCAAATTAACCCAACTAAGATGGCAGCAGCCACAGAGCTGGAGTGAGCAGGAGGCTTGGGTTGCCCCGGGTGATGGAGGAAGCCAAGCTTCCTGCCTGCCTTGGCCGGGCCTGGCCTCCGCTCAAGGCTACAAAGTTTCAATTATAGAAGATAAATAAATCCCAGATACCTGCTTCCAGCCGGCCCTGGCCTCTGCTAAAGGAGGTGCTGGGGAAAAAATAAAAAAAAGGAGGGGCTGGGAGCTTGGGTCACCGGGGGACATGGCCAGCCTGCAAACAGCCATCAGCCCCTCACTCAGGCTGGCCAGGCACCCCAGTGGGACCCCCCACCCTGAAGGGGCTGTGGCCAGCCTGCAAACAGCCATCAGCCCCTCACCCAGGCTGCCCAGGCACCCCAGTGGGACCCCCCACCCTGAAGGGGCTGTGGCCAGCTTAAAAACAGCCCTCAGCTCCTCACCCATACTGGCCACGCCCCCCCAGGGGGACCCTCACCCCATGGGGGCGTGGCCGGCCTGCCAACCACCACAGGCTCCTCGCCCAGGCCGCCCCACGCCCCAAGGGAACCCCCACCTTGATCCGGGACACCCTTCAGGGCAAAACAGCTGGCCCACCCCATGCACCAGGCCTCTATCTATACTAATAAAAGGGTAATATGCTAATTTTATTTAATGGGAGACCTTCCAGACATTCTTCTGGACAAAGCCATGGTGGTGGGGCCGAGGTAGAGGCGGTTAGAGACCAAGAGGGGAGGGCAATTGTGGGTGATCAGGCCAGGATGGGACAGCAGTTGTGGGTGATCAGGCTGGTAGGGGGGCATTTGGGGGCGAGTAGGCTGGTGGTGGAGCCATTTGGGGACGAGCAGGCCAGCAGGCAGAGTGGTTAGGAGCAGTCAGGCAGGCAGGCAAGTGAGCTGTTAGGAGCCAGCAGTCCCGGATTGCGAGAGGCATGTCTGACTGCCGGTTTAGGCCCAATCCCTGTAAACCGGCAGTAGGACATCCTTCGAGGGGTCCCAGATTGGAGAGGGTGCAGGCCGAGCTGAGGAACACCCCCTTCCCCCCCCCCCCCCCCCGTGCACGAATTTCATGCACCGGGCCACTAGTTAGATATGTTTGTTACACTCTGCATTCCATCCTGGGTTCCTCCAACATTCTGATTTTTTTTTTTAATTCATTCTTGGACTTCTGGTCAAGATGGCAGAGTAGGTAAATGCTATGCTTGCATCCTCCCATGACCACATCAAAATTATAACTAAATTATATATCCACCACCCTTGAGAGCAGCCTTTAGACTTGCTGAACAGGAGTCCTATAGCTAACGATATAAAAGAAAAGCCATGTGGAGACTGAATATTAGTCAGAAATTAAAATGAACTTTTTACTAACTAAAGGGCATGATAAAATGATTTTAAAGATGGACATTAAAAAAAAACTCACCCTTTGTGCTGTATAGTTGTGTTGGTTTGACAGATGCATGGAGCTCTGTTTCTACCACTGACATACCATTTGGAGTAGTTCCATCCCCTCCCAATTACTCGTCCTGCCTTTTTATAGTTTAACTTCTTTGCCTATTTCCAACCCCTAGCTTTTGGTTGCCTTTTTGATATTGGCAAAGATTGGAAAATGAGTAAACTCTTGTATGATCTAAGCTATCATAACTAAAAAAGATGCATGTGGTATTGGGAAAGGGAAATAGAGAAGGTTTGGTGTTGACATCTTATCTTTATGATGATAGTTCTTCGTAGTTCCACCCATTTGGTAGTTTTCCGTAGTGTCAGAGTTCTGGTGAGTATCAAACTAGTAATCTAAATCCTTTAGTATTCTGACATATCAAAAGCATTGTTTTGCAATTTAAAAAATTACCAAATGATAATTTGATCCTAGAATTTATTAACAAGTTGTTGATTGTTCTTTGATGGAACGTGTTTTTGCGGATTATTTTCAGAGTAAAGCTGCTGCTAAAGCTGGAACTTCTAAATACCAGTGGGGCATTATGAAATCTCTCGGTCTGGCTGATGAAGAAATAGCCAAATTTTCTGAAGCAGAACATTGGCTTGATTATTTCCCACCACTGGCTATTCAAGATCTGAAGAGAATGGGTTTGAAGGTATGCCTATCATCTCCGTAGCTGAAGAAAATATGGAGAACACGTTTATATATATGTGATTACATGAGATTTGGACTACCTCTTAATTTAGAATGTTTCACCTAAATTCCTTAAATGAATCAGTACTCTTATTGTCAATTTAGAACCTAATGGGCCTCTATGTGAGTAATAAAATACTTTAATATTTGTTGTATTGGAATGTATATCAATATGTTAGGATTTAGTAGAAAGGAATTCTATTGAAAGAATATGAAGGAGCCAAAGTTTAATTTGAATATTTAGGAACACTTAAAGTTGTTATTTAAGTGTTCCTTTTTAATTTATTATAATTTTTGTATGTTTAATGTATAAATGTGTGTGCTTAAAAGTATACATATTAAAAATTGATGTAATAGTTTGGATATATATTTAATAGGTGGAACTTAACAATTTTGTTTTTAAAATTTGATATAATTCTTAGTTGTAAAATAGAGTAGAAGAGTAAATAATTGATTCATAGGAATTCTCATTCATAGAGACAGAACTCTCAAAAATTACCTTTTCCTTTCTCCTTCTGTAGGTAGACTGGCGTCGTTCCTTCATCACCACTGATGTTAATCCTTACTATGATTCATTTGTCAGGTGGCAGTTTTTAACATTAAGAGAAAGAAACAGAATTAAATTTGGAAAACGGTGAGTTTGTTGTCCCTCAGTATAAAAAAGCAAAAATCATGTAACTCTTGCATTGTAATGTGGTGCCCCATAACACACTTGTTCTATTACCTTTGTTTTTTTGTTTTCTTTCTTTTTGTTCTCTTGTGTCCTTTGGTTTGTTTTTGTCTTGCCAGTGTCTTAGTTTCTCTGAGCTGCTTATTGTTTATGACAACTGGAACCAGGGAGAATGGGAGTCTTCGCTTTTATGATCTCACAAAAGATTCTGTTCAGTATTCCCAGCCAAACAGAAAAATAGTAATTGCATTTGTGTTTTAGTTTATTCTTTTGTTCTATAAATTGTTTAAGATTCTTCCTTGATTATGTGAGTTAATTAAAAATTATTTGCATTTCATAAGTGAATTTAAATTTGATGAAGGTAGAGATCTTTCATTAAATAACTAGATTGACAATAGAACTACCATAAAAGCATAAATAATAGATGTAGACATTTGCTCAGTTAGTTTAGAAGAAATATTGTTGGAGCAACACTAAATATTTAGGCTAAAACTTGTATATTACAGCAATATTTGTCACTTGCTTATTTTTTAGGTACACCATTTACTCTCCAAAAGATGGACAGCCTTGTATGGATCATGACAGACAAACTGGAGAGGTATTTATTTGTGACTTAGCTATCATTAATAATTTTTCATATGGTCATAGAGTTTAAGAAATAGGTCAGAAACCTAAAAAATAACTTTATTCCAGTGCTGAGTTCTATAGTTATGATACTCCGGTGGCTGTGAAGAGGGATACAGAATGTCGTTCTAGGTACCTGAATCTTGTCTAGGACCTTGCTACTCCAAGAGTGGTTCTGGACCAGCTGCCTCAGCTTGTGATAGAAAAGGAATTTTGAGCCTCACCCCAAAATTGCTAAATTACAAACTCTGGGGGTGGGCCCAGGAATCTGTCTTTTAACAGACTCTCGGTGTGATTCATATGCATGCGAATGTTTGAGAAGCACTGCCTGGAGAATGCTCTGCTCTGAAACAAGAGCATGGGGAAAGGTGGCTGACTGATGTACACAGATTCCATTTGCACTTGCTTTGACTGTGTGCCTACTTGCTTATATCCAGAATACTTCTAGTCATGCATGACGTCAGTTCACCCTACATGCCTGTAGGACACATTAGTGATATTTTTTGTAATACCTGAGTGAAGCAAGGGTAAGTGGTTTGTCTAAAACCTTGGCATAGTAAACCAACAATGCCAGGATCCAAACTTAGGAATCCCAATGAGTGTGTCATTGTTTATTACCCCTTTGGGACACATTTGTCGTCTGGTGCAGCGGTCGCCAACCTTTCGGACCTCACTGACTACCAGTGGTCTGCAGACCACCTGTTGGCGACCACTGGTCTGGTGACTACTTTTCAAAATCAGCCTTTAATTATGATGTTACTTATCTGATGGAAGTGAGAGTTGATCAGAATTTTGAAAGATTTGAGAGACTTTAGAAGGCCCACTTAATATAGTCAATGGGAGCAATATCCTAAATTTCAATAGCATATTATAATTTTCAAAGCATTTTCCCATCTGTTATCTTATGTGTTCTTCAGTGTGAGGCTCAAAGAGATTGTGACTCTCTTGGGTCAAGCCGTTAGTAAGGGCACACACTAGTTTTTGAATATATATCACCTGACCCTTGGTCCAGTGTATGTCTGTGATGACTGCTCTGTGGCATTGCTATCTTCTAATTCTTATTTTGGCAAAAATCGTTTTAATTGATTACTCTAAGCCACTTAAAACAAAATTTGTTTTCTGTCCTTCCCTCTCAAGGGAGCTCTCAGCAAAACATCCTCATTTAGTAGAGTCTGGGTCTCCTTTACCAGTTCTAGTGTGGGGTAGAAGAAGGTCCCCCAGCTCACTTCTTACACATCAGACTTCTATGTGGATATGGTCAGCCACACTACTGGCAGTCTCTTCATTAGAAGTAAGGATTGTCTATTTTTTTTTTAAAATTATTGATTGATTTTTGAGAGAGAAAGGGAGAGAGAGAGAGATTGAATTGTTTTCCTAGTTAGTTATGCATTTGTTGGTTGATTCTTTTTTTTTCTTAAAGATTTTTGTAATTGACTTTTAGAGAGAAAGGGAGGGGGAGAGAGAGAAACAGCAATTGGCTGCCTCCTGCATGCCCCCTACAGGAATCAACTGGCAACCTTTCAGTGAACCTGGTGACACCCACATTGGTTGATTCTTTTATTGTGCCCTGACCAGGGATTGAACCAGCAGCTTTGGCATATTGGGATGACACTCTAACCAGCTGAGCTACCTGGCCAGGGCTGAAAGGAATTAGTTTAATCATGTAAGAACTGATCTTAGAAATTTGAATCAGATCTCTCACATAGATTAGTAGGTGTAATCCAAGTCTTTTTCCCCTTCCGTTTTTGTCTTACTCGTTTAGGGTGTTGGACCTCAGGAATATACTTTAATCAAGTTGAAAGTGCTTGAGCCATACCCATCCAAATTAAGGTAGGTTTGCCAAAGAGTTATTCTTTCAGCTTTTTGAATATCAGATACTTGTGATAAATTTAATGTATCTTTTTTTTCTCTTAGTGGCCTGAAAGGGAAAAATATCTTTCTGGTAGCTGCTACTCTCAGACCTGAGACCATGTTTGGACAGACAAACTGTTGGGTTCGCCCTGATATGAAGTACATTGGGTTTGAGACAGCGAATGGTGATATATTCATTTGCACCCAAAGAGCTGCCAGGAATATGTCGTTCCAGGGCTTTACCAAAGACAGTGGCGTGGTGCCTGTTGTTAAGGAATTAATGGGAGAGGTAAGTTGGGCAGCAGACTGTTTATGTTAGTGCATAAATTTAGAGGAAAAATTTCAACAGTGAAGCTTGAGAAAAAAGTATTAAAAAAAACTTTTAAATTGTGGCATAGATATCATCAAATATGTAAATCGTGTATTTTTTTGGTGCATTTTCATATGTGTATACACTCATGTAAGGATTGCCCAAATTGAAATAGAAAACATTCCAGTTTTCCAGAAGGTTCTCTCCTGTTCATTTCAGAGTCAGTGCTCACCCCCCTCCTACAAAGGTATTCCTATTTGGCTGTACCACAGTACAGTTAACCATTCTCTGTAAGGGATATTTGGATTGTTTCCTGTATTGTTCTGTTCCAAGCAGTGCTTATATCTCATTATTACCTGATGTTGGAGTTCTGTCTGAGCAGTTTTTGGGAACAGTATTAATAACTCAAATTTTTAACTGTCTCTAAATAACTTCTTTCCATGTTAATTTGAGAAGATTCTGGAGTGAGGAAAATGGGTGGTATAAATTAAAAATAGATTTCAACCTTCATCACTGTAAATTCTGTAAAAGCAGCTTATCTCTATGAATAAAGTGGGATGAGTGGGAACTGTGTGGAATTGAAAAGTTCATTCCTTAGCTAAACAAGCAGCTACAATCCATTTATTGTGTATGAGACTATTGGTCCAATCTTGTTGGATTTCCTGATTTTTTAAAAAAGAGAAACCAGATATATCTTTTTAATTCAATTTGTCTTCCCATTATCATTTAAAATGGGTATACAGTATTCTATCTTTGTGAAGTCTTATATTTTATTAAATAATTTTTCTATTATTTAAAGTTTTATTTGTTCCCAGGTTAACACAGCATTGGGCAGACGTCTCAGAGAAAAACAATTTTTTTTTTTTTTAACTTTGAGAAAAATTCATAGGATTGGATTGCTGGGTCTAAGTTGTGTGAACATTTTTGTGGCTCCTACTATGGATTCCTATGTTACTTTCCTCAAGGAGTGCAGTGTCAAAAGCACTGTGTCAATGTACTAATTTCCTTACAGCCTTAATCAGTATTTATAGTTATTTTTGGTCTCGTTGGTAAAAAAAACGAGTTTTGTTTTATTTCTTTTTTTTTTTTATTACTAGCTTCTTGGGCTTAAAATGGTAGCATTGTTTTCAATTTTATTGGTTAAATTTCTTCACCTTTTATGCTCATCTTTTTCTTACACAGGAAATTCTTGGTGCATCACTTTCTGCACCTTTAACATCTTACAAGGTGATCTATGTTCTCCCAATGCTCACCATTAAGGAGGATAAAGGTAAAGAGTTTATTTCTTTATAGAAATACTATGGTAATCATATCTGGCTGTATTAATCAGTTCCACACTTTGTTTTGTAAGGCACTGGTGTGGTCACAAGTGTTCCTTCTGACTCCCCTGATGATTTTGCTGCCCTCAGAGACTTGAAAAAAAAGCAGGTGAGTATCTGAGTTTCACATTCTTATTTCCCCTTCTTCATCTAATTGGTTAGGTACCACTGAAGTACTCTGTGAGATTAGGCTAAAAAGCTATTGCATGTCACTTTGAACTGCTGTCTTTAACCTATTTCCTGATGTTTATATATTTTCCTGTGGTTTGAAGATTGAATATAATGTATCATTGTACATATTTTTTAAAGACTTTATTTTTTTAGAGCAGTTTTAGGTTTACAACAAAAGTGAGAGGAAGCTACAGCGATTTTTCCTTATACCCTCTCCCCCAGCACATGCTTAGCCTCCCCATTATCAACATCACTCACCAGAAAGGTACTTTTTTACCAAGATGAACCACATCATAGTCACCCAAAGACCATAGTGTACCTTAGGGTTTAATCTTGGTGTTGTACATTCTGTGGGTTTGGACAAATGTATACAGTGATTATATATATCCATCATTATAAATCATACAGAACATTTTCACTCCTTAAAAGTTTTCTGTATTTTCCTAGTCATCTCTCTTCATCCTAGAGCCAAGCTGCCTAGTTTGAATCTTAGTTCTGTCACTTGCTGGCTAACTGGCTGATCTTGGGCAAATTACTTAATGTCTTAGTGCCTCAATTTTCTTATCTGTAAAATGGGGAAAATAATGCCTACTTCTTTAGTTTATTTTGAGTTTTAAATAAGTTAATTTGTAAGTACTATGTTATATAGGTGCTGGCTTTTATTACCATCCAAAATGTGTAAGTTGCTTAAAAGACCTATAACCAATTCTTGGTTATCTAGAAAAATGACAGTAAAGGTAAAACAAGTTCTCATTTATGTCCTTAAATATCTTCATTTTAGCTATGTATGGTGTCACATGGGTACCAGACTTATGAGGGTGGTCACTTTATAACATATAACTGTCTAACCACTCCACCACATTGTACCCCTGAAACTAATACAATATTGCATGTCAACTGTAATTGAAAGAAAAACCTTTTTAAAGCTTCACTTTAAGCTCAAGCAACTAGTAACTTAGTTGAATATTCGCTTTCTCTAACCTAGTCTTCTTTCCATGGAAACATGGTAAGGCACATTAACATATGCACAGTTAAGGAAAAAGAGGTTCGTTCACATCACCTGGCACTTAGTAGTCATGAACAAGTAAGTTAATGAAGTGAATGAAACTGCTTTTTTAAAATTTGAACTTCTTAATTTAAAGAGCAAAAAAAGGGAACATGTATTATATTTGTAATAAACCTTTAGGCTGGGTAGGGGGAGCTTCGGGGAGGGGGTGGGGACATCTGTAATCAACAATAAAAAAAAAAAAGGAGTGGTGAGAGGGGACATCCTTGCATTTACCTAATATTAGTGGGAAAGCTTCGAGTTTCTCGTCATGTTGGTAGCTATAGGTGTTTTAGCTGTTTTTTAAATTTTTTAAGATATATTTTTATTGATTTCAGAGAGGAAGGAAGAAGGAGAGAGAGAGAAAAACATCAATGATGAGAGAGAATCATTGATTGGCTGCCTCCTGCATGCTCTACATTGGCAATAGAGCCTGCAACCCAGGCATGTGCCCTGACCAGGAATTGAACTGTGACCTCCTGGTCATAGGTCAATGCTCAACTACTGAGCCTTGACAGTTGGGCAGTTGTAGGTTTTAATCGTCTTTCTGAAGCTGAGCAAGCACCTCTTTATTCTAGTTTAATGAGAGTTTTTATCATGAATGGGTGCTGGATTTTGTCAAATGCTTATTTTCCATTTGTTGATATGATCATATGAAATTTTCTTTTTTAATTGGTTGATGTGATGGATTTCATTAAACTTTTGAAAAGTTTTCTGATAGTCACATTTCCATTGCAACCTAGAATATGAACCTCATTTTAAGTGGGGCGTGTGTGTCAGTTTTTGCTTTTGGCTGTACGGTTTCATCATTTAAGCCGTTCATTATAACTTAGAATGTTGAGTTTTTAAAAGTCATAGATCCTTTCTTGAGATATGTGGTAAAGATAAAAAAATAGCTCTGTATGGAAAGGAGAAGAAATACTAGCTCAAAAAAAGTTTAGAGGTTTCTTTTCTCAATTATTATACTAATAAAGTGTTGATCATTAATGTTAACTTTAAAATTTTTTTGTAGGCTTTACGAGCAAAGTATGGAATTAGAGATGACATGGTCTTGCCTTTTGAGCCAGTGAGTACATACATTATTCTGTATATTCATATCCATATCTTTATCAGGAAAAAAAAGAGCTGACTTTTTTTTTTTTTGGTAACAAAATTAATTAATGGAGTATGGAAATAAGGGGGTTTACTTGAGAGTTTATTTTAACTTGATGTCTGCTGTGACAGGTAAGAGTGAAAGAAAAACTAACAGTAAGTATTAGCACCTAGTAAACAAATGGCTTTTTAGCATCACCGATTTAATAGTAGCTTATTTTGCTAGTTTGGACAATTTCTAGGCTTCTGAGGACATTTTGCCATCCTATCTAATAACGAGGCAATACGCTAATTGACCACCACTCCTTCACAAAGATGCTGCACCCACAGCTGAGGCCAAGTTCCCATAAGGAGCCTTAACAAGCAATCAGCAGGGACCTGAGGCTATGCCCTCCACCGCACCCATGGGGTTTGACAGGGGACCTCAGGCCATGCCCCCCCGCCTGGCAGGGCTTGATGGGGGACCTCAAGGTGCGCTTCCCGTCCTGGTGCTGGGCTAGGGGACCTCATGCTGCTCCCCCCCTACGACCTCCCACCTTAGCCCCAGCACCAGGCCAGGGGACCTCAGGCCACGCCCCCCACTCTGGCACCATGCCTGGAGACCTCAGACCGCACCCCCAGCCTGGTGGGGCTTGATGGGGGACCTCTGTCTACGTCCCCCGCCCCAGCACTGGGCCAGGGGACCCGAGGCTGCGCCCCCCTGCCTGGCTGGGCTTGACAGGGGACCTCAGGCCATGCCCACCACCCAGCGGGGCTAGACAGGGGACCTCAAGGTGTATCCCCAGTGCTGGGTCGGGGGAACTCAGGCCATGCCCCCCACCAGGTGGGGCTTGACAGGGCACTTCAGGCTGTGCCCCCGACCCCAGCACCAGGCCAGGGGACCTCAGACCGAACCCCCCACCTCGCGGGGCTTGATGGGGGACCACAGGCCACGCGCCCCGCCCCAGCACTGGGCCAGGGGACCTGAGGCTGCACCCCCCTGCCTGGCTGGACTTGACAGGGGGCCTCAGGCCATGCCCCCCACCCAGCGGGGCTTGACAGGGGACCTCAAGGTGCACCCCCAGTGCTGGGTTGGGAGAACTCAGGCTGTGCCCCCTGACCTGAGGATATACCCCCTACCCGGCAGGGCTTGATAAAGGTGGGACTGGCCAGGTCTGGATCTAGCCCAATTGGGGGCGGGGGGCTCGTCGGGTCTGGGTCTCATGTGATTTTGAGGCGCATGTGGGTGGGTGGGGACTTGACTCTGGGTCCCGTGGTGCACCCCAGACTCTGTCAGGAGGAAGGTTTTCATATACATTTTACTAATTTTCTTTAATCTCTGACACTTCTATTATAGAGAAAGGGCAAATAGCAATATTAAAATATTTCCTCTAATTAATCCCCTTTTAATGTGCACGGATTTTGTGCATCGGGCCACTAGTATTACTCATAAATGTTTATGTTTTCATGTTAGTGCCTGCAGAAGAAAAACCATTTAAATTACTAGCAAGTAACTTTCATGACAGATCCAGAAGACTTATTAGAAAATAAAAACAAGACCCTCCAAAAATTTAGTTGTTTTCACAGTTTTGCTAGTTTCAGTGTTAATTATTTTGTTAATTGGATGGCCGTGGAGGAATGAGAGCTGGGGACGGTGTACATGTAAGGGAGGGACAATGTGGGGTTGCTGCACAGAGTTTGTGGAGAGGAGGAGGACAAATTCACATCTAGATCTTGGTTAGTCACTGTGTGATTACTGAGTGGAGGCAAAAGGATTGTGCCCCATAGGGCTGTTTTTTATGTATGCAGCATGAGTAGGCTCCTGATATTGTTGTTTTTGCAGGTGCCAGTCATTGAAATCCCAGGTTTTGGAAATCTTTCTGCTATAACCATTTGTGATGAGTTGAAAGTTCAGAGCCAGAATGACAGAGAAAAGCTTGCAGAAGCAAAGGAGAAATTATATCTAAAAGGGTTTTATGATGGTGTAAGTAATAATTTTTTATTGTTTTATTTGATTTACTGCATGCTCTGTGATTTTCTTCTTAATCATTTGAAAAATATGTAGAAAAATTCAATATAGTTTCAGCCATATAATGACCTATGACAGATTAATATGAGATTGATAAGGGATTTTTCTATTTCAACCCTTTTTAAAATATATATATATTTTATTGATATTTTACAGAGAAGAAGAGAGAGGGATAGAAAGCTAGAAACGTTGATGAGAGAGAGACATTGATCAGCTGCCTCTTGCACGTCCCCTATTGGGGATGTGCCCGCAACCCAGGTACATGCCCTTGACCGGAATCGAACCTGGGACCCTTCATTCCGCAGGCTGACGCTCTATCTACTGAGCCAAACCGGTTAAGGCCAACCCTTTTTTAATCTTTTGTGAGGGAGTAATAGTATTTACAGAAATTACATTTTTGTGTCCTGTATGACTGTCTTAAGGAATGAATTTCTTGAGAAGATATTTAAAGTTTGTTCATATTATTATGCACTAAACTCCAAAGGTTTATTGCATGGATAATACATGTTCCCTTGTTTGGCTCTTTAAATTAAGAAGTTTATATTTTTAAAAAAAGCAATTTTATTCAATTCATTAGCTTACTTGTTAATGACTACTAAATGCCAGGGGAGCACAGCAGAATGAACGAATCTTTTTTTCCTTAACTGTGCATATATTAATGTGACTTACTGCATTTCCATGGAAAGAAGACTAGATTAGAGAAAGTGAATATTCAGCTAAGTTGTTAGTTGCTTGAGCTTAAAATGAAGATTTAAAAAGTTTTTTTTTTCCAATTACAGTTGACATGCAATATTATATTAGTTTCAGGTGTACAATGTGGTGGAGTGGTTAGACAGTTATATGTTATAAAGTGACCACCCTCATAAGTCTGGTTCCCATGTGAAACCATACATAGCTAAAATGAAGATATTTAAGGACATAAATGAGAACTTGTTTTATCTTTACTCTCATTTTTCTAGATAACCAAGAATTGGTTATAGGTCTTTTAAGCAACTTACACATTTTGGATGGTAATAAAAGCCAGCACCTATATAACATAGTACTTACAAATTAACTTATTTAAAACTCAAAATAAACTAAAGAAGTAGGCATTATTTTCCCCATTTTACAGATAAGAAAATTGAGGCACTAAGACATTAAGTAATTTGCCCAAGATCAGCCAGTTAGCCAGCAAGTGACAGAACTGAGATTCAAACTAGGCCGCTTGGCTCTAGGACTGTGCTCTTAACCATTGCATCGCAATGATGAAGTATCATTTCATAATGATGAATTAAATAGATATGAAGCATTTTGGTAATGTTAGAGGATTGGAAGGTCAAAAAAGAACTTGTGTCTTTCACTTAGAAACTGAGAGAGATACAGGAGTCAGGTAGAGGGAAGTCAGTTTCAGCTGGAAAGGGGATGGTGGTTTAGAGCTGTGACAGCAATGGCAAGCTAATACTTCACCCTAGAATTAAATTTCCCCACTAAGTAAAAGGCAGAGCTGAAAAATAGTAGGCTTCCTCTTAGCTCAGTTTATCACAGGGCTAGGCAAAGGAGAAAGCTGGTTGGCAACAGGCGGATTTGGAAAGAGAAGCCTAAGTGGTGCTGAGCTGACTATGCTCAGTTCCTTCTCGAAAAGCCTTGAGGAATGAGGTGAGTTAGTATAGTGGAGTTCTCTCCACACAGCAACCTGAGAAGTGGAAAGGAAGTGAGGGTTTCTTCCTAACCAGGCTCATGACAGCTATCCTGATTATACTAAAAGAAAACAAACGTGTTATACATATTAGTTGTCCAAACTATGCCAAAGTAAAAAGTTATGGTTGTAAATGTGATAAATTCCACCCTAAAAATACCTTGGGTTGGTGGGTGGAAGTAAATTTAGTTAGGAAAAAGTTTGGTTGGGGGGAAGGAACTCAGAGCAAATTTTAATTATTTTCTATGTGTTTCTTTCTTTACTC
Organism: Corynorhinus townsendii; assembly: GCA_026230045.1. NCBI lineage: Eukaryota > Metazoa > Chordata > Mammalia > Chiroptera > Vespertilionidae > Corynorhinus > Corynorhinus townsendii. The sequence goes on along the minus strand of JAPDVU010000006.1, from coordinate 147,596,365 downwards.
TCATCCTTTTAGGTAATGTTGGTGGATGGATTTAAAGGACAGAAGGTCCAAGATGTAAAGAAGACTATTCAGAAAAAGATGATTGACATTGTATGTGAAAGGCTATCCTCTCAAGGCTGTTTTAGGAGAAATATTTTAGTTAAAAGACAGACTTTACAGTGTTAATTAGCAGGGTGTCTGAAGTAGAACCTTGAGCTTCATTAAAGATAGTATATTGTTTTGTGGCAGAATATAAGAGACCTACTTAGCAGTTCATTTAAGTTGAACTTCCCACCTGTAATGTTGATGAATAGTGTTCTAAAGTTGGTACGTGCAAAGCACATGCAGAGAACTTGAATATGCTGCTGATGGTGGCCATTTGAGATACTAGCAGTTACACTTCTCTTTCTGTAGTGCTTTATTTGTCACTTTCATCCTTCCCCGCATTTTCATTTTTGTTGTAACTTCCTTCTATTGAGCTACTTAAACTACTTCTTAAATTAAAATTTTATTTTTGACAGTTATGTATACTCAAGATACAGAGGGAGAGTTGTCTGTAAGGCTTATTAAAATAAGTCACAATTTCCTCTCTATCCTTCCACATTCTCTTAAATTACTCTTCGTTGGAGGAGCTCACTTTCAACTCTTTCAGTTTTTTTTGGTATTGACCTTCATCTCTTGTAGATCTCAAATCTAAATGTAGTACAGTTTTCTGATTTTATTTTTCAGTATTATGCATCAGCCATTGACTTTATACTGTTGAAGATCAAGATTTATTTCTTCCTGCCTTGTGGCTTCCTCTCTATTCTCACCATATTCATGTACACTTCTCCATCCCCCATCATCCTGGTATAGGTATATTACAATTTATGTTAGAGCCATAGTCAGTGTTTACATTTTTGAGACATGGCTGATCTATAATGTATACAATAACTTTTCTTGCCTAGCTTTTGTGCTTCCCTGGAGTTAATAATAGTCTCTTTAAAAAAATTTTCCTCGCTTGTAAGTATACTTCTCAATACACCATCCCAATCTCTGCCCCGTCTGTTTATTTCTCCTCTCAATACTTTCAAACACATCAGTGTGCTCTTGGTTCCATCTCAGAGACTTGCCCAGGGCCTCTGGCCTGTTTTAGTCGGCATTGGTTGCTTGTACTGGTGCACAGATGTCCTGAGGTGTTCCTCCACCATTACTAAAGCTTTCCTTTGCTTCTCTTGAGTTGGATGCCCTGTGTCCTTGATTCCCTGACTGCTTCTTTCTTATTTACTCCCATTTTAGTGAAGCTTTGCCTCAAGTAGCTTTCCTGAGAAAAGTGTCTGGAAGTTAAATTTTTACAACCTTTCATGTCTCAAATATCTTTACCCTCTCCTCATTTGCCCTTCTTTACCTGGGAGTAGAATTCTGGATTAGAAATAATTTTTCCTTAAGATTTTGAGGGCCATTAAACATGGTGTTCTGGTTCAGTGATACCTTTGAGAAGTCCAAAAGCATTCTGGAAATAACTGCTAAGTCTTAGTCCTCCTTTATTTAGCCTCACGTTTCCTGTTTCAGAACTATCTTGTACCACCAATCCCTGAGTTTTTTGGATGGTCTGCAATGCAGACTGGGTTGCTTATTAGCTTTCTCTACTGTTGGCTTAGAATTCGGCCAGTTTTCTTCAACCTGCTAATACAGTTAGCACTCACCCTGCTCTTCAGTTTCCAGAATTTGGTGGATAGTGTTTCTTCAGTTTTTCTCGTCTTTGTAGGTTCGTACCATTAAAAAAAAAAATAAACAACTCTTGGTTGTCCTTTTATTGAAGTTTTAGAGGCAGTAGAGTTAAACATGTTTTTACTTCACTATCTTTAAGCAAAAATCCCAGCTATTGAAGTTCAGCATGAGGAATTGCATTTAAGAACACAGAGCAATAAATCATTATATGTATAATAATGCTGAATATTATTTTTTAAAATTATCATTGCTTAAAAAGTTTGGGACCGTAATGCATTAAGAGATACTTATATTTGGTAAAAAATAAAATTCATGGCCAGTTTTCTAGTGGGAATTTTTTATGACACTGTAAGTCTTTAGGAACAGTATTTCTATTTTTAATTTTTGGACATTTTTTTTTTAAAGTTTCATGTATTTAATTCTCTATTTACATTATTATAACAAGGATAAAAAGATGTTATAGGCAGCCTAATCTCCAAACCATAGACTTAAAAATGATTACACTTCTTTGATTTTGTCACTGAAGAGGCATATTCTGCCTAGGGAAGGTGACCCATTTGACAAAGATGCACACCTTTTCAAAATCAAGTGTTAGGTGCATGGGTTTGGATTTATGGCAGGTCCATCCCCCTGGTTCTCCATAGCATAATGGCCTTGAACCACTGCATGGCCTCTGTGGGATGCAGGCACTGAAGCAGGTTACATAGTGGAAAAAACAGAACAAAACAAACATACAAAAAGCAAGTATATAGAAAATAAGGCAGATAACTTTACCCTGGGAAGAAAGAAGATATAATGAAAATAGATTTTTAAAAGAAGCTGCTTTATCCTTGAGGAATAGACATTGACTTGACATGGTATCTGATATATTTTTACTTACTTTCATTTAGGGAGATGCATTTATTTACATGGAACCAGAGAAACAAGTTATGTCCAGGTCTTCAGATGAATGCGTCGTGGCCCTGTGTGACCAGTGGTTAGTCTCTCTTGTAGCAAGAAATTTCCTCCAGTCATCTCCTTCTCCTTTAGACTTTTATTTTTGTCTAATCAATGTGTGTACTCCCAGGTACTTGGATTATGGAGAAGAGAACTGGAAAAAGCAGACATCCCAGTGCTTGAAGAACCTGGAAACGTAAGATGGGAGAAAGTGATGCGGGAAGGGAAAGATGAGAAGCATGGAAGACAGTGAAGGTGAAGGGAGACACTGTGCTTTTTACTCTCCAGATTCGGGGAGGAGACTAGGAGGAATTTTGAAGCTACCTTAGGCTGGCTACAAGAGCATGCTTGCTCAAGAACTTATGGTTTAGGTAAGCAAACTTCAGATTTTTCTGTTTGAATTAACACTTTTTCCTCATTCCCTCTTTTCTAGTGTTTTTCTTAATTGGAAGTGACAGCTTTCAGTTAGAGGATGAGGGAAACCAAGATGGGGTCTCCTACCTACTAACCCAGTTTGCTCTTTATTTACCATTTTGTTTTTATTAATTATCTGAGTAAAATTAAGTGCCTTTATAAGCATCTTTGTAAGTCCTGTAGAACTATTCTTAAAATGTGGATTTATAGATGAAGTGTCTCTTAGGTCCCTCATGCATTAGTTTTCTTCTTTTTATCTTGCAGGTACCCGACTGCCGTGGGATGAGCAGTGGCTGATTGAATCACTCTCCGATTCCACTATTTACATGGCATTTTACACAGTGGCACACCTGTTGCAGGGGGGTAACTTGCGCGGACAGGCAGAGTCTCCACTGGGCATCAGGTTGGTAAATGGATAAGGGAAAGAAATCTAGCTTGCCAGCGAAATATACCATCTTTTGATTCAAGTATTGGAGGTTCTTTTTTAATATTTAGTTTTCATAAGAATTCATTTAACAGCCCTAGCCAGTGTGGGCCAGTTGGTTGAACATCATCCTGTACACCGAAAGGTCACTGGTTCAATTTCTGTCAGGACACATACCCAGGTTGGAGGAGTGGAGTGTGTGGTAGGCAACCTATTGATGTTTCTCACATCAGTGTTTCTCTTTCCCCTCTCCCTTCCACTCTCTCTAAAAAAATCAAAGCCATACTTTTTTAAAAAAGGAATTCATTTAGCAGAATTTTGCTTTGCTGTTTTTGTTTTGTTTTTTTTGCTATAAACTAATCAATAGCCCCTCCTCTTTTTTATTATTATCCATCCTTCATTTTTATGGGAGTCTATTGTACTAATTTGTTACTCTTAACTACATTAAGAGATTCTTAATTCCTGGTTAGATTGAAATACTGATTCTTTCTGAAAAATTACATATGTTTTGTTGTTGTTTGTTCTATTTTAAATACAGACCACAGCAGATGACCAAGGAAGTTTGGGATTATGTTTTCTTCAAGGAAGCTCCATTTCCTAAGACTCAGATCCCAAAGGAAAAATTAGATCAGCTAAAGCATGAGTTTGAGTTCTGGTATCCTGTGGATCTTAGAGTCTCTGGCAAGGATCTTGTTCCAAATCATCTTTCATATTATCTTTATAATCATGTGGCTATGTGGCCAGAACAAAGGTGAGTGCTAAGAAGGATATGGACTAAATTTATTGCTTATTGACATGAGTGTCTTACGGCTTCAAATATATAAGAAGTTATTATGCAGGGTATAGATTTGCCAACTACATTAGCATCATATATCTATACTTATTTATATTTTAATTTATACAAAGATGCAATTTGTAGACACTATTTCTGTGCACATCTTTTCAAAAGTTGTGTTTTTATATAGCCCTGCCTGTGTTTTATAAGTACGTACATAGTAATTCACTGTATGCTTGTATCATAGTTTTATAACCAGTCCTTTGCTAATGGACACTTTCATTGTTTTCATTTGTTTCCTGTTACAAACAGACCTTAGTAAATATCCCTGTACATTTGTGTTAGCAAACTGTTGTTAATCTTTTAGCATTTATCTCAACATTTTAAGCCTAAACCACAATCTTTAAGTTTTATTTTCTCTCTTTAAACATTTACCTATAAAGTGACAAATGGCCTGTAGCTGTGAGAGCAAATGGACATCTTCTCCTCAACTCTGAGAAGGTAAGGCTCATTGAGAGTTAAAAATTCCAGAAAGCTTTTCTAATTTAGGAAGTTGTACTTCTTTAAAATTAAAGAAATAAAGAATATGAAAATCAGATGCTTAAAAGTCTTACATTTAAAATGTTTAGGACTACCAGTATAAATTAAAGTTTTATCTTTAAAATTGAGTGTGTGGCCCTGGCTGGTGTGGTTCAGTTGGTTGGGTGTCATCCTGTGCATCAAAGGGTTGCTGGTTCAAGTCCCAGTCAGGGCACATGCCCAGGTTGCGGGCTCGATCTCTGGTAGGGGTCCTGTAAGAGGCAGCCTATTAATGTGTTGCTGTCACATCGATGTGTCTCCTTCTCTCTTCCTTTCTCTCTAAAAAATCAATAAAAAATATTTAAAAAGTAAAATGTGTAGAGTAGGTACTATTAATTGAGGGGAGGGAACCTACCTATTAGAACACTTGTACAGTATTTATTTTCACAAAAGGTAACATGAATTGTGACTGGAGCAGAGAGAGAGAGATAGAAAAACAGAGACAGACACAGTAATTCTAAAGACCTTAGAGTATCTTTCTCAGTTAAGTTGAAACAATAGCTTGGTGGTTTTTGTATTTTGTTTTATGCTATGACTGGCCGTTAAATTAGAATGTTAGAATTTTGTAGTTTGTTATAACATGACATTTTCTTTGGTTTCAACATTGTTGTATTGTACACTGTGCTGATTTTATTGGTACATGATATTTTATTACCATGGGTGGAACATTGATATAATAATCACCTCTCTTTGATAGCAGCAAAGTTATGATTAAGATATAAGAAATTTAAAATAAAGATTGCTGAGTTGGGCACAGTGCTCCTTAGATGTGCTGCCCTCAGGCAGAGCACAATTTGAACAACCAGTTATCATGACCCTAATCACAGGAAGTTCCTAAAACCCTAATAACTCTGGCTCATGAGCTAGTCCTTTTATTTTTGAAGGACTAGTTAATATAGAGCTCTTTTCTATATCACCTGAAGTGTTCCAGAGTTACAGTGGAATAATTCCATATGCATAAAGTAATAGTCAAGTCTAATGGGAAGAGCAGTGGACTGAGCTTCAGCCTGGAGATCCTGTCCCAGCTCTCACTCACCAGCTGAATGACCCATAGAAGTCACTATTGACTGGACTTCAGTCCTCACCTCTGTAAAATTAGTTTAGGGTATCTTTTTCTTCTACCTTTCTAATCCTTGTTGTCTTTATCTGATCGTGGCCAACCCATTTAACGTGATTTGGTTGGTCAGGTCTGTATCATTTATGTATAGTCCTGCTAATGCTTACTTACTGGCTTTCTATTCCAGATGTCAAAATCCACAGGCAACTTTCTCACTTTGACCCAAGCTATTGACAAATTTTCAGCCGATGGTGAGTGTACTTTTTTATCATTGCTGTTGCATAGGATTCGATTCTCCTCAGATTACACAAGGCAATTTAACATTTGTTTTAATCTTATTGCTTTTCTCTTTTGCTCTTACCAATACTTTAAAAGTATTCATGGGCCCTAGCTGGTTTGGCTCAGTGGATAGAGTGTCAGCCTGTGGACTGAAGGGTCCCAGGTTCAATTCTGATCAAGGGCACATGCCTGGGTTGTAGGCTTGATCCCCAGTGGGGTATGTGTAGGAGGCAGCCAATCAATGATTCTCTCTCATCATTGATATTTCTCTCTCTCTCTCCTTCTCCCTTCCTCTCTGAAATCAATAAAGATACATTAAAAAAAAAAAAAGTATTCATGGTTTCTCTGTATACAAGCGCCATAATGTTTAAAACATAAGAATTGCTGAGACACAACAATATTGAAATTAGGCCAATTAATAAACCCTCCATGGCCTCTAATTGTTCAGGTGAAAGGAATAGTCGCATGTCTCTCACTTTAAACCAAAAGCTAGAAATGATTAAGCTTCATGAGCAAAGCATGTTGAAAGCTGAGATGGGTTAAGAGCTAGACCTCTTTCCTCAGGTAGCCAAGTTGTGAAAGGAAAAGTTATTGAAGGAAATTAAAAGTACTCCTCCAGTGAACACAGTAATAATAAGGAAGCAAAACAGCTTTATTGCTGATATGAAAGTTTTAGTGGTCTGGATAAAAGCTCAAACCAGCCACAACATTCCCTTAAGCCAAAGCCTAATCCAGGTAAGGCCCAACTCTTTTTAGTTCTGTGAAACCTGAGAGAGGTGAGGAAGCTGCAGAAAACAACCTGAAGTTAACAGTGGTTGGTTCATGAGGTTTAAAGAAAGAAATGTCTCCATAACACAGTTCACAGTTTCCTCACTCATTTTTTAAAAATACTTTATTGATTTTTTTACAGAGAGGAAGGGCAAGGGATAGAGAGTTAGAAACATCGATGAGAGAGAAACATCGATCAGCTGCCTCCTGCACACCTCCTACTGGGGATGTGCCCGCAACCAAGGTACATGCCCTTGACCGGAATCGAACCTGGGACCCTTCTGTCTGCAGGCCGACGCTCTATCCACTGAGCCAAACCAGTCAGGGCTCCTCATTCTTTTTGGCAGCCACAAGCCTTCCATTGCAAGGATGTCCTATACTTTATGTAATTAGGTTCTTATTGATGGCTTTTTTTCAGTATCTTAGAATGGAAGATTTTGGTTGGAAAGTAAAATTTTGTTAGTAGAAAACTTGGAAGGAAGAATCTACTCTGAGGACTAGGAATTAAATATGTATTTGTACACATGAAGCACCAATGTGTGTTTTCACGCATTAAAATGTCATAATATTTTGCTATCTCTAAATGAGACTGAGATGTTTGTTGATGGGGATATCTATCCCTAGTTTATTAAATTTTTCTTTTGCCTCATTGAAGACCACTTTATCTCATTAACTCAACATTCCTGAGAAGAAAAGCATAATGATGCTAAGTGTATGCAAATGAATACAGATGGTGCAAATATTTTAACAGCATCTACTTTTGGTGCTTTTTGTTTTGCTGTTGATCCATGGCAGTCCTTTAAAGTTTTGGCTAGTTCTTAATTTATGTGCACGCTTCGTAGTGTACCCAGCTGGATGCATAATAGATATTTAGGAACCACAGTTTAAAATCAGCGATTGTTTTTTGTCCTTCGTCCAGGAATGCGCTTGGCTCTGGCTGATGCTGGAGACACTGTGGAAGATGCTAACTTTGTGGAAGCCATGGCAGATGCGGGTATTCTCCGTCTGTACACCTGGGTGGAGTGGGTGAAAGAAATGGTTGCCAATTGGGACAGCCTAAGAAGTGGTCCAGCCAGCACCTTCAATGATAGAGTTTTTGCCAGGTAACCTCTGGGTTCCAGCCACTTTGTACTTTAGAGTTGCTTAGTCCTGGTGCATTTTTAAGTTTTAAGTTTTCCTTTTCCACCCTAAAATAAATATAGATGATAATAATAGCTACTATTCATTGAAAGCTTACTTGTGCCAGGTACAATGCTAATTACTTTGAATCCATTATCTGATTTTAGCCTCACAGCAACCTTATATAATAAATATATTTTTAGCTCTATTTTATAAAGAAATTGAAGCTTAGAAAAAATTATTTCATTAAATGCTTTAAAGCTAGTCATTTCAAACTTGGGATATGAATTTACTTCTACCTTTTTTCAAAGCCCCTTTTATCATGCTCTTGCATCATTTCCAGCTTTTGCTGTTACATAGGATTCGATTCTCCTCAGATTACACAAGACAATTTAAAATTTGTTTTAATCTTATTACTTTTCTCTTTTGCATCAAAGTAGAGCAGAATGGTTCAAGGAAAAGTAAATGAAAAGAAATGGAGAAATATCAGTTTTGTTTTCTCTTCAAAAGACATTTGTCAACCTCTATGTCTCAGGGATCATCCTAAGTGCTGGTCTTACAAAGATGGATAAGACTCGGTCCTTCTTGTTGTCTAGCAAGAGAGAAAAACACTTGTCCCACCAATTAGAAGTGTAATAATAGGGACTGAGGGAATTCAGATGGTGTGTGCATTCTGGGTTTCTTAACAAACAGGATTTTTGCAAGGAAAAGAGAAAGCCCTGGTAAGAGTATGGTATACATTTGAAGTACAGTATGTGGAGGGCAGAAATAGGAGATGAACGAAGTTACGCCAGATTAGGCCATATTATAAAAGGCCTGCATTAGCATGAGAAAATTATTCCAAAATATCCCATGTCAGTTGTTTAGAATGCAACAGTTAAACTTGACTACAACTTTAGGTAAGCTGTTTTCATATTGCATTTTGAGCTTCATAACTAAGTTATCATCAAGAAATTTTTATTTAAAAAAATTATTTAAGAATATGTTTTTATTGATTTTTTTTTTCAGAGAGACAGGAAGGAAGAGGAATAGAGAGATAGAAAAATCAATGAGAGAACATTGATCAGCTGCCTCCTACACAACCCCCACTGGGGATTGAGCCTGTAACCCAGGCATGTACCCTGGGCAGGAATCAAACCATGATCTCCTGGTTCATGGGTCAATGCTCAACCACTGAGCCACACCAGCCAGGCATCAGGGAATTTTTAAATAAGAGTATGGTTAACAGTGTTTTCATAAGCAGGAGCTCTAAGCAATGTCAGATGACAATATGTTATTAAAGGTGCATTCTATATAATAAAAGCCTAATAGGCTAAGTGTCTAGTTGTCTGTTCAAGCAATCAAAGTGTAATATGCTAATGATATGCTAAGGCCACTCAACCGCTTGCTATGACGTGCACTGACCACCAGGGGGCAGACAGTCGATAGGTCAACCAGTCGCTATGACATGCACTGACCACCAGGGGGAGACAAGAGCTGCCCCTGGTGGTCAGTGTGCTATCACAGGGGGAGCACCGCTCAGCCAGAAGCCGAGCTCATGCTAAGGAGCCCGCCCGAGAGCTCCTGGACTGTGAGAGGGCGCAGGCCGGGCTGAGGAGACACCCCCACCCCCTCCCCCCAGTGCAGGAATTTCGTGCACTGGGCCTCTAGTATACAAATAATAGGGAAGGACAATAGGCAGTTTTTAAGGAACATGAAAATGGTCTTTTGGTAGAGCAGTTTTAAATGTTTCAGGCTTTGTTCTCATTTTACTGTGTATAAGCAGCAGTTTTTGATTCCTATCCATACTTGCCTTCATACCCAGTAACCTTTTTTTCCTCTTCAATAGTGAAATGAATGCAGGAATTATAAAAACAGATCAAAACTATGAAAAGATGATGTTTAAAGAAGCTTTGAAAACAGGGTTTTTTGAGTTGCAGGTAGGCTCTTCATTTTTTTTTAATAGCTATAAAATATGTCAGTGTCTATTATTTGTTTTTCCCTCCTGCTATATCATAACAACTCATCTAAAGTGGAGACTGGAAATTTAAAAATTCTTCAATAAATTGTGATTGTAACTAGTTTTCTTTAGTATTTTTTCTGTTGTGTTCATTTAACATAAGTAATTCTCTTTCTAGTTAAGCTATGAGCATTAATAAAGAGACTAAATTTAAAAATCAATAATTCTTTCCAGAAAAACATTTCTAAGTTGATAAAAAGAAAAATAAAGGCATAATTGTAACTGCTTTTACTAGTAGTTTGAAAACCAATGTTTTCTGAGGTTTTCCACAAGATGTCAGTATTTCCTCAAGTTTGGCAGTTCCAGTGCTTAAAGAGAAAATGTAGCTTTACTCAAAATCAGTTTTGTTAAATATCACATTGGGATTTCTGTGACTTGGTTTTCATAGATGTGGTTAAATACGGGTAAGTGCTGAGCTTAGCATTGTGTCGTATGTATAGCCTTTTTTGATACTTAATATCTTTTCTATATGCCGAGCATTTGCCCTTAGTATACAGTTTAAATTGTTCAGCTTTAATGTCTGTTACAAAATGTTTTTTCAAACACTTTTTCTTGAGACTCATAAACCTGCAGTATCCTTTGGACAAGGATTGATATACATTTACTTGCAAATTTTAAAGTGATACCTTTACAAAAATTCATTATGGAATTTTAAAAGACTAAAAACTTAAAAATGCATAACTAAGTTATCATCAAGAAATTTTTATTTAAATATTATTAAAAAATATGTTTTTATTGATTTTTTTTTTTAGAGAGACAAGAAGGAAGAGGGATAGAGAGATAGAAACATCAATGAGAGAAAATTGATCAGCTGTTAAGAGAGATACTGATTTTTTTCTCTTTACTTTTATTCTAAAAAAGTATGGGGAGAGAAATGGTAAATAATTTCAAATTTTATAGGCCGCGAAAGATAAGTACCGTGAATTGACCATTGAAGGGATGCACCGAGACCTCGTGTTCCGATTCATTGAAGTTCAGACTCTTCTCTTGGCTCCATTCTGTCCACATTTGTGTGAGCACATCTGGACACTCCTGGGAAAGGTATCTATGCATTTAAGATGTTGTGGCCGGTTTTGATTTTTGTCTCATTAAATAAATGTTGGGGTAATGTTGTTACTTAAGAGAAAAAGACTGAAAATGACTAATTTAAGAATAATGCTACATTCATCATAATTATTACAACAGGTTAACTGAAGCTGCCTCCTGTTTAGACAACATCATGTGCGTGCCTTTGTTTATATGCACAGTGTATATATTTTATAAACATTGACTATGTGCATGTGGCTTCTCACCTAATTCCTGTTAGGAAAAGTTATAATACATTTAAATATATTCCGGTATATGTTTAAATACATGTCTAACTAATATTGTCTTTCCAACTATTTGTTAAGAGGTGGAAATATTGAGAAAGATATAAATGTTATGAACTGCCTGTAAACAAAGATAGAAGTGTATATTTGCATAAATATTCTTGTTTTATATAAAATTCCTGGCATACATAGGGCTGCATATTCAGGGATATTATATTAGCATTTTTACTGTGAAGATAAATTCAATTATTTCTCCCTGGCTTGCAGATAAACAGGTTGGCTGGTTTAATAACTCCTTTGCAACCTTATTAGCCAGGCTCTTTTGCATTTTTCGCTGCACAAAAAATGCAAAAATGTGCTTATGGTGTATATACCACATAGCCATACTTTCAATACTGGATGTATTAGTAGGATAAAAACCGAGTGTGCATGATTTATACAATAATGATTAAATTTAGGCAGATTAGCATTACATAATTTTCTTTGAAAGTGAGCATATGTGTGTGGGTATTAATATGCTTGTACAAATGGATGCTAATTAAGAATGTAGAGTAAGACTTCACAGCTTGAATTCGGGAACATTAGGTCAGGGGCTGTGGAAGTGTGCTGTGTGGAGTCAGGGTTGGAACTTGAAGCACACCATTGCAGATGGTAGCTTTGGTATGAAATCGTAATCAGAATCATAAAATAGTCATGTTGTCTAATCTCCCTGGGCCTTTCTGTTTTTACTAAAAGCCTGACTCAATTATGCGTGCTTCATGGCCTGTCGTGGGTCCTGTGGATGACACCTTGATACGTTCCTCACAGTATCTCATGGAGGTCGCACATGACCTTAGACTGCGACTGAAGAATTACATGATGCCAGCTAAAGGGAAGGTGAAGTCTTTTTTTTTTTTTATTAAGTATATGTTATTGATTTTTTACAGAGAGAAAGGGAGAGGGAGAGAGACTTAGAAACATCGATGGGAGAGAAACATCCATCAGCTGCCTCCTGCACACCCCCTATGGGGGATGTGCCCGCAACCAAGATACATGCCCTTGACCGGAATCGAACCTGGGACCCTTGAGTCCGCAGGCCAACACTCTATGCACTGAGCCAAACCGGTTAGGGCCTTTTTTTTTTTAAGGTCATTCCTAAAACGTTACTGGTCAATTAATATTTAACAGTAATGAAAAGTAAGGCGGCTTTCATTAAAGTGTGTAGGGCTGTCTTCATTGCTAATGCAGTTCTGCATTATGTGTCTTTTTTAATGTTCAAGGCAGTAGTCGTATGTCCTGGGGGAGGGTTCTTTCCATTGTGGGTTTCTGTGAAAGTGACTACATGGTTTTTTCCTTTCCTTTTACTCTGTAGAAGACTGACAAGCAGCCACCTCAGAAGCCTTCCCATTGCACCATCTATGTGGCGAAGAACTATCCATCCTGGCAACACACCACCCTGTCAGTTCTGCGTCATCACTTCCAGGTGATGCTCTCAGCACACTGCCCCCGACCTGTGGTGTCCTCCCTGTGCGGCTTTTGTTTTTAGGATGTTGACAATGTCTGGGAGAGGGAAGACCGACAGTTTAGTTTCATTACTTCTAGTCATGGAGCGTCCTTTGTTGTCCTTGGTGACTCCTAAATGGATGCCAGGGGAAAAGCTGCTGTTTTGTTTTGTTTGTTTTTTTTTATCATTTTTGAAGCTTGAATCTGGTTGCATGTAATTAAAGATGTTAGGATTTTTTCATACGTGTGGTTAAAATTATGAAGCAAAAACACTGAGATTCATGAAACTTTAACCTTATTATGTTTGAAAAACTCGTAGCTTGGTTCTTGAGCAGTTTAAAAGAAAATGTTCAGGTCAATAATTACCCATAGAAATGGAGAGCTTGGTGTTGTTTTCGTCTCTGTCAGGTAAGTAGCTATTATATATGATAGCTCTATTGAAAGGAAATTCAGTATTTACACTTAGTTCTTTAAACTTAGAAACAAAACCATGAAGGTGCACTTAAAAAGAGAGAGAGCGAGCAAATAGAGAATAGAGATTACGGCCAAAGTATAAAGTGATAACATGAAGGAAAAATCCCTGATTTTGATTTTATAGACCTTTATTAGAATATTGCCTCAATAATTTTTATAATTAATTAAGAATTACATAGAGCAACTTTTACATTTGCAAAATTAGATGGAAAGAGAAGAGCAAGTGTTTTTTTATTCTTTGTGAACCTAATTTTATGGAGAACTATTTTCCCATTTGTGTGTAATAGAAATAGAAGGTAGCTTCTAGAATCTGCTTGCAGATTTTGACTTACAAGTAAGAAGTAAACACTACTTTTGGAGGTAGTGAAGTGAAATTGTACCTCAGTGGATTGAATATTCATACCAACATTTTCAAGGAAGCAGTAGGAGAACTAAATATAGTATGCAATGTCCCAGGTTTTAAAAATAAATGCACGCTATTTTTCTTTTAGAAGTTCTATTTTTACATAGTATTCATTAACTAGTTATTGTATAGTTTCAAAATGACATAATCTTTTGGTATTTGAATGATTAGCTTCCTTTAAAATTTTTGTATTCATCCAAAAGAAGCAAAAGAATGTTAGTTTGTAATCAAGAAGAATGTACTTATGTTGAATATGGCACCTTTTCGTGACATAAGGAAGAGTGTTTCCTACCCTCTTCTTTTCTCTTTCATTGTATTTTAAAGCAACACGTTTGACAAGTAGCGAAAAATTTTTTTCCCCGTGTACCTTACTTAGTAAAGGTTAGAAGTGAAAGCAAATGGCTTATTGGAAATCTTACTATACGTTACTTTTCATTTAGATTTGTTCCCAACCCTTGGCTTTGATACTGTGTTTCTGCAATAAGGAGAAAATGAGTCACCCCGAACTCTGAAAAGGCGGCTTGCTTTCTCACTCTATTAAAGGGGACAGCTGGTGTTTGCAGAAGTGAATTTAAATTCACACAGCACATTTGGGACTTACGCATATTAGTGATATATGATACAGGCACTTGGTTTTGAGTGGATAGAAATAATACTTCTTTCTAACAGGTCCATAGCTTGGGATTCTTTTGTGCATGATTGTGCTGATGTGTAGCAAAGTGTTCAAAAGCAGATTATAAATCTATATGATAGCTGTGTGGAGTTTTCCTTTTGATATAACTAATGAAATACTTCTAGAAGTTTATAGGACCATTTTGTTTTCTCACCAGATTAGATCTAGTGTTACATTCCTGAAGGCGCCATTATTGTCAGAAAAAAGATAATATTCACCACAGTGTACCTGCTTTTCTTCTTTACTCTCAAAATCATGTATTGTCTGAATTTCGAGGGGTAGGAGACTCCCTTCTGTGCTGCTCATTCACCTTTTCCTTCCTCGTGATGCTAGCGCTGCACCCTCTTTCTGTTCTCCACCGACTGGTAGAGGTCATTCTGTGTCCGCCCAACTTCCTACAGGCACATCAGTCCTCCATCATCTTTAAAATATTTTTCTCTACTTTCCTCTCCAACTCTTTTTATTTTTTTAGAACCATAATGGAAAATTGCCTGATAACAAAATCCTTGCTACTGAACTAGGCAGTTTGCCAGAATTGAAGAAATATATGAAGAAAGTGATGCCATTTGTTGCCATGATTAAGGTAAGCTGTGGGCCTTGTAGAGCTAAGACCACATGAGTAATGGTTAGATAGGCCAGTAGAAGGAGGGGGAGTCTCCCCAAGGTATCTGCTGATACAGCACCTCTCTCTTTTTTTTAAAAATTTATTTTAAAAAACAATTCTTTATTGTTGAAAATATTATATATGTCCCCCATTTTCTCTCATTGGCCCTCTCCAGTCCCCCCTATGTTTCCCTCCCCCCAGGCTTTCAGGACCCTATTGTCTAGATCCATGGGTTATGCATATATGCATACAAGGTCTTTGGTTGATTACCTTCTATCCACCCATGAAATAGCACTTCTCAATCAGTGGTTATGAGAAATGAACAACTGGGTGTGGGCTTTACCTGTGGAATTGCTGAGTATGTGAAAATATGTCTGGTGGAGAAGTGGTTTAGAATTGCTGCCCTAAATGATTCTCTTCATGTTCTACCTTCCCTTCTTTTCAGTCTGGGGAGGAAGCATATTCTTCTGATGTATATTAGGCTGTTTTTCTAGATCCTGTTACTGGAACCAGGATCCTACATTTCTACAGGTTTAGGGTAACTGGATAAATGTTGTTTATAGTGTTGAAAGCAGGGTTTCTCAGCAATGGCTCTATTGGTATTTTGGACCAGATAGTTATTTGTTGTGGGATGCTCTCCTGTACACTATAGAGTTTAGCAGTATCCTTGGTTTCTACCCACTAGATGCCAGTAGACCCTCCCTTTTATCCCCGTGAACTGTGACAACCAAAGATGTCTTCAGACATTGCTAAGTGTCTCCTGCAGGCAAAATCAGCATTCTCCCTTTCAGCTCCACCATTAGGGATCATTGGGTTAGACTCTTAGTTTTCTCCATATACATAGCTCCTTTTTTGGATTTCTTGACAAAGAGAAATAGAAAGAAGGCTGTATGTTGCTTCAGATCTCAGACTCTGGGGCCAGGCAAATCTTGACCCAAACCCGATTTGCCTCTGACTTCTTAGTTTTGAGGACTTAGACACATTACTTAAATTCTTTGGGTCACAAAGTTTTTCATCTATAATGTGAGGAAATTAATAGAACCTACCTTTTAAGAGTGATGTGAGAAGTCAATGAAATAATAGTTTTAATACACTTGAATACTACCTGTCAAGAAGTAGGCTCAGTAATTTTTTAAAAAAATGTAAATCAGTGTCTTCCAGCCTGCTGGGCACATAGTGGTAATTCTTATACTTTAGATTAATTTTCAAATCTCCTAGGCCAGTGGTCGGCAAACTCATTAGTCAACAGAGCCAAATAGCAACAGTACAACGATTGAAATTTCTTTTGAGAGCCAAATTTTTTAAGCTTAAACTTCTTCTAACCCCACTTCTTCAAAATAGACTCACCCAGGCTGTGGTATTTTGTGGAAGAGCCACACTCAAGGGGCCAAAGAGCCGCATGTGGCTCGCGAGCTGCGGTTTGCTGACCACTGTCCTAGGCTATAGATGCCTGCTTGATGGAGACCCAGACTCTCAGCTTGTCCTACATTGGAGTAGATTGTGTTCTTAGGAGAGCCTTTTAATTCTCCTAGAGCAGAATTAACTCTCTGAATCTAAGGTATTTTAAGTCTGAGAATTTAGAATTCTGGGTTGACCTATACCAATCAAGTTATATGTCTGTTGGTATGCTCCTTAGTCAGTGGGTCCCATTGGTCAGATTGCCAGATCCATTGTCAATATATGGATTCAACAAACTATCCTTACATTGTTGGTTGCAAAGACATGCATTAATAGAATTCAGAGAAACTGATTTGAAAAGTAGTAATAAGATTTTAGATTCAAGAGTTGGCTTTTTGAAAAACCAATGCTAGACTATTTGAATAGTAATATATTTTTGGGAATTTGCCAGGCATATTATTGGTGTTGAAAAAAGTTTAATAACTCTGGTAGTAAGAAAATAACTTTTAAGCATTTGTTTTTCCATGAGAAAAGAAACAGACTTACTAGTAGATGGTAAATGAAAATAGTCAATACTAGGAATCATGTTAGGTCACTTTCATGTAAGTGCACCCTGTTGGAGGCAGTTAGCTATATTTGTGCATATGAACTTGGCTTTCTCTGGTTATATTTTGAGTTGGCAAAATACTTTATTTCATGTTCAAGAAAATTAAGAAAATGAATTATTTTTTATATGTCACAGCATTATCTGAGTATCCTTATAGTATAACTTTTTACATTTTATTTTAAAATTTGCAGGAATATGTTAGGGAGTTTATTATTAATTTTTGTGAAATAGCTTTAAAGATTTGGTATCTTGGAAAATTTTATTATTATTATTATTAACTTGTTTTTGTTACCCAAAGGGGTATTTCCACACATTTGTTTGATTCTTTGTCAAAGCAGTCTTTTGGCTTGCATATTAAATCAGTCTAAATAAACTAAGATAAAATCATATTTACTTTATGAATCTGAAAACCTTATCCTTCCAGTCATTTCATTGCTGCCTTCATCTTATCATATTTAAAATGATAATTATTCTGAGCTAGTAATTTCATTAACAAGCAGGCATAGATAAGAGAAGCTATGAGTCTAAGGCCTTTGCTTTAACTGTTCAGATTTGAAGATTTTTATCAATTGAGAGAAGAAAGATTGCTTTGGAGGAAATATATTCTTTTCAACGTATTGTTAATGTGATTTTGTTTTTCAAAACCATTTTGGCTGTTAGGAAAATCTGGAGAAGGTGGGACCTCGTGTTCTGGATTTGCAATTAGAATTCGATGAACAGGCAGTGCTTATGGAGAATATAGTCTACCTGACCAATTCCCTTGAGGTAAGAGGAGCTAGGAAGGTTAATAACAATTAACCATAGTAAACATATCCAGTTCTTTTGTTTTATAATAGAACTTTTATAAACTTCATCTTCTGTGTTTACTGACTTTGCCAAATATATCAGTCACAATTTTGGGGGGAAGGAAGAGAATGAGTGGGTATAGAAGTTGTAGGAAGAAAAAATGACCTGTTGTCTTATTTCACTTATCAATTATTCTACACATAAAATACTAGCTGTATATACCTGGATTCCCCCCCCTCCCCCCACACACACACAAATTTTAAAGTGAATCTAGAACTTATATTCAAATACTTTCAAAATCGCTCATATTAGGGGGTACTCTGAATTGCTTCTTCTCTCCCTCCCCTCCTCCGTCCCTTATTTTTAGACTTTAGATTTACAGAATTGGCTTAGTTAGAATTCTTGGTTCATGATATATTATTATTGGTCATATTTTCAGATTTAAAAAAATTTTAAAATTTCCATTCTGGAATGTAAAGCTCTTTTTATTAAAGTAGTTGACATACAATATTATATTAGTTTCAGGTGTACGACATAGTTAGTTGACGTTTATATATGTTATGAAATGATCACTAGGATAGGTCTAGTAACCATCTGTCACCATACAAAGTTATTGTGATACTATTTACTATATTCCCTATGTCTACATTACATCTCCTGTTTTTACACTCGTATAAATCTACTACCATCTCAAGAACTAGAACATTACCAATAGCTTTCACATCTTCTCTCTGTCCCGCCATGCTGCCCCAGTCATAGCATCATATGTCAATTCTAAAAATGCTGTCTCTCAGACAACTTAGGCAGAAGGAAAGATAATCTGTTATAGAAAAATTGTTAGAAGACTCTAGTGATAATGGAGACTGAAGTAAAAAAAACAAAAAACAGGTTTAGAGTCAATAAAATTGTTTCATGAAATATTAGAATGAAAGATAGTTACTTCTAATTAAGCATTGTATATTATGCAGTTATAAATAAGTTGATAAATTAATAAATATTAGTAGACATCTATTTTAAGGGTAGTTTTAAATATTCATATATATTCTGGAGGTAAAAACTTGGAACTTTGGGAAGTGGGGACACATTAAGGGTCATCTTATATTCAGGCATACGCAATATGTTACATTTATGAGTTTATTTATTTACCTGGCAGGCTTCTATTCTCAAATGCTAAATTTCTGAACTTTACTTAAGTTCAGCCTTTTATGCTGATTTTTCAGGTAAATTTCAGATTTCATTATAGAAAATGTTGCCCATCACTATGTAAATAACAGTACTATGAGACAGATAAGATCAGAGTTAAGTAATTGATTACAGTCTCATTTAATGTTTATATAGGAAATAAAATTGCACAGACCATTTCATGTTAAGTGGAGAACCTAGTTTTGTTCTTTGGTGAAATGAGGTGATGATTAATTTCAATCATATTAAGTGATACTAATGGCTTCCATTTTTCCTCCTCTATTTAGCTAGAACATATAGAAGTGAAGTGTGCTTCTGAAGCAGAAGATAAAATCAGGGAAGAATGCTGTCCTGGGAAACCACTTAATGTTTTCAGAACAGAAGTAAGTTGCAAAAATCTCACCGAATCATTGCATTTTAGAGCTTGAAGAGACCTTAGAGATCATTACATCTAAACCCATCATTTTAAAGATGAAGGAAGAGAGGTCCAGAGAAGTAAAATCATTGGTTTGGACCAGGCTACATAGTTTGTTAGGAGTCGGGGTGGATTTGAGATCTTTTAATTCCCTGGTTGGTGCAATACCCACTTTTCCTTACTCTACTATAATGGATGGCATCAGATGTTATTTATGGATTTAAAAAATAAAAACATGATTTTGAAAACCTGGTTTTTATTTTATTTTTTCAAAATATGTTTTTACGGATTTTAAAGAAAGAGGAAGGGAGAGGGATAGAGAGATAGAAGCATCAATGATGAGAGAGGATCATCTATCGGCTGCCTCCTGCACAGGTCCCACTGGGGATGAGTCCACAACTCGGTCATGTGCCCTGACAGAAATTGAACCGTGACCTCCTGGTTCATAGGTTGACACTCAACCACTGAGCCACATCAGCTAAGCAAAACTTAGTTTTTATTAAAAAAAAAATAAAACACTGGAAATTGAAATGTGAGGCTTTTTCATTTTTTATTAAATTTATTGGTGTGACATTGGTCAACATGAATGTATAGGTTTCAGCTGTGGGTTTCTATATTACAAGATCTGTAAATTGCTCACCACCCAAAGTCAAATCTTCTCCTGTCATCACATGTTAGGATTCCCTTCGTCCCCTATCCCCTTCGCTCTGGCAACCACCACACTATTGTTTGTGTATTCCTTTGTCAAGATTTTAGAAACCAGAATTAAATCTGTCTTTTATTGGGCATTAAAAATGTAGCAGAGATTCCTCTTCGCTCAGCAGTATTCAAGTTTGATTCCCTGTAACAATTATTTTCTCTTTATTTTCCTAAGCCTGGTGTGTCAGTTTTCATAGTGAATCCCCAGCCATCCAATGGCCACTTCTCAACCAAAATTGAAATCAGGCAAGCAGATACCCGCGATTCTATCATCAGGCGCTTAATGAAAGTGGACCGAGGAATCAAAGGTAAATGGTTGCCCTGTACATTTGGCAGGAGCTTATGGATTTGGTGAATTTTAGGGGGAGGGGAGAAAGAAAAGTACCTGGCTTGCTCAGGGACAGCTGTGTAATGTTGTGGGAAGAGTATCGGACCCAGAATCAGGAGACCTGTATTCTCTTTGGGATGTTGGGACGAGGTAGCTTGGTGACTTGACCATGTCACGTAAGCTCTAAACTGAGCTTTTAGTTAAAGTGAGGATACTGGATTACGTAGTTTTCTAAGACTCCTTCTAGCTCTAAAATTGTAACAAGCAATTTCTCTCTTTCGGAGGTTTTCAGAATTAAAGACACACCCTTTATAGTCTAAACTAACTTGCCCAATTGGGTCGGTTCCTGGGGAAGGAAGAGAAGCAGAGGAAACGTTACCGAGTGAGTGCGTATTAGCCATTTAATAATTTTGCACCGCGATAACGTAGAGGGTGTTGGTATTCCCCTCTGACAGAAGATGAGTGGAGGTCAGAAAGGCTAAATAACATGCCGAGTTCATTCAGCTGCTAAATCCTTGAGCTGAAATTCAAACTCAGGTTTATCTGACTCCAAAGCTTGTGCCTCTAAGTAAAATATGTAAATAATCTTAATTTCTTATCAAGATTAATTAAGTCAAGATTGTCTATGATTATATTTAATATCATAATTTACAGATTTTTTTCCTCATAGCTCAGCCAGGTCTTAGACTGAGCATAGTCCAAAGGGAGTCCTTATGTCTCTGTATTATTTTTCTTCCCAATTATGAAGACAAATTAATGTCTAGATTCCCTAGTTTGCATTATCTCTCTCTTCTCTTCTTGATGGCAATTAAGGGTTGATTGGTTCATATTCCATGAGTATAAGTTTCTGAAAAGATTTATAAATCCCAGACAGTGACCTAATTTATGGAACTATATTCAGGCCAACAGTATGCCATTAACATAGAAGACTTAAAATGGCCCTTTGGAACTCATTCTACCATGTTATTTTTTGTTTTCTTGAAGTCATTTGTTCAGCTTGTGTGGACATTTAAAAAAATACGTTTTTATTGGTTTCTAGAGAAAGAGAAAGGGAGAGGGAGAGAGAGAATCATCAGTGTGAGGGCAAAACATCTATTGGCTGCCTCCACATGCCCCTACAGGGAAGTGAGCCTGAAACCTGGGCATGTGCCCTATCCGGGAATTGAGCTGGCAACCTTAATTGCATGGGATGACACCCAACCAACCGAGCCACACCGGCCAGGGCTCGTGGACATTTCTTGATTGACTCTCATGTGTGGTGTATGTAGCAGTCAGTGTGTATGTGGAGACTCCTATGCGTGCACTCGGGGGTTTGGGAGTCCATAATGTACTGGTCATTAGGATGCTGCATCTAGTGAAGGAAAGGGGACTACGCTACTGGCATACGTGATCCTAATGTAAGGAGAAACTGCTGAGTGACTAAGAGAGGTGTAGATAAAATTCACAGCTCTATCCACTGAGCCAAACTGGTTTCGGCTATCCTGTTCCCTCTTATAGCAGGTCCTGTAGAATGATAGCACCATCCTTAGAACTGATAGCCACAAAAAGAAGTTTGAAGTGTGGGTATATAGGAAGCCATTCTGTGGCTTTATTCGCTGTTTTATGTTGCATATGGGCTGAGTAGCTGAGATGGGAAAGGAGTGCAGTTCAATAGCATTTCTCTGTCCGCTGTAGTAACCAGCACGTCGTCCAATTAGTGCCAATTGTATTGAGGGTGATTATGATCCAGGTCCAGGAGGAGCTGGGCTAAAACCATCATTTTACACCACAAAGACCACTGAGCAACTGTTTGATGATAATGACTTTAAATCACTCACAGCCCGTGCCACATATGAACTAATAACTTGGAGGTGAAGGCTCCATCTCACATTATCAATCCCTAGGGACTTTCAATTGCTCTCATCTCTGCTCTAAGTGCCTTAAATCTTGTGTAGTTGCACACTCAGATTTCAACAATTTCCACGAGGTCTGGGATAAGAAAAGATAGTAAAACCACTAAGAAAGCTCCCAAGATTTAATGGCAGTAATGAACTACATGGCGAAACATCAAAGCAAATGTGTGTTGTCACTTAGAAGCCTGATTGAGTACTAAGGCTTCTTTGAAATAGTTTGATTCAGAATTGCTTGGAATGATGAGGGAGGTCTATTTTAGAGGGACACACACACATGCAGATCTGCAGTAAAAGTCCTTGCGCATAAAATCTGCGGGCAGAACTAGTCACTGCTTCCCTAGCAAAACAATTTGGCATCACTGATGTGTATGTTGAATTGCAAGAGCCATTAAAATTGCGCCCCCCCCCCCCCCCCCCGCCCCTCCGCCCAATAAGACCAGGGCTGTCATGCAGGCTGTGTCCGCTCCTTTCCTGCTTTAACTTTCAGGGTTCGTGCTGCATCTGGCAATACATTATATGGCCTCTGCAGAGACTCGCAGGCAGGGTTTGCCTTCGTGGTAATCGCAGGTAATTGCGCTATAAGCCCCAAGATCCCTCCTCTAAACCCACAGTCCTTCAGTCTTTGTTTCCCAAGGAGAAGAGGATGCCTGGATAACTTGTACTCCGGGCATAGCCGCCAGCTGCGTTAGTGTCTCCTTTTATCTCTTATCCTTCTCTTACTAAGCTTCATACTCTCATAGCAACATAACTGGGAGTGTAGCTCACGGACCACCCAGCGCCCTGCTTTAGAAAGGCTGGGAAGTACTTCGGAAAATGTCTTCTGTTCCTGTGGGTCATTATACATAACTAGCCGTGCTACACTTTGAGATGTAAACCTAGAATGACCACTTGCAGTCAGTTAGCATGTTTTTAACCATATAAAATAAAACCATTTGGTGTTGGGAAGTCTCAGAATTGCTGAAATAAATACACTTTTTTTGGACTTAATTGTTGGCAGGATTGTTGGCTCATAAAGGTAATCAAGGGACAAGTGATTTCTTGGCCAGGAGCCACCCTATCAGCTTGCACAGAGCAGGTCAGGAATCTCCAGCAGGGGAGGCTCGGAGCGCACCCTGAGGCCTGGACTTCTAGGCTCTGTGCCTGTCCCCCGCCTTCCCTCTCTCCTAGTCTCATCAGCTTGTCAATGCAAGCACTTTCATCCTTTGAGCAAAGCAAGAAACTGGTAATACTACGTATTAGAATGGTAATTCTTTTTTTCCAAAACTACCTTGTAAAAAACAAACAAACCCAACAACGCTTACAGTTTTAATCTATTCAAGGAAGCAAGACAAGAAAGAGAAATGTTTAGACTTTTTGATATTCTAAAGGACAGTCAATTGAAGCATATAAAAAGTGATTTGAAAGACCCTATAAGATAATGCTCAAAATTAGACTCAACCCTTCCCTTTGGTTTATAATTCCAGGGCATGTATTAACAGAAGCTGACAATCTCTGATCTGGGTAAAAGCTGGCAGAGTTTAAAGTTTTGTTAGATTTAGCTTTGCTTTCTGAGATTGGGTCCTACTTAATAATCTGATGATTTAGATATAACGTGTGTAAAATGGGAGTTATCAGATTCAGGGCATGGGTTTGAGTCAGTGACTAATTAAATGCTTTTTTGCTGTAGATCTTTCCAAAGTGAAGCTGATGAGATTTGATGATCCACTGTTGGGGCCGAGGCGAATTCCCGTCCTAGGAAAAGAGCTGTCTGGGAAGACGCCCATTTCTGAGCATGCTGTCTTCCACGTGGACCTCATGAGCAAGAACGTCCATCTTACTGAAAACGGGCTGCGGGCAGATATTGGTGACACATTGGTCTACCTGGTTCACTAAACTCACACAGATGGGAGATTTGCCCTGGTCTCTGGGCATACTTCTACTTTGTGCCTACAGATTGGCTGTGAGACCCTTAGGCTGGACCTAAACAGATCTCATTTCTAACCATCAAATTCTGCATGTAACCATAATTATACTAACTCATTTTGGATTCCTGGACCTAATAAATTTTTTTCCTTTTTGGGACCTCTAAAAGAAATAGTTTATATTATACTTTTTTTTAAAAAAAGCAGACAAATTATTCCTAATTCCCAGAAGCTTCTAGTCTTTCACATTAACATAGCATGCTTCTTTTATGAGGTGTGCTTTATACTTATAAAGGCTAAGAAGTATTTGACAACTTTTTATATTATATCCATTACGGAGTTAGCGATTTCTTCTTTAAAGAAAAAAAAAAAAAGTAGGTTAGCTAGTTTTGCCTTTTAAAGAAAGGAACTCTGATGATTATTTAAAAGAACAAATAAGAATATTTTGACCTGACTGCGATCACTAAGTATTCTGCGTAAAGAACAAAAAGGTCTTTTAAGAAATTTTTAGCTTTAATATATTCAGTTTACCACCAATAATGTTTTCCAAGGCTAATGTTAATAGTTTATAAGCAGTTTATTTCAGCTACACTAAATTTAGGCACTTTTTAAAGGGGGATTTTTTTCCCTCCCATAAAATTGTGTTTATCAAATTTGTCTTGGGTCCAATTTGTTTGAAGACCATGTCAACTGTATTGCAAAATTGTTTTTTTATATTACTGTGATGCCTTTGGATACTTTCTGTGCCGTCTGTCTTCATAATGAGGTAGATTAGGTATTGACTGGCAGGGGAGAGAAACATTTCCGTTTCTTGAAGGGTTCAATATGGGAAAGATCAGTTCTGATAACCTATGGAGCCTGAATGCTAACTTCCGGGCCGTGTAGAGATTTTATTGAGCTTCTGTATTTTGCTATGTGCAGTTTGAGATTTCTGGGCCTAGTTGAATGCTTTGTCATAAATTCATTAAAGCAAATGATAGAGTGTCAGAGCTGACAGAGCCCTTAGAGATCACGTGCAAATCATCCTCCATGTGGGCAGGCACTGTACGATGACTGGTGCCGAAGTCAGCTGGCTAGGTTAGATTCCCATGCCTTCCATTTGCTACGTGGGTGACGTCGGCCAATTCCTCAGCCCGTTTCTCCATCTATAAAATAGAACTAATAATGTACCTACTTTCTAGGCTTATTGAGAGATGTTGAGACGAAAACCATCTAGGAAAATCATATATATATATATATATATATATATAGTGTAGTGACTGGCAAGTGGTAAGCTTTCTGTAATGTCCCTGAGATGATGGTGAGCTTTCAGTAAGTGCTAGTGATGAATAATGATAACGGCAACAACTACCCAGGGTGTATGGCTTAAGATTTTTGTAGGCTATAGTCACGTCATTGGTATCGGTTCCTTTGGGGCAACTGCTTTGTGGTTTGCCCTCCTTTAGATCCTTTTGCTGCTCCCTCCATCTGCGTAGCCCAAGTTATTCCCCACACCAAAGTAGATTTTCCTGGTGCCTAAACAAGCCCACTTACGTTTAACTGAAGGCAATTGAACTGTGTGCTTCGGGGGGGGAAAGGAGAAAGGAAGTAATTTTACTATTGTGAGTGGCTGTGCCTGCATTACTACGTAAATAAGCCTGTGAACCTTGGCTGCCTTGGATTAAATGTGAGTTGGGATCCATGGGTGCTCAGTTCCCTCAGTCTCAATTCCTGCGTGTCTCTCAGAATGAGCATCTTGCTGGGAGGAATATGCTTTTTGTGTTGAAAGGCACAAAGGTGTTATGCATGGAAGCCTCTAAGCATAAGCCATTACTTCATCTGGTGCTCCACTAAAAACAGCAATTGAAATGCTGGAGGAAAAACAGGTTGCATTGGGCTAATTGTATTGTTAGGAGACTCGTTCCTTCCTAAAGGATTTTAACTCTTTTTAAACTGTGAAATGTAATGCACACACACAAAAAGTGAGCAATAAGATACATAGTACACACACAAAACATGTAAAATACACAAAATGAACAACAGCAAAACAATTTATCAACAAAGCAAAAATCTTTATAATCACCACCCAGTCAAGGAATAGCACAATGCCAGCACACCAAAGCCTGCCTCATGCCTCCTTCTAAAAAGACAAGCCTCCGGCCAATATATGATCCAGTTTTTATACATGTTCCATATGAGTTTAAAAAGAACGTCTATTCTGAGATTGTAGAGTTCTGACTATGTGCCTGAGGTCATAGTTGCAGATGGAGCTGTTCAATTCCGTAGCACACTGTTTATCAGTTGACTCGTTTTTTTTAGAGGTATAGGAAAATTAAAATCTCTCATGACCATGAATTTAGTTATTTTTCCTTCTAGTTCAGATAATATTTGTTTTATATTTTTATATTGTGTTACTAGGCACATATAAATTTAGATTTTGTTGTTGTTCTTGGTAAATTAAACTTTTTCTAATTAGGAAATATTTCTGTATTTTTAG
Organism: Corynorhinus townsendii; assembly: GCA_026230045.1. Classification (NCBI taxonomy): domain Eukaryota; kingdom Metazoa; phylum Chordata; class Mammalia; order Chiroptera; family Vespertilionidae; genus Corynorhinus; species Corynorhinus townsendii. Next base: position 147,569,696 of record JAPDVU010000006.1, on the reverse strand, counting down.
AAATATGTTTTGCTTAAAGACTACTTTGCCTGACATCAATATAATAACACTGTTTTTTATTGGGTTAGTGTTCATGTGGAATATCTTTGACCATCTTTTTACTTTTAACCTTTCATAGCTTTATTTTCTTTTAACATTTTTTTTTGCATTTTTTTTGTCTTTAAAACAAAGTCAGTACTATGTTCAAATGTTACTTGAATGAATTCTTTATTTGAGGTTTTAGTATCGAGTTAGTTATTTGTTTCTATTTTTATTCAATTTCTTAGTTTGCTTTTTTCTTTGTATTTACTTTTTGAATATGTAAAAATGTACATAATTTTAAAGTCAAACTGTGTTCATCCAGAGAATTTTACTCTCTTGCACCACATTCCCACCCTCTTTAGCTAGCCATTTTCATTGGTTTCTGAATTATCTTTCCTGTGTTTCTTTTTCTGAAAATAAGCAAATATTTGTGTGCGCTTTAATTTCTCCTTTCTCATGCAAAAAAGTAGCATGTTGTTTATAATTATTTTACATCTTGCTTTTTTAAGTTGACAACATAGCCTGGACATTTTCCCACTTTAGTTCATGAAGATGTTCCTTCTGCTTCTGCTCTCCTCCCCTCCCCCATTGTGAAATATAATTGGAAAGATGTATCATACTTTATTCACGCAGTCTCCTATGGTTGGGTGCTTAGGTTGCTTCCAAGATTTTAATGTTTTAAAGGATCTGCACAGAATGATAGAGAGAGTAACTTTGTAGTTAGGTGTGGTTTTGTGTTTGTGTGTATTTTAAGACTAAACTGCTAAAAGTGGGCTTTTGTAGGTTCGTGGATGAATGCACATGGGCACAGGGGACAGCAGGTATAAAGGCGGCGAGGCAGGAGCATGTAGCTGGTGTGCTGAAGAAAGAGCAAAGAGGCCACCTGAAAAAACAGGGCTAAGAATGGAGAGTGACCTGCCCAAGGTCTCCTATACCCTCGAGCAGAGCCGCCTGAGAGCCCTGGCCTATCTTCCAGCCCACTGCAGCACCCGTACTGGACAGGGAGGCACACCCGCACGCAGGAGCGGATTTGACCATGGTCTACTGCCAGGGCTCTTCGATCCGAGGAGGGGAAGTGTGTGTGGGCCAGAAGCAGGTAAGACTTCTCAGATGAGGTGGGATGTGAAGGGTGAGTAGGACTGGGGCAGCAGTGACGCAGAGCAGGGCCACATGCCTAGCTTTTAGATCTAGGTGTGGATAGGGGCTTGCAGGTGAAAACACGTGTATGGCTTGCTTGGGAGATGACGCCAGAAATGGAATGCTTATCTTGGAGGAATGAAGGGGGAAAAGTTAGAAACAGGTAAGTAAATTGGACCTTATTACAAAGATTCTTGGGTTTCAGGGGCAAATGAAAAGTTGGGTTTAATTCTCTGGAGAATCCCTGCAAATTTTTGAGTGGGAATGAGATCGTATGTGCCTTCATGTCTTCTGGAGTGTGTGGAAGTTGTGCCCAAAACTTAATGACTACTTATTAGATATCTGTGTGTTTGGCTCTGGTAGTTTCCATGTTAGTTGATATTTTGTTGAACTGTTTCCTTAATATCTTTGAACATAACTTCACGTCTGTATTAGAAAATATTCAGAGGCCACCCAAGACTTGGCAGCATCAATTAAGTTTCCTAATTGCCTTTTGCTGTGCTCAGGATAGGGCATGATCCTTGCTCCTAAGGGCTTACAGAATGTGACAAAGGAGTATCTACTGCACTTCCGCTGGGGAGTAGTAGGTGGTCATTTATTCCTCTATTCCTTGTTTTGCTGGGAGTTTGGCTAGAGCTGTGCTGTCCAATGATTTAGCCACTAACCATGTATCTAGAGCACATTTGAACATGGCTAGTCTGGCCTGGCCAGCATGGCTCCGTGGTTGAATGTTGACCTATGAACCAGGAGGTCATGGGTTTGATTCCTGGTCAGGGCACATCCCCAGTGTGGGCCTGTAGGAGGTAGCCCATCAATGATTCTCTCTCATCATTTGATGTTTCTATCTCTCCCCCTTTCCTTTCCTCTCTGAAATCAATAAATATAGATATTAAGAAAAAGAAAGAAATGTGACTAGTCTGAATTGAGGTGTTCTGTAAGAGTGTAGACTATACTTGCAGTTTCAAAGCCTTTGGATGACAGAATACAAACTATCTCAATAATAATTTTCTTTTAGATTGGTTACATGCTGAAATAATATTTTGAATAAATTGGGTCAAATATATTAAAATTACTTTTTAAAACTAGAAAAGTTGCATATGAGGCTGGCATATTTCTATTGGACAGTGTGGTCTAGGACAGTGAAATTTAGGTTAAACATTATTTTCTATGTATCAGTTCAAGGGGTGCATAGTATCAGTTATAATAATGTCCCACTCGTGGTGATACTAAATTTGGTTATTTCCCAAATTCTTCATTTTAAAGATACATTTTGATCACATCCAGACTTTTCATGATAAAGATACATATTTTAAAGTCACTTCCAGAGTTTTTGTTGTAAAGATACTTTTAAAAAACACTTTCAGAACTTTCCATTGTAAAGATACATTTCGAGAATTTCTGGAACTCTCCAGAGAAGAGATACATTAATTCTTTTGCAACCAGAAATATGTGGAGGGAGGTGTGATCTGAATTGGCACCTAGGGAACGTCCTGCTCCCAGTTTTTGACCACAGTTTTAGTTCCCCGCGAAGCCCCTCTGCTGAAGGAGTTATGTTGGGGGCGTTGGAAATGCTCACTTCCTGATGCTGTCACTTCTTTTTCATAAAGAGTTGTCATGCTTGGCTGGTGTGGCTTAGTGGTGGAGCATTGACCTGTGAACCAGGAGGTCACGGGTTCGGTTCCCCATCAGTGCACATCCCCAGTAGGGGGCATGCAGGAGGCAGCGGATCAATGATTCTCTCTCATCATTGATGTTTCTCTCTCTCCCTTTCTCTCTGAAATAAATAAAAAAATACATTTTTGAAAAAGAGTTGTCATTTTTCTCCAGAGAAGAGCATTTTTCATTTTACTTTTAGGTGAAGGAGCTGTGTGGCATGTGGATTAGTCACGTCATACAGTGGATGTTTGATTAGAAAAGTTGGGCACAAACGAAATGTTAAAATACGAGAATCAGCTTACATGTACAATGACGGTTCGCTCTTCAAAGCAATCTTATGGTCAGTATTTTTGGCAAAGCAAGTGATTACTCTTAATTTTTGCTATTCTTATAAACTTGAATTTTCATGTATACCATATTTATTTGACATATTACTGATGTGTATTATGTTTCAAACACTGTGTTAAGCACTTGGAGTAGAGGGGAAAGCATCCTGTGGGATGCTGTCTTTCAGGTATGAAGACAGTAAGATTGCCCAGAACCCAGGGAGTGCAGGCAGTTACGAAGCTTTACCTGAAGATCCTTGCTTTGGGAGGTATTGTATAGGTTTCTGGTAGCAGCCTGCTCAGGTCAATGCCTTGAAGTTCGGAACCCCAAGCAGCCATTCTGCGTGGGTCTGATGACAGGAGTATGCAGCATAGCTGGCCGTTCCCTCCTGTCGTCTTTTTAACACAACATGGAATTATGATTGCAGACTCTTCCCCTCACTGTGCAATTTTGTCTAATTTTTTTGGCCTCCAAGGACATTTTTTGTGTTTGGGGGGTTCACATCTCTGTAAGGCATGTCCTAAAGGCGTATTTCAGAGGCTCCTAAGCCCCAGAAGACTCAGAGCAGTGGGGAGGCAATCGCCCGCCCATCCCTGCCCTTGTTCACTGACCCCTGGGGGCTGGGAAGGAAAGCAGGCAAGTGGCACCTCTTTCCTGGCAAGGTCAAGGAAGTCCATGAGTAGAGATGTCTAGGAGCTCTAAAAAGCCTGAAGCTGCGGGCAACCTGGCATAGCGCAGACCTTAGGAGACCGCCTTTCCTGATGGATTCAGAGTCTGGGCCGGACTGTACAGAATCCAGAGTCCAGAGTCTGGGCTGGACTGTGCAGAGTCCAGAGTCCAGAGTCTGGGCCGGACTGTCTGCCCCGCTCTCAGGTTAGTTGTGGGACTCATCCTGCTGAGTTGGACCAGCAGTCCTGGGACGAAGAGAGGCCCTGCTGCTTCTCAGCTACAGGACACGGCAGCAATCTGTGGCCTCTGAGACCCCTAAGGGAAGGCCGAGTGACACTGCTAGATTAATGCCTGCTAGAGTTCTCTCTCAGAGCAAAGGGATTTTCCACCAAAGATGTGTGTGTGTGTGTGTGTGTGTGTGTGTCCTATATAATAAAACCCTAATATGCAAGTCGACTGAACGGAGGAATGATGACTGATCACTGTGAGGCGCACTGACCACCAGGGGTCAGAAGCTCAACACAGGAGCTGCCCCCTGGTGGTCAGTGCGCTTAGTGAGAAGCCAGCCTCACGGCTGGTGAGCACAGTGGCAGTGGCAGGAGCCTCTCCCACCTCCGTGCAGCGCTAAGGACCCCTCAGGGGATGTCCGCCGAGGGGTCCCGACTGCGAGAGGGTACAGGCCGGGCTGAGGTCCCCCCTGCCCCAGTGCACGAATGTCATACATCTGGCCTCGTGTGTGTGTGTGTGTGTGTGTGTGTGTGTGTGTATATTATATTATATATATTGATTTCAGAGAGTAAGGGACAGGGAGAGAGAGAGAGAAACAGCAATGATGAGAGAGAATCAGCCAACTCCTGCACTCCTGCTGGGGATCGAGTGTGCAATCCAGGCATGTGCGCTGACCGGGAATCAAGCCGTGACCTCCTGGTTCATGGGTCAGTGCTCAACCACAGCCATGCCAGCCAGGCTGTTTTTTTAAACTTACACTACATCTTGAGCAGCATCTCCCTTCAGATGAGTAAGATGGACATGCCACAGTTAGGCGTGTGCCTGTCTTTAAATAATAAGACACCTGTCCCTTGGTGGCTGTGACCTCAGGTTCCAGAATGTCAAGACAACATTCTTCAGAAGAGCTGTTCCCCTTTGGACTGAACCTGCGTTTAGAACCAGCTTACTCTCAAGGGCAAGGCTAGCCCAGTGACCAGTAACACCTGTCCCTATGAATTGGTTTGGAAGTGACTTCTCCCGGTTTCCCGAGGATGTGTGCTTACTCAGTGTGCACTCTCCTCTGTCGCTTTCCCTCGTGTCATCTGAAGATGAACATTTAATATCCAACTGGAGGTAGGGGTTCGGCGCTTTCCCTGCTTCTCTTATCCCCCTCTCCCCAGCTTCTGCTCTTGGGTTTGACGGATCAAATCAGCCTCTTACAAGGAGCCAGGGGAAATGCTGGGCTTAGGAAGAAAGAGTTGCTATCATTTCCCATGTGTAGTTCAAACGGGGGCACCTGATTAGTTCCTTCTGGCCTCGCTTGGCTTGAGAAAAGAGAAGGGCTGCCTTGGGTGAAAAGGTGTCTCTTTATCCTCAAAATGTTGAAGCCTGACCAAGTGAAACTATTTCTGATGACTGCCAGGAATTTCCACCCTTTGAAACCCCGTGGTAGTGTAACATTGTCTGGGATGATAGAGCTAAAAGCGTGCAGGAAGCTGCAATAGCTACTTCGGTTTGATCCCTGTGGCGGCCCCTGAATAATCAATTCTTAAAGGAGCTACCAAGTGCCTTGTACACAGAAAGTGCTCAGTGAAGGGTAGCTATGCTCATTCTTTCTCTTTTTAATTCTCACCTGAGGATGTGTTTTTATTGATTTGTTTACAACGAGAGAAACAGATTGATTGCCTCCCATACGCTCCCCGGCTGGGGATTGAACCTACAACCTAGGTATGTGCCGTGACCAGGCATTGAACCCATAACCTTCCGGTGCACAGGACGATGCTCAAAACAACCCAGACACCCAGCCAGGCCTATGCTTGTTATGTTCATTATGACATGTGAGTTATGTATAATCTTGAACTGAAATGTTTTAGCCAGTGCTTGTTAACTCAAATGTCTTAATACAAAATTCCCTAAAGAATCCGGGTATAAAGGAAAGAATCGCAATACTGTATTTCTCGAGTTCAAAGTTAGGTAAAACACCCCCTAAAAACCAACTTTTATTTTCACGAAGGAAAAGCTATCGGTCATTTGATTTGGAACAGAGAGGGGACAGGCTGCCTCCCCACAACAAAAGGTGCTGCTCACGTGATGCTGAGTGAGGCAGAGGCGGACACATCTAGTCTAGGGCTGCGGGCTGTAGATGGCTTGTTTCAGGGGAAGATGGAATCCAGGGGCTCGGAGCTAAGAAATCCCTCTTCTGAAAGTTGGAGGTGATTGGAAGCTCTTGGCATCCTGAGGGAAGTGCTACCACCCCGGGCAGGGTGAGGGTCTGGAAGCTGCAGGCTGCTCTGCACGCTCCATCAGCTCACACCCGGGAGCCCTGCCTGCCCCAAGGCTGAAACACACCGAAGGCCACCTCACTGGTGGCTGGATTTGAGGAGGATGCAAACGTAATGGAAGAGACGTGTGAATTCAATTTGACCCAATTCAACAAATACATGCACCCACCTGGTTCAAGGGAGCACGCTGGATTCTGGGGCCACCGGAGAGGCAGTGTGTGCCCCTACCTTGGAGCTTACATGGAAACAGGACATAAGACAGTGTAAAGGTAGTTATTCAGGGCCGGTTTGAAGTCCGCACACGTGTCCTAGCTTGGGCTGCCACAGTGTAATATCACAGGCTGGGTGGCTTGAAGAACGGACGTTTATTTTCTCACAGTTCTGGAGTCTGGGCGTGCAGGATCGGGGAGCCCGCAGGGTCGGGTTGTGGCGAGGACGCTTCCTGGCTGCAGCCTTCTCCCTGTGTGCGTACATGGATGGCCTTTCCTGCTCTTCACGGCCGGCAATCCTATCAGACCAGACCCCCCACCCCACGCTCCCTTTAACTTTCATTGCCTCCGAAAAGCCCTATTGACAAATACAGTCACGTTGGGGGTCAGCTTCGACATGACTTTGGGGGGCACGAATCAGTCCATAGCAACAGGTGCTCACCCACATTGTGACAAACATTCAAATGTATCGATACCATACGTTATAGCTCCATGTTGTTTTTTTGCTATATAGCAAGCATAATGATTTTTATAATTTTGCTTTTGAAATTATTTGTCTGTGAGTCATTTATGATTGGCTGCTGCTTCTCAGCAGACCTACATACTTAGGATTTTTTTTTTTTAATGAAAGAATTGTAAGTTGTTTCCAAATGTAATGAAATACTTGTGAATTCTGAATTTGACAATGAGAGAGAGTGACACAATGCCAGGTTTTTGTGTTAACCGATTTCTATTTTACAGTTTTTCTGTTCTGGAGCCAGTACTTTTTTTCCAGGTCTCACTTTTGTAGGCTCTTGAAAAGCGTGGTAGGCCCCTCAGCATCGCCTGTACTGCCTAATGGCTAGTGAAAGGGCCCTGCTTTTCCCATCTAGACGGGCAGCTCCCAGCCCTGGCCTCCCAGTCACAGCACAGCCAGCTGTCTGCCCCCTGGTGCCTCACTGCCTACATCACAAGCATCCTCTTCCCTTCCAGCCTGCCTCCTGTTCCAGGCAGTGGCATGCAGGGATCTGAGCTGAGGCCTCTTGCTTCTGAGTTTGTGAAATGACTATTAGGAAGCACTGAGAAACCCTGAGGAAGTAGCCTGGACGTTGAGTTTGAGGGAAAGGAACTGGAATAATGATGCATTAATAGCAGTGGGGCAAACAGTCCGAGAAGGTAATGAAGAAGGAGGAGGGAGGGCGATGGTGAGGTCGGCTTGGGTTTGGCATCACTGGGCCCGTGTCTCCTCTTTATGGCTCTGTCTTGGCATAATGGTCATCCTTTGGAGCGGTCTTTGTTTCCTAATTAATTGCCATCCTTGACTCGCCAGGAGCCACGCGCCAGCCCAGGCTGTGGTGAAGCAGCCCGTGCGAGGAGCCAGAGGCAGGACCGCGGTCACCACCGTTGTCCAGACTGGCGGGGACTGGAGCACCGGCCTCTTCAGTGTCTGCAGAGACAGGAGGATCTGTACGTTTTCCTCCCCATTTAAGTTCTCCTTTACAATCTTGCCCCCCAGGACATCAGTGGGTAGGAAAGCAACATCTGGGGCAAGGGCAGAAATTAAATGGTTTAGAATAACTGGACTAATCCTCTAGTGACTCAAATGTACTTCTTGGCAGGAAAAGCCTTGCCTTTCAATGATGTGGAGGCTTTCATAGGCTAAGTGGTGACTTAATGATTTTTTTTTAAAGGGCAAAGCACACTGTTGGCAAAGACTTGCGAAACGGGCTCCCTCATCTGTGGGAGTGTAAATTGGTACAACCTTTCCAGTGGGTGGTTTAGTAATACATGTAAAAAGAACCTCAAGCGATGCATAGCTTTTGACCCAGTAATTACATTTTTCAGGCATTTAGTCTAAGGAAATAAATCACGTGCGGAGATTTCGCAGCGGCATGAAATGTAGCGTTGGTTATTATAGCAACAATCTGGACAACTGAATGTTCAGTGAGGGCGTCACACGATGAGTTATTACACAGCCATGAGGAGTCATGATGTAGAATAACATCTAATGGGATGGAAAGGTGTTTGGGATCTATTTTTAAGTTAAAGGCGCAGATTGCAAAACTATGCACCTTCGACAGCATTGAGGAGGGGGGAGGGAGAACACTTAAGAAAGTTATCTGGAAGGATTCAAATACAAATGTTTACAGCCAGTGGCTCCAGACGGTAGGACAGCGAATACTTTTTATTTTATTTTTGTTTCCAATATTTCTATGAGGAACGGGCTGTACTCTTATAAGAGGAAACATTACAAAAGGAGCCCCCTTGATTAAAATCTTTGCAGGCAGTGGTTCACAGGACCAACAACACTGTCCTCCAGGGGGACTGAAGGTCAAAGCTCAGGGACTCTCTCTTTACCTCAGGACATTCTGACCCTCCTCGGGTGTCTCCAGGGCCCGATTCTCTTGCCCTAGGGAGCAATTCGACCACTGAATTTTTCTTGGAATGTGTGTGTGTGTGTTTGGGGTTTCCCTTTTGAAGGATGAGGGATAGTCTCTTAAGTTCAAAATCCAAACAGAGCCCGGATCTAATACTTTTGAAGAACATGCCTCTCCCCACTTTTTACATACAGGCTCTGGGAAGATCTGAATTTGTCCCAAAGTCCCCAGGATGGAGCAGAGAGCATTGAGCGATTACATGATCCTAGACTTTATTCAACCAAGAGCCTTGAGGAGGGGAAAGCTCTAACAGTTTTTTGGTGCCTTGAACATCCAGGCTGTGCCTTCACGGCCTGGGTCTCACGGAGAAGAGACTGCCCGGCACCAGACCCTTACCCACCTGCTCTTCCTGTCTCTTTGCCCATCTGACCCAGAGCTCAGCAGGCCTCTTCCTGCCACTGCTGCCCACGTGGCCGTCTGACTAGGCCATTGTGGCCGTTCTCTGATTCCCTCGGGCTCTTCCTGTCGTTGTCCAGATTTCCTGCCTTTGCTTGTCACCTAGGGCTGTGTACAGAGAAGGCAGGCAGTCCTGTGAGATGTGCAGACCTGGCCCCAGGCTGGGAAGTGGGCCTTTTTCCTTCCATAGCTTGGAGTTGGGGGTTGCAGAGTCATCATTGCATTTCCTAGTAGGACAAAGCCTGGAATGTAATGTACTTCTTGGGAGAACACGTTTGTATCCGATACAGACCTTGCTTTGAATCTTAACTGCCTCTTACCGGTCATTTGACCTCAGACAAACTCTCTGGGTCTTCATGTTGCCGCCTCTAAGATGAAAATAAGATGCGTCCACCTCAGGTGTGTCAGGACTAACGCAGACAATGTACAGAACCCACTCTTCACAGCAGAACCTAAGTGGACCCGAGGTTTTCGGTTGAAATTGCACTGGGTTGAATAGTAACCCCTCAAAATTCATGTCCACCTGAAACCTCTGAATGTGACCTCAGTTTGAAGCAGGGTTTTCCAATCCAGTCAAGTTAAAAAGAGGTTACACTGGGTTAGGGTGGGGGCCCTAACCTCATGGCTGGTGTTTTTATAAGAAGAGGGAAATTTGGACACAAACACGCAGAAGAGAAGGCAATGTGGAGGCAGAAGCAGGAATGGAGTGATGCACCCAGAAGCCAAGGAATGCTGCAGATGACCAGTGGCCACTGAAACCTGCGGGGGAGGCACGGAGCAGGCTCTTCCCTCGGAGCTTCCAGACGACACCCCGGCCACACGCTGATGTCAGACCTCTTGCCTCCTAACTCTCCAGTGAGAGAATACTTTCTCTGGTTCTACGATGCCCCATCTGTGGCATTTTGTTCTGGCAGCCGTGGAAACGAAGACTCAAGCAAATGCTGGGTTTCACTGGATGGCAATGGGATAGCTCACAGAATAAAAAATCAACTGGAAACGCGGCTCAGCAGGGATAGATGCATTGACAGAGGCTAGCGGGCAGTGTGGTGCGTCCTTTCGTTTTCCTGTGTGAAACTCGATGTCAGCAGATGGAGCCCAGTTTGTGTAGCTTAGGTCACGGGCTGCCACTTGCCAGGCCAGGGCACTTTGAGTCACAGTTCTATCAATATTGCCCACAATAGTTAGGGGTAATTTCCTATTTTTTTCTACTGGGGAGTTACCAGGAAAATCCCAACAAATCCTATATAATAAAAGGGTAATATGCAAATTGACCCTAACAGTGGCACACCCTGTCCAGGGGGCAGACGCTCAATGCAGGAGCTGCCCCCTGGTGGTCAGTGTGCTCCCACACGGGGAGTTCTGCTCAGCCACAAGCCAGGCTCACAGCTGTGAGCACAGTGCTAAGTATGCACCAAAGTTAGCCAGCGGGTGCTCTGTGCCCTTTGGAGATGTGGGTGCTGAAAGCTCAGATGTGGAAAAGAAGCCGAGTGGAATAAATGGCTGCTACGTGGCATCATGGGTAAAAGGCAAGGCATCCCAGCCTCGGAATGCTTGTGATGTGGCCCCAGAGAAGGCTTATGTGGAAGGTGTAATCCACATTGATTTGTAGTTCAACCAATATTGACCGAGTTCCATCCTGTGTACAGACATGTGATAGATGTTACAGACTTAATCGTGAATGAGACTGAGATGGTTTCTTAGAGGAGGCAGACAATAAGCAGATAAATCAATAAACAAAACAACTGCAGTTGTGGTAAGGGCAATGAAGGGAATGAGCAGGGCGCTATGAGAGGATATTACAGGGGTGAAGGATGGCCTCTCTAAGGACCTGACTTAAGCTGCGCCCTGAAAGATGGTAGAGGGTCAGCCCTCAGCCCTCCCTGTGGAGGGCACCTCGAGCCCCAGGTGGGAAAGAGTTTGGTGTCAACCAGGAGCCAACAGCTGCCCAAGGTGGGCAGAAGGAAGAGGGCTAGGATTCTCTCTGGTTTTCTAGAAGAGGAAGGAAGATGAAAAGACCTCAAACTGGGATTCAGGTCCCCAGACTGTATCTTGGGTAAACTGTCCACTCTCTGAAAGCAGGGACCTCCGTTGTTTCGCTCACTGCTTGGATGCCGGTAGGGTGCTCGGCCTGTGGGAAGTACGTGTCCTACATGACTCTTAGCCTGTGGGCTCACGTGCCTCTTGCTCTCTCACACGCCATTGAAAGAACATAGGCCTCGGAGTTAGAAAGAATGGGGTCAGCTGGTTTTTCTCAGTTCCGTGCGCAGCGTTTGAGGCAGGGCCCGGCAGCCTCGGCTTTCTGAGCGTGTCCAGGGAGCAGGGCTTCCCCCCTTTGCATCCAGCTCAGTGCCTAGAGAAATGCTTTTGAATAGGGTACCATGTGGATGATGCAAACTTCAGGAGCACCCACCCCTTTGGTATGTGAAAAGCAGCTACTCCATTGTTGCCCTCTCTCTACCCAGTTCTCCTCTGAGCCCAGACAGAGTCTGTCTGCTTGTAAAGATATGCAAACATTCAAATGAAAATAGGTTAATTTTTTATTATAATAGTATCTTATAATCATCGTAAAAAAGAAAAACATGAACGACTATACGAGAAAGAAGCAGTTCCTGTACTCTGTGCCAGAGATCACCATGGCTACTGTTTTGGTGTCTACCCTTCCAGATTTTTTTTGCTGTGTGTGTGTGTATACAAGTCACACACACAGTAGAATTGTAAACACACTGTTCAGCACATTTGTTTTCACAGTGTACCTCTAGGTGATCAGACCCTATCAGCACCTCTGGAGTTAATCACTTAAATTGCCTCATAGATTCCATGGTATGAATGTAGCATAATTTATTCAAAAATTCCCACTGTGGACCTACTTGTGTTTTCCAGACATTTTGCTAAGCAAACCAATGCGCTGTGACTATCCTCACACTGCTGTCATTTTGCGTGTGCATGCCTTATCTGCGGGCTAACTTGTAAACTACACTCACGTGTGCCATTCTGAATCATGCTGGATGCTGCCGAGTGGCTCTCCACTTGGAAGGTGTGCTGATTTACACTCCCACCCACAGTGCATGCGTGTGCCCCTTCCTCCTGGGAGTGACTCACTGTCAGGTGGTTCTTCCTTTTGGTAACAATGCTCTGCAATTTCCGCCCACCTCTCCTCCCTCGCTCTCTGGGCTCCACCCTCTTGGTTTGTGTAGGCTTGTTCTCTGGGCTCCCCTAGGAACTGAAGCCATGAATAAGGAACCACGTCCCATGCCTGGGGGTGGAGCCCATCTCAGAGGACAGGCCAGGAACATTTAGGCAGTGGGCGCTTACATAACCACCAGGCCTGTGAGCGGAAGAGAAGAGGCTGGATCTCTGGCTCACATCCCTTGTGAGCCTAAGTATCTTCTCTCTTTAAACAAAGTGTACATGGCATTACGCTGCACATAGCGTATTATGCAATTGTGTGGTTTTTTTTAAAACTAAAAATAGGTCCTAGAGATTTAACTCTGTTTGGTACTTAATTGAGCTTTCATTGCATTCTTAATTATGGTATGATTTCTACCACCATGATTTGGTTACACTTCCATCTGTTCATGTACATTTGAGTTGTTTTAACTTGTAATGCTGCAGTGGACATCCTTGTAGCTGCCTCTGTGAGCACGGGAAAGCATTATTCCCGAGTAGTACTGGTAAGTGGAATTGCTGGGTCCCAGAGGATTTAAAGTTTCCTGGGTTCAGCCAGGTCACCCTCCAGAGTGGCTGTGCCAGCTCCCACTTTCATCACTGCATGGAGCACCTGCAGGGTGTCCCAAAAATGTGTACGCACTTTGAATAATTGTGTGTATAAAAATACATTTCGTTTTCAAAATATAATAGCATCTACAGACATTTGGGGGACACCCTGTATTTTTCCATGGTTCCCCACAACATTTGATATTTAAAAACTTAGAAACATTTGCCATTCTTATGGGTAATAAATATTCCAGACTAATGCAAGGCTGAATTCAGTTTGTTTTCAGCCACGTGATGCCTACAGTATGTGATGTTGCGATTATCAGCAGACTTCTGAATGAATGAAATAGATGTTCCTCAAAGATAGGCTGCTCCTTGTCATCTCCCCACCAACACCCCAGTCCTCATGTCCTGTGTACCTGCTACCTCACCCCTGTGTGTTGGAAGCTGCCCATTGCCCTCACTAGCAGAGAGTTGTGGACAAGGAACCCGGAAGGCTGGTCAACCTTGAAGCTCTGAAAGGTCAGAGCCAACCACCTACTGTCTAGTTGAGACAAAGGTAGCTGAAGCAACTTCCACCTTCTAGTTTTATGTAAATTCTTGCTAATTGGCTATTATTGGAATTGCCTGCCTAAAGGCTATGGGTGTATCCCATAGTCTTAATAAAAGGGATCGCTAGGCCTGAGCAAAGTGGAGTCCTTCCCCTTGAGTTGGGCTCCGGCCTGGCTCCCAATATTTCCAAATTAATATTTTCTAGTCTCTTTCATTTATGTGTGGCCTCCTCCAGAGCCCAAACCCTGAACCTCAACCCTGAACCACGTGGGACGTGAAAGGGGTTCACTACACCTGTGAGACACTGAAGAAGTCCAGAGTCCCAGAGCATCCCTGGAAGGCTCTGGGATAAAGCAGCATTCCTAGCTTTTTGCTTCTTGGTCACTGAATTTGGGAGTGGGACTTTGCACTCCTTGCTGTTGGGATGGGGTTGGGGTAGGGGAGGGAGGGACAGGTAGGCTGGGAAGGGCCTTTGACAGGAAGTTCTAGTGCACTAGTGACATGGTATCTGAGCATCAAAAGGCTGCAATCACTACCATTTCACACTCATTAGAATGGCTAAAATAAAAGACTGACAATAGCAAATGTTGGTGAGGAAGCAGAACAACGAATTCTCATACATTGTGGGTAGGAAGGTTAAATGGCACAAATACTTGGGAGAACTCTTTCCATGTGTTAGTTTCTTATAGAAGTTAAACATAAATCTACCCCATGATTTAAGCAGTTCTACTTCCAAGAACCCACCCTAGTGGAATGCCCACATAAATATTTGTATATGTATGTTAATAGTACTTATTCATAATAGCAAAAATTGGAATACTTAGTGGGAGAATGGATAAATAACTTGTAGAATATTTATATGTTGGACTATTATATAATAATAAAAGCATAATATGCTAATTAGACTGGACACCTTCTGGATGTCCCTCCTCCTGGACAAAGCCACAGCGGGGGACGGGGGGGCAGCAGGAGGGTGGATGAGAAGGGCTGCAGCAGAGGCTGCAGAGGCTGGGGCCAAGGCCCTTGCATGAATTTCATGCATCAGGCCTCTGGTTCAACAATAAAAAGAATAAACTACAGATTCACGTAACAACACAGATGAATCTTAAGAAACAAGATGTTGAACAAAAGAAGTCAATTATAAAAGTACACACCATTCCACTTATATGAAGTCCAAGAAGAGGTGAAAGTTATCTATGGGAAGAGAAAGCAGAATAGTGGTTGCCTCTGGAGTTGGGGGGGCGGGGAGATGGGGTCGTCTGGGAAGAGGCACGAAGGAACTCCAGGGTGAGGGCACGTTCTACATGTTCGGTTACTTGGTTGAATATGATTGTTAAACTCACCTAACTGAACGTTTATGATCAGTGCCCTTTCTTGTATATAAGTTATGCCTCAATAACATATTTGTTGAAAACATTTTAAAGGTTATGTTTAGCTTTCTTTCTGTTTCATAGTCCTAATTACTTGTATTCATCAAGGTTGTCATCTTTCCCGATGTGAGATAACATCACATCTTAACTGTACCTCAGCGATTCTTAATTTGAGGCCTGTTGGCAGTTTTCAATGGATCCTGAACCCTGTGGAATTGAAAGCACAATTGTGCATGCCGGTGTGCACGTATTTTTCTTTTTAAATATATTTTATTGATTTTTTACAGAGAAGAAGGGAGAGAGATAGAGAGTTAGAAACATCGATGAGAGAGAAACATCGATGAGAGAGAAACTTCGATCAGCTGCCTCCTGCACGCCCCCCACTGGGGATGTGCCCGCAACCCAGGTACATGCCCTTGACCGGAATCGAACCTGGGGCCTTTCAGTCCGCAGGCTGATGCTCTATCCACTGAGCCAAACCGGTTTCGGCTGCACGTATTTTTATTTTCCCTTGAGGAGCAAGTTCATATTCTCAAAAGGGTCTGTGACCCAAACCTATTTAAGACAGAACCTCTGTGTTAGGTGGTTCATGCAGAATGTGTAGGAAACAGCATCGGTTGTGAAAGATGAATGAATAAATGACAAAACGGTTCCCAGTTGACGTTCAAAGAACCACGCTTCCATTAGTTTACTGATTAGAACTGGCAGATGTCAGTGGCCCCACTAAACTGTGTGTAACCTTCTGACCTGAGAAATAGAATGAAGTCTTGATAAGGAGCCGGCAGGATCAATGGACCAGTGACAAGCTTCCACCCCCATTTATAGACAATGATGCCTGCTATTCAAAAGCATCATACACTGTGTCTATTTTAAATATTGAAATCAGGTAGATAAACATAATAGAGGTGACAGTTGTGATTCAACTGGAAAACATTATTTAATGCTTTCTCTTGACAGGGAAAAACAATTACCGTAGTGACCGCTAACAGAGCTCTATCGGGTTCAGCTTTGTCAGTGTTTAACAAAAGGAGACAGTTTTGACAGGCCTCAGTTATGGCAATTTTCATACACCGAGTTTTGAGAATTGGCTATTCCTCCTCCTGATTGCAGGGAGAAGGTGCAGCATTAAATTGATGGCACAGGGTAGTAAATGCTCTCTGAGGTGGAAACTTTCTCTGATCACATCTGAGCACCTGGCCTTTCTTTTGTGTGGTTATTGACAGGTTTCTGTGGTCTGTTTTGTCCCATGTGTCTTGAGTGTGACATCGCCAGGCATTATGGAGAGTGTTTTTGTTGGCCTTTGTTACCTGGGTCCACCTTTGCACTGAGAGTTGGCACCAGAGAAAGACATAAAATATGGGTAAGTATGTTTGAATGTATGTGCGAACCTGGGTCTGTGTGGGAAGCTGGATGCCTTTCCAACCTGTACAGGGTATGTCCAAGGGGGACTTGCTCTGATGCAGATTACTGATCAGGGGGCCAGCCCTGTTCCCCTCATTGCATCAGGAGAAGACTGTGGGTAGAATTGCATCAGATTTGGAAGATAGATTAGGGCTGGTCTGACTTCAAATGTAGTCTATGTGGCATAGGCAGAATTCACTGCCAGCGCAGCTGAAACTGAGTTACAGTGCAGGAGTGAGGACAGACAGCATACAGATTAAGGTGTGGATAGTTAAAAAAAGAGCGTCTCTTTATATATTCATATGAAATGGTCTCTAAGAGATATTTTTAAGTGAAAAAGAAAGCACAGCATAGCAGTTTGCAACTATTTACATAAAATACTATATATGTATATACCGTGTAGACAGAATTCATTTGGGAGGGTAGGTAACAAACTCCAACACTGCTTGCCCTAGACAGGTAATTGAGTGTCTGGGGATACCTGTAGAAGGGGAATTACTTTTTACTTCCTATCCCTTCTTACTGTGGGAAGTTTGGACCATGTGGACTTATTACCCATCTCAAAGAAATAAATAAAATAATTATAAATGTTAAGTCCTAAGAGGAAGAAAAAAGATGCTGGCAGAGAAAGCAGTGGTTTCAAATATGAAGCCGGTATCAAAGCCCAAAGAGCAGCTGTTTGAATTGCAAGGACTGATTAGCAGTGAGCCACTGGAGCTGTGTCCCTGTGTGCTAACTTGGGGGCTTCGGTGGACCTTGGAAGCATTGCATGGGATGGGCCACCAGGTAGGATTGTAGAGGCCCTGGGAGATGACTGAGCCTGTGTGGTTGCACCAGGTAGTGCTGTAAGGTCCCTGGGTGATGACTGAGCCTGTGTGGTTGCACCAGGAAGTGCTGTAGAGGCCCTGGGTGATGACTGAGCCTGTGTGGTTGCACCAGGACAGACACCAGGTCTCCCCACAGGGCACACTGTGTGAGGACTGGCTGGCCGTGCACTGCTGTTGGCCTTTGTCCATCTGTCAACTGGCCCGGGAGCTCAAGATGAGGACCTCCCATCTCTATGAAATCTCAGCAGCCCCTTCAACGAAGGACACCTTTGTTTGACAAAGAAAGCAAGAAACTCCTCACTCCCCCTTGCCCTCCTCTCAAAACCCTCTTAGTAGAGAGATCTTTCTTCTTAAGTTTTCATGGAAATAGATGAAAGTAAACGATTCCTCCCCCCCGCCCCCCGCTGTCTTTACTGCTGCTGCTCCTTCTTTCCACATCCCCCCAGTGAAGACTGTTTGTCTGGACTTGCTGTGCCTGGAGTTTTGGAAGGCTGCATTTTTCACCATCTTCCTTCTGCCCTCCTTTCCCGAGGATGTCTGGGAAGAGGGGAGAATTGCTATGCGGCTTTCTTATGTTAAGCCCCCTTTCCCAAAGCACCAGTGCTGGGGCAGGAGGTGGTAATTTTTGTTAGCACCTGGGCTGGGGCACACAATGTCACGGAAATACAGAAGCATTATCCTCACTCCTTTAGTCTGACTGCATCGCGGGGAAGCCTCAGGTTGTTGCCCATCCTGAACACCTCCCTGGAACTGGCAGATCTTCAGCCCCAGGTGCACCCCTGGTTAGGCAACTGTTCTGGGTTGAGTTGAATTGTGTGTCTTCCCCTTCCTTCCCCAAAGATACATTGACGTCAACTCCTGGTATCTGTGAATGGGACCTTATTTGGAAATAGGTAGGGTCTAGTAGATATAGTTAAGATGAGGTCATTAGGGTGGGCCCTAATCCAATATGATGCTGTCCTTACAAGAGGAGAAGAGAGACTTAGAGACAGAGGGAATGCAGCCAGGACCATGGGGCAGAGACTAGAGTGATGCGGTCACCGCCAAGCTCTGCCTGGGGCTACCAGAAGCTGGAAGAGGTGGGGCTTGGGAGGGAACTTGCCCTGCCAACATCTTGACTTTGGATTTCTAGCCCCAGACCCGGAAGAGAGTGTCTGCATTGTGGCACACGTTGCAGCAGCCCAGGAAGCTAATGCGCCCGCCCTCTACCGTGAATATAGTGCTCTTGCTTTTGTTAGGCGGCCCCACAGAACCGTGCTGGGGAGCCTGGCTCCCGAGGCCTGAACTGGCTGCTTCCTATCCTAAGTGTGTCACTGGAGGCAAATTTGCTCATCTCTTTGTGCCTCAGTTTCCTCATCTGTAAAGTGATGGTTCTAACCTCAGAGGCTAGGAGGGTCCTAAGAGTTAAGACTCAGCACAGAGCCTGGCAAGCAAGGACTCAGGGCGCGAGCTGTTCGGCTGCTCCCATGTATTCCTGGCACATTCGACTGCTTTTTCCTCTCCAGCGGCGATATGAAGTTTTAATTAAATTTTAAATTAAAATGGAGCCAATTAAAGAAAGGATATTAAGTAAATAATAATATAATACAGGATGTATTATGGAATTGTACACTTGAAACCTATATAATTTTATGACCCCGTGTCACTGCCATAAATTTAATTAAAAACTTTTTTTAAAGTAAAAAAAAAAAAAAAAAGGATGGTTGATGGATATGGCAAATATTGTGGTGGTAAAACACGAATGCTGTTGAGTACTTGCCAAGCACTGTTGGAAGCATTCTACTTCAGACATTTATTCCCCAACGTCCCTCAGGTAGGTGCCTTTATATCTTCATTCTCCAGAAGAGGAACCTGAACCACAGGGAGGGTAGGTGACGTGCCCAAGGCCACACAACTGCTCAGTGCTAGGCAGCCGGGCTCTGGAGGTGGTGCTCCTCACCTTTGCACTAAGCAAGCCGAGGCTTCTGGCCAGGAGGCCCGCGGGAGCCCTTGTGGGTTTGCTCTACAGAGGTGACAGCCTGGTTAGAGGAGGTGCCTGTCACTCACCCCTGCTCCCCGCCATCCCCACCGAAACGAAGCACTTCCCCTCCCACGGAGTGATTCCCCTCCTCCCAGCCCTCCCTCCTGGATGGCCAGAGGGCTGCCAGGAACCAAAGCCCTTTGGGAAAATGAAATGCTCCGTGCTGGCGTTTCATCTATGGCGAAGCAGTCCCCTCTCCAAGCCAGCTCCTGAAAAAACCGGGCCCGAGGGACAGCTCTGCTCAGTGAAAATAGACCTGCTTTATTGTTTCCTGCGAAAGCACACACCGGCTTCACAAGCGTGCAGCTGGGACCAACATGCGCTCTTTTGGCAAAGGAGACTGGGGCAATCTCTCCGCTTGCACAGGACGGCGCCCTCCCGCGCGGAGAGCAGATGGCATTTCACGCGGTGTCGGGCCCACTGCTCCCGGCTGATGCGGGAGGTGTGAGTGGAGCCCCCGCCGGCCCCGCTTTCCTTCTTCAGACCGGCCTGGTGCTGAAGGCAAACTTCACACTTCCTTAGAGCCACAAACCCACGCAACGGACACCCTGGGCTCTGGAAGCATCGAGTCGGTCCCCAGGTCCCAGAGCACATGGACAGTTCTTCACAGTCCGCTGCCGGATCGTAGGCCTGACGCGGGCGGGTTAGGGCCGACCTCTGGTTTCCTCCAGAACACGCCCAGTCCCGGGAAAAGGACTTAACAGAGCATGTGACTCCTTGCCGGGAGAAAAGATGCGCAACACCAGATACCGAAGCGCGAGACAAGGCTGGTGGTGAACTTCCCGTTTCCTCAGACGTACAGCAAGCTGTCAGTGGTCCAACTCGGAGTTACCCAACAGGGAAGGCATGTTCTGTGGGTCTGTCTTCTCACTAGAAAGTTCCTGTGGCTTTCCAAGATGCAAAGTGTGGAACAGGTCTCCGAGGACTCCACGTGGGTAAACAACACAGCAGACAGGGCACCTTACAAAACCAGAAACCGACGGACCAGCCCCGCCCAACCTCTGGGCTGCCCAGCGGCACGTCCAGGAGCTGAGCTGCCAGCCTGGGACTCTGTTTGGGACAAAGAGATGACAAGTGGGAGTCCTCACGTGGCCACCGCCCTCCACAATGATTTTATATGTTTACATATTTTATTTATCTAAGGCTTATTTATACAATAGTCCACAATCACTAGCATATTATATACTCTCTATAAACATTATTCGCACACGTATTTCCTCACAAAGGTTCTCTTTTGGTCTATTAAAAACACTGTACTTAAAAAAAAGAAGCAGAGACACGAAGTCTATAGCTTTTCTGCTTATATTTCCACGGAGGAGCGAATTTTTCTCCCTTTGCTTTCCCCCGCTAAACAACACCTTCTCCCCCTGACCCAACGCACAGCAGTAAGAAGCAACAACTCCAGAAGACGAAACTCACACTTCATGGTTAGCACACTGTTCCGGGGTAAACTTCGGGGCTGACCTCATTCTATTTCTTAAATATGTTTTTACTGATTTTAGAAAGAATGGAAGGGAGAAGGAGAGAGAGAGAGAGAGAGACATCGATTAGGGCGTAACATTGATCAGCTGCCTTCCACACACACTCTGACCGGGGATCGAACCGGAAACCTGGGCATGTGCCCTGACCAACCAACTGAGCCACACTGGGCTGCCCTCCTTCTAATCATGATAATGCATCCTTGCCTGCCGCCCCAGCACCTCCACCACCTTTTGACTCCTGACTATTGGGTATCTATAATCCTGGAACTGACAGTCCGGAGGTGAAAAGGTTAGGATAGGGGGGAGCTTTTCTTAAGCTTCTGGGTTTGGCTGGGAAGAAATCAGAGTCTTCATTTTGTGTTTTTAAGAAAATATTTGATTGATTGATGACACAGGTGCAAGGGAAACTTCCCATCCTAAACTCTAGAAAGTTCCCAGAGACTTAACACCCAGCCAGTGTGACAGGGAGAGTGGTGGTTTCCAGTTGCTCTAAATAGGAGAGGGAGAAGCCACTGCGAGAGAGAGCGTGCACCAAGGCCTGGGAGGCAAGGCTGCCTTAGCCAGTGTGGGCTAATGGCCTCTGGGGATTAGAAGTTACACGGTCTCCCTCGGGTTACAGAACTTGCTCATGTGTGGACAGCTTGCCTCTACTTAACCTTTCCGTTCATCATCCATCAGAGCAAAATTCCTTGCAATACTGATGTTCTGGCTTTACCCTGGAGAACGAAGTCATGGAAACCTGTTTCTCGGTAGGCTGCAAGGCCTCGCGGAAGAATCGGAAGCCAGCATCTCTGTACTCATTGCTGCTGAGCCTAGAAAGCCCGAATTCATCCTGGATGACATGGAACCGGCGTTTTAGTCCCAGTGGTTCAGAGAGAAGGCTTGGCTGACAGTTGGCAGCACCATCATCGACCACATGTGAGATGTCATCACTGAGTTACCCTGTCTGGGGTCTCGTTACACCGCCTGCTTTCTCACTCACCGCTTGGCAGATAAAGCCAATCCGTTGGGGCTTCTTGTTGCCCCTAAGGTTAGCCGAGAGAAGGGTGTGGTTAAGTTACTCATCCCGTGAGGGGATGGGTGCCAGCTTCACGCAGAAGAAAACATTTCTGTAACCGCAAAATGCAATCCTTCCTCTGCTCACGGCCAGGCTGCTGTTTGCTGCTGCTTACGAGCAGGCCTGCGTGGAAGACAGGACGCTTTGGTGCCAAGTTATGATGCTGAACTTTAAACAGCCAACATATCCCAATGATGCTGTCTTCCTGTCAGGGTCTTTGGCAATCAAAGCACGTGCTTTTAAAAACGAAATTCTTATTGACGTCTTAAGGGAGAAGATGAAAGTGTATGGCTCAAAGAGTCCCGGCGTATGTGTGAGTTGCATTTATCTGTGTTAGCACAGACAATTTGAAATTACAATTTTTTTTGTTTTGTTAATCCTCACCCAAGGATATTTTTCCCATTAATTTTTAGAGAGAGTGGAAGGGGGGAGGAAAGTGGGAGAAAGAGAGAGAGAGAGAGTCCGAGAGAGGAACACTGATGTGAGAGAGACACATCCATTGGTTACCTTCCCCATGGGCCTCGATTGGGGCTGGGAATCAAACCTGCAACCCAGGTACATACCCTTGACCAGGAATCAAACCCACAACCCTGGTGCAACACTCTAACCGCTGAACCACACTGGCCAGGGCTAAAATCACGATTATAAAACCAGGGGTAGACTATCTTCTAATGACTTTTCCTTTAAGGTGACTTACTTCTGAATGCAAAAGAATGCATTTTTATATCTTTAGACTTGAGATAGCCTCTCTGTGAGCATTGCCGTCTGTGGCGTCTCTCTCACAACATCATGGATTTTTCTTGTCTGAGATTCTTTAAGTGCCAAGTCCTGTTTCCTTGGTCAGGATGTTCAGTGTGGGGGGCGGGGGGAGACAGGATGGAACTGGAATGGGAAGGATGGGTATGTGGCAGAGGGATGCAGGAGCTCGGGCAGGAGTTGAGGGGTGAAGGACGGGAACACGGTAGAAGCATTGGCCTCTCTGGCGCAAACACCCGCAAGCAGGACATGAGGTTCCCCCCTAAATCCGAGCTGAGACAGGCCAGCCACAGAGCTGAGGGCATTTCATTTGTCAGGTCGGTGCTGAGGGGAGACACTGGCAGGATCAAGTTTGGCTTTGACAACAGAATGAAGTAACAGGAGGGATGGGAGTCTGGTGTAACCTGAGACAGCACACGACCTGCTTGTTCTTCTCTGCCCTGGCCCACCATTACCCTCTGTCTCCGAGGCCAGCCTATTGGTGCTCCTGTACCATCCCAGATGTCCAAGCAATAGCACATGGCCCACAAGCTCTCCACTGAGCAGTTTCCATCCAATCAGATCGTTGGTGCTCCTCAGTGTCCACGTTGTTGCCAGCTCCCCCGGGAAGATTACCAAGGCAGGGTCTGTGAAGGGGAAAAAGATTTCAGAATCCCTTGTGCGCACATGCATCCTGGGAAGACATAGTCCTTTAAAATTCTTATATGTCTATATAAGAGAGAGAGAGAAGCAAAACAGCAAAATGTTCATCTCTAGGGAACCTCGCTGAAGGGTATATAGGACTTCTTTGCACTATTTTAGCAACATTTTTATAAGTCTGAAATTCTTTCAAAAATAAAAAGTTAAAATCCAAAAGCCACCAGGATTTCTCTGAGTCCTCAAATATTCCATTCTGATGACCAAGCTCAACCTGCATCTCCAGCAACCCACATGTGTAACCAATGTCCTCCCCTCCCGCGCAGCCCTTGGCCCCTTATCTCTTCCTGAGGCTGAGGATGGTCACAAGGAAGCGCAGCCAACACCTGGCGGCACCTGTCCAGGTGAGCGCAGGCGGTCTGAATGCGCATCACAGGAGACGGCGGCTCCCTGTGACTCGGCTGCCAGTGCTGGGCTCTCCACCCTTCTCAGTGCAGATCAAGTCCCAGCTGACCACGCTGAAGGGGACAGGAGAAAGCTAAGAGGAAGATGGGAAATTGGCCCAGTAACAGAAAGACTTGCCTTCCAAAAGACCCAGCCTCACAGTTTGTCCGCAAGGGAGTTCCCATGCAAACCCAGCAAAACAGGAAAGGGTGGGAGAGGGAGTTTTCCATCTTCTGCCCAATTTCTTTCATCCGAAGCCTGATTTCTTTTCTCACCAAGGGCTCCTGCTGACCTAACAGGCCAGTTTTCTCCTTGGGGAAACTTTAATGACGATCACAGCCTCATTCTTGGCGGGGTGGCGCGGGACAGTCAGATCTTGCCGACCACGTTTATGGGAGCCGCCAGTTTTGGGGAGTCTTACCCAAACTCCCGCTCTCTAACAGCAGAACTGTGATCCGTGGCTCCAGAACTGAAGGGCCGGAGCTCTCAAGCAGGCAGCCACATCTGGCTCAAAACTGAGCTCTCAGAGCCTGCAAATGCCACGCGGCACCGACTCATCTTCCACCGTGCCCCCCTCAATGTCCCCCCACGCCAAGAAGTCACACACGATCTCACTCATTTGTGGATTATAATGAACAACATAAACTGATGAACAAAAACAGATCTAGAGACAGAGAAGCATCGATCAGATGCCCAAACCTCAGAGGGAAGGCAGGGGAGGGTGGGGGCAAGGGGGAGAGATCAACCAAAGGACTTGTATGCATGCATATAAGCATAACCAATGGACACAGACACCAGGGGGGTGAGGGCATGAACGGGTTTGGGGTGGGGGGGGTAATGGGGGGATAAGGACACACATGTAATACCTTAATCAATAAAGAAAAAAAAAAGTCACACGGATCTGGAGCTACGCTGTCCTCCCCGTATACCACCAAACGCGGCAGGAGTTTCATGCTGCTATTCGCGCCTTTCAGTCCTTACAGCGGAAGGCGCTGTGTTAGACGCAGCCTGCTTCTCTCCCCTGTGCCTAAGTGGGTGCCGCGCTGACGCTGGGCAGCTGCCTCTGGACATGGCTCAGCCTGTTAACGTCACAGTGGGCCCAGGGACAGCCGCTGTGGTCTGCGGATCGGGCGTGGCATCCGCAGCCAGGATACTGGCCCTCCGAGCCTGAAGGCCAGGTTTTTTGAGATCACTGCACCTGGATCCCTGAGAAGAGGTGGTGGTTTGTCCGCTCTTTTAACTGCATTTACTGTGATGTAGCATTTCTGAGTGAGTGCAGGGGCAGGGAAGTAATAAGGAAGTAACTGACCAGGGAAGGCTGGCTGCACATTGATTTGACCTTCCAGGTTGTGCTAAATGATGTAGAAAGAACTTCAACTCCAAGATCGACTGACATTTTAATAGGCACCGAAAACCCCATCAATGGGGAGGTGGAAGTCACTTACAGCTGGCCTTGCTCAGGGTTGGGTAGCAGCCCTTGTTACTGCTGTGTCTCTAGGCAGGGTTTTGGGATTAGGCAGGTAATAATTCTTTGTTTATTGAGCACTCAGAGGACATGTCTACTTGGAGTAGAAAACTCTGATGTCAGCAAGAAAGCTTGCTCCCAGCTTGAATGAGGTGGCAAGCGGTTAGCAGCGCAGACTGGAGCCTGATTACCTGGTTTTATTCCCAAAGTCTAATGCCTAGCTGCGCGACCCTGTGGAAATTATTTAATCGCTCTAGGTCTTAGTTTGCCTATTGGTAATCTGGGGATAGTAACAAGGTTTACTTTGTATGGTTGCGGTGAGATTTTTTAATCAGTCAATGTAAGTAAAGCAATAGAACAGTGTGTGGCCCATAGCAGGGGTCTATAATTGCTGGCTCACAAGTATTATTATAAATGAAGAGACATCTTGAAGGCTATTTATTGTGATCCTGCTTCTTGATTATCTCAATAGGAAACCCTTCAGGTGGATACAGATCATCCAACTGACACATTGCCACACTCATTGCTAGTTTGTCTTAAAAATCTAAGTCTCAGTTTCCTGGATTGAGTTCTTAAAATCTTCCATCCTAACCTAAACATGAGGATAATGATAGCTCAGTACAGTATTTATGTATGTAGTTGTTGTGGGATGGACTTTATTTTTTAATCCCAATTTATAGATGAAAAAAATTGAGACTCAGAGAGCTGAGGTGACTTTCCCAAAGTCACACTTGAAGTACAACTGAAGTGTTCCAATTCTATAGTCTGGGATCTTAACTGCTGGGCCAGAGAGAAAGGCAGGGAGAGAAGGAGGAGGAAAAGGAGAAGGAGGGAGGGGGACAGGGAGAGAGAAAATAACTGATAAGTCGAATGAATAATGGGCATGGAAATTCAATAAATATATCCTAATAATAACAAATGAGATGACATTTTATGTCTTGTCTACACAATTCCAAACAAGCATTTTGACTGCTTAGGAAAAAAAGAAGACAAATTGCTCCTGACTGGCTGTGCAGTCATTGTTTTAAAGTGCCGGGAGGGCCAAAGCCTTCGGAAGAAGGTGAGTTCTTAAGCTCCTGCAGCCCCGGATGCCAGTGCCTGAGCCGGGCCCCTTGTTTCAGAGCTGGGGATGGGGCTCGAGAAAATGCTGTGCCGTCACCCCCAAGTTCATCCTCCTTACGAAGGTCCTTCTGGCAGGAAAAAGCGGACTCATCCATCATCCACTTGGTCGTTCAACACATATTTATTGTGTGGTAAAAAATGTCTGGTTAATGAATGGATTTCCTCGACATGTTGAGCTCAGTCCTGTTTGCCTCACCACACTGTATGTCTAGTTCCCTCTTAGCTTTCAAATCTCAGCTCAAATGTCACCTCCTGGCCACCCTACCTAATAGCTCATACTCCTCAGCCATTCTCTGTCCCATCGTCTTGTTTCCTTGATAACATGTCACACAGAAAATAATTCTGTGTGTTTGCTTATCATTCACCTCCCTTCATGGAGGCAGGGACCTTACTTGCATTGTTCACTGTGGCACCCCAACTGTATGCAACAAAACCTGGTACACAGTAGATGGTCAATCAATATTTGTGTAATGAAAACAAACGAGGTGACATTGATTTCTATGCAGTAGGAAAAGAGTCTGTGACTTTAAATGGAGATGGAGTGAGAGGTAGCACATGAGCCTGGAGCCCCTTGGTCATGGTGACATGTCCGGCAGGGGTCTGAGGAACCAGCACGTGCACTTTCTGAATTATAAAGCGTGCTGGGGACATTTAATTTCTGTTAATTGGCACCAAGGAGGAGGGTTGTTATCGAACTCCTCAGCCAGCTGGAAGCCTGTCTGTGTCAGACCTGTTTGCAAATCAGAATGGATGTTTCATAAGCCCGGTCAACCTTGTGAAGCTGTAAGTCTCCAAGAGGGCAGCACCCATGTGCTCATGGTGGCATCCAGGGGCACGGACAACCCTAAACTTTCCATCTTCAACCGATGAGGGGGCGAGGTCACAGTGGGGACAGCCAGAAGAGAAAAGACACATGAGGGTTTTGGCATAAGACACATTTAAAAATAGTTGTCATGTTGCCGCAACCCCGGTAGCAGCTTATCTGAAAGTCGAGGAGCGTGAAGAAGCTGCGATTTCAGAGCTGCCCCGCTGCTTCCTCACTGTGGCCTCAGGCAGGCGATTTGGTCTCGGAGCCCCAGCTGCTTGATCTATAAATAGGGGGCGATGACACTTAACTCGTGGGGTTGTTGTGAGGATCAGAGGAGGAAATGTGCATGTAAATAATAATGATAACTGGGGGTACAGAGTGTTTTCTATGGGCTGGGCACCGTGCTAATGACTTCATGCACGTTATCTCATTTGACCCCCACCCAGCACTCAGGGAAAGCACAGTTAGTGCCTGAATTTTACAAGCGAGGGAACTACAGCTTGGGGAGGTTACGTGACTTGCCTTGGTGACACAGGGAAGAATTCAGTCACCTGACTCGCAGTGCTCTTGTAACTTCCCTCTACTTGGCACTTAGTACACATCTACTGAATGACAGCTCTTAACATTCTGTCCCTGGATTTAGCATTTCTCTTGCTCACCTGCTTTCAAGCCTTTGTCACACTCTTCCTCCAACAGGCACCACTTCTAGGGCCCCTCCTGTTCACCGGCATCTGCCCTACCTATCGCCCTTCATCTTCCCGTTCCCTATGAAGTGCCCATCATTGTTTCCACTCTGCAGATGAGGAAAAAAAGTCTCAGAGAGGTTAGTTAACTTGCTCCAAAGTCACTCAGCCAATAAGCGGTGGGGCCAGGATTTGAACTCAGGGACATGTGGTTCCAGAACCCCACATAACATTTCTCATTGCCACCGACCATCTTTCAGAACCCGTTTCTCCTCAATGAAGCTCCCCTGGCAATGGAAACCTCCTCGTTGCTCCCCTCTCTCACTTCCGCCTGCATGGTGCAGCCTAGCTCTATTTTTGAATTGTGTCTCCATATCCATTTATTGGTAGTAGCTACCATTTATTGGACACTTCAGTGTACCCAATGCCATGATCAGGTCTATACATGCATGATCTTCTTTAACCCTCCCGAGAACCCAATGAGGTGGAGATTCTAATGCCCATGTTACACAAAACAGATTCAGGGAGGTATTGCAACTTTTCCAAGTTTCTTTAGTCATTTGCCAAAGGAAATGTAACTAGTCACAAAGCTGGGACAATACCCCCAAATGACTTGGTTCCAAACCCAGTCTCCTAGCTATCAATAATAATAAAAGCGTAATATGCTAATTAGACCAGACAGCTGAAGGACCTTCTGGACGTCCTTCCAGACAAAGCTGGGGCTGTGAGGGCCGAGCCCCTTGCACAAATTTCATGCACTGGGCCTCTAGTCTATATATATATATAAAAGCCTAAGCGACCGGTCGACTGGTCGACCAGTCGTTATGACGCGCACTGACCACCAGGGGGCAGATGCTCAATGCAGGAGCTGCCCCCTGGTGGTCAGTGTGCTCCCATAGCAGGAGCGCCAGTCAGCTGACCCATGGGCGTCAGAGGCCGGGCACATGGCTGGTGAGCGCAGCTGCGGTAATGAGCCTACTGAGTGGTGGCTACAGGTGCAGCAGGGCTGGGATGAGTGGGAGCAATGTGGTGCCCACCTTGGACTCAGGCTCCTCCCTGGCCACCTGCCACTTTGCACACTACTATATCCCTCAGGGGATGTTGGACTGCCGGTTTCGGCTGATCCCTGCAGGCCATGCCAAGGGATCCCACGGTCTACAAATTCATGGATGGATGGGGATCCTTGGCCTCGTGGTGATTGGGGCTGATTGGGGCCATCTTACCCAGTTCCAGTCAAGGCCATTGGAGCCAGCTTACCAGGGGGAGGGGCCGTGGGAGGTTGGCTGGCAGGGGGAAGTGGCCGCAGGAGATTGGCCAGCTGGGCCCAATCAATCGGGGCTGATCGGGGCCAGCCGGCTCGGGGGTGGGGCCTTGGGAGGTTGGCCGGCCAGCTGCAGGTGGTTGGCCAGCCAGGGGAGGTTGGCTGTGGGAGCGCACTGACCATCAGGGGACAGGTCCTACATTGAGTGTCTGTCCCCTGTTGGTCAGTGGGTGTCATAGCAACCAGTCGACCAGTCGTTTGGTTGTTTGGTCGCTTAGGCTTTTACTAGTATATATATAGATTGCTTCTTCCTATCTTTTAAAGTTCCAGTGGATTGGGAATTGAGCTACCTCATCCTGCTATAGCTACCCCCCAAATCTTGGTTGACTGATGCTTTAAAATCTAGTCCTCTGTTGGAGGTCTCCATGATGAAGGTCTAAGCTCTCAAATTTGCCAATATCTAAAAACAACTTGAGCTTATAAAAGAATTCCACTCATAAATAGAATGTGCAAATGGAGTTTTTGGAACTGTGGTTCTGATATCTAAAATTAGCCTTCCCTTCCAAACAGTATGGCCCCTCTGACTGATGGCTCTGCTCCTTGTCCTGGAGGCTGCTGCCAGCGCTCTTGAGCTGTGAATGACATGTCCTGTTCATGCAGCGCAATCTCTGGCTCTCCCAGACAGCGATGGAAACTTCTCTCCCCAAGGAACTGGGGGGAGAGGGGGAGGGGCAGGAATCTGGGTATAGCTCTTTGAAGTTGATATTTATTTGACTTCCTCTTTGGTCCTCCAGGCATTTTCACTGTCTCCTTACAGTTTGATTCAAGCTTGCTTTTGCTTAATGTGAGGGTCTCCTGAATGGAAATGGCTCTCACTATCCTCTCTATGGCCAGGGATTCGTCATTTTCATGGGAACAACATGAGGATGGCTCTGGCCTCCAGGACACAGACTCTACAGCAGTCAAACTCTGACATTGCAAATGGCCTTCACCAAGTCAGTGGGTCACGCTAGCACTTACTCCAACAGCATTAGCTGAGGATACACAAAATGGCCTTTGCAAATGCCTTTTGCTATTGTCCCTGGGTCTTGGCTGGCATCCTTTTAGTCCTTACCAGGCTGCCACTCCTATCCATCCAGTAGTGACCTTATTTGCATAATTAGCTTGCATCTGTGGGCATATGTTTACCCCCAAAGGCAATTGCCTTTGAACTCTGGATAAATACCAGCATGGGACACTGGACAATGTCAGCTCTTGAGCCCTCTTGTTCCCACAGAGAAGATGAAAGTGGACAACGTCAGCTCTAGAGCCCTCTTGTTCCCGCAGAGAAGGTGAAAGTGGGGGTCATTTTGGAAATCGGATCCCATTCTGCTCTGTATCATTTCCAGTGAGGACAGGCGAAACCAGAAATGAATTCATGAAGAGGGAGAGGCCTAGGGGATGCACAATGATCATCACATTTTGATGTCAATGACCCAGAACCGCATTGTAAGCCTCGGTTCTTTTTCAGTTTGCCCTGCTGTGTCTGGCTGTCCTTGCAGCAGGGGTGGATTGGTTTTTTTGGTTTCTCTGCATAAAGCACTCTGTTACCTTCCTTCCCACCCCTGCTTCTTGGATGACAAGACCCTTGTAGCTTTTCTGGAGGGCCTGACCCTCTGAGTTAAACCTCCTACTCCATCCCCATCTCCATCTTCATGCCTGTGATCTCAGCATTACACGCCCGCTTGTCTATCCTCTCCCAACTGAACCTTGTTGTGTGTTGTGTGTTGGGTGCCATGGAACAAAGGGCACGTGGTGAGATAACATTACAGTTGGGCGTAGAGTCCTGGGTTCTAGTCCTTGTTGCCTTGGTCAGGTCACTTTGAGCTCTGAGCCTACAATGGGATAACAACAGCACCTCCCCTCACTGGGTTGGGTAGGATTTGATGGCATAACACATATAAAGTGCTTGGCACATAGTAGGTGCTCAGTAAGTAGTGGCAATCATTGCTGAATGAAGGGTTAGAGAAACATTTTTTTTTAGTCTCCCTTCCATCTCAAACTACTATGTGACTTTAAGCAAGGCATTTGAACATTCTGAGTCTCAGTTTTTTTGATCTGTAGTCTGGGGACAGAAAGAGATTTTCCCTGCATCCTTCATAAGGCTCCTAGGAGAATTTGTTAGTAGCAGCAGCAGCAGCAAGATCTGTCCTAGTTTCAGATTCTGAGGAGCAGCTCTGGTTTCTGCAGTCAGCTCCCCAGAGGTGCCAGGCAAGGCCCTGAGGAAAGCTGCCCAGAGAGCCCTGTACTCAAGCCATTTGGGCACACCTCCAACCCACACCTTCTTTATTCAGGAGCAGCAAGATCTCCCAAAACAGCTGTGCCTGGGAGAATTCTTGTACAAATCCCTCTAAACTAGAACTTCTCAAGACCAGACATGCCTGTGTATCAAAATCTTAACTCCCAGCGATGAATCAAAGGCTCAGACGCCCAGTGATGGAAGCCAGATGGGCGTCCGGACACTCAGGTGGGGCATATAAGGCCTCAAATGGCAACATTTGCTTTGACTAGTGTTTACTGAGTACCACTGTGAATTACACTGAGGATCCCATATGGTACACATGTGGGGAATTTACAAGAGAATGATAGGCATGGAGTTTAGGACAGTGGCTGGGAGCAAAGTGGGGAGGAGGGGAGGAAAGGATGAGGGGTACAGCAGGTATTATTATTTTTTTAAAAGCTAGGTGGTAGGTGTATGGTTGTTTGTCTTATGATCCTATATCATTATATAAATACGTATAATAGTTCACTTAAAAAGGGAGAAAAGCAGAAAGGGATCCCTAAGTCCAGAAAAAAGGAATGAGAATCTACTCTCTCTGAGGGCCATGTGTATTTTACCTATCCTGTTAACCACTGTATCCCCCTGGCTCCCACAGAGCCTGGTTCAGCGTGGGTGATGGATACCTGCTGTGGAATGAAAGGATGGATGGATGCATGGGTGAATCTGTAATACTTCTTCATGTCCCTCAACCCCGCCACCTTGATCCCACCTTGGCTACGTTCTATTTGTCAAAGTGTAGGCCAGGAGGCAGAAGGGCTTCCTAGGACATTTTGTTTCTGTTCTGGTCTAGGACACAACACGATGACCTGGCAAACAGATGGCTTGATCGTTTAACATTGTTCTATTTCAAGCAAAACGTCCTGGCAAGACTGATGCTCAGTGACTCCCAACCTGCTACAAGGATCTTTGGAATTAACTCTTCTGGTTTGGTCCTGCCTGTCAAACACATTCCCCAAGTGACTATCTTTCCTGGTCCCCTGAGAGGCTGCTGCAAATGCAAACACTCCCTCCTCTTAGCCAAAGGAGAACTGGGGTCTTGATCCTCAAGGCGTAAACAGGAGAAGCATCAGTGGCCATGGCTGCTGGCCCGGGAGGGCCCAGCTTACTAAGCACTTGCTCCCACCTGGAGAGCTTTGCTGGGACTTTGCCACCCTGCCCGCCACAGCTGCTCTCTTCCTGGGAACGGGGGGCCAGAGGCTATGGGGCTGCCCTGTGTGGACAGAGGCGGGTGAGACGATGAGGATGGATGCCTGCTCACTGCGTTGGCACAAATGACTCCTATGCCCGCCAAACGAATGCCAGAGGAGCTGGGAAGCTAAGGACTTTGCTTATGCCTGTGAAAGTACCCGCTGAGAAACGTAGACGAGCGAGCAGGGGGCCTGATGGTGACTGTCAAGGGCTGGACAGTGGCAGGGATGGGGGTCGGGAAGAGTGCTGGGCTCCACAGCAGCTTCTCAGCCCCTGAGCGACTCTCCGGGCCTTATTCTTTACAACAGGGTAACAGTCAAGATATTTAACCCGTGTGGATAGGCACTAGCCAATCAGAACGAAGGAGGGTTTCATTGCCTAGATCTCAGCTGCACCTGGCCTTAATTCCTTCGCTGCTGGGAGGTAAGAGTGATGAGGAGGAGGGGCGAGGGTACAGGAGTGGGAGAGGCCTTGGGGAGCTCAGAGCAGCCACGGTTTACCCATCTGTACAGGCCCCTTTTAACGTTAACAGCCAGTGTGGCCACACTCCTGCCAAATGTCAGCTCTGCTAGAAAACACGAGAAAGGCGGGCTCAGTTCTCACACTCTATGTGCACAAGAATCACTGGGGAGCATGTTGACAACACCAATGCCCAGTTCCCACCTCGAAAAGACTGAGGCGCACTCTCTAGGGCCCACGTGCAGCCCATTAGGCTCCCTCGCGAGGCCACGTGCCCTGGACCAGCTGCTCTCTAAGGATCCAGCTCTGACTTTCTGGGGTTTGTGAGGACTCAGAAGTGAAGCCCAGCACACGGTGTCTAGGGGGAATGTGCCCACGCCAGCCCGGGCAGGTCCATTTGGCTGAAGCAGCCTTGGGCCTGGCCCAGCTCCCGGATTGCTGCCGCTCAGGAGGGCGGGCCCGGTGTGAACCTCAATTTTCAAGAGACGTTGGAAGTCAGTGAACCACGTCTTGTGTCCTGCGTCACAGGTAGGGCATTGCTCTTCTGGCTCTAGAAGCCTTGTCTGCGGGCCGGTGGCGGGCAGAGGGTTGTGGCTGGTCCCACCAGAGGAGGGAGGAGATCAGCCCTAAGTGCGGGTGTGGATGCCCCTTAAGGAATCCAAGTCCTCAAGTACAGACCTCAGATCCTGCCCTCAGCAGCTTGCCTAGCACAGAGGTGCCAGGTCCATCACAAGGCGAGGGGCGCCCTTGCTAGGGACTTATTAGTGGGGCGGGCAAGAACTGTCACGGGAGGGAATGTTTGGCTCAGACGCGAGGTGCTGGGGTTCTGCCCAGGATCCCTGGAATGTTCCACAGAGGGGTGGATTCTCTAAGTATAAGAGAACGTGCCTGGATCGCTCCATTTAAACTCAATCGCCAGGTGCTTCCTCCCCTGCCTGGGACACCCTTTCTCCCACCCCTTTCTCCGTCTGACTCTTACTTGTCCTCCAAGACGCAGCTTAGATTGTGCTATAACCCCCACGACTAGGCCATGCTGGTCTTCTTGTAACACCACAGCCCTGGGTGCGCCCTTATTTTCGACTTCCTCCCCTGATGTTCCAATGGCTTGCTTCCTTAAAAAATTCACGTCTAACATTTGTTAGGTGTTTGCTCTGTGCCAGCACGGTTTAAGTCACTTCATAGTTCCACCTCAGTCAATCCTCACAACAGCCCAATGAAGTTGCACTGTTATCCTCTCTGTGTAAGCAAGCGAGGCCCAGAGAGGTTAAGTGACTTGCCCAACATCACACAGCCAGGTGGTGGTATATGCGGACTTGAACCCCGTCTGTGTGCAACACCTGCAACCACAGCACCCTGCCGCCTCCCGCAGTCTGCAGCCAGCACCCTGGGTTCATGCAGCAGAGTCCCAAGCGGGATGTGAAGGGAGGGAGCTGGAACTCGGAGGTGTGGGCAGCTATCAGTCTCACTCTGCCACTGCCTGTGGGTTCTCTCCAGCCTCGGTGTCCTCGGCGCTATAGGGGGGACAGTTATACCTGCCTTATCAGGTTGTTGGAAATCATTGCTGTGCCGGGCACATAGGCAATGTCTGAAACGTGTTGATGGGATAAATGATGGGAGGCGCCAGTGAGTTAAACTTCTACTTGGAAATAACACCCTCCTGCCTCTTTCAAATCCCCATTAGACTCCACAGAGATGGGATATGGTCTGATGCTGGACATGGGCGAAGAGGGTGGGTGGAGTGGGGATGGCCAGCCTTTGGAGTTGTTTAGTTTTCAGAGAGGTAACCCTATAGAGAGAGTGGACAATGGGAAGAATATGGTTTCATTTGGAAAGCATGAATTGCATCTCTATTACATCCAAACAACCTGCTTGTCAGCCCCAACAGTTAAAAATGAACTGGATCCATTGCTACTGAGCTGGCTGGTCATGTCCTACACCTGCCACTCTGGGTGTAGACTAGATTGCTAAACTTATCCTGGTGTTTTGTTTTTTTTTTTGATAAAGATGAGGTGTAGGAACTCATATCATCCCATGTCTCCCTGTCCTTGTGTCTTTCTCCCATTTCTTCATGTGGGTCATTCAGTGAGGCATGGAATTGGGATGCGGATTCTGTGGGGTAGACATGGGTCTGACCCAGGTCTGACATATGTGCATGATTCCTTGATAGGATTATGGTTTTGTTTTTGTCTTATTAAGAGCTGGAAAAGTCTGTGGACCATTCACTTTGTCAAGTGTGTGGGTGGGTATGTAAAATATGTGTTTTTATACCGGGACCTTGAAGAACTGGTAATTCTTCAAGAAGGGAAATGTTGTAAGCAGACCTGCCTTTTTCTAACAGCACCCGGCATTAGCAGCAAATGCTAATTTGTGCACTAAAGTGCCTGCATTGATGGGAATGCAGTGAATGTGAAGTTTCATGAGAATGGACCGGGTCTGACAGCTCTGCCTTAGCTCTCCGGGACGCCTTCCTGCCATTTACAAGGCTGCCTGGGTGTCCTGCTCACTTCAGCCCCTTCCTAGTGGGGTCACCTAGTTGTGCAGACTCGTCCTCCTTTCCCCACTTGTCAGGAATGTCAAGGCCAATCTCTCCTCTTTGAAATTCTTTCCTGATGCTTTCCCCCAATCCTCTCTTTCTCTCTCTTTCATCACCTCCCTGCTGTCTCTCTCTCCAGGATTTTCCTCCCCCTCCTTCTCCTCCTTTTCCTCTCCAACATCCTTTGTCTAGTTCAGGGGTAGGAGACTTTTTTTTCTGCCAAGGGCCATTTGGATATTTATAACATCATTTGAGGGCCATACAACATTATTAACTTAAAAATTAGCCTGCTATATTTGGTCAAACATTTAATTAACTCACCCCTAATGCCTCGGCGGGGCCGGACCAAATGATTTCTCGGGCCTTAAACGGTCCTCGGGCCAGACGTTCCCCACCCTTGGTCTAGCCCCTTCGATAGTGGCTTTCCTCTAAGAAGTGGGCTGGCATCTTCCCACAAACACAGATGCCTTATCCTTCAACCAGTGAAACAGCTCGTCTTCCCCGAAGGAGAAGGAATTAGAGAAGCTAAAGAACATTGCAACACAAACAGAATATCTGCCTAAACCCAAAGCCCTCCGCCTACAAGTGATTTGGAGGCTCCCTGTGCTTTCCTGGGGGGGTCAGCCTACGGCTGGATGGCTTGTCCATAGCACCACACAGCACCACATCCACGGCTGCCTGCTCCCTGCTGCTCTCTCGTGTAAGATGGAACGTGGGAAATGGATTGAAAACCTTGCAGCAGGATAAGCATTTTGATACTAGGTCAAAGAAACAATGCCAACACTCCCACTGCTGCGCACCCCTGGGTGAAGCCCCTTTCGGGACACCACACAGATTCCACGCAGAACACAGGGCAAGGGCGCACACACTCCAGGCTGGGAACGGGGCGGATGGGATGGTCTCCCAATCTTTGGTTTGAGCAGTGGGCCTTGCTGTGTAGAGTCATTCTTTTGGAAGGCCCAATCTCTCCTCCCACCCAGGACAGGAATCCCTGCCCCCACCTCTCCTTTCCCAGAGATAAAATGGGCAGAACAAGGACCCAGGCTCGAGCACCCAAAGAATGGCAGGACACCCTCAGTGGAGGCAGACTGTATTTAAATGCAATTCACCTCTTTGGGGTCTAGGAAAAGCCACCCGTAGATTCATTTGCTGGGAAACATGGTCTGTGTGGCGGCGGTGGTAGACACTGGGGTCACAGTCTTGCTGAAAGCCGACTTCCTCCGGGGGTCTGTCTGCTGTCCGGAATGGCAGCCACTGCGGTGGGCGAATAGGATGGTCATCTCCGGGCCCAAGGGGGCAGCGTCAGGCTGGGACCCCTTAGGGGTGGCGGGATGTTCAGGCTTCCCGGAGGTGCTGTGTTTGGTGGGAGGAGGGCTGTAATTCTGAAATCTCACGGTCTTGACTTGCTGTGAGAGAAAGAAGAACAAAGGGACCCAGGTGAGGTGGGAGGCATGCTGTTATCCCTGGGACCTGGTTCATGCTGTTTCTCCACACTGGCCATGCCTCAGAGCCTCATTTACGTGTTCATTCAGGAACAGCGTGCACCTACTGTGCATTGTGTATTCTGTTAGGAGCTGCAAACCCGAGACTGAACACAGTTGTCCTCGACAAAAAGACAATTATAACCACAAGTGCCAGGATGGGGGATGTACAGATGCTCAGTGCAGACGAGTATGAAACTAAAGCTGGAAGGCGGGTATTCAGGGAAGGCTTCCTAGAGGCAGAGCTAGTTCCATTGAGAACTGAAGATCCATTAGGAATTATCTAGGAGAAATCTGGTAGGCCTGCCTGAAAAAGGGCCTGAGGCCAGAGGGTCTGGTCTATTCTAGAAAGTATCCATTCACCTTCCCTCTCTCCTCTTCGCCTACCATGGAGGCCTAACTCAAGGTGCCCCCTTCCTGAGGCCTCCCTGCTGATTCCAGCTAGAGAGCCCCCTAGGCTGAGAAGTCCACGGAGCAGTTTGCAAACTGGACACCTGTGGGCTGAGTTTAGCCTGCAGAATGTTTGAGAGCTGTAGGAAATTGGGAGATTGCATATCGAAATCAGTCTTTCGTATGTCTCTTTAAAAATCAGAGATCTGGCACGCTGGGCCTGAGCCCCATGTTGGCAACAACTGATTAGCAGTCTCTCTCCATAGGGAGGTATGTCTCCTGTTTGCACAAGCTTCGCCTCGCCTTCCTTCCATCTCTCCTGGCCTGTTACCCACCTGCCTGGTGCCCACAGGTATTAGCTTTGCTCGGTCCCTCTCTCAGGGCATGTTCTGCGTACTGCTTGGGAATGATTTATTTTTTCCAGGAAATTCGATCCTAGTGTCCCCCACCGAGAATCCAGGTTGCTTCACACTAGACCTTGACCATATCTAGCAGAGGTTTGGGCACTTGCTGGATGCTTGCACTTTGAAGGCTGTATCTAACAGCTTGGGGGGATGGGCAGCTGGGGCCTGGAAGATTTTGACTTACTTGAAAACTAGAATTCAGGAAAAAACCCCACCTCCTGACATTTCCATCAGTCAGCTCTAACTTTTTCCAAACGTCTTTCCCTACAAGCTTAGTGTCAGGAGCATGAGTTTGTATGAGGTCCGGATTCCATTGCAGACACTGTGTGTCGGCCGTGTGCCTTTGGGTAATGTACTCTAACTCCTTAAGACTCCATGTCCTCATTTTAAAACGAGGATGACAATGGTAATACTACTTCTTCAGAGGGCTGTTATGAGGATGAAATGAGATAGAACACGTGAAGCAATTAGCACGGTACCTGCCAGGTCATTAGCAGCCACACCACCTTTCCAGTTCCGAGGGAATGGGCGGTGGCGGTGATGCTATGATGGTCAAGAAACTAAAAAATAATAAGCATTGCCTAACTTCTTAATGTCCACCTCCTCCATCCTCCATCCCTCCTGCTTCAAGGATGTTAACAAAATCTCTTATGTCTTCTAGTGGGAAAAGCCCTGAAGTAGAAAGGAACAGATTTGATCTCTGCCACAGAGGTCACCGTGACAGTTGTCATAATTCAGTGTGACCTTCTTCTATACCATGAACAGCTATGTGTCGAGCCCTCTGTAAGTGCTGTACGCATCTTTACTCAATAATCTCCACCCCGATCCTATGAGGCTGTTACTAGTATTCTTACCGCCACCATTCTACAGATTAGAAAAAAAAAAAAAAAAAAAAAAGTCTCACAAAGGGGAAGTGTTTTGGCCAAAGTCACCAGCTAGCAAGCAGCAGAGCTGGAATTCAAATCCAGATTTCTCTGATGCCGAAGCCATGTATTTTCCCACGCCACCTTGTGCCTTGAAAGAAGTGTTTGAAATATTCAGAGAGGATGTGAGGATGCAGAGGGGGTTGCGTGGAAGGGTACTTTAGAGGCAGTAGTTTTGATTTCTCGTCCACTAAGATTAAAATCTCAGGAGCTGGGACCCTGAGCCATGCTGGGGGTCTGAAGAGTCATGCCCCCAAGGTCAGCTCACTCCTACCTTTTCGCTGCTGTTTCTGGAGTTTTCTGGCTTCACCAGGATGGATGGTGGGGCAGATGCAGGCGGTTTGAGTGGAGGCTCGCTCTTGATGGGGATTTCCTTGCCTTCCATGATGATGGAGCTGGCGGCTGAGTGGATCCTGGTCTCACTGCCTCTGCTGATGCACGTGAGGGCAGGCTCCCCCGTGGGAGCCGGCTTGGGTCCCATCTCCGCCACCACCATCAAGGGTGAGGAGGGGACTGCCTGTGGCTGGTGGAACTGGAACTGCTGAGGCCGGACGACCATGGTGGGGCTGCGTCTGAGGGAGCCCACCACAAGGGTGGGGATCCCTGACGGGATGGTTCTCTGCAGGGATCCATCTGGGGAGTCACATGACAGAGATATCAGCAACAGGGGGGGTGGGGAGGAGGGATGGACTCATGGCGGGGTGGTGGTGGGGGGGTAGCAGGCTGGGTTGGGGCTGGTTGAGCAGTGTGTCCTGATATCCCAGAATAGTTAAGTGCTTTCTCAATCTGACCGCACGCACATTCTCTCAGGGTCTTTTAAAGGTGACCTTATTCTTTTTTTAGTGCTGTTTGCTGATGCTGGCAGCAAATAACCGGCTAGCTGAATGTTGGGGGCGGGTGGCTGAAGGTATGTTACTCCTCTCTCTCTCTCTCTCTCTCCCTCTCTCCTCCGCCCCTCTCATACACACACACTCTCTCTCTCCTACTCTCTTCCTCCAGACCTTTAAGATGGAAAGTGAAGAAGGTAGACCTAGAGACAGCTTCACAGTGAGAAGCAAACAGAGGCGTGCAGGCCAAAGAGGAAACAAAAGCCAGAGAACGAGAGAAACCAAGAAGAGAAACCGAGAAACACAAGAGTCAACTGAGAGGGAGGAAGAGGGGGAGGAGAGGAGGGGAGGAGACTCCAGCCAGCTACTTGCAGAACATGCTAACAAAAGCTTTAGCTAGATGGTGGTGGGATCGCTTTTAACTGGGCTTCAGGGAGGGTGGGTAGGATACTGAGAGAGAGGGTGTGCAGGCGGATGTGGCACCAGATGGAAGCAAGTCTGGAAAGGTGACTCCAGAGGGAGGTGTGTGTGGATGAGCCTGGCAGAGCCCCTGACACTGGAATCAGATCTACTCCCAGGGAGCCTGGGACAGGTCAGTCCCCTCAGTCCCCTCATTTGTAAACCGGAGCGAATAGCAGCGCCCAATAGGGTTGGCGCGAGAATTGCATTTTATGATGTATGCAAAGTGTTAGGGCCGTGCCTGACTAAATGGCCCATGTTTGTTAGACATCATTTGTGGGTAAAGGATAGCGAGGTCCGCCCAGCCGGTGTGACTTAGTGTTTGAGTGTTGACCTATGAAGCAGGAGGTTTCAGTTCGATTCCCGGTCAGGGCACGTGCTGGCTGATTCCCAAGTGTGGGGCATGCAGGAGGCAGCCGATCAATGATTCTCTCTTATCATTGATGGTTCTGTCTCTCTCTCTTCCTCTCAGAAGCTAATAAAAATAAAAGTAAAAAATGCAAGGTCCAGGGGTTTGGTTTTGCCCCTTCCCTAAGCTCTTGTTCTTTTTGTTAACAGAGATGATCCCCTCTCATTAAAAAGCTGTTCTGCTCACATTTCCTGGAGACAGGAGATCCTTACCCCTTGGGAATATGTCCTGTAGGTTGTTGGGGAATAATCAGGAGCTCACAGCACTCGGGGGGCAGGTGGGAGAGACATCCCTGAGAAGGCCATTTCTCCATAAGGGTCTCCAGCACTGAGAGGCACAGGTGGCGTGGGTCAGTCACTTGTGTCCCGCACAGGGGGCCCACACCAAGGCCTTGTTCTGCGCTGTGACTCTGTCAAGCCGGACGTGAACATGAAAAGCAGAAGCTTGCCACTCACATTTGGCCTTCTCAGCCGCTGTGAGCAAGCCAATCACCATTTACAAGTCTGACCTTTCCACAGAGACATTTATTTTGCTACGGTCAGCCCTATGAGGTCACTTCTGCTGTCATTTCTCTTTGCTTCGGGGAGACTGAGAACTTGACCAGCCTCACCTCCAGAAGGGGAGAGAGAAAAAGCCTCCCAGATCTGGAAAAGTCAGAGCGGCACTGGAGAGACGTGGCCTTGGGCTCCTGGAAATGTGTGAAAAATTGGTTTTATGCTTTACCTTTTTATTTTGTTGGTTCCTAACTTCCAAGAGAGCTAATGCTTTCTCATTGCACGTGCGTACAATGCAAACAGTCAAAATTCTGAGTTAATCAAGATGTGCGCAAAGGCAGGGAGGGAGCCCATGAAAGGAGTGTGAGCTGGTGGGATGCACTGCCTGACTTCTGTAAGTGATCCAGGCTGGGACTCCATGAGAACAGGCTCCGGATGGAGCAGAGATGCTCTGCTTAGTGGCAGTAGCAGTGATGAGACAGATAAAATAATCCTATGTAATAAAAGCCTAAAATGCAAATCGACTGAATGGCAGAATGACCGGTCGCTATGATGTGCACTGACCACTAGGGGGCAGACGCTGAATGCAGGAGCTGCCCCGCGGGCCCCAGGCCAGCCAAGGCGGGTACCAGTGGTGGCCCCGGATTGCCCCGCCGGTTGCCCCACAGATCGGGCCTGATTGCTGGCCAGGCCTAGGCACCCTACCCGTGTGTGAATTTTGTGCACCAGGCCTCTAGTAATACTATAAAATAGTATTTCTTGAGAGCTTATTACAGGCCAGGCGCTGTGCCATCCACCTTATGTGGATTATTTTATTAATTCCAAACAATAACACTGATGAGGTTGGTACTGTTTTTATTTCCATTTCCCCCATTTATTTCCATTTTACAAATGAGAGAACTGAAGACTGAAGAGGTCAGTAACTGGCCCAAGGCTGTTATGGTGGGATCAATTAGTGTGTGTGTGTGTGTGTGTGTGTGTGTGTGTGTGTGTGTGGATAAGATGGAGGCACTGGAGGGAGAAGCAGGGAGGACCGTCAGTGGAACTGAGAGGCAGGCGCGGTGGCGCTGAGGTCCAGCAGCTGACCAGATGAAAGCACTGGGAGTGGGGGGAGCTCAGATATGAAGTTTCTGGGACATTTTCCTGTGTGGCATATTGTCTCACTGTTTTGCTCTGACTATTCAGTCTTATTGCATCTTCACATTGAATCATTTTAAAAAAAAGATGCAGAGTCCTGTTCAAATCAGAGGACACAGAATGAATCCAGTTTACTTTGCTTGGCTCATTGTCTCCTTCTAGGAAGGTGTATAAATTAAATAACAGAATCTTGCTGTTTTGTAGGGTTTCAAATACTTTATAAAATCCCTGAAAAGGAGGCCTTATGTAGAAGGTCAATGTGTTAGGACAGTGGTCGGCAAACCACAGCTCGCGAGCCACATGCAGCTCTTTGGCCCCTTGAGTGTGGCTCTTCCACAAAATACCACAGCCTGGGCGAGTCTCTTTGGAAGAACTGGCGTTAGAAGAAGTTTAAGTTTAAAAAATTTGGCTCTTAAAAGAAATTTCAATCGTTGTACTGCTGATATTTGGCTCTGTTGACTAATGAGTTGGCTGACCACTGTGTTAGGAGATAAAACATGGCTTTTAAGAGGAAAGCTCTACATCACTGCCA
Source organism: Corynorhinus townsendii (assembly GCA_026230045.1). Lineage (NCBI taxonomy): Eukaryota > Metazoa > Chordata > Mammalia > Chiroptera > Vespertilionidae > Corynorhinus > Corynorhinus townsendii. The sequence continues at coordinate 147,527,222 of JAPDVU010000006.1, read as the reverse complement.
TGTGTGCAGGGGGCTGTTATATGGGTGAAAATAAAAGCAAGGTGCAGGACGGTGAAGTGAGTATGATGACAAGGTACAGAAGTATATGGAAGAGAATTTGCGACTGGAAGTTAAGGATATGAAGGAGACTTACTTTTGTACAATATAATTCTCTTTTTCTTTAACCTTGTGCATATATTAGTTAAATAACAAAATGGGATTCAGGGGCTCTTAGCATTGCCTTCTTAACTTTCTTTTCCTTCTGACACCCCTGAGGGGTTCCCTGGAACATAATTTGAGAAGCACCGCTCCAGTAAGTGCTTTGGATGTTCCCTCTTCATGAAAGCCAGCATCCACCTTGGCTGTGTTCTAATTACAGGTTGGCATTCAGGGCTGCCATCATCCCAGTCAGTCAACATGCATGTATGAAGTAAACGGAGGGCAATGGCCTTGAGTTGATCATCCAATAGAACAGCTCAGTATTTGGGAAACATAAAAAAATCCTTCACAGAGGCGTGGTTTAAAGCCAAGATCCTTGTTTTTTCAGGAAGCACTCTGTCCACCTTGGTTAATACCCACCCCGCCAGCCACTTACCTCTCTGCCACCACTTACTCTTTCTCATACTGCTCCGCCCTTTCCGGAGAGTGCTCTGTCCTGAAGTGCCCAGGCTGGCTGTGCTCCGCACGGGGTTGACTATGGCCGTGGGCACAAAGACGGACTTGAAGGGGCGGCTTTGTCGGGGATCACCTTCTGAAATGCTGCCTTGGGAGGACACAGAGGAGGTCGACAATGTCCATGTGGCATAGAGACCAGGGCTCCGGGAGTCTGGAAAACTAGATGTCTTTCTGGGTGTGGAAATTGTTTTCAAAAGAAACAGAGGAAGCAAATGATCAGTCAAAAGTCCTATTTTAAAGACCTACCAGCTCCCCTGATGTGGCTCTTCCTTGCCCTCTTTCTACCCATAAATATGCTTTTTGTCAATGACATGGGCTTAACTACGTAGCCTCATCCTACACTTGCTGACTGTGGGTGCTGAGGGAGGCAGAGGCTCTCATAAGGGTCCTTTACGTGTTCACCTGGCTTTGTCCATTCGGGGACTTTTCCACTCGATTCTAAACTCTCTGAAGGCAGAGATTTTATATGACTTATGGGTCCTGCAGACCTTAATTATGAATAAACTAGTAGCCCTGCACATGAATCCATGCACCAGTAGCTTGCTGCCACCCTCCAGTAGCTCTCTGTCCACTGCCCTGCCCTCCTGTAGCTCCCCCCTACCCGCCCCCCCCATAGCTTGCTGCCCTGTCCCTCCTGTAGCCCTCTGCCTCCCACTTGTAGCTTGCTGCTCCACCCTCCTGTTGATCCGTGGTTGTAACGACCATTTGCATATTACATCTTTATTATATAGGATGTTTGCTGAATGGCTGCCATGATGCTTTTAGCCCTGATGCCAGTCATTCTGGCTAACACATATTGAGCTCTTACTGTATGCCAGGCAATAGCCAAGTGCTTTGCCCACATGATCTCATGGATTCTTCACAAGAGCCCTTTGAGGCAGGTTATTATGAGTGCTGCTATTTTATAGATGAAAAAAAAAAAGGAGATTTAGAGGTACTTGCCCAACCAACTACTGTTCTACCACTGAGCAACATCACCTGTGCCCTCACCACTGCATACGCTACCTTGGGGCTAGTTAGAGCATTCATCATTAGGTAGCAATGAAAACCTGCATCCTGCTTGAAAGAAACCAAGTAAAGCAGCGGGTAGGCCCTACATGTGCCACCATAAGACACTAATTCTTCAGCCTTGGGGGCTGATTTTTAATTCTAGTATTCAAATTTTGTAAAACAGCAAGCAACTCCTCCTCCATTGTTTCCAGCCCGCAAGTCCCTGCACCCTGTGGGGAATGGCTGTCAATCTACATGCCCTTCTTGCCCTCAGTACCAATCCTCCACCAACATCACAGCCTCTCCTAAGCAGCCCATCCATCACCTTGTCACGCTGCTGATGAAATAAACTCGGCTAATTACCTGGGAATAACCAACTTGGCCATGGCCCCCGACACAGAGATGCCCTCCTCCCTCCTCGTTTCTTGCCTGTCAATGCCTCCAGGTTTCTCTTTGGGTAATTTCCTCCTTTTCTCTCCTTTTGCTTGAAAGTGATATGTAGTTTAATAATGTTGTACAAAGATGAATAAGGCATCATTTAATGTAATCAATCCTGTCCAAGACGCATATGCAGCCCGATGCGCCAGGAGCTGATGCCTGCAGCCAGGGGACTTTGTCCACAGCCATCAACCTGCCTCTGGTCCCTGGTGATGCGATCAGTGCAGGGGAGTGGGCTGCCCACCAGGAAGAGCCCACACTACATTGGGCTACTATAGCTTCCATGACATAGTCTGCATGCCTGTCTTTTTTTTTTTTTTTTTTTAAATAGTCAACAGGCTATTTACAGAGAGAGAGAGGAAGGGAGAAGAGAGAAACATTGATGTGAGAGTGTAACATCAGTCAACTGCCTCCTGCACACCCCTCCATAGAGATGGAGCCCACCACCTGGGCATGTGCCCTGACTGGGAATCGAATCAGCAGTCCCTTGGTGCATGGGACAACGTCCAACCAACTGAGCCACACTGGCCAGGGCATGCATCTGCCTGTCTTTTGAATCAAAGCTTTAAGGTGCTAGATGCTGCAAAATGGATTGAAAACAGGAGAGAATGCTTCCAGAACTGTTTCCAGCAGCAGCCACAACAGCAAGGAATTAGGCCCCAGCCAGCTTTCTTCCACCAGTCCTGTCTTTAAACAGACTGACATTCGACCTCCTTTTTCTAGCCCAGCACTAGGAGGGTGTGGAAAAGGCTTGGAAACAGGTCTAAGGGATGTTGCTGAGGAATCTGAGGTGGGAAGGGTCTGATCAGACGCTACTGTTTATGTTTTCGCCATGTGTGGTCTTCAGTTTTGTCCACATTATTTCCTCCATTGTCCAGGTTTCCAAGTCCCAAGAGAAAGTATCAATTTGGCTGAGCCTGTCCCTTCGCTGTGGTGATAGGTTGAGGAAGGGGAGGAGGAGGGAGTTGTTAATTTCTTCAGTCTCTGAAAAGGGGAGGAAACTTCTGCCTCCCATCAAGACTGTGCAGGAAGGAGGAAACTCAAAGGGGGTGTTGGTGCTATTGAGAAGGGGTTTGTGTGAAAATGAGACAAATGTTCTGAACCACCTGAGCCAATGATGCCTCCAGGAACTGGGTAAACAGTTCATGGTGGCAGAGCTTTAGTTGTGCTCAACACAGGACAGGCTGGGCACCATCTCGCACAGAGGGATGGAGCTCTGCGAGGCACAGCAGCCTTTCCCTCTCTTGGTAATGAAGGCTCACTTGGTGAATTTTCAACCCAAAACCTGGCATTTTGGTCAACTCTGGTCTATGCATAGTTGGTCCCAAAACTGGCTGGCTCAGTCCATTAGGGGATGGTGCTAATGAGAGCAATGGTTCAAATGGTCAGGGCGTACCTCACACCTTCAAGCCCTGCCTATTGGTAAAAGGGGGCACCACCCACCAAGGGGCTGGTGCCTGTGCAGAGCCACTACTGCAAACAGAAAACAATGGAGGTGAGGGGACTTCACACACACCGAACCAAAGAGCAGGAACACAAGTGTCCAACCCACTCAGTTCCAACACAACCTGTTTAAAGTAGCAGAAACCCAGCTGACAAAAGACAGCGTCATTCAGCCCTAAGGAGGGGGAACAACTAAACTTCCCACAGTGGAAAGGGTGATTAAGAATAAGGGTGAGCTGCCCCAGATAGACAAATGGACAAATGTCATCCACGTCCAAGATGAGTGGGGACGGGAACGTTCTCTGTGTCAGGGGGCCCATAGGAAAACGTGTCCACACAGAGAGCATTGACCCTCTGTCACCTCAGGAGGATGTACTGTGGCAGGGACTTGTCTTGGAAATGCCGCTTCTCTAGAAGCAAAACCACCCATCAACATATGTAGCACCTCGGTATATGAGAATGTTCAGATGTCTGTGAGCTGGGGTGGGGAGATGGACTGGGTGGCAGTCTCGTGTTGAGACTCCATCCATGCCTGACATGCAGCCAGATTGAAGGGCATGAGTCCAGATGCTCTTGATGTGCCTGAGACCACACAGGAGAGCAGCAGCCAGGGAGGAGAGAAAGGGAAGCTGAAGCTCTGACACACACTGGAATGGAATTCTATGATTATTGGAGTTAGGGTGACTACATGTCCAATTTTTCCAGGAGAGTCTCTTTACACCTGCTGTATTAAGAGTGTCCCTCTCTTTGAAGAAGAAGAAAAAGATAAAAAATATGAACTATAAAATAGCAGTAAATACATATCTATCAACAAATGAATCTAAAAATAAGCGAATAAGAAATCTAATGAACAGAATAAACTGGTGAATAAAATAGAATCAGAGGCATGGAAATGGAGCAGGCTGATGATTTTCAGAGGCAAAGAGGGTGGGTGGCCAGGAAGAGATTAAATAAAGATCTTATATGCATGTATGCATTACCTATGGTCACAGACAATAGGGTGGCGAAGGCCTGCGGAGGGGCGGGGACCAGGTGAAGGGGAACAATGGGGGGAAAAAAGAGAGACATCTGCAATACTCTCAACAATAAAGATTAAAAAAAAAGAGTGTCCCGCTCTTCTCTTAAAAGTGTCCTATTTTGGATGATAAATTATATGGTCACTCTTTTTTTTTTTTAAAGTATGTTTTTTTAAATTGATTTCAGAGAGGAAGGGAGAGGGAGAGAGAAACATTAATGATGAGAGAAAAGTCATTGATCAGCTGCCTACTGCACAGCCCCTACTGGGGATCGAGTATGAAACCCAGGCATGTGCCCTGATGGGGAATCAAACTATGACCTCCTGGTTCATGGGTCAAAGCTCAACCACTGAACCACACTGACTGGACATGGTCACTCTTATTCTATCAATTCTTCCATGGCATAACCAAGACTTTGGGCTAAGGCCTGGTGCCTAAGCAAATGCCCTAGTAATATACACATGGCCCTAGAGATTCACGGAAGAAACTGTTCATGAGTTAGGGTAGGTGTCCTCCTAGCTCCTCATTGTCACTTCTAGACCATTCTCCCACCCTCCTCTGTATCTCCGAGCTCTGACATATTATCGGACCCTCCCATTTTGTTGCAGTCATCATTTCTCCTCAGGTCTCTCCTCTCATTCCTGGAAGATTTCAGCTCCAGGCTCACTGCCCTTCTCTCCACTATTCCTGATCCTACCATGTTGATTTCATCTAGAGTTAGGGCTTTAAATGCCATCTCAAGTCTGGATTTCTTCCTTAAATGCTAGACTTGCATACATAACCACATCTTTATGAGGATTACTAACAGACATTGTGACTTAACCTGCTACAAACAAAGCTTTCGCTTCCCTTCCGTCCCCCAAAACCTGTTCCTGTTTTGGTTTTCACTTCCATAGCAATAAAAGGCAACTCCATCCTACAGTGACTCAAGGCACAGAACTTGGACTCACCTTCAAATCCTCTATTCTTTCACACCCGATATTGGATCTGTCAGAAAATCTGGGGTATAGCCAGAATCTAATCACATCTCCCTCCCTCCATGGCTCACACCCTGGTTCAATTCACCATCACTCTCCCCTTGATTAGGATAATATTCCCTTAGTCTCTCTGCTTCAAACTTTGTGTCTCAACTGTTTATTCTAAAGCCAGCAACTAGAGGAATTCCAGTTCAAACTCATGTTAGACCATGTCATTCTTCTGCTCAAACCCCTGCAATAGGGTCAAGTCAAATTCATTATGACCTAGGAAATGCTCTATGATCTGACCCTGTTACTATTCTGACCTCATCTCCTACGAACCTAACCCTCCCTGGATGTAATCCAGGCCTGGTGGCCTTCACGTTAGATACATTCCTATCCTAGGGCCTTTGTTCAGGAATTTGCTGTTCCTTTGGCCTGGAATACACTTCCTTTGGCGATCCACATGGCTCCCCTCCTCATTTCCTCATTCCTCCTCCTCTTCAGTAAGGCCACCCCTGACCAACCTGTTAGAACCTTACTCACCTCCACACGAATTCTATTCCCCTTTCCTGATTTGTTTTTCTTCTTAGCCCTTAGCATTAACATACCACACGAATTCTATTCCCCTTTCCTGATTTATTTTTCTTCTTAGCCCTTAGCATTAACATACCATACATATTACTTGTACATCTTGTTTTTTGGTCTGTCTGTTCCACTAGTATGTAATCTCCTGTGGGCAGGGATTTGGTGTATTTTGTTCACTGGTGTTTCTCTAGTGTCTAGAAAGGTGACCAACACATGTCAGAGGTCAGTGCTCAATAAATATTGGTTGAATAAATGAATTAAAGCATCAGTTATAGACATCCTTAGTTTGCTTTTGGAGATTTTGCCACTTTCTTACAACTTCCAAGAACCTTCCTTTGAAGGATAACTAAGATCTTCTGCCCCAACTTCCTGCCAATCTTTTTACACAAGCCTGGACTTATGGGAACCCATACTTTGCCTGCACTCTTCCTAGAAAGGGGGTCCACCACCTCACCTGCTAGCCTGATAGGCAGCCTTTCACTGAACCACAACCTCCCACTGGTTCACTGCCCCCTCGTGCAATAAGTCTGTTTCCTGGTGGACACAGTTTAGGATGGTCCCTCTGACCCTTCTTTGTATGTCTTACACAGTTAGCCCTTGCTTATTGGTTTCTTTTCTGACATGGCTTTGTCTGCTTACCATCCTTGCTGCCCTCCTCCGGACTTGGTGCCTCGCCTACATGAAGGTCCCCCCCCGAACTGAAAATATGACTCCAGGAGCGACCCCCAGAGCGTACCATGAGATCATCACTTTCCTTGGGATTATGACTCTCTGGAATGTCATAAAGACAGCATTTGGTGTGGTGATGGCCTCACTGCCTTGGCTTTGCCTGAGCTGGTGTGGGTACAGGTAGGAGGAGGCGTGGATAGTTTGGGAGTTTGTGTGCATTGTGGTTGTGAAGGGAGGTGGCTAGACAAACTGTGGGCCAGGGAAATCAACAGGTATGGCAGAGATGACAAAGGTTGAAACAAGTTATTTTGGAAGAAGACCTGCAGGGTAACCAACATGTGACCTGGGGCGTGGATGGACAGGGAGTAGTCTGAATTCACAGAAACTCTGCTTATGGCCCAACTTCTGAGAAGGTTCCTGAGGTCCTCTGGGTGGTCATCCTACCATCACATTTCCCCATTCTGCCACTAGATGAGTGTTGAGGTGGAGGATGTGAAGTGGGATTTTTGGCATTTGTACAGAAAACCTGAAATCTAGATCCGGGGCAGCTTGCTTAACTCAGTTTCCTCATTTGTAAAAGAATATATACCTTAAAGGGTTCCTGGGAATAGCTAATGAGTTAAAAAATGTGAAAGTGCTTGTAAACTGTGGAGAACTATAAAAAAAGACAACTATTGCCCAGCCGGTGTGGCTCAACAGTTGAGTGTCGACCTATGAATCAGGTCACGGTTTGATTCTCGGTCAGGGCACATGCCCAGGTCCAATCCCCAGTGTGGGGCGTGCAGGAGACAGCTGATCAATGATTCTCTCTCATCATTGATGTTTCTCTCTCTCTCACCCTCTCTCTTCCTCTCTGAAATCAATAACAATATATTTAAAAATAAAAATAAAAAAGACAACTATTTTAACTATATACATGTTTTTAAAATTAAAGTGTTAGGAGGGTAAAAGCTGTTTCTTGTGTTTCTTGGCCCACACTCGGTAAGAGAATTGAGTTGTTCAACAATTTAACCATCCCCAGATGGCCCTGGTCTAGAAGACCCCTTCCCCGGGTGCCTGGGATTGGAGGGGACGCACCTGAAAATGGGGATGACGTAGTTGTTGGGGAAGATGCCCACTCGCCCGGTGACCAAGGAGACGCCCTTGAGCCAGCCGTCCTGGTACTTCCCCAGGACCCTGATGCCTTCTCCCCTCTGCAGGTCTAGCTCATCAGGTCCGTGGGCAGAGTAGGAGTGCAGGGCTACAAACCTGGGGGACACAGGGCACTGGTGAATGACAAAGGGGTACACCTCTAGGGGAGGGCAGGGGAGCGGCGAAGGGCAAAGGGCAAAGGGCGAAGGGAGGTGGAACCTTCAGCCCAGTGATTAGTGATAACAACCTTGCAAAACTGAAACCTCAATATGTAATGCAGATAAAGATGGCAGAGAACCTGGTTGAAACAGCTGAGGGGGCCCGATCCCTGCCCTCTCCATGTCCCCCCACCTCCACAGAATGTCACACAACTGCAAATCACTAGTTTAGGCTACATCAGCATTTTGACAATGGGACACTGGCCTACAGTGGAGAAAGGAGCTGGTGACCAGAAATTAGTGGCAGCGGGTCTCAGCCCCAGATGTGATGGCTCTACCGAGGCTGCTTCTCAGTTTGCTTAGAGGGTTGCCCAAGAACACACGTGCAGCCAGCAGGCTCAGGGAAATGAGAGGTCGGCTGGAAGCCTCGACTCATTCCCTCTCCTGAGTAGAAACCTGTTTGTCCCCAGGAGCTAGCTTAACATAGGCAGGGACGTGGGCACTGGGCTGGGGATGGGGCAGGGTTAGCTCTAGTTCTTTGGCGCACAGCAGAATGCTGGCTGCACGGTAGGATGGAGGGGTATGGGCTTAGTATGATGAAAATGCTCTCGGGTTAGAGCAGTGATTTTCCACTGTGAAGTCCACACAGGGGTCGGGTAGGTCACGTCCAGGTGAGTCGGGGATGAAGACACTGGGTAATAGTGAGGCCGTGGAATGAGAATACCTGCTGACTAAAGGCATTAGAAAATAGCCCCACTTGGCATGCCAGCTTCAGGGGCTACCGGTATATGGCCCTCAGGCTAGACCTTAGCAAGTCCTTCTGGATTCTAAGGACTGTGAGACACTGGAAGGTTTTATCAAATGGGCTGGGGGCGGAGTGTTCTCATCTGCAAGTTCTTCCCCCTAGAAAATGCTACTTTTTTTTTTTCCTGATTACTAAAGCAACATCTATTTATAACCCAACATGAATCTAAAGGAAGACAATAGAAATTGCTCAATACACAATTTCCCAGCAATGTTCTGGTATATAACCTTCTAGTCTCTTCCTACTTTGTGAAACAATGAGCTAGGATGATGTGCTTTGCTAATTTGTATTTTTCACCATTATTTCCATTGGCGATTTTAAAGGGAGGGGAGCCATTGGCTCTCTGGATGGGAAGGCTTTGGAGTGCTCAGTGGCAGAGGAATGGCTAAGATGATTCCTCTGCACCAGGACCGGGTGGAGGGCTGAGCTCTTTACTCACATGTTAGCTGAGAGATGTTGCTGGGAGCCAGGCAGACTGACGATGGCCATGGAATGTCCTGGGGAGGCAGGTGTGGCGTGATACATGCTGACCTACACAGGCAGAAAAGACGGCCATGCTGAATCAATGAGTGACAAGCCAGGCCCACAGCAGAGCTGCTACAGAAAGGCCTGATGCAGCTGGAAACCAAGAGTCGTGCCCAACACTACCCATCATGGGCCATGTCTGTGGTTTGTGGGAAGAGCAGGGCAGGAATACCTGGTTTATATCCTAGGGAGAGGTGGGGGGATGGGGAGGTGGCTTGCCAAGGCTGCATTCCAAGATTACTCAGGTAAGACTAAGAATGAAGACCAGTTGGATTGACAGTCAACAGGGCACCACCAGACTTCTGGATCCGTCCCTGCTGGCCCCTCCCCACCCATCTCCCAGCGCATGCACCTCCCTCTCTCTATGAAAACCTGCTCTCAGAATATGTACAATGGCTAATATTGATTGAGAACTTAACACTTGACAGGCACTTTGAAGTGCTCTACAAGATCATCTTTATTAAAGGTACTGTTATCCCCATTTTTGGATGAGGAACTGAGAGAAGGAAAGGTCACCCAACCAGTATGAAACAAAATGTAAAACCAGGTCGCCTAGGTCCCCCTCTCTCATCCCCACCTCTCAGCTTCTCTAGTGACTTATGGAAAATGAATCTGAACCCTTTTCATGTTTTATTTTCCAGGACAAAGAGGGAGCAACAAAGGTATAAGCTCCTGGAAATTGTCTGCTCTCCTGGGACCTTGCCTGTTACCTAACCGACTACCTTGCCTAGTTCCTTCTTGTCACGTATCATAGAATGTGATCATTTCCTTATTTACTAACCATCCCTCCACTAGACTCTAAGTTCCATGAGGCAGGGACTCATGGAACTTAGAGTCTAGTTACAGCAGCATTATTCATAACAGCCAAAAGGTGGCAATAACCCAAATGTCCGTAGACTGATGAATAAGTATACAAAATGTGGTATATCCATGCAATGGAATATTACTCAGCCATAAGAACAAAGTATTGATACAGGCTAGAACATGGCTAAACCCTGAACACATTTTGCTAAAAGAAGCCAGATGCAAAAGGACTATATTACATGATTCCATTTACATGAAATGTCCAGAATAGGCAAGTCTATGGAACTAGAAAGTAGATTAGAGGTTTTTAGGGGCTGGGGGACAGAAATAGATATGGGGGTGATAGTTAATGGGTGTGAGAGTTAAAGGGTACAAGGTTTCTCTTTGCAGTGATGAGATGTAAAATTGCAGTAGTAATGGCTGCAAATATCTGTGGATATATAAAAAAGCTACCGAATTGTATACCTTAAAAAGGTGGATTGTATGGTATGTGAATTGTATCTCAATAAAAGTCTTTAAAAGAAAAGGATTCCATGGTCACACTTCTGAGGTTAACACTTCATCAAGTGTTCTGATCTTGGCAATAAAATATTGTCATACTGGTTCCCTCAAACAGAGATGAAAAGGAGCTGGCTCTGGGCTGGGCAGATCCTTTTCTGTGACTGGGCAAGGTAAATCCCTGCCGGGCTTGGAAGCTGTGCCAGGGTGAGTGAATAACTAATCTTATGTTTGTAGAGACTGTCGAAGCACTGATTAAGCAGCATGAACTTCACTTAGCACCCATGACTTTCCAATGTTATTTGCGTAAAAAGTCCTTCCATCCATAAACACTATTAATCTTTAGGGAGGAGGGAGTTGCCAGAATGCAAAGCCACCCCCTCCACTGCACCGGGCTCTTTCTCTTTTCTTCTCTAGGCCTTCCTGGAGAGGGGGTATTTCCTCCTATTTGGTTCATGGTACCAGGCCAGGACTGAAATTGGTGGGCTTGTGATGGAATTCTTTCTAATATGGAACAGTAAGGGAGGTCAGAGTCTCAGGTGTCTTGGAGGGGAAGGGAGAACATGAGTGGAGGAAGTGGAGGAAGAGGAGGGAGAGAGGGGGAAATAGTGGATGACTCTGAGAGTGAGGAAGAGAGAAAGTGAGACAGGCACAGACAGAGGCTCAATGGGAGAAAAAGAAGGGTTCAGCGGGATAGAAGGGAGAAGGGAGAAGAAAGGGAAATTTTGAAAAAGATGAGAAAAATTCTGACCACTCATTAAAAAAAAGACAACACAATAAGAAAAGAGCAAAAACAAGATATATTGAGTGACCAATAAGTACATAAAAAGATGATCAACATCAACAATTATACAAAAATGCAAGTTAAAACCACTATGTGATACCACTATAAACCTAAGAGATTGGCTAAGATGATACTGATGGACCATACCAAGTGTTGGTGAGCATGAGAAGCAACTAGAACTCATATACTTCTTGTAAGAATGTAAAATGGTGCCACCACACTGGAAAACAGGTTGGCCACTTAAAAAAATAAAGTTTAATATACATTTACCTTGTTACTCCCCAGCAATTCTACTCACAAGTCTTTATCAAAGAGAAATGAAATCATGTCCATACAAGGACTTGTACATGAATGTTCACAGCAGCTCTATTCATTTCAGACAGAAACTGGAAACAACCCAAATGCCAAGCAACTGGTGAATGAACAAACAATTGTAGTTTAACAACAGTGGCATATGCCTCAGCAATACATGCAATGACATACGTGAATCTTAACACCATCCTAAGTGACAGAAGCAGGACATCCAGGACTACATGTTCTATAATGCCATTTATATGGCATTCCTAAAAAGCCAAAGCTATAGTGACAGAAAACAGATGAAAGATTGCCAAGAGCCAGGGCTGGTGAAAAAGGATTGCAAAGGCAGAGCCAAAACTGAATACACGAATGAATGGATGAATGTCTGACTGGAGTGCTAGGAAAAGAGAGGAAGACAGACAAAGGCAGGGAAAGAGGAAGACAGAAGCAGACAGAAATGAAGGCCCTGTTCGGGAAATGAAGACAACCACATAGGTCGATGGCCAGCTTCTGAGGAGGCAGGTCTGTTCCTGCCCCTGGCATTGAAGATGGAGGCCCAGCCCTCCTGAGTGAAAGAGCCTAGTGAATGGTTCCCTGGGGTCAACTGTGAGCTCAGGTCCCTGGGCCCTAGAGGTCTGAGGCCAGATGTGAGGTCCTCCAGCAACGGGTACTTCCTGGCACAGGGTTTGGGGACCTGAGCAAGATTAGAGAGTGGGTGTAGATTTGAGAGTATTTCTGCTACAATCTAAAAACATTTTTCTTCCTTTTGAAGGAAATGACTCATTTCAAAAAGTCTTTAGCAGAAACAGAAGCATCCACAGCTGTGTGGCCTCTGGGTGTTTTCAGGTCTTGAGGTGTTAAATGAGGGAGGAAGGTGTCTTGGAGCCTGGCACAGCATTGTTACAACATTTTGCGGGCCCCAGCGCCTTTCCCAGCAGCCACACAGGCGTAGAGAATGCGGCTCCCTCTCTGGACCTGGACAGGAGATCTAGCTTCATGCTCAGGCATGTGGCTCTAGTGTTTACCAGGATGTGTGATCTTGGGCAAGTGATGGAATTCTGGGGATCTTCCATTTCCTCACCTGTACAATGGGGCAATAATGGCATCTCTCTCGTAGAGCTGTTGTCTAGATGAAACAGCACAACCCATGTAAGTTTAAGTTTAGCACATGTAAGTGCTCAATGAACATGACTTACTTGGATCTGCAAAGAGATTAGCTGCTGCATATAGTGTGTGATGGTGTGGATGGAGCACTTATTTTTATGCAGCAGCTCTGCAAGGCCTTGGACTGAGAGCAGGATCCAAGAGTGTAGTGGGGGATGGGAACAAGCAACCCTACCCCTCTCTTCTGGAGGAAAATGTCCTCAGATTTTCAAAATGTGAGTTTGCTGTCCCCCTCCCAGCCCTACTGTGGCACGCAGCTATTTCCTCCAGGGCTCACACCTTGGTGGGCATGGGGTGACTGTTTCCTCAGTTGAGTGTAGTCCATTCCAGAGGGGCCCGTTGTAGTCCTGCATCTCAGGATTCCCAGTAGCTAACAGGGGCCTTAACTTACATAGTGTTCCTTTAGGGTTGGGAGATGAGTTGCATTTTAGAGATAGAAGATTAGGCATTATTTGTGAGCTTCTGTACCCACCACTGTGGCTAATCTGGAGTTGACCATCTATTTTTATAAAATTAAAAACTCTTTCCTCTATAGATCAAGAGACTTAAGAGCCACATGTAGGAACTGCAATGTGTGAACGTTATTTGGCCCTAAGCACTGGGGTTAATGCAATGAGCAAAACACACAAGCCTCCTCCTTCCCCATGTGGTACTCACCAAGTTCATGGGGGGAGGTGATTAAACCCATAATTATATAAGCCCGGTGCATGTTGGGCAGGGGAAGTTCAAGGTGTTCTGGGCGCCGTCGTGCCAGGAGATACTCGCCTTGGTTGTCAAGAGGAATTTCACTCTCAGACTCTACAACTCTAAGGCTAACTTACTGTACCCAGGCCTCATTGTCATTATCCCCATTTTTACAGGTGAGGAAACTGGGATAAAAAGATTACATGATTTTCTGGAGGTAGCCAGCAAATGGGTGATCAAGTTGACACCAGAAGCAAGGGATGTAGGCTTGAAATCCTTTCTGTAGGAAGCCACAGCCAACACGTGTCATTTCCAGACCTCAATGTGGCTGAGGTTGTATGTATGAGGCATGTTTGTACATCCAAGAAAACAAAGCATCCAGCCAAATTCAATGTTCTGTTTTTATGCTCCTGGATACACTGTGTTCATGATGACCACTGTCCCTGTCAAGTGTCCCTTGTAATACAAAATAGATCTGATAGCAGGTGGAATGTTAAGTTGTTTTTGTTTGTTTCTCTGCTCCCTTCCCTGGCAGAACAGAGGTCCCAAGAGTAGACAATGTCCCTGAGAGTAGACACTGTCTGAGCTGTGAAGACGACTAAATTTATATCTGCCGGGTAGTCCTCAAAGCTTAGACTATTCTCTATGACCTGGCTCCTGCTTTCCCCTCCAGACTTATCTTTCTCCTCTTCCCGTTCACTCCTGGCCTTTGCACACCTCCCAGCCCCCACCCTGCTCTGTGACTTCCTTTGTAATTAAAAATGTTAAATGATAAATACATTATGCATCCAAATAAGTGTATATAACTTTACGTATCATTTAAAGAGTAACAAAACTAAAACCTGTGTAATTTAAAATAGTTTTTTTTTTATTGATTGTAGAGAGCGAGGAAGAGGGAGAGAGAAAGAGTAGAGAGAAACATGGATGTGAGAGAGAAACATCGATTGGCTTGTGGCTCCCACCGGGCATCAGGTTGGCAATCCCGGCATGTGCCTTGACTGGGAATTGAACCAGTGAACTTTCAGTGCGCAGAACTATGCTTAACCACTGAGCAACACAGCCAGGGCTTTTCTATGTAATTTTTACCACCTTGGAATACATCACCAAACAATGTTGTTTAGATTTGCTAGTTTTAAAATAGACTTTAAAAAATTGTTATTATTTTAAATTGATTTTTAGAGAGAGAGAGGAAGGGAGAAGGAGAAACACTGATCAGCTGCTTTCTGCATACCCCCTACCAGAGATCAAGCCTGCTACCAAGTGTGTGCCCTGACCTGGAATCGAACCAGCAACCATTCAGTGTACAGGACGACACTCAACCAACTGAGCCACACCAGGCAGACCAGGTTTGCTAGTTTTTGAATACATTATGAACAGATTCATATTGTGTGTATTCTTTTGTAACTTGTATCTTTTGCTCAACACTAAGTTTTTGTGGCTAATTTTCACTGCGGTCTCATATTTCTTTATAGGCATATGCCATAATTTAACCATTCTATCATTTGCATGTCATTTGGGTGATGTTCGGTTTGGGGCTGCTATGAATGATGTTGCTATGGACATTCTTTGTGTATGTACCCTGTGCACATGTACAAGACTTTTCCCAGGATATACAGCTACAGGTGGAATTGATGGGCCACAGGGTATGAGCCTGCTCAGTTTTATTAGGTAATAACAAACTTTCCCCAAGCGTGGCTGAAACAATTTACACATCTGCCAACAACAAATGACAATTCCCATTACCCCACAACCTCCCCAGCATGTGGTAATGCCTAGTTTTCTAATACTTGTCTATGGTGGGTGTGAAATGATATCTTATTGTGGTTTCAAAAGAATTTATCTGGGTATTAATGAGCTTGAGTTTCTTTTCAAATGTTTATGAGTCATTCCTGTTTCTTTTTTTAAAATTAAATTTATTGAGGTGACATTGGTTAATAAAATTATAAAGGTTTCAAGTGTATAATTCTATGATATATCATCTGTATATTGCATTGTGTGCCCACCACCTAAAGTCAAATCTTCTGTCATCATATATTTGGCTTCCTGTTTCTTATATGAAATGCCTATTCATGTTCTTTGTCTATTTTTCCCTTCTCCTGGGTTATTATTTTCTTATTAAGTTATGGAGTCTAATATTTTTTTTTAGTTCTAATATTTTGAATATGAATTATTTGTCACTTGTATTTTTACTATGTGGTGTCCTTTGATGAACAGAAGTTCTTTTTAATAGTAAAATTTACAATATATTCCCTTGCAGGGATCTTGAACATAATTATTTTTTTATCTCAAGGTCATAAAGATGTACTTCTACACTGTCTTCTAAAAGCTTTATAGTTTTGCCTTTCACATTTAAGTGTCTGATGCAGCTAGCATTGATTTTTGACAAGGGGAATCCAATTTCATCTTTTTTGCACATGGATACACAGTCAGTCCAGCACCATAGTCCATCCTTCCTTCTGACCTGCAAAGCACACTCTGTCATGAATCAAGTCTCCAGGCTGTATCTATTTCTGGGTTCTCCAGTATGTTCTGTTGGTTTAATAGAAGCCATATGCTAAATCTATGCCCTCTTAATACTATAGCTTTATAAATAACACCTGATATCTGATAGGGCAGATCCCACTCCTCACCGCAGCCAAATTCCATAATCATCTTCTTTAGAAATATCTTGGCTGTTGGCTTTTTGTTCTTCCATTTAAAATTTTGAAGCACCCTTTGACTTACAAACAAGCCACTGGTATTTGATTTTATAGATAAATTTGGGGAGAATCAATATCTTTAAAATAGTAAGTCTTCCAATCCAAGAGCATGACATAATTCTTCATGTATTTTAGTTTTTTTTTTAAATGTCCTTAAACAAGGTTTTGCAAATGTTCTCCATAAAAGACTTACATGTATTTTGCAGAATTTATTTTAAGGGACTTAAAGAATTTAGTTGCTGTTGTAAATGGTATTTAAAAATATTTTTCTAATTATTATACAATTTGCTTTCCTGTATTGATTTGTGTCCAGTAACCATGCTAAGCTCATAGTTATTACTAATACACTTTTCTAGTTCTTTTGAGTTCCTTATTGAGAGAATAATATTATCTGCAAATAATGACTGCTATGTTTCTTTCTTTCAAATACTTGACCTGTCTTTTATTTACTTTGCCTGCTTTACAGTACTGGCCAGGCACTCCGGGAGGGACAGTGTTGTGCAGAAACACACAGGCATTCTGTTCTTTTTGTTAATCTTAAAGGGAATGACTTCAACATTTCATCATTAAGTATGATGTTTGCTGTCGATTTTATATAGATTTCATTTATTGTGTTAAGGAAGTTCCCTTCTATTTCTAGTTTACTAAGCTTTTAAGAAATATAATGAATGGCTTATAGAATTTCATCATTTTTCTATATCTATTGAAAAGATCACTTGGCTTTTCTCCTTTAATCTATTAATATAATAAATTACACCAATTTTGTAATATTAAACCAACTTTTCTTGGGAAAACACAAACTTAATGTATTTTATTTCCATATATTCCTGGATTTGGTTTGCCAATAGAGACAGGTTTTTTGCAGCTGTTTACGAGTGAAGTAGAACTCAAATTTTTCTTATGTTATTGTTTTCCTGGTTTTGATATTAATAATACCTTAGCTTCATAAATAAATTGGGGAATGTTTTCTTTTTCCCCCCATTCTTTGGAAGCGCTTGTAAAGAGTGAAAGTATCCCCTTCCTAAAAGTGTGAAAAAACTCACCTGTGTTACTGTCTGGGTCTGGGGTTGTCTGTGAGGGAAGATCTTAAATTACTGATTCAATTTCTTGAATGGTATAATACTATTCTGAAAGGTTGTCAAGACCCATTTACCAGATATAAAATGTTTTTTCATAAATCCTGTTTGCTGAAGATAGAGTCCTGATTGATTTACTTGCCTTTTGGCCTCTGTTGGGGAGAAAAGGTGGTGCTTGGAACATCCGCGGCTTGGAAAACCCTAGCCGGCAGGGGTCCCCATACTGTAAGTGCAAGTCCTTTGAGAACTCCATGGGGACACTCACTCATCAGGTGGATTCTGTACCTCCTTGAGACTCTCTGCAGCCATTGCTAAGAGAATGGACTTTGGGAGCCTTCTGAACTGGGTTTGAGTTTTGACACTGAAACCTACCGGCTGTGTGAGTTTCAGACTTAATTCCTCTAAGCTTTAGTGTCCTCATCTAGAAAAGGGGGCAGTAATAGTAGCTACCTCATAGGATTTTTGTGAGAATTCAACCTGAACATGCATGCAAAGTACTTTGCACGATGTCTGCTTCTATGAAGTACCAATAAACAGTCACCATTGTTACTGCTGTGAGGTGGGAGACATACAAGGCAGATGGGTGAGGAGACGAGGCAGATTCCCTTTGGGTAGGGCCTGTGATGGGTGGTTGACCCTATGTGTGGGGGACATGTATTCAGGAATCTCTTTCCTGACACTGGATGGGGATATTCTCATGCACTCCGAAGCTTCCAGTGAAGGGTGAGGGCTGGAACTCTATATAGTTGGGCTCTGCACTGGCTTTTTGGGAAAAGGCTGAAAATGCAACCTTCTCCTCAAACCACAATGACAAAGTCCTGCTCCCTAAGCCGGGTCCTTGGGTTGGTGGGTAGAGTGTCCTTAGCCCTGTCACCCCCGTTCAGTTTTCTACCTCATGCTTTCCTGAGCCCAAAGGCCTGCTGCCTTCAAGGCAGGATTTTAGCACCAAAGCAGAGTCTGAAGGAGTGAAGCTTATTAGTAGTTTTTGCAACACCAAAAACCTTAATTATAATCCTTGTCCTCCTCGCCATAACAGTCCACTCGGAGAAGTAACTGCTTGGCCACAACAATAATTAAATCCTCTCACCAGGCTTCATTAAAGGCCATAACATTTAAACAAGCAAAGTTCCTGTTAAGTTTGCTGTGGGTCTCCTCATGGCATTTATTCAGAGAAGATGCTTGTTGCACATCTGCTAGGTCCTGGCACTGGGCGAGGTCCTGGGGATTGGTGACAAAGGCCACTGCTCACTGGGACAGTGCAGACAGTATGAGAAACCTGCCATCCATCCTACACTGGGGTCCTTCCCTCACAGTTTCCAGACAGGAGCACCCCAAAGATGAGCAGTCTCTGAACCTCTGGAAATTCCCATGTTCTACCCATTTCTGGTAGAGACCACAGGACCTACATCCTTGGAAAGCAGCTTGTTATGGTGGAGAGAGGGTGACTGGCAGTTATTTCCTGAACTAAGAAGCATGGATGTGCAGACAGAATTGGATGGGTTTTGCCTGGCTGGACCCCTCAGACATGTGCTGGACTTTGTCAGGAGGAGTTTGCCCAGTTTCTGGGAACCCTGCAGAGATGTCTGAGAAGGGATTTACTTCCCAGTCATTTCCATTATGAGGTTGTTATGGCACACTTTTATGGCTTTCATAAGGCGTAGGCAGCAGGGTGGGCGTTGGCTCTGAGCAGAGGTTTGGCAAAGCCTGAGGGAGAGGTATGGCAGGCAGCATTTGCATAGTCACACATGATGCTCAGGTGGCCGTTAGTCAGAACAGAAATGTCACCACACCCAGCATCACTTCACCCTGGCACAGGCCAGATTAAATGGCTGTCTCTATGAAATACCCAGGGACTCAGGTTCAGGTTCACTCTATGAATCTTGAAAAACTTGAAGCCCCTTCCCTTGGCTTTAGAACCCTAGAATGAGAGAGCTGGAAAGGACCTTGAAGATAGCCTCATTTAATCCTTCAAGCTCCCAGAAGGGAAAATGTGGGGTCTGGTGGCTGAGTCAGGTCAGGTCCACCACTGGGGGAGAGAATCAGGTCTTGGAAGCTAGTTCAAGCAGTTGGTTTACATGACTTGTTTTCCAGACTATGTTTCACTCATTTTTAAACAAATATTTATTGAGATTTCCACGTGCCTGGCTCTGTCCTCAAGGAGCTTATTTCCTAGTGAGCAGGCAAAACAACAATCACACACAAAACTGAAAGCAAGGAAACAGATGAGTCAGATATGCAGTATAAAGGAAACAGAGTAGCTGGAGTGACCTGCCATAGATAGGATGTGGCCTGTGGTAGATAGGATGTTGTTGATTCTCGCTAAGATGACCTTGGCCATGAACTTCATTCAAAACCAACCTGTTCCCCACCCCTTGCACCTGGAAAGATGCCTTTGTGGGGCACTCAGCTTTAGAAATAGGTCCTATGCACCTATCGCTCAGGGACGGCAGGGGGCACCTATCGCGCAGGGATGGCAGGGAAGGCACGCTTTTTCCAGATATGGGAGGCCAGTCTCGGAGGCAGGGCTGCCTGGCATCCAGCCCAGGGCACAGGTGTTTTTGTCCTTCTGACAGAAGCCCCAGATGCTAAAGCACGAACGCATGGGCACACCCTCAGCAAGGGAGGGCATTGATTAAGCTCTAAATCCCCACGGCTGGCAGGGCATGAGCAAGCAAGGCAAAATGATGAGGTTAGCAGAGCGTGGCAGTGACACCCTTTATCCCTGGGATGTGACATTTGTAGAGACCCCACTCTGTCGATCACATAACATTCTTATTTCTTTATTCCTCACCCTTATAAGAATGCCCTCATTCATACTTGTTTATGTCTTCTTTCTTTCATTAAACCTTTCAATCACTTAACTCATACATTATTCAGCCTCTTATTTATGTTTATTGATGCATGTACACTTACACCTACATTCACTGTGGTTTACTCGCTTCTTCACTCACACATTCAGCTAACTGTTCCTAAACGTTCCTCCATGTCAGGCTCAGCTGGGATTAACCCTGGAGGGACCAGGGGGCACCAGGTACTCTATCCTTAAAGGGTCAGCCAGTAAATATGTGTAGGGACTCGGGAAATCTTTGTTGTATGGATGGAAGACGGGCATGTGGTAGGCGCATGGTGCTTGTGAACAGGCCCAGGAACGCGGCAGTCAAGGCCAAGGCAGCAGATAAAGGTGTAAGAGCTCAGTGGGGCCTTTTCAGCTGAGCCCAAGGAGTGGGAATGCTTTGTTGGAGTTTCTGACTCTGCCCTCTGTGTCCTCAGAGCTGCCCCTAGTCTCAGCCGTGAGAAAGCATGCCTTCCCTAGCTGACGTGCCTGGAAACAGACACACCGGTGTTTGCAATATGCTTTGCATATGTGAGCAGGTTTTGTTATGCATCTCGTTGTGCAATTTCCCACCAGGGCTTGATTGTTTGGAGTGGGAAGAGAAGGAGAAAGCTGGATATTGTATCTCCCGAAGCTTTGATCTACGATAAGCATTGTTTTCCTATTAAAAAAAACTGGTCCATTTCCTTAAAAACTTCTCCTTCCTTTTCTTCTTGAAGAACATTGGTACTCACCCAAAATGACATTCCTGAAGCATTAGCAAAGTGTTGTGCTAGGGGCCCTGTCCCACGGGAACAATCTGTTAAGAACATGCCGTCCGTGCCCTCTGTAGAAGCCCCCGTGGAGAAAGCGCGTGGAGACCTGTTGTGCAGCTCGTGCCCTAGGAAGGCGTATGGCGCACACCGTGGCTTATTTGCTGAATAAACCCAGGCACATCCCTAGCCCAGTATAGCGCCAGCTAGGATGATAGAGAATCGTTGCATCTTGGATCTGGCCTGTCCAGATGCGGCTGTCCAATTCTAAGATGTGGAAACAGAGGCTTGGCAAGGTGGAGCCATGGGGGTCATGTTCCCTGTGCCATTAAGGAATGTCCGTGCCCCTGTGTTTCTCTATACTACCCTCCTTGTCCCCAACTGCTGCCCTGTACACACCTCTTTTCTTGCCCTCCTCGTTCCTTTTGCTTCTCTTGTTTTTCCTTCTTGCTGAATTCTGTGAGAGAGAGTTTTACAGGCCCCAGTGGTCTTGGATATCAATTACCCCTGCTTCTGGCTCCCAGAGCTATAAAGTCTGAGCTAAAGTGTTTGAGGTTCAGGCTGGGCCGCTCCCTCTCTCACCCGGGCAGGGCTGGGTCTCCTGGAGCAGCTCACCTGCCAGGATTAATTGGGCAAAATGATGATGTAAAGCTTAACCTCTCTTTGGAGAAATGCTGAATCAAGAAAGCACGCTGAACAGCAGGGCTAATTACTGAATCTGCTTCGGTCACCAGAAATCAGAAAGGCTGTGCCCCAGAGGACCCCAGGAGCTTGGGCAGGGCTGGGGAGCGGGCACAGCAGGCATCACAGGCACCAGGAGGACTGGCGTTTTCTGGTGTGACTTTGGAACAAAGGGAACTGGGGCTGAGGAGAGGTGCATGCAGGGCCTCACATCATCTCCTTCGTCACCTGGCTGATTTCTATTATCCTTCAGGTCTCCATTTGAACCCACTTCCTCCAGACAGGCTGCCCTGACCTCTCAGATGAGGTGGGCCCTCCCTCCCAGACTCCATTCCCCATCCTTAGACCTCACAGCTCTTTGCACACTCACAATCTTCTCCTCAAGAATTTATAACACGTTGTTTAGTATTAGTCTTCCCTGCTGGCCTAGACGGTCCATGACCGTAGGGAACACACGTGTCTTGTCCACTGTCTCACCTGTGCCTGGGGCACGGGGACACCCAGCAATCCTTTGTTGGCAGCTTCACTGAGGGGCTTGGGCAGCCAGGACCCACCCACCATTCCAGGTGAGGATGGGCTCACAGAAAACGCCGAAAGGTGCAGAAAATGGTGGGCAGAGGGCCTTGCCTCCTCTTTGTCCAAAGTCCTTTCTCCTGTGCTCATTCTTGGCTTCCCTCCCATGGGTTCCCCTGGGGATTACAGCTGAGTAAGAGCAGGTGCCCCAAGGCCCCCTAGATACAAGCTAAAAGCCTCCCTCCTTTCTTCCTTCCAGAATTCACTGCCTATCAGGGAAGTGAAGGGGCTTTTGGAAGCCTTGCACTGAAAGGCAGGCTCCCACACATCATCCATCTGAAGTGAGGGGCTGGTGAATGTCATTCTCAGCAAGGCCTGTTTGCACATGCCAGCCCTGGGGCGGTGGGGCTGGGGGATAGTTATAGCTTCCTGATTTGACCCAACATTAATGACAGAGTGAACGGCTAGTGAGCTACTTACCACTGCCAAACCCTGGCTATGATCTCATGTACGAGCTTTGCCTTGTTTTATCTTCACAGCAATCTTGTGAAGTTAAAGAAATTGTCATCATCAGCTCCATTTTACAGATGGAAAACTGAGGCCCAGAGAGATTATGTAACTTGCCCAATGTTATACTCACTGCTCAGTAAGAGGCAGGGGGAGAGTTCCATCTCAGGGTTGGCTGACCCCAAATCTCATATTTTCTCACTGTACTGCCTGTGCTGAGAAACTGCTGAAAAGCTCTCTGCCTCAGAGAACTCCGACACTTGCTGGGGCTGAGGGAGCTTGGCAGTAGACAAAGGAAACAGGTCCCTTGTGGGAATGTGTGCTTGAGCAGAAGGAGGCATCCCTACAATGACCAGGATTTACCAAATAATAGGAATGGCTCTTCCTGCTGTTCTCTATCTTCAGAGTGTGCTGTTAACAAATTAAGCAGCAGGATACTCTGCCAGCTCCATTTATCATTCCACCTGGAAAACCAGGCAACGGGGGCCTGGGGAGGCATAATGCAGTTAGCGGGTGGGAGGTGGATCAGATTCTCTAGGCCAGTGGTGTGGCTCGCGAGCCGCGGTTTGTTGTTCTGTTGACTAATGAGTTTGCCGACCACTGCTCTAGGCCTAACCTGTGACTTGATGGAACCTCAGGTGGCTCCAGTCTTGTGCTAATAATGGCTATTGCGACTGGGACTGCGTGGCTCCAGGATGAGGGATTGCATGACATAGGGACATTTAGTTCTATCTGAAATTGCAACTAGTTCATTTATTTTTGGGGGGAAGACCTTGAGTCTGTTATGCAAATAGCTTTTGGTGTCAGTTTTTTTTTCTCCATATAAAATGAGACAAGATCACATCCACATCTGCTAGTAGTTTGTGAAAAATATACCTTAGGGCAGTGGTTGGCAAACTCATTAGTCAACAGAGTGGCAAACCACGGTGGCTCGCGAGCCGCAGTTTGCCGGCTACTGCCTTCGGGGATTCAGAGAGGAAGGGTCATCTAGATCTGGAAGGTGGTTGGCTCATTCCCTGCCCTGAGTCAGGGATTCCCTTCAATCACACTCATGATGAAATACTCCAAAGGCCCTGCATGGAAGCACCTGCTCATTTGGCAGATGAGGACACCGAGGCTCAATGTCAGTAATCAGGTGGCAAAACCATGGCAAGAAGCTTTGCCTGACTCAAAGCCTTTTTCTTTATACTAAGCTGCCTTTCTCTACAGGGAAAAGCAAAAAGCAAAGCAAAACCCAACAAGAAGAGTATCCTATAGGCCCCTTCAGCACTTTCAGTATTTGGTATTCAGTATTTCTAAGAATCTATGTGCGAGGAGAGATTTCTCCTTGCACGTCATGAAATCCTCCATGTTATGATTTATGCCCCCTTTCTCTTCTGGACACCCGAACACAAAACCAGTATTAAACCCAAGTTTGGAAAAATAAAGCCATTGCCCATCCCCGCACGAACCCTGAAGCCCTTTCTTCTCCAGGCTGGACAAACCCCAGCCTTTTCTCCTGGCAGTAGCCCAGGTGTGGGAACCAGACCTCAGGAGGGGCGGGAGAGTGAGCATATGGCCAAAGGGGCCAGGACGCCAAGGCCAGCCTGAGGGCAGTGATAAGGATGTAAACAAGGAGACGGGCACAGGCAGGCAGGGAAAGATTAGCCCAGCTGGCAGTGGCCGGTGGAAAATGGGTAGCAGTTCAGTGATGTCAAACATGCCAGGCGAGAAGGTGGTGAGAAATGAGCTCTGGGAACGCCCAGGAGCAAACAAGAGGGAGAATGAGAGAGAGAGAGAGAGAGAGAGAGAGAGAAAGAGAGAGAGAGAGAGAGAGAGAGAGAGAGAGAGAGAGAGAGAGAGAGAGAGAGAGAATACAGTGGCTGAGGCATGAACTTTGGTTACCCAGTATGTGATAAGGGTCTATGATGTGCATGCTTTGAGATCATTATGAAGTAATTTAGGTAAAACTCACAGGATAGCATCTTACACATAATCAGCTCTCAAAAAGTAGTAGTCAATCTCATAGAAGAATTGCAGGAAGAATGATACATTTAGAATGTCACCATTTTCAATCCCAAATGAAATATGTTCATGAATAAAACCTCAAATCATTAGGTGAAATGCTGATGGGGAGCCTTATAATGGATGGAGAAGGCTGACAACACCTGGATCTGAAACAATTTTAATGCAAAATGAGAGGCATTCTTTCACATAGAAATGAAGGTATGTGGACCCCCTACCTCATGACATATGCAAAAATTAACTCCAACTGCATAATACAACTAAATGTGTTAGAACTATAAAACTTCTACACGGAAACACAAGCAACAGAGGAAAGAGTAGGTAAATTGGACATCATCATAGTTAAAACGTTTTGGGCTTCAAAGACACCACCAAGAAAGTGAAAAGGCAATCCACAGCCTGAGAGGAAATTTTCACATCATGTGTCTGATTAGAGACTTGCAGCTAGAATATATAAAGAACACTTATGACTCAAGAACAAGAAGGTAACTAACCCAACTAAGAAATGGGCAAAGGATATTAATAGACAGTTCTCCAAAGAACACATGTCCAATAAACACAGGAATAGCTCCTTAACGTCATTGCCATCAAGGAAATGAAAACCAAAACCACAATGGATACCACTTCATACCCACTAGGATGCCTATCATAAAAAGGACAGGTAATAAATGTTGGTGAAGTTTTGGAGAAACTGGAACCCTCACACACTGCTGATAGGAATGCAACAGGGTGCAATCACTTTGGAAACGAGTTGGCAGTCCCTGAAACAGTTAACTACAGAGTTACCATATGATCTAAGAATTCCACTTCTAGGTATAAATTTATTTCTGTAAATTTCCTTAGAAGGAGGATTAGCTAAACATCTTAACCATAAATTAGACTGCGAGTGTGTCTAAGGGGAAAAAAACATTATCTTAATACTAAGTAGAAACCATCTCGCATGGCGCTCCTGAGTACTGTAAAGTTGGGTTGGGAGATTCCTCTGAAAAACGAAGACAAAGGGACACTCTGGGATAGGATCTGGACTTAATGGTTCAAGCTCCTCCTTGAAGTAGAATAAAGTGAATAAAGAAATCACTTTATTCAGAATATTTCAAATACAGGATCAAAAGGAGTCAGCTTTATAGACCCCAGAATTCCCCAAGGTGCATGCCAGCTCATCCTCCCAGGAGCCCAGGGGAGATGCTGGGACTTGTCATTAGCATCCTGGAATGGGACAGAGGAGGGGCAGAGGTGGGAGGGGCAGGGAATTGTATTCCTTACACTGACTTCTGCAGCCTCTTCCTCTCTGTCTTAGCTCTCGTGTTCTGGATAAGTATAAGAGGGAAAGGGATTGGTTGTCTAAGTCATAGGCTACTGCTTTGTTTTTTGATTCTTGAGGCAAAATATGTTATTGGAAACCTTTACTGGGGCTTTGGAAAGTCAACAGCAATGTAAATGAATAAAACACCATCCTTGCCCTTAAGTTTTCAATCTAGTGAGCAAGGTGGTAAGATTATACATGGTATTTATAGTACAAAGAACCAGAGTGTGAGCCATGCACTGTGACCACAGGGGAGCAAGATTAATTCTGCAGGGGAGGGGAAGGCAGAGCTGCCATGAAGAAATGGTAGGCATACAGGGCTTGGGGTATGCAGAGGATCGTGACAGGCAAATGCATCAAAAATAAATTCCTGGAGGAACAGCATTTATTTATTCCACAAACCTTTGTTCATGATAACACTGGGCAAAAATGTAGAAATACTTATAAATCTACAGCCTTCTGAATAAAAAAACACACAAACTACTAATACCGTGCAGTGGTTCCCTGGGAATAGTATATGCATATGCCACATTTTGGGATTCTCACTGTTTGTGAAAACTAGGGAGAAATACTTATGTTGAATTCCATTAGGATTCTCCACTCCTGTCCAGCCTCTCTGTAGATGAGGTAAATGAGCAGGAAGAAGAATTGAAATGACACATGGAAAGTGATTTGGCTAAATCTTTTGAGAAGCCAATTTACAGCTGAATCAGCTAGCTGAATCCACTGAATGTGGGCTGTACTTTATATATCTGTCTATATATAAAGAATAGTTTCATAAAAATTTGTCACTCTTTGGCTTAATTGTGAGTCAAAAGGCCCCCATTTGTGTGTGTGTGTGTGTGTGTGTGTGTGTGTGTGTGTGTGTGTGTATTGGAGGGAGAAGACCTTTGGGCACAAAGCGTGTATGTACTTGTAACAATGTGTGTGGAATGTGTGTGTAGAATGGGAGCCTTATGTGTGATTTTTTCAGTTGGAGGAGAGTGTATATGGAGGGATGTGTGTGTGTGTGTGTGTGTGTGTGTGTGTGTGTGTGTGTGTTCAGATGGTGGACAGAGGTACAGGGACAGCCAGCCTCTTGGCGATCCAGACAGTGGTGTAAGATGTGAAGTGTTATAAAAAGTGATTGTTTTCCTTTTAGACCAGCACACAGGTCTTTCAGGAGTCCTTGACTTTCTCCTCCTCCCTGTCTTGTTAAAAAGGGATTAGAGTCCAATTAAGCCATTTAATCCCAAGGTAGAGATTCATGTTTAAAAACAAGATTTACAGCTTTAAAAAATGCATCATGCAAGTTGAGGTTTGTCCTCTCAAGTCGCCACCTGCATGGTTCCAAAGAGTGTTTTCAGCAGAATACCCAACATGCAGTTCTTAATTACGTTGCCTCATACCTCCAGTCTTTCATGTGCTAAAGTACCCTTCAACCTGAAGAGCCACATGCTGTCAGAATTACTTCTGCTCTGGAGTGCCACAGTCGCCCTGGTTTCTTTCCCTTCAGCTGGCAACTCAGTGACCAGGCTTATTAAAAACAGTATTAAAAGCCAATGCTTATTGGGTGCTTAGTATGTGCCCAGCATTGTGCTAAGCACTTTACATACAGTATCTCATTAGATGCTCCATGTGAAAACACCCAGGCCTGGCTTCAGGGGTGTGGAACATGTGTAGTCACACAAGGCTCAGTGCTCAGAAGGGCTCTCCACTTATTAATACTCTGCTGTTGCCATCTTGAAATTCTTTTTTAAAAAAAATATATTGATTTTTTACAGAGAAGAAGGGAGAGGGTGAGAGAGTTAGAAACATCGATCAGCTGCCTCCTGTACACCCCCCACTGGGGATGTGCCCGCAACCAAGGTACATGCTCTTGATCAGAATTGAACCTGAGACCCTTGAGTCAGCAGGCCAACGCTCTATCCACTGAGCCAAACTGGTTAGGGCGCCATCTTGAAATTCTTAATAATTTCCGAGCAAGGGAGCTGCATTAGCATTTTTCACTGCAAGTTATGTAGCCAGCCCCCCAAACACCCAATAACTTGTAAATTCTTTTTCTTTTCCACATGATGCCCAGTACCTTGCTGGAGGATGGGCCAGTAAATTTTAAATTGTGATGCAGGACCCCCCTCTGAAGAATGGGTGCCATTATCTCCTTAAAGGGAAGTTCTCTAGGGGAAAGGGATCATGTCAGGGTTCTTAGCATGGGAAAGCAAAGCATCTGTGAGAATTTGACAAATCGTTAAACTCCTCTAAGCCTCGGTCTTCTCACCTGTAAAGTGGGGATAACACTAATCATACCTAATTCACAGGCTGCTTCAAGGATGAGATAGATTACAACTCTGACACACAAAACAGATGGTGCTCATTATTATTACGCATTATGGGTGCTTAGCAGGTACTAAACCTCCAATTTTGCTTGTGACATGGTCTGAATCACTTGACCAACTCCAAAGTGCCCCTTATCCCAGGGTTCTGTTTCCTACCTGTCCCAAAGAACTGGGAAGAACATCTGCTTTCTCCACATGCTGGCTGATCACAGAGGTGTTGCTAGAGCTGATAAGCACTGGGGTGCTGATCTCCACCATATGGCGCCCCGAGGGAGAATGGACCATCCTGTTGAGGGTGTTCAAGGCTGTTGTGATGGAGAGCTGCCCAGGCCCCTTCCTCCTGGACCCAGGGCCCCTTCGGAGGCTGGGTGTGTTGGTGGCTTTGCCTCTGGAGGAGGAGGACACCAGGGACAGGCTTTTTGTGCGGGACGGCTGGCGGCCTTTGTTCTTCTCTAGCAGGTGTCTTGCAGTGAGGTTTGGCTGAGAGGACAAAAGGTTTGGTGAGAAGTTAGTCTTCCTGGTCTAATATGAGCAACTAAGTCTTACCCAGGCGAGTCTGAAGCCAGTTCAGATGCCCCCACCTCACTCGCCATTTCTGATTTGTACAGTCTGCCAATTTCTGTGGTGTAAATATCTACCAATGGTTCAACAACTGGCTAGCAAAATCCTGAAAATATAACAACCAGCTCTTGCAGTCTAGTACCAACTAGTTCTAGCACAACCATTGGCTGCATTACATTTTGAATACCCTGCCCACCAAAGGCCCACATGAGTTCATTTCCTCCAGAGACCTGAAATATGCTGACAAAATGGGGGTCTGTGTGAATGAAACTTTCCAGAACAAGTACTTAATTATGCATCATTATGACTGTCACCAGTTGCCCTCTGAAACTACATCTGGTCCATCTCATTATAATTTAGGAATTCAACTATAGAGGTAAAAGGGAATATACCCACTTAAGAACTTTTCAGTGACAATGTGGAGGTGATTAAAATAA
The DNA here is from genome assembly GCA_026230045.1 of Corynorhinus townsendii. Lineage (NCBI taxonomy): Eukaryota > Metazoa > Chordata > Mammalia > Chiroptera > Vespertilionidae > Corynorhinus > Corynorhinus townsendii. Next base: position 147,497,937 of record JAPDVU010000006.1, on the reverse strand, counting down.
TCAAGAGAGAAAAGTTTAAAGCAGATGTAGTTTATGGCTCAAGAAGCTTGTAATATTGTGAAAAAAAAAATCAAGTAGGGGAGGAAGTATTATAATGTCCACTTTAAAGATAAGAAAGCAGAGGCCCGGAAGGGGTGACTTATAAATGGCAAAGCCAGCATGAAACAAGCAAACAAGAAAATGGCCCATAGTAATAATCTGCTGTGATAGTGACTGTGGGAGGTGGCTCCTTTAGATTGGGGGATCCAGGAAAACCTGCTGAGAAGGGGACATTTAAGCGGAGACACAGATGGTAAGAAGGAACCAGCCATGTGAAGATGGGGGTAGGAACAGGCCAGGCAGAGGGATTATAAATTAGTGGAAAGATCTTGAAGAAGTGGCAGGAAGGTGGCGAAGGAAGCAGGAAGAGGGAGGTGTGGTGGGAGGGTGGTGGCAAGCTCAGCCTGTTTGAGAGTAAGACAAGAAAGAGAGAGAAGGCTGGAACAGAGCAAGTGAGAAGTAGGTGGCGGAGGAGACCACAGAGACAGGCAGGGGCTGGATCTCAAAGAGCCTGGGAAGCTTCCTGTTTGTTTTAAGTGTAAGGAAGCCTTTGAAAGAATTTAGGTAAAGGAGTGACATGATCTGATTTATGCTTTTTGAAGTTCCTGCTATATTTTGAGAGTTTCTTACAAAGTTAAACACATACTTAGCATCCAACCCAGCAATCCCACTCCTAGATAATTACCGGAGAGAAATGAAAACTTATGCTCACTCTAAAAATGATATGCAAATGTCTGTAGCAGCTTTAATCACAGATGCCAACAAAAGGAAACAACCACATGTCTTTCAACTGGTGGATGAATAAACAAACTCTGGCACATCCGTCCAATGGAAGCTGATTCAATAATGAAAAGGGATGAACTACTTGCTACATACAACACCATGGATGAATCTCAAATGCATTGTGCTAAGTGAAAGAAGCCAGACTCAAAAGGCTTCTGTTTGATTCCATTTCTATGACATTCTGGAAAAAGAAAACTATAGGAACAGAAAACAGATCAGTGTTTGCCAGGGGGTGGGAATCAGGGAAGGAGCTGACTACAAAGGGACAGCATCACCTCCTATTTTTGGGAAGGTTGGAACTACTCTATATCTTGATGATGGTGTGGTTATTCTGAATACATTTACCTAAACATGTAGAACTGGACACCAAAAAGAGTAAATTGTATTGTATGTAAATAAAAATAAATACATAAAAAGGTATTATTCCAGACTAGAAGGAAGGAGACCATTTAGGAATTTACTGAAACTGTTTAGGCAAGTTCTGACAGCCTTCTGGATTAGGGACAATGTCCTTCATTCCCCAGAGCACCTATCCCTCCATTGTTCACCCAGAAAGAGGACAATATACACTCTTTGAGTTGAATGAGTAAACTTCTTCAGGGTCATTCACAGCTACAATGAAGTTACTGTTTTTCTGCTTCCACCTAATTGTTCTGTCCCAAGGTGAGCAACACCATCAGCAGCACTGAGAAAGGGCCTCTGTGACTCTTGATTTGCCCTGTTCTCTGCCAATGTGATTAATGGCTCAGCTGGGGAAGGATTGCACATCTCTTACATTTGTATCCACTCATTTGAAACAACATCCTTGAGGTTCATTGAGCTGAGCAAGATTCACATAACCCAGGCAGGCCCTATTGGAGAAGTTCTGACAAGAATGGGTGTGAGCTCAGTATTTGTTTTGCTACCATTTTATCCAGGTGCAATTCAATAAATCCAATGCTATATTAACAAGAAAAATCCTGTTTATTCAAAAAACAAGAACAAAAAACACACACTCCATGTCACTCTCATAAGAAAGCTTTCCTTTCTTCCAACTGCTTTGCGTGGCACTGGAAATGCAGAACTTACTTAAAGAGTCCTCAGCAAGTGCTAGTCTTAATGAAACGACAGAAGTCAGAATCTAAGGGCTGAGTTAGAAAGCTCAATGTAGGTTTCAAGCCATTTTTGAAAACCAGGTTTCCAGAGTAGAGCAACCACTTGATTATCTTATTCCCCTCATACCAATTAGGAGAACAAAGGAAGCAATGGCTAGCTTGATGACAATCTTGAGAATTCTTGTAATCACCAATTTTAGAGGTGAAGTGGTGGGAGAGTATCCAAATGAATAATCATTAAATGTAGAAGTTTCTTTGGGAGGGCGGGGAAGGGTATCAGCAGTGGGAAATATCTGATCATTGGTGCCTCTTCCCCAGCCCCAGCTATGAAGAAGCTTCTTGAGATAATGCAGGGGATCATGCGAGCTCCCATGTGCAAAAATTTCAGCACTGCCTATGTGTACAGCTAGACATTAAGTTTTAGCTCATCTCTGTCCTTAGAATCTCAATCACTGTCTTCCAATCACAATAATTGTTCCTCTTCAGCAAACGCTGCTTGACCAAGCAAATGGCCTCACCACCAACTTAGCCACACAAATCAGAAAGGGGGCATGATCCTTAACCACTTCCTCTCCCCTGCTCCCTGCTTCTGTCAACCTCCTAGTACAGTGGATCTACCTTCAAAAAGGTCCTTGAATCTACCACTTGTTCCAATCTATTGGTCAGAACCATAGTCACCTAACTGAGCCATGCAGTAGCTCCTAACTGCTCTTTCTATTCCCCCCCACCCCTCTTTAAATGATTCTTTGTGTCATTCATCACACTTATAATTGCTTGATTAATGTCTGACTTTACATTCTGAAAGTAGGGACCCAGATCTGTCTTGTATCTTTAGAACTGCACACAGGACCTGATATAGCAGGCACTCAGTGAAAAATTAGTTGAATGATTGAATATTAGGATGGAGTCACACTGAAAGGTTTGTTCTCTAGCTTTCTTCCTGGTTACTCTGACAACCTCCTGAATTTTTTCCCATTCACTCACTTGTTATGCAATTTTTTAAAATGGAGTACTTGTTCTGTCTTAGGCTGGCCTGTGAAGTACAAGCAATATACACATCAGGTGTTCAGAGAAGAGATAAATGAGTGTTCAACTAGTTGCTGAAATTTTATGGAGAAAGTGGGTTTCTAGCTGAGTCTTATAAAATGAGTGAAATTTAAACAAATAGAATTGGGTGGGTGTACCTGGTAGGGGCCTCAGCAGGAGAAAAAGCATTGGGAATGAGACTTTATTAGAGATAGAAGACCAGCCTGTCTGGACCCTTCTTCCATCTCTCCTTTCCACTTTTCATCCCTTCAACACTGACACAGTAGAGGGGGTGCAGAGAACCCTGTGCAGTATTGTGGACACACCATTTACTTCAGAACCTGCTTTGACTCTTATGAATGAAAGAATTAGTTCTTCTGGAGAAACCAAGATGGTGGCATATATAAACACCTAAACTGCTGCCTCGCACAACAATTTCAAAACCACAACTAAAAGACAAAATGGACATCATCCAGAACCACAGGAAGGCTAGCTGAGTGTAAATTCTACAACTAGAAGAAAGAGAAAAGCACACTGAGACTCAGAGGAGCTGCAGAAGGCAGAGGTACCGAGGCGCACGTGCATACGTGCAGAGGGCTGGCAACTGAGTATGCGACTGGCTTTCTCAACCAGGAGGGAGACAAAAGCTCCCAACGGCTCTGAACTCCAGTTCCAGGTGAAACTCTGGGGACCCAGCCTCATTCAGGGAGAAATTGGACTGTCTGGCAGCGGGCAAAACTCGAGGGCAGCTTTCTCTCAGAGGTGTTTGCAGCAATTACCAGACACTAAGACCCGGGGGGCCTCTTAGGGCAGGGCTGACAGAAGCCATTGCTGTCTGCTCTGTCCTGAGACTGCCCCATCCAAGCTGAGCACAGAGGCTTTTGCAAGTCTTGTCTCATAAGGGTGTCTCCAGCACAGAAATTCTCCCAGCGTAGATATAGCTGTTTCTCACAGCCAATTGGCCTGGAGGTCAATTCCTCCCAGTGATACCAACAACAATCAAGGCTTAACTACAGGAAGACTGTGCACAGCCCACAAAGGGGTGCACCAAGAGTGTCCACTCAGGTTAACTGGGGATGCTGAGCCACTGGGCCATATAGGACACCTAGCACACAAAGCCACTCTATCAACTCAGGGAAGCAGCCAAAATGTGGAGACAAAGAAACAGATCATAAATGAAAGAAATGGAGGAAAGCAAACTACTGGATATAGAGTTCAAAACCACGGTTATAAGGCTTTTCAAGAATTTTCTAGAAAAGGCCGATAAATTTAGCGAGACCCTCGAGGATATGAAAAAGGACCAACTAGAAATTAAGCATACACTGACTGAAATAAAGAATAATATACAGAGATCCAACAGTAGACTAGAGGATTGCAAGAATCAAGTCAAAGATTTGAAATACTAAGAAGTAAAAAACACCCAACCGGAAAAGCAAAAAGCAAAAAGAATCCAAAAATATGAAGAAAGTGTAAGGAGCCTCTGGGACAACTTCAAGCGTACCAATATCCAAATTATGGTGGTGCCAGAAGAAGAGAGAGAGCAAGATATTGAAAACCTCTTTGGAGAAATAATGACCGAAAACATCCCCCACCTGGTAAAAGAAATAGACTTACAAATTCAGGAAGCGCACAGAACCCCCAAAAAAAGGAATCCAAAGAGGACCACACCAAGACACATCATAATTAAAATGCCAAGGGCAAAAGACAAAGAGAGAATCTTGAAAGCAGCAAGAGAAAAACAGTTACCTACAAGGGAGCACCCATATGATTGTCAGCTGATTTCTCAATAGAAATTATGCAGGCCAGAAGGGAGTGGCAGGAAATATTCAAAGTGATGAATAGCAAGAACCTACAACCAAGATTACTCTACCCAGCAAAGCTATCATTCAGAATTGACAGTCAGATAAAGAGCTTCACAGATAAGAAAAAGCTAAAGGAGTTCATCACCACCAAACCAGTATTATATGAAATTCTGAAAGGTATTCCTTAAGAAGAGGAAGAAAAAGAAAAAGGTAAAGATAAAAATTATGAACAACAAATACATATCTATCAACAAGTGAATCTAAAAATTGAGTGAATAAAAAATCTGAAGAACAGAATAAACTGGTGAATATAATAGAATCAGGGGCATAGAAATGGAGTGGACTGACAATTCTTGGGGGGACAGGGGTGTGGGGGGTGTGGGAAGAGACTGGACAAAAATCGTACACCTATGGATGAGGACAGTGGGGGAGAGGAAGTAAGGGCAGAGGGTGGGGTGGGAACCAGGTGGAGGGGAGCTATGGGGGGAAAAAGAGGAACAATTGTAATAATCTGAACAATAAAGATTTATTTAAAAAATAAAGAATTGATTCTTCTCTCCCGTTATGCCTCTGTGCTCTCTTTACCCCACTCTTCTAGAAGTCAGGGAGCATGCCTTTTACTTCTTTCATGGCTCCCCACTGCTGACTTTTACTGTTTTACTTTATTTTATTTTATTTTATTTTTGGTTAATCCTCACCTGAGCCTCTTTTTTATTTTATTTTATTGATTAAGGTATTACATATGTGTCCTTATCCCCCCAGTGCCACCTCCTCCCCCCCACCCCCCACGTTCATGCCCTCACTCCCCTGGTGTCTGTATGCATTGGTTATGCTTATATGCATGCATACAAGTCCTTTGGTTGATCTCTCCCACTTACCCCCACCCTCCCCTACCTTCCCTCTGAGGTTTGATCATCTGATTGATGCTTCTCCCGAGGACCTTTTTACCATTGATCTTTTAGACAGAGCAAAAGAGAGGAGGGAGGGAAGGGGGGGGGAGAGAGAGAGAGAGAGAGAGAGACAGACAGACAGACAGACAGACAGACAGACATTGATGTGAGAGAGACACATCGATTGGTTGCCTCCCACACTCATTCCCATTGGGGCCAGGGATCAACCTGCAACCCTTCGGTACAAGGGCTGACATTCTAACCACTGAGCATACTGGCCAGGGCACTTTTACTGCTTAATGCCGGGTAAGCATACAATAAATGCAGTTAATTACTGAATCTTCTCCTTTAAATTTGCAATGACCTGCTTCAAGCTCAGGTGAGGCTGAAGGCTACAGAGGTTAGAGGCTCCAAGTTATATTAGGTAAATATCCTAGCTTGTGTTCTTTCCTCTTTAAAAAACAAAGAAGTAATATGTACTCATTTCAGAAGATTTACAAAATACAAGCCAGCAGAAAAATATTGAAATAGTCCAGAATCTCATCATTTGGTGATATTTTGGTACATTTCCTTTTAGTTATTTTATTTTATTTTTATTTAATAAACCTTTATTCAGATTATTACAATTGTTTCTCCTTTTTTCCCCCCATAGCTCCCCTCCACCCGGTTCCCACCCCACCCTCTGCCCTTACCTACCCTCCCCCCACCACTGTCCTCATCCATAGCTGTATGATTTTTGTACAGTCTCTTCCTGAACCCCCCTATACCCTTTTCCCCCTGAGAATTATCAGTCCACTCCCTTTCTATGCCCCTGATTCTATTATATTCACCAGTTTATTCTGTTCCTCAGATTTTTAATTCACTCAATTTTTAGATTCACTTGTTGATAGATATGTATTTGTTGTTCATAATTTTTATCTTTACCTTTTTCTTTTTCTTCCTCTTCTTAAAGAATACCTTTCAGCATTTCATATAATACTGGTTTGGTGGTGATGAACTTCTTTAGCTTTTTCTTATCTGTGAAGCTCTTTATCTGACCTTCCATTCTGAATAATAGCTTTGCTGGGTAGAGTAATCTTGGTTGTAGGTTCTTGCTGTTCATCACTTTGAATATTTCTTGCCACTCCCATCTGGCCTGCATAGTTTCTGTTGAGAAATCAGCTGACAATCATATGGGTGCTCCCTTGTAGGTAATTAACCGTTTTTCTCTTGCTGCTTTTAATATTCTCTCTTTGTCTTTTGCTCTTGGCATTTTAATTATGATGTGTCTTGGTGTGGTCCTCTTTGGATTCCTTTTGTCTGGGGTTCTGTGTGCTTCCTGGACCTGTAAGTCTATTTCTTTCACCAAGTGGGGGAAGTTTTCAGTCATTATTTCTCCAAAGAGGTTTTCAATATCTTGCTCTCTCTCTTCTTCTGGCACCCCCATAATTCTGATGTTGGTATGCTTGAAGTTGTCCCAGAGGCTTCTTACAATACCTTCAACTTTTTGGATTTTTTTTTAATTTTTGCTTTTTTGGTTGAGTGTTTTTTGCTTCTTTGTATTTCAAATCTTTGACTTGATTCTTGCATTCCTCTAGTCTGTTGTTGGGTCTGTGTAAAATATTTTTTATTTCATTCAGTGTATATTTAATTTCTAGTTGGTCCTTTTTCATATCTTCGAGGATCTTGTTATATTTATCGGCCTTTTCTAGGATATTCTTGAAAAGCCTTATAACCGTGGTTTTGAACTCTATATCCAGTAGTTTGCTTTCCTCCATTTGTTTCATTTGTGATCTGTTTCTTTGTCTCCGCATTTTTGCTGCTTCCCTAAGTTGGTAGGGTAGCTTTGTGTGCTAGGTTTCCTATATGGCCCAGTGGGTTGGCCTCCCCAGTTAACCTGAGGTGGACACTCTTGGTGCACCCCTTTGTGGACTGTGTGTACAGCTTGTTGTAGTTAAGCCTTGATTGTTGTTGGTATTACTGGGAGGAATTGACCCCCAGGCCAGTTGGCTGTGAGGATCAGCTGTGTCTATGTTGGGAGAAGTTTGGTGCTGGAGACAGCCTTATAGGATTAGACTTGCCAAATTGCAAAAGCCTCTGTGCTCAGCTTGGATGGGGTCGAGTCTCAGGGTGAAGCAGACAGTCTTGGCTTCCCGTCAGCCCTGCCCTTGCATGCCTCCAGACCTCTGCCTTCCCCGTCTCCCGAGCCTCTGCCTGAGAGTCCAGATTCCCCCCGTAAGAGCATGGGTCCCCAGGGGCTTGCCTGGATCTGGTGATCAGTGCAGTCAGAACTGGGGTTCAGTGCAGTCAGGAGCTTCCGACTCCCTTCTCCTTGGGAAAGCCTGTGGCAACCTCCACAGTCTTTGTGTGCACCGGCACGCACGCCTCCAGACCCCTGGCGCTGCGGCTCCCCCTCCGAGTGCCTTCTCTCTACCTGACAGTCCAGACTCCCCCCGTATGAGCCTGGGTCCACGGGGTTTCTCCCGGAACTGGGGTTCAGTGCAGTCGGAACTGGGGTTCAGTGCAGTCAAAGGCTTCCTTTCCCCTCCTGCCAGAGAAAGTCAGCCAGGCTCTCAGCCGCCCTTCCTCTCCGTGCCTCAACCCTTTACTGTTCCTCCAATTTTCTGTGAGCTTTTCTCTTTCCTTCTAGGTGTAGAATTTTCACTCAGCCAGCTTTCCTGTGGTTCTGGATGGTGTCCCTTCTGTCTTTTAGTTGTAGTTTTGAAATTATTGTGCGAGGCAGCAGTTTAGGTGCTTACCTATGCCTCCATCTTGGTTTCTCTCTCCTTTTAGTTCTTTATCCAGTAATATATACACATATATTTGTAAAGCTAGTTTTATATAGTTCAATTTGTTTCTTTTTATTGATAGGAAACATATAACATCAAATTTATCAGATGAACTGTTTCTAAGTGTATAGTTCAGTAGTGTAAGTATATGGTTGTGAAATTGATCTCCAGAACACTATACCCATTAAAATTTATTTTACTTAACAATAAATCATAAACAGTTCCCTATAATTCCAAATACTCCATGATACTGAATATGCTTCTCTAATATTATTTTTAATAAGTATATATTTTCATCACCATTCTTTTTAAAAATAAAATTCTAATTGTTTCTTTTTAGATTATTATGTTTTTAGATTATTTCTGTGATTTTTACTATTATACACAATACTATGGTGAACACTTTTGCACATTTTATACATATATCTCTGCATACTTATTTTAATATTACCTTATCATAAACTCTCTGATGTGAAATTGCTGATTCAAAGGAGATGTACATTTTTAACATTCTTGATATGAGTTAGAGTTTGAATATGAGAGATGACACCAATTTACATTCCTATCAGCAGAATAAAAAGGCCCATTGCCCCATACTCTTGCCAGAACTGGCTATTATCATCTGACATATTTTCTTAGAGACTTTAGTTAGTTCTGAATACGCCTCAGATCAAATGGAAATTGCTCTCAGGAATCACTGTGGTAATGCATCTTTCTGGTAAGCTTAATCAGATGTAGACTTGATGCTCACGTACCTCAACAAACAAGATTGGGAAGATGCCGATTTTGTCTCCTAACTTCCCTTCTGCCCAGTTCTCATCCACTCGGCTGATCACAGTGATGATATCATCCTGAAAGAGAAAACGTCTCATGGTCAGGGTCCTGTTTTCAGGTGGTGAAAGCTCAGTGGACATCAGCGTGGAGCCCCAGATGGTGTGAGGTACAAGGCGTGGAGTTCTTTCGTGATTTGTTTACAAAATTTTCCTGCTAGAGATCTTTTTTCATAAAGGGCCGGATTTGGATCACCAAGACACAAGATAAATAAAAATAATTTGGAGGATCAGTGGACTCCAATAGGCAAACTTAGAAATGTTTCTAATTTTTAATCACCAGCAGAATCTGGCCTTTTCGTTTAAATTAATCTGATGAGGAAATCAAGATGAAAGCCATAGGGAGACAATCTTAGCAAAAGGAAGAATGAATTTCATTCCGATTTTGAAGACTTTTCAGAACCTATCAGTATTCAATGTATCAAATGTAAAGTGACTTTTAACTCAATTTTTTCTTACTATAAAAGTTTATATGTAGACTTTCTTATTATAGAAGTTTATATGTAGAAACATCTGAAAATACAGATAAGCAAAACAAAGAAAAAAATTCTGTCACAATATAGGTATGACCACTGTTAGCACCTTTTTTTCCAGATTCTTTTCAATGAAAAGAACACATATATACATGTATATATAAACATACTAATTTTTAGGTCAGCCTGTGTGGCTCAGAGGTTAAACGTCAACCTGTGAACCAGGAGGTCATGGTTTGATTCACTGCTGGGGCACATGACCAGGTTATGGGCTCAATCCTCAGTAGGGGCATGAGGGAGGCAGCCGATCAATGATTCTCTCTCATCATTGATGTTTCTATCTCCCTCTCCCTCTCCCTTCCTCTCTGAAGTCAATAAAAATATATTTTAAAAAGCATACTAATTCTTAAAATCTGTTCCAAAAGCATACACAAATTAATATAATAAAGTACATAAATTTTATATGTAAAGCTTGATGAGTTTTTACATTAACTATATCCATGGAACACCATCCAGATCAAGAATTATAAACATGGCCAGTATCTAGAAGGTTCCTTTGTACCCTTCCTATCACCTAGCAAGAGGTAACCACTCTTCTGACTGGTAGCATGCCTATTCATTCTGCCTCTTTTTGCACTTCATACAAATGTAGGACACATTCATTTTTTACTTAATACCATATCAGGGACATCTTTGCACATCCATACTTGTTCATCAATCTAAACCTGAATAGTCACTCGCTGATCTCTTTGACCTTCTGACCCATGCCACTGGGTAATTTAAATGAAGCTAAATCTAAATTAATTTACTGCATTATATCTTTTCTTAACTTTTCTGTCCTTATTACACTTTGCAATTACATATTTAGAGGTTAGTATTTCTTTAATGCTTATCCACTCCATCAGAACATAAACTCTGTGTACGCAGGGCCTGGGTCTGTTTTGTTCATTTCCATGTCCCCAGAACCTAATACAGTGACTTCCTTTCAGGAGTCATCCAATAAATATTTCCTTGTTTTGTTTTTGTTAATCTTCACCAGATGATATTTTTTTCCATTGATTTTTGAGTGGAAGGTGATGGGAGAGAGAGGGAGAGAGAGAAACATTGATGCAAGAGAGACATCGATTGGTTGTCTCCTCACATGCCCTGACCAGGGCAGGATATCAAACCTGCAACCCAGGCAGGCACGTGTCCTTGACCGGGAACTGAACCTGTGACCCTTTGGTGTGTGGCTTAACACACTAACCACTGAGCAGCACTAGCCAGGGGGGAAATATTTCTTGAATGAATGCATGCATGAATAAATGAATGTGTTAAAAAATTGTGCAATTTAATGTGATAGAAAGCACTAGGGAAAGATCATGCTGAGTTCATGTTTAATTTGGATATACTGAGTTCAGAAAGAACATGCCATTTCCTAGTGCAGTTTCAGCCTCCCATACCCTTCCAGAATGAATCAAATTTCCTCTATTGGTTCCTTGTCATAATTTACCATTTATGTGTCTGTTTCTTCCACTAGTCTGCTGGGTCTGTGATGGTAGGAACAGTGACTCATCACTTTGTTCCCAGTGGACAGTTTGGCACACGGATGGGCCTACTGAGTGAATGAGCTGGTAGATTAAGTGTCCCAGAGAAGGGCAAAAACAAACCCCCAAATACCCCAAACAGAGGATGCTCCCTGCCTATGTCTTCCTCCAGCTGCGTCCCCAGAGCGCAGTGTCTAATGCCTGGCACAGAGTGAACACTGAGTAAAGGCTTGTGGAATTGAACTGTCCTTCCTCTGACTGCAGTTGAAATATGGCCTGTGCAGTTTGGGCTACAGAATGACCTTCCTTAGGGGACTCACTTGGAGGTGCCAAGACAAGAATGATCAGTATTTCAAAATGTGGAGGGCAGTGAGGTTATCTAGTAGGAGGGAATCTGAAGTAAATCTCATCTCTGGCAGTGGTGGAATAAAAATGTCCTACAAAACAGACCTTTCCCGAGCCAGTGTGACAGTGCCACTTCTTATATGTGATTTATCATAAGCAGCAAAGAATAAAAACCATCCCAACTATGGTTTCTATGAGGAAATTTGAATGTTGAAGGAATGAGAAATACTGAACACGGAGAATTAAAGTAGTCTAGACTTTAGTAGAAGTATGCAGGCAAAACATTTTTAGGGTGATTAATGTCCTTGGAAAGTATATCTTGTAAGAGGTTGTTTTTTTTTTTTAATGATAGACACATACTTAAAAAAAATTTTTTTTAAAAAATGATTTCTGAGAGGAAGGGAGAAGGAGGGAGACAGAAACATCATTGATGAGAGAGAATCATGGATTGGCGGCCTCCTGCAGGCCCCCTAGTGGAAATCGAGCCTGCGACCCAAGCATGTGCCCTTGACGGGAATGGACCCTTGGGTCCACAGGCCGACACTCTATCCACTGAGCCAAACCGGCCAGGGCTTATAAGAGTTTTTTTTTTTTTTTTATGTTTAAAGGTATAATTATGCTATGGTGTGTGTTTGGAGTGTCTTGAATACAACGTTTACAACAAAATAGATGGTTGTAAATGAGAAGATTTGGGTGATGAGAACTTGGTCGGTAAGAATAGCCTTACAGATACATGATAAAGAGGTAAGAACGGTAGTTTTGCAAGCACGCTATCAAATTGTATTTGTAATTTTCTGTCCACATGTCTGTTCCTCCCACTACTCTGTCTGAGGTCAGGGATTGGGACTTGTTCATGCTGTATCCCCAGTGCCTGCAAAGAATAGGTGCTCACATGCTGGGATTGTGAGCTGGATCCCCAGTAGGGGGCGTGCAGGAGGCAGCCAATCCATGATTCTCGTCATTGATGTTTCTATCTCCCTCTCCCATTCTCTATCTGAAATCAGTAAAAAAATATATTCTTAAAAAGTTAAAAAAAAGGAATATGTGCTTAAAGTGATTGTAGACTGAATGAATGAATGAATGAATGTGTAAATGCTTATTCTCATAATTGCAATAGAAAAGGCTTAAGGATTTCTATCAAACTGCTATTAATAGGTTTCTCTAGTGACTTCATGTCTATATAGTTTGATTTACACACACATTGTATATACAAGCATGTATGTGTGTATACATACATATATACATAGATATATACACTTAATATAATTTAAAAATACAAACAAATATTAAGCAAATAATTCCAGGTTCTGCACAGTCTCTCCATGGTCACTAGTGACATTGGTGGCTGCCCAGAATCTTACCTTGAGGAAGGTCAGGCAGTCCTGGTTGTCACTCTTGTCCTTATTTCGTAGGTCGAAGTTGTAGAGGGCCCGGCAAAGTGGGGGTGGCTGGGGCAGCTGCTTGATGACCTCCACAGAGCTGGCCGGGAAGAACCCACTGACTCCATTGATCTCCCCCTGGTACCAGTTCTCGTCCAGCTGTCTCCGAAGGAGGATGACATCTCCCTTATTAAACCTCAGGTCACCGGGATTCTGCCCTCGGTAGTTGCATAAGGCCTTTGCTCGAGGCACCTGCCAATAAAACATGTACTTGGCTTAGAGGCTGGAGGAACAGAATGAATCACATTAATAATTAACTACTGAACCCTCCCAATGGGCTCAGGGCTAAATGCGGATCATCTTGTGGATCTGTAAACACTGAATGCAATGTTTACCACAAAGGTTGTTATGAATGAGTAGAATTAGGTGGTGAATTGTATGTAGAATTACTAGTATATAGTAGAATTAGATGACCCGTGGACCATATCTTTGAGATGGACACTCTAATCATGCCCATTTCTAAGTAGGGTGACTGAGGCACAGAGTGGTTGAATAACTTGCCTGGGGTGACACAGTTGGGAAATGGCAGATATGGGATCTGAACTCTGGCCACCTGAGTTTAGGGCTCCTGTTATTAACCACTATGCAGGGACAGGGTTTTGGATTTAACTCCACAGCTACACGCACTTGAGTGAGTCAGCGACTCCAGGGCCTGGACACGGACTGTGAATTCTGGTTCCACCTCTTTTCCCTTGTGTGACCATGCTCAAGCTATTTACTATTTTCTTAAACCACATTCATTTATAAAATGAGGTAATAGTAGGACACCCACCTTATTAGGGAGTTGTGAGGAATAAGTAATGTAATAGTTTTAGCTTATGGCTTGGCACATAGTATGTGCTCAATAAATGATCTCCCCTATTATCATCACCTATAATGGGCTGATGATATCAGTTCTACAGAGTCCTCAGTATCGATGGGAAGAAAACTGGGCTGAAAAACCCTGAAGATAGAAAGTGTTACATGAGGGGTGATGCAGCAGAACTTGTCTTCAGCCTTCTCTAGAAACTGTAAACCACACCAGTGTTTGCATCTCTAGGAAGTGCAACTGACACATCATTAGTCAGAAATCAATCATCAATATTTAAAATTTACCTAAAAAATCATCACTTGTTAAATCTGTTGTCTGTCTAAATAATTATTTCAGTCAAATGTCTTTTTTTTTTTTTTCCTAATCGAAACAGTTTCTCCACACAGAAATGACCTCACTCTGGTCTCCCGGAAGCCAGTTTGACAAACTGAAAGTTCTAATCACGTAGGTTTAAGGGAAAGCCCGTCAGTGTCACCTGGGATTGTGGCTTACTTTGTGCTTTCTCAGCACTGGGGCGGAACAATCCTCTCTCCTGGGGCAGCCTTGCTTTTGTAAGGGGGTGTAAGAAAACATTCTGTTCTTCAAGGACCTTCGGGTCTGCAATGTTCATTTGAAAAGGAACTTCGAGCAGGGTAGGGGTAGAGCCAGGACCGGAGCAGCAGCATCTTGCTGATGGATGGTAGAGTATGCTTTCCTCCTGGTCCCTGGGTACAGTAAGAGGAACCCAAAGGGGTAGGAAACCACAGGAACACAGCTCAACAAACCAGCGAGCAAAGATGTGCATACTAGGAGGTTTACAGGGCTGTGGATAAATGGAATTGACTGAATAAATTATGATGCACCCATACAATGGAATACCCTACAGTTATTAAAATTGATGATGTTGATCTATAATTAACAGCATTGAGTTACTCAGAATATACTGTTAAATATAATAGAAGAGGTTAAAACGGTTCTGTAGACTAAACTTTCATTATAAATACATATATATATTTTTTTACCTGGGGAAAATGCTAAATGCTAGATGGCTATCCACCAACATTTTAAGAGGGGTTATTTCTAAGTGGCGAGATTTTTGAATACTAAAAAAAATTATTTCCCTAAGTGCTTAGCTGTGTTTTCTAACTTTTCTACAATAAATTGATCGTATTGCCTATTATAATTGGATAATAAAAAATAAGATAAATAAAACTGAGGGATGAGAAGTGGAAGACATGGGAGAGGAATTTGGGAAGGAAATAAGCCAAGCTGAGTAGGATTGGCAAACCATGCAACCAACTTTTTGGACACGTTCTTACCTGAAAAATAAGCAGGTAGATAGATGCTGGATGAGAGCAAAAGATTGGGGGCGGGGGGGGGGGGATAGGAGGGGGGGAGGGGTGATCTAAACTGGCTACACTCCCAGGGTTGACTGTATCAGGGACAAAGTTATCCCTCCATATTCATTCTTTCCAATTTTCCATAGAAATAAATCACTTTTTTTTTCTGGTTACATGACTACCTAGAACAGTAGTCATATTTTCCAGCTTCCCTGGCAGCTAAGTTCTGGCCTAAGGGGCCCAAGTAACTTATAGGAAGTGTTTTTACTGAACGAGACCAATTTTCTCTTTTCTTTCCTCCATTTCGCTATGTGGAATGGAGATGTGATGGCTGGAGCTCTAGCTGCCATCATGAACAGTGAGGAGGAAGGTCACACCTACAGAGGAAAGGAAGTAGTCTGGGTTGCAGAGTCACTACTGAAGTCCTGAACTACTTTACTGCTAGACTTTTGTCTGAAAGTTAAATAAACTCCCATCTTGTTTAATGCATTATTATTTTGGATTTGAAAAGAAAAAGAAAAGAAAGGAAGAATTTTAAAATTAGGGGAAAAAATTAAAACCCCTTTGACTTTGTATAATAATAACATCAATAGCTAATATTTATTGAGTATTTTATCCTGTGTGCCAGGCACTGTGTTAAACATTCTACACATATTTATTTAATTTTCATAACAAGCCGTGATTAGAAAACTGGGTATCAGAGAGCCTAAGAAGTTGCCCAAGTTCATAAAGCTAGAAAGCGATAGATTTAGAATTTGAGCTCAGGTCTGTCTGTCCCCAAGCCAAGCTCTTAACTAGTCATCCAGTGTTTCTTAAAATGAAGTTTGTGGTTCACCTGAATCAGAATCTTGACAGATGTTAAAAATGCAGATTCCTGGACCCCAACACTGACCTATTTGACCAGAATCTCTTCAAGTGCAATTCAAGTATCTGCACTTTTATCAAGCTCTCCCAGCACCCAAGTTCAATTCTCTCTCCCCCACCCCACCCACATCTGAGTTATATCTTTTTCTAATTAAAATGGGAGCAGCCCAGCCAGTGTGGCTCAGTGATTGAGCATCAACCCATCAACCAAGACGTCACCGGTTCAGTTCCAGGTCAGGGCACATGCCTGGGTTGTGGGTTCAATCCCCAGTTGGGGGCATGCAGGAGGCACCCAATCAATGATGTTTCTCATCGATGTTTCTCTCTATCCCCCTCCCTTCCTCTCTCTCTAAAAATCAATAGAAACATATATATTTTTTTAAAAAATGGGAGCAATGAAGTTTTGATGTGGTTTTGTAAATGACTAAGCTGCTCTCTTCTCTTCTCTTCTCTTCTCTTCTCTTCTCTTCTCTTCTCTTCTCTTCTCTTCTCTTCTCTTCTTTCCTTTTCTGGAAGACAGCCAATGCAAGTGGCTTCCATATTTTAATGACTATTGAGCATGTATATAAAATTAAAATTGCACTAAATGCTTAAACCTCTTTGAAGATGCATTGACTCTGAAACCCTGAGGTAGTGCCAGTGGTTTTGTTGACCGTAAATGACCCTAGGATACTGGTGGACTGTCCAGTGGGAGTTGGAGAGAGCACATAACATTACAACACATGTTGTCAAACACATTTAATCTCCAGGTTTTCTGACACCAAGTGTCAACTGTGGTACTTTCTTCACTTAGGATGTTAATTCATAATTGTTTTTTTTGTTGTTGTTGTTGATGTTTGATACCTCTTTCCATTGACTTAAGCTTATACATTATTTTTGCTCTACATGGCCAGTAGTAGTCATATATTTCCAAGCCACTGGACCACTCGAGAGCATATATGCCACTGTTTAATGAAATACGTGTATTCAGGCCTATAAAACCTCACAGTATGAACTTGGGGTACTTCCTGCAAATGATTCTGACTTCTGGATATTTACATGGGCCATGGTGATATCCAAAAGAAAAATGCTTTTTTATTTATAGATGATCTCATTGAACTTTGTAAAATGGCTATCATTAGTGTATTTACTCTGCCCTCCCAAACTCATCATCTTTTCTCTACCTCCCCTCAGTGTAGGTGAGTATCGTGAAAGTGAATTGTAAATTCCATTTTCAACACAAAGACTCTCTTAATCTTCTTTCTCTTCATTCTGGACAATCCCTCCCCTTGTATTCTCAGTTCTACATTCATACCCAGAGGACACATTGCTTCCACCTGTAAAGGAGGAGGAAGGGAAGGGGAGGGAGAGAATCTGAAAAGGGGAAGGACATGAACAATTATTGTTGTTCTGGCGAGCCACAGAAAAATTTCTGGCATTTGCCCAATTGCACTTTCCATGTATTATCTCAATCATATGATCTCAAAACCCAATGAAGTAGATGGTACACTCCATTTTATTATTGAGGAAGCAGAAGTTGTGAGGTGTTTGATGTTATAATGCAAGGTCACACAGCTTGTGTATGGCAGCCCCAAGACTGACTTAGGCTCATTTGACCTCAAAGCAGCCTGGCTCTTCATCCAGCTGAAGTCACCTAAGTATGTATTTCCATCATAAAACTCACTGGGGGCTCTGTTTTGTAATCAAAATCGGAACCGAGTGTGAACGTAATTTGCTTGCTGTTGGCTGCATTAGCATGAATTATTGAGCTCCAGAGCCCTCATATAAAAGTTAAGCACCTGAAGAGACTCAGCTGGTTGATTCTATCCGGTCCTCAGTTATTCTCTCAAGGGAAAATGACTCCAAGTGCCACATCAGCAATCACCGTTGTCTTGTTGGTAACAACGTTCATCACCCATAAGTGTTTTCCCAAGTGCAGGCAGGAGCGGGGAAGGGGGAAGTAGGAGTGGAGGTCTCACAGCTAGGTCATTACCACACTCTCTTTCTTGGTGTTTTCCGGAAAGTTAGATAATCCAATGGAAGCTAGTGTGTATCTAAAAAGCTTTCCTTTTTGGAGATACAAAAGACTCAAGATTTCTATGCTCCTGTAATTTTCTATTGCTGTGTCACCTCAGTGAGGTTTGAAAGCCACGAGGGCCATGCTTCTTGGAGGGATAATGCATAGAACCCAGAAACAAAGAAGCAGGGGCATGTGAAGATACTTATAGTAGAATTATGTTGGAGTAATTATGAATGTTAGTAGTAAAATGATGGCAAGCATCCCTTCTTTGCTCTTCTGATGGGCATGTCATTCACTCTGGTCTCACCACACACACACAGTTATGGGGTCCAGGCAGCCAGTTAGAGTATCCTAATGGCACAGTGCTTGATACAGGTCAGGCATGTGCCCCAAACAGAGCCAATTAGAATCTTCCTGGAAGTTTGATATATAGATGCCAAGAAGTGAGTCTTACTTTTGGATCATGAGCCTTTGTGATGAGCTGTGGACTGCCATTGGTGTTATTTCCCAACTAGTAGACACACCTTCCTGATTACAGCTGCAAAAGGCAGCAGAACCAGAGATATAGGTAAATAGATAGGTAACTAGATAGATGGAGCCTTGACAATAAAATTTGAATACCTAGATCCAGTTGTCCTTGAAGGATACTCAGTTAAATGAGACCATATCCTCAGTGTGGTGTTTATTACTTAAACTACTTGGAGTTATTTTCTGACACTTGAAACTGAACAAGTCCTGACTAACACATATTAAAAACCCAGAAACAACAAAACTGGGCAACAATGGAGTTTTCAAATAGCAGATTTCAGAACAGCAGGAGGTCTAGCTGGCAAGAGCCCTGAATTTATTTCCCATTTGAAAATAATGAAGGAGGCATGTGGTTGATAACAGGGTGAGAGGAAAGAGCCCAAGTAGAGCAGAACCACCTCAGTGAGGCACACAAGGGGAAAAGGGAGCTGGAGGTGAGAACACAGCCTGCTACTATGTGACCAGCTCTTCATCATGCTCTAGTGACACTTCCCACTCATTTAGAAAGGAGTTGTCCCAGTTCTCTCTAGTCCTGGCAACAGGTGAGGCCAAAATCAACATGCTGAGCTAACTGCTTGCTTCCCTGAGCTGGTCATGAGATCACCCATCACTGCAGAATGGAGCCAAGGAAAAACATCCTGGCCTTTGGCTCAAGTTATCATTCACCAGGCTATGAATTTTCTGTTGGAGAATTCCGGACTTGTGTCTGAAGCGCCTCTTTTATCTTCATCTCTGAGCCCTGAACATAAACAAGTGTTTAATAAATGCTTGATGGATGAGTGAATTTGTGAATTAATCAAGAAGCATCCAGGAATCACCATTCCTAGAGAAAAAGGATGCATGCAAGATTAAGAAATATGACTGATAATAATAATTTGAAATCAGATCTATTGGTATGAGCTGAAAAATTAAAAAAAGGTTTGGTTATATTTTCCAGATTGCCCTGAACTTTAATAATTTGGTGCTACACACATTCAAAAAATGTGCGATACTCACATAAACTCAGGGAACACTGAGTTAAAGCCACACACATTTCTTTGCTGACTGGCTTCTCAGAAGGTTTACTCTGCTGATGCGATTTTGTATTTGCATCTGGACCACATTGCAGGATTAGCAGAACAGGCCTTGGGAATGCTGGGTAAGGTAAATGTGACTTCCCCCGGGATTTCACTCTACTGGCGAGACAAAGGGTCAACTAACTGTCCTGGATCCTAACTCTGCTTAGCCAGCTGAGCCACCCCACCTCCCTCCCTCTCTGATAACCCTTTGGGAGTAGTTGTGTTGGGGACAATGGAGTGTATATTAGAAAGTGCTGGCTGGTCCTTGAGCACATTTTCTCTTCTCTGCTGAGGAGAGAGAACTCAACAGGATCAGAGCTGGCTGCTCTTGGCCAAGCCCAGACCATTTGCTGCCTGGAGGCTTGAGTTCACCAGAGGCACACATTACTGTGATCTTCCTAAGTGATCTTCCTGAATGTGGGCATTCGAATTTGAGGGCAAGCTATGAGGCACTCTGTGTGAGTTTCTTTTTTCATAGAGAATTTTACTTGTTCAGGAAGGTAGTAGGGTACAACAGAACACAGATATTAGAGTCAAGTAAAATGTTGGCTTGCATTCTGGATTTTGTGACTTTGGCCAAATTACTTGCTGATTCTTAGTTTGGATCACCCACAGAATGGGGCCGATGCTAATACTTCTTTGTGCAGTAAACTCAGACAACTGTGCATGTTCCAATGAAAGTTTTAGACCTTGACCTGAGAGAGAACCTGTAAGCCCTCAAAATATCTTGCCTGATCAGTGAGACTTTGACTGCCTGGGGCCTGGAGACACACCAGAGTCTAAGCTAACAATGTGATTTATGGTGGTGGGCGTGGCTCATGCAGTACAACCTTGACTTCTAGAGGGGCTGGAGACTAAGTCAACCACACGGGAAGTCAGTCATGCCTACCTGACCAAAACCCAATAAAAGTCCCAGGACATCCAGTCTCTGATGAGCTTCTGTGGTTGGCAATATTTTGTGGTGCTGTTACGTACTGTGGGGCGAAATAAGTGCTCTCTGCTCTGGGAGAGGACAATTGAAAGTTGTGCCTGGTCTCCCCTGGACTCTGCCCTATGTAGCAGACTGACGTTAATCTGTATTAAATGTATTTCCATTTCTGACTTTGATCTGTATCCTGTCACTGTAATAAATTGTAAATGTGAGTATCACAGCTTTGCTGGGTTCCATGAGCTCTTCTAGTGAATCATTGAATCCGAGGGGGGTCTTGGGGACTTCTGAACACACTTTCTCATGGGTTTGTTGAGAGAACTAATGAGATAAACTACATTGAGTAGTTAGTAGAATGCTCAACAAATAAGAAGTATTCAGCCTGGCCAGTGTGGCTCATAGTTCGATTCCTGGTCAGGCACATGGTGCGGACTTCATCCCCAGTAGGGAGTGTGCAGGAGGCAGCAGATCAGTGATTCTTCTATCCCTTTCCCTTCCTCTCTGAAATCAATTGTATATATATGTATTCAATAAACAAGGATACTTAGAGATTTTTCCCAAAGGAGAAGAGTGGAGTAATGAGCTTGCTGTTACACTTCTGGCCTGATATTTCTAACCCTATTTGTTATTCATTCTTTCAATAATTTTTTTGAGTGATAACTATGTGAAACATTGTATAGTTGGAGAAAGAAAGCTGAAACTTATAAGTAAATAGATAAATATATAATTACAAGTTGGAGTAAGTTTTATGGAGGAAAAGAATAGGGAGGTTAGAGATACTGAGAATTGGGAAGGGAAACGATGTAAGTAAGATTCTTATTATTGGCCCTATCTCTGTATCTAAAACTCTATTCTGTTCTGTGATTTTTGTCATGTACTTCTCTCTTTATTTCTCCTTTCCCCAGTCTCTGTCTTCTAGTCCTAGGTAGAGAGCTGGGGCATAATAGCTCTCCAGTTCTGTTCCTTATCCATCTCCTGATACTTTGAGTCAGTGGGCATGGCCTTCTTTCCTTCCTCTCTTAATAAAATATGAATTAAGCACTACTTTCCCTTAGTTCCAGAATATGCCAGACTTCTTTCCTTTGATTCCTGCTGCCTCCCAGCAGGGTCCTATAGCAGGAAAAAGGTGAATGAAGCAGGAGTTGACACCAGTGGGCAGAGAAAGAACAACTCAGAGTCGTCAGCCCCTTTAGCATGCTTTCATTTTTCCCTATAAACATTTCTCTGAGATTGCTTTGGGGTGATCTCATTCCCCCATCATAGGAGGTAATCCCAGACATGTTCATAGCCATATCCCTGGCTCCTGACATAAGCTGGTTCTTAATAAATAGCTTGGGGTTGCTTTTGAAATGGGTTGGGTGCCAGGTCCCAGAGATGTTCAGTGAGATAGCACTGAAATTATCCAGAGAACCAAAGCATTTCCATTGCCATTGCTTGCTCCAGGAGGGCCCAGGGCACCTGTGAGGAAGGGCTGGAGGTACTGGAAGCTTGAAGGACAAGGGGAGGAGCTATTTCATTCATCCCAGGAGGTAATTCTGCTCCCTTCCATTATCCACATTTCCAGAGTGAGCTTTTGCTAAAGGTGTGGCTTCTGGTACATGAGTCTATTTCCACATGGTTTGAGAAACAGCCAGATACACCATGCAGAAGGAGGAAAGATGAGTCAATGACCCTCCTACCCTCACCTCTTCCTCTGGCTTAGGAAAATAAAGCTTTTGTTACATGGTCACGGGCTTTCTCCCTCAAGTTGTGTCTCTCTTTCATCCCCATGTAAAGATTTCTGGAGCTGAAGGAGGAATGACTAGTGACAACATGACCCAGGCAAACAGTAGAAGGTTTCTGATAATGGGGCCATCTGGTCTGGGCGCTGAAGTTGACCCCTAGATGTGATGCTCAGAAACTTGTGTCTTTGAGTGACGCACAGAACCTCAACTGTAAAGAGATGATTTTTTACCTTTCCTTCCAACTCTAAAGATAACAGGATGTTAAGGTGAATGATCAATACTCCAGAAATAAAGGTGATGGATTTGAAATGGAACCAAACTGGCAAAATGTAGATAAACGTTGAAATTTGAGTCATGGGTAGAAAGCAATTTATTGTACTATTTTCTCCACTTTTGTGTGTGTATGGTCCTCCTTAGAATTGAGGTGCAGGTGCCACCAGCAGGCCAGCCTGCAGTGGTTGCAGTGGTGAGGAACGAAGTGGCTGTGAATGCTCCCAGACCCTTGGGGACAATGACTTTGAGGACAAGGGCTAAGTGGCTGGGCTTGTCTTCTATTGTCAAAAAAGTTACATCTTAATTTCAAATGGATTACTTAGTCTTCATTGTTAAGACTTGCCTGTGTGTGTGTGTGTGTGTGTGTGTGTGTGTGTGTACTTACACGTATTTGCACTTTAATTTGGTGGTAGCATGGTAGCATGGGAAAAACCTGCATGGCCTTTGTTGAAAGCAGCAAGCCTGGGAAGTGAGAACTCTTCCCTCTCAGTTCAGCTATCCTTGAAGCCAAGATGTTCATCCCAGGATCTCCTGCAAATCTGCAATTTATCTGCCTCCTTTAGATAAAAATTCAGATCATTCCTTTCACTTATACCAAATGGAACAGATATAACCTTGGAGAAAAAATACCTTGCCTGCCTATAGAGTTGGACCCCATGTTAGGAGTGAGTGTCTGTATACTAGAAAGATTCTAAAGATCCACATGTCATCTGTCCCACTAGACATAGGGTCATATTTTCAAGTAGAAAGCTTGAATTTAAGGAAACCCTCTGGAAGTCCCTGAGATATGGAAACTGTCTTCTATGATTAAGCTATAGAAGTGTCTCAGCTGTTTTTGCAATCATTTTTCACTCTGAGATAGAGTCCGTAGTCCTCCTAGGAATGTGAGATATTGCAGGATGTGTGGACAGTTCTTTCTTCCCATAAGGTCATATCCAGACAGGAGACAGTATCCTTGGCATTACCTCTGTCTTCTACGTCTTTGTCTCAGAAAGCCTTTACTGTCCTTGAAGGATGAATTGGATCTCTTTTTTGTGAGCCATCTTTCCCCTATCACAGAACTCATCACCTTGTATTGTAATTGCTGGTTTACTTATCTGCCTGTCCACCAGATTTGAACTCTGCATGGTCTATGATTGTTCATCTAAACTCCTAACATCTGGCAAAGCGATGGCATCCACTCATTCATTCAACAAAAATGTACCAAATGCCTATAATAAGTAAGCCAGACACAATGTGTGCCTTTATGGGACTTACGTTCTAGCAGCACCTAGTAAACACTCAATAAGTGTTTGTTGAATGAGTGAATAAATGAATGAATCAATATTAAACCTCACTATTCCACTTAACCCTAATTTCAACTTTGATATTTTGCCATCTCTGTTCCTGACATAAGATTCCAATATGCCCGCCCAGCCGGCATAGCTCAGTGGTTGAGCATCGACCTATGAACCAGGAGGTCACGGGTTCGATTTCCGGTCAGGGCACATGCCTGGGTTGTGGGCTCAATCTCCAATGGAGCATGCAGGAGGCAGCCAATTGATGATTCTCTCTTATCATTGGTGTTTCTCTCTCTCTCTTTCTCTCTCTCTCTCTCTCTCTCTCTCTCTCTCTCTCTCTCTCTTTTCCTCTCTGAAATCAATAAAAAATATTTTTTTAAAAAAGATTCCAACATGCCCAACTAGTTATTTTTCTAAGATTAGGGAGTATCCGTGCATATAGCCACAGATACAAATAATATTTTTCCAGGTCATCCTTTATAAAAAGGCCCCCTTATTTAAAATGTGCTTTGAGCTTTCCATATCCCAGTTTTTCCAAAGGATACCTGCCTGGGACACTCCTCTTATTGAAGACTCTCCCCACCCCCACATGTCTTCTACATCAAGTCTATAATCTCTACTGCAGGCCACCATGATGAGTGACAAAAATTGCCAGCTGGTAGGAAAGGGAGCAGAAGGGAGCAAGGAGGTATCTTTTTCTGCCTATTCAGAACATTGAAATCCAATTTATTGCTGGCCACTTGAGCCAAAGAAAGCAGCTCTCAGCAGCTGTTGATCTGAGAGGCTCCAGCTCATTTCCATGACCTGGCTGTGACACTCCTACGGCACGTCTGGGAGTGGGTCAGCATGAAGCAGCAGCCCTCCTGTTCTCTTCCCGAAGGCCTGGCCTTGGGTGGGCCTGTTTCAGAGGGTAGAAAATGTGATAGAGTCACTCTTTCAAAAATCTATTTTTCTTGTGGGTGGACATTCCTTGGTAATTGCTGCCCCAGGGTTCCTCCTCTTCTTATTACTCTTATCCTCACTCCGTGGTGTGTGGGTAAACCAGTTGGGAGTTAGGGGTTCTGATTTGTGTCAATTTCCATGGTGTAAATACTCCTACTTTGACTACCAACCTGATGTCACTGAATATGGAGTTGGGAAGACATAAGATCTGTGTGTTACTGCCTTTCATGTTCCAGCACTACCAGATAGCTTGCTGTCTAACTGGCACTCACTCCAGAGGTGAAAGGTTGCCCTAGACTAGCACCATTGTCTTTCTTACAGCTGGGACTTTAGGGTATGGTTGTAAAATCCTTTTGCATCTGTTTTGTCATTGGGCTCTGACCACAACACTGCAAGGTAAGAATGACGATGCATATTTGCTAGAGGAGGAAACTGAGGCACAGGAAGATATGACTTGCCTCAGCTCACATAGCTGGGGTTCACTGTTCTTCTCTCCCCACTCGTGACTCTGGCCATTCTCCTCTCACATGGCCCATTGCAGCCAAACCCAACATCGTTTTGTGCTACCAATGCCTCGGTCACTCTCACTCCTTCAGTTCTTCCCAGGATATTTTTTTCTGAATTCCACCCTCTCCCTCTCCTGCCCAACTGTTGCTTGTCTTTTAGGTCTCAGCTTAAATATCATGTCCCTGAGTGTCCATGTCAGGGTCAGGGATCCCTGCCGTGTACATTTATGACTCTCCCTAGCACCTCCATCACAGTTATTTGTCAAATGGTGTTGAAGTGGTTTGTTTATGGATCTGTCTCCTCTACCACACTGTAAACTTGGTGAGGGCAGACGCTTTCATCCAGCTCATCACTGAGCCTAGTGTCAAACACAGTGTCTGGCCCGATAAGTATTTTTAGAATAAAGGGATTCTTGAATGATGGCCTCCTAACCTCAAATTCACTGAATGCTTTGTTCTCTGAACGATCTCCCATTAGGGCCCCATAGAATCCACTTCCTCAGAGATTGGTTGAGGTTTTCTCAGGAACCTGGGGAGGCTCCTGCCACAGTGCTCAGCCAGCCAGACTGCTCCCTTGTCAGTTGCAGCTGCTCGCCTCCCCTGCCTTGCCACGGCCCCTCTGGGCTTTGCAAAGTGTCGCAGAAGCAAGCTGAGAAACCTGTTTGGTGTGCTATGAAATGTGCTCATTACACGCATGCCAAGACAGAGTCACAGGAAGAAGGCTCCAGCCAGAAGCACCCGAACCTTCGGGAAAGGAGGAATGTTTAGGAATATTCTGGAACGAACGTGTCCTATAATAATTGCAAGACTAAGCCTTATGGATTAGCCTTGATTCCCTCAATTTCCCTCTGCGGAGGCAGAAAAGGATCCGGGCTGCTTACATGCTGGGGATCTGCTGACCGTGTGGCACCACAGAATCACAAACATACCTGAGGCATTTATTACAAACATCTAATCATCTTCTGTAAACACAGGCGGCTGCCACTTAAAACAGGCAGGAGCAGAGTCTGGCGCATGCTAGTTCCTTCCTTTGCTTTCCCCGAGCCTGCCTAGTGATAAAACTTTAGGGTGTTCATCTTTGCTCTGGAGCACATATGAGAAAGAATAATTTACCAGTCATCGGAGGACCACGTTATGCCTCTAGAAGCATTTAGTTCAACAAAACATTGCATGTTGATGAAATGTGCTATTCTGTAATGTCTAATACAGCAACCACTAGCCACATGTGGTTACTGAGCCCTTGCCAAGTGGCTGGTGCAAGGGAGGAACCAGATTTTAAATTTCATTTACTGTTGATTAATTTAAGTTTGAAGATAAGTAGCCACATGTGGCTAGTAGCTACTATATTGGACAGCACAGCTCTACATCTAACCTACAAATTTTGTCTAGGAGATGAGAGTTTTATCTTTTAAAGATATACATGTATATATCACACACAATTCCTGTGATTGTGATATATACATATCACAGGAATTACAGAAGATTGAAAAACACATTAAATGACACCACAGGGATATAAAAAAATTCAGAAAATGGGAAACTATAAGACAAGTGCAATAGCAAGGGAAAAAAGAAGAGGAAGTGTGTGTGTGTGTGTGTGTGTATGTGTATGTTTGGAACCTAGAGATTAAAAAAGATTTAAGAGGCATATCAACAAAATGCAATGTGTGGAACTTTGTGGATCTTGATTTAAACAAACCAATTATTAAAAAATTATAAAACAATTGGGCAAATTTGGACACTGAATATTTGATGATATCAAGGAAGTTTTAGATGTGATAATGGTATTGAGGTGATGTTAAAAAAATAGTCCTTTTTTAAAGGTACCTATTAAGTTGTTTATACATGAAAGAGGATGATATGGAATTGATGAGTGGGCTATAGATGAAATAAGGTTAGTCTTATGTGAGTAATTATGGAATCCAAGTGATTGGTACATTGGTTCATTATTATTATCTATTTTTATATTTAGAAAATTTCACAATAAAAAGTTTTTAAAAATCATCAGAGGGATGCCGATGTTGGTGAGAGATGGGCACACAGGCACTTTTCTTCTTAAATGTTGGGAGATTAACATTTCTTATTGGGAAGGCAACTTGGGTACATTGATCAAGACCTAAACTATGGGTTCCTTTTGACTCAGGAATCCCAGTTTTAGGAATTTCTCCTGCAGACATATTCAAAAATCCATGTAAAAGATTGTGAAGTGCAGGGTTGTTTATAATAGTGAAGAACTGGAAATAGTCTAAATGTCCTTTGGTCATGGATTGGTTATATAAATGACGGTATGCAACTACTGTGGAATGATACGCCGTAGTTGAGATTTAAAAAGAATGAGATAGATCAGTGTGGACTGCCATCAGGAAGATGTCCATGATATATTCTTAGGTTAAAAAAAAGCAAATTTCAAAAAGTATGTGTAGTATGACCCAATTAAAGCAACATATGTGTGTACATACGTATGTGTATATGGATGTATATAAGCACAGAAAAAACTTGGAAAAAAATACATCAAGTTGATCCAGGGAGGGAGGAGCTTACAGCTCCACTAAAATGAGCACGAGTTACTGTGTTATCTGTGGCTCTCGCATTGTCTGTTCCATGAGTAATCAACAATTGGTTCTCCCATCAGACAACCGGGCTGCTATGGTCTGAATGTTGTGTGTCCCACAAATTCACATGATGAAACTAACCCCCAAAGATGATGGTTATTAGGAGGTGGGGCCTTAGGGAGGTGCTTAGGTCATGAGAGTGGAGCCCTCACAAATGAGATTGGTGCTTTTTTGAAAAAGACCCCAGAGAGACCCATAGCCTTTCCATCTTGTAAGAAGACACCAGCTATGAACTAGGACAAGGGCTCTCATCAGAATGCGACAATGCTGTTGCCTTAATCTTGGACTTCCAGCCTCCAGAACTGTGAGAAATAAATTTCTGTTGTTTATAAGCCATTCAGTCTATAGTATATGTTATAGTAGCCCAAATGGACTAAGACACTGGCCCTTCCTGCCAGAAGAAAATGAATGTTTTTGTGACAAGAAGCTTCATTCAGCACAAACTGCTGATCCCTATTTCCACAGGGGAGAGGCATTTAGAAAATTCATTTCTGTTATGGTAGCTGACAGTTACTGAGCAACACCCTTGGTCAAGCATTGTGCTAAGAGGTCTATGCACATGTCTCTCACTCTCAGGCTCTGGAGTCAAACTCAGATTCTTCCACTTGCTATTTGTGGCCTTGGACTAGTTACTTCAGCTCAGTTTCCTTATGTATAAAATGGAAGGAAAAATAATACCTATCTCATGGGTATGAGGATTCAATGAGATAATGCATATTAAGTGCCTGGCACATATAATTGCTCAGTAAATGTCCACTCATGGTTTTCTCCAGCATTCCTACAGCCTTATGTGGTCTAAATACTATTATGCATCCATTTGGCAGATGAGGAAATTGAGTCCTAGAGACAGTGGTGTGCTGGCTCCAAGTCACATGGGGTTATGAGAGCAAATGTTAAATTTTCACAAATTTTTTTGAGTTGACCAACCATCATGTTGGTAGCTTGAAATGAGCTGTGGTGGGATGTGAGTGTTTACACTATGGGAATCAGCAAACACTGCATTTCCCCTGAGAGCTGTTTGTTGAACATTACCAGCACACTGAGTAGTTTAATGACTGGTCTAACGCCCCGTGCTGGTGTGTGGCAGAGCTTGGATTTTAATGCTGCTCTGCTCAACTCCAAGGTCTTAATGCTTGGATATACCTCATGGAGGTTTATATACATATATACATATGCAAATCTCTCTTTAAAAATTAGAACACTCATCTCCTGGACAAAGCTTGTTGGATAATGCTTTTCAACATCATGTCCCTAGAGAAGTGGTTTTCAAATTTTAGGGTGCTTCAGATTTACCAGGTGGGGTGTTGCTGAAACATAGATTTCTGAGCCCCACTCCCAGAATTTCTTATTCATTTTTTGGGTGGGGGTTCAATAATTTACATTTCTAACCAGTTCCCAGTGATGTTGGCTCTGCTGGTCTGGGACCATACTTTGGGGTCTATTGTTCTAGTGCAAAAGCTGAAGCTTTGTGTTGTACATCTTGCCATAATCTTACCAGGTCCATGGCTTTAGCAATCCTCTCATCTATAGATGGGAAGGTTTAGATAGTGACTCTAGGCCCTGAGCTTTCTGCTGGAGAGCATCCTGGTAAGATACCTGTGCTCTGAGCAGTTCAAGCACAGGACAACAAGAACCAAGTCTTGGTGCCTCTCTCCAGTTGGCCTCTGCTTAGCTCTGGCCAGTATCCCAAGAGCCTGAGTCGCTCCCCACATACAGCAGGAGGCAAATGAAAAAACACACACCACATTTCAAAGTCTATCTTTAAAATCTGGCAGAACGCTGCCCTATAATTATACTAAGTGAACTAGTTACAACTTCTCTTGTATTGATGTAGGATTATTGAGAGATTGCTCACACAGTTCTGTGGAATTCAGTTAATGAAGTTAGAGCTTTTTTTTTTTTAAACACACCTCTCTCTTCTAACTATCTCTGGCCTCTTAAATATAGATAATCAAATCACGAAGGAAAAGGAGGTAAACCCTGAATTAATGTTCCTGATCAGAACATGACTGCTACGTTAGAAGCACAACTTTCCCAGCCTAGTTTTCTAACTTAAGCATCTCATGTTTTGCAAGCTCTTAAAGGAGAAAGCAAGAGGGCATGGAGAGACGTGTAAAAACTCACCTGTGGACATAACTTCAAAAGAATTAGAGAAGCTAAGATGGGAATTTGGCTATACCAAGTTTGCACAGCTTTAATTCATTCTACAACAGTGTCCTACAAATACATCTAGCCAATGGTATATAGAAGGACCAGGCCAATGGACTTTGGTGGTCCCCTTTTATAATTCTGGGTTTGGGAAATAGGACAGGCATTCTTGGCTTAATAGGAACCATGGGCTTATACCATTTGGACGTGCTTTGATTGAGGAAATCAGAAAATATAATTCTGGGAATATGAATTCTGGCTGACAAGTGGAATTCCAATTTCTTGAGAGTAGGAAGTAATCTTAAATCTGTAGCCCCACATTCCTGAGCACATAATTAGAGTTCAATAAACTCAACAAATGCTTGAGAATGTTATGGAAAGAACGAGTCAGAACAATGTGCATTCAAGTCCCAACTATATCTTCTCCTATTTGTGTGACCTGAGCAAGTCATTTAGCTTCTTTGACACTCTGACCTGTAAAATGGGGTCCATTAGTTAATAAAATTTACTGAATGCCTGCATGTGCTGATACTGTTATAGACACTGGGCCAATGTCAGCAAACAAGGTGGTCAGAATTTCTATCCTCTAGGTGTATGTAATATTAGAGCCTATTTCAAGCTGTCTCTCAGGAAGGCTGTGTAAGGATAAGGGTCAGACCCCCTACCCTATCATGCCTCTACCACTAGCTAGCTGTGACATCTCAGCAAATGAATGGTAATAGAACCAGCCATATGGGAATGCTGTGAAGACCTCCACCACACATCCATCCTTGCCTTTGTGTATATGTCGAAAAGCCATTTCTTAGGGCAAATGAGTTACACAAAGAGGCACTCCTACAGAGGAGCTGATGTGGTCCCATTCCAGGGCTTGATAAGCAGAGGCTGGGTTCCACTTCCAGTGTACCTCCTTGGCTCGGTACCTTGTGCAAATACATGTAAAGCCCCTACAACAGTAGTTGGCATTTAGTAAGTACTCAATAAAAGCTTTTATTATTGCAGGCATGTGATAAGAATTTAATGCAAGCAAGCGTTAACAGTATATAGTTGATATTCAATAACTGTTAGTTCCTGTCCTCTTAGTATGTGGAGAAATAGTAAACATATGCATCACAGCAAAGTATAGGTGATGGGCCAGCAATCAGAAGACTTGGGTCTGGTCCCAGCTCACCCATTGCTTGCCTCTAATTGCCCAGGTGACCTTCACCAAGCTTCAGCTTTCTCATTTGTCAATGTAATGAGGGTTCGTATTGGCCTAGGGCTAGCCCATGTACTGGAATTATGACATAAATGCATTTCACTGTGACAAGTTCTTCCTTTCCCTAGTGTGTGTATAGACACATATGGGTATGAGACAGTCTCAGGAAAGCGGTGAGTGGGTGAAGGGGTCTTAGAGAAACTTTCTATTTCAACATGTTTTATTATTATAAAGCACTGGTGGAGATGACAGGACTTGCCCAACATCACACAGTGGGTCAGCTCTGGAGGTCTTCAAATGATCTTGAACTTGGAGAATTATAAGGATAACTGGCTAGAGAGCCTAGCTGTCGACTAGATGGCTTAGGCATGTGAGATTCTATTTCCTGTTTTAGGCTTGCTTGGGCTAATTGGGTGATGCAGGCTCAATCACTTCTGGTTAATTTGGTCTAAGATTCTATCCAGCTCAGATATTCTATCAGTCAGTGACTAATATTTTCCATTTCTCATTGACTTTTCCAGTTAGAATAAGACCATTCAAATTCCCAATCGGGCACATGAATGAAGCATTCTTTTTCTCAATTTGGGGAGTGAAACTATAGTAAGGTGGTTTCTATTTATTTATTTTTAAAATATATTTTATTGATTTCAGAGAGGAACGGAGAGGGAGAAAGAGAAATATCAATGATAAGAGAGAATCATTGATCGGCTGCCTCCTGCATGCCCCCTGCTGGGGATTGAGCCAGCAACCTGGGCATGTGTCCTTGACCAGAATGGAACCTGGTACCCTTCAGTCCACAGGCTGAGCTCTATCCACTGAGCCAAACTGGCTAGAGCACAGTTGGTGATTTTAGCTTATAGGTAAGTGCATTTCAGAAAATCCCTCTTTGTTTCCCCTTCTTCACTCCACTAGTTCATAAATTAATAAAAGTCACCACTTAGTGAGTGTGTGCTGTGGTTCAGGAGCTGGGCTAAAAGTGCGTGTAGATGCATTATCTCATTCAATCCTTCCAACCAGCCTATGAAGCAGGTATTACTGTTGGTTTATAGGCAAAGAAATATGAAGCCCAGAGAAGAGAAGTAACCTGCCTAAGATCACACAGCAGATAACTGGCCTCTTTTCTCTGCAGCAGCAGGCCTTTATTAATGATCACTATGAAGCATTACATGATTGGCTTTTCTGTTGTAAGTTGTTTAATATTACAGGTCAATTAACATTTTATAAATATTTGCTAAAAACCCACCATGTTCAAAGCAAGGTTCTTTTGCACGATCACTGTCTTACTTAGTGTACAGTTATGTATTTATAGACACTGTTCATTCCAGACTTTGAACTTTTCAAAAACCAACACCATTCATTCTGTATTGAGTGCCTACTATAAGTTACATTTATTGGTTAATTACTCAGTATCTCACCTAAGCTTTATAACAGTTCAGGAAGTAGGTCCTCTTATTATCCCCACTTCCAGATAAGGGATGTGAGCTACAGAGCAGGGATTTTTCTATAGCCCCACAGTTGCAAATGGCAGGGCCAGGTATGAGAACACAATGTCTTCTGTTTTCTTTGACTCTCCACTGAGGGTCCAGTGCTCTGCATAAAGTCTGAACTCAGTACAAGTTCATTGCTTGGTTAGACTCCAGCAGGATTGACTGTGAATCATAGGATCAATGGTTTTACTCAATTCTCCCTCCAGGCAACGCCTCCTGGGGGGCGTTGTCAAATCAGATATGTAGTGCAGGCAGCTGGGGTGGGCCCTGGGACTAGCCAACCTGCCTGCCCTGAATGGTGCAAGAGGGATCCAATTTGCAAACCTTTGCTTTCCCCCCCACTGTTGTGAGTCTTGTGTCTGCATGAGGAGGCTTCCCATGGTGCCTGCAGTTGCCCCTTTAAGACATTAAGAGGGGCATGAGGGGCGTGCCATATTCAGCCATCCTTCTTAGAACAAGTGCTGGAAAGTTCTAATTTCTGAGGACTGATGCCGAGCAGCACTTTTGGAGCCATCTCGTTAAAGTGGCTATTGGGAAACTGAGCTCCAGTGTCAGTTGGGAAGGAATGAGTGCCCAGGAATAGAACGGGACATTGCAAATGAGCCGTGAAAAACAAGTGCAGGCCCTGGCCCAGCCTCCTGGGCCCAGATGCTCCCCTACAGAAATTTGGCAGAACATGGATGGAGGACGCTGCCTGGATGAGCTGGGCGTCACCAAGGTCCTGGGCACAGCTTGGCTGTAGTATTTAGCTCTCGGTTCTGGTTCTGAAAAACTCAGGTGGGCCAGGAAAGGGTTCAGAAGCTTGAGACTTGTCTATGGTTCCCCTGGCTTCAGTTCAACATTATGCTTTTCTAATGGGCTACTTCCTGCTGAAATCAATCCAATATATTTCAGGTTTCCTTATTGATTGCCAACTTTTTTAGGAACAAATTTGCATTCGTTTGGAAACTGTTCTCTTTCATTTCTCCCTTTATTCTTCTTTCCTCTCCCCTTCCCTTCTCTCTTAAAATACAGCATAGTAGTTATATACTCGGGCTATGGAATCTAATACAAATGAGGATGAATTCTTGTTTTACATTTTTATACTCTGTGAACTTGAGAAACTTAAGTTCTCTGAATCCTAGTTTTCTCTTTTGTAAAATGGGAATAATAGTAACAACTACCAATTAAATAATAAAATGCGTGTAAAGATAATTGGCACAGTACTTTGCATGCAGTACATTGTTAACTAATGTTATATATACATAGATATATTTTCCTTCTCTTTTTATTTTTCTTCTCTTCTTGCTCCTTTTTTCCCCCTTCCCTTTCCTATCCATCTGTGGCTGACACTCTAAGGTGAGTCCCGTGATCCCCCATCTGAACAAAGGTGTTCATGCCTTTGTGTAATCCCCGCCCCTTGAGTGTAGGCAGACCTGTAACTTGTTTCTAAACAATAGAACATGGCAAAGGTGTGAGATGTCATTGCTGTGTTACTTCACGTTACGTAAGACTCTGTCTTGCTGGAGGTTCTCTTCCTGCTGGCTTTGCAGTAGTAAGAGGCCATGTTAGGAGGTCCATTTGACAAGGAGCTGAGGACAGTCTCTAGAAGCTGTAGGTGGCCTTTGGCCTACAGCCAGCAAGAAGCCTGCACCCTCAGTCATACAGCTACAATGAAGTGAATTCTGACAACAACCTCAGGGAGGCGGGAAGTGGATCATTTCTCAGCCAAACCTCCAGATGAGAACCCTGCCCTGGCTGACCCCTTGAGAGCAGAAGATCCAGCTGGTTTTGCAAGTTTGTGCCTTGACTGCTGAGCCACTGATACTGTGAGATAAGTGTGTGTGTTGTTTTCTGATTCTAAATTTGTGGAAATTTGTTACACAGCATAGAAAACAAATACACCTTCTTTTCCAATGATTCCTCTGTATTTATCACTATTCATGACTTTCACAATTGCCTTGTATAGTCTTAAGTAAAAAAAAAATGCAATAGAACTCACCCGTATATCCCTTGCTGAAAATTTTATTTATTTATTTATTAAAAATGTTTAAAATATATTTTTATTGACTTCAGAAAGGTAGAGAGAGGGAGAGAGATAGAAATATCAATGATGAGAGAGAATCATTGATCGGCTGCCTCCTGCACACCCCCTATTGGGGGTCTAGCCTGCAACCGAGCATATGCCCTGACCAGAATCAAATTGTGACCTCCTGGTTTATAGGTAGATGCTCAACTATTGAGCCACACCAGCCAGGCCCTTGTTGAAATATTTAGAAGACAATTTTATCTTAAGGTCAAAAACAAACAAAAAACCAAAGACCAAAATGAGTTGGGTTGAACAACTCAAGTATCTTTGGAGGAAGACCTAGGAGAGCTGCAGTTATTTTTATGGCACAATAAAAACAGCATCTCTTTCCTCCTAATGGGTCGATAAAGATTTCAGAAACTTCTCATCCTTCCTAAAAAGATGAATCAATTTTTGGACATTTCAACAACTACTATGTATATAACGGATAGTTTGAAAGAGTGAAACAGACTCAAAGGAGTTATTTTAGAAAGAAGCTCAACTGTTTTTAGAGCCATTGTCTTTCTTAAATGGTGTGGAAGATAATGTTGAAAATGCCCAGTTCCTAAATGATCATATCACTTTTGCTCAGAACTCTTTAGCAGTCCTCCCGTTGCCCCCAACATAAAGTCCTGACTCCTTAACATGGCTTAAAGGTCACTGTCTGCTTTTTCAACTCTATTGTTCCCATTTCTTCCTCTGATGTTCCAAGTTCTCTCGTTTCAGAAACTTTGCACTTGCTGTTCCTCTGCTCTGAATCCTCTTTGTCATACTTTTTAATAGGCTAACTCTAACCCATCTTTCAAGTCCCAGTGGAGATGTCATTCACTCTAGAAAGCATTTCTTGACTCCTAAGCATGGTAGGTGTTCTCTCCATGGGACCTTTTATTCCCCAATCACAGCCATTTAATTACACATTAAATGCTTGTCTCACTCCACCAGAGCATGAGTTCCTTAGGGGCAAGATGTATACCCTGTTTCTTCTTGTATCTTGCATGCCTAGGTGTATGTCTTCCATTGTGAATAAAGGAGCAAACAAGCCAAAATCTTGCCCCCAAGGAGCTTAAGCTAGGATCAGGGTATAGTACATTGCCAGCCCCGGCTCCACTTTGGCATCAGTTAGCTTTAAAATCCCTCTACCAACTAGGCCAAGTGACTTGCCATGATGCCATGTAGATACCCTCTGTATCTCCTACAAGGGTGCAAAGGATATAGGAGCCCAGAAGATACTTGGGCTTCCTGTGACATTCACCCCCTGAGGCAGTGCTCAGGTTAGGGAAGGACTTCACATCCAGTCCATGTCCCCTCTTATGGCCGTAGGAAATCACCAGTGATTGCCCTGTGAATGGCAACCTGGAGCCTGGTCTAGAGGGAGCAGTGATGGTAGTGGTGGTGCGGGTCACATCCTTCTAATGCCTTTGCTTCTGCACTCATCCCCTTAGGAGACAGCAAACCAAGTTGTCCTGAAGAGCAGAAATGGAGCCTTTGCTATTCTGATGGGATGCTGGAATAGTCCCTGTCCTCTCCAGCTACTACAATTAAAAGCATGACATTTCTTTCTCCTTTCTCTCTTTCTTTCAGTTGGTATTACTAGGTTTATTTATTTATTTTCCAGATGAGCTGGTACATGTTAAGTTAAATAGCATGCTATAGGTCAGTGGTCGGCAAACTCATTAGTCAACAGAGCCAAATATCAACAGTACAACGATTGAAATTTCTTTTGAGAGCCAAATTTTTAAAACTTAAACTCCTTCTAATGCCACTTCTTCAAAATAGACTCACCTATGCTGCGGTATTTTGTGGAAGAGCCACACTCAAGGGGCCAAAGAACCACATGTGGCTCGCAAGCCGCGGTTTGCCGACCACTACTCTAGGTAATCAGATAATGAGTAGTATAGAACCTATCTGGTTCTAAATCCCAAGAAGTATATTCTTTGAAGAAAGAAAGATATGGGTTCACGTCCCAGCTTTTCCACTTCTAGCTGAGTAAACTTGCTCCATCTCCTCTTTAAATGGGGGTGATAATAACAATCTTATACAGTTGTTGTAGGACTAAATGAGATAGCCCATATCAATGCTCGAACTTGGTAAGTGCTCAAAATTGTTAGCCATTATCATAATTATTATTATTCTTTATTATTCCAAGCCTCATGCTTTGTCTTATGTCTTAACCTTGAGGATTGATCTAAGTCTGGCCATTCTAGAAATGATAGCCTTGTTTATCCACACTCTGCTGGAGTCAGCTAGGACTATGCAATTTTCTTCTTCTAAACCCTACAGGTTGAGAACTGCTAGCAGGGTCGCCTAAGACCATCGGAAAACACAGATATTTACATTACGATTCATAACAGTAGCAAAATTACAGTAATGAAGTAGCAATGAAAATAATTTTATGGTTGGGGGTCACCACAACATGAGGAACTGTATTAAAGGGTCGCGGCATTAGAAAGGTTGAGAACCACTGTTCTAAACCATAACACCTAGCACCTGGCTGGCCACAGTAGGCATCCTGGTCAATCCTTGTAGACTGACTGTCAGAATGATCAAACTCCATTTATTCTTACCTTGGCCTGAATGGTTTATATTTCTGCTTGGCCTCTCCCATCGTAGAAAACAATACAGTGCTGAGGAATGAACACAGGCTTTGGAGCCATTTGCCAGCTAGAAGACTTTAGAAAAATAACCTACCTGTTCTAAGCTCTTGGACAGTCAGTGTGAAGGTGAAATGACACATGTGAAGAGCCCTGTATATGTTGGTTCCTTCACCTCTTCCCTCAATTAGCTCCTATATAAAACAGTCAATTTTCCGAGGCCTGGATTTGGAGGGAAGTAGAGTGGCAGACTATTTATTGGCTTTTTGCTTCATTTACTTACAAACCAACAAAGCCTGCTCATCAGTTTGTGATGGGTAGGAAAGTTGCCAGGCCCAAGGCCTCAGTTTGTAGATGAAAGAAATACGGCTTCTTGCAGAATTCTCAAGTTCAGACACAGCCATTCAGGTAATATTCATAGGTTGTTTGGGGCTGGATTTCCAGGTTCTTACAGGAGAAAGTGGAGCCCAGGTCAAAGAGAACACACTTGATGCAAAGGAAAAAACTTCGAGGCTAGAGACTAAGTTTGGAAGTCCTTGGAACCAAGTTCCCATTAATACTCCTTATGACTCAAAAATGACTCAACGTTTCATAAAGAGATTGCTTTTTTCTCCCTTCTTTGCAAATGCTCTTGAGAATAATGTGGAGATCAAACTAAGAATAATGAGGAGATCAAATATGGAACCATGTCATTAAAATCACATGTTCATTAATTATCAGAACGTGTTCTGATATATACCAAATCTGTATAGTTCACTTCCCTCTTAAAAAAATTCTCCAAGTTCTGAACTCAGTTTCTAGGGGATTGGGAAAACTGAAAGAATATTTTTCATATACTGACTATCTTTTCACATGGGGCCCAGTCAATACTCAGTGGGAAGGAAATCAGACATAGCATAGTGGTCAAGATACTGGCTTGGGTTCAGATGATATCAAATACCAGCTGCAGCCCTTTGTGGCAGTGGGAATCTGGGAGGCAAGCTACTTAATGTTCCTGAGTCTCAGTTTCCTATTTATTTAAAATGGGCTGATAATAGTAAACATGCCAAAAGGTTTTGTGAGGATTAAATAAGTTAGTGCAGGTAAAACCAGCATGAGCAAGGGCTTGGTCATGATTAGTCATTATTATAATTGGGCAATATGAGTAGATTTCTTTGGCACCTGAATGTCTTCTTTCTTGATAAAGTAGAGACTTTTCAGATTAAGGAGATGGGGAGGGAATACCTCAGAGTTCTGGAAGAATGTGCTCATGATATGCAATGCTACCCTGCGACCCTGGTTATCCAGAATCCTGGGAACCACACACCCATGGTATCCCTTTTTATTCCAACCTGCTTTGCCCTCTCACTTCCTACCAGCTCTCCTTCAGCTGAAATCCCATTGCACTGTCAGCCCTGCACCACCTACTTGATGATGGCATTAGAAGCCTTGAGCTCTTTCTCTATTTTTTTCCATAACTCCTTTCTCTCAGTAGAATTCTAAATTCAAGGGCAGGAATTGTGCCTCCTGCTTCTTTATAATATCCGTGGGGTCTTGCTATCACTGTGATTTTTTTTTTAAAAATCACATTGTAAGTTTTTTTATGTTGTTAATCCTCACCTGAGGATATTTTCCCCTTGATTTTTAGAGATTGGAAGGGAGAGAGACACACACACACAGAGAAACATCAATGTGAGAGACACATCGATTGGTTGACTTCGCCAGGGCCAAGATCGAGCCTGCAACTGAGGTACATGCTCTTGACCAGAATTAAACCCGGGACCCTTTAGTTCCCAGGCTGACGCTCTTTCCACTGAGCCAAACTGGCTAGGGCCACACTATAAATTTTTAATGAACAATTGATGGCTTTATTTATCTGTTTGGCAGCAGCATGTACATTTTCACACACTTTTGATTATGAGCCCTTGATATAAAGGATGTTCTAACCCGGGTGGGTTATCTGGCTAGACATGAGAAGCAAATTCAGGTACCTATATGTTGTTCCTAACAGTTTTTAAAAATATATGTAGTTAAAAAGTAAAAAGAAATATATCTTCTCTGTTAAAAAATCTAGACACTATAGGAGTAAGAAAAATATAGCCTCTTTTTTTCTTCTCTCATCTATTCCATTTCCTGGTCAATGCAATCTCCACCTGCAGTTTGATATATGTGCTTCCGGATTTGTACTATCCAATACTGTAGCCACTAGCTGGCAAGTCCAATTATAATGTGCTTTAAATAAAATAGCTCACTGGATTTCAAAGGCCTAGTATGAAAAAAATGTAAAGCATCTCATTAATATTTTTATATTGAGTAAAAGTTGAAATAACATTCTGATAAATTGGATTAAATACCAATATTAAAAATTAATTTCAGCTTTCTCTTTATTTAATGTGGCTACTAAAATTTTAAATTATATGTGTGGCTCATACCATATTTTTATTGGAAAAATGTCTAAATTTTTTTATGCATAAGCAAACCCATATACATGCACACACACATATGTAAACAATTTTAACAAAAATATGTATGTAGTAGGTGTTCTGCAGCTTTTTTCATTTTGTTTTGAGCCAGTCGCCCAAATAGGAATCTTGAACAGTATTCAGCACAAAGTAAGACTGCTGTTCCAATATCATTGTTCCAACTGCAGATTTTCACCCTAAGTATAGAAGCTGAAGCATTCTTATTCCTTTGAAGGGTTTTTATTTATAAAGAAATTACTTCTATTTGTTTCATGACTACCCATCTTATCACTTATTCATTTCAACCCACAGAGTTTGGATTCTTCTGAGTGCCAGAATTATATCTCATCTTTCTCTTGTGTTCCTCCAGCATTTGGTATAGTACTGCATACAGAATGTATATTTTAATTCTTGTGCACTAGAACCCCTGTCTAGAGAAGAGAGTTTTTATTCAAATCACTCCCTTTGGTTTGAAAATAATGAAAACAACAACAGCTAACATTTATTGAGCATTTACAATGTGTTAATATTGTTATAAACCCATCACACACATTGTCTTCCTTTATTTTCCCAACTCCATGAAATAAGTGTTACTGATTCCATTTTAGTGTTGAGGGAATTGAGTCTCCAAAATAGATCTCAAATATGTCACTTCTCTTTCTCCACAGTCACCATCAACTCTCTCTGCCATCCTGTCCTATTAAGCCTCCATTTCCACTTAGCCCTCACTCAATCCTTCTCATCAAGGCAGCCAGAATGATCTTTAGAAACATAAACTAGATCATACCGTTCCCATTTAAAACTTTTTGGTGGCTTCCCATTGTCCTTAAAAGCTGATTGGGTCTCTGCCTCCCTTATCTATCCCCTGTGACTCCTCTCCCATTCTTTATTAGGCCTGAGGTCCCAACTTCTAATAGTTCATTCTCCCACCTCAGGACTTTTGCACAAGCTACTCCTTTGCCTCAAACACTCTTGCCAAACTCTTTAGATGGCTTATTCCAACTTATACTTCACTGCCTCAGAAAGTACATTTTTAATTATGCCTCCCTCTTCAAGAATAGGTCAGAGCTTTAAGGCCTTTTTCTTTAATTTCCTATCACACCTTAAAATAATGTATTTCTGCCCTAGCCAGTTTGTCTCAGTGGATAGAGCATCAGTCGGTGGACTGAAGGGTCCTGGGTTCGATTCCAGGTAAGGGCACATGCCCGGGTTGCGGGCTCGATCCCCAATAGGGAGTGTGCAGAAGGCAGCCAATCAATGATTCTCCCTCATCATTGATATTTCTATCTCCCTCTTCCTCTCTGAAATCAATACAAATATGTTTTTTAAAATAATATATTTCTTTGTGTTTTACTATTTAACATTTTTCTGATGAGACTACATATTCCTTAAGAGTGGAAACTGCCTCTACCTTTTCTTCCCCTGTGTCCCCTTTAGGCCTAGTCATCTGCCTGGCATATAAGTAGCTGATAAATAAATGTCTGTTGAAAGGATGAACTGATGCTTAGAGTAATTAGTGTAAACACTGATCATCTTAGTTCTTTTCAACTTGCAAACCCTCACAATGCCGTCTAATGCTCTCTGTGCAAAAGGCAATGTTTGTTGAAAAGAATACAGTTGAGCTTCCACTTTCTTTTTCTTCTCTTAATTTAAGAGAAGGCTGCCATCACCCTAGTCCAAGAAGGTGATGGCTCTAGATAGCAAAATAATGATTACTCAGAATAGTTTTAAGATAATTTGTAATAGAGCATATCAATTGACCATTGGTTATTATGGGGCTAATATATCCTAGGTAAACAAGTGAACTTGTATCACTCTTTCCTTGATGGCTACCTCAGAACCAGACCTAACCTGAGGGTAAGCACCACCGAAAAAAACAAGGCAGTGCCATTTCTAGGAGGAAAACAGAAAAACTGCAATTGGATAAGGGTTTTTCCAGTTTTTGCTTTTTGAACAGCCTTGTCAGAAATAACAAAAGCCTCCAAAATGAGTTTGCCGCTTCATTTATTCTCAGAACTTATAAGAAAATGTCTTTCTCTTAGAGTATTTTTTGTGAGAACCAAGTGGAACCTTGAAGGGGATCACTGAGAAGGATCCACAGCCAAAATTGACAAGGGCAGGTCTCTACCACATGCTCACCTCTTGTTTTTGCTGTAAATAGAACTTAACTGGAACTGCAGTTTTTGGACTTTCTGGTAATAGGTAGAGGCAGCAATAAAAACCTCAAACACCCCAGCTGGCATGGCTCAGCAGTTGAACATTGACCTATGAACCAGGAGGTCACGGTTCAATTCCAGATCAGGGCACATGCCTGGATTGTGGATTAGTCCCCAGTGTGGGGTGTGCAGAAGGCAGCCAATCAATGATTCTCTCTCATCATTGATGTTTCTATCTCTCTCTCCCTCTTCCTTCCTCTCTGAAATCAATAAAAAAACAAACAAACAACTAAGTGGAACTCCAA
Source organism: Corynorhinus townsendii (assembly GCA_026230045.1). NCBI lineage: Eukaryota > Metazoa > Chordata > Mammalia > Chiroptera > Vespertilionidae > Corynorhinus > Corynorhinus townsendii. The sequence goes on along the minus strand of JAPDVU010000006.1, from coordinate 147,455,708 downwards.
GGACTCAGTGCTGGGGTGAGGGGATAGGGTGGCAGAAAGTTCCCTGATGTCATTTAATCTAGTCCCTTGTCCTCACAGACCTTAAGCAGTTGCAAGTGATGACAGGAGGGTTTTGGTGTTTAATCAACTTGGCAGGAAGTGGTTTTTCTTATATTAAACCAGATCCTCTTGTGCCATCGTTTTAATGCATTGTGTTCCATTTGCTTTCAATGCAGTCTTGATACTTTCCACTATAAAGTTTTTGGTTGCTCACTTAGCTGATCTTAATCCCTTCATTCTTCAGAACTCTTTCATATTGGGATAAGGGAGAGGTTCATGTCAGCTATAACCAATGCTATAAAGTCATCCATCCATCCACCCACTCACCCATGCAGCCATCCACTCATGCATCCATGCATCTAGTATTTATTTTGTGCAAGCTGTAAAAAAGAAATGGTTGAATAACATAGACTCATTGTTCTCAAGGAACTGAAGAGAAACAGATAAGAAATACATGTCAATAGAGGGAGATAAATGTTATGTTGGGGGAAGTATGCATCAATGAGTGTCCTGACTTGCACAGCCTTTTTTCCTTTCTTTCTCCTTTTCTTGCCTCATTATTTTCTGAGGTTTAGACTAGTGGTGGTGGTAGAGGGGGGGCAGCAGTTATAAGGCAAAACCATGTATGTATAAGACCTGTGAAGGCAGGACAAGATAAGTGCCAGGTGAGTTTGGCTACAGGGACTGAAGTGGGGGACAGTCTCAGAGGGAGACTAACAGAATAAAGAGGCAGTATTTGAATAGGTCCTTACAAAGTGTGGGCAAAATTTTATAGAGTGATTTGTGGGGTGGTGAAGAGTCGGATAGAAAGTCAGAGGATTCAGAGAAATAATCAGGCATTGAGAAGTTCTTTGAATTTTGGTTTCTATTTGCTTTTAACTGCTGAGCATAAAAAATAAAAAATCTCCAAAATGTACCCATGATTTAAATGCATTCTTACTGAGACATCCCTCTGCAAAGAATCGCTCTTTTTGCAAACCACGTGTCTTTTATTCCCCACAAATTATGCTCAGTCTCAGTGGTGTAGGTGGCTTCAGGGGTGGTCATGTGACTTAGTCCTGACCAATCAGAGTGTTTCTTAAATCCCACCTGCAGCCAGTGCTCAGAGATGCACACAGGGCCTACAGTAAGCTAATTGGAGTCTCCTTGGTAGAGCTGTCATGGAAGACACCCTCAATTTCTGTAAGATTAAGAGCTTTAAGAATGATGTAGGCTTTGGCTGCCAGTATTTTTTCTCATAGAACCTCCCTGAGGATGAAGAATACAACAGAAAGTTGAGCTGAGAGAGAAATACAGAATTCAGATGACTGTGAACCCATAGGTCATCTGCCACCCTAAGATCACCTCTTTAAGTCTCCATGAAATTACCAACCCTCTAATGACTAGAGTCTAGTCACGTTCTCCTCCTACCCACTTCTTCTTCTTTTTTTTTTTTTTTTTGCTTACGTCAGTTTGACAAAGAATTTCACCAAGTACCACTAAAAAGTCCTCACAAATAGAGTTGATAAACTGTGTTAACACAAGGGGAATTTTCTGGGCTAAGTTCATCTTAAGTATTAATAAAAATTGACACTTCAGGTTAACATCTGGCTTGGCCAACTTTTCTTTCTTGCTAAACTGATGACCTCAATCAGCAACTTCAGTTAAAATGATAAAACCACTGTGGTTATAGCACATGGCCAAGTGCATTTGGGACTTTTATTTTTTAGATCAAAGCTCCAAAATTCTTTTAACCATTATTCACCATGATTTTTTTTTTCTTATAATTTAGGAATTTGAGTCCTTTCATTCTTTGGAATCCTGAAATAGTTTCTTATCTTCACCTAGAATGCCATGAGTGTTATTTCATCCACACCTGAAATGTTATTTCTCTCTCTGGCTTTTGCCCTACCCCCAGGCCAGAAAGAGGCAGGGGTGGTGCCTTCCTGAGAAATAAGAAAATTCTAATGAGTCAACATGTCTTTATTCTACCACCAAATTAGGGAGATTGACACTAGTGAAAACAGAAGATGACCTGCCTCTTAGGAGTTTTCCCCTCTACAAACTCTTTGGAACTGGCTTGAGGCAAAACAAACAAACAAACAAACAAACAAACTAATTAGACTGGGAGACCTTCCAGGAGACCTTCTGAACGTTCTTCTGGACAAAGCCATGGTGACGGGGCCAAGGTAGAAGCAGTTAGAGTCCAAGAAGGGAGGGCAGTTGTGGGTGATCAGGCCAGGATGGGACAGCAGTTGTGGGTGATCAGGCCGGTGGGGGAGGGGGCTGTTGGGGGTGATCAGGCTGGCGGCGGGCAGGGGAAGGGGGGAGTTGGGGATGAGCAGACCAGTAGGGGGGCCAATTGGGGGTGATCAGGACAGCAGGAGGAGGGGCAGTTTGGAGTGACCAGGCCTGCAGGGGAGGGCAGTTAGGGAGACCAGGCCGGCAGGGGAGGGCAGTTGGTAGTAACCAGGCAGGCAGGGAGGGCAGTTAGGGGCAACTGGGCCTGCAGGGGAGGGTAATTGGTGGGGACCAGGTCTGCAGGGGAGGGCAGTTGGGGGTTACTGGGCCAGTAGGGTAGGGCAGTTGGGATGATCAGGCTGGTGGGGGGAGCATTTGGGGGCAAGCAGGCTGGCTGTGGGGGGGCAGTTGGGGGCGAGCAGGCTGGCAGGCAGAGTGGTTAGGGGCAATCAGGCAGTCAGGCAGGTGAGCAGTTAGGAGCCAGCAGTCCCATATTGCTAGAGGGATGTCTGACTGCCGGTTTAGGCCCAATCCCTGTAAACCGGCAGTAGGACATCCTTCGAGCAGTCCCAGATTGGAGAGAGTGCAGGCCGGGCTGAGGGACAACCTCCCCCTCCACCCCCCCACCTCCTGTGCACAAATTTCGTACACTGGGCCACTAGTAATAATAATAATGTAGGAATGCAGTGGCTCCTGAAAAGTCCTACTATCTTCAAACTTGTTATCAATTTCCCCTCTTCTTTTCTCTTTGCAGAAATCAAAGCCAGAGGTGCTCACTGTAGGAGTATGTATTAGCAAAGCAAATTGCAGCATCTGTATAAAAATTCCACTGGTTGCTTGCTGCTCTCTGTTACCACATTCCCCGTGGAATGCATTTTAACTTCCTGTCCTGTTTTTTGATGAAACTGAGGATTGTATTTGCCATCTGCCTTGTCTTTTGGGTTCTTCTTGATCCCACTTTTGACCCTGCTAATGTATCTTTAAGTGCCAATAGCAATTTTACATCCTGTTACCATATTGTTCCTACATATGAATCTCATTTTGTATTTCAGTAGACGTCCACTGGTAAAAATGCCAGCTTTCCATTTATCAGAAATAGTATGTCCCCTTCCCCTCCTTGAAAAGAAATTAGATAGCCACAGAAGTTAAACACAAGTAAGGTCGGTCAGCCTGCCCATCTTTAATCAAGAGTTCAGAGAACAAATGTTTTAAATATAAGGACATAGGACTTTAATTTCATCTTTTCCCCCCCATAACAAAGCTCAAGTGTTTATTAAGAATTAAAACTACTGTAAATATGTGTGGGTCCTACACAGAAGCCAGGATTTGAAATCAGACCTTATTTGTCAAAGCTTCTGGATTCTGTCCAAGAGGTGTTTACTAAGGGCGAGGCACTGGACGAGGCGGTGTGACTTTCCTTTTTTCTGGGTTTGTAGAGCTGGAAAGATGTAAATCTGAGCTAGCTGTCTGTTGCCGTGTTTCTCATTGTACCTATTTATGATTTCAGTGCCCTGCCTCTGAACCCCCTTTCTATGTTTGGGAACTCACTTACCTTATGAATTTTGGTGGGTGGCAGAAACTGCCTCAATATGAAGAAGTTGCAAACGCCAGCGTTATCAATATTGCTTTCAGCCAGGGATCTAGGCGTTGTCAGTGATAGGGACCTGACTTGAACTTCAAGTTGGAATTAGTGACACAAGGAGGGGACCGGGAAAGACTTGTTTCCACCTCTGTGGGAAGGTGGTGGAGGCTTACATCAAGGCTGACCTCCGACCGCAGCCATAGGAAGGGGGACCAAGGGAGGCCTCAGTGTTCGGGGCCAGGTGAATCCCCCCTAGATGCACTCAGTCATCTGGGGCATTATTCTTGTCAAGGTGGCTCCAAGTCAGGTTTTGTGTCTCTCCCAGGAATTCTGTAAACTACCTAATGTCCTTTTTTATTAATCCTGCTTCTTAAATCTTTTTATGCAGTGGATTCTGTTGTTTGTGACTAAGAAACCTGGGGGACACACCTTCTCCAATTAAATTTATGGAGAATTCGCTCTAGTGGTTTGGCTTAGTAGGCAGAGTATCAGCCTGTGGACTGAAGGGTCCCAGGTTTGATTCTGGTCAAGGGCACATGCCTGGGTTGCGGGCTCGATCCCTAGTAGGGGACATGCAGGAGGCAGCAGCCAATCAATGGTTTTCTTTCATTATTGATGTTTCTATCTCTCTCTCCTCCCTTCCTCTCTGAAATCAATAAAAATGTATTAAAAAAATAAATTTATGGAGAATGTCATTTGCAATTGGAGAATGTGACACCAATATATAGAAAGAGCAGAGTCAAGGCAGAGGAGAGCAATCTGACAGGACAGTCTGGGTTCTTAGAGGCCCCGAGACCAGCTCGAACTTTGGACTTCCCCTTCTACGATTAACAAATTCCCACTTTCCTCTGAGCTAGTCTGAGGTGGGTTTCTTTCACTTGCAACTAAGAGCTCTGGCAAACACAGATAAAAGTAAATGAATATGATGTATCAGGAATCTCAAAAAGATTCATCCCTTTTGACCCAGTAATCACTTTTTCTATTCTTTGGAAATAATTGAAAGTATTAAAAACCAAAACAAAGATGGTGGGTGGGACTGAGCAAATGGTTGCATAAGAAAGTGCTTCTAGATAACAATATCCATGAAGTTGGACCCACCTTCTTCCAATTCCATGCTCAAATTTTTCAGACCTTTTGCTTTACACCTGAAAGATTTTTCTTTCATTGCTGCCTTAGTTTTATTCTCTGTCTCTCTGTATAGCTTGTCTCTTGTTCTTTCCCTGGGGTCTTTAGAAACTGCATTTTGAGGTGTGACATTCTAGAATACAAAGGAATTAGAAGAGTCACTCAGTCCTGCACACGTGGTTGATACTGTGCAATTCTGGAGTGACCAGATCTACACAGCTAATGTGACTTGAGGGAAGTTTATTTTAATAATGTTATGTTAATAAACAAAAAGAGGTATGTGCTCTGTAGCCTCTTTGCATAAGGGAGGCACAGCTATTGGGACCCAGCATAAGATGATGGTTAAGAAGGTGGGCTCGGAGTTAGTCTACAGGGGAAACTTTGGGCAAGCTACTCAGTACCCCTGAGCCTCAGTTTCCTCATCTGTAAAAGATAGGAGATGAGTCTTAACAGCTCTGTGGATTAAATAAGCTTTGCAGGTAAAGTATTTGGCACAGGCCTTTGAAAACTCTAAAAATGGTAGCTATTTTTCTGTAAAACCTTCAAATTTATATGTTATTCTTAAAAACATAAATGCAAACAACTTCTGTATCATTTGCATATTCTGTAAAATAGGAAAAGGACAAATTTTAAAATTGAATTGATGGAATCCTGAGACTCAGGGACTCAGGGACCTTTTCTCTAACTGTAGGAATTACTAACGTTTATTAAACACTCAGCTATAGTTGGGGTTACCTGGTTGATTCTCAGCTAAGACAGGATTAGAAGCTGACTTTCCTGAATTTCAGGCTCTATTTTCCCCACCTTTCATGGACGATGATGCCTATCCAGATGACAGGTTTCTGAAATAAATGGGGCAGAGATATTTTGTCCTGACTGTTTGCATTTCAGGAAAAGCAGACAAGTTCTGGATCAGAGCTGGCTATGTGTCCCCAAGTAGTCCTCCCTTGCACACTTGTTTCCCCCAGCTGCTCACCTCCCTTCCTCCTTCTTCCTTCTTGGTTTCTGTTGCCTGTCTAGATCTTACATGTGCCTTTTCTGCCTTTCCCCTGCCCTACCCTCCTCTTTTCTCTGGCTCCATTTCCCCCCTCTCCAGTCTCCCTCTCTAGTCACCTAGACTCACTGTACTAAACCCTTAAATTTCTGACCAAGCGGTATCTAGTTAAGACATAGCCTTATCATTAACATGGAGCTGGACTGGCTGTGGATTGCCTCATGCTCCAGAAGTTTATCAACATTAGAAGGGTGGCATTGGAGCCAATGGGAACTCACCGGCGACCGCAGATGGTGCAGGGCTCCATGCGGCTCCAAGGGAACAATGGGTTTGTCTTAACCCTGACTGACCTGGTTAAGAGCCCGGACTCTGGATGCAGGTAGACCTGGTTCAAATCTTGGCTCTGCCACTTCTTAGCAGTTTCTTCATCTATCAAGTAGGATAATACCTTGGACCTCCAAGGGTTGTTGGGAGGATTCAAGGACACCTAGCTTATTTGACCCAGTGTCTGGCACATGGTGTGTGTCATGTGATGGCAGTAGTTATTAAGGTGTTGATTAATAACCCTGTCCATCTCTTCTCCCTCTTCTCCCTTTCTTGGTCCCTCCCTCCTTGTCCAAGCAACTAGGACAAACACATCAGGTGATGAAGTAAGATTCTTTAGGCCTTGGTATACAAAGTGGCACGAAGAAGTTAGGAAATCCAGGACATGTCTCAACCACAAAGTTTTATAATTATGAAAAAAAAAATCCTAGTGTTTCAAAATTTCAGGAAACAAAAACAAAACAAAAAAAGGTTTAATTGCTAATTCTTTTCCAATACAAAGGGAAGTAAAAGGAAGAGATGGGAAATGTTCTTTTTGCTAAAATTCGTGCTCCTGCATCCTAGATCCTTGTTATAATCTCTCAAGAGGAAGAGAACCCTGCCACCTCCTTCCATCCTTCAATCACCCTATTCCTCCTTCTTTCAAACATGGAACCACTCCAAAGAGACAGTTGAAATCCAGAAGATGATCTCTCCTGCTTCTCCAGACAGCTAGGAAGGGAAGTTTTTTCTTCTGTCCCTCCATCTCTCTGCCATTCCTGTTTATTAAGCAGAAGTCCCCAACAAGCTTTATTGCAGCCTTGTCTTTCTCATACCCAGGTGGCTTGTTAATATCACAGCCGAACACCCTTCCTGAACACAGCTCTGCAGAGTTCTGTTCCTGCTCCATGCCACTGAATCGGCTGCATTGCCTTGGCAACCAATTAAAATACTTGTCTGTGTGTGTCGATACTGTCCTTAATTCTGCAAAACCAGGGCAACCTGCTCGGAGGGCTGCGGCATACCAGTCTGTCGATGATGTTTTGCATTCTGGTTTGACTTCTTTTTTTTCACCTCCCAATTACCTCTGAATCCCCTGCGAGCACGTACATGCCATTGCTAACACACCTGGCCTTGAGTCAAGAAACACCCTTGTCCACAGGACAGGGTTGGAAGGGATCCTGGGGACAAAATGGCTAGTCTGTCTCCCTTCCTCTGCCTCAGGAGAGACACGAGGAACTCCTGAGCCATGAAGCTGCTGTATCTAACTACAGTTTCTTACAATACAGGGAACGTGATGCATTCAATAATTAAACATTTACTGAATGCTGGCTGCTCAGGTACTATGCCAAGTACAGAGGAGAAACAACACCTCCTTAACCACATGGAGCTCATGCGTGCTGCGAAGGCCAGGGGGTAGCACTGGGGACTCTGGGAACTCGAGGAGGACCTATGGCCCCCAGCTTGGGAAGTGGGACAGAGGGCTGACTTCCTGGAGGAGCGGAGGCTACATTGAGACCTGAGGATGGGTGGACATCAGCCACATGGGCCAGTGTCCCTGTTAGATGGATGGTTTCATTCTTGTCTTCTCTGACGCGGGCAGTCTGGCTGACACCCTCAGCTGGGGTGGTTTGCTTCAGGCACCCCATGGAGGTGGAGGTGTTTGCCTATTTCTCCCATCTCCAGGCTAAGGCTTTCCTATTAGCCTGTTTGGGAAGGCTAACAGCGAGTGATCCAAGTTCTATCACCTCTTCTCCTGGCTCTCCATGCTGTGCCTGGGAGTGGAGGCTGCAAGGCACATTTCCCAGAACTAGCAGCATCAGGACCACAATGCCAGGACTCTCAGTTATTCTGAGGTTTGCAGACCTCAGGGCCATGGGTTTCTGTGAGTGCCTGCATGATAAGACACAGATCATCTGCATGTTTAAAAAGTGCAACCTCAATAACTACCCTAAACACAAATACAGGAACGTTTACATTTTGATCTGTAACACTATTGAGCACAGACTTCTTATGTGTAGAGAAAACAGTAGCATCCACCTCAGCGGGTTATAGGAGTGAAGTGAGATTCTGTAGGTAAAATGCTTGACCCAGTGCCTGACCCACAGTAAGTCTTTGTATAAGATTTATCAAGAGCTTCATAATTACTAGTCTATGTGGCCGTCTCCCAAAAGACCAGGAGCTCTTTGAGGACAAGGGCCATATATTACTTACTTTTGTTCATCATTAGAAGCCAGCACAGGGTCTTACACATGAAAGGTATCCTGTACACGTCTGATGAAAGAATGAGACACCGAAAATGAAAATAAAGACGCCCCACATGTATTGCCACTGTGCTTACAGTGTCATGGTCTGTGCTAAGAACTTCACAAGAATGCTCTTGATTTATGCTCCGAATGATGCCCTGGTCACCCTTACCCCCATGTCTACATGCAGTAAAGCAGCCGCCCAGTCTGTGTGTTGGGGCTTTAAAAGCTTAGCCGACCTGGGTGAGTGCAGGCAGACAGTTAACCTTCACTAGGAGCTTGCTTTGTCCAGACCCTGTCTTTACAGGTATCACCTCATTAGATCCTCCCAGTAACCCTGTGAGGTGAGCTTACTCTTTCCATTTTACAGCAACGATGGCCAGAGTTGCTCCCTAACTTGCCCAGAAGCTCACGGCCAGGACACACAAACGGAGAGCCTTGGTTCTGAATCGTAGTGTTATCTTGTTTATTGAGATTACTGGAAGTCTAAGGTCAGAAGCAGCAGAACATTGGAATACACGTTTTAAATATGACACTAAAACACAACTCCTCTTATCCAGAAAGAAGTTTTGTACGGGGGACAATGGTGGAGGTAGGGCTATTGTTTCATGGGTACAGAGAGCCAGGACTGGATAATGAAAAAGTTCTGGAGATGGAGAGTGATAAGAATTGCACAATAACGTACATGTACTTAATGCCACTGAACTATACACATACAGAAGGCTAAAATGACAAATATGCGCTGTGTGTTATATATAGACAGATATGATGTAAGTTTGGAAGCATGAGAGGTATAGGGGCCACGTTCCTACCTGAAATGCTATCTTTCCCTTCATATAGGAGGTCAGGTCAATTTAGCACCTAATTCAACAGCAAAATCTTTTAGAGACTCTTCCTTTCTGTCACTGGTATCCCTGTGATTAGGTGTCAATTAAGTCAAGATCAAGTGTTTCCCCCGAGATCAAAGGAGCACGTAAAATCTGTGGTATCTCACCTAGCCGGCTTGGCTCAGAAGATAGAGCATCAGCCTGCGGACCGAAGGGTCCCAGGTTTGATTCTGGCCAAGGGCACGTGCCTGGGTTGCAGGCTCGGTCCCCAGTGGGGGGCGTGCGGGAGGCAGCTGATTGATGATTGTCTCTCATCATTGGTGTTTCTATCTCTCTCTCCTCCCTTCCTCTCTGAAATCAATAAAGAAATATATTTTTTAAAAAATCTGTGGTATCTGATGCAGAAGTTTAGCCATATATGGAATGCCATTTCCTGTCTCCTACGGGTTAGCAACTCAAGAGCTAAGTGGTTTTGAACCTGCCCACTGTGTTTTCAGGAGAGTACTATTTGTCACAAAAAAAGGTACATAGTTGGGTAACCCACATCTAGACTATTTCTGTCTCCACATGACTTTATGCCTAATATAACATGCTGTGCACTCCTCACACAGCTCTATAATGGCCTGACTCAGGAAGTGATCATTCTGTATCAAGAGGAGTCATTCTGTGATGCCACGAAGTGTACAATGTATTTATTCACCCATTCCAAAAATATTTTAAGGCTCCTGATATGAGCCAAGCTGTAGGCTGGGTGCTCTGAGCACAGTATTGAGAGATAAGACAACTTGCCTGTTCTCTTTGTGCTTGTAAAAAGGACTGGAGAAATGAGAGAGCTTGGAGGTGAACTCAGCTACTATTTGAGTCCTGGAGTCTGAGCCCATGAGCATCTCTGGAATGAGCTTTTGATGGTGTGAACTTTCAAGACAGAGTCTAGCACAGAGTAAGTGCTTAGGAGCAGTCCATTGAATGCCCTGGCTTCTGAGCCGGGGATCTGGAGTGGTGTGACCCTGGGGGCTGACACTGAACAAAGTTGCAGAAAGCTGCTCATGTAGAATGGGTTTGTCTTTGCTTTCCTGTGTTTTACCACTTACTTTGGAATTGCTGGCTGGTGTTCCTGCATGCGAGGGTTAGCAGGACACCTGACCATTTCTATGGAAAAGAATGACTGTCTGCCAGTGAAGTGGAGACTGCTCCTCACTTACCTAGCCATCCACTTGGAGCAGAAATACCTTGTTTGGCTGCATGGCATCCATCAGGCAAACACAGCCCATGGGTCATGTGATGACATGTGACCAATGAGCTGTGGAGAGACTATTACAGAGTAATTGACATGTGCCTTCCTAGTGGTGGTTTTGAAGCAGGTGTCCAGTCACCAGTCCCTCCTCTGTTTGTTTCCTTCTCCCTCTCTTCCAGCCGTCATTCTGTTGGACAGGTCCTGTCCTGCCTTTCCTGGCATCCCCGTGTCCAGAATGGACCCTGCCTCTTTGTCCTTTGACCATGTCCTTCCTGACCATTAAAACACCTATTTTTTCTAGGAAGTTTCTTTTCATTGGCCAAGCTTCATTCCCTCAAACTGTCTGGTATTTTCATTGATCATCATTTCTATAGTCTAAGACTTCTTTGTCTTAATAACCTTACTGAGTTGCAATTTACGTACAAAAATGCATTCTTTTTAAGTGTACAGTTTGATGAACTTAGACAAACCTATGTACCATCATATAAAACATTTGCATTACCTCCCAAATCACTAGTTTATAGTTTTGCCATTTCTAAAATTTTATATAAATGGAATCAGACAATATGGACTCTTTAGTAAGACACTTATTTTTTCATATCTTACTGCTTCTAAAATTGGATGTATCTTACAGTGAATATCTAACATGATAGTGTTTGTTTTTTCCCTTAAGAACTATAACTAAATAATATATCTTACAATGGATAATGTCTTTAAGTCAAATATATATAGTATGCATGTGTGTGCACATCTATGTGTGTATACATACATAGATGTATACTGACTGGTTGTTTTAACCATTAGACATAAGCACTGGAAGTTGAGAATCTTGACCTTGCTGTGTAGATTCCCACATTGCCTATGGCCAGAAACTACTTATGGGAGCTAAATAAATACTGCAGAAGGTGGTGATAAGGAGTTTCAAACAGTTTTCCAAAAATATCTTCTAATGGCAGGAACTTACTGAAACCTCCTCTTGGAATGAGTCAATATCTGTAACTACAGTAGGGGTTCTCTTTGGGGCTCAGCTATCTCTGCATTAGTATGTGACAACATTTCCCAAAGTTTGTTCCATGGACAATTAGTATTACTCAAGATGCTAATACAAAAAGGGGAGATGGGGGTGCCACTGCTATAGAAATTTGGGAACATTTCTTATTATAATTTACCACTTAGACATTCACAAGTCATGCTAAAAGTTCTGAAAACTTTTAGCAAAAAGTAATAATGATATTTAAGTCCTGCAGCAAAAAGTAATAATAATATTTAAGTCTTTTATTCTTGACCCTGGAGCTCTATGGAATACCCATTAGTAGTGTACAGTATACACTTGTGAAAGACTGGTCTAATATGTAAGCATGAATTAAAAAGAGAGAGAAAGAGAGAAGATGAAGACTCTGAAGAGAGCTGTATTTGAGCTGGTCCCAGCTAAGCCCAAAACTATGCAATGGCATCTGGAAGGGGTGGATGAGGATGCTCTTCTCCAGTCAAGGGCGAAACAAGCACTTTCCCTCATTCCATAATCTCTTTAGAGTATGAAGGGACATGTGGCATGCAACCTTTTATAAGAGGAAGTAAAAACAACACAAAAAACATGCATTGCCTAATGCCTTAGGGTGCACATGGTGGATAATTGAGGTTGAGTAAGGAGAACCTCCTGCCCTACTCATCTGACTAGGCCATCCCCTGGGGAATGAGCTGTTGTGTTCGTCCACTGTTTGGCCGGACACCTTTAACTGATGGGAAAGCTGAAGCAGGTAACAGAATGGCTTGCTAACACAGAAAGGAGCCCACATACAGGGATGACCCTGACCATGTAAATTATGGCTAGGTCCTTCTCAGAAATAGCATTGGTCCAATACCCACAGAGACGAAAGGAAATCGATGGGCTAGGTGAAAATCAGGCAGAGACGAAAGGAAATGTACATGAGCTCCCTTTTAAAAACGATTTTAAACATACAGTAAAATTGACTTTTTCCCTCTGGTATATATTTCTATGAATTTTAACACATAGGTAGATTCATTTAGCTGCCACCACAAATAAGAATAGTTTCATCACCCCACAAATCTCCCTATGACTTCCCTTTAGAGTTACATCCTCTCCTAACCCATAACCCCTGGCAACCACTGAAAACCACAATTTCCCATCACTACAGTTTTGTCTTTTTGAGAACTCCCTTTACTTTTGCTATTCCCTTTCCTTAAAATTTTAATGGCGATATCCGCATGCTTATATGTGGGTGCAAAGAACTCCAGATCCAATGCCAAAAGACTTTCTCCTCTATTGTTATTGTTATTTGCTGTTGCTAACATTTAGTAGCATCTATTACGTACCAGGCATGTGTACTAAGCTTTTTACACACATTATCTCGTTGTAATCTTATAATAGCCTTCTGATATATGTACGCTATTGTTATTTCCAGTATACAAAAATGGAAACTGAAGGTTGAAGAGGGTAAGTGACTTGCCTAAGGCCTCACAGCTAACAAATAATTGAATCCCAGCACAGACCCAGCTCCATTTGACCACAATCCTTAAACACTACAGTGGGGAATTAAAGGGAGGGAGTTTTAACTAGCAAGGAGGTATGTCAAGAGATTTTGGGGGCAGAGCCAATATGGGGCCTTGTGGTCTTTCAAAAGGTTTGCAAATGTGTGTGAAGCTGGAGAGCCATCTGTATCTCCTGAATTCTCAACCCCAGTTCCTGCCTTTGTCTCCCTCCATCTGCCCCATGTGGTCCTCGATGACCCAGGTGGCACCTGCCTGCTGTTTTTAGGGGCTTGGGATGGTTTCAGTCCCTTTGCAAATGTAGCAAAAACCACTGTCTGTGTCACAGCTTTGCTGCAGGACACAACAGCTGAGACTCAGAGATGGGGGCTGGTTTCCTTCTGGTTTCTACTAGCCCTAATTCCCCCATGTGCTCTCTGACCTCATTTTCCCCCTCGGTTGCTTGCAACACCAGCTGGAAAAGTTTCTGGGAGACAGTCACCTGGTCTGTGTGCTGAAGGTGGCAGGTGTGTTCTCGCTGAGATAGGGCGAGTGAGACAGGAATGTGTGTGGTTGGCATGCTGCTTAACAAAGAAGGGAGAAAGTCCGGCCCTGCCCGACCCAGGGCGGCAACCTTTGTGTTGTGGGTAGTGGGAAGCAGGGGAAAGGAAAGATGGAAGTTAATGAAGGATGGGTGATGCTGGGAAGGGGATAAGGGTCTTGCCCTGCATATGGTGCTCCTTTGAGCTTGCTGTTTTCAGAAGTGATGTTAGTTGGCAACTTTCCTCCTAGAATCAACTCCTGGCTCCTAAAGGGTCTTGGAAGCGAGCTGCTAAGTCAGCACATGCAGGAAGAATCACATACCTGATTCATGGCCATGGATTATTTGGAGACAGAACAAGCCAGAAGTTAGGGTACCAAGAACCATCTCTGGAAGACACCTAGTTAACACTTAGGGGGTGAAAGAGGGTGTGTAATTTAGAGTGGAAAGTGTTGAGTCACTTCAATAACAAAAGCAGGTAACACTTATTGAGCACTTAACCTGAGCCAGTCAGTGTGTTAAGAGCTAAGTGACATGAATCATCTCATTTATTTCTCACAACAACATTCTGAAGCAGGTATTACTATTACCTCCAATTTACGGATGGAGAATTGGAGGCCCTGAGGTTTATGTGAATCACTGGAATTATACTATTGAGGAGAAGAAGCAAGATTTTAATACTGATATTTTCAAACCTAACTTCATCGCAAACACTTAGCTTCATCGCCTTATTGCCCACCTTAGTTCAGAAATACTATTAAAGGGTATCAGAGTGAGGAGGAAGAGAGATCAGCTACTCAGGAGCCCAAACTCTTCTCAAAGGCTTGCAAAGGACCTTTGGCTTGATGGCAGTCTGGGAAGGAATAAGAACCAGTGGGATTTCCAGTCACGGGCCTCCCAGGAGTCTGTTGATCTTACCTGCTGGTCTGAAATAATTGCATGCTGTAGAAACCTACAGCCATTTCTCAAGTTTCCTTTTTACACAATAGGCTTGGGAGGGTTTTAGACAGGTAGGCACAATGGGCCATTTTTTCGGTCTTGGGCTGGCACCCTGAAGTGTGACTGTTGGTTCCACCCTCGCATGCTGGCTGGCACAGGAGCACCACACAAAAAGATCTCGATGGGCTTGTTCAGTAGAGGAGCCTGTGTTCACGAGAGTGAGCAGGGAAGACTTCCGACTTAGAAAGCTCACGGACGGGAAGTGAAACTTGCTCCTTCAGAGTGCCGGGCTAACATGAGGTCCTCGGAAAGAGGTGTTTTACAAAGTGGTGCCCTGTGACAATAGGTCATTTATGTCCCCGTGGAGGAGTACTTTATACTTAGTATCATCCTGGCCTGGACTCATCATAGACTCAACTTTAATAACAGCACTTATTATGCTCTCCAGCAAGGGCTGTCTCTCCTTCTGTGTTTTGTAGAATGTCTCATGCACAGCAGGGCACAATAAACAGTCAATAATAATGTTTTCTATGATAACGATCTTCCAAATGCCTTTCATCTAAGGATCTCCAAGTGCTTGGTAAACACTAATTAGTTAGGTCTAGGGATAGCTCTCTGTTTTTACAATGCATTTTCCTATTTTACAGAAATTTAAATTGAGACCCAGCAAACTTAAGTGGCTTGCCCAAAGTCATACAGCGAGTTTAAATTAATGATTAAAAACAATGCTTTGCATTTCATGTAATGTATATGCATTTCATAGTGAATGTTTTCTAAGGTGACATGAGTATGTGGAAGCAGGTGGGTAGCGAGTATTATTAATTGTTGAGACTAGATTGAGTAAACTGAGGCCAGAGGGTACGTCTCCTCGGTGAGGATGCAAGCCCACTCTGCTGACTCTCAGAACAGAGTGGGGCAGCCCCGACCATCCTCAGTTCTCTGAAATGAGGGAGGCATGGCTGCTCTCACACTCACAAGAAAGAAAGCTATATTTTGGGAGAATAGTTTGCAGAATGATAGCCATCGTTACATCCAGGGAATGAGTCTGTTCATGTCCCCACTGAGAGAGGCTACAGGGATGAGGTGTGGCAAAGGTAGGAAAGGCAGGCTCAAGAAAGGAGGTGGGTGGGGTGGCTGCCAGCTCTGCTCTCTTGCATCCTTAGGAAACCAGGTCCTTGCTGAAAGGGATTGGTTCCTTGTTTCAGTCTCCTGGACAGGACTTGGTCTGGTGAGACTTGGGGGAGGGGCCGTCACTGGCACCTTGCTCTGATGTTACAAGTCCCTGTGAAAGAGTTCCAGGGACATGCAGTATCTTAGCTGCTGTCTCTTACGTAGGACCAGCCCGGATCCCTACAACTCGCTCTGCCAGGCGGGGCCTGGAATCCTCTAGGGCGCAACCACTTGGCAGCTGTGGATCCATTCGTTGTTACCTTTTCTTAGCAATATAACCACATGGAAAAAGACAAAAACATGAACAAACACATTCAGCGGCGATAAGGGACTGGCCTCCTCCCAGTCTCTAACACGTTCTTAGTGAGTAATGAGGCTCTGCCAAGAGGCAAGTCCGACTCTGCAGTGTGGGGGAGGGGAGAGCTTGCTGGGTCTTGGGAATTCAAAGGGGGATTCCCCGCTGGAGATAGAGGCCATTCTCTATGACAGTGGTCGGCAAACTCATTAGTCAACAGAGGGGCAAACCTCGGCTCGTGAGCAGCAGTTTGCTGACTACTGCTCTATGAGATTCTCTATAAACCACCCCCACCCTGCCTTTTCCAAGCCTGTGGATTCTGACTGATGGCTAGGCATACTAGGGAGCTTCAAAGAAGGGTGCCAGGCCCTCTTCTGGAATGTGTTTCGCACAGGCACAATGGTGATGAAAAGTCTGCAGTGATGAATTCATGCCAGTGCCCACTTGTTCCCACTCACACTTTTGAATGTTCCCACACTCTCCTACTGCCCGGGGGCTTGAAGGTGCTGTGAAGCAAAGGAGGGGTGAGCTGTTACAAGAAATATTTTAGAAAACTGTTTGAATGCCCATCACAAGCCTGCTCTCGGCTGGGAAGGAATCTGGAAGACACTCCCTCCCATTGCTACTCTTCCCCGCGGGGAGTCCTGGGACTCTGTGGCCAGTATTAAAGCTCGCTTTAGGTAAGACATCACAGCATGCAGCTTTGACTTTCTAAGTATGCCAGCGACTCAGGCCACAGCTTGCCAAGTCCACTCTGGCACACTGACTCCTGGGGTGACAGTGCAAATTATCCTGCTGGACTGGCAAGGACCACATGCTTCTCCAGAGAGGTGCCCTAGCACAGCTTCTCCCAACAAGGCTCCCAGCCAGGTCGGACAAAGTCTCTGAGATGTGCTGGCCCGGCTCGACAGAGTGATCGCACTGTCCAAACACCAAAAGCATCATTGGGCCATATCCTACATGGCTCTACTGGCTCCGTTTGCTTCTATACTGCAGCCACTGACGTGCATTTTATGTGTTTTGTTCATTTTGTAAAGTAAGACACATCTGTTGTACTCCCCAGCCTTCCTGTCAATCAGTCCACCCACACAGACGCTCCCTCCTGCACCACCTCCGGGTGGCAAGAGTCTTAATAGCTTTGAGTGGATTGTGAATGAACACTGTCATAATAGCACTTTATGACCGGGTGGGGGTTGAGGCAGGAAGATGGATTTGGGTAGCATTCAAACAGAACCTGACATTTGGAAATTTCTCAGAGATCCCCAAAGCAAGAAGCAGTTGGATTTCTTTTCCCTTTCTTCCCCGTCCTTCGTGCATTTTTCCATGCACTGGGTTGGCCTCAGGACAGAAGTGAAAGACCAAAAATATAATCAAGAAGGCTTTCCTTATCCTACTACCGTCTACACAAGGAATTGGGAAGCTTTCACAATTCTAAGAACCACAGGAAGGATTAGATAGGTCAGGATCCCACCAAATTTCAGTCGAAGGATCACTGCCTACGCCCCTACAGAAACTTCTCTCTCAGGAATCCTGGCGGCACCTCTTTTGAAACGTAACTGAAAGTGATAAACCCTAACCGCTGGCACGCACAAATCCAACCTCCAGGTGGACATGATATGAACAAAGGAGAGCTTTCTTACCCCATCCATGTGGATTCTGATACTGGGCACGAGTCGGAACGGGCTAGCCTGCAGACCTCTGGGGTGAGTCCTGGTCTTCCTACCGTCCTGCAAGGCCAGCGCGCCAGGCCTGCGGAAGGAGCCCCCTCTCCCGGAGCTCGGCCCTGAGCGCACGCCGTCCAGAAGGCGCACGAGCAGCAGGTTGGCTGGCAGCGCCTCGATGCTGCCAAACACCAGGGTTCTGCATTCGGGGCACCGCAGCCCCTTGTGGGCCTTGGAGATCCTCTGGAGACATGGTTTGCAGAAGGTGTGCTGGCAAGGGAGGACTTTGGCTGTGACATCGAGCTTTTCCAAGCACACGGGGCACTCCAGGAGATCAAGTAACGTCAAATCATCCATCTTATTTTAAAACTCTAGTCCTGATCCGGAGGGGCAGAGTCCACATGGTAGGGTCAGCCGAGCCAAGGGAGCAGAGACGAGCTCTCGAGAGCGTCCCAACTCCTGTTTGAGGGAGAGAGGAAGAGAGGAGAAATGTGAGCACTAGGAGAGAGATCCCACCTACGTGGAGGCAGTGTCTCACCAGGCAGTTTGCGAGCACTTTGTGCCAGCACCCAAGTTTCAGTGACTCATTCTGATTCAGTGCTGGCAGGTACAAGACCGGCTCCTGCTGCTGGAGGATCCGAGGGAGCATTCAGCTCAGCGACAACTTACTCATCGCCTCCCATGCGCAAGGCGAGCGCACGGAGACAGCACTGGCCTACGAAGAGGCATCCCCACGCCCTCTCCCAGCCAGGCTCGAAGGGGAGTACTTTACCCCTCCAGATGGGCAGTCTCAACTGTCATTCAGAGCGCCCTCAGAATGCAGTTTGTGTGGAGCTGCTACTACCTACCCGTCCTCCCTCCCCTGGGTTTAAGTTTATCATCTGCAGTACATGCAGGTAAGTTAAGGTTACGTGCATACTGAAGCGTATCATACGTTTATCTGAAGCTCATGCAGATGCAGAAATATTTCCTTCACAGAGCATCTTCCCCTTCACTCTGTTCTAGCAAGGTACAAGAAAAGCTACTAGCAACCGGTTTCTAAAGACAAAGACCATAGCCTCAGAGACAGTATTCCTCCCACAAGATAAAGTCAAGCAGCCTGTTTAGTTACTTTGACAGTTGTTCTCAGTTTCAACTGAGGCAGATAGCAATTCTGGATTGCGCAAATACCAAGACGGAGCAGAGTATATAGTGTGTGTGTGTGTGTGTGTGTGTGTGTGTGTGTGTGTGTGTGTGGTCTTCCTGTTCCAGAAAGTTTCCTTTAGAAAACCCTCCTGGGAATAGGTCAGCTGTCCCTCACCGTTGCCGAGGCTCGGGTGAAGGTAGCAGCCGGGAGGTTGTGCAGAAGGGCAGGTGGCCGCTCTAGGAAGCAGAGCAGACCCGACACACCAGGATGAGAGATGGCGCCTTGCCTTCCTAAGACAACTCTCCAAAGATGTCAGTGCTGGGGAGGTGTGCGGCAGCCACTAACCTTGAGCTTGTAACCCCAGCTGAGTTCAGCTCAGCTCGATCCTGATCCTCCGTCTGGGTCTGCTACGTCAGGCTCCCTCCAACTAGCTTTCCCCCCAGAGCCAGGAGCCACGCTGCTGCCACCGCTGTGGCTGCTTTGAAAACTTTAACAACTCCGAGTCTTACTCATATCAAGGGATCTCCTTTCCCAGCCCAGTTAACTATTTCACTGCTGGGCGGCCAGCAGCGGGTTTTCTTTGAGATCACTCTCTGCTACTGATCCTTCCTTTATGTAACTGAGTCAATTTCTGGGAAAAGTTTCTAAGGGGCAGAGTCTAGGTCAGCCCCTGAGGCCGAGTACTCACAGTTTATGTTTTTACCTTTCTCAGTTTCTCTCCTATCCAAGAAGTGGAAACACGTTCAGTTATAAACTCAAGAGGGTGATTGTGCTTATTTTAAACCTCTTGAAAAGGTCAAACATATGAATGGTAGCTTTGATAACAAAGATAAGCCGGCCACCTAAAAAGTACTGCTCCTTAATAATCATAGCCAGTTCTTGAACTTAGGGATTTGAAAGAGACTTCTGTGATCTTTTTGTTCAATCTCTTTAAATTAAAAAAAAAATAGTGTCATGGTAGTACATACACATCCTTCAAAAATCAAAGCACAATAGGGTTTAAAAAAAGATAAAGCAATGGTCCCAGCTCTCCCCCGACCCCCTAGAGACTTTGCATAGCCCCAAAGAATGCTTATACTTTATTTTTTGATTTATCAATGACATTATTTCATGTAAAATTACAAAGTTATTTAATAAAGTAAATAATAATAATATTACTCAAACCTAGAGTAGTCCTTACCTGTGCCAACCACTGTTCCAAATATTTCACTTCTATCAACTCATTTCATCCTTTTAACAATTCATTGATACACTACTCTCTTCTTCACCCTGTTTTACAAAGGACAAAACTAAGGCACAGAGAGATTAAATAGCTCATCCCAGGAGTCACAGCTAGCAGGAGGCAGGTAGTCTGCACTCTTAACTACATTGTCATATGGTGATATAGCTTTAAGGGGAGGAGAGATATTTGAAGGGGGCTAACCCTCCTCTGGTATGTCAGGAAGTCAAAAGATAATCACCCAAATTGACCAATCAACGCCTTTTGCAGATGAAGCAGCTATGCTCAGAGAGAACAAGAGATTCCTTAAAGTTGCCCAGTGAGTTAAGGGCAGAACCTGGACTAAAAACTGGGTGTTGCTTTTTCCTGGGTCTTCTCTCTCAACATAGGACAGCCTATCTTTATGATGCAGAAAGCACTTAGGTACGACTTCTTGGGCAAATCTGAAGAGGGGTACAAGAGGCCTGAGAACAGATTGGGGTGGTTCACATTTTTCAAAGTTATTCCAAATCAGTTCTGAAAAAGGAAACATAAATGAAGCTCAAGATAGGGGAGAGCTTCAGGATGGAGCAAATTAGAGGCCTAATTTGGATATGTGTCAATTTTAGAGACCATTTTTAACTCCTTAAAAAAAAAATCTCCCTTTATAGAGGGTTTTTTTTTTTTTTTTTTTTTTGTGCTTCAACATTATCTCATCCCTCCACTTTTATAGATTCTGTGCTCATCAGGAAGCCTCTGGCAGGCTGAGGCTCTTTGCTGTCCCTTCCTAGTTTCCCACTGGGCAAAGCTGAGCTCTTTTCTCTGGGAGCTGTCCCCCCACCCTCTGACAGGTCTACTCTGGTGCCTGAACTGCTGCGGGCGCGGGCGTGGGCGGGCAACATTCTCCCTCCTTTCCTCTCTTGTTCTTAAACACACTTCCTTCAATACCCAAATCTGCACCTACATGCACATGCACACGTATGCTTGCACAGGGACAAGCACAGGCATCACCCTAATAGTAACTTCTGTGTGGCACTTGCTGTATGCCATGGACCAGTGCCAAGACTTTAAACAGATTATCTCTACATCCTCCCAACTGCCCCATCTGATAGGTCCTGTGACTTTCCTAGGGTTACAGAGCTTGTGATCTGAACCCAGGTGGGTCCAATCCCAGGACCTGTGCGGCTTTCCATTATTGCTTCCCATGTTGTAAAGTCACGAACATGCCCTAAGTCTATCCATATACCTTTGCTGTGTAAATGCACACACTTTTATTCCTATGTCCATAGCGTGCATACCAGCTGATCACAGGGCCAGCCCCAAACAAAGGGATGATGTCAAAGGAACTTGCACTCCTTTGACGGTCACTCTCTGGAACCTGCCCAGTCTCCTGGCCCCTCCATGCTCTCTATGGTGAGTGGCTGAAAAAGCTTCCAACTCTCCCTGAGAAAACAGAAACAATGCATTCTGTCCCAGGAAGGCAGGATGGGTCCAGCGGGCTGCTCTGTGCTAGTATACTTGGTAACGGAAGGAAGATTTGGCAGAACAGAATTGTGATGGTAGCATCTTAGGCACCACTGGAGGACAGAGACAGTTCACACAGAACAGGAGTGGTCTTTCAGCACTTCTCAGATCACACCTTGTGGGTGGTCCCCAACACCACCCACATGTGAGGTTTGTCTTGGTGGAAATTTGAGAAATTTTCTTTTGAAGCTTCTGAAGAAGGGGGCGTGTTTTAAATGGGGATTTTATCCTGGCTTATCCAAATGCTACCTTGGCGTCAAATCAGATGAACAGCAGTCCTCAGAAACAAACAGAAAGGTGACTTGCGCATGCCTTCCCAGACTGCAGCTCGGCTCACCACCCCACTGCTCCCACCCCATCAGCACTCCTGTTTATGTTTGCACTGTCACGTAGTAATTACACACTGTACTTAAAAAAAAATACCCGTGTGACTTTATGAGCTTCTGCTGCTTGTATTTACGAATGTATCTTGATTTTATGTTAAAAAAAATGCAAAGCTGATCCTATTGTTCCCCTGTTCAAAGCCCTTCTGTGGGTTCCCATTGACCATAGGATAACATCTAGATCCTTCTTCTCACCTAACAGGCCCACCTCTCCTGCCTTCACTTACCCCACATCTTCCCGCTACTCACCCACTCACTGCAGCTCCACTGGCTTGCTATCTTTACTCAGGGCCGTTTCTGTTTCTCTGCCACAGTGTATTTGTGCGTGTTTTCTTTCTGTGTACAACCCACTTTCTAGTTATAGTCTTTCTCCTCCTCTCTTCTGGGCACTCCCCTCACCGCGCCTTTATTTTCTTCATCCCCTCCCCTGCAAATTTTAGCTTAAATGCCACTTCCTCGGGGAAGCCTTTCTTTCTTTAAATTTATTTTTATTGATTTTAGAGAGGAAGGGAGAGGGAGAGAGAGATAGAAACATCAATGATGAGAGAGAATCATTGATCGGCTGCCTCCTGCACGCCCCACACTGGGGATCGAGCTCACAACTTGGGCATGTGCCCTGACCCGGAATCGAACTGTGACCTCCTGGTTCATAGGTCGATGTTCAACCACGAAGCCACACTGGTTGGACAGGGAAGCCTTTTTTGATTCTCATGACTAGTTTATAATCCTACCCTTCTCCTTCATAACAGGTGTCACCATTATAATTCAGTAATTAGGTTATAATAATTTATTTAATGCCTGGTTTCCCCCAAACAGACTGTAAACTCCAAGAGCAAGCCTCTTATGTGTCTTGTCATTGCTCTGTCCCTCATAGTTACCACAGTGACTGGCAGGCAGTGAGGCTTAATCAATGATTTTGAATCGGTTTATAAATGAATAAATTGTGTTCTTACAAAATTGTATCCGGGCAGATGTACATCAGTAAATGGAACTCTAGTTTAATTTGCTGCAATTTGAAGGCAAAAAGTAAATGCACACTTAATTAAAATAGTAAAATGCCATTGAATTCTAGTTAAATGCTACTGCCTGCTTAGACCTGAACTTGAGGCCTGAGCAATTTGTTACAAAGGGATGGTTAGCCAATGTTAGAGGGGCATTAAAGGTTAGCCCTAACCTGGGACTTTCTCCATGATGTAATCAGAGGAGTGGAAGAGAAATGAGGAACTTTCTCATTGTGCAACTCCGTGTTCTTCATTTTGTGTGGGGGTACCCCCAGCTTTGGGAAACTGTTCACAAAGGAACTGGGATGTCTGCGAAGAACCAACCCATTTTCTGCTCTAGAAACGGTGGAGAGGTTTTGGTGAGAGGTTCTTAGTTGCATTTCATCCTCATGATTTTCAATAAAGACAGTAGTCTAGTAAATACAGTTGTATTCCCTCCTCTACAGAAGATAAGAAGGAAGTTCTAAAGTGAATACAAGAGGGAAAAGTTGGAAAGTAAGAATGCATCTTATCATTCTATTAATATTAAAAAATAATTCAGCTGGTCAAACCCAAGTAAAGTTTGTAGTCTGGTTATTGTGCCATTGTCAATTTTCTACTTATAATGTATTATAGTTATCCTAGAGGCCCAGTGCACGACATTCGTGCACTGGGGGGTGGGGATTCCTTACCTTTGCCTGCGCCCTTGCCCTTTCACGGTCCGGGAGTTCTCAGGGGATGTCCGAAAGCCAGCAGTAGTATATCCTTAGTGCTGCCGCTGAGGCAAGAGAGGCTCCCGCCACTGCCACCAGCCATTAGCCTGGCTTCTGGCTGAGAGGCGCACCCGCTGTGGGAGTGCACTGACCACCATGGAGCAGCTCCCGCATTGAACATCTGCCCCCTGGTGGTCAGTGTACATCATAACAACTGGTTATTCCACTATTCTATTTGCATATTGCCCTTTTATTATATAGGATAATCCATTGTAAGTGTTATCATTGAGGAAAGATTGGGGAAAGGTGCAAGGGATGTCTCTGTACCATTTTTGCAACTTCTTGTGATCCTGTATTTATTTTGAAATAATAAATAAAAATAAAAAGAAACC
Organism: Corynorhinus townsendii; assembly: GCA_026230045.1. Lineage (NCBI taxonomy): Eukaryota > Metazoa > Chordata > Mammalia > Chiroptera > Vespertilionidae > Corynorhinus > Corynorhinus townsendii. The sequence continues at coordinate 147,431,729 of JAPDVU010000006.1, read as the reverse complement.
AGTAAAATATATGTATAGCCAAAGCCTTATAAATATATCCCTACCCTGAAACACCACTCCTAGAAATTCATACTAATTAACAGATATACAACCAAGTATGTTCCTCATATGATTACTTACAATAGTGAAAAGTGTAAAAAATCCTTAATGTCCAACAATATGGGAGTGGGTAAATAAATGGTAAGATATATGCAGGGTGGGGCAAAAGTAGGTTTACTTTTTTGTTCATATGGAAAATAATAAATAATTAATAAATAATAACATAAGAATAAACTGTTTCATGTACTTACAACTGTAAACCCACTTTTGCCCCACCCTGTGTGTGTGTGTGTGTGTGTGTGTGTGTGTGTATGTGTGTGTGTGTATGTACATATATATACACACACAAACATATGTAGATATAGATATATTAAATACACTATTAAAATTATAGTGGAGTTGTACATTTAATAACATGAGGGACATTCACAATTAAGTAAATATAGAAACTTACAAGCCATATGAGCAAGTTATTTAGGAATGATAAATAGATATGTAATATTGACTAGACAAATGCATGCCAAAATTTTGGCAACAGTTATTTCTGACCCCTAGACTTATTAGGTGATTTTAATTTTTTCATTTTGCTCATGTGTATTTGGAATCTTTCTACAATAAAGGTCTTATTGGTATAAGAAAATTTCATAGATAAAAATAGCTTATTATAGGTTGAGTAAAACATTTACAAAGGGGGAGTTATATCCTGTAACACTAATAGCCTATGCATTACAATTGAAAATACATCCATTAAGAAGAAAACTAAGTTGCAAAGCTCTGAAACTGCTGTAAGTAGATGTTAATCTGTAAACGATACTGTGCCTTCCAAAAGAAAAGGGCTGTGATCAGTCACTTTTCTCCTAACTGGTCTTCTTCCTCTTTCTTTACTGTGTCCTTTCTGATGAAATCAGTAAATGTTTTGATTCAAAACCAAGAGCAGGATACAACCTTAATTCTACTTAAACTCGGGGCAAGTCTGTGCAAAAGCTGAAAATTTGCCTAGGCTATTTGGTAACCACAATCTTGTACTTTTGATCACAGGCAGAGAAGTTGCAACACTCAGTAATTCCTTAAATACCCTGATTAGTCCCAGGAGTCTCTCTTCATAGGTAGGTCTTCTAGGGTAATATGAAATACATGAGAAACAAATGTCTTCCTCTTTCTTTTGGTTAGGAATTAGAATTATTTTCCTAAAACTTACTGTAAATGAACTTGTCCAATTAATTGAACATTTTTGGGGCTCTGTAATGGTGCTATTATATATTAATTATATAATACTAGTGGCCTGGTGCATGAAATTCATGCACGGGGCGGGTGGGGGTGGGAGGTGTTCCTCAGCATGGCCTGCACCCTATCCAATCTGGAACCCCTCGAAGGATGTCCTACTGCTGGTTTACAGGGATCAGGCCTAAACCAGCAGTCAGACATCCCTCTCACAATCCGGGGCTGCTGGCTCCAGCCACTCACCTGCCTGTCTGATTGCCCCTAACCACTCTGCTTGCTGGCCTGCTCACCCCCAACTACCCCCCACCACTGGCCTGTTCACCCCCAAATGCCCCCCCTGACAGCCTGATCACCCCTAACTACCCCCCTGCTGGCCTGCTCACTCTGAACTGCCCCCCACCCCGCTGTCCTGATCACCTCCAACTGACCCCCACTGATGGCCTGCTCACCCCCAACTGGCCCCCCTGCTGGTATGCTTACCCCCAACAGCCCCACCCCCATCAGCCTGATCACCCACAACTGCCATCCCATCCTGGCCTGATCACCCCCAAGCTCCCAGCCCCTCCTTTTTTTCTTTTTTCTTTTTTCTTTTTTTCAGTGCCTCCTTGAGTGGAGGCCAGGGCCGGCCAGGGCAGGTGGAAAGCTTGGCTTCCTCCATCACTGGGGGCAACCCAAGCCTCCTGCTCACTACAGCTCTGTGGCCACTGCCATCTTTGTTGAGATTTATTTATCTTCTATTATTGAAACTTTGTAGCCTTGAGTGGAGGCCAGGGACTGTTGGTAGCCTGGGTTGCCCCTGGCAACTCACGCTCCTAGCCCCTCCTTGAGCAGAGGCCAGGGACAGCTGGAAGCAGGTATCTGGGATTTATTTATCTTCTATTATTGAAACGCTGTAGCTTTGAGCAGAGGCCAGGGCCAGCCAGGGCAGGGGGGAAGCTTGGCTTCCTCCATTGTCAGGGCAACCCAAGCCTCCTGCTCACTCCAGCTCCGTGGCTGCTGCCATATTTGTTGGGTTGATTTGCATACTCACTCCTGATTGGCTGGTGGGCACGGCTTGTGGGCATAGCAGAGGTCTGGTCAATTTGCATGTTTCTCTTTTTATTAGTGTAGATTCTATGTGTTCATTCACTTGTCCTTATACATTGTCTCTCTCTTCCACATAATCTCTGTGCCATGTCTGTGTTGTTCACTGGTGCCTGACAGAAGTAAGTACTTGATAAATATTTGCTGAGTGATGAGGATAACTCATTTGTGTTGGAATTCTTACTGCATTCCTAGGAAGAAAACTTGGGACTTGGAATCTGTGGACAACTTTTGGAAACTCACCTTTACCACTAACAGCACTGTGACTGTGGGTGCTCAATAGCTCTAAGTTCCATCCATAAAAGTACTACCAGTAATATGTACTTCTTGGCTTGCCATAAAGAATACACTTCCTAATACATGTTGGTAGCACTTAGAACAGTGTCTAGTGCACAGAAGTTGCTTGAAGGATATGGGTTGGCAATATCTGAATTCCTCTTTTTGTCCAAGCTGTAATTGACCTCTTTCTGCCATTGTTTCTAAATTACTATAGTGGTTGAAAGCATAAGCTCTGGGTTCAGAAGGCCTGTGCCATTTCAGCAAATAAGGGTGTGACCTAGATCAAGTTAATTAAACACTCTGTACTTGTTCTTTTCATCTGTAAAATGGGAATGATAACACTAGTAATAGCACTTACTCCATAGGATTATTGTGAGCCTACACTGAGAAGGTGCTTATAAAATCATTCAAAGACTGTGACACAGAGGAAGTGCTCAGTAAAGGTTAGCAAGAAGCTTCTACCAGGCCTATTATTATCTACTAGAGGCCCAGTGCACAGATTCGTGCACATTGATTAGGAGGTGGCTGGTGGGGCGGGACTGGGCAAGATAGGCTGGACATGCCCTGGAGCCAACCTCTTGCAGTCCCTCCCTGGCCAGCTGCACCTGGGGCAGCACTGAGGCTTGAAGGTCATCTGTGGAGTGAGTGGGGTCTCTCCGGCAGGTGGGGTTCCTCAGCCTGGCCTGCAGGGATCGGGCCAAAACCAGCAGTCTGACATCCTCCAAGGGGTCCCCGAGTATGAGAGAGCACTCTGCAAAGTTGCTGTTGCTTGGCAGGTCCTGTGTTGAGCGTCTTCCCCCTGGTGGTCATTGCACATGATAGCTACTGGCCAGTTGGCTGGTTGGCCAGTAGGCCGATTGCTTAGGCTTTTACATATATAGATTGTATTGCATCTAAAGTACAGTTTAAAACTGAGCCCAACTCCTGGCTTCTTTTCCTGAGTCTACACTCTTAATAATTTGCTGCATTTATTATATAAACAAGAGTCTATTTTACTCAATACCTTATTGCAATTTTGATCCCAGATTTTCATCTTTAGTCCCATTCAGTAGAACCCAAACCTTAGAAACATAAGCAGTCTTCACACAGTAATCTTCACAGGTTAATCTACAAGAAACAGAAAGAAAAATATACCTGGAAGATAAAGGGATGGAGTATAAAATAACGAGAAATGCCAAAAAACTAAAGAAAGACTAGTCGATATATTTGGATAAAAATTCCTTTGTTTTTTAATAACAAATGGAGACTCCCATAAATATAACCGGAATTGTTATCTCATTTTGTTTTTGTACCAAATTTATGACTGAGTTAATTTTTCTGCTAGAATTCTGAAATATGTTTGTCCTGCTAGGTCTAGCTCTTCCATTTGCAATGTTATCTTTGTGGTAATCAGCTATGGGTGGACTAGGAGGATATGAGTATGGTTGTTGAAGAAGAGGGCTCAAATAACGGACAGTTCATTTCTCGATGCCACTCTCCAACCTCAACCACTCCATACCCCTTAGTTAGGGCTAAAAATGAACCAACACCAGCATTGTCTATTGAAATTTTAAATGTATATTTCCTTTTACTCAGTACTTTCACATTTAGTCTGTGAGAGGAATGCACACAAAGTATATATAAGGGCTTTTACTGTTATATTGTTTGTAATTGAAGATAAATGAAGCTAACCTAAACATCAGAAAGGGGTTGGTTTTATATATACCATAATGTAGTCATACAGAGGAATACATAAGCATAGTTGTATGTATTAACATGGATATAATGGAAAAGAAAAGATTGTAGGCAGTGCTGATAATACCCATAGAAGGGTTTTGTAAGGATAGACATCAATGGCTGCAAACTCAAATGCGTGTGGGGACCAGACTGGTTTTATAACTGGGTCAGGTAGGGACTATGACAACCTTGAGAGGACACCCTATGTGAAAGCAACTGGCATCAATCACTCAGCTTCAGCTCATCATTGCTAATGGGGTGGCAGATCTTGGGATTTTCTAAGAAAAGCTGTAAATCACAATATTTTTCATGTTCCTTTGTGATAGTCTATTTACTTGTGTGTCACCTTCAAAGCTCCATGAAAATCTCTGTTATATGAATCTTTTGATCTTTATTTTGTGGCAACTCATCAAAATATTTTTAAAAATGTATTTTATTTGGTCATCTATGAACTGGACTTGTGTTGCAGGCTCATTGCATACCAACACTCTTAGCAATAGCTATCTCTAGAGAATCATATTATGGCCAATATCAGAGTATGGTCTTATAGTGTCTATACTGTACATTGGTTTATGTTTGAGGTTGTTGTTTTCTTGACCGTGGCAAGTACCAGTTTATTGGTGGAGGTAAGGTGAGAGGTGAGGGGCCTACACCCATGAGGAATGAGGGCAAGTGACCTAGAAATCCATGTTCTGGACCAGATCCTGGAGGTAGGCCTTTTACTGGTCCAAGGTGTTGGAAATGTACAAGTCCACACTGTTCTCCAGTGAGGAAGCACCCCTAACCTGCCGTCAGCAGGGCCCTGAGGCACATGGGAACAATATTGATTGTCAAGAGCCACTTGATCCACCACAGGTCCTGGGGCCACAAGTCCCCCAGAGGGTGTAGCATGGTAACTATCCCTTCCTTTGGTGAAGGTGATCAGATCTGCCCACTGAGGGCACGGGGGCAAAACGACTCCTTTCTTGTCCTTGGTGACCTCACCATGGAGCCCATGACCACTGTCAGGGAGGAGGTCCTCACCCACGACCAGTCCCTGCGGCAGTGTCCCAACCTCTGGGCTCAGAGCCACTGCCCCTCCCTCCACAGAGCTAGTCTCACACCCGCCCCTCCTGTACCTTACACCCCGGGAAGCACTGTCATGCCCTGGGTATTGTCCTGTCCCCTGATTCTGACCCCACTAACTGCAGGCCCACCAGGCAGACACTCTGCTGGAATACTTAGTGGCTCCTGTAAAAGGCAGTCACCTCAGCCTCCCTCTCCCTGCAGCTGTAGCAGCGATGTGGAGGGGGAAAGATTGAGAGACTGTAAGGGGACCCAGAGCACAGCCTCTGCATCTCCCTTCCCCGGGCACCTCAGTGGGTGTTCAGGGGCTCCTGGTTTGCACAGGGAGCAGGGATGTCTAAGTTGAGGCTCAGCAAAAGCTGAAGGGGTGCTCAGGGGCCACAGCCAGGCTCGAGAGCCCCCATCTGGGAATGGGACCAAGACCATGTCACTGAGCAACTTATCCAGAATGTTTTCTGGGCATTGGTGTCTGAGAGGTATCCAGAGCAGGGAAGTCCCCAACTCCTGAGGTCACAAACTCGTAGGTCCTGTGTCTCCCATGGGGGTCCTTGCTCCATACTTGGGCTACACACAACATTTCCTTCCAGTTCAGAGTGAACCGGAACTTCCTCTTCAAGTTGGCACGTGGTTTTATTCTCTCTGGAGTGTGGGCACCGCTGGCCTGGCCCAGGGCTGGGAAGTGCCGAAATCGCTGAGCAGGCCGAAGTGCCTGCAGCTCTGGTCTGGCCGGCAGCACCTCCCAGCTGCTCTGGGTCCCCTGCGACCCCGGGCGGGTAGGTTCTGCGGCCTTTGGGTTCCGTGGTCCGGTGTGGAGGATTGGAGCGTGCAGGCTGCTGGGCCGCCCATCTTCGGGGTTCAGGCGACTCTGGAACTAACGATGCAGCAGCTCCTCCCCACCCGGCTTTCTGTCTACTGCTTTTATAATTTAAAAATACCCAAACCTACTTACACTGGCCTTACGCTAAGAAGGTCTGAACCACGTGAGTTTCCGACCATTTAGACTGGAACTGGCTTCAGGATTTGGGCCCAGCTCCGGTTTTGTTACTCATCTCAAGAACCGTGCATTTAGTGGGCACCACGGGGCTCATGTAGATGATGTTTTGGATTAGGGTTTCTGCAGCCTGGAGATATTTCTGGCCATGTTGATCATATGAGTCCCTGGGGAAAGGAAGCAGTATTATATTTTATTATTATTTTTTTAATCCTCTCCCGAGGACATGCTTTTATTGATTTTAGAGAGAGGAAGGGAGAGAGAGATGTGAAAGTGAAACATGATCAGTTGTCTCCCACACCCGTCCTGACAGGGTATCAAACGTGCAACCTGGGTAGTGCCCTGACGGAGAATCGAACCCGTGAGCTTTCCGTGTCCAGGAGGATACTCCAACCAACTGAGCAATATGGCCAGGACTGGAAGCAACATTTTAAAGGTGTTGAGAGAGAATTGCCATGTATCTCATTTCCATGGTGTACCCTGAGCTTGTGGGAAAAGGAATAAATGATCATTCATTTTTTCACTCATGCAGCAGCCGTGTTTGGAGTGCTTACTGTGTGCCTGGTCCTGTGTTAGACCCTGATGACACAGATACTTTCAGTGCGTTCCTGGCTTTGGAGGTGACCCAAAGTAAACAGACTCACAAAACAGTGTGAAAAGGAGTGTGATGAGGCCAGCACACGGTGCCTTGGGAGACCCCACCAGAAGTCAGGGAAGACTTCCTGAGGAGGTGGGTTTTGAGGCATTGGGCTGAGTTCTGAGGTATGATCAGGAGGAATTAGCCTGGTAAAGAAATGGAGGGGGAATTCCAGGCTGAGAGAGACACGGGTGCAAAGAAAGGTAGGAAGGCAGGAGAGGACCTGGGACTTTTTGGGAACTGTCTGTCCTCTGCAGAGCCTGGACACTGAGTGTGTGTGGCAGGGAGGGGCAGGCTTTGGGGGCTGGAGTGCAGGCAGCCCGCTGATCACAAGTGCTTGGTAGAGCAGGCAGAGGCACTTGGGCTCCATCCTCAAAGAGCCTGAGAGTCAACAACAGTTTTTGTTGTTGTTAATCCTCATCGGAGGCTATTTTTCCGTTGGTTTTTACTGAGAGTGGAAGAGAGAGGGAAAGACACAGAGAAACACTGCCGTGAGAGAAACGCATCAATTGGTTGCCTCCTGTATGAGCCCCAGCCAGGGCCCTAGGCCAGGGAGGAGCCTGCAACCAAAAGTATGTGCCCTTGACTGTAATTGAACTTGGGACACTTTGGTCTGTAGGCCAGTGCTCTATGCACTGGGTCAAACTGGCTAGGGCAACAACAGGCTTTAAGCTAGGGAGTTTTGGGGCTGTTTTATATATTTATGTAAACATATTTTCATCCAGAGTTTTCATTTTATAATTCATTGATTCTGTTAACAAAGAGGGGAAATACTGTATTTTTAAGTGGAAAGAAAGAAGCAGTAACTTACTTTTAAAAAGCTCTACAAAATGATGGCTGAAAAACTCTAGTTACTATTAAAACATATTTAAGTTTTATACTTTTCCCCATTGCTTGATTTTAGAGATATTTCATGACAAGCCATACACAGCGGGCAAGTTAATTAAGCCACAGACTTGGAAGGTTGCTGGTAAATTCCAAGCCAGTTTCGAGGGTGTGTTTGTGTTCTGTGTGGGGAGTTGGTTAAAGGCATCCATAACATTATGATAATCCTCAATGAATATTGCTAGGGTTCCAACTGGCAACTCATCCCCTTCCTGGTATCATTACCCACAAGGGCCTTGTTTCCCCGAAAAAGTAGATGAATACTCAGTTAATAGGAAGGGACTGAACATGTTCAGTTTGGTAAGAACTTGACTTCCCTGTCTTCCAAGGAAAGGGAAAAGTTGGTGATTTTTGAGAGAGGAAGGGTGGGGAGGGAGGAGCCGACTGGGGTGACTGATGAGGCTGTGAAAGCCCCACAATTGCTGTCAAGGTTGTTTTTTCACCCCTGGAGCAGGTGACCCCATTTGCTGCTGTTGTCCCTTCTTCACTGATTTTTGGTCTTTTTGCCATGAGCACATGTGTATATGCAGTGAGGAATTTAGAGAAGAATTCAGATTTTACTCTTAAATGTGCTTAGCTGTGAGAGCCTGGAAAAGTTGCTTACTCTACCAGATCTGATTTTAGGAAGTCTACTTGGCATGGGCTTTGGTGAGGATTAAAGGAGATGCGATATTTATGTATAGTGACATGCACAGAACTGATGTGCAATAGATGTTAATTTCTTTCTTGACCCTGGACTGAAGCCACCTTTAATTGGTTTCCAGGGGAATAGCCATTTGTCTCCCTGAATCTCAGGCTTCCTTTTCACCACTAAAGAAACACATGTTAAGAGAAGCGGTAATGTGGGTAGCAGAATGGCCCGAATTCCAATCCTGGGGTTACTACTCACTTTGGACAGGTGACTCAGTATTTGAGACTTATGTTCCTTCTCTGTAAAATGGGAGCAGCATTGCCTAATAGTCCCTGTACCTCCCACAGGCATTGTGAGGACTTAGTGAAGGAAGGCAGCGTTCTCAAACTTGAGAATGCCCTAGCATCACCCAGAGAGCTTGTTCAGACAGATTGCTGGAGTCCAACTTCAGGGGTCCTGCTTCAGCCAGTCTAAGACGGGGCCCATGATTTTGCATTTCTAACCAATCCCAGGAGTTGCTGATGCAGTGGTCCCAGTGCCTGGCACCCAGGGAACACCAGATGGATGTGAGCTACTAGTGCCCTTGTCTTTCGGGCAGAGATAATATTATAGTTACCACCACCTGGCTATCATCTTAACTTTAGGGCTCTTACTTTGGCTATGTCAAATAACTGCTTAATTTTCAATTTATGTCGAACTAATATAGGCAGTGAGGCTCAGGAGGAATTCAGTGTTCTAGGGGGTTTGAATCCACAAGTCATTACTGCCGAGGACACCTGTGTGATCCAGACACAGGAATGAGGGGCCCAGACAGATCCGGTCCCTACATAGTTGTATCAGCCTGATCCCTCTGAAGCATGCCTGAATTAAAAATACAAATTTCTGGAACGTTCTCCTATCACAGTGGTTGGCAAACTTAGTCAACAGAGCCAAATATCAACAGTACAACGATTGAAATTTCTTTTGAGAGCCAAAAATTTTAAACTTAAACTTCTTCTAAACACCACTTTTTCAAAATAGACTCGCCCAGGCCGTGGTATTTTGTGGAAGAGCCACACTCAAGGGGCCAAAGAGCTGCATGTGGCTTGCGAGCCGCAGTTGGCCGACCATGGTCCTATCACACAATACTCTATCAGATGTTGAGAGCATGTTTTGGGGAAATTGGGGGAAATGACAGGAGACTCTTCCATAGGCCAGATGCTCCTTTGGTGACTTGTAAAAGCCCCATTGTTCCCAGGGGTGTTAAGTATGTAAAGGATGGCTCTTCCCTCTGAGGAAATCATAGGCCCTGACTCTTTAGAAGGTGGATGGCAAAGATAAGGGGCACGGTGACACCTCTGTCACTTAATGAGCAGTCTGAATTATAGATGGAAAATTAACATCTTCTGCTTCTTCCTCCCACCCACCCATGCACTCACCCCATACTTAAACTCACCATTGGCATTGTTTCTCTGGGCAACTGAGTCACAAGAAATGTTACCCATTGAGCACAGCCAGGGGTGGGACTCAGTGTTACATTAGGATTAAGAGTTCAGGTTCTGAGGTCAGATAGATGGGGCCCATCTCCTCACTTCCTATCACGGAGAGTGAGACATCAGCCAGTGACCCTCTAAACTCCCATTCTCTTATCTAATCTGAGGGCAGTAAGAGTACTTATACCAAAGGGTTCTGGTGAGGCTTAATTAGATAAGCATGTGAGGACTCAATTGCCATGACAGCTATTGTTACCATGGGGGACTTTTTAAGACTCTAGGGTTGGGACCTTCTCCCGTATGGCCTCCCTGAGCTGTTACTTTTCCAGAACTACCCAGCAGTGATCAGTTGGGTTGTGGGGCCTAGATTCTCCACTTCCTCAATTCGTTTTTATGGCTTTGGACTGAAAGAGAAGGAATGAGTCTGTTGCATGGGGCCTGGGAACGAAATGGGGACACAGGGACAGTGGAAGGTGTATGAGGAGTCTGACCCTGCTTGATTCCAAGAAGTGATCCTCAGCCCCTGTGGTGCAGAGGTTAGAGCCATAAGCGGAAGGACCTGTTCTCCCCAGGTGATGTGGGACACTCAGTGTCTCAGAGGCCAAGGTGACAAAGAAATGCAGAGCTGGGGAAAGGTTTACACACGGGGTCAGGGTGTTTGAGGTCCCAGAAGGCAGCATCCTGGGCAGGGAAGCAGTGTTTGAACACAGCCACAGCATCCACGGAGGTGACAAAGTAATTCCCACAGGGACTTGTGGGTGGGTAGTACATCTTAATGCAGAACATGAGAGGGCTTCTTCCTGAGGTTATCCCTCTTCGTGGAGAGAAATCCCTGAATAATGGGAGTGGGAGGGTCTGCAGTGACACAGGTGGGAGCCAGAAGGCCTAGGTGATGTAGCTGCTGGGCACGTGGTAAGCACCCAGGAACTGGCCATTATTACTGGTTGTTTACTGACACCCTGACCTTCCCCTTGCCAATGGAACAGGCAATCTCTGCTTCGAGTCTCGAAGGACATGAAAACTCTCAGCCCCTTCTTCCATGGGACTTTCTGAAGAAGGCAGAGTAGGAGGTTAACATTATAACAAAGCCTCTTTCTCCAATAGAACCTCTAAGGACCTACTTTTGGTAAGAAAGAGTAACTTATGCCTTAGGTGCTAAAAGGTAGTGATGATGCTGGCTGGTTTCGCTGAGCTCTAGACTTGGACTCCGAAGACCTGGGTTCAATCAAGTTGAGCTCTGAGGCCACAGGCTGATTTTTAACTTCCTCATATATAAAGCAGGGACAAAACTGCCTGCCCTACCACCAGATAATGAACAGAGAGATGTTTTATAAACTGTAAAGTTCTATTAAAGGAAAGTGGTTTGGGCATGGCTAATGATGACGTACGTCTCCTAGGACTACTGGCATTCAACCAAGTGATGGTCCCTTATTTCAAAATGAAGACTATTGAAAGACAGGCATGGAGACAGGTGAAGGGAGGGGAGGTATTTGGGGGTTTCCCTGGGAGTTCACTACCTGCTCCGGAGGCTGGCCCAGTAATCTGATTAGAAGGTGTCACTGGGTCAATCCTGAGAACGCGACAGGAGCCCTCTTCTCTCCGCTGAAGTGGTCCTTTACCTCTGTCCGCCACCCACACCATGCGCTTCTAGCTCAAGGACCGTGTTCTCTTCTCTTTGTTATCCAGCTCCCAGCACAGGGCCTGCCACACAGTGGGGATTCTGTTGGGGTTTACGGAAGGATTCAGAGTGAGTGGGAGGCCGTGCGGGTTTGTTGTTGTTTGTTTGCTTTTTTAGGGAGGAGGGGATAATGGTCCTTGTCTATATACAGCACACTTACTCTCATTCTCACACCTCTTTTCTTTGTAAAATATCCTGGAAGTAATCCACAGCTCTGGGGTGACTGGAACATGCAAACACACATTTGTGGGTCTAGAAAACGTGAGAAAGGACAGTAAGAATTGCTTGCCTTCCTGAGCCATTTGTGCTTTGGGGATGAACCATGGGCAAGAAAGGAAACTTGGGAGTTGGCTGCTAGGGTGGGGTGGCGTGGGGGCAATGGGAAAACTCGGTGGAGGATTTGTCAGTCTTGACACAACAGTACCATTCTGTCTTACAGGAGATGTCCCTTGGTACTTCTGGCCCTGGAAATAATTGCATTTTCAAAAAGGACAGGGAACTTACCAAATCAATCTGGTGATGGCTTCTGTTGTTGTTAGGGTAGAAACATGGGATCTATGTTTTTTTCTGAATGCTATTATGATCCTAAGCCAGGGAACTTCTTGGTTGTATGTTGGTTTCCACTGTTGCTCCCATAACCTTAGGAATAGTGACAACAATGCCATCAATGAGGACAGTGCCCTTTCTCAGAGGGCTTGCTCTATGCCACCCCATCCGTGCTTTGTCTAATTTCTCACAACTCTCTAAAGTTAGTCCTAAGCTTGAGCCCATTTTACAGGTGAAGAAAATGAGACTCAAAGGGTTTAAGGGATTTCCCCAAGGTAACACAGTCGGTCTCCTTAATTTGGACTGTGTTTGAATCCAGGCCTGATAGCTACGTCCATGCCACTCTCCACCCCTGAACTGCTGCCTTGGAGAAAAAGGCAGTTTATGATGAGATTGTGCAGACCTGCCTCTGAAATATTTTCTAAGCAGTTCAAGTAAAGCACTTCAAAATACAGATCCTGTGTATTTCCGTGACAAGAAATCCTCTCCCCCTCCCCGCAATACCTCCCTTCAAAGGCTCTTAGACTCTGCCCAGGGTTCAACCTGGGGCCTGGGCATGGAAATGGGACCAGAAAACAAAAGACCCCAAGGCCTGTAACTGATCATGAATGAAACACGCTTCCCCAGCCTCACAAGATGTCAGTCGGATTCCCTTTGTTCTAAAAGCTCTGGTTTCACAGAGCATCAATTTCCCCTAATAATAAGCTTTTTAATTCTTCATCTAACGACAGCCTAGTCTTGAGAATTCTTATGATCTCTGTTGCTCATCCAGGATGACAGACACGCGCACTGTGAGTTTGTTATTTCCCTTCTTTTCTTTCCCTGTGCTGTCACACATGACTCCCATCCCAGCGTAAGCAGGGGCTCTGAGCAGCCTCCCCCTTTCCTCTGCCCCTCGCCTCCCACACAGCCACGCACAGATCTTTTGTTCTCTGTAGAACATCATCTGCTTCTCTGTGAATAAGCTCTCCCTCTTTCCCCCCCACCCCTCCTTGGTGACTCTTGTGTCAGTCGGGCATGCTGTAGGCACTTACGCGTGGGGGGTGGGGTGGGTGGGTATTTTTGACTGGTTGTCTGTCTGAACTAACATTTATCATGCATCAACTGTGTTCTGGGCATGTGCTGAGAGTTTTGGACGGATTATCTCATTAGCTCCTCTCCTCACCTGGGTGAATTGGGTCCTGGTGGTAAACCCATTGTACGGATGAGGAAACTGAGGCATAAGGAGGTGTCCAAAGGCATATAGCCTTCTAGTGTCTAGATTCTAGAGCCTGTCTTCTTAACCAGGACTCACTGGCTTGAGGTTGTTCTGGAAACTTCTGTGTGAAAATTGGAGAGTGTTGAGAATAATCTCTGACCAAAAGACCCTAGAGAATCAAGGTGGACAATAAACTCAGGAAAGTTCAAGTCAAGCAATAACAGTAACTAGACGGGTTTACAAAACATCCACGGACCTTTAAGATGACCCACACCGACCAACCATTCTCTAGTCATAAGGAGAGCTCAGGAATGGCCGAGGGAAGTGGCCCTTTGCCTCCATCTGTCACCTCCTGCAAGTCCTCCTCCCTTTCATGTGCATCTATCCCACAATTCCCTCTTACCATGGCCTTTCCCAGACAGCTGGGGAGCCCTTAGGATGGCAGTTCTTAAGATTTCAGGTAGGTCAGGATTACTCAGGAAACTTACCTAGAATACAAATTCTAGAAATCCCGATTCAAGAGGCCTGGAAAAGGGACTCGGGGTTTTTATTTTTACCTAGCACCTTTGGAGACCCGAATGCAAGAAGTCTCCAAGGCACTATGTAAAGTAACCGCTGCTTTGCCCTGGCTGGTAGGGCTCATCTGGTTGGGCATCATTGTGTAATGCACCAAGAGGTCGCTGGTCCAATTCCTGGTCAGGGTACATGCCTAGGTTGATGGCTGGATCCATAGTAGGGTACATGCAGGAGGCAACCAATCTATGGATCTTGATCATCGATGTTTCCCTCCCTCTCCCTCTCCCTCTCCCTCTCCCTCTCCCTGTCCCTGTCCCTCTCCCTCTCCCTCTCCTTCTCCCTTTCCATCTCCCTCCCCCCTCTCTCTAAAATCAATAAAAACATAAATAAATAAAAATAAAAGGAACCACTGCCTCTAGACTGTAGCATTGGACAAGGAAGCAAAAACGCCAGCTGGTCAGGGCTGACTTGGCCTTGCCAGTCTCTCACAGATGGCCGGGTGCATAACCGTAGTCCCGTTACCCCAGCATCACCCGCTTGCCATCGCCCTGTGCTCTTCACCTCTGCTGCTGGGGAGGATGCTGCCCAGGAGCTGTGCATCTCATCTGCTGAGCTTATTGTAGGAGCTCAATAAGATTTGTTATTATTTTTAAATCTTCTTACCTAGGATCAAGATTTTTATGTTTAGGTCTAAGATCTACCAAGGGATTCTCTAACCTTTGAATCCCCCATTTAGATGAACTGAAATGACCAGGAAAAAGGAGGGAAGAGGTATGACACTAAAGACAGGCTACAGGGAGTGCTGCTCATTTAGGTGTCGACACAGCTGAAGTTGCTCCAAAACTTAGTTTCCTCTGATTAAGTTATGCTGGAAGCCCCACCTCCCATAGAAGCCTCCCACCTCTCTCCCGCAAGAAGAGGAGTGGCCACCCATCCTGTCTCAGATATGATCTCCTGTGTGGCACTCCCAGTCTTTACGCTCAGTTGAACTGCTGTTCAGTGTCAGGTTGCCCATAATCACTAGCTCCATCAGGTTAGTAATAAACCTCTGAACAGGTCTGTTCTGCAGTTAATCCCTTGATTTTCCTTGGTCCATGGCTTGCTTCTACAACCAACTCTTCCGATGTCCAATAGACTCTGCTAGGACAGGCAACACATCTGGAAGAACAGCATAGAGCCTGTTACATAGAAGGTGCTCAGTAAATGTTGGTTGAGTAAGTAATCATAATTTTGTGAATCCACAATGATTTTTTTTTTTTTGAGGCAGTTGTCCCCAAATGAGACTCTTTGGGCTGGACCAGTATAAGACCACATAAAATTTCCCTCTTCTCACAAAGAAATGAGAAAAGGTAGGGCAAATTTGAGGAACCTCCCAGAGCCTTGATTTGCTCATCCACAGAATGGAGATGTGGCTTTTGATGGACAGCTGGATGCACAAATAGGTATACACACACATTTCATGTAGCTGACATTATTATTTCAAACTTAGCTTAAATCTTAACTGCTTTATCTAAAGTAGGTCCCTTGGCCTCAGCCCTGTATGAGTTCCCTTCATAGCACTTTTCACAATCTACAGTGAATTGATTTACTGTGGTGTGTGTTGTCTGCCCCATTAGATTATAGGTAGGAAGTATAGTTACTTGTTATCGTGTATTCCCGACGTGGCAACAGTGAAGAGTATAGAGTTGATATATTACTGGTTCATTATTAATATTTATGTTACTTTTATGGACTGTGGGGAAGTTATTGGAAAGGAGGAAAAAGAAAACCTCTTGCAACAAGGCCCTCTTTGCTTGGTTAGTGGGGAGGGTGACTTAGACTCACAGAGGTCAAGCTGCGGTGTGGGGGTGCTGGGCAAGAGACGCTTATCTTCCAGCGGGAGAAGGCATGTGTTTCAATGCTTGTTCATTTATGATCAGCTTCCCAGTTTCAGAAGATAAAGTTGGACGCCTCTTGTGTAATTTCAATTTATTTTAGTAATGAATTCAGTTGGCATTTTCCCTCTGGAATGATGTTATTAAAACAAACTTGACAGAGGCTCGCTTGTAGGTACAACTGCAAAGGAATGAAATGAACTTCGATGTACAATCTGAGTCCCAATATTGGTTCAGCCACCACGTGCTATCTAGAATGAGTGAAAGCAATGGGAATCTCGTTAATCCTCACAATTTAGCACCAGCCTCTGGGAGAGGAGAGGATCATGTCTGATTGTCCTGTCCTGATAGCCTTGTAAATGCGCAGGAGAGGGAAATTGATAAGGGAGCCAGAATATTTATCTGAACTCCTTTGTCATTTGCGGATAGATCTAAGACAGAAGACTATTGAAAAAGATTTATAGAAGTAAAATGAGGTCATGGTCAGAAGGCTCAGCTAGGCAGAGAGAATTGTTATTACTCAGGCCTTCATCTTCCATTTATTGAGCATCTGTGTGCGAGGCTCTATTCCAGGCATTGGGGATTGAGTGGGGCAGAGGCCAGAGTCCTTGTCCTCAAGGAACTTACATTCTGGTGGGAAGAGAAAGACAGTAACCAACTGAGCAAGTTAATTACTTCTGCAAAGAAGATGGAACAGGGCAATGTTATAGGGAGCTACTGATGGGGGTGGGTGGTGGGGACTGTTTTAGGCTGGTGGTCAGGAAAGACATCTCTGAAAATTGGAAATGGGAGTGAAAAGTGGCTGCCTGGGTGGAGGTAGCTGCACAGAGATGGACGTTCATAGCCTCTCAAGCCGAGAACTAGAAGAGGGAAGCCCTGCTCCTGAAATGAGCACAACATTAGGAAACAACCCAAAAGACCCTTCATTCCCTTCCAAACAGGAAAATACAAATAATTAACATTTCCACATTCTTTACTACTTACCAGCGATGCTCATTATGCACGAGCAGTGTGACCTTGGACAAGTTATCAATCACTCTAATTTGACAGCTATAACACAGCAGTAACAAGGACTACACACCTCACAGCCTTGTTATGAGAATTACACATGATAGCAATACATGCTATTAACTACCAAGTACTTATTATATATGGGGTGCCATGCTAAGTGCTGCATATCTAATACCTTATTTAACCTTCTTGATAACCTTCTTAATAAGGCAAGAAACATTATAATCCCCATTTTGCAGATCACTGAGTGCATAGAGGGCAAGTAGGTTGCTCAGGGTCACCCAGAGTTGGGATTTGAATCCAGATGCCTTTCTTCCAAAGCCCTCATCTTTACCCCACATCTTCCAGAGGCACAAGCCCGAGAACAGTGCCCCGGCAGGTGCCTTGGCCCAGTCCCTGTGCGTGGTAGCTCTCCATGCTTCTGGGTCTGCCATTACCACGCACATTGTCTTTCTTCCACTTCCTACCAACTGTAGGTGATCTTAGACTCTGTATTTTAGAATGTGACATTTGGAAATCAATGATTTGCTGTAGAGCTGGAGCTGGAAGCCAGATCTTCTGATCCCCAATCCTTAAGTCTTTCCCCTACACTGTGACTCTCTGGAGTTTTTGCTTGTTAGAAGTAAGCATATTTTGAAAGGAACCCTCAGAAATACACACTGAATTTCCTTCAGGAGATCCAGCTGTGTGCAAAACAATAGGTTCAATTTTCTTCCTCAATACCACTTCTATTAACATCTAAAACCTTCCTCCATATTCATTGTTCCTATTTTGAGTGGAAAAATTGTCAGAACATTTCAGTATTCATCTTGAAATCCACCAGGATTCTGAATTGACACCTCCTCAGCCACCTGTGGCCTGGGCTCACTCTCTCTGCTTGTGTTGCTCCTCCTTGTGTCCGTTCCAGGAATTTCCAGGAGACTTCTCAGGTAGTAAATGTAGTTGCTAGTGAGTGAGTTTTTTTTTTTTTTTTTTTGACCATGGTCATTCCTACCTTCTTGGATTTCTTGAGCTAAACTTTAAAGTTGAAAAACTTAAAAAAAACAAAACCCTTTTCTTGGATAAGATTGTTAGAATATAGAGTCAACTCTGAGACTGGAGGAAAACACATCTGAGCTCTCTGTCTTGAAAGCAATTACAGTTACACATGGGAGGAAGAGGACGGGACAGAAGACACATACAGCAGCAAGAGCCACCTCACCCTTGTCGTCGAGGAGGCTGGAGCTCCCTGTGATCTTCCTCCGGGCTTGGAGCAGATTTATAACTTCAGTCCAGACTTTTTCTGTGGACTTGAGACTCTGGGCAGAGCCCATGTTTGCACACAGTTGGCTCCCTGCGTTTGGAATCGGTCAGACTGAACTCAGCTCCAGTCACACATGCTCCTTGGCCTTTGGTTGTTTAAACCGGGCAGCCCAGGACATGTCTCTGAACTTCTATAAAATTTTCCTAGGGGAGATGTACTTACAGACAACATCTGAGACCTCTGGCTTCATGTAATGCTCTGCTTGATTTGAATTTGTGGCTCTTTTAGCAACTTAAGAGCAATTTTGGTGAAATTTCCCAGAACGTTTTGTTTCCTCAGGCAAAAAATGGCTTTCCCTGCATGAGCAACAGTTGTGGCCTCTGACAAATCAATAAATCCAGGTAGGAGGCCAGATTCTTCGTGTTTACTGTGTGCATCATTCTCTTCTTTCCCCTCACTACCAGAGAGAGAGAGTTATAGGATGTTCATTTCTGAGAGAGACTTTAGAGTTTGTTTGGTCAACTGATGATTTTAGAGACGAGGAAACAGAGGCCCAGAAATTTATCCGACAAGTTAAATACAAGGCTATATTCATCTATTGCTTGTATAAGTTTTTATATAGGTTTTTTTAGTTGGTATACATTTTGAAAAAATAATTAAATATATGCGCAGAAAATATAGCACTCTTGTTGCGTTTCCCACTAACCTGGACAAGCTGCTCGTAGAGAGGCTTGACCAGCCGGCCATTAAAGTCTCTGACCAGCTGACTGTTCTTGCCCACTTGACCTGATCTGCCCCCCCCCCCCCCCCACACACACCCCCCGACCCACAGACTTTCTCACACTAGACTGTGAGCTCCTTGGGAGCAGAGCCATACTTGTTTGTGTCACAGCTGTAGCCCTACCTTTGAGCAAAGTGCTTAGAAATCAGGAGGTGCAAAGTACATATTTGTTTAATTGAAGCAGCTCTTTCCTGTCCTCTGGAGTCATTCAGCCGATTACTAGTTTGTCCTGGGACGCAGCCTCAGTTCTCTCTCTTCCCTGCAGGTGGCAGTATTCAACGGCTTGAACTAGCCTTGCTGCGTTCTGAAGCAGTGATTCTCACCCCATCAGACACTTTGCATGGTTTTAGTAACAGCAACTTCGTAACACCTCTTTATTATTCTGGAATAATAGATTAAATAGTTCACCTACAAATATAACTTCAAAAACCACACAACATCCTTACTCTAATATAAAGAGAAACAAAGGGCAAGTCATTGATAATAAAACACGTATTTTAATAGCAAATGCTTGGGTGTGATTTCCCTAGAAGATACCATGAACTAGTCAGATGCTGTGCCTATGTCTAGGACCCCTGTGAACACGACAGCTACAGATGCTGTCTGATGCAGCAGCAGCATTTTAGCCATGAAGCAATTGTCCAGAATGGTAGACAATTCTTGGTAGAGTTCTGAATAAATAAAAGTATAAACTCCCTTAATTTATATGCATTTTCAGTCCCCCCCCCCAATGTATTGTATACTAAAGACAAATGCCTTACTTGCACCAATAAAACAACCAAGCAACCACCAACCAACAAACAGGTTCTAGCTAGATAATTACAAACACGTGTTTTACCTGTGGGAGAATCAGAGGTGTGGGATAATTTCTTGTTGTGCTGTACTGTCCTTTATGTTGCAGGATGTCCACATCCCTGGTGTCTCACCATAATGTCTGTGGTGTTCATTCATTGTGAGAACAGTACTGAAAAATAAGTGTTTCCACACATGGCCACAATGCCCTGTAGGGGGCGCTACGGACACCAATAAGAACTTTTGCACTAGCTGTGCTGATACTGAGCCTTGAAATTTGGCTAGTGCAACTGAAGAACTAAACTTTTGATTTACTTTACATATGCATTTTAAACTGATGCTCAATTCAGTTACTGGAAAACTTTTAAGTATGATTGGAACAACTTGGGTATGTGAATCCACTTTGTCAATGATAAACTTCATGAAATCTGAAGGCAGATCAAATATTTCTAATAGAAAGTTTAGTGACCTAACTGAGATGCTCTAAGTGTAAAAGATGAATAGGAGTTTGAAGATTGAGTAGGCAAAAAAGAATACAGAATATCATATGAATACTATTGTTATGTTGGGTTACATGTTGAAATGATAAAGGTTTGGCTAGATTGAATTAAATATTATTAAAATGAATTTCACTTGATGCTTTTTTAATGTTGTTTCTGGAAATTTAAAAATATATATGTGGATTTTTTTTCTATTGGAGAGTGCTGGAGTAGAGAAAACTCAGGACCAAAGTTTCATAGCCTCTGGGACCTCGTCTTTCTTTCTGTCAGAAGTGAGAGGAGTTAGAAAAATTAGTTTTTTATTCTCTAGCCGGCACACCAGGGGCTGCAGGGACAGGGTCTTTGAGATGGTAGAATTATCCCAAGTGATTATTATTTAATGGAGTTCCAGATTTTGGCCTGTGGTACCTGGCACGGCTGATGTTTTTCCACTACCCTTACCCTCTGCTGGGTCCTCTGGGAACCTTCCCTTTACATTCTGACGTGGGAGATTTGGCTTGTGATACAAAGACTTGTGCCAGCTCAGCTCGGAGGCAATGAGGAAAAGGCATTTCAAAGTACAAGGAAGATGGCTTATCTCTCCATTCCAGTGATTTACAGATAATGCAGGTGGTTAAATTTCAAAGCTATCTGTGGGGTCTCCTCTGAGGCATAGCGTAGAGAACCAACTTCACTGGTAGCTAAGTTACAACCCAGCCATGGAGAGGCCTCACATATCCAGAAGTCTGTTATGGGATCTAGATTATGACTAGATGGATTAAAAGCATTTTCTGTCCCACTTTTAAAGAATTGGCTATTATTCCCAAGTAGTCAAATTGATGATGTGAGTGAAGCATTATTAATGGTGAGAAGCATGAATTTTGGGCTCAGACCTGGGCAAGGATAACGACTGACATTTCATGGCTGCAGGATCCTGGGCAGATAACCTCTCTGAGCTTCAGTTTCCAGTCTTCCTATCTGTAAAATACCTTTCTCATATATAGCAAATGCTCAATAGCAGCAGCTGTTTTTCACTGTGAAGCAGGTGGGAGTGGGAAGTGGGGAGAACTTTTAAGCAGGCAAGCATCTTAGGACAGCATCTCCAAGACTATGTTTCTCAGAACCCTGATTCTATGAAATAGAATTCCAACAATAAAAATAGTTTTTTTTGTAAGTCACCTCTACTCATTTTTGGAAATGGTGTATCTCCAAGTCAAGATTGACAAAGTACATTAGCATACTTAACAGTCTGAGAAGTCTTGCAACAAAGAAATCAGTTTAACTTAGCTTAACCCAACATTTCCCAAACTTATTAGGATTTTTTTTCAAGAAGTAATTATTAGCTGTGTGGGTCATACTTTGGGAAATGATGGCACAAGAAAAAATGTCCTTCCTTCTAGTCAGAGCTCCTTGAGCCCACACTTTGAATGGACTAACTTGCATTCACATTGTCATGTGACCTGGGGGGGAGACAAGTTGGACAAGCTAGCAGACTGTCCCATGTCACTGAGATCCATAACGAAAAACCCACTCCTGAAGGAGCTTAAGCAACCTTGGGGGAAGATGGTGACGTGGGATATGACGTCTCTTAAACCACTGGCTTGTAAATTTCTATTTTGATTGGTGGTGGAATAGGTGGGGGGATGGTAAATTAGATTTTGTTTTTCATGTCTTTTTTTATAAAGTCCCATGAACTCTCACAACTCTCTACAAATGATCAATAATTAAAATAATTTTTCTGCCATAACAATATGTCAAAAGGAAATGCCAGACTGGGGTTTAAATACACACACACACACACACACACACACACACACACACACGTGCATTCTCTCTGTACAGTAATGTATGAGCAGATTAAAAGGATATGTTTAATTTATAAGCCTTACTCTGATTAGAAATGATAGATGTGGAAAGATCGCTAAAGGATAATGCTCACACTCAATTTGCAATAATTGCACTTTTTTTTTTCATCAAGACACATATCTAATATAACCTCCCAAATCCCAAAGTACACATGAAAAGGAAGTCCAGTAAATGACCTCAGAAGGGATAGGATACAAATTTTACTTCTAAGAAGATTCAGAATACACTAGGGTGTAAGTCAAAATGTAGAGAAGAAAATCTAGATATCTGTGAATATTTTTGTAATGCATTATTTGCTTCCAATTTTTATTACAAACATTTCAAATGTTAAAAAAGGGGAAGAATAGTATAATAAACAACCATCAAGAATTGTTAACATTTTCCCATTTTTACTTCATATATATGCATACATAATTTTTTTATAATACATTGCAGGCATCATGACATCTCACCTTAAATATTTCAGTGTATAGTTCTTATAGAAAGGACATTCTCTCATTTAATCACATAGCATTATTTTGCCTAAGAAAATTAATAATAATTCTCTAGTTGCATCTGATACTCTAGAGTCAATTTTTCCAGGAACCAATCAAGGTTCATATATTTGGTTATATCTCTTTAGAGCTAGAATCTTCCTCTGGTCTCAACATTTCCCCCCAGGATATTGACTTTTGGTGAGACCAGTTGTCTTTTAGGATGTCTACATAGTGGCTTTGTTCATCCATTTGATTGTTTCCTCTTGGGGTTATTTAGCTCATTCTTCTAGCTCCCTGTGCTTTCTGTAAAGTGTAAGTTAGATCTAATGTCTTAATTAGATGAATATTAAACATTTTTGGCCAGAACACCCTACCAATAATTTATTGTTTATTTCTGTTTACCTCCTGTCCCAGTTTAATTGTAACAGTGCCTTCCATCATCAAGAAAGTCCTGGTCAGACACCTCATCTGTAAATGAAGCATCACACAGAATGTCAGTTTGTCCATCATCAGGGAAACTAAGTCTTATCACTGGGCTAGATTTCCATGAGATGAGAACTTAAAAAAAAAAGATCTAGAGACATTGAAGCATGCAACAGACTGATGTATCTCAGAGGGAAGGGGGGGATGAGAAGAGATTAACAAATGAATTTATATGCATACTAGTGGCCCATGCACGAAATTCGTGCACGGGGGGGGGGGGGAGGGGAGAAGGGTGCCCCTCAGCCTGGCCTGCACACTCTCTAACCTGGGACCCCTCAGGGGATAACCAGTAGTCGGACATCCCTCTCACAGTCCAGAACTACTGGCTCCTAACTGCTCCCCTGCTGACTTGATTGCCCCTAACTACCTATGCCTCGGTCCCGTACCCGGGACCCAGGATTCCCTCCTCCAGCTAACCACAGACACCCGGGATCTGGGCTTCCCTCCCTCTGGTCAGCCATAGGTGCCTGGCCGGCTGCAGCTGCAGGGGATGGTGGACAGGTGGCTGCCTGGGCTGCAGACTCAAGTGCTGGTGCCTGGGACTGCGAGGTGGGCAGCTTCTCCGTCTACCAGGCTGTAGCCAGCCTCAGGCGCTGGCACCCAGTTTTTCTGTCTCCCCCAGGACATGGGGCAGGTGGACGTGAGGCTTCTGCAGCTGGCTAAGGCCTGGGATCACGGGGCAGGAGGCTTCTTGGCCTCAGGCGCTGGTGCCCAACTTTTCCAACTCCCACAGGCCCGGAGTGGCTGGTAGACAGGGCTGCCGCCATATTTGTCAGGTTAATTTGCATATTCACTCCTGATTGGCTGGTGGGTGTAGTGGAGGTATGGTCAATTTGCATATTTCTCTTTTATTAGTGTAGATATGCATAGCCCATGGACAGATAATGGTGCGGGGAAGACCTGGGGATGGATGAGAGCAGGGTAGAGGGGACCAATGGGGGGGATGGGGAGGAGACATCTATAATACTTGCAACAATAAAGATAAAAAATTTTTTAAAGTAATGAGCCCCAAAATGAGCTTATAAATTGAGTGACTTTGTTGATGTAAGTCAGGCATGTCAAACTCAAAGGCTAACATGGGCCAAATAAACAAGGTTTAAGTTTATGTGGGCCACAAAAGAAAAGCTTCAATTTTTATAGAAACATAGGTTTATTTCGGTGACACATGCTGAATATAAAGAGCTGAAATAAATGAGTAATTGCTAACATAAAATAATAAAACACTTTAATACAAATTAATATTTTTTGAACATTAATTTACCAGACACTGAATAACTGCACAAATTAATAAGCATAATGCAAATAAACCTATTTTTCTTGTTCTCCAAAAGCAAAATATTTCCTGTTGTGCACACCAAACAAGTCAGTCCAAGACTAATGACGTGGCAGTCGGCTGCTAAAATATTCGCTGCTAGTATTAGTGGAGAGAAATGGTGCATCTGCATGTAAGGAGTGTAAGGTAAATGAATGCAGCACGATGATAGTAATCAGTCATTAGCGAATGTTGCAGTTCGTTATTTTAATAATTATGTATAACAGGATATCGTAAAAATTAAGTTATGAAATTTTTATTAAAACATTTCTTATATACTGTTATATTGGCTGGGCTGCAAAAATATTCATTGTGGCCTACATGCGACCCACGGGCCACAAGTTTGACATGCTTGTGTAAGTAATTTCTACTTTCAATGACCCATCAAAATTTTCTGCAATTGGGCACAGTCCTGAGTAAGTGATTCTACCTTAAGTCTGATTTAAGTCAAAGTCCCTTCTTTCTTATTGAAATGGACTGAAAAAAATATGTTTAATAAAAAGTATGATTTCTTATTATTTGAACTCATCCAGAGGAAAAATGGTATAAGTTTGAAGATTTAATTTTCTCTAGCAAATTGCATAAATTCATCTGTACTTTAAAATGTTAGGCCCAGTTTACTTTAAAAATATTGTGTTTTCTAATATTAAAATCAGTATTAGCTAATTTTCAGACATTTAGAAATATATATAAAAGTATGAAAAAACACACCACTAATCACCTACTTAGAATCATTGTTAACATTTTAATGTATTTAAACTTGAGTCTTTTTCTCCTATACAATTTTACATACTGAATTCTAAATCACAGGACCAAAAAATTGTGTTATACCTTTCCCCACTTAATTTGTATATAAATATATTTGCATATATTATTTCAAACTCTTTGTGAATCTTTAAAAAATGACTATGGAATATTTTACATTGTAAATTTCCTACTGTTGAACATTGAAGTTTTGTTTTTTTTTTTCAATGTTTTTGCTATATGAATAATGTTCTGGAGAACATATTTATCAATATAAATATTTTTCTCCATTTAAACTTATTTCCTTGGGAATGCTCCTAACCACTTCTGGTTTGGCACTGCCCGATTTGGTCAAATAAACTCTTAAAATATTTAACATTCCTTCGTCTATCT
The DNA here is from genome assembly GCA_026230045.1 of Corynorhinus townsendii. Taxonomy (NCBI): domain Eukaryota; kingdom Metazoa; phylum Chordata; class Mammalia; order Chiroptera; family Vespertilionidae; genus Corynorhinus; species Corynorhinus townsendii. Next base: position 147,406,318 of record JAPDVU010000006.1, on the reverse strand, counting down.
TTTAACAGTTCTGGTGTTAGTAGAGGCCACTGCAGGAGGCCCCCAACAGCCCCAGGAGCAATTAGCAACCAGATGTAGGTGCCATTGAGCCCCTGAGTCAGTGTTCTCTTGCTGCTACTGGCAGTTGTGTGCAAGCCCCTTAGACCCTGGATCCTACTCTGCAGCTTTTGAGTTATGAGCTTTTAGACTTTCTTTGAGCATTCCTTTTTGTCAGAGTTTGATTGGATCCAACTTAGGAACCGAACTGGGTCCAGGTTGGACTGGTTCCAACTTAAACTGGACGGGTCTAGTGTGAGGCCTCAGTGTTTGGTGGCTAGTGTGAGACCTGCTGGGCCACCCCACTCTCTCCAGAGTCAGCAGACGATTTCCTGGGAAAACTGGCAGAAGCCAGCAAAGGTCAAGAATTTTCACCCAAGTCAGCTTGCCCAGATCTCCATCGGTGGTGCTTGGGTGAGAGAGGAAGGGGAAATCTCACATCCCTTCCTTTCCAAATTCCGATAGGCAAGAAAAACATTAGTTATCGATCCTCTCTCCCAGGGACAGCTGTTGTCTTCTTGTCTTTCTCATTTTGTGACCTGAGTACTTTGCCTGGCAACCGTCAGGTTGGGTGCCCCCAAATACAGCTGGAAAGAAATGTGGGTTGCACTCCATTTTAGGCTTGGGTCCTTGTCCAAGTCTTTCCTTCTTTCTTGTGCTTATCTTTGGGAGTAGCTCTGGATCCTCTTTGGAGATGCCTTTTGTGTTTATGGGGTTGTTCAATACTGCGAGGAATGTTTACTGTTTGTCCTGGTGAAACCTGACAAGATATTGGAAAAGATTTTTTTTTCCAAGTAGCTCTATGGTCAGACATTGGTCAAATTGGATGCTGATATTCAGAGCCTGATAGGAGCTTCTTTTTAAAACCTTCTCCCTTAGGCTAAAATGAAACTGGATACCTAGAGGGGAAGAAAAACATTCTGAAGCCATTATGGAAGGCTTTACTAAAACATTCCAAAGAAACACAGCTGTAAATCTAGATCATAGGAATCTTTTTTAAAAATTAAATTTATTTGGCTGACATTGGTTAATAACACAGAATAAGTTTAAAGTGTATAGTTCTATAACATATCACCTGTATATTGCATTGTGTGCTCACCACCCATAGTCTAGTCTCCCTCCAGCACCATATCTTTGATCCTCTTTTGATTTCCATTAGTTGAAGGTCTCCCTGGTATAAAGAAGCAAACTGAGGACAATTGTAATTGGATGGCTGGGTCAGCCTCTTGATATCATTCAGGCTGCAACCCAATTCTTCAAGGAATTAAAAACAGTTACACTTGGTTTACAGAGTCTTTATAAAAACAGACATTTGGCTCTAGAAAGAACCCAGAGCTCACCTATTCTTTTTAGTAATCCCCAAATCTCCTCTGTTTATCTCAAAGGCTAGCAAATACTGTAGACCTGGATTTTGGGGTGCTGGTGGGGAGCCCTTCTTGGAGATATTATATCCTTTCTATGTGCCTTTGAGATGCAAATGTTCTACCTGGTCTTCTCTAGGAACACAGAGCCATTTCTTGAAATGCAAACTTCAGGGATATAGTTCTGATCACAAAAAGAAAACAGTAAGAAGCTATTTGAAAATTAGGTGAATGAAAAATCTTAAAAGTTTTTTCCACAAATGTTGCTAGAAGCTTTAGCTGTCTTAACTTGTTCTATCTGCCAGAAACACAATTGGGATAAAACTGTTGTTTTATAAACGAGTTCTGCGTTATCACACCTGTCTCTTTGCTAAAGTGTAAAAACAAAAGCTGTAAGATCTCTGCTCCTGTGTGAATGTTTATGGATGTCTGTGTACGTATTTTATAGATGTGTGGTATTTTCTACCTCCAGGTGGTATTGCCAAAATTAATTTGTAAAGAACTCTATTTAATTGGCTTCAAGACAAACAAGCAATGTATATAAATCAAATATACTCTTAGAAATATGCAAACTAACCCAACTGTTTTTCAAGTGCATGTGATCTAGGATAAACCATCCTATATAATAAAAGCCTAATATGCTAAGTGTCTGGTCGGCCATTCAACCAATCAAAGTGTAATATGCTAATGATATGCTAAGGCTGCTCAACCACTCTCTAAGACATGCACTGACCACCAGGGGCAGATGCTCCAACCAGTATGTTAGCTTGCTGCTGGGGTCTGGCCAATCAGGACTGAGCGAGATGGGCCAGACACACCCTGGAGCCCTCCCTCAGTCCCCCAGCTAGCCAACCTCCCACGTCCCTCCCCAGCCCCGATTGTGCACTGGTGGGGTCCCTCAGCCTGGCCTGCACCCACTTGCAATCCGGGACCCCTCAGGAGATGTTAGAGAGCCAGTTTTGGCCCGATTCCACAGGCCAGGCCAAGGGACCCCACTGGTGCACAAATTTGTGCACTGGACATCTAATTGGTAAATAAAAGCTAGTTTAAGCTTGTTGATTTAATTAAAACAGGCATGTCGTTAGAATTAATAGCATTAAATGTAATACTTTTATTCTACTCAGGTTTATTAAAAGTCAAATAAGTTCATGATATCTCTGTTATTGAATTTGTCAGCAAATAAATAAATAAATAAATAAATAACTTAAAATGATGGTTAGCTGTTTAATGTTTCACAAATTTTCATGAGTAATCTAAACAATTGTTAAGAACAAGGAGCCCTAGCTGGTTTTGCTCAATGGATAGAGCATTGGCCTGCGGACCAAAGGTTCCCAGGTTCTATTCAGGTCAAGGGCACATACCTTGGTTGCAGGCTCCTTCCTCCTCGGTCCGGGCCCTGGTTGGGGCTCATGCAGGAGGCAACTAATTGATTTGTTTCTCTCACAACAATGCTTCTCTCTGTCTTTCCCTCTCTCTTCCCTAAAAATCAATGGAAAAATATCCTTGCGTGAGGATTAATAAAACAAACAAACAAACAAAAAAGCAAGGAAATTAAATGGATGCAAGTAAGATAAAAGTTTATAAATGGACAAGGGTTGACGCCGTGTCAGGCACTTTTTTTTTTTTTTTTTTTTACATTTTTTGATTATTTGTTACGAACTGGTTTGATTCCTGGGGGGTCCTGGCTAAGGAGTATCCTTAAGTCTCTTGGCATTCTCTCCCTAAATAGTTACTGTAATCTCCCTAGTATGCTGTATTCTCTCAGAGGTCTCACGTGCATTTCTTACAACCATCAGCAGTACATCAGTTGGTCTCACTGCACTTGGAGAAACAGAAATAACTTTAACAATGAGTTGAACAGCAAGAACAGTTTTTCCACGGATCTGACATCATACCCTATGCATTTCCCAATGAGTCAAGAACACTTTCACCCTGATGGTGACTGAGAGTGGCACTAATACCAAATTTTTGGACCATCTCTCATGTAAGAGAGGATGACCAAAAAAGGGGGGAGGGTTATTAAATTAATTAAACAAGGAGGCCATTAAACTGAAGTGGCTCTAATACCATGGTGATCTACCAAAATCTTAAAGTTTTGATTTTGGCAAACCCAAATCTAGGTCTGTAGGTACCTCATGGTTACAAAATCAAAATGCTAAGAATAACCCATCACAACCAACCAACTAGGCTTTAAACTATAGCCAATCAGTAATTTCCTTACTTTGCATCCCTTTTTCTCTGTAAAAGTCTCTCTCTCAGTTCCTGCTGACAGAGCACTCCTAACCACCTCTGGTTTGGTGCTGCCCAATTTGAATTGATTTTTACTCGAACTTATAAAATTGAAAAAGAAAAATCTCCTTAAGAGAAATTATTGGGTTGAAAGGGGTGGATTTTTTCATTTATTTTTTCCTTGATTATCAAAGTAAAATAAGCTTATCATAGACAATTAAAAATATAATGAAACTGGGAAAGAAACAATTCAGTAACCAAGGGGTCCGGGCTGCCTGTCACTACTTCAGCCAATTAAAGAGAGAAAGGATTGAATCTTATTTAAGCATTTATTCCAATAATGCTGGCAGTGTGGGAGAGCAGCAGGTCATCCATAATAATCTGCTCTACCTCTCCCTATAAGCCAGCTGCTTATATTGGGTAGAAGGGCAAAGATTACATGGGAAAGTAGGAATTACCGGCATGGGGAAGCAGGCACGGGATATGCATTACAGGTTACAAGTCATGTGGGCTGGCAGGGGTCGCAGAGAGCGGCTCCTGGTTTACCAGATTACAAGCAATAGAGGCTAGGGGTTGTAAAGGGCGGGTGCCTCAGGGACTAGATTGTTTCAGCCACGAGGTTGTAAATCTCTCCATAATGATATGCATTTTTCGGGTCAGGAGGCTGGGCTGCATTCGACGTTGGCTCCCATGTCCCAGGGTGTACAACTCCCAGTCAGGTTAGAATGTGCTTTCTCTAATGAGAACAGAACCATCACAGTTATTAACAAAGCATGATTAATATTTCTTACAATTGTAGCTAGTCCCCAATATTCTCTTTCTGCCCCTAACACTTTCACCCATTGCAATCAATGTTAATGTTTTGACATTATTTCTTCCGATTTATGCAGGTTTTTCTGTCTTTGTAAGGTTCAAGGAATAAACATTTTTAAGGCTTCTCATCGTGCTACCAGAATTGCTTTCAATTTACCAATTATATCCTCCTTTTGGAACTATTCTGAAAACACTAACATCTAAAAATTATCAAGAAGTTTGATTCTTTCAGAACTTCTCGTGATTTTGGTCTGGCTCACTCAGAGTCTGTTGTGAACATAAAACTATAGAACAAGGCCTAAAAATAACTATAGAACAGCCCTAGCAGGTTTGGCTCAGTGGATAGAGCGTCAGCCTGTGGACTAAAGGGTCCCAGGTTCGATTCCGGTCAAAGTCGTGTACCTTGGTTTAGGATACATCCCCAATAGGGGGTGTGCAGGCAGCAGCTGATTGATGTTTTTCTCTCATCGATGTTTCTAATTCTCTATCCCTTTCCCTTCCTCTCTGTAAAAATAAATAAAATATATTTAAAAACAAACAAACAAAACCTATAGAACAAATGTTACTTGGAAATCTCATTTCCAGCTTTTGCTTTCTTCAGATAATTAAATGATTCTTTTTTCATAGTCAGGATCCCGTTTAATTCAATTGTGTCGATATTTCTAACTTAATTTTAACGTATCTATTTTCAAGGTGGCAGAAGCATGGTTGTGCAAATGCATGAGTGCACAGGCTCTGGTTGAAGTCTACTCTTCTGAAAAGCTACATTTGTTAATGGTTTCATTTCTTGGGCAGTTGAAAATGCCTGTTTGACAGGTAGCTGTGAATGGAAGTCAGCTCACTGATCCTTCCAGATGAAGATAGATTATTGGTCATTTATTCATACTGATTTCTGGGGTGAATGGAAGAAAATATTCTCTTTTTTAGGGCTTCCCAATCTTTTTCATGGGGTGGCATACATAGCAAATGATGATATTTGTTCTCTACACTGGAATAAACGAGTAAGGCTGATGCAGTCACAGGTGACTGACTGCCTCGAAGCCTTGGGCCCACTTGGTGGTCCTAAGCGCTGAGGGATACAGGTTCCAGTCTCCTGTAAAGCATTCACGGTACATCAGGGCTGGCCCTGCTTCCTAGGGAACCTAGAGGAATGCATCTTCTGATGTTATGAAGAGCATACCTTTGTTTTTTTAAGAGATGGGGTGTGTGTGTGTGTGTGTGTGTGTGTGTGTGTGTGTGTGTGTGTGTTTAACCTATTTCTTGTGTTGATTACACCGGGGTTTTATCATAGTGAAACCCCTCCTATTTAGTAGAAATATAGATCTTTTTCTTGACAACTTTTTGATCCTACCTCTTCACTCTTATCCACAAAATATGTGTAACTCTTCTTCCAAAAGTTTTATTTTATTTCTCTCACCTAGAAGTCATCCATGCAACAATTCTTACCTGATTTCTATTAGGTACCAGGCGCTTTGATAAACACTGGGGATAGAGAAATGGTAAAGACAGCTTCTGACTCTATGAAGCTCTCAGCTTAGTGGGGCGGGGGTAGGGGGAGGGAACCACAAGAATGGTAAAGAAAACAAGCACTGGATGGTGGTAGATCTAGCGTTCCATGGCATTCTTCCTGAGGCAGGGAGGAAGGCTTCCAAGAAGTGGTGACATTTGGGTTGTGACTTCAAGGAGGAGGGGAAGTTTGACATTCCAATGAGAAGTCAGAGCACTGCATAAAAGACAAAAACTGGTGGTTTTGAGAAACAGATGAGCTTGTCCTTGTGCCCGGAACTCCAATTCCAGGCAGCATTTGGAAGAGTGAAGAGGACCAGGCTGGAAAGGAAGGTAGGGTTAGGTTTTGAGGAACCTTGCCCACTGAAAGGAGGGGTTAGGACTTGTTATGCATGAGACTGACATTCGCAAAGTTGTGTTTTGGAACCCGCTCTGGCATCAGGTTGGAGAATGGACTTGCGGATGGGTGGGGAAGTCATAGGGGGCTGCTGCAACTTTGAAAACAGAAGCGATGAGGACTTGACCTAGGGCTAGGGTGCCGGGGTGGGTGAAAGGAGTGGTGATAGGATTCTTAGGAATGGCGACAGGAGTTTGAGAAGACAATTTGGACAATGCAGTCAATGGTAGCATTGGCAAAACCATCCCAGCTCTTCAACCCATCCTCTTAGACCCAACCCGAGGCCCTTTCCTTTACAAGCCTTCTTCTTCCATCCTTGTCCCCTCAGGGACCACTTTCTTCCCAGAATAGCTATGCTGGGCGTCAGCAGTGGACTGCTTGCTCCTTTCCCTAAGCAGGAGGCTATTTTATATGTGTCAGGTCTGTTTCCTAAACCAGATTGTAGGACTGTCATTCCCAAGCCCCACGTTTCATGCTTCTCTGATAGTCATTCCAATGACGGTCTCACAGTGTTGGGCATTTACCAGGCGTTGTCTGCAATAGGCAGTGGGTGCCTAGCGCTATGCTTGCAAAGAAAAAAAAATTTTTTTGTCTTTAAAAAATAAAAACTTTATTGAAGTCTAATCGATGTGCAATAAACTGCCTGTATAAAATAAACATAAAGTGGAACTTATCTGGTTAACACAGAGGCAGAAGGCCCAGAGTCCAGAACCTGTGGCTCCCTCTTGTCTAGGATTCCATGAGACACAATTGGAAAACCTTTGACTTGGTGGACTGGTCACGGGTTTTGGAGTCAGCTAGAACTGAATTCAAATCCCTGCCCTTTACTTGCTTAGTTGTAATCCAGCAGATAGATGGGGAAACTGCCCCGAGCCCCACTTCCCCCTCTGTAAACAAGGGACAATAATACACTAAAGGGTTATTGGGAGGGCGAAGTAAGCTAATGTATGTAAAAATCTCTGGCACTTATTAAATGCTTATTAGGTCATGGCTGTTGGTAAGAATAACAAGACATTTGCTAACTCATTGAGTAATTGATCCTTATTGAACTGGTATTTGTTCAGTCTCAATAAACATACTCAGGTTAAGAAAAGCCAGGGTTGGGTGAATTCTGGATGAGTTTGGGATTCAGAAGGGACCCAATCTTGTCTTATGCTCCCTCCACTCCATAAACCGCAATCGCCTGCCTTTGCATGAGGGTCTATCAATATTTAATGTGTGGGTGTCGGTTGCTGTAAACTGAGTATATCCCAGCAGCGACTTGAATTAATTATGTGCAGGAGGAGAGAAAATAAAGTGCCTTTTTCTCAGAGCTCCGAGTTCCACTGGCTGCACTGAGGCCTGGAAACCACAGAGGGACGTGTCTGCTGATGGAGGACCCTGAGAAGAAGCTGAACCAGAAGAGCGACGGCAAGCCCCGGAAAGTACGATTCAAAATCTCTTCCTCCTACAGTGGCCGAGTGTTGAAGCAGGTCTTTGAAGATGGGCAGGAATTAGAATCGCCAAAGGAGGAATACCCTCACAGTTTTCTCCAAGAGTCCCTGGAACCCATGGATGGTGTTTACGGGTCTGGGGAAGCCCCCAAGCCCCGACCCTACTCCCCTAAGCTGACTGCTCAAAGGATCAGCGTGTTCAGAGAGGGCAATGCCTATACATTGGCGGGCAGCCAGCCTTTCTTCAATGATTACAAGGCAAATGACCATAAGGTAGGTATTGTGCATGGGGTATAAGCATTAAGGACTAAAGTGCGTTTAGAGAAGTACCTGAACGTTTCAAATTTGTATTATGCTCATGTTCCTGTCCAGCCAGGGCTACAGGTGCACCAAATGGGAAGTCGCTCTTCGGATAATATTCCTGGGAAAACAATAGCATGCTTGTGGATTAGTTATTGGAAAGTGCACTAAGCACGATAGTATTCAAATTCCATCCAGGGTAAGAAAAAAGAATTGCACTGGGCCTTTGGCTGGGTTATCTTGGTAAGTAAATTAAATAGAGGTGCTGTGGTTTTCAGGTCGCCCGACTGCTGTTTTAGAAAATGATGCAGCGACTAGTTGTCTTATTTCCTGGAAGAGCTAAGTGTTTGAGGTGTTCATTTTACTCCAGGCCATCATTCAGCATGTGGTTTATCCATAACTTGTTTTTTCTCCCCATCTCCCTCTTGCTGCCTGCTTTCAAACAGTGTCTGTCTGTTAGTTTATTTATGCTGCCTTTTCATTGCTCATTAGCATGGACACTGGGTAGGTGGAGTCCTGGGAAGAGATCGTGAAGAGCAAATCAACCAGAGGAAATGTTACACGGGGAAGAAGTGTGAGCTAATAGTTCATTTGAAACATGTATTTTATTTGTGAATTTCAATGATCTTCTCCAGTAGCCTGGATAATCAAGAGCCCAGGCAGGGTTTTTCTTTTTAAGTTAGAAGAGCCTGGAAAGGTAGTCACTAATTTCCAGAATCTCATAGGAGATGTGGATATGCTCGCTGCCAGTGGGACTATGAATGTGTTTCTTTAAAAAGAGTAAATACAGGTTATTAATGAATAGCGTTTATGAGTAGGATTTATACTCCTCTTTAAAGTGTGAAATTCAGATAATTACTCTCTAATCATTTTTATTAGTTTCCTAAGGGAACAAATACTACATCTATAGCAGACAAATGTATTGGCCTTGCTAGCACTGATAAGAGTATAATTATGGGCATGTCCACATTTATCAAAGAGAGTACTGGTTTCCTTTTGGTATGAAAGGGGGCTGGAATGAATAGCCCTTCGTGTTACTGGAGTGGCTTCTGCATAGCAGAGCACTATCATGTACTATCGCATTAGGTCTTCACGACAGTCTTGAGGAGAAAGGCCAGTGTGATCACTCCCATTTTGCAGATGAGGAACACTGAGTACCACATTGTTAAGGGACTCAGCCAATATGGTTATAGGTGCAGAGTCAGAGTAAGAACCCAGGTCTTCTGATTTCCCATACTCTGCTCTATGGATTATTCCTTTTTAGAGAAGAAGATCACTACTGATAATGTTGATGATAATAATAATAGTTACCGTTTACTGAATGCTTATTATGTTCTAGGTACATAGCTATCTTGTACTTACAGTACCTCATTTTACCTAAATCTTATTCATAGATTTAGAATTTACAAAGCTGTAGTTTATTCAATACCTTATACAAGGCCATAGTAGATAGTACTGGACTGCTTGACCTTCATAAGTCAGTATGCCAAACTTGGCATTCATGTAAATGTATGATTAGGCATGGATTTATAAAGTTATGCATGGCACAATAGATTTAAACACCAGACTCTAGAAGTCATGTTCCGGGTTAGATTCCTGCCTGGTCTAGTTATCCTTGTTTTCTATGTTGCCTGATCAAATGCCACATTCCAATCTAGCCAGCCTTTATGTGTAAAGTGGTCAGGATGAATTCATGCACATGCACTCATTGAACAGGTTGTCAATGTGGTGTTTATGAAAAATAAGTAAATGAGAGCTGGGAAGTCATGATTTTTCAATAGTGAGCCTAATTGTAAAAATAACCCCTAGTAAATACTGGCTGTGAGGCAACATTGGGCAGTAGTTAAGCACAGTAATTAAAAGTAGAGGCTCTGAACTTGAACTGATATCTGTATACCCAGGTTTATAGCAGCTTTTCCCACAATTGCCCAAAGGTGGAAACAACCCAAATGTCCATCAGTAGGTGAGTGGACAGTCAAAAATGTTGTATATACACACAATGGAATATTACTCAATCTTAAAGAAGGAAAGAAATTCTGACTCATGCTACAACATGGATGGAATTGGAAGACATTATACTAAGTGAAATAAGTCACAAAAGGACAATCATATGATTCCACTTATACAAGTAGTCAGATTTATAGAGATAGAAAGGAGAGTGGTGGTTGCCAGGGACTGGAGGGGGGGCGAGCGGGAGAGAAGGAGGAGTTAGTGTTTAATGGGTAGAGCGTTTCATTTTGGGACTAAGGAAAAGTTCTGGAGATGGATGATAGTTACACCACAGTGTGAAAGTACTTAATGCCACTTAACTGTCCACTTAGAAATGGTAAAAATGGTAAATTTTATGTTATGTATATTTACCACATCAAAAATAATGTTTTTGTTTAAAAAAAAGGGGGGGGGGCTCTGATGTCAGTTAAACCTGGACTTGATGTCCATTCTACTCACTTACCCGTGTGAGCTTGGGCAAAGCCACTTAAACTAGCTGAGCTTCAACGTCATCATAATCTGTGATATGAGGGTAATAAAAGTACCTGCTTACAAAGATTGTTGTGATTAAAGAGAGATAACCGATAATGTGCCTGGCACATTGTATATGCTCTGTAAATGTTACCTACCATTGAGATAATGACCAGGTTCTTATGAAAGAAACATTGAGGCTTTTAAAATTTTTATGTGGTAGATAGAGAACGTGGTTATAAACAATCAAGTATTTTAAGGAATTGAAACTGACGGAAGCTTATAAGGTTCATAAAAAATGGAAGGGGAAGGAAGAGAAGTAACATCCACTGAACACGCACTTTATACAGAATATGTAAATTCAGCTTTACAATAATTCTATGAGAAAGAATTTTACAAATTGGAAAAAAAGAAGTTCATAGGGGCTCAATAAGTTGCACATCTCACACAACTGTCAGGTAACATTGGAATACAATTTGAACTCAGGTCTGCCTGCCTCCAAAGCCCATTGCCTTTCTTGTACGTGGTGAGGTATTTAAACCCCGAGCAGCGGAGGGGTGTCATGGTGACCGAATAGCAGCCTCAGACGCTGCCATTGGCATCAGGATATTTATGAGGCTCAATCACATAGGTTACCATTCTGGGCACTGTGGAAGGAAACACAAAATTCCTGGCTCCATCCCGGCCCTCTATAATGTACGAGTGTGTGTTCCTCACAGGCAATCGGATGCAACCAGATCATGTGAAGTTTAGTTACACCCGGAGACGTTCCTCAGACACCAGGAAGAGCTTGGCTGTCAGGGTGCCTGAAACTTAAACACACCTTCAGGGTGATTTGGGACCGTCCACCTTTGGAATACATTAAAAATGAATGCACTGTCCTGGGTGTCTCAGATACTGACCAGCGTAGAGGCAGGAGGTGGAACCAGAGGGCTGCAGATTTTTTTCAGTATATTGAGAGTTTTGCCTGGAAAAAAGAAACCAGCCGTAGATGTGAAGAAAGCTCCCTCGTAACTGAGCCTCTCCGGCTATTACTGGAAGTGGAAATGGAACCTTCCAAAAGTGCCACCATCTTTATCTGCTGATGTTCAGAAGCTGATAGTCCAGAGTGCGAAACAGGAACCCTGCGCGCACCAAGCGGTAGGAAATGGAAGCTGCCACACGATCCCTAGAAGAGAGGGAGGGAAACCAGGGCCGGGTAGGAAGCTTGTGGCTTCATAAATAATTATTGAAAACCCCGTGGATATTTCAAGGAAGGGGACCCGACTATTGAACCCCGGCTCAAGCCAGATTGAGACTGCTTCGGTGGAGCATCTAATAGATTGGCTGATGCAGTTCTGCAAAAGCAGGGCAGAACATTTCCCACCGAAGCATGTGGTTGTGTAGCACGATTGCGCATGCGCTAATGACCAAAAGAACAGTTCTTAGTAACAACAGCAGTAGCAGTGCCTACACTTTGCATGGTACATTCAGCTTTTGCAATCCCTGTTTTTTATCTTCTTCATAGGATCGCCATCCCTGGAAGATGACATGATTAGCCTCAGGGAAGAGAGTACAAATATTTAATTGCTTAATCGCCCCAGAAGCCAGTGAAGGGTTGGGGGCAGGGTCCTAAGTCAACTTTTACATGACTGGTTGGGGGATGTGAGAAGCTCCCTGGAGAGTGGCTGGAGTAGCAGGAGAGCGCTCAGGAGTCTCAGGACAGCACCTGCTTACCAGCCAGTGTAGAAGCATTTCTGTGTTTTAATAATGAATTTGTCTCTGGCGGTTAGTGCATGCCAGCGAGATGGCAGACCATTTACTGATGGGCACACGGGCACACCGAGGCGCTGGGAGGCCAAATGACTCTCCTTTATCTCACAGTTGGTGAACAGTGGGATTGGGATCCAGTGTTTCCCTGCGAGCTGTCCTAGCTCTGGGAAGAAATGCGTGTTCTTAGTTGAGTAACCCCTAAACATTTACTCCTGTGCTTTTCTACTGTCCAGGTGTTTCCTCAGCAAATGGTTAAGGCACACATGAGAAATCCGGCAAGGGAGCAGGAGCTATTGATAATGATGCTGTCGAAATATATTTATTGACATAAAAAGATTTTCATAGACAAAGAACACAAACAAGTTACAACAGAATATATGTAAATATATAAAATATATTAATATATAAAAATGTAATGATCTTGGGAAAGTGATTGTGAATAGTGTAGTGTAGGTCCTAAGAATATGGATTTAGAGTGAGACAGAGTTGGATTTGAATTCCAGCCAGAGACCTTAGTAACTGTGACCTTGAGATACACTTAACCCCCCTGAGGCTTGGTCCCGTCATCTGCAGAATGTGGAAACCATAGCATCTACCTCATAGGGATGTTCAGGGGAGAAGTGTGGTAATGTCTGTAAAATGCTTAGCACAATGTCTGACATCATAATAACAACAATAAATGCCCAATGAATTGTATATACTATTATTATTTATGCAAAGAAACAAGTTTGAGTGACACTTATTTTTTTAAAAAGCATTCCTTTGTGTTTTTTAAGCCCTCATTATGCCTAGCCCTACATCAGCTGCTGTGGTATGTGGTTGAAATAGGAACTTTGGACCCTACCTCGCCGAGTCCAATACTCTAGTTATGTGACTAATGTAGCTTTGGTTGGCTACCATCAACAGGAAGAAGGAAGATGGTTGCCATGGTTTACAGAGAAAGCAAACAGACTAGGGAATGAACTGGAGCTTTGTGGTCTGATGGGGTCACAAGTGCCAGAGAGTAGAAGTTCCTCCGGTCCTATTTCCTGGGATGGTGAGCAGGTTCTGCAGCCCTGTGTTTATTTGGTGACTGTTGGTGGAGGTTCCATGCTCATTCTCCATTTCTCTAGTCCCCACCTATTATAGATTTTGGAAAGATAATCATCTACACGAATAACCTGAAAATCATTCGAACCCCAATGGACAAGAGAGACTTCATGAGGAAAATTCTCCAGAAGGAAGGGGAAATCGAGGAAGAGTCTCTGATGACCAAAGAGGAAATCTATGGAGATAGTGACCAGAACGATGGGCCTTTGGCAGAGACAGAAAGCACGTTCCCCCACAACCAGTACCCCCAGGTGCGTCAGCAGGTCACTGTCCCCGCGGGGGTCCCTATTGCAGTGGTCTCCAAATGGTCTTGGTTGTGCACTATTTCAGTAAAACTTTCAAATATGACTACCTAAGATGTCTAAATATTAAAGATGTTATAGATTTTATTGTATTTTAATGGTACATTGTTAGCAGTAATAGTGATAAGTCCATATTTCAAACACTCCTCATTCTAATGTTTTGGATGGCTTCTTTTGAAATCTGATTAGGTATTTGTTGTTTTCACTTTGCAGTGTGGCTTAGAACAGCTTGCTCTAGAGATGGGAAAAATTAGCTCTGCCCTTTTCTTATGGGTTCTCTTGTGCTTCTATTATAGGGGTCCTCAATCCACAGTTTCCTTGAAGAAACTTAATAAAGCTGCAGTTCGTTAGATTTTTGTAGAGATGAATTTAGTTAAAAATAAACAGTATCATTTGTAAACCCACTAGGCCACGCACAACTGAACTTCAAAATGTGGAAAGTGAATGAATGAGCCAGGACACCATTGCCACTTTATGTAAAGTGGGGTCCCTTTACATCATGCTTATTCCAGGGTCCCTTGGGTACATTTTTGTAGTGACTGCCAGTCTTAGTGAGGGCACCACTGTCAACTAGTTTATTAAAAATTAGGATAATAATTTCTTTTGAAACTATTATTAAAGCTTAACTTCCTGCCACCTTTAGATAAAAATATAAATAGCTCCCCGCCTTGGAAACCATTGCTCAGACATGCTTGAAGGGGGTGGAAGACTGACAGTATTCATTAGTTCTTAAGGTGGGGAGAGGTGGGAAACGCAATTTTGATGAAATTAAGCTAAGAGAGTAAAAGTTTGGGTGGCAGCAGAAGTGAATGTTTTTTTCCTCTTTAGATTCTATCTCTTGGGACTTGAAGCTTTCTCTGGGGCACACTGTCACCTCCCATTTGTTGGCTTCCTTGCCCCTGAGTGATGTCCCCACCCTGGGAGGCTTAAGGGACAGGAACAAGAGGGTCATGACCAGACTTCATCGTAAGGCTCTTGTTAAAAGTTCTGCTCACAACTTCTCATGTCTCTTTCTAATCTGATCACTCAGTGAGAGATTTTTGAAATACAAATCTGACTGTGTCATCCCTTCATCACCCACTTCCCCCACCCCAAACTTTCAATGGCTTCTCTTCACTTGGGATAAAACCCAAACCCCACACTTGTTCTAGAAAGCACTGTGTGCCTGGCCACTCTTGGCCTCTTCAGTCTCATCTCTTGCCACATCTCTCTTCATTCTCTCCACCCCAGAAACACTGCCTATCATGTGTTCTTTGCTTTTTGTTACCAGGGGCAACTTCCCTGGACCTCGGATATTCTCCAGATTCCCTGCCACCTTTTCCTCAGCCCCTGAGATCTGAGTGGAGGCATCCCTTCCTCAGAGGGGCCTCCCTGGCGTCCATGAGGATAATTTCCCATGAAGGGACCCCTCAGGGCAGCTCACACCTCTCCTCACAGTTGCAGTCTTATACTTAGTTGGTTAATGTTTGTTCTCACACATAAGATTTAGTCTCCATGAGGGCAGGGGCCATGTGTATATTGGTATAACACAATAGTTCCATTGCCTCCCATAATAGAGCCTGGCATATTATAGGTGCTTAATAAATAGTAATTGTTTGTGGAAAGAAGATTGGCATTTGGGACCAAGTGTTCTGCTTCTGCCTTCTCTAGATAACCCTACTCAGAACTTGGCGTAGCAGTAGACAGACAGCCAGATGTTGCCATCCAAGGCATTCCCTCCCCACTGTAACACCCATTCATTCTATTCTTTTTCACACCATACTACAACTTGTGGGGGCATATATTTTCAGAAGAGAGCCAGAAAAGCTAGCATGTAAGTCCCACTGCAGCCCTGAATGCAAAAGCAACAACAGGCCCGACATGACAATTGCCTTTCAGTCCAATACGGACAGAGCCATGTTTCTTAGCTGGAATGCCATAAACCAGCACAGCGCTGTGCAGCACAAAATTGCTGTGAAAGGTTATACTTCACTTGGCCTGTCCTTAAAACTCTTTTTTAAATGGCTCTTTGTTTGCCCAATCCCTCATGCAGTAAATGCCCAGACAAGATTATTCTAGAAAAGGGTCAGAGGACACCAAGGAGCCCCTCCCGACCAAGGGAAGCAGTGGGGACATTGATGAAAGGGCAGGGAAAGGCTAATGCCAGGCCACACGGCACCTCTGTAATAGCTATCAGAGTAAAGGAGAGGGATAATTGAATTAAGCCACGATGAAACATGGAAGGGAGGAAACCTGGCCCTGGGTTCAGTGGATTTGAAACCACAGATCACTAGGCTCTTTTATGCTTCACCTGACCTTGCCTTTGAAATAATAATAATAATAAACAAATAATCGTTATAATAGCTACAGTTTATTGAGGGCTCATGATAGCCTGGCACCATGCCCAGTGCTTTCCATGCCATAGTCCATGTCATGCTTACGAAAACTCTGTGAGGTAGATATTTCTGGTGATCACCTTTGGAAGCTGGGGAAACTAGGCTCAGAGAAGTTCAGTAGCTTACCAGAGGTCGTCAGAGTCAGTAGTCAAACCCAGGTCCACCAGACTGCCAATCTCGTGATCATAACCACTTAGCTAAGCAGCCTCCGGATTGGCGCTGGTTACCCTCTTCAGGGCTAATGAGCTTGGAGCCTGCAGTGAAAGCCTAGGCCCCTTTCTTTGGTCATCGAGCTGGTGGGAGGTGGTTCGGGAGGTTTGTTGGTTTTATAACCTGCACTATGTTGTACAACCATGTTCTAAGTCCTCTTACTAAATGTTTTCTGAGAAGACTTAAAAAATAATGAGAATGAAAGACAGAGTAGAGACTCAGTAAATACTTGATTTAGTGAATCATTAAATAATTAAATGAACATGTTGAGGTGAGTAGTTGGAAAGGGTGGTAACTCAAGTTAAGGATAGAAACTCCAGCGCTCGGCTGGTGTGGCTCAGTAGTTGAGTGTTGACCTATGAACCAGGAGGTCATGGTTCAATTCCCTGTTGGGGCACATGACCAGGTTATAGGTTCAATCCCCAGTGTGGGGTATGGAGGAGGCAGCTAATCAATGACTCTCTCATGGATATTTCTCTCTCTCTCTCTACCTCTCCCTTCCTCTCTGAAATATATTTTTTTTTAAAAAGAAACTCCAATATGCAATCAGGTAAAATTTGATTGATGGTTTGGTTTTGTTCTCTACAGCGAGCTCACCAGGCCATTTTGTCAATCTTTCACTATCTGGCCTGGTATTCTATTATGTTAGGATTTTACTGTACTTTCTTTGACAGCATTGACTTGTACCATCAAAATCTCACTGGGATCAAGTCTAAAACATTAAAACATGTGGATTTGGCAGAAAAATGGGCTGTGGCAATTTGCTTTAAGAACTTTGTGGCAAATAAATTTATTTTGAATACTTTAAGGGAAGAAAACACATTTCTGCATTGTTAATATATGAAAGTATGGCAAGAATCAATAAAATATTAACAAAAGGGTGCACAGACATGATTTAGGTTTTTGTCAGTTGGAAATCACTTCCATTCTCTAAATCTAGAATGAATAAAGTGTAATACCTCCTTGGGCACTGTGCAGCACAACGGAGCTATTTGCAGAACTGATGTCTCCCCTTTCAGAGATTATTTTTATTATTAGGTTATAAAAGAGAGCTGTTAGCCGGGTGGAGCCACCCACTGGACTCCAGCTGTGTTGGTAGTTCCTAGAATTAAGAGTAGGAAGGATTCTCTAGACAACATTGTTTTGTTTGTTCCTTTGGCAAATATCTGAACAGCAGGCATTTTCCTGGCTCCACACCAGACGTGCAGGAAGTGACGGTGAAAGGGACCACACAGAGAGCTTCCTGTCTAGTCCCCAGGAGCTTTCAGTAGAGTGAGAGACCTGCCGTGCTTGGGGCAGGACAGGCGGTGGGACTCCTGGTCCAGAGGTTGGGTGGGCAAGGCTTCCTGACACTTGAGAACATGGGAACTGGCTGCGTTGGGAGGGGGCACAGGTTTCTGGAGACCAGCTGGAGAGAGACCTAAGGACAAGATCCTGAAGAAAAACGTAACTAAGCATTTAAAGCTCTGAGGAGTTTGGTTTTAATCTGAAGTTTATCTTCAGATTAAAACCAAAGTGTTCATTAAAAGGTTTCTTGAGTGCTCTGTGGCAGTCACAATTGCAGGCAACTTAGTAAAATTGTCATCAGGGGGGAGAATGGCCACCAGACTGGAGGCAGGCGTCCACACTGAATTCCTGCTGGAGCTGGTAGAGGTCGGACTAGGGTTGTGACTGTGGGGTGGGGAAAAATTGGATGGGTTTGAAGGTGAAATGAACAGGATTTGGTGCTGAATCCACCTGTATAGATTTGGTATTGTCACTTATTTCTTGGAAGGTTATAGGTCTATGTGTGATCTTTGCACAGAGTCCAAAGATTGCCAATTTTCTTGAGCTGTTCTAGGGGAAGAACACATCGGTAGACAAAGGGCATTTTTCTGTAGGGTGGGAGTCGAGGACTGGAGACTTATTAGCAAGGCTTAGAAGTGAACGAACTCTCATGGAAAACCCATAATATGCCAGATAATATAATATGGCATTTTCATGTACTCTCTCACATAATGTTCTAGCTACTATACTCAGAGAGATAAGCATTCACAGGGAAAGAAATGGAGATCTAGCAATTAGGGGAACTGTCCAAAGTGCTTTCTTGATGTCAGAGGCAGGCCTCAGTCCCAGGCTCCTGACTCCAGAGTGGGGCTCTGAATCCTGGGGCCTTATCACAGTTCTCAAAGAGGATGAGGATAAAGTATCACAAGAATTCAGAGCTAAGCTTCCAAGGATTGTACCATCACTTCATTTGTCCGCTTAGTCTCACAAAACCATCTGTCTTGAGCATCTACTTCAGACAACTACAATGAGGAGCCATGTACGTAGTTAACAGGAGCATGAACTCTGGGGCTCAGCTGCCTCAGATCAAAACCTGCCTCTTCTTCAAGCTGCATAACAGTTGGCGAATAACTGAATTTCCGTGCCTCATTTTCCCATCTGTAGCATGGGGGGTGGTAACCCTTACATGGTCTCAGGGGGTTGTTGTGGGATTAGATGGGTAGGTATATGAACAGACACTCTTAGAACAGTGCCTGGCACCTACGGGTCATGCTGCAAATGTGCACTCTTAGAATCTGGCAATGAGGAAGCCCGAATCTTTGCTCTCATGGAACATACAGAAATTACATGTCAGATGATGGTGACAAGGGCGATGAAAAGCGTGAAGTCTTGGGACGTGAGGCGTGGTGGCAGGGGCTGCTGCCTGAGAGATGTCCACCAGGGGAAACCTCTTCGGTAAACTTGCTGTGATTATTCCGTGCCTCTGACCAGTCCCCTTGTTGCATTTGTGGGAAGCATTTCCCTCTTATTCTGCCCCAGCCTCTGCCCAGCCCAGGGGTGTTTTCACCTGCATGTGATCAATCAACGCGAACTGCTGCTGTTACTAAACCCTGACCATCTCTTGCAGGAAGGGGAGCTTCCAGATGACAACTGCTTTCACTGCCGAGGCTCGGGCAGTGCCACCTGCTCTCTGTGCCACGGCAGCAAGTTCTCCATGCTGGCCAACAGATTTAAGGAGTCCTATCGGGCCCTGCGGTGCCCTGCCTGCAACGAGAACGGCCTGCAGCCCTGCCAGATTTGCAGCCAATAGCCCACGGCTTTGAATGTCGGCTTTCATCGCACCCTCTCTAACGTGATTTCTAATAAACTGCCCCGCCCCTCCCCACTCCCAGCAAGGAAGCCACAGCAGCTGCGCTCGCTTCCACCGCTGGCAAACACAACAACCCTCAGTTACTTGATGACATTTCACAAGGCTAGTCACATCTCCATGTGGGTCTAAGTGGCAGAGGCATTTTGGAATTGCAGTCGGCTTTGAAAAGGGTTCTGAAATGATCCTTCCAGGAATGTATGCGTGCATCTCCCTTGCCTTAGCTCCGTTTTCTCCTTGCGCTAGCGAACCAATAAAGGTCCCTTTCAGGCAGCAGGGTGAAGTCATTTTCTGGCTGGGAGTGATTTTGCAAACTTGTGCGGTGAGAAGGGAGTGAAAAGGGCAGGGTTCTGATGAACTGAATTCCTGTTGCTTAGAATGCATTTCAAAGCGTCATTGGTCAAATTGAAAACTTAATTAAGCAGAAGGAAGGGATGCCCAATGCCCCAGTGCACTTAGCAGGCCACTGAAAACAAAACGGCAGGTCCGGCAGGTCCGTGCTTCGTGCTGAAGATAGGCTGGCTGAGGAGGCATTTCTTTCAAAGCCCCCAGTCCCTCCTGTGAGATGACAGGAGTGCTCCTTAGGACCAGATGAGACCAGACATGTCTGCGTGCCTCCAAACTACTGAGGATAGAAGCCAAGTGAAAGCTCTCTGTGATAAATTCGGTGCTTGAGTACTTGTGTGTGATATCACGTCTTCCCTGAATTATTCTAAGTAAATCTATTTTAAGTGTAAGATACAGCCATGAGCTCCTCATATAAGACTCTGCATGCTTTCTAGGCATCTGCAGAAAGCCTGGAAAAGAAAAACCAACCAAGGCCGATTTTAGCAATTCTCTTTCTGCTGTCTGTGAATACACACACAAAGGATCAATCTTTCCTCTTAAAGTTGGTATAAAATTAGAAACATGCTTTTGTTAATGGACTTTGTAGCCCAGTCCCCTTGAAATAACACTGTAAAATCTGTTATCTATTGAGATGCATTGCTTTTCTATAAGTATTTGGATTTTCATAACAATTTTTTCAAGATTTGTTTGTTAGCCTGTGATATCCAGCTATTAAAACTCACCAGTGGAATACAATACTTTTCAGGCACTAGAAACACTTCTAATAAAAAGATTAAAATATTCTCCAAAGCCTTGGTCATTTTGCTTCTCCTCGCTTAGCCAGAGCAATAGAGCTGCTGCCCACTTTCTTTGCTTCTGCACTTAACTATTTCCTGACTCTGTTTTCTCTCAGCTGTTGACTCTTCCATCTCTCCAGAGCCTCAGAGGCAGGAATGAAGTCGAGAGACCTGTAAGTGTAGTCTTTTGCTTTGCCGTGGGAACACTGGACCATAGATGCTGTCTGAGCCCTGCACACGGGTCTGCAGGACAGTATTGCCAGGTGCTGGGCGTGCGGTGCTTCCCAGGCGGGCACCACCCCTTTGGCACCTCATGGGACTTACAGTTTCGGTGGCAGAGACAGATACGTAAACATGTTATTACAATGTGGTGTGACAAGTTCTGCATTTGGGGAATTTCAGGGAATGGTAGAAGCATGTAGAAGGGACACCAAATGGAGTGTAACAATATTTCCTTTCCTTCCCACAGGCTTTTAATATTTTTCATCCCATAAAAGTGCATTTACAAATGATTACATTTATTTATTCAGTCAATAAGTATTTATTGAGCACTGGGTCTATATCAGTAGGAAAAAGCACCCCCAGGGAGTGCTTTTGGTGGGGGAAATACTAGTATTGACTATCTATCATCTATCTACCTATCTAGTGAGAGAGGGACAACTAAAAATACATAATACAGAATAAAAATATATCTGTATATGATAATGTGTTAGAAAATGGTAAATGCTGTGATGAAAACTAAAATAATAAAGGGGTTGGGAATTAGGAGGGGTTGCAATTTTGAATTAGTTTTCAAGGAGGCATCATTGAAAACTAAGATGCCTTCACAGTAAGATGACAGGTGGCAGGGAATGGGGGCAGAAAGAAGGTGCATATGTGTTGGGGCGAGGGGGTGCTTTCCTGGGAGGTCATTGTAAACTTGGGTTTTACTGTGAGTGAGGTGCTTCTCCGGATGGGGTCTTCTGTCAATACCACACCCCTTCTTCTGTACCTTCCTCTACTGCTGGGGCCAGAGACTTGCAAACTGCATTTCCCAGACTCCCTTACCTGCTGACTTCCTGTTAGTTTCTGCCACTGAAAGGTACTGGCAGAATCAGAAGAGTCTTCATCTCCCCTCCCCACCCCCCCCCCCCACCCCCCACACACACACACTCCCAATGAGAATGCTGGCCGCCTTGCCACGTGGCAGCTGCATGAATGGCAGCAGCAGCTGGGAATGCTGGCTTAGGCAGCTCGGTTCCAACAGAGGCTCTGACTGCAGGTTCATGCCAGTATTTTCCCAGCCTAAGGCAGGGAGTGGCTTCTTGCCGTTACTAATGTTTGTAATCAACTCCCTATATAATACTCCCTCTCTTTGAAATATTGTTTACCGATTGGATGCCAATTGATACAAATGCTTTGAGCAGAGGAGGGTCAGGATATGATTACATTTTAACAAGCCATTCTGGCTGCTGTGGTGAGAGACGACACTATGGGACAAAAGTGGAAGTGGGAGCCCAGCTTGGAAACCATTGCAAGGATCCTGGTGAAAGCCTAGGGTGGCCTGGGACAGTGTGGTATCAGTGGGAGTAGTAAAAGTGTTCAGATTGTGGATATATTTTCAAGGTAGAGCCATAGGGTCCACCTACTGCCCTTTGTACCCAGAAATATTGCTTCTGACCTACTGTATGCAAAACATATCTGAGTTCTTTGCTTACTAGTGGAGATACGTTTGCACTGAAATACCCACTTCCTGATTGTGATCTTAAAAACATTGTCAGTGGTTTGGGCAGGCTCGGGATACGTTTAGGGCAAGGTTGGCCCACTGAGAATTCCTTCAGAGCTAGGAACAAATACGAAGGTTAAATGATATAGTGATGCTGTGATTAAAATCATGCTATATCCTTTGAAAACTCAAAAATATTTTTAAATGAATACATGTTTTCAAAAGACACCTAATCACTTACCCAATGAGCAGATTTTCTCTGGATGTCTACTACGTTCCAGGCATTTGAGCTAGGTCTTCTGATACACAGATGGAAACACACTTAGTAGGTATCATTAATGAGAGTGTACTCTTGGGCCTTCAGTCAGCATACTATGAATCTGACTTTCCAACGCGGGGCGGCCACTGTTGCTCCCCTCTGCCCCTTACTCCAGTGACAAGCAGTGCCTCTGCTTGGCCAGGTGGGCTGGGCCAGCGGTTGGTCGGGGCTCTATTGCATAATTAGTTTATTTATTTGTTTTAACAAGTATGTAGCCGCTGCACTGTGTGCAGGACACTGTTCTATGCACTTGACACCTACTAACTCCTTCAATCATCTCAACAGTCGAATTAATTCAGTGTATTGATCATCTCTTAGTCCCCAGGGTGCATTGTTCCATTCCACCTCACACACCCCAGACTGTAAACATGCAGGTCCTTTCTGTGGTCCTTGAAAACATCTTTCCTTACCAGGCCTTGGTGAAAGCAACAAACTGTGCAGGACCTGGGGGAGATGCTTAGGGGGCTGGTAATATATAACAGTAATGAGACAACTCAGCAAGACTTCTTTTGCTGACTGTGCTGGCCACTTAGAACCATCCTTCTAGTTTCTGCGTTCTTTTCTACCTTTCCATCCCAGTTTACCCTCTATTCTTCTTACTCTGGTGGGACTCTACTCCTGCCTGGGCTTAACCTCAAGGCCTCTCTACTCCTTTACACACTGAAAATCTTTGGGGCTCAAGGTTTCCTTTTACAGACCCCACCTTCTTGGAAGACGCTGTGGTTTTATAGACCCCACCGTCTTGGAAGACGCTGTGGTTTGAAATCCCTGCCTGTCTGGGAGTGAGGAGGACAGAGGTCATACACCTTTGCTCCTAGAACAACTCCACTTTTTTCCTGTTTTAATTTTGGCTTCCAGGTAAGATCCCTTTTGAAGAGAGAGCTGCACGTTCAATTTTTGAAATCCACATCAAGCATTAACTTTGTTACCCATAATTTCCCTTTCCAAGTTAAATGGACCAAAGCTATCAATTAAGCTTAAGTTTGTAGGAAAGATGATGCTGTCCTTGGTCTAAGTCTTGCACAGATGTGAATTGCTATGCTAATATATTCACGGAGATGCGTGCCATGACATTTATAAGAAACTTCTGTGGTTCACTAGAGCTTACTCTGAGTGGATTTTATGATAAATTTGAAAGAAATGTTCACAGTTGTTTTTATCACCTGTCCTCATTAGTTGGATCTCCTCATTATCTAATTAAACACAGTAATTATAGAGAGTTCTACATTCATGCAATTATGTGAGAGAGAAATATAATTAGTGCCTGTGTTAAAGAACATGTAAACCCCAAAGGAAAGACCTGGACCCATAATACAGTAGAATTTCCTCATTTCTTGGGGGTAAGGGTCTGGGGGAAGGAGGTAGGAATGGGGAGGTTAAATCAGGCCTTGATAAAACTAGAGTCAATGTTTATCTTTTTTAACACTATAAGATTCCTCTTTGTACAGTCCCCTTAGTGTCACTTTTATCTAACTCCTAAGTACTTCCCCTATTAATGATTATTTCTCAGAAGATTGGGGTCATAAATTTGCACTAGCATGTGAATGGCTAATAGATTACTCACCATGTTTGTTTTTTAAGTTCAAAATGTTATATTCTTGGAGGCCTCCAGTGAGCCAGGCCATGTGCAAGACACAAGGAGCCAGAAGATGAAACAGACATCCTGCCTTCTGTCAGGGACAGGATAGTCTCACATGGAACCAGAGATTTAAATGAATATTTACCAAATTAAATGACAGGTGTCATAGGAGGAGAAGGGTGTGGTTAAACTCCTTTAATTGTTGGTCTCCATTCAGTTATGAGCTACTAGGAAGTGTGCCTAGTCTGTTATTGTATCCCCAGCATCTACCACAGTGCCCGGTGCGTAGGTGTTGGGGTATTTGACCCAAGTATTTGGTGATTTGGTGTTTGCAGGGACATGACATTTGGTTGCACACACAGGGTCTTGGGGAAAGTTCCCAGGTAGACAGCTTCTAAATGGCTCTCAGTGGTCCTCACCTCTTGGAATTCGCTCCTTGTGCCATTGCCTTTGTGTGAACTAGACTTAGGGACATGCTTCTAACAAGAGGATTAGCAAACATGGGATATCACCTCTGAGATAAGGTTATAAAGGGCTATGACGCTTTCGCTGGCCTTTCTTGCTTGCTTAACCGATGACGCCAGCTGCCATGTTATCAGCTGCCTTATGGAGAGGCCCACATGGCGAGGAACAGAGGGTGGCTGACAGCCAACAGCCAGGGAGGAGCTGAAGCCCTCAGTCCAGCAACCTGCTGGGAACTGAATCCGCTAGCAACCACACGAGTGAGCTTGGAAGGGGCTCCTTTCCTAGTTGAGCTTGAGACTCAGCCACAGCTGACATCATAATTGCAGCCTGTGAGACACCTGGAGCCGGAACCACCCCTCTAAGCCCTCTCTGATCCGTCAATTGTGGGTTGGTAAACTGTGAGATAATACATGTTGTTTAAATTTTGGGGACCATTTGAGACATGGAGATAGATAACTAACACAGGTAAGACTACCTTCTGGCCAGGTTCTTATTGATAGATCCTTTTACATCCAAAGGGTTTTTCCATGGAGAGGAGTACTCACAACCATTAGTTCTTTGTTTAATGCTCAATTTATTAAGCTCATGAATCAAATACCCCAAACTAAAACCAATTTTTCTTGGGGCCTTTGAACATTGATCACAAATTTATTAAGCATATCATTTAAACAACCTAAACGAAATGCCATTTATGTATTTAGAATGGCTGATCCTTTTAAACTCTTCAAAACCTTAATTCATAAACATATAAAGTAAAGATTACAGAATTTATTGCTATAGTTTCACTTCAATCTACTCGAAAGCATCAGTATCTTGGATTTAATGCCTTTCTTATTTCTGTTCTTGATTTTCTATGTTTGTTTGTTTTTATATATCCTCAGGGTTTCAGTATTATTATTTTTATTATTCTTCTTGTGTCACAAAATTCTTAGCAGATCCTAAAGAAAAAATTACCTTATCAAAGCAGCCTAGATTGCAGGACCTGGTTTATTGACTGATTAATTCTTGCTCAAAATTGTTTGTTTCTCCCAAGGTGATTCCAGCCAAAACTACCTTTTTGTAGTGAGCTTTTCTATAGTTAAATGATATTTGTAGAGTTAGTGAGACTATTTTAGACCTTATCTTCTGCCAAGGGCTTAATTTCACAACCTAGTATCCATCTCTGAAATTGTTTTCTCCAATTATCACTTGGCCATTGTTATATAAACAATTATCCTGTCATAATCAAATATTGATTTGGTTTCTTAGCATTAAAATTTTACATCTTCCTTCTTAGCATTGAGATTTAGTCTCCTAGGAGTTGAGATGTTGAGTCTGTGTAATTTGTGTTCCTTTGTAGGTCATCTGGCTAATACATTTTATTGGCAAACACTGTGGAACCCTTTCTCTGGCTGGTTATTGTGGGTGCCCACTCAACTGGTCTTTCTGGTTCTTAGCCCTTACTTTTGCTGGGACCATTGGGCTTACAGTATTCAATATTTATGCTCCTTAAACAGATAGAAATAGGCATATGATTGTGCTTTCATAATGTATAACATTAAGAGAAGAAATATCAAACCCTCAAAATTATTAAAATCAATAAAATATAAACATAGTTTATTACATTCATTGCTTTCTATTACAATGACCTTTTGGGAGGACTTCATATTGTGTTTTCTATTTTAAATAATTTTGAATTTATGGCCTTTCACAAGACTCATCTTGCCCTATAAGCCATGATGAGGATAGTAGTGGTGAGGATGATGTTGATAGTGATTTTGATGCTCAAATTGTAGTTTCCACTTAGGAGCGATATCTTTTTTTTTTTTAATGGAGAAGACTAACTGATAGTGTCTAGGGATGCACATTGGAGTGATAAGACAAAAAGAAAATACAAAGAAGTCATTATTATGAAAGGATATGCAGAAAGGGAAGGGTGTGAGATGGGAATAATGCTTATGGAAGGATCTCATGGGATAGGTGATGAAGTTCTATTTTTTTGACTTGGGCATATATTTAATGTGTGTGTGTGTGCGTGCGTGTGCACACACACATGCTATATTTTTATAATAAAATTTTTATTTTAAAAATTGTCACCATATAGTCAGTAGAGGCCCTTTATGTTGACTCCTTTATAGTTTATTACATTGCCCTCTGACATTCTTGCAAACATTCTTGCTTTTTGGCAACAAGAGGATGTTAGAGAAATGTTCTAATTTTTTTTATTGCCCTAAATAATGGAATTAGCTATTTTCTAAGGGATTCTGATTCCTTTTAAAAGGAAATAATTTTAAAGACCAGGCCCTGGACTCAGGAACACATGAGAATACAGGGTAAGCAAGAGTGCACTGATGTTGCTGTTGGGTCAGAGCTGAAAACATACTTGTTAAGGTTATTATTTCACACGGATATTTCCAATTTAACTTATTATATTGCCAGTCCATACTTATATAAGGTTCCATCAACTCCAAACTTTTCTTCTAAAATTAACAATCTTCTTGGTATGATGAAACTACTGGATGGAGCTAAGACATGCCTTAGATCCTCTTTGGTACAGTAATTTAAAAAATTCTGTCATTCCCATAATTCATATTTTTTTGCATATTTGCCAAACTCATAATTTTGCACCACTATTATTATTACTTTTTAAATTTCATGCCTATACTTTTTATTTATTTATTTTTTACTTTTTTATTGATTTCAGAGAGGAAGGGAGAGGGAGAGAGAGATAGAAACATCAATGATGAGAGAGAATCATTGATTGGCTGCCTCCTACTGGATATCGACCCAACAACCCGGGCATATACCCTTGACCAGAATCAAACCTGGGACCCTTCAGTCCCCAGTCGAGGGCTATTATTGTTTTATTAATATTTTGTTTAATCTACATTTCACTGACCCCCCCCAAAAGGATTATATTCATATTAAGCAATATTTGTGGATTCATAGGGTTTAATTAACTGGCCATATATATTTCCAGAATCCATTAATATGGATGGATACATAGCTGTTAGAATTTCAGAGGACTCAGTACCATCACTTTCCCTCACTGAAGTCTAGCACCACCTGAAAGACAGACAAGAATCAGGAAAACAGAGCTCAAAATATCAAGGTCATTACCAATAAAAGCTGCACAGGGGGATGTTGCTCAGGTGCTGGACAATTTGGGCTTCCTCAGTGTGGACCCCAGGGTTGGACGAATATAGCCTCCAGCAGGCCTTCCCCACAGTGTGGCCCCACTTGCCCCACAGCCGAGGATTGCTCAGAAGCTGTCCTCCCTGAAGGAAACAGTTTTAAAAGGATAAGGAGAGAAAGACTGAGCTACCATACTTAGTTTTTCTCCAAAACTTACCAATTGAGTATGAGTGGGTATGGGAGCTGAGAAGGGCCAGGAACATTAAGCTAATGGACATTTCTGTACATAAAACACCAAGTCAGGGGAAATAACTGCTTAAAATACATGTTTGTCTGTATCTCAAGGCAAAGCGTCTAAGTATACCTCTTGGGAAATCCTGCTGAAGTGAACAATGTTATGATACAGTGCCTGTGAAGTTCACCGTCCAATATTGCTTGGGTACCTTTCTGCACCTTTTTATTTGGAAGAACAGATTTGATGTAAGAGAGTCTATCTGAATCCAAATCAGAGTGGGTCATGTTGACAATGTTCCACATATACTATCTTGGCCATTTTTCCAATGCTTGTGTTAAGTAAACTTCTCGCTGCAAAATTATAATAAAAAAAGTTCCTGCCACCCTTTTTGTGCCAATGGGTGTTTTTTAACCCTCGTCATTCACAAAACGACGTTATTAGGGCAAAATCTCATGAGTTTTCATTCTTGATTTCCTTAACATGTCAGGAACACTTCTCCCCTTCAAATATTTTGATATTGTAGCTTCCTGTGATCAGAATCCATCGACTGTCAGTGCTTAAATGAAAAAGTGATGACACCCTATCAAACTACCCCTACCTTTTATAAAGATGGTGAAGTGAAGGTAAAGGATTTGTTCAAGGTCACATCCTACTTATTAACTGACAATCCCAGAATTGGGGTTTCCTAATTCTCAGCTCATTTATTTTTTTATGTTGCCCCTGGGCCTTTAAAACCAAGTCAAAGTGAGAAAGCAATTGGTCTTGGCAGAGAAAAGTGATTTTCTATCATTTTCTGTCTCTAAAATACATTTTGAATCTCTCCATTCTTTTCCACGTTCCATACCATCACCACAGTCTAGTCAACACCACCTTCTGCCTGGATCATTGCAATCATCTCAAAACAAGTCCTCTCCATTTCAACTCCAATTCATGTGAGTTTTTCACTGGAATGCTTTAATTTTTATTTTTCACCACTTTCTTTATACACATTGTATTATTTAGGCCTATTTCTATTACAAGGGCAGAAAGTCATAATTCAAAGTGGTGGCTATAAGTTAGTTTGGGCTAAGTTGTGCTGCAATAAAGAACAACTCCAAAATATCAGTACTTTCATTTCTCCATCTTGGTCCTGTAAACCATGGATAATAACAGGCCCTCATCAACGTAATTACCATTGCCTAGCATGTGGTGGGCTCCCGAAAAATATTTATTGAAAGAAGTTACAGCAAATACTACCATCCCTGCTTCCTGTGATGCTCAGTCAGGATCTGAGGTTGGCACAGTCTTTACTATTTAGAATGTATTTGATTGCTGTGGCAGGAAAAGAAAACATGGTGGATTGTATACAGGCTCTTAAAGACTTCTGCCCGGAAGTGACATGCATTTGACCAACTTTTATTGGTCAAATCAGTCTCATGTCTAACTTAAAGGAGTGAGGAAATGCAGTCCTACCATATGTCCAGGAGGAGCAGAACCAGAAAAAAAGAAAAGAAAGACTAACACTAATGACTACCACCCACGCTGGCTTTAGCCAGAAAGGAATGTGCTGTGATTCCTAGCTGAAGAGTTCATGGGTGGATACAATCAGGTGCAGCTTAGATTAGAGCTCCAATGATGTCAAGGCAATCCATTCCTTGATATAGTTATCTCTCAGTTATAGGTCATCCCCTTCCTTTAATTTCAAGGTCATAGCTTCACAACACTTACTGCAGTGGATAAGCTAGCATAAACCAAAGCCCCTAGATAAAGCCTTGCTGCTGTGACTGTCCTAACAGATATTATGTGCTCATCTCTGACCCAGCTAAAAGTACTGCTGGCCAGGGAGGTAGGATACATTGATTGGCTTAGCCTCGGTCTTGGCCCACCTTAGCAGTGAGGGATGGCAGGAATGTCTTCAGAGTTCACTGCAGTGAGTTTGGGAAGGATGTGTAGATACTCTCCAGAAGGCTTGGGCTGTGGTTATAGAAGAATGGTAATTGATGCTGGGTAAGAAAAAAACAAAAGATATCTACTGCTCTTCTCTTTCAGGTATCATGTTTGATGTCCCTTCCTTAGGAGGGCTTCCTTTGACACATACACAAATTGAATTAGACACTTCTTTTATCATCTCTAAGCAGCCCCTCTCCTTTTCTTTCAAGGCAAAATATGTAATTCTGTGTGCTGCTTTGGTTAATAACCATTTCCCTCACAAGAAGGTGAGTTCCTTGAGGGCAGTGACTATATCTGTCTTGTTTATTGATATTGCCTTAGTATCTAGAAACTGCCTAGCATGTGGTGGGCTCCCCCCCAAAAAATTATTGAAAGAAGTTACAGCAAATACTGCACTTTGAGTATTTAATGATTTTCAGATAAAGATATGGAGCACAATTTTGTTTTGTTTTTTGGCTTAAATATACATGGCCTGGTATGTCTAGGTTAACAAGTAGATATCTTTTATAGTAAGACAGTACAGATAACAGATTGGACTAATAGCAGGCTTTATCAAATGCTTCAATAACCTTTACACTGCAGAAAAATGGAAAAAACAAACAAGTTTCCAAGAATCTATAAATCAACAGAGCATATTAAAGTGCTGGTGAAAAAATAAAACTAAGCAAATCTATATTATTCACCCCCTCATCCTGTCTAGATGAAGTACAGTCCTGTTATGAACTGGCTTAGCTAAGTCCTACTGGTTGAAGCATGGAGACTTGGTTTTAGTTTCATTTGTCATTAGTTATTTAACTACTGAGAATTTTCATCTTACTAGTAAACAGGCAAACTTCCTTATACCTATCTGAGCAAACACATGGTGCCTCAGCTTCTACCCCTGTAAACCATGGATTAATAACAGGACCTGGCGATTGTGGTGAGCCTTAAACAAGTCAACACATGCAAATTATTCAACATACTCACACAAGGAACAGCACCTGGCACATGTTAAGTGCCCAAGAAATGTTACCTGTTATTATGAAGAGCTTATATTATTCTTTTATCTGAATAGCAATATTCTCCACCAGAGAACTTCTTTATACATTAGTATGAGAGATTCAGCATTTAGTGTTTGTGGGGTGCCAGAGATACAAAGAAATATTAAACCCAGTCTCTAAGAAGTTTGCAATCTTGTTCCAGCAGAGTATTTCATCCTGTGGCTTGATTTTAGAGACTGCCTTTCAGGGGAGCTAAGTTTAGACTGTTAGCTCTTTTCCAGTTAGGATTCTCTAGCTTGAAAGGAACAGAATCCAACTCAAACTGACTTGAACTACAAAGTGGGTTTGTTAGCTCATGTACGGGGCAATGAAAATAGTGTGGTATTTGGGTGTGGTTGGTCAGGGTCCCCATAGTGTTCACGGAAGGCTCAGATTTTCCCATCTGTTGGCTCCTATCATCACAGGGATGGTGTCAAACCAAGAATGCCTACCCACAGGAAGTCTGCTAGCTGGATGTAGGGACGCTTCCTTGTTCAGATCCAGGCGAGGAGGAGCTAATTAACAGGAAACCTCTCTTCATGTTCAGACTAGGGTCAGATGCCCATTCTATTGCCAGTCACTGGCAATGAAGATCACTCCTGGATCAATAAGGCCCACCTCTGAAGCTGGGAGTGGGGTAAACAGCTAACAATTTTCAGTCTACCCTTTGAAGGGGGACCCACATCTTTTCTTTCTGTTCTAATGCATTCTGTGCCAGGTGCAGAGAAAATGCTTGGTACGTACTAATGGAAAGAATGGATAGTAAAGAGACGGAACAAAGAATTATTTATTCACCTTACTTAAGCTTCCAGAGTCCTAGAAATGCTTGTCCCAGGAACTAGCACAACCAGTTTTTCCTTGTTTAATGGTTTTCTCTTTTGGTAACATGACCATGGACTCCCTCCAGTCTCAGGAATGCTAGAAGGAATGTCTGGATTGGCCTTTTCTGCTGGAGTCCCATTGCTGAGTAATTATAAGCTGTGATATTCATCCATTCATTCCCAGATCCTGGGGCATCTTTTGGCTGGTTGTATCATATGTCGTGGCAGATGAGTCTGTCTTTTAAGATTTGCACCCACAGAAATTGGAATTTATGCTTCCTCTTTATTCCAACTCTGAGGTTAGGGAAGCAGCTGTTGATGTACTAATTAGCATTTGGGGAGGACTAAGGATGGTCTTCCCATCCTTTAATTGTTTAATCGGTTATCCCAGGGAGAGTATGAGAGCATCACTGGACTGTTTTTTTTTTTTTTTCATGTAGAAACTAGACTGGCCTAGTCACTATATGTAGCACAATGATAGTAATAACTATTACAAATATCAAGTCTTTTTTGCCTGGTCTCATGTAAGGATAATGTTAGGATGTATGTAACATAGGTATATTTGTTACAACCCTCGAATTAACCCTTTGACTTGCATGCTCAGCATCTGTTTTAGCTCATCTCTAACTAAGGGAGGGTTGATGTCTTAGATTTGGGGTAACCAAGTGCACACAACCACTGCATAATATTATCACTGGAGCAATTGGGAAGCTAAAGCAAAACTAGGAACCTCTTTATACCTTGCCATGTCTCTACCAAACCACTTAGAAATGCTCTTATTGGTAAGATCATCCTGATTCATGAGCAAAGATAGAAACCAGGCAGTTGCTTGATGACCTAGGTCAGTGATTGGCAAACTGTGGCTCGCGAGCCACATGCGGCTTGTGAGCCGCTGTTTGCCGCTCTGTTGACTAATGAGTTTGCTGACCACTGACCTAGACTCTTGATTCCAATAATTACAGGCTGTTGTTGTTCCTTGTGATTAAGCCCCTAGGTTAATCTTGATGTGATCATTTTGGGAAAACAGTATTTTTTCCCAAGGAGGAAAGAGTTATTCGAAGTCCTACATTACTTCTGGGGTAATTTCTCCAGTATCTGTGTTTACCTCTTGAATTGTATTTTCTCCTGCTTTCATAAGTCATCAATACCTCTTTTGATGGGCTTATTCTTTCTGTAGGAACATAGGTGCCTTTAGTCGGGACACTTTTATGTGTTCTGCCTTCAAATCATTCCAGTTTTCTTCCAGTGGCTATGTACCTGTTAGTTTATACCTTTGCAGATAAAAAATTGGAGAGACTGGACTCTATTATCTTTGGAAGCTTTAGTTTTCCATCTGTAAACTGTGAATAATCATGGTAATGGATGTGGTAGTGCTCCATCCAGATTCCCTCTTCAGGGCCTGTGCTCCCTGTAGCAAAAGTTACTGGGAGTGTCCTCCACTACAAGGGAATCGCCTCACCCAATCCCCTAACCTTAATGGGAGTTATCCAGCACCAGAGCTTTCTAGGATTGGCTGGGCTCAACTGGGACCAGATTTTGTGACAGATAGATGATCTTTTTGCCCAATCCTGCATTCTTCATTTCCTTATGGGTATATCTCCCTGAATCATCCCCAGTTCTCCATAACTTCTTGTCTCAAAGTCTGTTTCTGGAGAACTCAATCTAAAAGAAATGCTACTTCTTCAGATTGTTGCTAAGATTGAATATATAAAGCCCTTTGGAGAGCAATCCCTTTGGAGTTGGGAATGGACTTAATATTTGATGGCTATCATTATTCTTGAGTGGTATGCCATTGACTGAAAGGTTCTCATTTCTGTCCGATGTCATCAATCAGAGTGTCCTTTGAAAAAAATAATGTAATAACTAGTTCAAGACAAATTTAAGTTCTGTTGTTTGTTATTTGTGCTTCAACTTACCCTTCCTTTGCCCTCGTGCCTTCATAGTTGCTTCCTTCCCTGTCCCTTCTCTTCTTGCTTTCCCTGGACACGTTCCAACCCTCCATTATCTTTCTGCTTCCACTTTCTTCCCCTAGAAAAATAATGTGAGATGGGAAAAGACTTGGCAAACTTACTCACATTGAGGCTGAATGTGATACCCTTTACCTTTTTAAGTTACATGTTGTTTGAAATTCTCTCTCTGTGCCTTTGTTTTCATTATCATTAGTCTTTGTATTATGGCCACAATTGCCCCTCACTCATTTCTGGTCTTCAGTCTGGTATGAGATCAGTTTTTTAAAATTGGTCTTCCCAGATAGGAAATACCTTACTTAAATAGATTATTTAAAAATGTACGCATTAATTGCTATTGCTATTACAAAGAAAATTTTCCCTTTTATACTAATATTGTGAGCTGAATTGGCCTTAGATGATGCAATTTTACCAAGCAAACAAAATGAATAAAATTCTTTCTAAGCAATCAAGGTAAAAAGAGAAAAAACAGAGAGTCGAAAATATAAATGTGAAAGGCAACTCAAATTTCAAAGTTCTCAGGAGCTGGGTTGATTGGAAATGGAAAAAAGACCTGGCAATAAATGGTTCTTTTTCTTTTTTCTTTTTCCTCTGGCACATGAACTCATAACAGCTAAATTTTTCTTCCACATCATATTAGGTAGGAGTCTCAATAGAAAGTAATAAAAAACTCAACTCAAGTTAAGCACAAAAAGGGAATTAATGGAAGGACCTGGAGGAGCTCAGAAAATTCAAGAAGGAGATGCAGGAAGTAGGGCAACTTGTGGGATTCAGAGACTAGAACTGGGTGGGTGTTAATTCAGTATGATTGGTGTCCTTATAAAACAGGGAAATGTGGGCACAGAGACAACCTTTTAAATGCAACACACGTCCACCTTCAGAGTGCCCTGATGTCCTTGGAATGAGTAAATGGCATTTGTCCTTACAAAAGTCGCTCAGCCAACCAGCCCAAGCAGAGCCAACAGGTGTTAGGTCCTTTAATCTTGCAGGACACAACCTTGGCATTTTGTGGCCAGTTAATTAGGAGCTGGCTAGCCGCTTCCCATTCTGGAAGAAATCAGTGGTGACAGTGGAGTAGGGACACAGGGCCCAGCTTGGCAGGGGGCTTCTGTTTCACACCCAGTGTCCAACAGTCAGGTATGGGACCCCTTAAAACTCATGCGAGTGAATTCTCTTTCCTGTCTGAGCCCATGCAGTCTCCTCAAGGAAGACGCCCCCCCCCCCGACCTCTTCCCCCTCCCCACCATAAGGAGGGGTTGGTTATATAGTAGAAATGCTTTATACAGACATTCAACATGTAATGGCTTTGGCCCCTAAATCTCCAGCCCCCTCCTCATTCAGTATTTCAAAGAAATACTGCCCATAGGTTTAGTAAGATGGGATTTAAGAATTAATTACAGCCATGCGCCCATTAACAACATTTCTGTCAACAATGGATGGCATTTACAGTGGTGGTCCCATAGATTATAATGGAGCTGAAAAATTCCTATTGCCTAGTGATCCTTAACCATCATAATGTCTTAGCAAAACACATTACTCACTTGTTTGTGGTGATGCTAGTGTAAACAAATCTATTACACTGCCAGTCCTATAAAAGCACAACATGCAATTATGTACAGCACATATTTGACAGTGATAATAATCAGCTGTTACTGGTTTGTGTATTGACTATACTTCTTTTTTAAATAACAGTCCACGTTTAAAAAAATATATTTTATTGATTTTTTACAGAGAGGAAGGGAGAGGGATAGAGAGAAACATCAATGAGAGAGAAATATCAATCAACTGCCTCCTGCACACCCCCTACTGGGGATGTTCCCGCAACCAAGATATATGCCCTTGATCAGAATCAAACCTGGGACCCGTCAGTCCACAAGCCAATGCTCTATCCACTGAGCCAAACCCATTAGGGCTTGACTATACTTTTTATTCTTATTTTAGAGTGTACTCTTTCTAGTTATATAAGTTTGCTATAAAACAGTATGCTGTGTAATTCTGGTAGTAGCCTAGTGCATCTCATGTTTACCATGTCTCTTGATTGCATCATTTTTCTTGTGCTTGATTTTAATCTCGTGTTGTTTTGTACTGGTTGCCGCCTAAGAACAAGAGGCCATGCCATATAGTCCAGGTATGTAGTAGGTTATCCCATCTAGGGTTGTGTACGTGAACTCTACAATGTTTGCACAACAAAATTGCTTAAGGATGCATTTCTGAGAACATGTCCCTGTCTTCTAGTGGTGTATGACTTTACTGGATTTAGCAATTTAGCAATTGGTGACACTGACAACAGTAATTTCAGTGGAGTGGCAGGGGCCCAAACTTCATGAGTTCGAGAGGTTATAGGCAACTTTTCTGAGGTGCAAACATGGAGCAGAGAACTGGAATAGAGCTGGGGGAAGACAGGCGGTTAAGAGTGGATGCGTTTAAGATGGAAGAAATCATGGTATACTTGTGTGCTATTTGGAATGACCCAATAGAGGCAAAACTGATGATGCAAGACAGAAGGGGAGATATTACTGGAAAGATGTCCTTGAATAAGAAAGAGGACAGGGAACTTCCAGTGATGCCGTGTTGTTATGCAGGGGAGAAAAAAAATTCTCTGGTCTCTCTTAGGGTTCCTGGCTGGGTCTGAAAATTAAACTGACAAAGACATATAAACAGGAGAAAAGCATGTTCATTTACTTACCATAAGTTTCATATGACAGGGAGCCTTCATAAAGAAATTAAGACGTGTAAAAATGGTGTTTTTATGCTAGGTGTGATGAAAAATGGACTGCCGTGTAGCAATATGATAGAACAGAGATGAGGTAAATGTAGTGAACTGGGGGAAACCTGGCAAGTCCTATTTGTTCAAATTCTTCCCATGAACCCTCCATCCTGGAGACAAGTATGCGCCTTTCCTCCAGGTATAGAGCGGGCACTCCTCACACGCCGGATTCATGGCCTGCTTCAGGGAGAGGGAAGGTCAGTCAGAACTTTCTGTTGCTGCTGTTTTCTCAGACTCCTTCAGCTTAAAATATTCAATATGCCAAGATGCCATATTTTGGGGTACTGTGTTCTGAACCCTGTCAGCTGGTTAAGTACAGCTATTACTAAATTTTATAAATTCATAATGTATAAACTATATTTTAAAAGGTAATAGGTATACAAAACCCATCCCTTCCTAATTATGTCACTACATTTACTGTCATCTATGTGCTTGTGGTTCTGTCTGTTGTCCGTGCATGGTGGAAATGTCACACAATGGTGCGCTCCTATGCTCGTTTTCCCAGTGCCACGTTTAGTGACATTACCGTGGTAGTCTGAAATTGGCCACAGTGGGAGCATTCACACCACAGAAGTCATAAGCATTAGAAAGCGGGGCTCGAGAGCTGTTTGTGAACCATTTGACAACTCATCGCTGGATTCAGTGGGCAAGTGGAGAGACTGGCCCTCAGTTCAGTGCCTGTAGTTCATCCAGAGGAACAGGGGAGAAGGCGGGGCATTTGGACAGGTGGGTGGGTAGATGCAGAAGAGAGAGGTTACCTATTTCCTAAGTAAAAAAGAAAGCCAGGTAAGCACCCCAGAATAAGGCTGGGAGGGAAGTGGTGGAAGTTAGAGTGGGAGGAGTGTGGTACACTAAATGGATAGAGAAATGTAGTGCTTTGATCTGGCATCATTAAAGACCCCTTGAGGTTAGTAGTTATGAATTCAAAAGAAGCCCGACAGTCCTGGCTGCAGTGGCTAAGTGGTTAGAGCATCAGCCTGCACACCCAGGGTCTCCGGTTCAATTTCTGTCAAGGTTGCATACCTACCTGGGTTGCAGTTCCCTCCCCACCCCTGGTCGCCCCTGGTGGTGGTGGTGGAGGGGGAGGGGCGTGCTGGAGGCAACTAGTTGATGTGTATCGCTCACATCTCTCTCTCTCTCTATCCTTCTCTCTCTCCTCTTTCCCCCTCCTTCCCTCCTTTGCACTCTCTCTGAAAAGCAATGGAAACAATATACTCTGGTGAGGATTAAAACAAAACAGTGGCCTGATAGCAGTGGATGTATATCTCCCTCGTTCAGCAGTTTGGATGAAGCAGCAAGTGACTGGACAGCTGGTTTTATCCAAGGCTAGGCTTTTGCAACCAGTGTGTCCATGTGCCAGGGGCAAGTGAGATGATAAAATTATAAATGTAAAAGCCATTGCCTCACAGACCTTCCTTATGCCTTCTAGCTAACATCATTTACTACCTACCGCTCCTGCAACTTTAATCCATTATCCTGTTTATTTTCCCATTTGGTTAACTGGTTAAGTCACCGGGCTTACCACACCTACTGACTGCTTTATTTACCGCTGAATCCCGTGCTACCACCGTGCTTGGTGCATAGTAGGTGTTCAGTACCTAGTATGGTGAAGAACTTATTGAATGAATGGATCACTTGCTCCTTCTCATCCAATGTGCACAGTCCGAGGGAAGAACACGAAAAATTCTTTTTCTAACTTCTTGTTGTTTTCTCCGTGGTGTATAATCTTTAAGACGCAAAGGAATTTTTGGAGCCAGCTACTAAACTTGAGACCCAAAGTCAAGCCTGGGAGGCAGCAGCCCGGGCCCTGTTTCACTGTACTAACAAGGAGGGTTATATTACAGCTCCTAGGCTCGGAGGACGGCTGTTTACCGTGTTTAATACTTTTTCAGGGTCGCCATCTGCAGTTTACAGCTTACTCTGTGGCTCCAGAGCAAGTGATGACACAAAGGCACAAACAAGTCCCAAAGTCCAAGGCTCCAAGGCCTGGCGGGTAGCTCCGGGCCTGGAAACTGCGGTCCGCAGGCACCGCGGGGGAGGGGGTCCCGGCCGCTCCTGGCGCCTCCAAGCGGCAACTGTGGGGCCCGAGAGTGCAGGGTGCGCCTCCCCTGCTCCGCTGCCGACAGAGGATGTTGGCGGAAGCGGGCGGGGACGTGACCGTTTGTCTGTTTCTCCGTGAGGACAATAAAGTTTCAAAGTTTGAAAGAGGAGGAAAAAGCCCACGCCCCCTGGGTCGCCCTCGTGTGGTGGCCTGCGTCTGGGCGGAGCTCGGGGGGCCCTGCGCTCGCGAGGCGTGGCGGGCGCGGGGGCGCGCGGGGATGGGGGTCACTGTGGAGGTGCACCAGGTGTACAAGTACCCCTTCGAGCAGGTGGTCGCCAGCTTCCTCCGAAAGGTACCCGCCCGGCTCTAGTCTGGGGCTCCGGTTCTCCCGCGCCTTCTCTGCCCGCCAGCTGTCTGCGCGCCTGACGCCCAGTTCTGCAGCTGTTCCTCTCCCCCTCGCGTCTCCGCGTCCCCATCTCCCCTGGCCTCTCTTCTTCCCTTTTGTCCTCTTTATCCCCCTTGTCCCCTCTTGTCTCCCCTCCGCTCCCCACGCGAGAGTCCGCATCCACCATCTCCCCCCCAGCTGCGGTCTGCCTCCTGGCGGTGCTGGGCGAGGGTGGAGGTTTCCTCGAAGGCTCCCCCCTCCGGCGGAGGAAGGTTCCGTGTGCGGCCTCACGTTCACTCTGCTTCAGCTGAGAGGAGAGGCTCAAGGGGAGAGTTACAGGAAACCCAAGTTCTGGGGCCCCGTGGATGTTGTGTATGACTTGTCGTCTTTTAAGGACCCCTTAAAAGCGAGGGGGGGGGGGTTGTCACCGAAGCCATCATCTTAGTTTTCTCCGCATTCTTTCTATCACCTGCCCACCTTCTCTTTTATTAAACAGCTGTGGGACTTGGGGCAGATGGCTTACCCTGCCTGTGCCTTCGTTTCGTAATCTGTGAAATGGGGAAAACAATAGTATCAGCTCCCACGGTTGGTTGTGAGGAATCAAGTGAGATAATTCATGTAAAGTGCTTATCCCAGTGACCCATGCCTGATGCCTCTAAAACGTTGCTGTTGTTTGTGCTACAATAACGGAGCACCCCAGCGTTAGTACTCAGTGGCCCTCTTTATCCCAAGGGCTCCTCCGAGGAAAACCGAGGTTCCTTGCAATAGGATGATGGGAAATTTCTTGAAAAATCAAAAGCACCCAGACCTGGAGGTGGGCCCTGGACTCTAGTCGGGCTTTACCTTTAGTTAGTTCACTTGATGACCTTGGTCAAAGGTCATCTTCTCTGCAGGCCTCAGTATCTGTGTCTAAACTGAGCAGATCTTTCAGGTTTCCCTTCAGCTTTCACATTCTTAAGCAAGATTTCATCAATGTGCATGAACCAACAGCCCCCAGGCAGTGCTCTCCATATGCTACTTGGAAGCAAAACTAAGGGAGGTGCTGGGGGAGGAAGGTGGTCATTTTTTTAGTGATAAGACCTGACTTTTATGAGGAGATTATGAAGTTGGGGGCCCAGGTCACAAAGGAGTGAGTAGGATGCTGGTGAACATGATGTCACCATGGAGGCCTGTTTGGGGAGGTGGGGGACATGCCAGCTTGTTCATGGCACCTGTTAGGTGCTCAATAAAAAAATCGGAGGAATGATCAGTGAAGCCCGAATTAGTGACCTGATGTGGTCTTTGCCTTAGGCTAGGCTTCTGGGTCCAAAAGAGAAGTAGTGAACACCCTTTTTTTGTTGTTAGGATCGGCACTTTGGAGGGCGGATTCTCTAATGCCACTGCTCCTTGGAAAGCCTTTCTGGATTGTCCTCATCAGGAAGTGATCTCTGGTCTTGTCAGAACTGGAGGGGCACTTTGACCATTTTCTACAGTGTTAGAGAGTTAATTCTGCGCATACCTTTTACCCTCATTAGACTACTAGAGGCCCAGTGCACGAAATTTGTGCACGGTAGGGTCCCTAGACCTGGCCAGCGATCAGGGCTGATCTGTGGGGCGACCAGCAGGGCAATTGGGGGGCCCCCACTGGCATCCGCCTTGGCTGGCCTGGTGCTGCCCACTCGCCGGCTCCACCCACCGCTGCCACTGGCACCCACCTTGGCTGTCCTGGGGCCTGCAGGCTGGGGGCAGCTCCTGCATTGAGAATCTGCTCCCTGGTGGTCAGTGTGCGTCATAGCCATTTGGTCAATTTGTGTATTAGGCTTTTATTATATAGGCCAGTGGTCGGCAAACCGTGGCTTGCGAGCCACGTGCTGCTCTTTGGCCCCTTGAGTGTGGTTCTTCCACAAAAATACCACGGCCTGGGAGAGTCTATTTTGAAGAAGTGGTGTTAGAAGAAGTTTAAGTTTAAAAAATTTGGCTCTCAAAAGAAATTTCAATCGTTGTACTGTTGATATTTGGCTCTGTTGACTAATGAGTCTGCTGACCATTGATATAGGATGAGCTACGGCAGTGCGTACTCTTGAAGAAGCACATAGCACAATGCTGAGCTCTCTTTTAAAGTACTTGGCGCGCATCAAGATTCTGGGCTAAATGTTTTTTTTTCCTCTCTCTCCATTTTCATCTAACAGTGTTTAGAAATTCTGTGTGCTAGGCTCTGTGGAGCTGATGGCTCTTCATGGGTGAGAGTGATATTAATAAATGATCAACAAAACGAATACAGTTTCAATTCATGATGCATATTTATACAGGGAAAGTTCGTGGAGGCCTGCTGAATCCTGGTGGCCATTAGGAAAGGCTTCCTAGAAAGAGTGGCATTTGTGAAATAGTGGCTGAAGCACGAATAGGAATTTCCCAGGCAAGAAGGGAGAGGGGAGGACGTGCTTTCATGCATTATCATGTTTACTTCTTCCAGAAGCTTCAGGAAGTAATTATGATTGACTTCCATTTCACAGTCTGGAAAAATTGTGGTTTGGAGAAGTTTACACACCTTTTCCAAGTTCCCAGAGCTAGCAGGTGGGAGAGCCAGGATTTCAACATTTCTGAATCCAAAACCCACAACCCTGATCACCAGCCTGTGCTGCTTGTACCCAGTAAGAACACAGATGATTACAGTCGACCCTCAGTATCCTTTGGGATTGG
This sequence comes from Corynorhinus townsendii, assembly GCA_026230045.1. Taxonomy (NCBI): domain Eukaryota; kingdom Metazoa; phylum Chordata; class Mammalia; order Chiroptera; family Vespertilionidae; genus Corynorhinus; species Corynorhinus townsendii. Next base: position 147,364,773 of record JAPDVU010000006.1, on the reverse strand, counting down.
TTTCAGGACCCCTGTCCTCCCTCAGATACCAAAATCCAAGGATACTCAAGTCTCATACATAAAATGGTGTAGCATTTGCCCATAACCCGTGTTTGCATATAGGCTACAGTAGGGTGTGCCTATACGTAACTTCCTTTGTGTGGATTCAGCGTAGTGCTCATTGTGTGGCAAATTCAAGTTTTGCTTATTAGAATGTGCTGGGCTTTTTCCCCCCAACTATTTTCTTTCTTTTTTTTTTTTTAAAAATAAGTCTTTATTGTTCAGATTATTATAGTTGCTCCTCTTTTTTCTTCCCATAGCTCCCCTCCACCCGGTTCCCACCCCACCCCATGCCCTTCCCCCACAACCCCCCCACTGTCCTCATCCATAGGTGTTCGATTTTTGTCCAGTTTCTTCCCACACCCCCAACACCCTCTCTCCCCCCACCCCCGAGAATTGTCAGTCCACTTGCTTTCTATGCCCCTGATTCTATTATATTCACCAGTTTATTCTGTTCATCAGATTTTTTATTCACTCAATTTTTTGATTCACTTGTTGATAGATATGTATTTGTTGTCACTTTGTTGTTCATAATTTTTATCTTTACCTTTTCTTCTTCTTTCTCTTCTTAAAGAATACCCTTCAGGATTTCATATAATCCTGGTTTGGTGGTGATGAACTCCTTTAGCTTTTTCTTATCTGTGAAGCTCTTTATCTGACCTTCAATTCTAAATGATAGCTTTGCTGGGTAGAGTAATCTTGGTTGTAGGTTTTTGCTATTCATCACTTTGTAAATTTCTTGCCACTCCCATCTGGCCTGCATAGTTTCTGTTGAGAAATCAGCTGACAGTCAGATGGGTACTCCCTTGTAGGTAACTAACTGTTTTTCTCTTGCTGCTTTAAGATTCTCTCTTTGTATTTTGCCCTTGGCATTTTAATTATGATGTGTCTTGGTGTGGTCCTCTTTGGATTACTCTTGTTTGGGGTTCTCTGAGCTTCCTGGACTTGTAAGCCTATTTCTTTCACCAGGTGGGGGAAGTTTCCTGTCATTATTTCTTCAAATAGGTTTTCAGTATCTTGCTCTCTCTCTTCTTCTGGTACTCCCATAATTCTGATGTTGGTACGCTTGAAGTTGTCCCAGAGGCTCCTTATACTATCTTCATATTTTTGGATTCTTTTTTCTTTTTGCTTTTCCAGTTGGGTATTCTTTGCTTCTTAGTATTTCAAATCTTTGACTTGATTCTTGCGATCCTCTAGTCTGCTGTTGGATCTCTGTATATTATTCTTTATTTCAGTCAGTGTATGCTTAATTTCTAGTTGATCCTTTTTCATATCCTTGAGACCCTCACTAAATTTCTCGGAGGTTTCTAGAAGATTCTTGAGTAACCTTATAACCGTGGTTTTGAACTCTATATCCAGTCATTTGCTTTCCTCCATTTCTTTCATTTGTGACCTGTTTCTTTGTTTCCACATTTTGGCTGCTTCCCTGTGTTGATAGAGTGGCTTTGTGTGCTAGCTGTCCTATAGGGCCCAGTGGCTCAGCCTCCTCAGTCACCTGAGGTGGATGCTCTTGGTGCACCCCTTTGTGGGATGTGAGCACAGTCTTGTTGTAGTTAAGCCTTGATTGCTGTTGGTATCACTGGGCGGAATTGACCTCCAGGCCAATTAGCTGAGAGGACCAGTTGTGTCTACACTGGGAGAACTTCTGTGCTGAAAACACCCTTATGGGGCAGAACTCCTTCAGTAGGGCTTTGGTGCTCACTGAGTCTGCCCCCTGAGTGTGTCTCTTATGGATCTGAAGAGTTGTAATCTGATGTAATCTCACTTTGACCACTGGGTAGGTACACTGGCTCTTGGATCTCCAAGGAGGTGCAAAGTCAACCACTGCCTGAGGCCACCCAGCAGGAGCTACAGAGAGATATGCAGATTCCTCCTCTTTGTTTGGGGTTTGGAGGTGCCCAGATGAGGCATAGCTGTGAAGCAATGCAGGCTGCTGATGATCCTTAGACCTTCTTTTGGAAGCTCTGGGGCTCTTTGACCCAGCTGCAGTTTGTTAGGTTAGGTTGCAAAAGGCCAGACTATTCATATGCAAACGCCTCTGCTCACAGCTTGGGTGGGGTTGTAAATTGGGTGGGGCGGGGTCTCAGGGAATCATGGGGCGGTGCAAACAGCAATGGTGGCTCCTTGGCCTGGCCCTGGATAGGTCCCTGGTTCTCTGTGTCCCACAGCCCATGTAGGAACAGTGAACGCTGTGACCACCTCTGAGAGAAAGCCACCCTCGTGTTCCTGCCCAATGCCAGTCCAGTTTCTCCCCGTATGAGTCTGGGTCCTCAGAGTATTGCCTGGTACTGGAATTCAGAGCAGTCGGGAGTTTGTATTTCCTCCTGATTGAAAAAGACCACAGCGTACCCAGTTGCCAGCCCATTTCTGCACGCGCCTCTGTACCTTTGCTCTTCCGCACCTCTGCACCTCCTACCAGTCTAGATGCGCTTTTCTCTTTCCTTTTGTTGTAGAACTTCCACGCAGCCAGCCTTCCCGTGGTTCTGGATGATATCTGTTTTTTCTTTTAGTTGTAGTTTTGATGTGGTTGTGCGAGACAGGAAGTTCAGGTGTTTACCTATGCTACCATCTTGGTTCCTCTCCCCAGCCCAACTATTTTCAATCCATGGTTGGTTGGATACAGAGAACTGGTTGTATTGAGGGGGTAAAATGTTTCCGAATCAACTCTGCTTTGCTCTCTATCTCAGTTTCCTTTTGTCCACAGTCTTCCCTGAGGGTTTATTCATCTGGGTGGGCCTTTGGTGCCTGCTATAAGGGTATGGCTTTGCTCTGTGATAGGGTGAGAAAATACAGTGTTTCAGTTACCTGCTGCAGTGTAACAAATCACCCCTGTTATTTAGAGGCTTAAACCAATAATAGGATTCTCACGATTCTGTGATTGACTGAGCTCAGCTGAGAGATTTTTGTGTGCCACATGTAAGCTGAGGTCACTTATATCTGCATTCAGTTAGGACCTAGAAGATTTCTTATAAAATACTCAGCAAACTGCATGGCACATAGTAAATGAAGACTGAGGAGGACATTTTGGAAGGTAGGGGCAGGGAAAGGGAAGGAGAACATTTGTAGAAAAGGCCTAGTGATGGGACAGTGTCAACACTGTGGACCACATGACACTTCCATTGTTTCTATTCAAAAGCAATCTTCACAGATCCCTGGGAGAGGCTATTTCTGAGACACCGGTAAATCCAATGGCTGTGAGAATCTTCATCTTATATTATTTAAAGCTGTTGGCAGTGGTGAGAATGACACCAGGTGTCAGACCATTGAGGTTAGACCCGTGGGGTCAGACTGGACCTTGGTTCGGCAACCTTGGTACTTGAGTTCTGGCTAGGAAAGAATTCACAGCCAAGACTCAAACCATAAGAGTAAGTTTATTTAAGAAAGTCACAGAGGTAGAAGAAGTGAATGGTAGAATAAATGGGCTCAGGAAACAAGTTACAGAGGCAAAAGAAGGGGCCCTTGGACCTTAGGAGAGAGAAGGGTAAAGGTAACGTTACTGAGCGTGTGCGGGCAAAGGAGGAGGATGGGGAGGGGAAAGGTCCTCTGTCCCAAAGGGTTTTAAGGGTCGGATTTTAGGGGAGGTCTCAGGGGAGGATCTTAATAGCAGCTTTCGAGGTGTGTCTTTTCAGGGCTGTGGTTCCACTGATTGGCGCCAGGCAGGGATCATTAATCAGTGCTGCTGGTCCTGAGGTCAGCTGTAGTGTGCTTGTCTGGTTTTGTTGCTTTTCTGGGTCTGGATCCTAAACACAACTAAAGCCTAGATGTCTTTGATGTGGGTCAGAACTTCATTGTCCTGGGGGCTTAATGCTTAAGGGCTGTTTTCTGGCCCCCTTGTTCATCCCTCCTCTAAGGGGGTGTAACCCTCATGACTAGCGACATGTCTGGGGAGGAAAGGTCAGGAAAAGGTCTGAACCTCATGACCAGTGGTAGGAAAAGTCAGGGGGTCTAACCCACATGACAAGCAATATCCTGGAAAGGAAAGATTACGGGGCGGGGGAGAGGGGGTGTGGGTGTGGGTGTGAGATCCTTGTTTTCTGCCCTGGTGACCTTCCATTCCTGGCCCATCGTCCTTGCTCATGTCCTTCCAGCTGCCTATCACAGGGCCATGAACCGGAAGTCAGTAGACCTGGACTCAGTCATTGTGCTGTCCCTGTTAAAAGCAGTTTTCAGGTGGCCTCAGGAAACAGTTCCACCAGCCTATGCTATGCCCTTGTGCAAATTAGAAAGAGGCATCACCTAGGGGTTTTATTCCACAAGCTCACAGTAAACAGGGCCAGAGGAAAGTAAAGGGTCTGTTTATGCAAATTACAAAAAAGTGCTCCTTCCTCTAGTGGCTGCAGCCCTAGTGCAGGCAGCCCGTGTGCAGGGAGCTACATGTGGCCATCTAAGGTGACCCTACCATCTTAATTTCTCATCTGTGAATGCCAGGTACCCCACCTATCTCCCAGGATGGTGGGAAGACCAAATGTGTAACACTTTGACAAGCGTAAGCTTTTTATAAGCCTAAAAGTTGTCGGAATGATATGTGTGTGTGTGTGTGTGTGTGTGTGTGTGTGTGTACACACACACACACACACACACACACACACACACACACACATATATATATATTTTTTTTGGCAAAATACACTTCTCTTTTAGTTGTCTTGTTGTGTTTTCAAAGGAAAGGACTTGGCAGAGGGGACAATCCTATGAGGATCTCTGGGAAGCCTTGAATCTGATTTTGCACAGTGGTATGTTTGAGGCCTCTTCAGCGCCAAGGAGGTTCTATTTTAAATAGAGTCTCCTGATCTGTGGCTTTTGGTATGTTAGGACTTGCCTTCCAAGTTACAATATACTACTATTTTTAAAACCTGAGAAATGTTTGCGCTTACACCTGCCTGTCGGGTACCACAGGCAAAATATTAGCTACATGTTTTCAAAGCGAAGTGGCACCTTGAAAACAAACAGCACAGCACTCTTTGTTCATGAAATGTGTATAGTGTTTCTCAATGAACTCTTCCTGGAGGAATACTGTGAAACCAAAATGGTTTATTCATCCATTGCTGAGCTGTGCTGTCCATGAACTACAGTGTCAATGCACTTGACGGTGTATGTTGTGTTCTGTCTTTGCATGACAAGTGAATACAAACAAAGTTCCATAGAGGAACGTAGCAGTCTGGAAGGTCACTCATCTCTGGAAGCCCACAGGGGTCTGTTTAATGGACTTACCTTTCATGAGCTGGATTCAAAGACTTCTTAAATTTTGTATACCAGAAATTTAAAGTCATTTGACTGGATTTTTTTGTTAATCCCCAAACGAGGCCACAGAAGTTACAATTTTTCTTACCATAGAGTTGATCAGGTTGATTTTCTTCTTAAGCTACAGGCAAAAGAGTGAATAGAGGGTAAGCTTCATGGGCAGGGATTCTGCCATTTCTTCCTGATGTATCCCAAGTACCCAAAGAGATCCTGGAACATAGTAGGTACTCAACAAATCCTTATTGAATGAAGGAATGAAACATACTCTTCTGGAATTTAGCCTTATATAACTTCAGGCCAAGTCAGTGTGGGATTTAGTAACATGCCTTTACTTTGTGGACTGTAATAAAATGGACAGATTAAAATAATTTCTTTGCTTCAACAGTGACCTCGGGTTTTATTTATTCTAGCCGGCAGTCTGATGTGCTAAACAAAATGGTTTGAGTGTTTTCCCTTAAACTCATAAAGGGGATTTATGAATGCTATTTCCATTTAGAGTACAAAGTTGATTGGGTAATTAATAACGTTTCCATTTCTGATCCTATCTCTTCCCCCTTGCAAATCTGACACTTACTTGCCCAGAATGTTTCCCTCTGCAGAACTCCTGAAATATTTGGGGTGTATCCACATTTCCAGAATAAATGATGTGACAAATGATAAGGCCTAGTTTAACATAATGGTTGTTATTCTTTTGGCTCACACTGTAATAGTGTTTCTTCCCTTTTACCTTCTTATCCTCAATTCTACTAGAAGATTAGGCACGATGTGGAGGGGAATGGTACAGACATAAGGAGCATGGGCTCTGACATCAGATGGGGGTCCAGAGTGCTTGCAGTTGTGTGAGCTTAGGCAAGTCAGTTTATGTTTCTATGCCTCAGTTTGCAAAATCAGAAGAATAAAAGCTATCCTCTGGAATTGGGGAAAATAAATTGGGTAATGCACATACATACATAGATAGCTTAATGTTGGCACACAGTAGGTGCTTTAAAAGAACTTGTTATACATTATGATAGTAATGCTACTACTACTAATATTAATGTATCACACTATTTCATGAACCTAGAAATTAAAAAGCCTAGAGAAGTAATCTGCAGACATCTTTACTAACTTGGAGTAACAAAGGATAGAGTGAGCATGAATAAAGTTGCATATTTGAATCATGGCTTATTTTTAAAATGTCATTTATAAACATTAAAGTACACTTGGTAACTTATCTCAGGGAGGCTTTAGCTTAATCAGTGCACAAAAGACAGGAGATCTTTAACTATCGAAGTACTAGTAGTTAAACATTCATTATATGTCTACTAATAGGCATCCAAATAAGTGTGTGCCCTGGGAGATGAGAAGGTTTATGAAACATGGCCCTGGCCTCAAGGAGCTCACTGTGAAGGGGGACAGAGGGAAAAACATTGATTTTCTGTAATAAGCGTTTTCTCAGGGACATAGCACAGGCATACAGTCTGAGTCAAGGTTTGTATTTTAATTATAAATCTGTGAGAACTTTTAGAATATTTAGAGTTTGATGCCTTTTAAAAAAGTAAATCTTCTCTCTACTATTCTTCTCTGATGTGGTGCTTTCGCTAATTCTAGTGGGGAGGGGTGTGTCAGGGAAGACTTGTATCTTACACAAATTCTGAATTGCTAAAGCATAGTTTGTGAGGTTTTACTAGTCTAGGAAAGGAAGAAATATCTTCCCATAGTTTTAACCATCATTTAACTATATTTGGATTACAGGTGGATACTAGTAACATACTTAATGCCACACCACAGTAAATTGCAAGATAAAGACTGAAGCCTTGAAACTAAGTGTTAAAAAATGTTGAGTCATTCTTTAGTAGCAAAACCAGCTACTGTTCATTGAGGACCTGCATGGTGCCAGATGCTATACTTTATATAAAATTATTTTCTTTAATTCATATAACTACCCTTTGAGGTAAGTATTTTTGTCTAATCTTACAGATGAGGAAACTAAGGCAAACTGAGATTAAAGTAATTTGTCCAAGACTTCCACAGATGGACTTCAAACTGAGGTCTCTTGGTTTCTAAAACTCATTCTGTTTCAACACTTTGTGACTTCATTTTAATTTTGTTTTTTTATTTCTTAATTTTAAATTTAGAAATAATTTAACTTATTAAATGTCGCAAAAACAGCAAAGAATTCCAATACACTCTTTACCCAGCTTCTCCAAACCATGTATCATTTTCAAAACCATGGAAATAACATTGATACAATGTTAACTAATCTACAGACCTTATTCAGAATGTGGCCGTTGTCCACTAATATTGTTTTTCCAGAATAAGACCCAATCCAGGATCCCACATTGCATTTAGTTTTCGTGTCTTAGTCTCCTCCGACGTGGGAGAGTTCATTAGTCTTTCAAACCATGGTGCCTGTGAAGAGTACTGGTCAGTAATTTTGGAGACTTCGGTTGTATCTTTAATGCATTGGGTTTATAAATGCGTTTAATGTTGAGTTAAGAGGATTTTCCTTTGTGTCCCAATTATAAACTATTCAAAGAACTTCTTTATGTCATTCCCAATTATAAGGACATTTTTGAATGAATGAGGGTGATGTGACGGTGGTTGGCCTTTGTGTAGCATGATAACCTTCTAGCCAGAGGGCCTTTGAGGGTCATCTGGTGGTCCCCCACCCTGGCTCCTCAGATGGCAGCATCGTGGTCTGCATGTCTTAGCTCCTGGTCCTTTGTTCTTTCTACTTCATCATCCTACTGGCCTGAAAGGCTAATGAACAGCCATTCAAAATATCTATTCACTTCACCACTGTTAGTTTTTTTATCATTGAAATTTTGATTAGTCAGTGACCCCATTGATATTGGTATAAAATTAACTTTGCTTTTCCTTTAAGGCAGACTATTGCATGTAGCTTGTAAAGGGAATTTGGCTAGCCCATAGTGATTTCTTTGTGTCGCTATACACCAAATCTCTTTTCAGCAGCTTAGGTAGCAAGGATTCCCTTAGTGCTTAACAGGGATGTTAATATACCAGATTTCTTTTAGTCGTCTTTGCTAAAAGAAAGCTCAGCTGCTTCCTGTGCTCTCTTGGATCATGCCATTTGGAAGCTGGTAAACAATGACTCCTCTTGCGGTCATTGACTTTTTTGGGAGGTGGAGTGGGGTGAGGAGTATATTGACTTCTGAGCTTTTAGGAAAGTTGATATTTTACTAACTCCTTACTATCTTAAGGGTAGGCTTTATGAAAGATTTTATATATATTTACATATATATATACACACATATATATATATATATGTAATATACAAATTAGCCAGGACGCCGTAACAATCATGACCAGCTCAGGAGGAGGCTGTGTGTGCAGATGGGCCCAGAGTGGAGATGCAACACACTGGGGGGCCCGCCCACAGCATGGCAGCCACTGGGGCCTGGGACAGGCCCAGAGCAGAGACATAACACACGGGGGCTGGGGGGGAGGGGGCCCGCCCTCACTGGGAGACAGCACGCCAGCAGTCTTGCCTCTGCGCGTGAGCTGCAGAGGAAACACCTTTTCTGACTGCTCATTGGCTAAGCTACCTGTACGCCACTCGCAGTGTTCTTGGTAACTTGGGTAATAAGAATCCAAGAAGGTGATCTAGGGTTTTTCCACCGCACTCCTGGAGGAAAAAACGAAGGACTGCTACTGGAGGGGCTAAGATATGTCATATCCTGCCCTAGCCAGTTTGGCTCAGTGGATAGAGCCTTGGCTTGCCGACTGCATGGTCCAGGTTCGATTCTGATTAAGGGCATGTACCTAGGTTGCAGGCTTCTTCCTGGGCTCATGCAGGAGGTAAACAATAGAAGTGTCCCTCTCACATTGATGTTTCTCTCTGTCTTTCCCTCTCTTCCACACTCTCTAAAAATCAGAGGAAAAATATCCTCAGGTGAGGATAAAAAAAGAAAAAAAAGAAAGGAAGAAATGTCATATCCTACGAAAGAGATATCTTGAAAATGCCTAAAGGAAGTTGCCATTTTTTTGTGGTGAAGGGACTGGAGTCCATGTTGATGAAAACACCTTGGTGGCTGTGTGGGCCGGCAGTGGCAGCAGCGAGGTGATGAGGGTGGCGCCTTCCCCTGATCAGCTAGTCGCCTCCCACAGAGGGAGGCCAGACTGCAGCTTGGGTTCGCTCCCTGTGGGGAGTGGGCCTGAGCCGTCAGTAGGACATCCCCTGAGGGCTCCCAGACTGTGAGAGGGGGCAGGCTGGGCTGAGGGACCCCTCTTCCAGTGCACGAATTTTGTGCACTGGGCCTGTAGTGTGTGTGTGTGTGTGTGTGTGTGTGTGTATTTTTTCTCCTGTAAATAGGAAAGGTAAATAACATATCTTCATGAAGCTCCTCTCACACATGTATTGAGTGTTTTTCCTGTAATTAGATGGACTAAATTTCTTGGCCTCTCACTTTCATAGCTGTGTGTTTGTATATTTTGCAACTTTTTGGCCTCTTACCTTTTAATATATAAAAAATAAATGAAAGCAAGGTTTATGCCAATGTGGAAGAGTCTCATTTTACTCTTGTTAGATGTTACATACATGTAATGCATACAGTGATTTTTGCAATAGATTGGTATCTTGGGGAAAGGACTTAGTATATGCATTCTGTGAAGAAAGTGAAAATCCTAAGTTCAAAATGAAGTTAAATATACCTTAAAAAATCGCTTAAGTCACCCAGAAAATATGGCATGCATGACGTATGTGCACAGGCCCATGCAGTAATTCTTATGCCACTGCAGTTTGTGATCCACTGAGCCACGTCCTAGGGTGGCAGGGTTTTTGAAAGAGATCTGGGTCATCAGACCACTGTGCTTTCATGAAGAGTTTCTAGTGTGGAGGGGGGACTGGAAAATCCAAGCCTGCCCTTGCTTGTGTGCAGGCTTTACACCATCCCATTGTGCTTTTAACACCAAGACTTCTTATCTTAACACTTGTTCATAGGTTTACGGTTTTGGAGGTGACTAAATGAGATAGTACATATGGGAGTCTCTAATGCAGCGCCCTGCAGGGCCACAGTAGATGCTCAGTAAGTCTTCAATGGGCTGCTCCTGACCTAGCTTGATCCATTTCCACTGTCACCTCTCTGAGCAGCTTTCCCTCTCTCAACCTCTTCTTATCTGACTTCAGATAAATTTTTGTGAATTAAATCATGAATAGTCAAGTTACCACATGATGATGTCAGATCATTTCAAGTAATGTCAGGTAGGGGGAGCCTCAGCACAGTAAATCCTTTCTTTTAAACAAGTTCAAACACTTTCCTTTTATGTCATGGAATTTAGCTGTTGTAAACAAATCTCTGATGTTTTTTCCCATTCTCATCTGGAAACGTGAGGCTCATGACTATGCAACTTGAAAAGTAGTTTTTGCATAGGAAAATGATGCGAATCTTGCAGATGATTTTACTGGAATGAATAGTTTAGGATCTCTTGTGTTTGGTTAATAAAACGTCCATTTTACTTTTGTTATTCACAGACATTATCTAATGGGTGACCCCTTATTTATTTTACAGTGGCCTATCTCCACAATTTTTATTGCCCTCTTATTCCTTAGTCTGATTTATTTTCTTCATATCTGTGTGTGTGTGTGTATGTGTGTGTGTGTGTGTGTGTGTGTGTGTGTGTATCATTTGTTCCCCAACTAACATGTGAACTCTCTAAGTGGCTACAATTTTGTTTATTTTATTACTATATTCTCAATGTCTGGAACAATGCCTGGCATGCTAGTTACTCAAAAAACTGTTGAATGAAGAATAAATAGAGTTTTCACTATTATTTAGACTGATACCCTTTGACTTAGTAAACAAATATAAGAATTATGTAGAAGTGTGAAATTTCTGAGTTTATTATACTCTTTTGGAATTTCCCTGATAACTAAGTGAAGTAATAAGGACTGAAAACTTTGATCACTGCCCTTCTCTAGTGATTACATGTGTAAGCTCTTTCATAATTTAGTTCAGTAATCTTCCTACAACTTACATTGTATGTACAATATTCGGTCAGGGTGTACTGATGAGTAAAAAATGAGCAAACTAGGACTGTAGTGAAACAAGTACTCTCATTTTACATTAGTGTGAAAGTTCTAGTACACACACACACACACACACACACACACACACAATTCAGGACATCCGTGTATCTCAAATATTGCCTTTGCTTCACAGGTGCTGTGTAGGTGAGGTGAGGCCCCTGGCTGAGGAACAGAGCAGCTAAACCCAACCATTTGTAGTGGACATTATCTTCAGGAAATACTGAAGGCTAAACTTTGAGAAAGCAGTCATCATAATTTTGAGCCTTTTCTTCCCGGAGCAAAAACGGGTGAATGAATGATTGAATAACTATTTAAAAAGCCATGTTTCTGATTAGTTATCAGGATTGTAGTTGCCAGGATGAAGTGTGAATGACAGTTTGTGGCACGGGGCATGACGAGGTGTGAGGCTCCTGAGGACTAGGATTGCTCTTCCCAGATTGGTTTCCAAACAAGAAGTAAGGTGTATTTTTCAGATTGATTCCTGAGGTCAGTGAGGTTTATCTGCCAAATCATTCCTTCATTCAGCAAATATTTATCAAGTGCCCACTGGCACCACACACTGTGCAGGTGATACAGGAGTGGCCAGGACAGACCATGTTCCCGCTCTCTCAGATTCTGTTCTAATCCAGTGTCCTTTGGGGCCACAGGTGTCTTAAAGAATGTGTGAAGGTAAAGGCCCTTTTCGATAAAGTCAAAGTCAGTCAATCAGCCTCTTACACACACACACACACACACACACACACACACACACACACACACACACACACACACAAGCACGCACGTACCCAGCTGTGCGTGGTGGGGGAGACCCACACTCACTGCATTTTGCCTACTATTTTCTGAGGTTCAGAAGACTTGTAGTTCAAGTTTGCCCGGTGGAGGACCCTCTTCTTTTGCCCCCCCCCGAGCCTTGTTGCTGCTCTCACCTCCCCCTTAGCACCTTATGATGTCTTGGATAAGACTTCCTGTACTTTTCAGATTTGATCACACGATAGAGCAGTAAACCTCTGGGAAAAGAGTCCAAGGGGTGCTTAGCAGGCCTGAGTCAGCAGCCAACCTGCCCTGTGGCTTTGAGGACGTCACTGCCGCTCCCTAAGTCTCTCTTTTTGCATCTGAGCAATGGAAAGGGTTGGGTTTGAGTAACTGATTTGGGTGTAGGTTAAGTGGACATGGAAGGCAACAGAGCATCTGTGGGTACATTACAGTCTTGGTGCTCATTAGCTGGCTGATTTTGAGAAAATTACTTACTTTATCCAAGTCTTAATTCTCACTTGTGAAAGGGGAAAAACAGCATGTATGTCATGGGATAGGTTTGAGAATTAAACTGAAAATATATACACTGCCCAGGACAAAAATGGTAGCTGCTAGCAGCCTTACTATATCCACATTGTCCTTCAGGAGAAGGCAGTCAATCAATAAACTGTTTATTGAGGACCTGGCAGAGACTACTCCTAGGATTAGATTCCTGTGATGCTCTCCCAGCTACCAGGCAATGGCATAGGACAGTCGTGAAGGAATTTACTCTGTGTTATGCCTGGTTGAATTCCCTGGCTCTCCACGCACTAGCTGGTGACCTTAAGCTCTTTGACCTTTATTCAGTTTCCATTTCTGAAAGGCGGGATAATGATATCCCAGAACCAAGTCACAAGGAAGAGGCTGCTAGGGGATTGAAACAAGGCTGTGCAGGTAAAGCCTTTAGTACAGTGGCTGGCACAAAGAACACTCTTGATTTAATTAGGCTGGTTCAATATTGCTAGTATTAGTTATTGATTAGCGTCACCTAACCTCCCCCTCAGCATCCAGGGCTAGGCTGGGTCTGAGAAAGCTTCCTCCCAGAGTTCATTCAGGCCCAGCTGTGTTTAGCCTCTCACTTACTGGGCTGAAGTAGTAAAATGAAGACCCTTGATGGAAAGCGGGCCTTAGACCCACTTGGAGAATATTTACTGTTCCCGCGCAAAACCGTGGTTATTATGGAATAGTTCACCTTTATGAAAGTTGGATGCTAATTCTTCTCTGTGTGCTTTCTTTTAGTATCCCAACCCCATGGACAAAAATGTCATCTCGGTAAACACCGTGGAGGAAAAAAGAGGTAAGTTCTCCAAATTTACCTCACTTCGGTGATGACCATTAAGTGATCCTGATTTTTGTAAAGATGTGTGTTTATTTGTGGTGTGTGTGTAGCCTGTTATGTTTTAAACAGGTATAGTTCTATATTTGAGGTGACTGAGAGAAGAGAGCCCCGAGCACTTATAGCAGTAGAAGGCTTGCCTACTATGCTCTAGCCACTTTCTCAGTTAATAATTCATTGCTGACAATTATAACAGCTAACATTTTTGAGCACTTAATATGTGCCAGCTACATTTTCATTTATTAACTAATTTAATCTTCAAAACAATGTATAGGGTAGGTATTATGGTTACTTCTATTTAATGAATGAAGAAACCAAAGTAGAGAGAGAAATAACTTGTCCAAGGTTGCGTGATTATATCGTCTTAACATATTCATATATCATTTTAGAGATGGCAAATGGTTAATAGCATGTGTGTGAGATGTGACTGTAAAGTGATTCGATTATGGGGCCATAACTGTACTTACTATGTTTCAGTATTGACCAGAACAGGTGATGATAAATTATGCTTGTGTGGCCTGTTGTTGTCAATAAAGTTTTATTGGTACTCAGCCATGCCTGTTTGTTTATATTTTATCTATGGCTGCTTCCTAGTGACAACTCCAGAGTTGAATTTTTGCAATAGGGACTATAAGGTTCACAAAACCTAAAATATTTACCACTTGGCCCTTTATATAAAATGTTTACTAACCCTGGACTAGAATGTAAGTCTTTTCTCTGTCCCTCATATCTCCTGTGGAAGCATTTTCTCTCTCGGTATTTGAACTTGAGACCTGGGCACTGCAAGGGAACTATAATGATGGGCACAATCCATGTCTAAACCTTTGGAGACACCCAGCCCCTGGTCAGAGTAAACGTATGAGATGCTACTTTTCATTACATGACGTTGAGGCCTCTGTGCTCAGTGAACAGAAAACTGTCTTTTGCTTGTGAGGTTATTTTCTGCACTTCCACAACTCTTATAAATATATTAAAAAAAACCACACACATTTCCTCAGGTACCTGCACTCAGTGTGGGAGGAACTTGTTATTTGGCAAGTCCTGATTTTGTTACTATAACCTAACTTCTTAGAGGCTCAGTCTCTTCATCCGTTCAATGGAAAAATAATAAACCTGCTTTTAGGTTGCTGAGAAGACCAAAAGAGAGAACAATGTGCATATTCCAGAGTGGTATAGGAACATTGATTATAATTTCCACCATCGACCAGGGCATCTTTGCCTGTAGGAGTGGCTAATCCATTTCAGTATGTGTGCTGCACACATGGCATGAGATGGCAGGAGGAGTGCCGATTGGCAGAGAAGACAGACCAGTCTCTTACCCTGTCAGCAGCTTCCAGTCAGAAGCTTGTTTGCACCAAGGTTCAGGGCTCCCTGTGGCCAGAGCCGTGAGCAACCTCGTAGGAGTGTGGCCTAGTCACAGGAATTCACAGCGCAAATGACAATGCTTCAAAGTTTATCTTTTTCTCTAACTTTTTCTGAACTCACATTTATTGAGTGGTTTCTTTTTTGTTTTGTGGTTTTTGTTTTTTTTTTACATTCCTGGTGTTATTCTGGAAACTTCCTTCCAAAACAGTAGTTCCAGTCTTGGGGAGTCTGCTCCCCTATGAGAAAGGTATGCCTTACTTATATATATAATTAATTATAAGTTTAAATTTTGTAGCTAGAAAACATGTTTGGTGCAGAAGATGGTAGAATCAGATTCTCCATTTCTTTGTTGTTAAAACATTCTCTTTGTTGGAGTTGAGCAGGAGGCTCACTGGCCATTGTCATTGGAGTGTTGACATTGATTGTTCACAGCAGTGAACAATTGTGATCTTTCATCCTTGATTTTAGAATGTGCACTTGTGAGTAGCTGTTTACACATATTCCTTGATCACACATAAGGGTATTTGGAATGATTTGGCCCAGAAAAGTGATCTGAGACCCTAAGTTTTGAGTTAAATTTTTTTTTTAAGGAATTCTACAGATAGGAAATGGAGATCAACATTCAAAGTTTTATTGACCGTAGACAAGCGTACATTTCCTTAAATATCCTTTTGAGTGTAAAATTTTTCTATTTCTAGATGTGTCAACAGGGATCATCTATAGAAAGAGGATTGCAATCTGTCGGAATGTGGTTCCAGAAATTTTAAGGAAGGTAAATTCATTTCAAAATTTTAGCAGCTTTGGTGTAACATTGGGTAATTTTCTAGTCATGAAAAGAGCATTTTCTGATGGAAAGCAGCATTAGAACTTTCCCAGTTCTCCTGCCTCATAGCCCTTCAGAGAAAGAAAGATCTCTTATATCCAGCCTCAGTTTTTACCTCCTTCTTTTCATGAACCCCTGAAGGCCTGCTGCCTGGAGCCATTTTCAGTGCCCTAGAAACCAGCCTGAGGTCAGACATGAGAAGTAATGCTTTCTTTCTTTCTTTTTTTTTTTTTTTAAAGATTTTTTTATTGGTTTCATAGAAAAAGGAAGGGAGAGGGAGGGAGAGAGAAACATCAACATGAGAGCAAAACATTGATCGACTGCCTGCTGCACGCTCCCTACTGGAGATCGAGACTGCATCCTGGGCATGTGCCCCAATCTGGAATCTAACCAGCCACCTTTCAGTGCATGGGATGACACCCAACCAACCGAGCCACACCAGCCAGGGCCAACCGCAGTTTTGGCAGATACCACTGGAGATAGTTGTTTTCCTGTCTGGTTCTGTGTCTTTCTGTTTTGTGGATGACTCTTAGTGGACATAGAGCTGGTCTGCACTTATTTTAAAGATACCTTGGACATTTGACATCAAGTGACCATCTTTCCTTATCTGTCCATGGTTAGATGTGACTCTTAAGTAAGAATGGTCAGAGGTGAGCAGACAGTAGATAATTTGTCACATCTTTAGTAGGGGAGGTAAAAGCTTCAGTTTCTGTTTCACTCTCAAGGAGGACCCTTATTTCAGGGAGTAGAATGCTCTCAGTGCTCTCCGTAAGCCTTTTACTGTACGTTTCTGTAAAGTGATGGTGTTGATGATGAAATCTTCATGATAGCAAATTGTTTTCTTTCTTTGAAATCCTTCAGCACACTGGTGATTGTAGGAAAAAAGGTAACTGGAAATTTTAAATCACATTGCTCAAATTATAGAGAAATTAGTGACAAAAGCCTTTTTAGAATCCTTAGGAAATACGAGGAGAGCATCCTGATTCACAGCTTTAAAAATTTCTCAGATGTTCCAGCCTGGAAGTGATTCTGTGTGTGACGTGGAGCCCAGCTGGGCTCCTGCCCACGAGCTTGGAAATGACATTGCTGTGCCGTCTGTAGGAAAAAATGGTGGCTTCTATCACTTCTGTCACATTCTTTAGTGGGAAGAAAGGTGATATGGCAATGAAAATGAGCTTTCTTTTATTTTCCAGGTGGTAAAATGTGTTGCAATTTGGCAAATTCTTACTGGCTTTTTCCAGCAAGTGCGTGCCCTGCCTGCCTTTGACCTATATACATACTTTGAATCTATTATTTAAAAAAAAGGCATTCAACTTTGTGTTGTATCTCAATTCTTAAATAATTTAAGGACACCTCTGACTTGTACAGTTCTGCCTTTGCAGTTTTCCATGTCCCCTTACTTAGGAAAGCATACATTTCTAGGTATAGACAGAGTTTAAAATGAAAATATTTTACCTAATGTTGTCCTGCTCATGAGCCCATAGTGGGCCCAGTTAGAATCCGTCAATTTAAGAAGGCCATAACCAGCCCTAGAGGAGATGCAAAGGAGGCTGATAATTTGCTTAGTGCTTAGCAGTTAGGGAAATCATGCCAAGGACTGAATGGCCTGCATAAATCCCGGGCCATTTGCACATCCTCACCAGCACTTAGTAAGGTCATAGTATGTTTGATTATCAAGGACTTACATAGTATGTTTGATTATCAGCCACATATTAGGATCATTTCTCCTCTTCATTATCCAAGACTGAAAGCACTTCTGGGTTCAGTCTTTATGTAGCCTGCCCTTCCAAAATTGAGAAAGCTGTCCTCCCTCTGTTGGACAGGTGAGCATTTTAAAGATACCCAGTATCCAGTTAGAAGAGGAATCCTGGCTCAATCCCCAGAAAAGAAGCATGGCTATCCAGAGTCACTGCCTTACGTGGACACAGTATGCATCCATGAAGGAAGAGTCTGTCTTCCAGGAAAGCATGGAAAATCCAAATTGGTAAGATCACCTCTGTGTGTGTTGCATGTGTGTGTATGTAGGTTGGGTGCAGGGATGCACAGATGAGCACATGTATTAAAAAGCTATAATGTATAATTGCAACCTATATGATTTCATTAACCAATGTCACCCCAATAAATTTAATAAAAAGCACCTATGATTTCATGCTTATAACCTCTGTTCACTTCTCACATAAATTACACATTATTAATTTTTAATCACACAGGTAATTAATGAGTAGATTTCCTTATGGAGGGAAAACGATAGAGCTCACCTCCTTTCTGGCCACCCTGTTCAATTCTGGTGTCTTTTGCCTTCTCCAGAGGCAATGAGTGTCATCACTGAGCTGAGTATTTTTCTAGACTTGCTTTTACATACATGCTTTCATTCTGTGTGAACCATTGTGCCCTTATCTTTTTTGCTTAATAGAATGTTTCTAAACTTTATCCGTAACATATAAATATATACATATATTCCTTTGAACTGTTGTATCATCTTCCACCTTATGATTACACTATATTCTATTTAGCTTTTTTCTTTTTGACAGATGTTCTGGTGGTTTCCAGTTTTTTTTTTTAATTATATACAGTACTGCAATATTGGTAAGGCTTATAATCCTCATAAATGCCATATATGAATGTTTCTCTAAAGGAGAAATTTTGATTCTCAGGTTTATTGAGATATTATTTACATATAATAAAATTTATTCTTGCTCTAGCTGGTTTGGTTCAGTGGTTAGAGTGTTGGCCTCTGGACTGGAGGGTCATGGGGTTTGATTCCCAGTCAAGGGCACATACCTCGGTTGCAGGTTTGCTCCCTGGCCCCGGTCGGGGCATGTGTGGGAGGCAACCAATTGATGTTTCACCTCTCTCTCTCTCTCTCTCTTCCCCCTTCTCCCTCCCTTCCACTCTGTCTGAAAATCATTAGAAGGGATATCCTGAAACAAAAGACTGCATGGGAGGGGAGGGGCACCTGGATAAAAATAATTGAAGTATACTAGCAAGGAGGAGGTACTACACACCCTTTCCCTCTTCACCTTGGTGCCCATTGTCCTTGTCATGCTTTGGAAGTAATAGAAACGTACCAACGCAAATGAATACAGGGATCTCTCTATCCATGAGCGGGCCTCCCATGGGATAGGAACCAGGAACTGGAAAGCTAGTAGGAACTAAGGCAGCCTCATAGTCTCTTGTCTTTGTATACCTGGCTCAGTTGTCTAACAGTCTACAGCCTGCTTTATTCACACAGCCCACCTGGCTCCTCTAGACTTCTACAGGTTCTCATCCGATGTCACATTTAACTGGCTAGATCTTGAGTAGAATCCCACCTCTGAACTCTGATTATATGCCTTTGCACAATTTATTCCACATCTTGAAGCCTCAGTTTCCTCATCAGTATGAAGGGAATAATATCCCTACCTCCAAGGGTTGCTGTGACAGTCAAATGAGAGTAGTCGATAAATGTTAATGTCTAGTATTACTACCTTTATTGTTGCTATTATCAGAATCTTAAAAATCCACAGGACTCCCACCTTTAGAATGTGTTATCTTACTGCAGAAACAGCGTTTATAGTGGTTTCCATTAGGCTACAGGAGGATGTTCTGTGTTGTGACTTTGAGTTTCTTCAGCACACCATCTCGGGGATAAGAGCTCCTCAATCCGAGAGGCATGGGAGGAAGGAACCCTTCCATGTTAGGTCCAGCGTGAGGTTTGAGCACTGGAGGGAAAGCATCCAGAGTTGTGCAAGCATTTGGCAGGGACCAAATCCCCTGTGTTCTGGTTTTCTTCCTGGTCCGTGCCGTGACTGTGGCTGCCGTAGACCCAGGGGCATCACGCTTGGAGCTCTGAGGAGCTGCCTGTTTCCAGAGTCAGAGATGTTGGGCCAATGCACAGCTTTCGCTTGGACACTCGTCCCAAATCGGAGAGTAGAAATAAAAAAATAAAAAATTGACAGCCAGCTCTTGTAGGAATGTGCTTTATTTAATATGTGGAACAGGACAGAGGCATTTGCTTTTGCTAGTGGAGAATGGAGTACATTGCTTTAATTTCTCAGAAAGCAAAGTTGTGGTTTCTGCCCTCTGAAACCCTACATTCTGAGATGAGCTTACTCATTTCTTATGATTTTGGGTTTGCTTCCCTTCTTTAAAATATATTTGTTAGTTTCTTATTATTTTGTTAGTTTTTATTGGACAATGTGGGAATATAATGGATATGCATTTGATCTTTAATAATGGACATTTACCTTATTCAAGTAATGCAATTCTAAAAGATAATCATCTTATAAAAGCATTTTCTTGGGCGTTGCTCTTTCACCATAGCTGTTAGGGTTTTTGCGATAAGTAATAAGGTTTTCCTTATCTTGAAGCAAGGTTTAAGCTGTCCCATCAGTGGAAACGCCTCTGTTTATGATGTTGTGGAGCTGGGGGTTTTGCTTTTGAGTAGCCGGACCATTCTTCCATACTCAGCACTGAGCATTCTAATGCCAGTGCCTTCACCTTCCCATATCTTAAGAGTTTCTGCCTATCCACTGATGCTTCCAGATCTGATTCCTGAGATTTCAAAGTGCTCAGCCTAGTAGAATATGTATTAATCACATCTGATATGTTGATTCAAATTTTATAAAATATCAAAGACATTTCTACTGAAATACAGTGAAAGAAACAAAGCCAAAGTCAAACTTTACACACAGATTAAATGAATGGGATGAGCAACTGTTCTTAGTTCAACAAATGTCCTTTATAATTGAAGTTACTCGTATGAATAGTCTCCATTCTAACAAATAAGGTAGGTAACATTTAGAATTTTTTGTTTTTCAACTCCTGGATTAAACCCTCCCAAGTTTCAAATTTTTATCTGGTGAATCACAAATAGTATAATGTGCATGTTTCAAGGGGCTAATTTTGGGGCATTTTTCTTTGTGTATCTATTTTTTTCTTACTCTGAAGTCTTTTATTTGTTTCCAGGGGCAAATTGGACATTTTGTTAAGTTTCATGTGTTTAGCACTGGCCTTTTTAGTTGACTGCCAAACCTGCTTTCACTGCGATATGAAGATATTCTGGCTCTGTTAACTTTACTTCGGCATTATTTCTAATCTCTAATCCTGGTGATAAAGAGCTCAAGGGTATAATTATCGAATAGCCTGAATAAATATCACTGTATTTGTCCCAAAACATGACTCCCTGTGCTCACATTGACCTGGATTTCCAGGCCTTCTCGGTGTAAATATAACATCTGGGCAGAAGCCTTCTTTTTGGCTCAGTAAGACGGCTCTCCAAAAGATACTCGCTTGCCTTTTATGTTTGTGCTCACATAACAGGTCTCTGTTTTCCCATTCTGCTGTACCTGTACCTTCAGTGTGTACCTAGCATGGTACTCGGCTCATAGAGGAGGCTCCGTGGCCATTGTTGAATGAATGATGAATGACCATCTGCTCAAGGAGTTACCGATAGTGCTCTTCATGGGCTGAAGTGGGCACGAAGGGAGGGACCTGAAAAGGGATGGAACGAGTAGGAGGGGCAAGTGCAATTGGGAAAGTCCAATAGGATTTGGTAGGAAATTCGACGTAGAGGGAATCTGGAACCATTTATATGGAGACCTATTAATGGTGTTGCTGCTTGGATGCTGCCATGCTGTTTGGCTCTGGGCTAAAGGGATAAAGCTGGCCGAGCTCCCTCACAGAGTGATCTAAAGGTTTAATAAGATAATAAATGGAGATGTTCCTCACTTGGAGGGTATAAGGCACTCGATAAATGAAAGTTGTTGTTGGAACTAATGGTGAATATAAATGCTATGTTCAAAGTGGTGTGATTCCTTGAAGTACTAACTTTGAAAAATGGAGTAAGCTGTTTTATTGCAAAGGATGGTGATGATTGAACTGGAAACAATGATGTTCAGCCAAGAGAGCATTCTGTGCCATTTCCAAGTAAGAGTTTTTGAAATATTTTAGTGAATGCCTCTGGATTTATTTTTCATCCTCCTACCTTTTTATTTATTTATTTTTACACTTGTGTGTTAACGCAGGGCTCGGGGGGTGGGGGGGGGGGTGGGAAGGTAAGCGTGGAGATAATTCTAGTCCTGAGGACTTGGGCTGGCTCCTGGAAATCACTGTCTTAAAAAAGTCCTCCAGCCCTAGCTGGTTTGGCTTAGTAGAAACTAAAGGAACCTGGGACCCTTTAATTAAAGAGCGTCGGCTTTCAACTAAAGGGTCCCAGGTTCGATTCCAGTCAAGGACACATGCCCAGGTTGCGGGCTCGATCCTCAGTAGGGGCTGTGAAGGAGGCAGCCAATCAATGATTCTCTGTCACCATTGATGTTTCTATCTCTCTCTCCCTCTCCCTCTCCCTTTCTAAAATCAATAATATATATATATCTCCTCGAGTGAGGATAAAACAAACAAAAAAAGTCCTCCAGGTAAATCTGATGAGCAGCTCAGTTTGAAAGCCCCTGGTCACCTGTCTGTACACTGTGGGCACAGGGGTGAGCAAGCATCTAGCTGGCAGCCCTTTTGGAGCTTCCTTTTGTGCAACATTCCTGCCAATCTCATAAAGCAGTTGATAATCTGGCTCTCCAGCAAACAGTGAACACTTTCAGCAGAAACACCTTGTTAGAAAGTAGCAAAACTCAGATGAGGGTCCTCTTGAATTTATGCAAAAGAGGAATAGTCAGTGGAAGTAAAGGATGAAGAAGGGAGCCTTGAGTTGGATTCGTGTCAAAATGTGTTATGTTTTCTTATGGAGCAGATGCCTTTTTAAACTTCCTTCCTTTCCCCCTCCCCTCCCCTCCCCTCTCCTCCCTCTCCCCCCCTCCCCTCCCCTCCCCTCTCCTCCCTCTCTCCCTCCCTCCTTCCTTCCTTTCCTTTTTTTAAGTTTCTTGCATCTGTAGTAAATAAAAAGTTTCAGTATTAAAAATTATATTTTAGTCCTGGTCAGTGTTACTCAGTGGTTAGAGTGTCGGCCTGTGCACCAAAGGGTTGTGGCTTCAATTCCTGGTCCAGGGTGCATATCTGGGTTGGGGTTTTGATCCCCAGTTGGGATGTGTATAGGAGGCAACCAATCAATATGTCTCTATTGCATCAATGTTTCTTTCTCTCCCTCCCTCCCTTCCTTTTACTTTCTCTAAAAATCAATCCTTGAAAAAGTATCCTTGGTGAGGATTAACAAAAAAATTATAGTATTTTATTAAACAGGCAAGGATCTCATGCAGAACAACTTAGAGGTCATGAGACAATAAACAGAACCCGATGACAGTCTATTTAGTTTAAGGCTCTGCCTCCTCCATCTTTCTAAGCACGACTAGTATTAGTAGCTAAGCAAAGAGATGGAAAATAAAACTGACAAGCTGAGTTCAGTTTCCTGGTTTGCATTTATGGCTACGTTTTGAGACATTTTCTGTGCTGGAGGTGGAGGCTGCTGCATTTAATATGCATCGGACCTCAAGAGGGTTGTAGGGGTGAAAGGAACTAAGGAGTGGTCATTCCTAGCTTGTTCTGTTTAATTCTCCCCTCTGCTCTGGAATGACTCAGCGGCCTCATGTCTGAAGTTAGGAAAACTCTCCAGCCCTCATATAGGTCAAGATTGAATGAATCTTGATCTTAGTATTCTTATATTGAAACTAGAGGCCCAGTGCATGAAATTTGTGCACTGGGGGGTTCCCTTAGCCCAGCCTGCATCCTCTCCAATTGGGGACCCCTTGGGGGATGTCCAACTGCTGGTTTAGGCCCCATCACACAGGGATCGGGCCTAAACCAGCAGTTGGACATCCCTCTCACAATCTGGGGCTGCTGGCTCCTAATCGCTCACCTGCCTGCCTGCCTGATTGCCCCCAACCACCTCTTCCTGCCTGCCTGCTCACCCCTAACTGTTCCCCTGCCAGCCTGATAGCCCCCAACTGCTCTCCTCTGCCAGCCTGATCGCCCCTAACTGCTTTCCCCTGCTGGCCTGATTGCCCCTAACTACCCTTCCCTGATGGCCTGATTGCCCCTAACCCCCTCCTGGCCTGATCTCACCCCCCAACTGTCCTCCCTTGCCAGCCTGATCGCCCCTAACTGCCTCTGTCTTGGCCCCCACCACCATGGCTTTGTCCAGAAGGAAGTCAGAAGTCTGGAAGATGGCTAGTTGACCCAGTATAATTACCCTTTTATTAGTATAGATAGATTATATAGGATAGGATTGCTTAAATCGGGGGGGGGGGGAGCCTTTTTCAGCAGGAGGAGATGCTCTTTGCAGACAAAAATACATATTCCCTATATCTGGACTGATGCACTATACTGCCAAACTGGTTATTAAAAAATTGAACCGCTTTCTTACATCTTATAACAAACACCTATTGCCCTTAAAACCCCTCCTCAGCCCCCAGCTTAGGTTCTGCCTTCGCAGTTCACCCAGATTAGGTTCTGATTGGTCGGTTTCTATGCCAGTCAGCATCAAAAGCTCTGCCTCCTAGTTAGCCATTGGCTCCTCGCAGTTCACCCAGATTTGGTTCTGATTGGTCAGTTTCTCTGCCAGTCAGTGTCAAAAGCTTTGCCTCCTAGGCAGCCATTGGCTCTTCTGGGAAATCCAGAATGGCCTCGCTGACAACTGCCTTTCTCTCTGCACCTATCTCCGGGCCTGATCTGCAGCCTCCACGGCAGCTGCAGATCAGGCCCGTCTCTCTCTTTCTCTAGGCCTTGCCAGCAGCTGCAGCGGCTGCTGATCAGGTTTTGCCTCTCTCCCTAGGCCTCTCTCTGGGCCTGATCTACAGCTGCCATGGCAGCGGCTAGTTCGTTAGGCTTCTGGACCGGCCCTGGGCCAGAGGGTAATGACCTCACCTCGCCTGCCTCACCCCGCTCACCCCCCACCACCTCACCTGCCTGCCTGCTGCCAGCCTTGCTGTGATAGGAGCCTGTGGGCCACGGGGGAGGGACCAATAGGTGCTCCATGCACTTCCTGGTGACTGGTCATCCATCTGGTCATTTAGGTCGTGATGGCCCTAAGCTATTATTAGTATAGATATAATGTTTCCTCTTTTTTCATGTGTATTCCATGTTCATAGTAGAACAGTTACAAAATACACACAAGAAAAAAGAACTTAATATGTTCATGCCCTCTTTAGGTATGTGCTCTTTCTGGTCAGTGACCCCAAAGGAAACCAATATTCTGACCTCTATCCTTATAGATTAGTTCTGGCTGGGGTTGCTCTTCACATGGATGGAATTATACACTCTGTGCTCTGTTGTTTCAGTTTCCATCCTGTCTATGTGCATCATCTTATATGTATTGATAGTTTGTTCTTTTCCCATTGCTGTGTAGCATTCTATTGTGGGAGCATACTACAGTTGGTGCAATTTATTTACTCATTTTTACAAACATGAAATCATCCTTTATGTGGTATTCTGACTTTTACATTAATTTATCATTACATTTGGGACCATCTTTCCTTATTAAATATACCATTTAAAAATGATTTATTTGTGACTGATTACATGTGCTTATTGGATAAAATATTTTAGTGTGCTTTATTAATATCCTAATTTGGGGGCATTTGCAATATTTACATGATTTACTGTTATAAATAATGATGTGGTGAATATCTTTATAGGCTGGCCTAAGTCCTCCTCTAAGATTATTTGCTTAGGCAGTATTGTTAGAGGTAAGCGTTATGTGCCCAAGGGTTTGAGGCTTTTATTAGGTATTGCTAAACTGCAACATGCATTCTTAAGCATCTCAGACAACTCCCCAGGGCATGGCAGTTGGTAGTGTTGTGCAGACCTACATTTCCAGGGCCCAGTACAAAACAAAAATCCAGAGTCCCTTTTCAAAGATGGTAAAGAATTTCAAAATAGTGATAGGAGGGCATTCAACTACGTGTGAAGCCCTTCTGACAGCTGAGCCTGTGCGGCCACATGGATCACACATTCTGAAAGCCAGACCTGGATGTGAGGCATGCACTGGTGGGGCTGATAGCCCGACACCTCCTACCAGGCCAGTTCACAGACTGCAGGAGATGTCACCACAATAACAATATCTGTGGAACCTTCATTTCCCCTCAGTTACTTTGATTAAATTCCATCATGAGAACAAGTAGGCAAGGTTTGCCACACCTAACCAGTCTATACCTCAGGGACAGGTTCTTACTAACAGCTGTTGTTTTCCTGGAAACGGTTGTATTCAGGATTCAGAGCTGGTATTTCCTTGCTCTGGGGATTAGTTCCTAATCCGCATTTCCTCTGAACTTTGTTATTTTCCCCAATCCAGAAGGAACCAGAATTTTAAATGACCCCAAAGTAGAAGACTGATGGTATAAACTGCCATTCACTTTCACAGAGGTGTTCCGAAATTTGAGCTATGCTTCCTTTGTTGTGATCCCATTGTGTCCTATGTTGAATTATGTCCGCCTGTGGACCAAGTGATAGATGTGACTCAGATACAAATGAATGAGTGAATGAGCTTCCTCTTTTTACATAATTGTCCAGCTACTGTGGGGCTTATCTCTCAGTCAGGTGAAGGCTGTCCCCTACTGACTTTGCAGGTGGAACTCCTAGGCATTTGGTTCAATTCCCCTGACATAAGTATTGAGATGTACTATCACTTTCTCCCCTTCTTTTGCTTCTCCCCTTCCTTTTCCTTACCCTCTCTTCTTTGCTCCATCCTTTCGTTCCTAATGCATTATTGATTTCCTACCATGTGCTAATCATTGCAATTGGCATTGATGCAATGAAGAAGAAAAAATACAGGTACAACCATTCAAAAAAACATTTTGCATTAATCTATTAAAATAGAAAGTGTGCCTGTCCTGTGGCCAAGATATTTAATTTCTAGATACTCTAGAGCAGTGGTTCTCAACCTTTCTAATGCCGCGACCCTTTAACACAGTTCCTCATGTTGTGGTGACCCCCAACCATAAAATTATTTTTGTTGCTACTTCATAACTGTAATTTTGCTACTGTTAATGAATCGTAATGTAAATATCTGTGTTTTCCGACGGTCTTAGGGTCTACAGCAGCGGTTCTCCACCTGTGGGTTGCGACATTAAAAATATCGGAAAACACAGATATTTACATTGCGATTCATTAACAGTAGCAAAATTACAGTTATGAAGTAGCAACGAAAATAATTTTATGGTTGGGGGTCACCACAACATGAGGAACTGTGTTAAAGGGTCGCGGCACTAGAAAGGTTGAGAACCACTGCCTAGAGACTTTTGTGCACATATGTACCTGGATGCGTTATGCATATTTTCATTATAGCACCGTTCATAATGCTCCAAACTGGGTCCATTTTAAATGTCCATCTCAGTAGAGTGGATATATTATTTGGAGAATTTTCAAACAATAGAACACTATGAAGCAATGAAAATGAATAAACAATAGCTACATGCAACAGTATGGATGATTCTTAGCTGAGGACCTGGGCTTTATTCTCTGCCTAAGTAAACAGCCAGTGACGACATTAGTGTGTGTAGGATACTTACTCTGGGCAGTGTGGGTGGTTGAGTCTCCGCTGGAGACAGGGACCCCATTGGGAGGTAGTGTGGTGGTCCTGGGGAGAGAAAGCCATCAGGTAATTAATGAGACTTTAAGTGAAGGATAAGCTAGAAATTAGCATACACCTGTGTTGAAAATGGTGCTTGGTAGCACAGAGCCTTTAAAGAATAATTTTTATTTATATAAAAATGATCATCAGGGCTTTATCCTATATAATAAAAGGATAATATGCAAATTGACCCTAACAGCGGAACCACCAGAATGACTGCTGGACCAGTCACTATGAGGCACACTTACCACCTCTTGGTCCCTTTCCCCTGGCTGGCAGGCTCTGATCTCCTGATGGCGAATGGGGAACCGGGGGTGGGTGGCGGGGGACATGGGCAGCACCAGGCCAAGGCCCCTGCCCTGCCGGTCACCCTACACACAGGGGGTGACCCCACACACAGAGGGTGACCCGCGGTGGGGATGGGGTTGGAGAGTGGGCGGGAACAGCTGACCTCTCAGTCCCTTCCCCCGGCCATCAGGCACTGATCACCCGATGGTGAATGGGGAACCCGGGGTGGATGGTGGCAGGGGTTGGGGCTGGCTGTGGGCAGCCAGGGAAGATGGCCCTGATTGCAGGCCAGGCCTAGGGACCATACCTGCATACGAATTTCATGCACCAGCCTCTAGTTATTTATATTTTGGGCGATTGGCAAGTTATACATATTTATTATAGAAAATTAGTAAAAAGAACAAAGTAAATAAATAAAACCTATAATTCACCTATAGATTTTCTTGTTACTATTTTAGCTGTCCATTTGTTGAAACTCAGCCATTAGCAGTCACAAGGGAGAGAATGACATTGACTGTTGAGAGATGTTAGAAAGAAAACAAACACAACCTGTCAACCGATTGAATGGATTGATTGGAAAGAGAACCATATAACATGTTGCTGAGACTTCTAAGGGCATAGGCTTGGAGGATGCTTGTGTCATTAACTGAGGTATGAGCAGGACTGGAGTTTTGAGATTTCGGTAGAAAATGAATCTGCATGACATTAAGTCATATGACCTTGGGCAAGTTCTTTAGCTTCTCTTTACCATAGTTTTCTCAGTAAGAGATAGAACAAATTTAAGAGTAACAACCTCAGAAGATAATATAACGTCTGATAGAAAATATACACTGTTACTATGCAGTTTTTTGAAGAGTAGGTGTGACCCAGGTATATTACATCATAAAGGAGATGCAGTCCTTCCTTTAGGCTTAACAGGTAAAAGACAGGTATAAGAAAACTTGAATCTCCTATGTCTCTTGAGGGAAACGGAACAGGTCAAGCTTGGGCATGGGAGAAAGTCTTAGGGCAAAAGGCACAAAGAACTAAGGTTACATAGTGTGGGAAAAGGGAAGCCATCAGGTGATTAATGAGACTCTAAGTGAAGGATAAGCCAGAAGTTAGCATACTCCTGTGTTGAAAATGTTTCTTGGTAGCACAAAGCCTTTAAAGAATAATTTTTACTTATATAAAAATGATCATCAGGGCCTTATCAATATTTTTGGTGATTGCCAAGTAATACATATTTATTATAGAAAATTAGTAAAAAGAACAAAGTAAATAAATAACACCTATAATTCACCCATAAATTTTCTTGTTAATATTTCAGCTGTCCATTTGTTGGTGCGTTCATCCATCTATTCATCCATTCTCCTCCTCCTCCTCCTCCCCCTCCTCCCTAAAAAAGGGCTGAAATTAAACTGTATATTGTTGTGTAACCTGCACAGGAACTTACATGGAGGCTTCTCTAACATGAGGGATTTAGGTTAGCTCTGTGTAGTAAGAAGCAAATATCTGATGTGCTTTGCCAGTGAGTTATTTAGGGAAACTGCAACATTTTATACTCTGGCAATCTTGAAATTTAATGGAATAAACTCTTATCTCGTTGATGGCAAGCACAGGACCGTGCTTCACTGTCCTGTTATTATCCCATATGTGGGGAAAACCTGAGCATGCTTTTCTGAGCACGCACTTCTCCTAAAATGGGTGAAAAGAAATATCGCTTAGAATGTGATGTAAAAGAGACTTTTATTAATCCCTCACCTATAATTGCCTTGAGGACTGAAGAGTACACTTATCCCAAGAGGGTAAGACTGCTCAACGTTTTATTTTTAAATATTAAAATCACTGTTAAATTCTACTCTGACTAATCAGGAATAAAGACAGGAAAGTTTAGTGTCACATGAGCAAATCATTTTAAATAGGCTTAAATCTAAGGGGTGAAAGCTGCTTTGCCTAGATTATAACTATTTGCCTAGACCATTTATATTGGATTGACTAGGATAACTCCGTGTGTGTGTGTGTGTGTGTGTATGTGTGTGTGTGTGTGTGTGTGTGTGTGTGTGTGTGTGAGAGAGAGAGAGAGAGTGAAAGTGAGAGAGAGAGAGAGAGAGAGAGAGAGAGAGAGAGAGCCAAAGTCAAAGAGAGAGGAGACAGAGTGTTCTGAAGGCTTTGTTTTTCTGTGTGTGTGGTCTAAATGTAGTCTACTGATATAAAAGGATTGGAGAGAAGGTCTAATTAATTGTTAGATAACTATTGGGATTGGAGAAAAGGTCTAATTAATTAAGTTAGATAACTATTGTTACCAAAATCACAGCTTTTTGGATCCATAGTTTTCTCTGAACATTTTTCTTAGTGTCAGTAAATGTGCTTATATATGCAGACACACACACACACACACACACACAAACACACACACACACACACACAGAAGGACATGGCTCCTATCTCCTTTCCATAGAAATCTAAGTAGGGAAATTATTTCCTTTGTAGACTCTTTTTGATTACAAAAAAAATTTAAATTAATTCATTCAGCCTGGGCATGAAGAGGGTAGTTGAGCTTCTGGAAGGTCTAACCATTACTCATTCAGAAATTATTGTGGGTTTTTCTGCTGTACTGCAAAATATGCATTTGTAAAAAAGCCCCATGTTCCACAAAATTACACTCTTAAAATATCCTATTGAGATGCAGTTGACATATAACATTGTGTAAGTTTAAGATGTACAATGTAATGATTTGATATATGTGCATAATACAAAATGATTAAGGCAATGAGGTTCGTTAACGGTCCATCACCTCCCATAGTTACATTTTTTTTTTTTTGGTGGTGAGAACTTTTAAAATCTACTCTCCTAGCAACTTGAAACAAGTATTCTCTAGTTTAAATAAGACTGTTGCTTCTGTTATATAATCTGTAAGTCTCTAATGAAATATTTTGTTGTAACAGGCAATTATTGAATTGCTATGGATATAATTTTGTGGTGATTATAAGTGGTAATTAGGCTTTGGAAATCCCTGTGGTTTAAATATCTGAATGTAGAATGACATCAAAGATTATACTTTTATTTTTTGCAGGACAGAGTTCATTCAAAGAGGCAGGATTTCAATCACAGGGGCTGGCTTTCTCAACTGCATTTTGGAAACTTTTGCCAGCACATTCTTAAGACAGGGAGCCCAAAAGGTAAGCTTGTTTCCATTTGGAACCAACATTAATAATTTTAAGAAACCATGGATATTCCCATTGGACTCTTGAATAAAGCTCCTATGCATACATATGAAGAAAAAAAGTTCATAAACAAATATATGCCAAAATAATCACCCTCACTAATCCTATATAATAAAAGCCTAATATGCTAAGTGTCCAACCATTTGACCGTTCGACCAGTCACTATGACATGCACTGACCACCAGGGGCAGACGCTCTGACTGGTAGGTTAGCTTGCTGCTGGGATCCGGCTGATCAGGACTGGGCAAGATGGGCTGGATATACCTTGGAGCCCTCCTGCGGTCCCTCCTTGGCCCTGATCATGCACTGGTGGGGTCCCTCGGCCTGCCCTGTACCCTCTCACAACCCAGGACCCCTTTAGGGGGTGTTGGAGAGCTGGTTTCAGTTCAATCCCCACAGGCCAGGCTGAGGGACCCTACCAGTGCACAAATCCGTGCACTGGGCCTCTAGTTATTATCTAAATACAAATCAAAGTAAAACTAAAATACTGTCTGTGCCCATTAAATTAAAAATATATCAATGAAGAGTATGTGATGATATGGAGAATACTTGTAGTCTAATTAAGAGAAATAATCAGAAAGAATAATTATATTTGTTGTATATATAATATGATGACAACTATTTAATTAAAAAGATAATAACTGGTATTTATTGAATGCTTACTGTGTGCTACTCACTGTAAAAAAGAATTTTTACTTATCTTATTTATTTCTTATAAACCTTTGAGAAAGCTATAATTTTGTCCTGATATTAGGGATGAAGAGGACAAAGAAATCCAGACCTCCCTGTTGTCCATTACTGTGGTTTTCAAACTCCATAACTGGGGAGCTTAGGCTTCAGGAAGGTGGTTCAGAGGCCACCTTGCTGTTCAAGGTTCCTATGTACCCTGTTTTAAGTAGAGCAATTTAGTTTTTAGTCCAATATGGTTTATCACATGAGATTCATATGTCCTGTGTTCTTGCCTAGGGCAAAGTCTAACTCATGCATCTTCATATGCCTATTGCAAGTGTTCTGTAGTGGTTTTGAATTATTTAATATTTATTTTATTTATAGTGTGTTATTTATGATATTATTTTGTTATTTTTAATTGTAATTATGAGCATAATTACTTATTCCCAGGTTTCACTCAGGACTTGTGCATATGTTACCTAGTAGGCAGGTTTACTGGCTGATCTAAGGACTATAGTTATAACACCCAGAGATATTCTGGACAATGGGCCTTTGTCTTTAGTTTGCAAG
Source organism: Corynorhinus townsendii (assembly GCA_026230045.1). Lineage (NCBI taxonomy): Eukaryota > Metazoa > Chordata > Mammalia > Chiroptera > Vespertilionidae > Corynorhinus > Corynorhinus townsendii. Next base: position 147,332,922 of record JAPDVU010000006.1, on the reverse strand, counting down.
CCTAGGTTCAAGAATGAGCCTGAACCACAATGTGTTAGTCTGGAAGACTGAGAGGGATGAATGAGTGTTTGGTACTGAGTTGTATCCATAGACATACTGCTGAGATTATGATGTGCTCTTGGCCCAGATTAGCTTGTATCCAGACTGGCTTAGCCTGTTTCAGCCTGGGCATGAAGAGGGTAGTTGAGCTTCTGGAAGGTCTGACCATTACTCATTAAGAAATTATTGTGGGTTTTTCTGCTGTATTGCAAAATATGCATTTGTAAAAAAGCCTCATGTTCCACAAAATTACACTCTTAAAGATAATAAGGCTGAAGTGAAAAATAATTTTGGTGTCATGTCCCTGCCTGAGTTGATTTCTTTAAGAAAAAATATTTTTATTGATTTCAGAGAGGAAGGAAGAGGGAGAGAGAAATAGAAACATCAATGATGAGAGAGAATCATTGATTGGCTGCCTCCTGCATGCCCCCCCACTGGCAACTCAGGCATGTGCCCTTGACCAGAATCGATCCCGGGAGCCCTCAGTCCGCAGGCTGACACTCCATCCACTGAGCCAAATTGGCCAGGGCCTGAGTTGATTTCTTGTACGTTGTTTAGGTCAGGAGTGGCAAACTTTTTCTGTAAAGAGTCAGATGAAGTTACACTTTGTGGGCCAAGAGGCAAAATTGAGCTATTTTGTAGGTATTTTATAACAAGAGAGAAACCAATTGGCACACATTTTGTTAAAAATATAATAACACTAATTGAGTATGCTTTTTTTGGTAATATAGGTCTACTAAGAACATAATTCTTAGAAGAATGGAATTATTTTCTTTTTGGTGAGGGATGATAATATTTAGCTGATCTGGAATAAAAAGTTAGTTTTCCTACTATCAAATTGGTTGTAAATGTTTATTTGTAAAGACCGTTCTTATCTTGTGAACCCTACAAACACAGGTAATGGGCTGGATTTAGCTTGTGGACTATCTTGGACTATAGTTTGCCAATCCTTGCTTTGGATAAATAAATATTGTTTGATTAATCCAAGTAGGCATACAGTGGTTGTGCATTTTGATCCTGTGAGATACATAAAGAAGGCATTATTATTCCCATTTTATTGATGAGAAATGTCGTGAAGGGATAAGTGCACCCAATATGTGCATGGCTGCTTGCCCACCTTCCTTCCTTTTACAAGTACATATTGAACACCTGCTTTGTGCTAGGCACTGTGTTATGTGTGGGCTAAATGGGTCTCCTCAAGATCATAGGTCTAGCAGGGGGTGGAGTCTGGATTAAAATCCCCATCTTTTATCAATAAGTTTTACCCTTTGCCACTTTATCAGAAGTGGCCTAGTCCAAGCTTTTGAGGAGTGGGGAATACCTGCACCCCCACAGGTTTCTGGCCTCACACTATGTTTCATGCTCTTGATAGCAGAGAGGGGATTTTATTAACCTTAGTTCTGATTCCCTCCAACGTGTAGTACCGTGGACAGCACTCTGTACATTTCCATGGAAATGAGTAGCGTTCCAGTTGGTTTCTGATGACTACTGTCTGGAAATAATCAGGGGACACCAATTTTAAAGTGAGGAAGCCAAGAGGTTCCTCTGTGATCGCACTCATTATGCTCAGAAGTATGACTATATTCTTTTCTGCCAGCTTTTGCCTTTTCCCATTTTTTTTTTAGAAGCTTCGTTTAATTAGCTTTTCAAGTGTAGGAGCCACTCATGCCTAAGTGTCTTTTACCTTTTATTCAAGTGGTGATATTTTCCGGTGTCAGCCTGATTTCCTGATAAAGCCTTCACAGCTGAGCCTGCATAAGTGGCTTCTGCAGAGGTCACCATGAGTGTTTCAGGTGACTTTATTTTCACTTTAGAACTTGATCCCTAAGGCTGTTGAGTGGTGGTAAAGGTGGAATCTGATATTTTTTTTTTCCCCCAGAAAGAGCAAAGCTAGACACTCGAAGTGTTTATATCCCTGTCTTTGTAAATTAAAAGCCAGCCCTGGACACAGACCCCTAAGCTGCGGTCACTTGTGTTTCTGTGTCTTTGGGGGCTTGTTGGCTGCATTTCTCTTCTCCCGCCTCAGGTGGCCTGTCATTCAGGGGCCTTGCAGACACCAGTGCTGACTTTCATCTATGACTCGGTCCCCGCTGTGCTCTTGGAATGTGAATATATGGGTAGGAGGATGGGGATGGCCCCTTCATACTCAGGTCAACAAATAGAAGCAGTTCTGAACTTCCAGCCCAGCAAAGCCCACTGTCTTTGTGACATAGCACAAGCTGCTTCACCCCTCTGATCCTAAGTTCGGCTGTCCACCTGTGGGAATTTTAACTCATTCTCACGGAGAGGTGTGGAAGTAGTGCTTGAAAACTTTCAGTATTTAAAAACAGGGTCAAATATACATAAGGTATTCTCTTTGTTCTTAAAAATTAAAAAAAAAATCCTACTCACTCGCTTCTTTTTTATACTTTATTTTTATGATTACATTTTTTGTCTTGCTTTGCTTTTACTCCTTAAGTTCATATGCATACACACTGGATTTTAAACCCAGAAGTTCAATTTCACAGACACTTTGGGTGTCAGCTGAGGCAGGCATAAGCTTGTCTGACTCCAGAGTGTGCTCTTGACCACTACACCACAACTGTTCAGTGGTGATAAAGGTGGGATGTCATGTCTGTGCCATATCCATGGGCTCTGCACTCCAGCCGCTTGTGTGGGGCAAGCTGTGTGAGGAGATGTGTGGTGTCCATTAAGGTTGGGGGCAGGACCCACAGAAGCAAGGAGCTCAATCACCGTGGGAGGACTTATAATTGACCAGAAGAGTGAGGGTCCATGATATTGCTCTTGATTGGTTACAGAGTGACCTCCTTCTGTTCAGAGCCCCAGACTCCAGATGCCTAAATACTGCTGAGGGTGTGTTTAGCTTGCATTTCTGGCATTTTTACTATAATGACATATCCTTTTTCTGATTTTTAATGGATTACGGATTTGTTGTGCTTCTTGTTTTGAAAATATCTTTATATTAAGAAAGATATTAAAATGTATGTTAATTTTTTTTATTATGGTAAACTATACATGACATAAAATTCACCATCGTAACCATCCCTAAGTATACAGTCTAGTGTCACAAAGTACATTCGGTGTTGTGCAACCATCACCACCATCCATCTCCAGAGCTTTTTCATTATCCTAAGCAGAACTCTATACTCATCCTATATAATAAAAGCCTAATATGCAAATTGACCGAAAGGTGGAATGACCAGTTGGCGGGGGTGGGGCCAGGGAGTAGGCAGCGCCAAGGTGGGTGCCAGTGGGCAAAGAGAGGGGACAGAGATCGGGTGGGGGGGACAGTGGCAACTGGCGGTGGCAGAGGGGTGATGGGAGGGTGGGTGGGGCAGGTCGCTCACTGGGGAGCAGGCCTAAGCCATCTGTTAGACATCCCCCGAGAGCTCCTGGTCTGTGAGAGGGCGTAGGACGGGCTGAGGGGACTGCCCCCCGCTCCCGGAGTGTATGAATTTTCATGCGCCGGGCCTTTAGTTAAATAACTTTACATTCCTTTCTCTTCCAAGCTCCTGGCAACCATCATTCTATTTCTTTTTAATTGTCACTCAAGGATGTGTCTTTTTATTGATTTTAGAGAGAGAGGACGGAAGAGAGAGACAGAGAGAGAGAGAGAGAGAGAGAGAGAGAGAGAGAGAGAGGTGAAAGAGAAACACCAATCAGTTGCTTCCTGTACACGCCCCTGAGTGGGGATTGAACCTGAAATTGAACCTGCAACTTTTTGGTGTACGGATGATACTCCAACCAACTGAGCCACTGGCCAGAGCCACCATTCTACTTTTTGTCTCTCTGAATTTACCTCCTACTTCAGGTACTTCACATAACTAGAATTCTCCGATATTTGTCCTTCTGTGTCTGGCTTATTTCACTTAGCCTCATGTTTTCAAGATTGATCCATGTTGTATCATGTACCAGAATTTCCTTTCTTTTTAAGTCTGAATAATATTCTACTGTCTGTGTATATACCCCATTTTGTTGATCTACTCATTCATCGACGGACACTTGGGTTGCTTCCGCCTTTTGGCTATTGTGAATAATGCTGCTATGAACACGGTATATAGATATCTGTTCACGTCTCTGTGTTCAGTTCTTTTGCTGGGTTATATGGTAATTCTATATTTAATTTTTTTTTGAGGAACTGCTTGAAAGTTTGTTTTCAGGATAGTCATCTATCTTTGCCCATGCCAGCAATGGGCATGCCAGGACTGTGTATTTTTCTCAAGGCTGTACAGAAGAGAGTACTTTACGTACTCCACCCCCGGCTGCTGACACTACTGAGTGTGCCCGACTGCGCCTTTCCCCAGTCTCAGGGGCGTTTGTCTGTCTGCTGACTCATCACCATCTCTGTCTCTCTGTCCTGATTTCATCTTCTGGTCCACAGTTTTAACCCAGGATGGCCAACAGAAGATGAGCTGGAAGTGTTGAAAAAGTGCCACCACATACAAGTAGCACTCTGGGTGCCAAATGTGCATTTTAATATGCCCCGAGATAAGCAAGCACATTCCAACAGATCAGGAAAAGGGAGGAAGATGTGAAGGAGAATAGGTACTACCAAGGTGGCAGTCTGGGACACCTGGAGCGCAGGGGAATGGCTAACGACTGGGAAGCCAGGAGGGGAGGAACTAGGCCAGAATCAGGTCTGACCTTAGGGATCCTCGGAGAAAGGAAATGGAGATCAAGGCATTTCCTGGGGCAGGCATGGCTCTGCAGGTGCTTCTCAGTTTTGGGAAGGCATTTCTTAGACCAGTGTTGCTCAACGTTTTTTCTATTATCACCCCCTCTTCCTAGGAGCCTTCAAAGAAATTTTGTTCCTAATCCCCCTCATGAAATTTTAATGCCTAGATATATTATCTGTTTATATGCTGTATGATGTCTTTGCTTTATACGCAAAAAGTGTTAGATATTTTTCACTCACACAAACAAATTGTCACCTTGTTTCGATATCACCCCATTGAGAAAGCATACTTTGTGCTGTGCTGGGTATAACTATCTTTTGGAGTTTTGGCCTCCATTTCTCCAACTCAAAACAAAACATTCACCCTCCACCCTCCTAATCCCCCCCCCAAAATTCCAAACCAAAATCAAAAGAACTTTTAGGTGAACTCTGTGTGGTTCTTGCAAGTCCCATAGCTTACTTTTCTGGGAGTGGCTCAAGAGATACCATGGGTTAGATACAGATGGTTGCCAGAGGGAGGAAGGTTGGGGAACTGTGAGATTGAGAAGTACAGATTGGTAGTTACAAAATAGTAAACTAAACTACAGTGTAGGAAATATAATCAATAATATTGTAATTGCTATGTATGGTGTCAGGTGGGTACTAGAAATATCAGGGGGAGCACTTTGTAGTATATGATTGTCTGACCACTGTGCTGTACACCCGAAGCTAATACAAAATAATATTGAATATCAACTGTAATTGAAAAAATTTTATAAACTTTTAAAAATATATACCCTGGGGGTTAACCTCATCATGCAAGTGTCCTCTTTCACCCAGTTGTCTGAATAATTAGAGCCGACTACAAACCCTGGAAAATGCACAGCTCTCATTATGCACTCGCATGGAGGCTTCTTTATTTTTTTTTTCAGTTTGGGAAATGCATTTTCAACGTGTGATAAAATAATTTGTTATTTCAGCCACTCTCCTGGCAAAGCCCCATTTTTAGTTCCATCATTATTCTTATTGTGTTGATTGGGAGGATGAAGCAGAGAAAGATTGAATGCAACAGCAGGTGAAATATTTGTCACTGAAGCAATCAATGCAGGCAAGTCAAACAATTTGAACTTCGCCTTTGAAGAAGGTCTGGTCTGGACATGCTATAGCTAAAGAGATATGAACATGCTTCCTTGGGGTGTGTGCTTATTTGAGCCTTACAAAAATCCATTTTAATAGTGGAAGATAACTCCCTGAGCCTGAACATACTTGTATATATATGTATACAAGGGCATAAGTACGAGGAGGTAGGGATCACTGGGCATTATGTCAGAACTGCCTGCCATGCTGACCTGAGCCAATTGTTATGCTGAGTTGTATATACAAGTGTTCAGTTCTTTTTGGTCCATATTGGGAATTGATCATTTGAGGTTGATGAGGGTCAGCTGCAACACACACAGACATTTCATTAATCATTTTTCCCTAAGTAGGCATAAAATAGTTTATCTGTTGTGTAAGTTCTATTAAGTCTCTGTCCTTTTGGGTACTCTGACCACAAACCGCATGAACTGTTCTCTGAAGCTAGAGCTGACAGTATTCCAAAGGCAAGATTCAGAGGCTGTTTTACAGATAGCATCAGGCAGCCAGAATCTTCTGACCCAGTGGCGGGCCCCAGAACCATTTAGACATGTGGCATTATGGGTGGCATTCTTAAAGTTCGAGGGTGAAGGGCTTGCTAGATAGAGTCTTACAGTCTGATTTTGCAAGGATGGGTATGTCTCTAGAATTTAGAGCTAATCCCCATATCTTAAGTCACACTAATTAAATTAATGAGAGTCCGTTTCTAACATTCATTATGCTGGTTAGCAAGCCTCTCATTTTACCAGTACAATTTCACAGTTTTAGCATTCCTTATGCTAATTATCAAAATCTCTGGTGTTGTCATGGATAAAGTTAACTGAAGTTTCTGGAGAGTGAGGTTGTTCATTAGAATGCTCATAGCCAACCCCTGAAGTGTGTAGCCTGTATCAGGGCAACTGACTAACTGCTGTAAACTTGAACTAACACATGAAGCATAATGTTATACTGCATGTGCTGAAATATTTTGAAGTCAATTATAGACATCCTAATACTCACATACCAACTCCTGAACTAAAAGCCTAGTAAGATTCTGCCTTTAGAAAGATTATTTAGTATGAAACAAGGTTTTGACTGTATATTTAACATAGAGATTAAATGTGAAATTTTAGAGCTGGGCCCTTTGGTCCATGATCTGGTTTTCGCATATCCCAGGTATCACACTTCCTATCGAGGACTTTCAATTTTCTCATCTGTAAAATGGAGTGATAATAGTCCTACTTCACATGGTTATTTTAAGGATTAAGTGAGGATACATATATGAAACATGCCTGGTACATAGAAGAACTCCAGTGATTATTAGCATTTAGAGTTCTCTGATAAAAAGTATATTTTAATAAGTAAATAGCCTTATTAGTACTGCTATGAACAATTTAGATAGCATCAGTATAGGTCAAGTTTACATTGTTTCTTTTAAAAATTATTTTTAAAATAATTTTTTAAAATCCATAGTTATAATACTCAGCATATTCACATTTTAACATTTTGGTATAACCTTCCATGTGTCTATGTATATTTGCATATGTATTTATATGCACATTTTTTAATTGGATCATTCTTTTCATTTAGCCCAACTTTGTCATTTATGGACATATTGTTCACATTTTGGATCATTCTTTTCATTTAGCCCAACTTTGTCATTTATGGACATATTGTTCACATTTTCCTGTTCATTACATGTTCCTTGAAAACATACTTTTTGATACCTTCATATTATTCCAGTGTCATAATAGTTTCTATTGTTGATTTCTATTTTTTTTTTTACTATTATAAATAATATTATGATAAACCTGTGACTATAAATACTTGTGTATATTTCTGGTAGCTTCCTAGATTAAAGCACATTTTTAAGATCTTTGATACATATCACCAAATTTTCTTCCCAAAAGAATTCTGCCAATTTATAGCTTCCACTGTGAGCTTGCTGTGCATATTATCAGTTTTCTTGCTGTATGACTTGAACAAATGACTTGACCTCTTAGAATTTCCATTTGTTGTCAGGAAATCAGGGCTATTTTACCCTCACAGGATTGCTGTGAAGAAAAAATGAAATGGTTAGTTTTAGTCTACTGATTTCTACTCCAATGTCATTAAAAGTTAAGGCTTCTGTCATTAAGTAGTTATTTGACCCCAGTTCTCCTCTAAACTTAAATACATACATATATATATATATATATATATATATATATATATATGTATGTGTGTATATATATATATGTATGTATATATACACACACATACACACACACACTAATAAAAGAGAAAGATGCAAATTTACCATACCTTTGCAATGACCACTAGCCAATCAGGAGTAAGTATGCAAATTAACCCAACAAAGATGGCAGGTTAATTTGCATACACAGGCACTGAGTGGTTGGGGTGGGATGCAGGCATTCCTCACTATCCCAGCCGCTCCGGGTCTCTGGGCAGTGTGGGAAGGTGGAAAGGCAGCTCTGGGCCAGAGCAAAGACAGAAAGGCGGCTCTGGCCGGAGCGAAGGCAGTGCCAGCAGCCAGGAGAAGGAAGGCCCATTCTTGCACTAATCTTTGTGCATCAGGCCTCTACTGTATATATATTATTTCAGAGAGGGAGAGAGAGATAGAAACATCAATAATGAGAGAGAATCATTGGTCAGCTGCCTCCTGCATGCCCACATTGGGGATCGAGCTCACAACCCGGGCATGTGGTCTGACCAGGAATCAAACTGTGACCTCCTGGCCCATGGGTCGACACTCAGCCACTGAGCCATGCTGGCCAGGCTCCAAGCTTTTTCATTGTGTTACCTTGGGCTAGTTGTCCTGAGCTGCTCAGGTCCTTGCTGTGAATTGAATGTCTAGTCCATACATGTGAATGGTTGTCACAGTCCTAAAAAAGAGATATTTCAACACCCAAAAAGTCCAAGATAAAAGAAAAGAGCAAAGAAAACTCATTTGAAAGAATAAATAAAAGTCATAATCTGACAAGAACACCAGTGGAGGATTCTGCCGATTATATACTGGAGACTTATTTCCTGCCTGGTTATATGAATTCTTCCAAGACTCTCTCCATTGCTTGAACTACTTGAAAAAAATGGATGAAATATGTTCTGTCCCTCCAGGTCCAGCAGGTGGATTTCCCAGCTCTCTATTTACCTCTGTGGATAATACTTTTTAACCCCACTCTTTGCTCCAGTAGATTGATTTACTCGATATTTATTCATTACATGCTGTGAGAATATTACCAAGAGTTCTGATTTTTAACAATTTATTTGTAGATCAGTTAAATAATAGTACCTGTCCTTTTTTTACATATTCTACCCCTCCCCTCCATCCTCTCAGCTCATCCTGCTGTTACCTCTAGAGTTTTAGTCCCAAGAAATGTAGCCTTTGCAGTGAAAACATCTCGGTAAAACTGAGTATTCTGTTCCTCCCACTGAATTTAAATCCATGCCTTTAGCTTGACTATGAGACTTAGGAATCCGAAATCCCCCAATGGCTCATTTGAATTCATGGGTGTTGTAATGGACTGCTCAGTGGTAAAGCTTTCTGGAATCCCTTAAATCAGCCAAGTAAAATGCGGGGACTTTGCCTCCTATGAAACCAGATGAAACCTGGGATGTTAAGCTCTTACTCGAAATGACAGAACTGGTTTCCTGAGCACAGTGTCATTATTTGGGTATTGACAGGACATCCTGTCTCCACACAGTGCAATGAGGAGTGAGCGAGTCAGGAATCAGGGATTCTGGGCTCTGGCCCTGCCTTGTCGACACGCTAATGGCCATGTTGCATGGACTAGTTGCTCTGAACTTCACTATCATTTTTTGTAAAGCTAGGAGATAATTTTCATTCTAACATTGTATGATTTTTTTTTCAGCCCGCCCTCTTTTTCTCCAATGTGTAAATACCAAAATTTTAAAAATTTGTTTAACAAATAGTCTTTAATCCTGCACAAAATTTCAGGAATTTAAGGTAAGTATGGATCCAAGAGTTTCAGAGATAATTCATGTAACAAGTAGAGGATCAAGGCTTGAGGAGGCAATAAAATATTTAAAAAGAAGAAATATACTTTTATAAAATACTTGTTAGTATGAGGGAGTGGTTAGCATATGGTAAGGTTGTAACAATTTCATTTAAAATTCTATTCTATGTTGTGACACGTGTCTATTTATTGGCTGCTAATAAGTGACAAAGCTAGAATTCCAGGTGGTTGGACTCAGAGCCAACCCACTTAACTGTTGTACACTGTCCCCTCAATCTAGAGGACACAATCCTTTCTTCCAAAAAGCTTGGGTGGGGAGATAAGACAAATGCATAACTCGTCTTCATAAGCATTAGATGTACATATGACTTTGAAGTAGACACATGTCACAACATAGAGAAAATGTCCTTGTCTCCCTAATACTTAGCTGTGATACTTGCTTTCCTATTGTTCTTCTGTTCTTATAAGTAACTGGGTATCTTTGGAGGTTTGGGGCCATGTTCTCTCCTGTATTCTGGGTAGAATTTCCAACCAATCTATTACTTTTCTGAGCCTGTTCTCACTCTCTGTTGTGCTAAATTCAAAGACAATGAGAAACTAGGAATTTGTGGCAACCATAAATCTAAACGTACTGCATATTCACCTTAGACAGGCTCAGAATTGAAAACTGAAATAGCTCTGCACAGGCTGCATTGAAATACCAGAAAAATAGAGGCTGCGTCTGCAGATTGCACGGACTAAGTACATTGGAGGCACAAATGTTCTGTGGTTAAAATCTGTTGTAGGATTGTGCTTAGATAGAGGTAGGCTCTTTGTGCTAAATTAAGGCTCTTAGTTTGACCAACAAGGCCAGGAAAATGTCATTAAGACATCTCCGATCAAGAGTTAATGCAGAATTCTGGGAAGAGCAACTTGAATGGCAAAGGCAATTTCATTTCTTAAAGGTACACCCACCAGTTAAAGTTCAGTTGTGTGGTAAGCCCTGTGGCATGCGGATTAAATGCTCCTACAGCTCTCCAAGGTGTCCAGCTGGTCCCCTTGATCAGTCTCCCTGCTTCTTTCTGTGGCTTCTTATTCTGTTTCCCCACTCTACTATGGAATTTCATCTCTTGCTGAAGGACCTCATTGGCTGTACCCACTTTTTGTGGGACTTGAGGCACCAGGAAGGTGATGGGGAAGATGTTGGAATGTCTGCCTGTTAAGGAGAAAGCAGCCCTGTGTCTCATGAACCCAGTTTGCTGGAGTGGTATTTCTTTGTCAGTTTCTTTTTTTTATTTTTTATTGTTTGAAGTATTACAAATAGTAGTACATATGTCTCCTTTTTTCCCCCCATTGACCTCCCCCCGGCCTCCCCTACCCCCCAGTACATACATTAACCTGCCCATGCCCCCCCCCCCCCCCAGTGTCTTGTATCTATTGGTTATGCTTATATGCATGCGTACAAGTGCTTTGGTTGATCTCTTACAGCCCCACCCCCACCACCGCCCAACCTCCCCTGCCTTCCTGCTGTAGTTTGACAGTCTCTTCAATGCTTCTTTGCCTCTGTATCTATTTTTTCCCCCATTTCTTTCCTTTAAAAAATTTTGCCTCTGCAGACTAGAAATAAGCATATAATAACAACAACAACAAAATGTTTGAGTCCCATTTTCAATGTCCAACAGTTCTGAGTCCCCGTTTCAATGTCAAACAGTTCCTTATGTGTACATGTCAGCAATGATATCTGGATGGTGGACACATGGTGGCAATGCAGGTCCGACCCTCTCTGGTTTGGTCCTAGGCAACCTGCAACAGTGCACAGCTGCTGACTGCTCACGTGGCAAGGCGTCATCAGCATCTTCCATCTCTGGACTGTTTTTCCTCTTGTCTTTGTGGTTGGAGCAGACCTGTCAATTCCTCTCTGTTGCAGGAATCCACATGGTCTTGGAGTTGTTTTCTGAAAATATACAAACATATTCTCGACCAAAAGTTAATAAAGGAATCTTTTCTATGTAATTGATTTGGGATCCTTTTTATTTTTGCCCAAACGATTTTCCTTTGTCTTATTTAGACACCATGTGTGTTTTTCATGGGTGTCTTGCTGTTAGCATTACAAATGAAAATTAATTTTGTAAAGTAAAAATTTTCTAGATGTCATTTACTTATAGGATATTTTTCCTTACATGATATTACCCTACTATCCCTCCCCCCCTTTTTTTTTTGATTAATGGAGGCTTTTGTAAATTTTATAATGCAGTCTTGATAACTTTAAATTTTATTTTTTTTGCCCCAAAATATGACTGCTTTAGGTTCATTGCATGTTCAGGAATTTTACCATGAGATGAACTACCAATAGAAATTTTAGTTATTACTTTAGGAACAGCTTTTTGTCCAATACAATTAAATTTACTTGAATATTCACTTATTTAAATTAGCCTATTTAAATTAATCTGAAAACTTGATTACTATTTTACTGTCAAATTTAATACTCTACCAACAATCTTAGTTTACCCTGTCAATATTAGTGGAAAGGATTATTTGCATTCTTGAGTAGGCCCTGAGCATTCCTGATGCTAGGCTGGATTTAGATATAGGGCAGCTGCTGTCGGCCAAGTCTCTTGTCTGTTACCTGGGTCCCAATCTGAGCTGGGCCAAGTCTCTGTCTGTCACCTGTATCCCAATCTGAGCTGGGCATGGGAAGCAAAGCAGCCATGGGGGCAGGAGACCTCCCTCAGAAGGGGTGAGGGTTGAGGCCCCTTAAGGGTTGGGGGGGTGAGGGTCTGCGCCCCACCTCTGTTGACCCCCAAGTTCTCTCCTGATGGCCCCTCTGCGACTGTGCCCGAGGAATCTTACCCATCTCTGGCTAACCAGTCATCCTCCGGGGCCAAGCAGGGTGATGTGAGGTTCAGTTCTGTCTCCTTGGTAGCCTATGCCCTTGTGGCCTCCACGCCCAGCACCTGCCTTGGGATCCCCTGGCCTGCTGGCGGGGTCCCGGCACTGATCACATATCTCGGGGAACTTGGGTTTCTTCTCCAGTGATGGCCCAGCTCACACGATTGGGCATGAGACAGGTCCATGGTACCAGCCACCACGAGGCTTCAAGCTCAGCATGAATAGAAAGCTCAGGCAACAGCTGAGGGCAATTGGATTGTGAGAAGAGGGTCCCTCTTGGCACAAAAGGCAAGAGGGGCCAATATAGGATGCTCAAGTGCCTTCCCAGTGCCTTAATTCCTTCTGAAAGGGATTAAATCCTTTCATGTCTTTTTTTTTTTTAAATTGCTGCCATACATTCAAAGAATTAGTTTGTAAGTTTGTTTGGGATAATTGTACAATATGCTGTTGTAAAATATCTAAAATTATAATGACATTGTAGAATAATATCATGTAAGGATATTCTTTGCCCTAGGCCATGGCAATTCCATTTCAAACTGGTTGTCAATTTCTTTTTGTAACTTTACATAAACTTTGTCAGGGAGGCAAAAACACAAATTACTTACTTTAGTTCAAGAGGCCAAATATATTGACTTTCAATTACAATCCTTATGACTTTTGAAGGAAACTTCTCTTTGTTTCCTTCCAAAGTAATTTTCAGGCTACAGAGAGTTTCATTTAAAAATCTTTGTCACATGAAACAATTTCTCTTAAGGTTATGGTGAACACTAGTATGGATTAGATTTAATATTTTATTTTTATTTTATAATTTTTAAATTATTTTTTAAATTTTTATTTTTTACATATGTGTCCTTATTCCCCTATAACCCCCCAGCCCTCACTTATGCCCCGCCCCCTTGTTGTCTGTGTCCATTGATTAGGTTCATATGCATGCACACAAGTCCCTTGGTTGATCTCTCCACCTTACCCCCACCCTCCCCTACCTTACCTGAGGTATGACGTTCTGATTGACGTTTCTCAGCCTCTGGATCTGTTCTTGTTCATCAGTCTATGCCGTTCATTATATTCCACTAATGAGTGAAATCATGTGATATTTATCTTTCTCTGCCTGGCTTATTTCACTTAACATAATATTCTCCATCTCCATCCATTTACTGCCTAGGATTTGACCCCTTATTTCTTGCCTAGCATTCTTCCTTAGATTCTAGCTAAACCGTTTTCCTATTTTTCTCTGAATTTCCTTAGTAAAGGAAAATGGTGGCTTTTGGGGAGTTAACTCATTTCATGCTGACACCCAGTTTAAGAAGAACTGAAAGGCTAATGCTTTTCTCGATCAGTGGTCCTTGGTGGGGATGTAGCTTTTGTTACTTGTAAAGACATTAGAACTTGTTCAAGCCTATTGGTTTTCCTATTCTCTGCACTTCTTGATATGTTCAAAATATTTCTTAATTAAAAAACTGCTGCACACCCCTCTCGCCAAAGACTCTTCCAGTCTTTAAACGTAATGTTAAAAATTTATTTTAAATGTTTTTGACTAGGTACTACCTGCACATAAATGTTGAAAATTATATTTCCCAGAGAGCCAGGTGTGTTCTTTTGCCCTAGTTCTCTTTGAAACCAGCAGAATACTCTGTACTGATCAGCTCTGTGATGTGAGTCAAGCCGTGTAATGTCTGAGAGTCTCACTTTTTCTCATCTGTAAAATGAGGACAGTATTGGAACTACTACAGGGAGTACTTGTGAGGAGTAAATGAGTGATATGCATAAAACACTTACGGCAGGACTTGGCACACAATCAGCAATCAGTTGTTATTTAAAATGAAAAAATGCAAGGAAGTTATAAGCAAAAACTTATTTTTCCATTATGACATTGACACATATTTAGTGGAGTCAATCCAACCTTAGTTTAAATCTCAGGGCTGTCCCTCCTAGGGTACATACAAACTTGACATCTTTGTAGGTGAAATGTGAATAATAAAGAATTAAAAGAAATAGTGTAAAGAAGTGCTTAAAATACCTTGGTACACAACAAATACTCCATAAATGATAATTATCTTTTCATTATGACTCAAATTGGCATATTTCCTTCTAGGCTTTCATATGCAAAATTTAAATCCTCAGAATTACAGTATAAGTAAAATTTCATGGCCTGCGTTTTTCAAGTAATATTTTATTACAAATGCCTTTCACAAACTTCAAAGCCAGCATTTTAATGACTGCATAATATTTCATCAAGTAGTTTTATAATAACTGATTTGACCGTTCCTTTAGTATTGCACATTGAAGTTATTTCCAAGTTTTACCATTACAAGTGAGACCATATGCGTCATCTTTGTAAGTAATTTCAGATTTTGTATCATTCCCTTAGAAAGGGTTCCCTGAAGTACTCTTCTCAGTAGGTATCTATTTGCAGCATTCTCTGAATGTATCCTTTAGCTCCCTCATTGAAGGGCAAGCTTCTCTGTGGGGCCCACCACTTTATCCTCAATCTGTAGCACATAGTTAGTAATCAATAAATATTGAATTAGTGAACAAATGCATTATTTTCCAAAAATGGTGGACCTTCTTGTTTTCATTTTATTATCTTAATATTCACGTTAAAAGCAGAGAAATCTTTGTCCATTGGGGTAATAGGAAAGGTAACAATAACAAGTAATGTTTACTGAGCACGTTCTATGCCTCGGACAACATCCTTAGTACATTACATGCATTACCTCCTCCAATTTGCTCCACAATTATTTGGGTAAGTACTCTTATCACCATTGTATAGAGGGAGGGGAGTTGACTTGCCCAAGGTCGTGCAGGTGGGGAGTGTTGGCACCTGATTCACATCAGGCCTTCAGAGCCTTAGCCTAAGACTTGGTGACTAAGCATCTCTCCCCCTGGTTTTCCTTTTCCAGCAGCGAATGCCTTTACACTTCAGTCTAACAGGTTATTTCCCAGGGAGCCTGAACTTGCTGGGCAAATTCCAAACAAGGTGTGAACCACCTGAAGGACCTTGCCTCAGTCTCAGAGCAACAGTGGAATTGCTACCACGCTGGGTATTGAAAAGGAAGCTCACCTTTGCAGTTCCACAAGTGAAGGATGTGTGAATGTTTGTTTTTTATAAGCCTTGGATTTTTTATCGAAGGGAAGAATTTTATTCAATTGTTTAACAATTCAAGCAGGTGGTAGATTTAGAACATTGTCCACGTGGGTGTCATTAATCCAAGTAGGAGGATCTGGGACCAGACAACACAAAGGATGTGACCTTGGGATTCACCAGTGATGCTTCCTGTTCAGTTAGCAACTGAAATGGGTAGAGCAACTTTAAAAAGTATCAACTATGTTATTACAGCCATTTCTTCCATTTCTCTGTGAGATCATAGAAAAAATATATATTGGTCTCTGCCCCCAGTCCCCAGCACAGATCTTGTAAAACCATTGTAATTTCGTAAGTGATAAGAGCATTAGAAGCATCTCTTGTTTTAATATTTGTCTTTGACTATCATCCCCGACTTGGGGCTCCTAAAACCCTTGTAAACTCCTAAGTGATAAAGCACCAGGAGTGTCTGGTGCTAATGAGGTGACTCTGGGTGGTTCCTGGGTGAGGGCTGGTCACCACAAAGACCAAGTCATGATTAGAAGCTTGGGAGTTTCAGCCCCACCCCTCATCCTCCAGAGAGGAGAGAGGGGCTGGAAGTGGAGTTAATAATTGATCATGCCTCTATGAGGAAGACTCCGTGAAATCCCATTAGGATGAGATGTGGAGAGCTTCCAAGATGGTGAACACATCTACACTGGGGAGATGACTCACCCCCAGTCCATAGGGACAGAAGTGTCTGTGTCCGGGACTTTCCCGACCCCACCCTATGTATCTCTTCATCTGGTGGTGCATCTGTATCCTCTATCATATCCTTGGATGAATTGGTAAATGCAACTGTTTCCCTGAGTTCTGTGAGCTGCTCCCGCAAATTAATCGAACCTGAGGAGGGGGCTGTTGGAACCTCCAATCTATGGCCAGTTGGTCAGAAGCACAAGTGACAATCCCGGCTGATGACTAGTGTCTGAAGTGTGTGTGTGTTTGTGTGTACTAGTATCTTGTGTACTGAACCCTTAACCAATGGGATCTGATGTTATCTCTGGATAGGTAGTGTCAGAATTGAGTTAGATTGTCAGACACTAGTTGGTGCCAGAGACTTGCTTGTTGTTGTGCCCCTCACCGCCCCCTTCCCCCCCCCCCCCCCCCCCCCCGGCCACATTTGGTGACCAGAAATGTCAGGGGTGTAGTGTTCTGTGTGAGTAGTAAAGGAGGCTCATAGGGAAGAAAGAAGCATACTGTAGAAAAGAGCTGGGTTTTCCCTACACAGGTGGAAAACTGAGTATTTCCATTTTACTCCATTTTCGGTTTATTATGGGGCTGGGAATTTAAAAAAGTCACATTTGTGTCTATAAGCACTACACTGTTTTTTTTTCCCTCTTTTCAAATGACTAAATCTTAAAAAGAGCAGGAGTTTTATCTTTAGACTGCTATTTGCATATAGATACTTGATTTTTTAATCATTTATATGTAGCTTTTGTTCTGGTTAATTTGTGATGTTACATGTTTAGAAATTTTTTGCAAAGCCTCACTTCTTGAAATTACCATGTACTTAATGGTTCACCACTGGACGGTAGCTAAAGGATGTGGAGTGTGGGCACGCCGTTGTATTTATGTTGCTGATGTTCATGACAGCACTCCAGCTCCCAGGTGTGACCTGATACCTCGCTCACCCTCCTCTGGTTCTTTCCTCAAGAAATGACGATCATGTTTAGCATAAAAAGCTTTTTTTTTTTTTTTTTGGTGGGAAGTAAAGGGCTCTACAGGTTGACTCCAGGTTGGCATTTGACAATCAACTAAGGAATTCTAATCAGCAGATACTGTGTTGGAACAGAAATGCTTCTTGTGCACCTTTGTCCCCCAGCCTCTCCAGTGTGCACGAAGGAGCTTCACTTGGGATCAACAGAAAACAAAATGCATTTGGAGATGTGGGAGGTGCTTTTATTCAAGAGGCACAAGTGGTGCAGTCTCACCCTGCCTCCCCTAAATTTATAAAAAGCAAAACCACCCCAATGTAGATGAACATAACATTGGGATGGCAGGAAGGACCATGCTTAAGGCAATATGCCATTTTTTTGGTCATTTGAGATGAGGACCCTGTGCCTTTTTAAGGAGGTGGTGTACTGAGGGCTCAGAGTCACAGAAGCCCGGGTGTGAATCTGGATTCCCCACTTACTAGCTGGGTGCCTTTGATCACGTTTCTTAACATACCTGAGGTTCATTTTCCTCATGTCATTGACTCACAGATTGGGTGTGAGGATTAAATGAGACAAGGCACACAGTGTGCTCAGCACAGCCCTGCATAATGAGTTCTTTCCTGGGCCTGCGATTCTGTCTCTGTTGCTGATGACCCCTGTGACCCAGAGAAAGCCTATTTACTCGGCTGGGCTCAGGGTTGTCAAACAGAGGTATTATCGGCCCTTAGAGGTGATGCAAAGAACAGGTCAGATACGCTTTGTGAAATATGGACAAGCACAAGGTGACATGAACAAGCAGGGGCTGACATTTCCTCTAAGTCAGCGATCGCCAATTGAATGGGGGTGCCTTATGGTGAGAGTCCCATTGTGAGGGCCCCCTAGTCAGATCTAGGTCCATATGGAAATCAGTAGCCACATTTCAGGCTACTGGGAGAACAGGAAGTCATGGTTAACCAAAGCCTGTCATGTGTCGGTAGCTTTATGTTGTCTCATTGAGTCCTCAGAGCCATCCTGCCAAGGATGTGTGCTTATTCTCTTCTCTCCACCCATTTTACAGGCGCAGAAACAAATGTAGTGAGGCAAGTACTTCCTGTGGAAAGAGTTGGAGAAATCCAGTTTAAATTCCAGTTTGGCCACTTACTAGCTCTGTGACCTTGAGCAAGTTATATCTGAGGCCCCATTTCTTACTTGGAAATGGTGAGGAGAGTAAAAGTATCTTAGCTCAGGATTGTTGAGAGGATTACATGAGATAATGTAGGCTAAGCCCCTGGCATGTAGTAAGCCTGTAATAAATTATCATTAACCTCAATTTTGTTGAGATTTGGTGGGATGGGTTTTTGACTAAAACAGAGTTTTGGAAAATTACATTTTGTTTTGTTCAAATACCCGATTTGAAGACACAGTGGACTGGCCCTCCATGTAAAGAGGATCCCTGACTTACAGAAATTAATGAATCTGGGGGAAGGAGGAGGGTAGAGATTAAAAGACAAAAGGAGAATTATCTGGGCATCTATTTAATCTGGATATTAGTTGGATTTATTTATTCTGTTAAAGACAATTCATCTTACCTCTCAGAATAGGAGAAATTATTGATGCTGCAGGAATTACTGGGCCAGATTTTTGAGATACGAGTGGAAATGAGGTCCTTAGAAAATGAATTTTCAAAGACTCTCACAGGAGGATGGCATATGGAAAAAGGTTTTGTTTGCATGGAGTTATATTTCTCAGGTTCCCATGTCCTATTACCCTCAACCCAGTCCTGGAAGAGGGGCAGCTGGGAGTTCAGGAGAGTCAGAAACAGGGCCAGTGTCCAGAGCTTCGGTTCCATGTTGCAGCTGGGTGTGGTTCAGCATTCAGGCCAGATTCAAGTCTGTTAGTCCAGGTGTGTAGCCCAACAGGGCAGCGCACCATGGGGCACAGGAGAGTGCAGCCCCCTGCAGCCAGAGTCCCCACAGGGCCTGGTGCTGGGAGAGAGCCCTTACTTTGGAAGTTTATGTAGTTAGATTTTGAGCTCTTGCAGTGGCCATGCCCATCCTGGCCACTGACTCCCTTGCAGGTGTGATTGAAGGGCAAGCACTAGACACCTTCCCAGGTCACTCAGACCTTACTGGGCATGTGTCTAAATGGCCTTTCCTGTCCCAGCCCCCATCGATCAGCAGGGAGCAGACTTCAAAAGTGTTGAATAAAGCTGTATCAATGGCGTGCCTATGTTAGCTGGTCTCCCCTTTCACTCCTTTCCTGTTCGATAATAACCTGGTTACTACAATGGCATCATTATGACTGAGCTTAACTCTGATGAACAGTGAAAAAATGGCTGATAAAGGGAACTGATAGGAACCTTGTTCTTTAGTTTGCCATTGGAAGCGTTGGTCCTGGGCCCATTTGGTGCCAGGCACTGAGGTAGTCCTGCTTCAATGTAAGGAAGATTGTCTTATAGTTTGGGGTGACATGGGTGGGATGTGGAATAGAAAGCTTCCCATCAACAGAGGTTTCTAAGCAGGTAAGAGATGATCAATGACATGCCATGGGTGGGATGTGGCACCCGGTGGGAGGCTGGCCTTGAGTAGTGGTGAAAAGTCATATTTTACAGAAAGTCCAAGTCAAGAACAATGAAATTATGGACAGGTCTCATTTTTAAATATTAAAAATGGGGGTAGGGGAAAGTAACCTTATAAAATAGAAACACGCCAATAACTAAATGACTTTTAGCCACTAAACTGTTAGTGTCAGGTCAGGGTTTATGTGAAAATTGGCAATATGGAAATGGCTTTGTAATCTTTCTTTCTGATATTTGATGCCAGGAGAACTCTATAAACCAGATGGGCCACTTTTGATCCTTTGCTGAGAGTTTTCTATCGGGACTAAAATAATACAATGTCATCTCCAATTTTTAGATTTTATTACTTGGTGATATATTCTTTTCCATTACAAATTGAGATTAAATATTCATAAGGAGAGAGGAAGCTTTATAATGTGAAGCAAAGACATCTAAATTATTTTATTAGTTTAATGTTCTGCAGTTACTCCTAAAGATTTTAGGTTCCTTATCAAAATAAAAATGAATCTTACTCAAGAGTTTATTAGCCAGTTTGGGAAAATTATATTGAAGTCATACATTCTGTCAGGATATTCCTACTTGAAAAGTATTGTATTTAAAATAATTTGTAGATGTGATTAAATATTGATTCACATATTCAGAACCATGCAGGAGGACTAAAATCTGATTTATATATCAGGTGTTTTGAACATAGTCAATAGGGAAGGGAAGAATAGCTCTTGCTATGTAGTCACCATTATGATAGGCATTTTCACATCCACACTTCCACTGAGAACTCCGCCCCCCAGTGTTGGAAGATCTTGGATCCTGGACTCTCATCCTGATAGCCTTGGGTGGAATCAGAGTTTTGCTTCTTAGTGATCACATGACTTTTGTCTGGATGCTTAATTTCTCTGAGCCTCTGTTCTCATCCAAAAAAAAAAAAGAAAGAAAGATGATAATCCTCTAAGGCAGATAGGAGGTTAAAATAAGCCAGTGCAGGTAAAGTGCTCAGCACAGTGCTTTTCCAGTACATGCCAGTGAATTTCAATTATTAGTACTGTTTCATAGATGAGGAAGTCTTAAAAAGAGCTGGGCAGCATTAGATTAAAAGGTGCTTTATTGAGGCAAAAGATCTCTTCCTGGAGAATCTGAGTAGTGTTTCTCTCACCTTTTCCTGTAAAAACTGGATGCAGATCCCTCCCTCTAGGTCTCTCTCCCTCTCAGGGAGCTTACATTCTATTGGGGGAGGGAGGACAAGACAGTACAAAATATTTAAAAAGCAGGACAATTATTTATAGTGACAAATGCTGTAAAAGACAGTAACAAAGACAGCTGACTTAGCTTGGGTTGTCAGGGGAGTCTCTGAAGAGGTGAGTTGAGGTCTGAATATTGCCAGGAGCTAGCCAGCCACTGAAGGTCTGGTTATGTACCTGCTGGAAACAAAGGTAACAGTGAGTAGACAAGAAAGGATCTCAGTGGCAGACAGACAACCACAGTATGGTGATTACCAGAGGGAAAGGGGGGGTGGGGAGGAAGAAGAGGCTAAAGGGGTGATAAGAAACAAATAAACAAAAGGAAGGACCTGAGCATGTCCTATGAAGAGAAAGCAGGCCTGTGAACATTGAGTGTTGAGGGGAGAGTGGAGGGAGCTGTAGATGAAGTGGGCTGGAAGCCGGTCATTTAGAGCCTGATAACCATGATAGAGTGTGGATCCTATATAATAAAAGCAAATTGTATGCAAATTGTCCCCTCAACTGGTAGTTCATCCGGGAGTTCATCCAGGGGGTGGGGCTGACCAGGGGAAGGGAGGGAGGCCCCAGGCTAGCAGCGGCAGCTGCTAGGGACCCTAACAGTGCACACATTTTGTGCACTGGGCCTCTAGTTTTATTATAAAAGCAATGGATACTATTAGAATGTTGAAGCAGGGAAGGGGTATATTCTTATTCCATCTTTTATCTATATCATAAAAGGCCTGTGGTTGTAACGCCGTAACAGTGTCATGACCAAATGAGTGGCCGCTCTCGGCAGTCAGGGTGGGGTGCCAGCAGCGTCCACAGAGTGTGTGAGGCATTAGCAGCATCTGCAGAGTGTGCGAGGCATTGCAGGGCGACGGACATGGCCCTGATGGCAGGCTAGGCCTAGGAGACCCTACATGTGCATGATTTAATCATGTGCTGAGCCTTTAGTTCATATATGAATGAAAAGATTTGAAGATAGTTTTATGAAAGCCAACTTAATAAAAATATTAGAATGGTGGGTGTGAGTGGAGGGGGTCAATTGGAAAAACAAGCAAACAAACAAAGGGGACATCTGTAATACTTTCAACAATAAAGAAAAAAATAGAATCAAAAGAAAAATGAGGGCCCTAACCAGTTTGGCTCAGTGGATAGAGCGTCGACCTACGGACTGAAGGGTCCCAGGTTCGATTCTGGTCAAGGGCATGTACCTTGGTTGCGGGCACATCCCCAGTAGGGGGTGTGCAGGACATGTTTCTCTCTCATCGATGTATCTAACTCTATTCCTCTCCCTTCCTCTCTGAAACCAATAAAAAAAATTAAAAGAAAGAGGAAATGAGATTTTTAAAGTAAACTTGTTGCAAATCTTTATATCAAAAGATGAGTGGTCTTGTCATGTAAACTTCAGCATCTGAAATGACCCCCTTTCTAAGCTCCTCCTGACTAACCCGGATTCTTCAGGGCTCATTTTAAGTCTCACCTCACTGTTAGTGTTTCCACATCATTCCTTTATTTTTATCTTTCATTCTTTATTCTTTCCTTGTTTTGTTCTTTCATTCCCTATGGCAACCCTTCATATCCTGACCTTTTCAACCACACTTTCAAGAATGGTAACTACTGGGCAGATACACTGTAATTCCCAAATTCAAATTTATCAACCTGGCATTCAAAAGCAGTCAATTGATTAGTTCTACAATCTATCAGCTTTGAGCACCTATTGTGTGCCAGATTCTGCACTAGACAGTAAGGATAGAAATGTAAGTAAGTCCCTTCTGTTCCCTGTCTCTGAACACTTCATTATCTAATGCAGTAGACCTGTAAGCTGATGATTGATGGGTTGACTCATTCATTCAGTAGACATTTACTGCATGCCTTCTATGTACCAGGCACTGTTCTTCTAGAGCATACAACTTGAAGAAGTTGGACCCACCCTATGCCTTTTCTTCATCACATAATAACATGAAGCTGGTTCATGGTTTGTCAGTCCAAAAAGCTTTTAAGCCAAGTCTGTTAAGGTGGATCCACTTAGTGTTCTGCATTTCAGGCATCATTTTGTGATAAGTGGTGCAAATTTAGTCCCTTTAAGCCCCATCTCCTGGGGGTTGAGTTCAAGCATTGGAACTTTATTTGAAAGGACTGTATTGATTGGGGCTTTGATCTGGTCTTTCTTTACCAAACAGAGATACTAAATAATGGTTTGGCCTCACTCGTAGGACTTTTTCTTTTTTTTTTTTTAAATTAACTTTATAGGTCTCTCTCTCTCTCTGCCCCCATTTTCCTCCTTCTATTTCAAGCTATTCTGCTTAAAAAGATTAAAGTGGTGTGGGGGGGAGGGGGGGAAGAGGGGAAGAAAAGTCAACTGTCGCACTGTGAACATAATTGATTCAATAAATAACGTCTTTCAATTCCCCAGGCAAATCTCTAAGTCTTCACTTATGTCAATTAGTGTTCCTCTCTGTAAGTGGTGGGTTCCTACTTTAGATGGATGGGGAGAGTTCACAGAGCTTGCTTCCTAAGGAAGGAGTGTGCTTTTCTGGTTTTAAAGACATAATGTCTTGATTTAGGTGCCCACTCTGCAAAAAGAAGCTTGAAGCAGAATTAACATGTCTGTTTCTTATCTTCTTGAAAATAGAAGGAAGACATTCAATTATTGTCCAAGGGTTTGTTGAAACAACAACAACAAAGGAAAATGGGGAGGAAAATCTGCTAGACTAGATGATACAGGGACTTTATCTTGTTTGTTCACCATTTATTGCCAGTGCACATAGTAGGTGCACAATAAATATTTGCTGGCTGGATCTCTTAAATGAATGAGAGAAGAAAGGAGAATAATTCACGTCTGAGATTAAATTTTATTCCAAGGGGTTGTTTCACCACCTGCCCCATCCCTCTCCTTTCCCCCCTAATTCTTTAAAAGGAGAGTAGCTCTAAAGTATAAGATTGTTGTATGTACTGTATCTTCGGACATGAATCTCATCAATTTTCAGACCTGCAGGGTTGAAAGGGTTCTTGGAAGAGATGTCAAACTGCCATTTATAAATTCTAGTAAATGGAATTGTTGTGTTTTCCCATCTGACGATTTATCTTCTGGTCTTCAGAACTTGTCCTTGAAGGAAGAAAGGGGGAATATCTGCTTTCCTGTTTCTTCCAGGGGACTTGACTGGCTGAGGTGGGTGGGTAGGCAGTTGAAATGTACAGTAGTGGAGTGAGCATTGTGAGAAGGTTAGGAGGTGGCCCCTGAAACAGAGGAGAATGCCTGCGTTCTTTCCTGCTCTATTACTTAATAGCTGTGTAACTTTGGGCAAATTACTTAAACCTCTTTGAGTTTCTGTTGCCTCACCAGTAAGATGGGGTAAGAATGGTACTTGTTCAGAGTTTTGTGTGTATTAAACAAGGTGTCCTAAGTCAGCTGTCAGGACACACTGAGTGAGTGATGGAGAGCTGGGTGCAGAGGGTTATCGAAGAGGACCTTAGGGACAACTTGTGAGGAAAGCATGATTAGGCTGCAGGTGACATTGAATTGTGATACAGTTGCAATGAAGGTCTCAGCTGATCCCATGGGGAGCTGGAGATGGGATGCTCCTCAGAATTGTCCCGAATTGAGGGAAGGGGGCCAGGCCTTTAGACCTCTGTATCCACTAGTCATTGGATGTGGGCTATCCCTGGAGAGGGGACATGATCTCAGGGAAGGCAGCCTTTTGGCTGAGAGGGTAGCTGTGTGCCATCAGCAGCCGACAGTGCTGGCAGATGGTAGTGGGGTGCCTGAGTGCCTGAGTGGATGTCCTCAGTGCACCCAGCACCCACTACCCAGGATAATGCACATAAAACCTTAGCAGTGAATGTGGAACCTTTGTGAGTATTCAATTAATAGTAACAATTGCCATTATTATTCCAGCTCTGGCAATGCCACTAGTAGCTGAGCCACTTTTAAGAAGTTAACTCCTCTGGACTGTCTTCTTATGTTTAAAATGGAGATCCTAAACTCCCTACTTCTCTGAGTAGTTCTGAGCACACATGGAGATAATGTATGTGAAATTGAACAGATTAGAAAAATGTACAGCGTGACTGTGAGCCTACTTTTTGGAAATGAATATAGGGCCATGACTTGGATTCCTTGAAGGGGAGGATTGTGTTCAATGTAAAAGCTCTTGTCTGTGAAATGTGACATTTTGATTTTTCTTTCTTCTCTCTACAGGGAATTAGAATAATGGAGACGCTGCTAAAGGAGCAGTGTGGTGCCCCCTCAGCCGAGTAAAGAACCATCAGTGAGTACCAAAAGCCAAACCAGAATTGGTTATTCAGGCCATGTGTTCATGCTTATAAGCCTGATGTTATGCATCTGCCTCCTTAGGCTATTCATGCTGTACATTTCCCGGTTGTATGCACCGGGGGTGGTCTCACAGGTGTTTCATTATCTGTTCTGTATCTTTATTTACTTGGTTCTTTGATTTTCAGAGCACTTTTGTACTACGTGCTGGGTTACAACTGCACTCAAATTGTTTAAACTGCTCAGTGCAATCCAACATGATTACCACTCTCAAGGTGGCATAGATTTGTAGAGACTGGAGCTCAGCGTAAGCAGAAGCTTTAATTTTATTCTGAGAATAAGGAAAGAAGGGATTTAGTGTTTCAGAAAGGGACATCTTGACTGGCCAGTGAAATAAATATATTTTGCCAGTCATCAATTTGGGATGGCTGTCTGAAATGCTATGGGGAAGGACTATGAGGCCTTGGAAATAATTATCAAGCTCTGGGTCAGAGTGTGTTGATCGATTAGCAATGTCTGTCACAGACACAGGATGGAAGAAAGAGCACTTTTGCAGGAGCACTTGCCCCTTCTAGTTTAGGGCACATAATGTAAGGTTAACAGATAGCAGGGGCATTTCAGAATTACTTACATTTTTCGCCTTGAGATTTTATTGTCTACGTCAAGGAGAATGGCCTTCATAGTGGAAAGGGAATAAAAAAGTTATTTAAGAGAGAATCAAAGCCTAAAATAAATGAGTATAGTGGATTTGCATCTAATGACATTTATTGGACTTCGATTTTTAACATCTGAGAGAAGATAAGACCTTTAAGCAGTGCAAACATTGTCTTGGGTATTTCAACATTATCTTACATTTCCTTATGTTGGCTGAAAATTGTAGTACACATGGTTTTGTATGAGCAGCTTGGTATTCCATACGATAAAGCCCGAGATGAATTAACCAAAGAAGCGAAAGGGGCATTTATGTGCAAGTATCTCGGCATTCAGAGCATACTGGTCACACCTATGCATGGGAACTTGAGAATTATAAAGTGTTTCTGCTTGTTTGCAGGCTTGACTTCATGTATACTTAACACATATTAATAGATTTATTTATTCCCGGAAAGGGGAAACAAGAGCATTTCCTGTAGCACAGGCATGGTGGGTGCACGGCAGGTGGTCAAAAAATGTTGGAATGGAATCTGAATATTGTGTGCTCCCATATCCACTCTGTTCTTTGGAAAGTTGTAAGAAGATCGTCTCCCTGTGTTTCCAGGCTGACGTTTTTTGTGAAGCTCACTTAAGCCCCTCCAGAGTTTGTGCACTCGGGCACAGATTCTGTCTTACCCAGGAGAGTGGGATGAGATATCAGCTCTGTGCTAGATAAGAGAATGACGGATGAGTATATCTTGGTTTTCAAACTTTAAATTGGTGATTTTGAAACTTGAGTAAATATCAGAATCATCTGGAGGATTTTTTGAAACATGGCTCGATGGGTCCACCCCCAGGGTTTCTGGTTCAGTAGGTCTGGGTGGAACCTGAAAAGTTGTTTCTAACAAGTTTCTAGGCGGTGCTGCTGCTGCTGGGCCAGGGACCACACTGTGAGAACCACTGCTTAAATGAGTTTGCATCTCTGAATGGAGACAGATTGAAGGGGCTCTGAGAAAGCTATTTATTAGCTGGAATTCAACACTGTTGTCCTGTAGTCCATCGATTGTAGATTAATCAGAGAAATGACTGTGTGTGGCTTTACTATATCCCAGCCTCTTGCCTTTTCTTTTTTCCTGCTTGAATGTGGACCGGCTCCACACTGGAGCCAAGATTCACACCAACTTGTGCTTTTCATTTGAAGTAGCAGTCTCCAACTTGTGGTCTGTGAGGTCCGAAAGGTTGGCGACCGCTGATTTAAAGTGTTGCTAGTGCAAATGAGGAAATTAAGTAAGCATTACCTGTTTGTCTTAAATTACCTATTTTTTTTGTTGTTGTTTGTTTTTGTTTTGAGAGCTAAGTGTGAACTCAGGACTTTGTAGTGTTTCTGAAAAGTAACTTATTTTCCTCTCTTAAGGGAAGTGGTTGAGGTCTGGATACCACCAGGAGTTCAGTGCAGGACAGTTAAGATTTAATGCACTTAATGAAGTGGAGTTCCTGAAGGATTTATATAATTCAAACTCTCATTATCCATGATTCTCAGAGGAGCAAATGTAAAGTAAGAGATATTATAACCTTCCCACATAAATCCACAATTACAGTCACAGTTACTACAAATTAGAGACTATTGCTAGGCTTTAAGCTTTTTTCAAAGTCAGCTTCATTGAAATATTATCTCTGTAAAACTAAGTTGACCAATTTTAAGTGCACAGTTTGGTGAGTTTTGACAGTATCACCAAAAGTATGACATAGGACATTTTGAAGCTCTGATGTGTTGCAATGTTGTCGGCTGCTTATTGTTTTCTGTTTTTAACCCCATTTTCTTGACTATTTCTACAAAGTTTTTGCAAACTTGAAATGTGGTTGTTTTAATGGAACTCTTTGTTTTCTCAAAATTAGCTTATAGAAAGTGTGAGAATGGTTTAAATGGGGGAACTATTGATTTTATGAGCAGTAAATTGCCACATTAATAGAAAAGGTGTGAAGAATGAGTTCTGTAGCTATAGAGCAGGGATCAACCAACTATAGCTCACAGGCCAAATCCAGCCTGCTGTCTGCTTTTGCAAATAAAGCTTTATTGGCATGCAGCTATGTTCCTGGCTGTGTTCGCTACAACTGCAGAGTGAATTGCTGTGACAGACATCTTACACACTGCAAAGCCTAAAATATTTTCTATCTGGTTTTTTAAGAAAAAGTTTCTGTCCCCTGGGTTAGAGCATGCCCTCTCCTAAATTAACAACAGGTCACCTTGTGGTGGTGGTTTGGCCTTTTTTAATGTAGCATTTGATTACATCTTTCCTCTATTCCAAAGTTAATAATGTGACAGTTTATGTTCTCTACATTAGCTCTGACATCACCACTTGGGTGATGTTATTTTAAGACATAAAAAAAACAATAAAGTGAACACAACAGTGAAGTTAGCATACCAGCTACAGCAATCATTAAAATTGCTTATAAAGTTCCAAAGTACGTGCATAGTAGCATAGGTGTATAGGCATCCGTGTGGCAGGTAACATGGTGCTGTGATGTGGCCATGGTAGGTGCTGTGGCCGTGTGGTCATTTACCAGCTTTGGACATTTGCAGTTTTTACTTTTTAATAAAAACATTCTGTGGGGTTTGCACAAATATACATAAGGAGACATTATTTTTATATTTCTACATGGTAAGGAGATATCTATACTAATAAAAGGGTAATATGCTAATTAGACCAGATAGACCGGACGTCTTCCAGACATCCTTCCAGACAAAGCCACGGTGGTGGGGCCAAGGCAGAGGCGGTTGAGGGCGATCAGGCCAGCAGGGAGAGTGGTTAGGGGTGAGCAGGCCAGCAGGGGAGAGCAATTAGGGGTGATCAGGCCAGCAGGGGAGCAATTAGGAGTGATCAGGCCAGCAGGGGAGCAATTAGGGGCATCAAGCAAGCAGGCAGAGGTGGTTAGGGGCAATCAGGCAGGCAGGCAAGCAGAGCAGTTAGGGGCAATCAAGCAGGCAGGCAGAATGGTTAGGGGTGATCAGGAAGGCAGGCAAGTGAGCAGTTAGGAGCCAGCAGTCCCAGATTGTGAGGGGGATGTCCAACTGCCAGTTTAGGCCCCATCCCCCGAGGGGTCCTGGATTAGAGAGGGTGCAGGCCGGGTTGAGGACCCCCCCCCCCCCCGTGCATGAATTTCATGCACTGGGCCTCTAGCTATTTAACATTTCTATATGAGGCCACATTTCAAATTTGCACAATTTACAAGCCTGCTTCTGTTTTGTTTGTTCATGTATTTTGTTTTTGGATTCTACATATAAGTAAATCATATGGTATTTTTCTTTCTTTGTCAAAAATTTTGTTCATAATTTACATTCACATAGAATATGACTACATTGTGTGTGGTACCTAGCCCTAAAGATACTCCCCAGCGCCCTCTGGCCTATATGTTCAAGTGGGTGTTGGGCAGTTAGAAAGCTTAGCAGGTGATTTTTCTCAAGAGCCAAACTGGAGGTTCATAAATCTCACTAACCAATATGCTTGTGGTGCTGCTGCTGACACGTCCATTGGATAGATTTTTGATTTCCTGTCATTTTTGAATAAAACAAATAGCCATGACATATGTTTGTTCTTGCCTCTGGCAGTTGGGAGACCGGGCATGGTGAGGTTCAATAACATAGCAGAATTCTTTCTCATCGGAGTGATTAAGGCCTCAGTTTCAGCTATATCTTTGAACTAGCTGCTTTAGGTGGTTGGACTTAATAAAATGAGGTGCTTGCTCTGTTCCAAGATCATTAGGAGGCAGAAATGCAATTTCTTCGAAAATTACCCGTAGTAATAGAACTCAAGTGACTCGTGTAAGAGTTGCTTCAGAAAAGAGGGCAAGTAAGTATTGATTGGTGAGACATGTTTATGAGGTGATAAAGCCTGTTTGCTTTCTCTTGCAGGGGAGCTGTGTTGTGTCTACTTTTGCTCGAGAATCACTTCTCCGACACAACATATCCAAGACTCAATTTTCGAAATGCAGGTTTAAGGATGTGATATCGGCAGCTTGAAGAAGAGGAGTCTTTCCAGGCCAGAGCCTGAAATGACACACCTCCCTGGAAGCCAGCCTCAGTAGCGGCACTCATGGAGATAAGTCCTTCTAGCTGGATTTTTATGGCATAGACTCTTCACGATTTTACAAATGAAGGGAAAACCCATAGAAGATGATGTTGCCCTTCTTGAGGATGTCCTGCTGATTGCCTGGTGATGGGTTTGGGTAGCCAGGGACAGGCTTGGACACTGGTGTTTGTGCTTTATGTGATCTGCATCATTGCCCATAGGATTCATGAGAGGATTCTGGGACAAATAAAGGAATCAAACCTGATACCTGATTCACAGGTGGCCTGGAACAGACAGGAATGTACCAGACCTGAGCTGAAGTGAAGGCACATCTATAGCTGTGATGAAGATTCTTAGAAATCAGGAGCATTGGCTTTAGACCCATAAGTACTACGTAATTGCCATCATTATCGCTTTTATAATGTATCATGTGAGCTGTGTTTTGGTTCGCTGAAAAAACATTGGATGGAGAATGGGGAGGTTATATGTGCATAATCTTAGCTTCTACTAGTTCATTCTGAGATGTGGAACAGCCATAACCTCTCTGTTTTCACTGGGCAAGTGAGGATAATCGGACACAGATCTTACTACTTACTACCTGTGGGTTGTGATGATTAAACAAGGTATTCAGTTTGAAAAGTACGGGTTTGGGAGTCAGAGGGACAGACCTTGGTTTGACTCCAAATGCTACCACACACTAGCTCACTAGAACACAATTTTAAACCTTTATGAAGCCCAATTTTTAAAAATTTGTAAAATGGGATGATAGAATTAACCTTGTGAAATTGTTGGACCAATTTGGATCACATATATATAAAGTGCCTAGCATTCGTGGTACATAGGAAAAGTCTATTAAATAGAAGCCATTCTTATTATGCGAAACTATGTAGAAAATGTACTTTTCAAATGTAATGTAAAGTAGTATTACTGCTTGAAAATTAGATGACGGTAGTTTGCATTTTCCATGAGTGGAAGCCAAACTATAAATGGATACTACTAACCGAATGCTTTAAGAGAGGCAAAATTTGGAATTCATCTTAACATAAAAATTGGTCCATTAGTGGAAAGTTGTGGGGAAATTGTTTTATTTTTTTTTTAATATTTGAAATATTTTCTACTTAGTGCACTGATGAATTTCAAAGCAATTGTATTCTTCTTTTTATACAAGCCTGCCACTGTGAGCCTCATCTTATTGTATTTGAACTATTTGTGCTGCCTAAGTTTTGTCTCGGGATAATTTCTTCTCGTTTCCTTAGTGTTTTATTCTCTAATTGTGTTTGAAGGAAAATGAGTGGTAGGAACCAGAACACACTTTGACCTCCTTTTCCATTTTATAAGTGGCATTTTGTAGGCCTTTGTAATAATTGCCCACTTCCAAAAATAAGAGGTGATGTGCATTATCACAGAGGTGAGAGGCAAGAAATTTGTATTTGAAGATTGACATTGAAATAAAGTTAACCCTTTATACTCAACATCTTGCATCCTTTGAAGACAGGAGTTCTCAACCTTGGCTGTCCATTAGCCTCACCGGGGGAGCTTTGTGCAGTCCTGACGCTCTGGTTACACCCCCGACCAATAAATCAGAATCTCTGGGCACAACCCAAGCATCAGTGTTTTTTAAAGCTCTCCAGGTGATTCCAATGAGCAACTAAGGATGAGAACACCGTGATGATTTGCAGACATCTGATTTCTTTCTTACCACCTCTGAAGTAGGAAATGATCTTTGTAGTAAGAAATGGAAATAGTGAAGCACAGAGAGGCTGAATTTTTGCCAGAATTCCTTGAAGCTGGGGTGGCCAGTGCAAATGCCTGCAGCAGGTCCGGCAGGTGATCTGATGAGTGAAGCAGGCTGGCGGCCACTGGGGAAACGCCGCGAGCATGCGCCTGGAGCAAGGTGATCAGCAGCTGCCTGGCTCCAGCACAGTGTTGCCATGTGGCTAGTTTGGCTAGTTCTTCCAATTTTCAATCTTCCAGAAAAAGAGATATTTAAGGAAAAAAAGAAAGAAATCTGATTTTTACATGTTGGGGACAAATTCAGAATTGTTTAAAACGCTGCGCCGGCCAAACAAAACATGTTTGCCAGTAGTTTCCAGCCTCCGCTTCAAGAGTATAAAGGAGCAGCCTAAACATCCCAGCCAATGCTGAATATTTGCATCTCCCTATTCTGGATGTAAGCTGCCTTCTGCCGCTCCTCCAAGCCTCCTTCTAGTAGATGTATTTCCCTCCCATTTCCCCAGAACTCTCTGGACTTGTATCAGCCATCTTCCCTCACTCCTCTGGTCTCCTATGGGCATCCATTGCTTCAGGCCTCACATCTATGGCTTAAGAAATCTTACGCTTTTAACAGAATTAATTAGGGCTTGTTAGAGTTCATTTTTATTATATGTCAGAATCCTTTTCCTGTGATGAAACATTTAGAAGCCCACATTTAATTTAATTTTTTTAAAATCTGTAATCTAGTATAAGAAATGTCAAAACCAGGAATGCAGCCTTATTGGGCACATTAGGAACATGGGTGGGAAAAGGTTAATTCACAGACCTGGTCATTCTTCCCCTTGAAGGTGATGATTTACTCCAGTGAGTCCTAGGCTTCCACATGTCCCAGAAATCCTTGGACCCTTGCAGAGGTGGAGGGTGCAAACGTGTGGGTGTCCGGGGCCTCCCCCTGTGATTCTGATTCATGCTATTTCAGTAGGGCCGGGGGCGGGGGGTGTGTTCTGTGTTTTAAAACAAGTTCCCCAGGGCAGTTGAGAGACACTGTTTTAGCAGGGGTGTTTTTGGCCTCTGCATCTTTTATCATTTAAGAAGGTTTTGCAACCATTGGGCCTGGTAGTCATTACATTTGATCACTCAGGACACAATATAAAGTTCTTATGCAGAGAGAAGCTGACTTAAGCTATCTTTACATGATTGAGGTGCTTTTACCACGAAGAGGCGGCTTTTATGGTTTTGGTTATATATGGATTTAAAAAAAACGGTGCTATATTTGTTTTATATAAGTAGCATATGTGTAGTAAGATCTCATTTATCAGACATTGTGCGGTGCATGGTCTAGACAACTTAAGGTTGTCCTTAAAGTTGCTTGTCTTTGGGGCTTTATTGCAACCATTTCTTAAATTAGTATACACTTCCTTGCTTTTGCAAACCAGAATCTACTGAAGACGATGAAGTCTTTTTCAGGGTCATTATTTGTGTTCTGAATTCTTTCAGGTCCTGTTTAGCTTTGTTAAAGCCCCTAATGGTCCTGCTCTGAGTTCTGCAGATGTTACAGTTTTTCTTTTCTCTCACTGTTATTTATCATTTCCCTCTGCCAATACTCCGCCTGCCTCTAGGAACTTTCCTCTCATGTGCTGTGTGGGAGTTGGGGAACCATGGAACTGCGTGCTGCCGGTCAGGTAATGGCAGACGGCTCTGAAGGAGGCTTGGAGAGGCGTTTCTGGCAGTTACATGAATGAACATTGCTGCATTGACTTAGTGACATTATTTTAGTGACTCTACTACCTTCTTCTAACTCACTTCCTGAGCCTCAGCTGCCATGTCAGACCTGTGACCACAACATGAGTGAGAAGTTGCTACAAGTGGTTTCTCTTGATTTTTAATCTATTGTCTCCCCCAATCATGCTAGTATTTTTATATGTAAGGTTCTATGATGTGAAACTTAAATAGATTAAGATGCAAATGAACATTTCTCAGGCCAAGATTTTGTGAAGGATAATAAAGTGTTTTTGATTCAGTATGGTTGTGATTGGAGCTATAAATTAGTTGTCTACCAATGAAATTCGATCCTGCAGTCATTCTGAAATAAAGGTGTTACAAGTCATATTTATGTGTGAATTCTCATTTTGTGGGGTATCACATCACTCAGCAGAGCTTGTGGTTTATCATTTGTCCTAATGACCCTGTTTCTGGTCAGTGTTCCCAAATGAGGGTGTTATACCCACTGTATGTTAGGGTCCCCTTCCCCTAAGGTGAGCCTTTAAAGTTTCTCCCAGAAATAAGCGGAGGTCACTTGTATTGGGTGACTCCAGTGGGCCATGTGCTAAAGGAGCAAGGACTGGGGTCTGCAGAGGGAAGAAGCACAGCCCGGGCACAGCAGCACGAAGCCAGGCTCCCCAAGGACAGAGGGAGAGACAGCGCAGCCACTGTTGACCTTTGAGGCGCAGTTGTGCTTTCTGTACTTTGTTTCTGTGGGATTTGCCTTTATCCTGTCATAGGTCCCCCCTTTTCCTTGACTGTATTTGGGTTTCTGTGCCTTGTTGCAGGATGCCTTGTCCAAGCAATATGGATACCTTCCTTTTGTTAGAAAGGAAGTGGGTGCCTTTACTCTTGGGTGCCTTAGGAGTAAAATCTTTAGCCAGCACTATTGAGCACCTACTGTGTGCAAGAGAAAGGCAGGATTTGTCTTTTTAGTCTTGATCCAGTGGGTTTCCAGAAGGTTTGCACCCGCATTAAACTGACAGATGGCAATGGTAGGTACCAGTTGATGGTAAAACCAGGCTCTGTTACCTCTTGGGTAAATCAGACAATTATTGCTTATTTAACAGATGCAGGAAAAAGTCAGCACAGGATGCACAGTGGAAAGATCAGCACAAAAATGTGTAGCTCGGTGGCCCCAGAGCCTCACCAGCAGATTGCATAGTTGTAGGTGATAACGTCTGAATTAGTGAGGGGCCCATCATACCTTTTAGCAGATAGCCAGTTCTCCTTAGGCGTCACCTTATGTACAGAAGGGTGGAGCTAGCCTGCATGAGACTACCTCTTCTAGCTACAGAGCAGCTCCACAGCACACAATGATTGCAGGACACTGGATATCTGGGCATAAACATCTTTTACTTTCAGACTGTCCTAGCTGTTACAGCCTGGTCTCAGGACATCCCTGGACTCAGGGCTGCCATGTCAGCATGTGTTTCCTTGATGTCTGGGCGGGGCCTGCTCACTATTTTGGGTTAACCTTGCAAACCCCAGAATCTTAACACAGGCCTTGGAGAGATTGAAGTAGATAGAGAGGTAGCGGTCTGAGAATGACAAACCCGGTACAGTGGGATTCCAAATAGAAATTAAGTTAACTTATTGAAACAATTTATAATGAAAGTTAAAATGAAGTATTTAAATGTAAAATGCAATATTTCTTGCATACCTGATTGCCCATTGGCACCTGCAGGGGGAGCTTTAAAAAATACTGATGCTCAGGTCCTACGCCTAGAGATTCTAGGTTGCAGCCCTGCATCAGGGTTGAATCAAGTTCCCTAGATGATCCTGAAGGCATGAGCAGTGATTCTGACCAACTTCAGAAGTAATGTCTGTTCTCCCATGAGTGGTAACCCTTAAGAAGCTAGCTGGAGACGGGAATGTGCAATACAAGACCTCTCTGACGTTTTGCCTCTAGCCTTTCAGAAAAAGGTCATTCGCTGTCTAAGAAAAAATGTGCTCCAAACCTGGCTGGTGGCCCTAAGTGGTTAGAGCATCAGCCCGCACACCTAAGGGTCTCAGGTTCCATTCCTGGTCAACATATCTGAGTTGTGGGTTCACTCCCCGCCCCCTGATCAGGGCATATGTGAGAGGCAACTGGTGTCTCTCACATCAAGATGTTTCTCTCTCTCACGTGGATGTTTTTCTCCCTCTCACCTTCCTTCCTTCCTTTCCTCCATCCCTCCCTTCCACTCTGAAAAGCAATGGAAAAAAATTTTCTGGTGAGGATGAACAATAACAACAACAAAAGTACTCCAGTGTCTCTTCAATGCTAATAGAAGAAAAGAGATGTTAGAAGTCCCCCACCATGGGCAGCCCTGATGAGCTTTATGATCAAAAGTTTGGGTAGTGTTTATTAGAACAGAATTCCATGCAGAAAAAGGATCCCATAGTAACTCAAGACCTTGCTTGTCTGCAAGGGTTAACCTGAGTCACTGTACTGCTGGACCTTAAGAGGTAGGTCTCTGAGCTCTGGACAGGCATGCTGTGCAGCAGACGACCGAGAGGAAAGAGCAGCCACCATCCTGTTAAATTAAACTCCATGGGGCTATTCTCCAGCATTATCGGGGAAGGTTAGAGCCATTTCGTGCCTGCCATCTGTTTAGGCTGCTGATGAAATCATTAATTCTCTGTGTTGGTGCCAGGATGAACTTTGAGATCTGATGACAAATGAGAAAGTGCTAACCGCCCAGTTGTATGTTTTTGTTTTCCCATTTTGGATTTCAGTGTCTCCCTCAATTCAAAAGTCCATCCATTGTTCAAACTTTGAAATGACTGCATGGCCTGTTTCTGGAGATGTTGAGGGGAAATCATTTTCTGGAACGAAGCTCCTCTGTTATTTGTATTTGTTAGCAGTCTCATCAAAACCCAAGTCACTCTTGTCAATCAGTCCAAAAACAAAAAAAAATTCCCCTGGTCCCAGGACAGGAGGTTTACAAAAAGCAACCAGAAAGAATTGGATGGATGAACGAATTACCCCAGAGTATAGTTACTGTAAATGGAAACAGGGTATGGGGCAAGGATGGGGAGAAAGAAAGGGGAAAAAACCTACCAAGGTCATATCTGTCACTGATTAAATGGTAAGAGTGACTATTAAGACATCTTTATTGTCTGAAATGACATTTCAGAGAATTGGAGGATATTACATGGAGATTTAGAGCCCCTCAATTCATGTTCCTCCCCATTTTTTTTTTCCTGAATATATCCACAGATAGAGCAGAGAGGTTCAATGCAGCTTTTCTGCTGGTGTCTTGGTGATTGGATCCAAAACCTTGGAAAACTTAGTCACATCTGAAACACTAGGTGACTATGCTTTTTAAATTACACTTTTAAATTGGATTAAATTATACATCAGAATACAATTGGAACTAGTCCAGTATAGAAAGTTGTCTCTTTGTAAGTGTGAAGTCAAAAGTTAGTATTGTCACTTGTTTCCTTGGGTGTTAATTTTTCTGTCAAGTGCTATGAGGACCATTTCTTCCTGGAAAAAATGAATGCTGACAATGTTTTGGGGCCTTATTACAGGCAAGGATTTTGTAGAGAAAAATGGGGGAAGAGCAAAGCATTAGCCAGGCATTTAATCATACCCCTAACCCCCTCATTTATTCATACTCCCACCCCCTGTGAAACCTCTTCCTGGAGGGTGTTATCACCTGTAATCTCAAAACAGGCTATTGGTACCTGGAGGATGTCTGGTCGTCTCAGTGAGGTTATGTGTGAAGCCAGGTGATAGATGGCAAATGCTCCTTTTAAGGCATTACTTTTTTTCTCTCAAAGATTTGTGGGGAAAACATTATTTTTACATCAAAACCAACATGTAACTTTGTAGAATATAAAATTGGAATAGATTTATAGTTTTGAAAAAAGTGAGACTTAAGAGACATTTTGCTTGGATCACTGCTTAGAATGCTGCCTGGTACCTAGCAGGCATTATATTAGGTTCAACAGAATGCGAATATCAGAGGAGAGCAATTAGATATGCTCAAGACAAGCACTTGGCAATTAGGACATCCCCAGACGCTGGGGGCTCTGTGGGAGTCAGGTCCCTCTTTGGAAAAGTTAGAGAAGCCCTGATGTAGACCACCTTCAATCCCTGGAACTCCCAGAATTCCCAGTCTTGGAGTCAGCCTGACATCCCACCAGCATGGCCGTGGCCTGCCAGTATCTCATAATACAAAACGGGGCAAATAGCCAGAAAACTTGGGCCGGCTTTGCCTTCAGGGGGCCTCATGGCTTATTTTGAA
This sequence comes from Corynorhinus townsendii, assembly GCA_026230045.1. Taxonomy (NCBI): domain Eukaryota; kingdom Metazoa; phylum Chordata; class Mammalia; order Chiroptera; family Vespertilionidae; genus Corynorhinus; species Corynorhinus townsendii. The sequence continues at coordinate 147,295,045 of JAPDVU010000006.1, read as the reverse complement.
GACTGAGTTAATGCACATTTTTAGTTGTAGAGAAGGAAGCATATAAGTAGAAAGAGCATATATTGAATATGAGATTTTAAATTATCTTTCTCTGTGCTTTTTTTGGAGGGGAGGGAGGAGCAGTCTTGTTTTCTCTTGTTTAGAGAAAACACTAGTCAGGACCATGTTATTTGTCAATACAATATTTTTAACATACCATTTTCCCTAGATGGAGGCAGTTCAGCTATACTTACAGTCCGCCACTTTCTCTACAGAGTTTAATCCAGTGCTTGCTAAAACCAGTGGGAGGGTGTATAATTAGTCTTGGTGGGGTAAAATAACAACCACAGGGAAAAAATTAGTGAAGCAGTATTTTGCTTCTTGATTTTGGCAATTACTAGTATAGTGGTGTAGCTGGTTCTACTATAGTGAAGCTCTTACCTTTTCCAATAACAAACCTCTTTTCTGATAGATTTTTATTTTTAAAAAATCTTTATTGTTGAAAGTATTACATATGTCCCCCTTTTTTCCCGTTGACCCTTCTGGCCCGTCTCCAGCCCCTGCCCTAGGCCTTCACCACTGTATTGTCTGTGTCCGTGGGTTATGCAGCATATATGATGCATATAAACTTTTTGGTTGATCTCTTCCCACCATTCCCACCTTCCCTCTGAGATTCAACAGTCTGTTCCATGCTTCCACTAGTATATCTTTGGATCTATTTTGTTCATCAGTTTATTTTTTTCATTAGATTCCATATATGAGTGAGATCATATGATACTTGCCATCTAGATGGAAATTGTATAGCAGTTGCCAGCAGGAATAACCTTTATTGTTATTTACAAAACATACATATTTCTATTGAGAATGCCAACTATGGTCGTATCCCAACTTTTTTGTTGAAATAGCATGTCCTGGTCAGATACGAATTTCCCTTCACCAAAGTGAAATTTGACAATAAATTTGGCCTTGGGTTAAGATTAAAATATAAGAAATCTGAGTGTCTGATTTGATTTCAATATAGCCCAGGAGCCTGCACCGGGGTCCTGGTTGTGTTATGTTCTAGCTGTGTACATAAGCTCTCTGGGCTTCATTTTCCTCCTGTGGGAGGGAATATAATAGGGCCTATTTTATAAGATTATTGAAAGAATTAGAGTTCGAAACATAGAAAAACAGTTGGACGGTGCCTGGCACATAGTAAACACTCAGCAATCTCTGGAAGAGATTGTGTTGAATTGATGCTAATTCTTTAAATATTTGGTAGAATTTTCCAGTGAAACCATCTTGGCCTGGATTTCTATTTGGGGGAGATTTTAAACTACAAATGTAATTTCTTCAATAGTTGTAGGGCCATCAAATATTTGTTTAGGAGTAGGAAAGAGATAAAATGAAGACAATCCTTTTCACAATTCACTTCACCTCTAATCTGCCTTCCCAGTTCCTACATTCAAACAAAACCGCTTTTCTCAAAAAACAGGTCTGGGCAGCCCACTCAGCACTATGCTGTTTACACTTTAAAGAACTTGGTAAACCATTGTTTAAAAAAAACCACACAAAACAAAAGGGCGCTAGCTGGTTTGGCTTAGGGGATAAAGCATCACCCTGTGGACTGAAGGGTCCTGGGTTTGATTCCAATCAAGGGCACATGACCCTTGCAGACTAGATCCTTAGTGGGGAGCGTGCAGGAGGCAGTGATTCTCTCTCATCATTGATATTTCTATCTCTCCCCTCTCCCTTCTTCTCTGAAATCAATAAAAATATAGTAAACAAACAAACAAACAAAAAAGAGCAAAGGGCTTGTGATTTTTTGGGTATTTTATTTTTATAAGCAATCTGTGTCCTCACTGTATAGTTATGTTTAAATACTGTACATTGCAAGAGGGAATTGAACAGTTGAATTTAATGAAACCATTTCACCAAGAACCAGTTGCAGTGTTAGAATGTAATTGCAAAGGAACCTGCCTGGACTTTAATTTATCTTCTTGTTTTATTTTAAAACGATACTGGATTTGCATTTCCCAGATGTCAGAGACAATGATGAGAGGTCCCGGGTGACAAGCCTGTAACATCAGCAAAGTTTTAAACAAACCCAGCATTTTTCTGATGAGCTAAGATTCTACTTACTTCAGAGGGAGCCCTGATAAAACTGTTTTTGTCTTATTGACATGGTTGGTTGTGCTACTCATCCACTTCACCTCTTTCACATGTAACTGTAATCTATCTTATCTGTAGAGGATGTTTTAGCTTATTTACTAAGCACTTTCATATTCATGATTTCACTTAATCCCTGAAGCGATCCTGTGAAGATGACAGGTGTCTCACAGGTAAGGAGTCAAAGGCTCACAGTAGGTAAGTGACTTGTCCAAGAGCACGCTGCTAGTAAGTGGCTGAACCAGAATTATTGCACGGCCACGTATTTATCAAACCTCAATTGAAATTTTATAGTGATGCCGTATCATGTAAAAGCACCTAGATATCCCTTCATTTATATTTCCTGACCACAAACTGTTCTGTACACCATGGCATGTTGTCATGCGATCTTATTTACCCTTTGCCTGAGGTGGAGTAACTTCCATTTCGACTCACTTGATGTGTTTCTGAATGTGTGTAAAATATACCTTGTGAACAGTCCTTTATTCAGTTCCTTTCAAATTATCCTGTTTGATTATTCTATTTCTCGCTGTGATCTTGACTACTATGATGAGTTAGACTAATTGTAGTTTTTCTACCTGTAAAATACAAGGTGTTTGGGTAAGTATCTGGGAAATATAAACAAGTTTGGAAGGGACCTTGAGACCCAAGGTGCTTTAAATCAGGTGGATCACAGATGGAGTGCTGGCTAGTAAGTCCGTTATAATAAATCTATAATTTCAGTATATTTTCTATGTTTTCTCTACCTGATGTGTTTGCTTTGCTCTTTAATTTTTAAAATTCCTTTGGTATTAGGATTAGGTATTTACCTTTGTACTTACCTTTTAAAATGCCCCTCTCCACTGTTTTCTGAGTTAACCTTCCTTAACTGATTTGTCAGTTTCTAATGTATCCTTTGACTTTTCCCCTTTGTCTGTACAGCAGACGTTCTCAAAATGACGTCCACCAGAGGCCCCTGAAACTCTTTCAGGGAGTCTGTGAAGTCAAAATTATTTTCATAATAATACTGAGACATTTTACTTTCCCACTTTCACTTTCTCATAAATGCATGTGAACGTTTTGCAGAGGCTACATATGTTGATGAGGTTATCACTGTGATGTCTACTGAAATGTGTGAAACACCTATGAAAACCCAGCTGTCTTCTATTAAGCCAGAACTTAAAGGGATTTGCAAAAAATATAAAAATGATGCTACTCTTTTCACTATATTTTTTGGGAAAAATATAATTTTTTATAAAAACGTTATTTATGTTACCGTGTTATAGGTTTATTATTGTTATTTTACTTAAGTAAATAAATAACTTCTCAGTTTTAATTTTTAATATGGAAAATGTTGACACAACTCAATAAACAATGTTTTGAAGTTCTAACCATTTTAGAAGTGCAAAGGATTTCAAAGGTCAAAAAATGTGAGAACTACTTCTATGTAACATCAATGAATTTGTTCTCCTTTCTGCATTCCCTCTCCCTTCTCTTCCACTTTTTATTCCTATTATTTTTACTTTGTCAGAACATATGGCATTTTATATTAGTCTTTTACTCTTGTTTTCATTTTTTTGTCTTAAATCTAACATTAACTATATTAAATTGCCTAAATTCCTGAAGTCATAACTTGGTTGGATGAAGTTCATCCTTTAGCATATTCTTCAAGGACTCATGAATACAGTATTCTCCAAGTTCTTATATGTGTAAATGGCTTTTTATGTTATTTTTTAAATGTATGCCTTTGATATTGAAGAACAGCTTAGGTGGATATAAAATCCTTGGTTCACATTTTTGCTTTATGTGTTTATTGTAAATGCTACTTGCTTCTTGTCTTGATTTGTATGTCGCTGTTGATAACAGTTGAATTTTCTTGCTATTTAAAAAATTTTAGTCTTTTTGCCTGCCTGGTGACCTGAGTTTTTTGTTGTTGTTGTTGTTTTTGTTTTTCAACCTTTAAGTCTAACAGTTTTACTAGGATATATCTGTGGGTTGATCATTCTGGGTATATTTTCCCAAGTACCTACTGGGCCCATTTAATTTGTGGATTTAGATTTTCTGAATCTCTTAATGATTATATTTCCAGGGACTAGTTCTATTCTATTGTTTTTATTAATTAGGAAGTACAATTATGTGTACTTGGGTCTCCTTTGCCTATCTTCCATTTAAATTACCTTTTTTTGACCGTCTTTTACATTTTTGTCTTATTTTTATTATTTTGGCTGTTTATCTACTTTTCTTTATTTCTTTTTATTAAATGTCCATTCAAATATCAGCTTCCTAGGGCAACTTATAACAATTTCTGAGATGACTTTTCTTTCTATTTCTTTAAATTGACTCTTATTTTATTTCTGTTTTATGTTGATGTCTCTTCCTTAGCTTTTCACCATCTGATTCAAGGTGTTTTTCATATTCCCACATATTTGCTTGAAAAAAACCTGTATTTTGTTTGAAGTATTGTGCTACCTTTTTTTTTTTTTTAATGTTGTTTTGGGGGTGATGTGGGAGAATTTTTACAAGTTTAAATGTTTCAAAATTATGTTTCAGTTATACTTTTCCAAGTTTGTCTAGAAATAGACTGTTTTGGAGTCTTTCTTTTGTAAATCACATTAACAATTGGGGGAGACTACAAGACTGTAGTTTCCTCGTCTGTGCAGTTTTTTAATAGATATATCTATATCATCTATCGGTATCTATCACATCTTTAAGTCTCTTCCCTGTAGTCCTTTTCTGTTAGTGCGTTTTGCCACAATTAGTATGAACTTTGTCTTTCTGGAGATGATTTAATTCAATCTTATTCTACACGTGGGTTGGAGGAGGTCATGGAGAGGACCACTGTGGACTGAGAGCAGGACGTGGGCTGATGGAGGCCCTTCCCCCCACTCCCACCCCTGCCGCTGGAGGTTCCGTCCTCCCATGGTTCCGGCTTCCTGCAGCCGGAGCCATTTTGCAGGCGCAGCCTTGAGAGAGTGAGGCGTCGAGCGGCTGCACGGCCCACGTGAGGGACCCGGTCAGGTCAGGCCAGGCCTCCCTGTAAACTGTTGAGATGCTGGTGGTCTGGACGGAGATCTCCTCGGCTGGCTTGCGGGACCCACGGCAAGCCTCACAAGTAAGTTCCTTTGCCTATTCAACCTGTTACCGACCACACGGAGCCCTTCGCCTCTCGGTGGTCCCTCGTGGCCCTCAGGGTATAGCCAATCTCAAAGCGCAACCCCTCTTTGCTCCTCCCACGTTTTCCTGGATTTCTCCCTCTCCACAAACGCCTGCAGTGGGAAGTCCTTGGTCTTGTACTTATGCCGAAGGACTGGGTCTTCTCTGGTTTTATTTGTGCTTCTGGTTAATCTGTGTAGTTTGCTTGGAAAAATCGTCAAGAGATTTGATTGAGTGCCGCCATTATCCTCAGCCCACCCAGCGGCAGAAATCCTCAAATGTGATGTAACCCAAGCAACCCTTCCCCATATGCTTTTATTTAAATGTAGTTTTTTTTTTTTAATGAAGTCCAAGATATTTTCTTCAGTTAATTTTCTATTTCTCATGCCTTTATACCTTAAACCTATCGAGTCTTCATATAAATATATATCTCAGACACAGGGAGGGCGAGACAGAAACATGGGTGTGTTGCCTCGTGTCCTCGCCCGGCCGAGATCTGCCCGGCCGAGATCTGCCCGGCCGAGATCTGCCCGGCCGAGATCTGCCCGGCCGAGATCTGCCCGGCCGAGATCTGCCCGGCCGAGATCTGCCCGGCCGAGATCTGCCCGGCCGAGATCTGCCCGGCAGCCTGGGTACCTGCCTGCCCAGGATGGGAACCGCCACCTCCGCGGTACCCGAGGTGCTCCAGCCAACTGGGCTAGTGCGGCCAGTGCTCCTTTTTTCTATAGTTTTATAAAGGGATTTAGTTTTATTTTCCTCCATGTAGTGATCAAGTTTTTTTCCTAATACCCTTTCTTAAACAATCAGATTTTTCTTATTTATTCACATTTATGTACACATGATTGTGTTTCTAAGGTGTTTATTCTGTTGTATTGGTCTATTTCTCTATTATTATGGCTTTATAGTGTGTCAATATCTGATGGCTAGCTTTTTAGTTTTCTGTTTTAAAGTTGACTTAGCTGTGCATCAACCTTTATTCTTCCATGTAAAGCTTAGAGTGAATGTGATGACATTTTCAAAGGTGTTCAAGTTGAAATTAAATTGGGAATTTAGAGGTAGAAAAATTTACATAAAATTGTTATAATTTCCACTTACTTTGATTATCTTTGCTGTCTTTTATTAGATTTTTAAAAATTATCTTTTAGAGAGGTCTTCAGTTTTATTGCTTAAGTCCTAAATATTTTATTTTTGTTGTTGTGTATCTTACTGTTTATTATATTTTCTAATTGCTTTGCTGATGTTGAGAAATACTATTGATTTTTGTAGGCCAATCCTATATCAGCAACACTGCTAAGTTCTCGTACTTTTTCTAATAGTTTGTTTCTACATTATATTGGTTTTTCTAAGTCGTTATCATATATAATCTATAATTATTGCCCCCACTTTCTCACTGTTTCATTTTGAGCATTTTATTTGGCACTTTCTGGTGAAATAAAAGTAAGAAAATATAGCAGTGTTAAATTTATTCTTTTTAAATAAAAAATATATATTTTTATTATTTCAGAGAGGAAGGGAAAAGGGGATAGAAACAATGATGAGAGAGAATCATTGATTGGTTGCCTCCTGCATGCCCCCTATTGGGGAGGAGACCACAACCCAGGAATGTGCCCTGACCAGGAATCAAACCGTGACCTCCTGGTTCATAGGTTGATGCTCAACCACTGAGCCACACCAGCCAGACTAGATTTATTCTTTGCTTTCTGTGAACTTCAGTTATGCTTACCCTTACTGTGTGATTATTTAGGAGCTGGCAGTATATATTTAATACAGTATAATGTTAAAACCCATTATGAATCCAAAAAAAGTATTTCTTTGTACCATGGAGGAGAAAGGATTCAGCCATTGAAGACCAAATGAACTAAGAGATACATTACCCCGAAATTTTTTCATTTGTATAGTATCTGCTGATTTTAATACTTTCGTGAGCTAACAAAAATCAAGCATAAATATCTCTTTTACTTACTTGATTTGAATTTTTAAAATTTTGTTGCCATTATTTTGGTTATAAAATTCATTATTTTAAATTAAAGAAGTGATAAATTAAAACATTCTAATTATAAATTACTCAAAGCATATGATTCAAATGATGTAGAACTATATAGAAAAAAATCCCTTTCCTTTTATCTTATTTGTATGTCTACCTCCACTTCTTGTTTTCTGGGCATCCTTTTATCATCTATATATATAAAAGCCTAAGCAACCAGCCAGTAGCTATGATGCACACTGACCACCAGGGGGCAGGTGCTCAATGCAGGAGCAGAAACCACAGGCATGGAAACATGGAACAGATTGATGAATCTCAGAGGGAAGGGAGGAGGGGGGAGGGCAGGAAGAGATGAACCAAAGATCTTATATGCATACTAGAGGCCTCAGCCTGGCCTGCAGGGATCAGGCCAAAACCAGCTCTCAGACATCCCCCTAAGGGGTCCCAGATTGTGAGAGGGTGCAGGCCAGACTGAGGGGCCCCACTGGTGCACGAATTGGTGCACCGGGCCTCTAGTGTGTGTGTGTGTGTGTGTGTGTGTATTATATGTGTGTGTGTGTGTGTGTATGTGTATATGTATATGTATGTATATGTATATATATAACTTTTCTTCAGTTACTTTAAAAATGTATTCTTCATTGAAATAGAATTCACATACCATAAAATTCACCTTCCTGAAGTGTACAATTAGTTGGTTATTAGTTATGCAACTATCACAGTTATGCAACTTTCACCACTATCTACTTCCAGATCCCTTTTATTACCCCCAAGAGAAACCCCATACCTGCTAGTAGTCACTCTCCATTTCTCCCTCTCTCCAGCTTCTGGAAACAACTAATATACTTTCTGTCACTGTGGATTTGTGTAGTTTGTATATTTCATGTAAATGAAATAAAACAATATATAGTCTTTTACTTAGCTGCACATGACTTTTTAAAGTAATTATTAATGGGATCATAAAAACATTCTGAATATTTTTTTTCTTTTAATATTTCTTTCATATCATCTTATATATTTCTGTGTAATTATTTTTAATGGTAGTATAACAGACATAGACCAGATGCATCATAGTTTATTGAAGCATTCAATTATTGATGTATATATGAGTTGTAGCCAGTTAATATTATCAACAAACTCATACTGAAACTTGTTGATACATATAGTGTGCACGTGCAAGTGCCTTGTCTAACAGGAGAATCTAAAATATGGAAATAATAATAGTATCTACCTTAAAAAGTTATTGTGCAGATAAAACAAGATTACACCAGTGCGTTGAACAATGCTTGGCAAATAGCAAACTCCCAATAAGTGCTAGCTATCATTAATATTATAGAAATATTCAGATCTGCAGTAGCATAGAAAATGTTTATGATATAATAAGTACAAAAAGCAACCCAATAAAATAGTATATATTTTTTGGTTTCAATTTTGTTAAAAGTATATCTGCTTACAAATAAAAACTCAAAGGAAATATGTATATGTGGAAAGAATTGCTTTGCTTATGATGATGTTATTGTGGGTTGTTGTTCATGTTTTCAAAATGTGTTTAGTGTTATCTATATTATAAAGAGGTAATATGCAAATTAGGCTGGGACTCCTTAATGGGTCATGACCAGACAGGAGGAGGTTGTGCATGCAGGTGAGGCCCGGAGTGGAGACAGAGGCAGGGGGGCCTGCCTGAGCTGGCGCAGTGGCTCTGGCAGCCACAGAGCAGACACAGGCAGGGGGCTGGGGGATGCTGTGAGTCAGGCACGGGTCCCAATCCCCCACAGCGCCATCTAGCCTGACTCCTGTACTGCATGAGTCAGATGTGGGTCCCGGCCCCCACTGGGTGCCTCCTCGCATACTGGGAGATGGGGTGCCTCCTCGTGCGATTTCATTCGTGTGCTGGGCATCTAGTTTACACTAATAAAAGAGAAATATGCAAATTGACTGTACCTTTGTGACGCCCACCAGCCAATCAGAAATGAGTAGGCAAATTAACCCAACAAAGATGGTGGGTTAATTTGCATACATAGGTGCCGAGCGGCCGGGGGGTGTGGTGGGATGCTTGCATCGCCACCATGTTCTGCACTGCCCCAGCAGCTCTGGGCCTCTGGGCAGCATGGGAAGGCAGAAAGGTGGCTATGGGCAGGAACAAAGGCAAAAAGGTGTCTCTGGCGGGAGTGAAGGCAGTGCTGGCAGCCAGGGGAAGGAAGGCCCATTCTTGCACGAATCTTCATGCATCAGGCCTCTAGTATTAATATAAAATTAAAAGAACTATATATAGAGAAGAAGAAATCTAGACTTGTCCTTGGAGATGAGAAAGAGGATTTGAGGCCCCTCAGACTGGGCCCCTCATGGTTTTCTCTTCTTTCGTTGTAAATATCTTTGTTTTATTGCCTTGCTTATTCATCCATACATCCACTAAATAGATACTTATTGAAAGCCCACTGTGTGCTAGCCCTGTTCTAGGCACTGGATAGATAATAGTAGACTATGGTGAACAATGAGGAAGCTCTTGGATTTTGTATTATAACACAAGTCTTAGACTTAAATCAACAAATAATCAAATGAAAATATCAATGTTAAGTGCTATGCACATAATTAAAATACAATGATGTGATGATATCTAATCTGGAGACTACCTTAGATTGGTGGTCAAGAACGACTTGTCTGTATAGGTAACAGCTTCTCTGTTGAGACCTAAATGACGAGAGGAAGCCGTTCATGAGAAGACCTTAGGGAGGTACATTGCAGAAGAATAAATAGCACACATGAAGGCTCTAATGCAGAGACCAGCTTGGTGGGTATGAAGTATAGAAAAAGGCCAATGTGTGGCTGGACAGTGGTAGGTGAAATGAGGTCAGAGAAGAAGGCAGGCATTGTGTGGGGCTTTGTAAGTTAGGGCAAGGAGTTTATTTAGATTTTATTCTACATGGGATTGGAAGCATTGGATGATTTTAAGTAGGAGAGTGACTTGAATGATCTATGTTTCAAAAAACATGCCACTGACTATTCTGTGGGAAATGGATTTGAGGGAGATTGGAATCAGGGAAATCAGGTGGGGGTATAGCAATAGTCTAGGCAAGAAACAATAATGACTTGTGTTAGAATAGTAACAGTGGAGAAGGAGAGAAATGGTTGTTGGGGTTCTTTTGGACATAAACTTACCTGCACCTGACATTGAATTGATTGTGGGGCATAAATGAAATAAAAGAGCCAAAGAAAACTCCTCAGTTGTCACAAGTGATCAGATGAGTGGTGTGAGTATGTACTCTGAAGAATACTGAAGACTTTCTGGGGACTAAAATATACTATTGTTTTGATTACATTAAAATAAAGATTTCTATTAGATAGCCAAGAAAAAATGATAGAGACTTGATTATCTGAGTGTGGATTTCCAGGAGAGATATAGAAGTCCTCAATACAGATATGAAATCCATGGGACCTGGTGGGCTCACCTAGAGGGAGGGCGGGTGCCATTGGGGGCCCCCCGATTGCCCCACTGGTCACCTCACAGATCAGCCCTGATTGCCGGCCAGGCCTAGGGACCCTACCCGTGCACGAATTTCATGCACTGGGCCTCTAGTTATTTATATTTTGGAATGATTGTAGCTAGGGTCTCTTCCTAAGTGAGATATTAAAGAGGAGGAGAGAGGATTAACCATAGCCTCATGAAGAAGCAGGACTGAGCACTACTAAGATTCACAGTGGTTAGGATTGGGGTGGGGTCGGGGAGGAGATCATCCATGGACCAGGAAAAGACACAAAGGAAAGGAGGTGGGAGGTCTAAAATCAGATCTCTATTACACCAGTTTTGCTCAGGATGACCTTGCAATCAGCTCAAGAACTGTCTGCCATGTTTACTCCATGGGATCAGGGGTAGAGCAGCTTTCTCATTCAGGCTTTTGCCCCAGCGGAGCTCATGGCATCTCGCCATCTTTGTGCAGTTTTCTGGTCACACTTGGAGGCAGCTGTTGACAATGTCCTTGATGCCAGTTTGCTAGGGAATTTTCCACAAAAGCACACAGGATTTGTCCCACCCGACTGAGAAGGCTGTTTTTCTGGATGGATCTCTATTTATGCATGAGGAAACTTGGCACTGGCGAAGCGGTGGCTTATTTTTCTTTTTTGTTTGGTTTTATTTTGTGCTTCAGAAATAGAACAGATTAAGCATTACTTGCTTTGAAGGCTCCAGCTCTCCCTACAGCATGGCTTTAATTCTGTTCTCCCCAGGCAAGAACGTAGAAAACATCTTTTCTAGCTTTTGTTAAAAGCAATGCAAATGCAAGGGAATACTTGGGAGGATTTTTTAAAAGTTGAACTTAATTTTTATATCTTCGAAAAGAAACACTTTCTTTCTACAAAAATACATGCTTATTGTAAAGAAATGAGAACAAATAAAAATATAAAGAAAAAAATAAAATTGGACAATAATTAAAATGATGAAATAAAATTATTACATTAGAGTTGGAAGGGACCTTAGAAATAATCTAACCAAACTCAACAAACCTTTTTATAAGTGAAGAAATTAGGGCTCAGAAATGAAGTTAAGCAACTTGCTGAAATCACCAACTGTTTATTGAGTATTTATTATGGCCAGGCACTTTTGAGGTGAAAGGAATGCAGCCTTGAACAAAACAGGCAAAAGGAAAGGCAGGATGTGTGTGTATGTATGTGTGGAGGGGAGGAAGGGTGGGAAGGGTGTATAGTATTCTTCTGAAAAGACCCAACATTTCTGTGTTATTCAGGACCTTATATTTCTCTTTAGCTGTGACAGTAGCTTAGTAGTTGCCCTGAGATTAATTTCTGTTTCCACTTTTATTAGAGATGAGGAATTTGCCAATTTCAATGGCTGCTTTATGAGCACCTTTTAGATAAACCTTGTAAGGAAATTATACATTCTACTTTAACAGAGGTAAAAACAATCCCATTTCTGGTGGATACAATGAAGGATTCTATACCTACTGTCCTCTAATGTGGCTTATTATCAGCTTAAGACTTACAGGAATTAATCTCTTTCCAACATTAATAATAAATTCAAATCCCAAAGTTAACAAAGTCCTTTTCCAAATTGGCTAGTGGTCCTCCAACTCCCTTCAGTCCCAGACAGGAAAGATAAGAAGTGTCATTTAAGTCAAATCCTGGCCTGGCCTCTTAGTGGCTGTTAATCTTGGGCAAGTTATTTAACTTCCTCAAACCTCAGGTTCCTCACCTGTATATTAATATAGTGGGCATGAAAACAGTATCATTGTGTGATTAAAAAAAAAAGAATGATTATAGGGCACAGTTTCTGGCCCATAGGAACTTAACCTTGTTTCTTTCCTCTCATTCCTTTGAATTGGAAGAATTAGTATCAGGACAGTGACTTTACTGGGCATAGGACTCACCTGGGGATTATGTCAAAATGCAGATTCAGAATCTGCAGGTCTGGGAGTGGGGATGAAGCTCTGCATTTCTGACAGGTTTCTGAATGTTCACTTGTATGGTAAGGCCCTAGGACATGGATGCTCAGTTACTTTGGAGTCAGACCTGTGATTGACTCTCAGGGGTTTGCCAGTTGCTGGCTGGGTGATCTTGGGTAAGTCACTTTACCTTTCTGAGGTTATTCTCAACTGTGGTTATTACGTATCACAGGTAAAGTGAAGACTTAAAATGAGACAGTGGGTGCCAGGAGCATAGCAACATTATTGTTATTGCTATTTTTATTTTAGTTATGTTAAATCAAACACTAACAGTACTAACATTGAGAAGGTGACCTGCAGCTATCGGCAGAGGGAGCACATCTCTTCAATAGCACCTAGTATAGGAGGTGAACTACAGATGCTTACTTGCATTGCACATGATGTTCATGTTGGTAGAGGCTAGCTGAGAACTGGGAAGGTTTCTGTGTGAAGGCATTCGGATCCTTGTGAAAGTTTGGGTGGATGGTCTTTTGAGCTCCCTTCTCTGAAGGAAAACCAACTACTCATAATCTGGGTCCAAAATGAAGAAGTTACACTTACTAACGTTTGTTTCTTTTCTTCTTGAAAACATCATGGTTTCATGCTTGGGAGTTATAACACTAGAGGCCTGGTGCATGAATTCGTGCACTGGTAGGGTCCAGGCATTTGGATCTTTCTGCTGTTTGGTCGATTTGCATATTACCCTTTTATTATATAGGATAGGATGTGGAACTGGAGGCCAGGATAGCTGAGGCTCATGTACTTGATAAGGTGGCTCTGTTGATCTGGGAAGATGATTTCAGACAGGATTCCCTGCTTTGTGCTAGTGGTCTACAGTGAGACTCTTATCCAGCTTAGCTCCCAGGAAGAATACTGATGCTCCTGGGGACCTCAGGAGGGTTAGCACATTCCAACTCTGCCACTTCCCTGCCTTCTTTATCTTTGAACTACATTTCATGGCTCCACTCTACTTAAAAAAATTAATGAAAAATAATTTCATAAGTAATATGTGCCTATGCTAGAAAAATAGAAAATATGGCTGATCAAAAAGAAAATAAATTTCCTTAAAACCCAGCACATTAAGATAAATTTTACTAATATCTTGAAGTAATTTAATATTTATGCATGTATGTATAGCTTCAGTGAAGAATATATTTTACACTTAATATTTTAATGGTTGAAAAAATAAAAGGAAGAATATTATTTTATGACATGTAAAATGTATATGAAATTTGCATTTCAGTGTCCATAAATAAAGTCTAATTGGAACACAAATATACCTATTTGTTTGCATATTATATATGGCTGCTTTCTTGATACAGTAGTGGAGTAGTTGTGACAGAGATGTATGGCCCCCAATGCTAAAAATATTTACTACCTGGCCCTTTACACAAAAATTTGCTGACCCTGGTATAAACAATTTCTACTTTGGTAACCTGAACATCTGCTTAATGATATATCTTAGACATCTTTCCATGTCAAGAAAATACTTCTCCCCAAAATAATTTTAGTATCCATCTAAAATTTATTTATCTATCCATTTATTGATCGATTGATTTTAGTTTTTAATTAAAAAAAAATACTACATTTGTTTTGTCCAGAACTATTGTCTTGGTCAGTCATAACATTTATTATCATCAGTTTTTATAGTACTTTTCATTTACAAAGCATTATTGTCTCATTTAATTTTCATAGACACTTAATGAGTTAGACATTAGGAGTTCATGGAAATTCTTTGCTTCTAAGTAACAGAAACCAATTTAAGTGTCTTAAATAAGAAAAGGGAGTTGGGGAGGATTGATTTAAGATTATGGGATTTGTGTGTTTTTGTGTGTCAGCTCTTTAATCTTTTTGCATAGATTGTCTTTCTCTGTTGGTAAGTACAAGTGGTGGATTTTGGTTGCTGTTACTGGTCCCACCACTCCGAAGGAGCCTGATGGCCCAATTGTTGTCTGTCAAGCCCAATTCTAAATATTATCGTGAAGAGAAATATAGTTGACCCAGTATTGGCCAGATTTTACTCCTGGTCCAATCATTTATAACCAGTGTAGAACATGGCTTTTAGGGAATCATTTCCAAAATGGGACCTTTATACATTGGGGGACAGTTAAGAGGGATATGCAGATACTTCAAAAGTTATATACTTTACTGTATTGCTCCCATTTTTTTTAGAGAAGGAATTTGAGTCTTAGAGACACCAAGTGAGTTATCCAAGTAGCAAAGTAATTGGTCAAATAAAGTCTACATATTCCAACTCCAGTTGTGTTTTGAGTACACTGGACTGCTCATTGCCTGATGTGGACTTGGGATGTTACAATAGTAACATCCTATTTGGGCTGTAGATCATAGTTTGCTCTTTTTTCATCTTGTTGCTTGATATTTTGTTGAAAGCTGAGAATTCCCTCTCTGTTTTCTACTCTGTCTCCAGGCTACAGCTGGGAGATGGATGGACAGATGCAGGTTTTGGAATTTTCTTCTGATTGACTACTGTGCTCAGAGTACTTAATTTGATACATCAACAGAGGGAAATTGAGTGAAAATGATCCTCCTGCCAATCTGGGCTGGCATCTCATTGCTTAGCCAGTTTTTTTGTCTCACATCTTTGTGTTTAATGCCAGCAACTAATGTCCAAGCTCCATTAGCAATGGTTACAGCCCAGTGAGCATGAATCCAGACATTGCTTTGACATGATGTCTTATCAGTGAGAGCTGTAGCCACAAAACTTAAAACTGAGCCAACCCAGGAGGACGCCACAGGTACCGTGACTGTGGGCACTTGTTGAATAAAATATGTCACCATTTTATGGATTTTGTCTTTTAAGTTGAATGAGTAAAATGAGCCATGCGGTTTTGTAAAATGTAGCTCTGAAATAGCCCTGGAACTGGAGGCTTACTGGGATCATTCCTGTATGTAGAGAGGAACTCAGGTATGGAGGACAGGTACAGTGGGAATTTGTTGTGTGTCACTCCAATAACCATTGCTTTTATCTCCCCTTCTCCCTCTGACTGTACCCTGAACATACCCCTTTCCATGTAGTTTGGGAATGGGACTGATCCCACACACAGTTCAAAAGATAGACTATGATTGACCCATGCCAACCTGTGTAATCTTTCCCCTGATTTCACTTATTAATTTGAATTTAGTGAAATTACTTCTTTCAGAATGATGAAATATCCCAGGACTTGGTTATGTGCTATTGAAACTGCCTTTTTTCTTCCCATGGATAATTTAGGATAAGGATGTGGGACCTGAAACTGAGGTAGCCATTTTGTCCTAACAGTAAAACTTGAGCTGTTGAATATGTGTGGGTCATGTCCACCATATGGAGTCTGATGATGAAGCCAACCCCATACAAGGCAGAGCTAACAGGCAGAAAGGAGATGAGACACTAGGGGTCTTTGGCAAAAATGTTTGAGCTGCTGAATCAATAAGCTTCATTGAAAGCCCACCCTAACTCCGAATGGATTGCTTAAGCCACATGAGCCCTTAAAATTCCCCTCTGGAGCCCTAGCTGGTTTGGCTCAGTGGATAGAGCATTGGCTTGCAGACTGAAGGGTCTCTGGTTTTATTCTAGTTAAGGGCACATGCCAGGTTGCGGACTTGATCCCCAGTAGGGGTGTGCAGGATGAAGCCGATCAATGATTCTCTCTCATCATTGATGTTTCTATCTCTCTCTCCCTTTCTCTCTGAAATCAATAAAAATATATATTTTAAAAAATACCCCTCAGATACCAATAGTATCACTAATTGTCTGCTCTGATTAGATTGTGCTTACTTGGCAATTTGATCAGCTTCTAAAGGTTTAACACACTTGTAACTTGGTGGCCAGTATGTTGCACAGACCAATAAAGGAATGGTAAATTTAGCTCTCAATTTGGATCCAGCTTCCTGTTTGCATGGCTAGTGTACGTTTTTGTCAGGGTTGAAAGATGACTGATTGCTTTATTTGACAGTATTTGCTGTCTCTTGGTAGAAAGGGAAATAATTATATATCAATCTGTTAAATGGCTCCTTTTCCTCCAAATGGTCTACCTTTATGAATTTTTCTAGTGAATGTGGAACTCAGACCCAAGTGGTATCTTTTCTGACTTTTGGCTGGAGAAGTTTCATTAGGGACACTTGGGAATGTAGGGACTCTGCATGAATCTGCATCACAAAGACAATTCCTTTCCCAATGTGAATTCTTGGTTAGGCTGTAAGTGGCTCACTTCCAGCCAATGAGACAGGAATGGTTGTCTGCTTTGGGTGGGATTGCTTCCAGGAAAGGTTGCTTAGCTCTTTGAAGAACAGGAGACCTGATGTCCTTGAATTGCTTTCTCTTTGGCTTCTTATTATGTGAAATTGTTGTCTCACAATTACTATTGTCTTATGATGCTAGGCTGGCTATCAGGTTTATAATGTTAGGATGGTTGTCAGTTTTTTGTTTTTTTTTCTCTCTTAATTTAAAGCATCCTCATGCATTCTGTCAGAACCACATAAAATAAGGGAGAGTAGATTTCCCCATGGAGGGATGCTGGGAGCACCCCCTTCCCCATTAAAAAGAAGAAAGAAAAAGTGAACTACATCTATTACAGTTTTTAAGGACATTTACCCAGATGTCCTTTCTCTCAGGGTGTGGCTCTACCCCCAGCCACAGACAAGGCGTGGTTTGTGTGACTTCCAGATTAGGAGGGCCGTTTTATGCAAGGTAGTGGTGCTTGAGTACTATCCTCAGATTCCCATAAATTTGCTAGCTCACTCTCATATACACTTACAAAACATCCTTTTTGTAAGTGAATGCAGGGATGGTATTTAAAAAAATTCTGAAGAAGCATTATGGCAATACAAATTAATGTATAAATCAAGCTGTACATAAATTAAATATGTCCTTTTAATCTCTGAACTAAACTTATAGAACTACTTATCAAGGGATAGAAGTTGTAGTGCACATAGTTCGTTAGAATGATAATGATTTTCAGATCCTTTGTTGATTTTTAGACATTTTTGGTGTGATCTTTGGATGATGTTCTGTCACATGCTAAATGATTATGTGGTTTGATACAAGGAATTGCATCCAATTCTGTTTACCACTCTGTTCAATTGATAATCATTAGGTGACTTGCAGTCTTGAAAAGTAGAGAATTTCTTTTAAAATCAATCATACTGATTATGATCCTGAGATCTCTTTCAGTTTCTGCTGACCTAAGCAATTATACTAATTTTTTTTCTAGATTTTATCATGTTCCCTATTGAAAGATCAGACAGAGGCCGAAAACCAGGACTACAGGCTTTATTAGAAGAGAAGGACCTGCCGGGCTGTGTTGCAAGGGGAGAACAGCAACACGTGTAGAGGTGAACACGCCTTTTGAGGGGAGGAATGGGAAGAAATGGGGGCTTAGTATACTCGGCACGTGCTGATTCGTGGCTTAATGTATGGTTCATATAAGGTACATAGTTAGTCACTCAGGTACTTAGGGACAAAGGCTTAGGGTATTTGGCAGGTGCTGATTGGTGGTTCAATGTATAGTCCATATAAGGTGCCTGGTTAGGTACTTAGGTATGTCCAGGCTGCAGGTGCAGGTTACATCATACTCTGCCCACCAGTTGGGGGACGGGACGATCTATCACCTATGATTTTCGTATGGACATATTCTCTCCAATCAACTAAACCACGAAAATAATTTACTAGAATGTCATTTTTAATTAAGTTTAATCTGCACCTTAGATCAAATGGGAGATGGTGCATGGTGAAGGGTAAGCACATACCCTCTGTCCCTGAGGTGTCTAGATATGGACTCTGCCATTTACAGTTTAAATAGCCCCTTTGTTCCTCAATTTCTTTATCTGTGAAATGGGAAAAAGTCATAGTATTCATATAGGATTATAAAGTATTTACATAGTCCTATAAAATACTTTATAGGAGTTCTAGCTGTAGAGTTGGAATCTTCAACTATAGGCTTGAGTCTACAGTGGCTCCTGGCCTGACTATCTGTAGTCTCTGGTCCCCTCAGAGATTGGTTCATGGTGGCTGCAATGTCCAGAAGTGGCCACATAGAGATGATTCTAGGGAACATTGGCCCTAGATAGGCAGTCACAGCTCTGTGGTTCAGATGGGCATGGAGGGCTTGCCCACATGGGTGATATCAGTGCTGCCAAAAGGCACCCCCCACCCATTTCTGCCAGATCAGGACACACTCTGGCAGGTGGAACAAATATTTGCATATGGGAGCAGAGTGGATTGGCTGTCATATATGGGTGTCAGGATAGCCAGGGATCCCCAGCATCTGGAGGGCTGCATGGAGGAAGCATGGCTATCCCTTGGGGATCCCTGGAAGAACCTATGGTGGGGAGCAAGCTACAGGCACTATTGGGTACTTTGACTGTCTTGGGCATCAGCCAATCAGAATTGATACCAACTGTAGGGTTGTAGAGGTCCCAGATGTGCCAGTGAATAACACTTTTGTTGCTGGATTATGGAGAGATTCTGGGAAGGGATTTCTTAAAGAGCTTAAGGCTGTGGCTATTTATTAAAACTACAGACATAGTTAATATTTTATAAGCTAGTACTGTCCTACTGGTGAAAACCAGCAGAATATCAATCAAAGGAAAGTAAATTAATAATTTTTGAGCACATGGTATTCGTAAACTGAGATTCAGATTACTAAATTCCCAAGATCACATAGCCAATATGTGGAGGATTTGAGATATAATCCCAGTCTGTTGGTTCTAGAATCATTACAGGTTAATGTCTAGAAGAAAGGGAAAGTTGATGATCAGAAAATCCTCTGGGTGCCAGTCACTCTTTAGAAATATCATCTGAGTAATTGTTAGACTTGTGAAGGTCTCATCACTGTACTCTAGTCATTTTTCATTTCCTGTCAAGTGGGAATTAAATGACCACAAATAGATGTGTGGCTTTGTGTATCCATATCTGCATTTGCTGTAAAAGAGACATGGCTTTCTGCTTGCGAGTTTTCAGAGGTTTGCACGCCCTCAGGAAGTGAGCAACCCCACCAGATCAGAAAGCCAGGTGAAGTGGAGATTGCATTTCACAAAACACTAGAGCCTCTTTCTGGAACCTCCAATGTCCAAAGAATTGATGGTGATGTTTTTGGTTTTCTCCCCCAGGAAATAAATTTGTGAAGCACTGTGTTATGGAGGGTGGGGTGAGTGGGTTGCCAGAATGCTGGAGAGTAAGGAACTGAGCTTGGTTTAAAGGACAGCTTTTGACATTTCTTCTCCCTGAATTTGGAAAATTTAAAGCAAAATCATGTAGCTCTGAAATTAGTGTTTCCTGAGACTAACCCAGTGTCACATGACCTGAAATGGGAGCTAGGAAGTGGGGCTTTCTGGTTTCATTAGCGTCGACCAACAGGGAAGAGATGCACATGATGGGGCAGGAAGAGCTCTGGCCACTGAGCCAGCCTGACTTTGATCCCCAGATTTGCCATTTACTTGGCAAATGGATGAAGTGGCAGTTCTTCTAGCCTCAGTTGGCCCATTTGTAAGTCGGTATGTGTGTATTATGTGCCTGTATGTGTGTAGAAGGGTAATAAAACTATCCATATCTAATTTATATAAGTTACATGTTATGTCTTGGTCCCAGTTCACCCCAGTCCCTAGCATCTCAGTGTATAAATGTTGTGGCATGGGACAAGGATACTCTTCCTGCAAATGCACTTGGCTTCGCCCAGCTCCTCCTCCGGGTCCCATCTGAGATGCCACTTTCCAATGGGAATGAGGTTGCCCTGTTATTCTCTTCCCTAGAACCTATTCTTTATACATTCTGCAAATTGTAACGATATAATTTTTGTTACTGTGTTTATTTGTGTTCTTTCTTTTCAGCAGATTGTATACTTCAAGATAAGAGGGATGTATGTGTTTTTTCATCTTATTTAAAAGTGAAAATATAATGGGGGAGGAATTTGTAATACCAGATAGGCTACTGACACTTGAGAAGTAACTGTTCTGTAATTAATACCAATGTCTGGCATATAATAGGTCCTCAATAAAAAATTGTTGAATGAGTGAATATATGATATTTTGTGAATTGGAATTGAACCCTATTCCAATTTCTGAAGACTTATGATTGCTGTTATATTTTAAGATCTATATAAAAGCATATATAAAATATTTTAAGAGCAAAAGCATATAAATACTATATGATGGAGTTTTCAAAGAATTTATATTTTCACTGCTTTGCAAATCGCATCTCTAAAATGATTTTTTTTTTGGTATTTGAGGGGCATCAGGAAAATCACAGTTCTCATATGTGAATTTCAAAGTAAGTAGGCTGCACATTTTTAGTGATTTTATTTTGGAGTGTCAGGCAGCTGAAATCAAAACAGCTTCAAATGTCACAGAATGCTTTCTTGTAATTCTTCTCAAGCATTAACTGCATTAAACCTTAAAGGCAAAGTCTGCATTTCCCAACTCACTGTAGATTTAAACTAAGTAGGCACAACTACACCCAAGAGGCTTTTCTTATCTAAATGCAATTTAGACTTCAATTATGTTTTTCCCAAAATCCTCAAATTAGTTTTTCTGAAATGATAATGGTTAAGAGCAGGGGTCAGGAAACTTTTCCTGTAAAGGGTCAGATAGTATTGTGACCTTAAGATTTTATAGTTTGTCAAGTATGGCAGGAACCTTAACTGCTTGGACACTACTGCATTCTTAGCATTCAGCCCAGCACCTGGCACATAATGTGTGCTCATTAACTCTTTGTGGAATGATGGAATGAATATTTGTCTGTATTTTGCAAAGGACTTTTTATCAATTTTGATAACAGTGCCTATTCAGTGAAGCTTAGGATGAATGCCCTTTTAAAAACTATAGCCCACTCTCCCTCCTTCCCCTCTGCCCAATCCCTGCCACTCCACTTCATTTTTCAGACCCAGTTATCATCTTCTAGCATGCTACATAATTAATTCGTATATTTTGTTTTTTCCGCTAGAATATAAACTACATGAGGGCAAGGATGTTCATGTATTCTGCTCACATAGTTAGGCTCTTAAACATTTGTGAGTGAATAAATGAATGACATTTCTGAATGCCATGCAGGGATAGTTGATCCCAGGAAATAAAACATTAAAACAAAAACAAAACTAAAAAGAAAACAAAGCAAAACTACAGTCCTACCTTACTGTATACCATAGACTTCCAAGTCTTCAACTACAGTGGATTTGTGCTTAATTTCAAGTAAAATCTGCAGCTGTACATTACATTATATTGTAATATACTATACTTGTTTTTCAAAATGGTATTTTATTGATAAAATGTTTTAAGAGCAAAAGCATATAAGAAAATGTGATTTCATTAAAAATTAATCAACTTTTAAAATTACAAAATGCTACATCTTTATTCCAGAAGAGTAAGAAAAATATTAAGCATAAGAAAAAAAAGAAAAATTACCCTTACTTGCATTGACATAACCATATTTTGGGGCATGTTCTTCCATCTTCCAAATTTTGTTCTTATGCATGTAATATTTTCATACATTGTGTTTAAAAGCAGGAATGTTACTAAGAGCCAATTTTATGTTGCACTTACTATGTTTCAGGCTCTGTTCTAAGTGTTTTATTTATATTTATTTATATTGACTTAATTTCACAGCAACCTTATTATCTATGTCCTAATCTTGCCTCCTTTTTCCAGATGAGGCTACTGAGACAGTAGGAGCTTAAGTAATTTACCTGAAGTCATACCTTTAGTGGGCGGTAGTCTGGGAGTTGAACCAAGGCAGTCTAGCTCTAGAATCCATGTTCTTAATCACTATTTTTGGTGTCTCCAAATATTGCCTATGATTTGCTTTTTTCTTCCCTCTTAACATTTCCCCAAACTATTACATAATTTCCAATGTTATTTCTAATGGATGTATAGTGTTTCAATACTTGAATACTCTAATTTTTCAATTTTTGAAGAATTGTTAGGAATTCTCTTTTTCATTCTTTCCTTTTTTTTTGCTATTATAAATAATTCTACAATAAAGCAATATGAAAGCAAGTCTTTGCATACTTCTATATTGTCTTCTTTAGGTTAAGTTTCTTGAACTGCTGTATGAAGGTCAACAAAATCATCTAATTTAAGGAGTTTATGAGGAAAAAATGTGGAAAATGGACAGTTGTTTTGTTTTGTTTTTGGTTTCATACCTTTGGAATACTAGGCAGCTGCTTCCTGGATTTCTTTAGTGAGGTTTACCTGTATATCCTCTTCTTATTATTAAATGGTTGCTTTGCTGAAAATCTACTTGGTAACCAACCATGTACAGTGAAAATGTGTTCCTAAATGGAGACATTATCACCGTGGGAAGGGCTATAAATAAAAGATAATGGCAAATTCAGAATGAAAATGTAGGTAAAGATGTAGCAAGTAAAGTAACCCAAGTCTGTATACTTAACACTACCAGCAAATTGAAGTGTATTTCAAGCCAAAGAAAAGATCTTACCTTAAGAAGACAAAGAGCTAATTAATCTATGTCAAATTGTGTTTTAAATACTTATTTTATGGATAATTCAAACTCACTGTTGCAGGAATTAATTTATCTCTTCTTAGCTATTTGTAATTTTTTTATATTTTTAATTTCTTTATTGATTAAGGTATCACATATTTGTCCTCATCCACCCATTGTTGACCTGACAGGAATTTACTTTGATTTTTTTTGTAATGTAAAGTGTTTATGGTGCAAAATTAACATCATTAGACAAAATGTCATTCTTTGGGTGAAAACACTGAACATGTTTACCTCTTGAAGTGCCAGCCTAATCTCTTGTGATTGATGGAAGGTGTGATTCTGGGAGAAGGTCTCTAGCCAGTAAAAAAATTCACTTTGCTAATATTCTCAAACACACAGGATGACTGCACCTGAAGCCTAGGGGTGTCTCTGTATATGTGTACATACAGGCTTGCAGGACTATTTGGAAAAAATATGTGTAAACATTTTTCTGTCCCCTCAACTGGACACGCAAAAATATTCAGCAGAATCAGTTTAAAACTTATTCATTAATCTATTCAATAAGCATTTATTGAGCATACTGTGTATCTGCACTGCTCAACATGCTGGAATACAAAGATGAATGAGAACCTCAAGGAGTTCATGGTATTATGGAAACATTAGCCAGGTAAATAAGCAATGGAGACCATGAAATATTGTTACGAAGTATAAGGGCAAGGAACAGCATTAATATGGGTTAGGGAAGGCGGGGGTTTAGAGCAAACAGCCCAGAGGAGGGTTTGTTTATGTTAGTCCTTAATGGAGGCCTTCACCAGGTGGCCAAGATGGGGAAGGGTATTGCAGACAGGGAGAAGAATATGTTCAAAGGCACAGAGTTATGAAACTGTGTGTAGTATTCAAGGAACTTCAGTTACCAAAAATAGTTGAAGTCTGAGGAGCTGGAGGTGCTGAAGAGACAGCTCATATTCTGGTCATCCTTGAGCTGCAGAAAGGGACAATTGAATGCATGCAACCATTAACCATCTTTGTGTTAAGATCTTAAGGCAATGGGAAAAAACTAGGGGTGTCAGATAATTTCTGAAACTGCCTGGAATTCTGTTAGGATTGATTCATTTAGGGTTAGCCTTGGCTCTATTTCATATTCCTTTAAGTGCAAATATTCCCAGGAAGACATTTATTATAGCCTCTTTATTCATCATCAACTGTGCATGGCCCTGCACTATCTACTGCACACAGTTCCCATTTCATAGTAGGTATGTACTACTTGCTTTTTGACTGAAATGTTGGATGGTTATAAAGATGAGAGCTAGTACTTTACTTCAAGGAACTTCCAGTTTTATTGGAGAGCTGAGTTATAAACATTCAGAGGACTCACTTACAATGCAGGATTTAAGTACCAGTTACATGTAAAGGGAATTTACAAGATTATTATGAATTCTAAAATAAAAAGTTATACCAAGTTTCATTAGTATACATAGAAATATTTTTCAGGGTCCTGAAAATGTAGAGTATGGTATAAAGTTTTAGTAATTAGTTTTTAAATAGAACATTGATGAACTAGAGTCAAACCAAGAGGGTCAAGCAAAAAAGGGAATGGTCTATGTAATTATTTTCTTTATGATTACTGGGTCAAAGGTTATGAACAGTTTTAGACCATTAATATATATTGCAATGTAATTTCCAAAATAGCTGTACCATTTTACACAGTTATGTGCAGTACTAGCACATTGTACTCTAATGTAGTTAGAGTTGGTTATTGTCATTTAAGTTTTTTTTAAAGGGGACAATTTAATCAAGATGAGCCATTTTTTTTTACTAGTGAAGTTAAATTATTTTCATTTTGTTTAATAGTGGTATTTTCTGTTGTATGAAGCCATTTTCCTGCTGGTACTGTGTTCCAAAAGGAGGGCAGGAAAAGGTTATTTTGCCAATGGAGAGAGAGAGGGGAGACAGATGCACATCAGTATCTTTTTGTATTGGAATTTCTTGTGTGTGTGTCTGTGTGGAAAGAGAAAGAAAACTTTTCTTCAGATAGCTTAAAAAATAAATTTAGTAATTTACCTAACTGAAAAGCCCTGAGAGTAGATTTGACTTCAGTTACAGCTAAGGACTCAGATGATATTACCAGGACCCATTTCTGGGTTCTGTACCCTTCACTTTGATCTAGTAGTCCCATATTCAAATTAGCTGTCCACCTGGGGGTGATATGTACCTGCAGCAATTCCCACACTCTTTAACTCTAGACTAAGTTTCTAATGGCAGAGTCTCCCAGTCTCATTGGTTTGATTGGGTCATCTGAGCATCCCGAACCAATCATGGTGCCCTTGGGGGATTGTGGCATTCTGATTGTCTCTGGCCTCTGTCATGTGCTCCATTGCTAAGCTGAATTGGAACTTCACCCTTAGCACTATGGTGAGAGAAAAGGAGGATCCTCAGAGGGAAATTGGAAATAAAGTGGATGGAAATGAAAGAATTCCAGCTTTACCACAAAGCAATTGTTTGGGAAGGGTGGATTTTCACAAGGGGCTCCACAGTTCCAGCCCCAGTATCATGGGGTTACAAGTGAGATGGAAGGGCCCAGGAATAAACTGTCTATTGCACTATATGGTTGACCCTTATTAAGCAAAGCCCTCACAGTGGGCAGAGGTAGGGCTGCCGAGATCCGTCCAATGGCCAGATTCCTTTCTCATTTTCAGCCTGCCAGAATGTGCTTCATCTCCTCCTTTGCTCCTTTCTCCCTGGAGCTTAAATGCATTGCTTCCCAGGGAGTTTGTCCTTACCCTCTAGCTGTCAAAGGGGTGTGCAAGGAGACCTTCAATAAACTGTTGCCTTTCAGCTGTCCATCTTTCTTCCTCAGCTTTGTGATACTGTGGGGCTGGGCCTCTGCTAACCACATTTTTCATCTGGCTCCGCAGTGGGCTCTGCCAGTGGGGAGAGGGAGCCATGAAGCTGTAAAGCTGGAGGAACCAGCTGTTTATGGAACCCAGCAATGGTTCTTCACCTTGACTGTGACACTTGCTTCTAGTAGCAGTATTTGGTTCCAGTTTATTTATATTCCACTCTCAGAACCTGCCTCATGGTGCCCTCATTGAGGCAAGTTCTGAGAATAGTAGATAAACTGGAACCAACCGGCCAGCCTCCCCTTGGAAGTCTAAATCCCAACTCTGCTGGACCCACTGACCTGAGAAATCAGCACCAGCCAGGCAGTATCCTCTCCTCACATATTTGGGCTGGAGTTCGGCAGTGCCCCTCTGCTAAGCTTATATATTTTAACTAGAGGCCCGGTGCTCGAAATTCATGCATGGTGTGTGTGTGTGTGTGTGTGTGTGTGTGTGTGTGTGTGTGTGTGTGTGTGTGTGTGTGTGTGTGTCCTTCAGCCCAGCCTGCTCCCTTTCCAATCTGGGACCCTTCGAGGGATGTCCGACTGCCCGTTTAGGCCCGATCCCAGTAGGATCGGGCCTAAACGGGCAGTCGGACATCCCTCTCACAATCCAGGACTGCTGGCTCCCAACTGCTCGCCTGCCTGCCTGCCTGATTGCTCCTAACTGCTTCTGCCTGCCAGCCTGATCACCCCCTAACCACTCCACTGCCAGCCTGATTGATGCCTAACTGGTCCCCTGCTGGCCCGATTGCCCCTACCTGCCCTCTCCTGCTGGCCTGGTCACCCCTAACTGCCCTCCCCTGCAGGACTGGGTATCCTCCCAACGTCCCTCCCCTGCTGGCCCTGTCACCCCTAACTGCCCTCCCTTGCCAGCATGGTTGTCTCTAACTGTTCACCCCAGCTGGTCTGGTCGCCCCCAACTGCCCTCTTCTACTGGCCTTGTCACCCCTAACTGCCCTTCCCTGCAGGCCTGATTGCCCCCAACTGCCCTTCCCTGCTGGCCATCTTGTGTCCACATGGGGGTGGCCATCTTGTGTGTTGGAGTGATGGTCAATTTGCATATTATCCCTTTATTATATAGGATAGGATAGGATAATAGCAACCTTATGTCATTGCTTCTCCAGCCCTTGAAGTGATGGCTGCTTCCTGCAGCTACTACATTGATGATCCCTCAGTATCTCCTTTTTGGTCTTTTCAGTTTTCTAACATCTGGTTAATAATTCTTTTTTGAAATTTCTCATTTTATCTATATTTAAATTACAGTTGACATTCAGTATTATTTGATATTAGTTTCAGGTGCACAGCATAGTGGCAAGACATTTATATAATTTACAAAGTGATGCCCCTGATAATTCTAGTACCTACCTGGCACCATACGTAGTTACTACAGTATTATTAACTTTTGGCTAATAACGCTTTACATGAAATTATCTTTATTAAAATGATTGGTGCAGTTCCTATTTCCTGATGAGACCATGACTGAAGCAGTCCCAGTCCCAGTCTACCTGCATTGTCTTGATATCATTCGAACTAGACTGAAGATCATCTGATAGAAAATTAATATTGGCTTCCCTAAACCCTTGGGCCCTGTTTGATTTTACAGCTGCATGCCTTGCTGTCCCAAGCTTGTATCATATGCTCCTAGGCACTTGGAAGTTCCTTAAATTCTTCTATGGGCCATGCTTTGTCTGTCACCTTCAGGCCATTGAATATACAGTTCCTTCTGATAAGGGCACTGATACCTTCCACCCTTTTATCTGGATAACTCTCATGTATCCTTCAAGTATCATCAGAGCTGTCATTTCTTCTGGGAAGCCTTTACTGATTTCTCCCCATTTACATGGTCTCCTATACTTTCCTTCTGAAGGCATTAATTTAATTGTTTATTTCTCTTACTGGGCTGCAAGCTCCTTGAAAGCAGTACCTGGAACTCAATAGGTGGCTTAATAAATATTTGCCAAAAAGTTCCTTAGAATATTTCAACGTTTGCTTTTTTCTTTTTTGGAGCAAGGACAAAAATACAGCCACCATTACTGCTGACGTAAGTCATGCCCTAAATGATTACTGAGGATTTCATCTCCTATCCAAAGGACAAGCTAGTATTGGGAAAAATTGCAAAAATGGGTCTCAAGGACAACAAACAAGATGCCTTAAAGACCTGAGATGTCTCTGAGGCTGCCACATGTCACTTCAGTAACAGAGGTGGACAGGGATCAGGTATTGATTCACCAGGTTAAAAGCCTTCCCATCACCCACAGCAGCTGAAGGCATTGTGTCAAAGATAAGCAATAACAGAAAATGAAACCTTGTCAAGTCCTTACCAGTATGATTTCAGGATGCTAATAAGAGGTCTCTGATCGGAGGGGAATAATGTGAATGTGCCTGCTTTCCTGAGACTGTACCATGCAATGACAGAAAAAAGACTGCCCTGGTTCAAATCTTGGTTTTGTCCCTAATGCCCAATGGAGTTAGGCACCTTGGTGAGATTCTTAGATTATTAATCTGTGAAACAATATCAATAGTGTTTACTTCACTGAATTTATTTATTTGAAGAGAACTAAATAATAATTGATTTAAAGTATCTAGCACAAAGTTGGGAAGATATTGTAGTTTATGGAAAATAATTGGATTGGCAAAACTGATCCCACTCATTCATTCATCTATTCATTCAAAAGCCATGATGGAGAGTTTCTATTGGGAGGAGAAAATATGAAGAGGTAACACATCAATAAATAAAAGAATGACTGTTTTGTCAGTTGATTAATATTATCCTTTATGGCATTATTTTTCATGATCCAGCATCTAGTCCGGAATTATGCATTGCATTTAGTTGTTATATCTATTTAGTTCTCTTTAATTTAGAATAGTTCCCTGGCCTCATCTTGACTTTTATGATGTTGACATTTTTGAAGGGTCCAGGCTAGTTGTTTTGTAGAATGTCTCTCAGTTTGGCTTTGTCTGATTGTTTTTGGGCAATGTGCTTTTTTTTTAATATAATATTTTAATTGTTCAGTTACAGTTGACATAAATTATTATATTAGTTTCAGGGGTACACCCCAGTGATTCAATATTATATAACTTACTAAGGGATCATCCCAATAAATCTCATACCCATATGACACCATACATATTTATTAGAATATTATTGACTATATTCCCTTGTTCTGTACTTTATATGCCCATGACTATTCTTTAACAACCAATTTATACTTCTTAATCCCTTCACCTTTTTCACCCACCTCCTAAACCACCTTCCCATCTGGCAACCATCAAAATGTTCTCTGTACCTAGGAGTCTGTTTGCTTCCTTATAGTCCAAATTGCAAATTTAATTCTTGGCTTCATCTACTCTACTGTTGATTCCCTGTAAATTATTCTTTATTTTAATTTATTTCTGAATGGTCCTTTTAAAAAAGTCCTCATTCAAGGATATATTTTTATTGATTTTGAGAGAGAGAGACTGAGGGAGAGAGAGAGAAAGAAACATTGATTGTGGGTAAAACATTGATCTGTTGCCTCCTGTACTCGTCTTGATGGGATTGAACCTGCAACCTAGGTATGTGCCCTGACAGGGGAATCAATCCCACAATCTTTTGGTATATGGGACAATAGTCCAACAAAATGAGCCACTGGTCAGGGCATTGACTGGTCCTTTTTTTATGCTGTTGAAGTTCTCACAAAGTTCATTGAGCATCCTTATATCCAGTGATTTTTAACTCTGTGTCTAGTAGATGGCTTGTTTCCATTTTGTTAGTTCTTTTTCTGGAGTTTCATTCTGTTCTTTCATTTAGCACATGTTTTTTTGTCTCTTCATTTTGGCAGCTTCCCAGTGTTTGTTTCTATGTATTAGGTAGAGCTGCTACGTCTCCCAGGATTGGTAGAGTGGCCTAATGTAGTAGGTGTCCTGTAAAATCTAGTGCCACAGCCCCCCAATCACCCAAGCTGGGTACTTGAGGTGAGCACCCCATGTGGCTGTGTATGCCATCCTGTTGCAGTTGAACCTTTATTGCTATTGGCATGTCAGTGGGAGGGATTTACCCCTAGGCCAATCAACTGCAAGGACTGGCTTCAACAACACTGATCACTGATCTCCGTGCAGGGGCCCATTCCACAGAACAGGACATACTTCAGCAGGGCTCTGGTGTCCACTGAGTTTGTTCTTTGTGGAGGTGGTTGGGTGGTGGTGCTTCGCTATAGTCCGAGACTGTTTACTGGGTGTGCTGGCTCTGGGGCCTCCCAAGAGGAGCAGGCCAAGATCAGCTGCCACTTGTGTTCTGTCTGAGGCTGCTGGCATGAGCTACACAGTGACCTGCAGATGACTGCTACTTGTGCTGGGCTTGGAGGTGCCCAGGTAAGGCAAGCTGTGAGCCAAGGCCAGCTACCAGTACTGCTGGGCCTGAGGTCATTTAATGATAGGCATGGGACACCCTGAGGCTAGATGCTGCCTGTTTGAGAGATTTTAGGAAAATCTGGAGCATGAGTCAAGGCAGGCCATTCATATGGAAAAGCCACTGCAAATAGGTTGGGTGGGCCAAAAGTTGGGTGGGACAGGGCAAAGTAAGTGAGCCAGTTGATTGAGTCTCAGATATGGTGCCTGCCTGCCAACTCTGTGGGGGAAGGGCTCATCAAAGGAACAATGACCTCTGCCAGCATTTCTGTCTAGGAGAAAGCTTTCCCCCAGCTCTTGCCCTGATGCTGGACAGTTCAGTTCTTCTGTGAATGTTTCTGGTGCTTTTCAAGCTGCTGCCTCACACTGGAACTCAGAGGGAGTGAGTCCAAGTTGTCCATGAACAGGCCCTTTAAGAGAAACTGCCAGCAGCTCTCCATCTCCATCAGCCTCTTAACCCTGCTGGTTTTTAGAGCCAGAAGTTATAGGGGTTTCTCTTCCTGGCACTGGAACCCTGGGCTGGGGGTCCTGGTGTGGGACCCCGCACTCCTCAGGGGGATATCTGTGGTTGATATCCTTCTCAATTTTTATCCACCACATGTGGGTGTGGGACCAGCCCGTTCGTACATCTCCACTCCTACTGTTAGTTTTGTCCTTTCTAGCAGTCTCAATATGGCTTCTTCTTTAATTCCCTAGTTGTAGGACTTCCATTTAGCTAGATTTCAGTCAGTTCTGAATGATGGCTGTTCTGTAGTTTAGTTATACTTTTGATGTGGTTGTGGGAGGAGGCAAGTACCATGTTTACCTGCACTGCCAAGCCTGACAATGTGCTTTTTATTTATTTAAATATATTTTTATTGTTTTGAGAGAGGAAGGGAGAGAGGGAGAGAGTGATAGAAACATCAGTGATGAGAGAGAATCATTGGTCAGCTGCCTCCTGCATGCCCCACACTGGGAATCGAGCCTGCAACCCTGGGTATGTGCCCTGACCGAGAATCGAACCATGATCTCCTGGTTCATAGGTTGATGCTCAACCACTGAGGCATGCCAGCTGGACCTAACAATGTGCTTTTTAAGGCCATATAGCCAGCAAATGGCAGAGTCATGTACATTTTCCTCTTAAAAGCCAACAGAGGACTTGGACGTCAGAAGACTCTGTAGGTCCACCCCCAGATAAACAGTCTTGCTAACACAGCCAGGTTGTTAAGTAACAGCAGCACTGAAATTGTAATCATCAGATATAGCACCTCCTCCCTGGTAAACCTAGCCATTTTCTTGACTGTTAGTTAGTATCTCCAGGTCTGAGTGGCAATTTGTAAAAAAAATTGTGGTTATTTTATTACTCTTTTTGTCTTTACCTCTCAAGGTTACAGTTTGTCCTGCTTTAATAGAGTAGCTGGGAAAAGCAGGAAAATTAGACCAAATGTGGGTAAACTGCCACAAGACCATTTCAGTTCTATTATGATGTATTTTTTAAAACTCTAAGACATTGAACAAAATGCACTAAAAGTAAGAAACAATCTTTTTTCTTTAATTTGGAAAATTCTTTTAAAAATCTGAATAATTGCTGCAGCTAATCTATAATTTAGCCAAATGTTGGGTACTTTGTTATATTGGCATGCTAGGAGTTAGTTCACTAAATTTCCTCAAAGAAATGGGAGCAACAAAGGAGCAAGTAATTGGTGTTCTGAGCTGATGTTCTGTTTCCCAATTCATGAATTAGACCTCAAGTACATTTTTTAATCTTTCCAGATGTTATTAAGAAATAATTCTCCAACTGGCCCTAAATCAATTCTGCCTTTTCATAGCTTTCTCACTTTCAGTTGAGCATTTCTTCTTTTCTAAAAGTAAAATTAGGAGGATGCCACTAGGTGGGGTGGGGAAAGCCTCTCGCTCACTTAGTTCTGCTTGCTGCAGCACATGGTGGGGTGGGTAATAAGGGGAAATATTTCATATATTCTGTGTCTTATTGTGAAGTTGTACAGATGATTGATTTATTATAAACATTCGTTCAATATTACTTATTGAACATACCATTAAAACTGGG
Organism: Corynorhinus townsendii; assembly: GCA_026230045.1. Classification (NCBI taxonomy): domain Eukaryota; kingdom Metazoa; phylum Chordata; class Mammalia; order Chiroptera; family Vespertilionidae; genus Corynorhinus; species Corynorhinus townsendii. Next base: position 147,262,630 of record JAPDVU010000006.1, on the reverse strand, counting down.
CATTATGTAGGTAGTGGGTTTCACAAATGAATAACCCAGTCATGGTCCCTTTCTTGAGGGAATTTATGATCTTACTAGAGGCCCGGTGCATGAAATTTGTGCACGGGATGGGGGGGGGAGGTGTCCCTCAGCCCAGCCTGCACCCTCTCCAATCTGGGACCTCTCGAGGGATGTCCGGCTGCCCGTTTAGGCCCGATCCTACTGGGATTGGGCCTAAACGGGCAGCCGGACATCCCTCTCACAATCTAGGACTGCTGGCTCCCAACTGCTCGCCTGCCTGCCTTCCTGATTGCCTCTAACTGCTTCTGCCTGCCAGCCTGATCACCCCCTAACCACTCCACTGCCAGCCTGATTGATGCCTAAATTTCCCTCCCCTGCAGGCCTGGTCACCCCTAACTGCCCTCCCCTGCAGGCCTGGTCACCCCTAACTGCCCTCCCCTGCAGGCCTGGTCACCCCTAATTGCCCTCCGTTGCAGGCCTGGTCCCATCCAACTGCTTTCCTCTGCAGGCCTGGGACCCCCCTCCCCCCCAACTGCCCTTCCCCGCAGGCCTGGTCGCCTCCAACTTCCCTCCTCTGCTGGCCTGGTCACCCCTAACTGCCCTCCTCTGCAGGCTTGATTGCCTCCAACTGCCCTCCCTTGCAGGCCTGGTCCCTCCCAACTGCCCTCCCCTGCTGGCCTGATCGCCCACAACTGCCCTCCTTTGCAGGCCTGGTCCCTCCCAACTGCCCTCCCCTGCTGGCCATCTTGTGGTGGCCATCTTGTGTCCACATGGGGGCAGCCATCTTTGACCACATGGGGCAGCCATCTTGTGTGTTGGAGTGATGGTCAATTTGCATATTACTCTTTTATTAGATAGGATGTATGTGGGGCATGGGTGAGGCAATTATATAGGCTAAGTACAGGAGGCACAAACTCAGGTTTGGGAGGGAGGTGGAGTGGGTGGGTTCAAATGTTAATTTTCTCTGTAACATACTTTTATCCACTGATAAAAGAACAAGGGCTGAAGAGTTTGGCTTGTTTACAAAATTATATATCTTCATGCTGTTTACTGTTATTTCACCTGGAAAACTAATGACAATGGACTTTTCCAAGAGCAGGGATATCAGTGACCAGAGAAGTAAAGCAGCTCTTTTGGACTTTTCCTCAGAAGAGCCCAGAGAAGGTTCCACAGAATTTTGAGACAGATGCTGTTTAGGACAGGGGTGCTGATAAGTTTGAAGAGTGCAACATTTCACAGTACTCCTGAAACGTGAACCAATGAATGGATAGTTGCCTTTGTAGTCAGTGTTGAAGGTAGAAAAAAAATGGTGGTGGGGGAACTTTGATGTGATGAGGTTTACCTATTTCAGAGAAGGCTTCTGAGAAGAAGTGATGTCCAAGCTGAGATTTGAAGGCATTGGGACAGAACTGGTGCTATAGACAGCAGGCAGGGCATTTGCAAAGACCTGGAGACTAGAGAAAACATGGTGTATTACATTAGAGATAGTGATGGAAGAGTGAAAACAAGGCAGAAGAGAGAGATGAGGTTGGAAAGAGTTAAACCATTGAAAATTTTGGAAGTCTTTTTGGAGCTACCAATTCCATCTTGATGGCTGTGGGAAGCTACTGAAACCATGCAAGCTGAAAAGTGGTAGGATCAGGCTTATATTTCAGAAAGAACACTGGCTGTAGTAGGATAAAAGGATAAGTAGGGGGCAAACTGGAAGCAGAGAGATCAGTTAGGGACCTGAACTGGGAGAGTGGTGATTAAGTTGAAGAGAGGCAAAAGAATGACAGAACCATTTTGGAGGTGGAACCAGTAAGACTTCATGATTAATTGGATGCAGAGAACAAGGGAGGAGAAGAAATCAAAGATGAACAGTTCAACTTTCTTCATACCTGGATTGTCCCCCAACTTTGGTCTTGGACTTTGAAGCCTCCTTACAACCACAGTTTTTAATACCATAACCTTAAATCTTGGCAGCAAATGCATACTCTGTGATAACTGTTTGTGCCCTAGCCTGTAAGTTAGGGGGAGAGGCCTCAGGGAAAACCAACCCTGTCAGTAGGACTTTTGATCTTGGACTTTTAGTCTCTCAAGCTGTGAGAAAATAAATTTCTGTTGTTTAAGCCACCCAGTTTGTGGTATTTCTGTGACAATCCTAGCAAACTGACACACCAGTGTGATATATTTGGACTATCATGTCTAATAAAAACAATAATTGTAAGTAAGTGCTTACCAAAATCCAGGGGTAGCAGATTACATCATTACATCTCTTTAGGCACTATATAGGTATTCTTATTCCCATTTTGCAAATGAGAGACCTGAACCTTGGAAAGAGAAATCACTTAGCTAGAATTAAACTCACAGAGATGGAAAGGGGGCAGGGTTGGGCTCAAATCTAAATATTTTAAATGCCAGTGCCTGGGTTCTTAACCACTATGCTATAGAATACTGGTCTTCTCTGCCTAGTCCCCTTCTCACAATGCAAATAATGCCCATTATTTTTCTCCATGGCTCTGTCTCTTTCCTTTGGAGTACCCTCTACAGTTTGTAATTTAAAATTATAAATTTAATTCTGGAATCATTTTTTCAATTTCTGCTTCCTCCACTGGTCCTATAATATAGCACTATGCTTATAATCATGGAAGATGGGGTTGGTTTTGGAACAGGCCTCTGGATTTTTCTGCCAGGTGTAAGGCAGCCAGCCATTTGCATATGGTGAAATGATCAACCTTGTTGGGTATTGACAAGTAACAGGAAATACTGCTGGGCTCTTTAATTTATACATTAATATTATACACGCGTGGCCTCAGGAGTGGAGCCCGTCACTTAACCTTCCCACGTGGCCAACACAGCGTGAACACTCCTCTGCATGGCTGTTATGAAGAGCCCCAGCTGGGCTGGTGTTCTAGGATGTGTTTTTCCATTTTGTAATGCTCTTTTAAGGCAGGAAGCTGTAAGCCACTTCATATTCCACTGGTGGCTTTACTTTGCTATTCCTTACCCTGTTAACACATCTGGGGGAAGTAGCAGCTCCTTAGGTGGAGAATAATGGAGTCTGAAAAAAATGGAGCCTGGTCTGTTGTACCAGATAGTCGCTCCTTGGTGAACAAGATCCCTGCAGGTACTTGTTTTAGTGGTCACATCGTGTTAATCACCTCGTTCAGCCAATGTAATATTATGGTGTAAGTGGTTGTTATTTTCTGAGTTGGAAACACTGTGTAGATTTCCCCCCAACCCAAAATGATGGGAAAAAATCTATATACTTCCCAAGGGCTAAATTTCATATAAACAGATTATTTTTCTCTGTGTGGCTTTTTATTTTTAGTTTTCCTTTTCTCTATCCCATTTTACCATTTAATGCTTTCAGAGAGAATGACTAGTATTATACATTTTTATATTCTAAACACCACTCATACATAATTCCTTGAATTTTTTTTTGTTTTTTGAAGTTATTGTTTTAAAAATAATCTAGAACTAATTTGCCTAATGAATATGCAATTATTGCAAGAGTCTTAACATTTTTGAAAACCTTCAGTCAGCATCTTTCTGGGACATGGTGATGAATGTGGTGGTGTCAGGCACTGGGAAGCTGTTTCAAATTTGGCATGAGCAGGTATAATATTTGCACATTTTAAAACTAGGTATAATTCAATCATTTACTTTGAATTTATGGTTAGCTAGTGTTGTTGCTTTCTACCTAGTCTAGCTTCCTCTACTGGTGGAGTGGGTGCATCATTGCTACTGGGGCCCTTCTGCAGTTAAAATAGAAATTATATATGACAATGATAACAGAATATGCAGGAGAAAAGGGGGCACACTTAGGTTCTATCCTTCCTCAGGTCATCACTTATTATTAATAGCTGCCATTTGTAATATACTTACCTCATACACTTTACATGTCTTAAACTTCACTTAACTATAATCCAGACAGCAAGGGAATATTATTCTTTTATAAGTAAGGAAAATGAGACTTAGAGAAGTTAAAATTTCTCAAGATCACACAGGTCATAAGTGGCAGAACCTATGTTCTTAAACATTTAAGATCAAGCATACTTTCTGTACTGTGCACGTTGACAAGTCTAGAAGTAAATTTCACCTGGATCCTACCTTCAGAGTGTTTAACATCTGGTAGAAGAGATAAGACAAATACCCATGACTGATAGCCAAAAAATTTCAGAAAAGAGACAAGTTAGAGGGCCATGTCATGGAATTAGAAGCAAAGGAAAGAGAGGAAAGTTTGATCTCAGTAGAGATAAAAATAACCCTCAGAGGGAGACTGATGTTCACAGGTTTTTGCTCACAGCTCCCTGTTTCCTGCCTACTGTGCACATTGTGTTTTTGAAAGTGACCCCTGGATAGAATTTTTCAGTAACTGATTTTGACCTGAAAAACTAGCTTTCTGCTGTGTACTTTTCCCAGTACCTGCGTGAAGAAGCCACTTGGACTTTCTCCATTGCTGAAGCAGGCAAAAGCATCCCAGCCCCAGCTGTGGGCTTCATTAGCCTCTGCTGTCAAATCGCTGTGGTCATGAGGGTGTGAAAGGCACGGTGCCTTCCCAGCCCCAGCTGGGGCACAGGCTGTCACAGTCACCCACAAAAGCACACAGGGCTTGTTGTCCAGTGCTGGAACATGGCATCTCATGTCGGGTTGCCTTTCTGTGGGATTGCTGTGTTTTGCCTTGCCAAATGGAACAAAGTGATTTCTCCCATACTCAGTCTATGTTAACTTTTTTTTCCTTCTAGCTTCAGGTGAATATCAGTGCTTTTTTGGTTGCAGAAGCATCAAATAAAGGAGAGTTTATTATAAGAATCTCAAGGATTAAAGGCCAGGGGAGGAGTGGTGAGAGCTAGGTGAAGGTAGGCAAAAAGGGGGATAATGAGGGATATCTGTAATAGTGTCAACAATAAAAAAAAGAAAGAATTTTAGGGACTAGACCCAGGGGCCAGAATAGTCACCAGGAGCCAAGGCAGTTACCTTGTTGGTAATTGGTAATTCTCTTTTTCTTGGGTTACATAGACTTGTGCTTCTGGCTGTTTCTTTATATCTGTTTATTTCTCTTTCCCAGTCAGTTATCTGTTCTCATAAGTTCACACCAGAATAAGGCATTCATAGCTCCCAAGTGTCCATCTTCTCAATTTGAGTTAAAAGAAACTCAAACTGTGCCCCAATTCTGTTGTTGTAAAAGACAAGCCTAAATATTCAAGGCTGGGTCCAATCACCTGCTGTGATGGGGAGTCATGTAATAGGGATTTGACTTCAGGCTCTGATCCTGTCTTAGCCCTACGGGGTGGGGTGCATTTTGAAGAAGAAGGAGAAGTAAAGGGACAGGCAGTCATGTAGGTAATTGCATATTTATACATAAGTAATCTAACATAATTTTAGGTTTTCTTGGGGGTTCGTACAGCATGCTACCTATCCATAGAGGGCAAAGTGGAGGTTCAGTACTTCTCTCTTTTTGGAACAAATGAGGTTCACTTGGGCTGTCTTGTAAAGGCTAGAATTGGTGTAGTTATTCATATAATTCAGGCAAAAATCTGCTGCTGACAGAAAAGAAGGTTGGGTTGTTTTGAATTAATTAGGCCAGTTAGTGATACTCAAATACACAAGATACTTGCTTTTGCACCCTCATCAAAGTATGAGTAAGATCTGGGTGGTTCTCACTGGTATTGGGAGCCTAAAACTACCTCTCTGTCACATGCCTCTTCTGCAGGGGGTTCTCTTTCATGTCCCAAGGCAAAAGTGGTATTTTCCTCCTTTAAATTTCCAAATAAGTGTTTTGCAATTCTAGTTTGTTTTACTTCCTTATACTTGTTTGTGTGTTTTTATCTCCTGATAAACCATTGCTTGGTGAGGACAGTATCTGTCTTATTTTACTATCCTTAGATTATACTGTCTTGTACATAGTAGATTTCTAAATCATACATGCTAATTATGTGAGTCACTTAAGTGATCCATAGTAAATCAGACCAACTAATAATTCATTCAGAACTCTGAGTCAGAGATTCTTCAAAATTCCAATTAATTAATCAGATAAATATACTAGTACCAGTAAGGTGCCTAGCACTGTGCTTAGTGCTACTAGTTAAGTGGCTTTACAGTTTACTAGAGGCCCGATGCACAAAGATTGGTGCAAGAATGGGCCTTCCTTCCCCTGGCTGCCGGCACTGCCTTCGCTCAGGCTGGAGCTGCCTTTCCGCCTTTGCTCCAGCCCGGAGCCGCCTTTCTATCTTCACTGTGGCCTGGAGCTGCCTTTCCACTTTCCCACAATGCCTAGAGGCCCCAAGCAGCTGGGGTGGTGCAGAATGCCTGCATGGTCGCCTGGCCGCTCAGAGCCTGTGTAGGAAAATTAACCTGCCATCTTTGTTGGGTTAATTTGCATACTCCTGATTGGCTGGTGGGCATCATGAAGGTACAGTCAATTTGCATCTTTCTCTTTTATTAGTGTAGATTAGCTAAGACCTTAGGAAAGTTAACTGGAGTATTAATGTTCCCAACTGCAAACTGGGGGTGTGGCAGAAGAGGCATAATGATGCTTTCCTGGTGGGATGATGTAAGGGTTAGAAGATACACATAGAAGGCACCAAGCAGGAGTAACCTTTGTTTTTTTTTGGTTTAATTATAGTTATTACTCATTAAGGTTGGTATGAATTTTCATGTGCAATTTTAAAGTGCAAGAAAAGTCACATATCCTTATTTCTCTGATTTATATAACCTTTTCTGATCCTTGACCCCAATTTCCCTAGAAGAGAATTCAATTTCATTTGCACTCTAGAGGCCTTTAACCCCCACTCAAGGTGTGAACAGCCTCAGTAGTTTAGCAGTCCTCTTCTTTTGGGAAAGACTCTCTGGACTTCATTCTACTGAGTCCACTTTATCAAAGTTTCTCCTTATTGATTCTGGATTTTGAGTCATAGGAAAGTGTTTCTTATGTTCAAGTTTAGAGAAATGCGTTGATGTTTTTTTTTTTTTTATGTCTTGTATAGTATTATTCTTATACTTAAATGTCGGACCCATTGCGAATTAATTTTGGTGTATGGAGTGAAGAATGGATCCAATTTTATCTTTTCCATATGACTCACCAGTTATTCCAATATCACTTATTAAGACATCCATCCTTTCCCAGCTCATTTGAGATACTGACTGAATTAATGAAGAATTTCAATTATATAAATTAAATCATTAAATGCTAAATTTCCATATGTAATTAGTTCTATCTCTGGCTTATTTGTTCCATTTATCTTTCTGTCTATTCTTTTTTTAACCTTTATTGTTGAAAGTATTACAACTGTCTCCTTTTTCCCCCCATTAACCCCTTCTAGTCTGCCTCTACCCCCCACCCAATCTTTCCATTTATTCTTGCACCAATAAAACATTAAAAAATTTTATGGGTTTAAAAATGTTTTTATATCCAACTCATTTCTCCTATTTTTCATAGTTTTCCCAAGTGAGCTTAATAATCACTTTATCTTCAGGAAAATAAAAACCTGATGGCATTTAATTTGAGCTCATTAAGTATACTTTGGGAGAACTGGAAGCTTTATGATGTGATGTTGATTCTTCCTAGCCAAGAATATGAAAATATTTTTATTTGTTTAAGCCAACTTTTGTGTCTTTCAGTTACTTTAGAGTTTTACTCATGTGGATTTTGATGCAGTATTATTACTCTGATAACAATATTATTACTCTTATAAATGGGCTTTTTCTTTCTTTCAAAATTTCTAATAGAAATTTTGATTATATGTCCATCGGTTTACTTTTAACCTTTCCTAATGTCTTTGATTTGGGTGTGTGTCTAGGATGTGTTGAATCTTGCTTTGTTAACCAATCAGAAAGTATTATTGGTGTGTTAAGCCCATTTACATTTATTGGTGTGTTGAGAGGTTTGACCTCAGTTATATCAATTGTTATTTTTTTTTATCCTTCCAAAGTATTGTTTTCTTTTTTTTATTAATTTCTTTATTGATTAAGATATCACATATTTGTCCTCATCCTCCCATTCCCATCCCAAACCCCTCCCCACGCATATCCCCACCCCCCTGTTGTCCGTGACCACTGGTTAGGCTTATATGCATGCATACAAGTCCTTTGGTTGATCTCTCTCCCTTACCCCCACCCTCCCCTATCTTCCCTCTGAGGTTTGACAGTCTGATCAATGCTTCCCTGTCTCCGGGTCTGTTTTTGTTCATCAGTTTATGTTGTTCATTATTTTTCCTAGATGAGTGAGATCCTGTGATACTAGATATACACTTATAAGAACTGAAAATGAGACAAGCAATAATGGTTATGCTGAGAGGCAAATGAATCAGTCTGTAGTGAGTTTCTTTCTGGGCCAACAGTTCTTTTGAGTCCCAATTTCAGTGTCAAACAGTTCCTTATGTGTACATGTCAGCAATGATATTTCAGTTCTGGATGGTGGACAAATGGTGGTAATGCTGGTCCGACCCTCTCTGGTTTGGTCCTGGGCAACCTGCAGTGACACACAGCTGCTGACTGCTAGTATGGCAAGGTGTCTTCAGCGTCTTCCACCTCTGGACTGTTTCTCTTCTGTCTTCATGACTGGAGCAGTCCTGTCAATTCCTCTCTGTTGCAGGAATCCACATTGTTTTTATGTGATGTGATGGGATGTGTATGTACATAAATAGTATTTCACTATTGGCTTATTTTATTTGTTTGCTGTATCTCCTTCTACCTTTTTTTGATATATGTTTTTGGCATTTAGGAAAGTCTGGAATCTTAATCTAATGGCTACACTTAGATGAACACCTTTATGTAATACCCTTAATGCCTTCTGTTTTGAGTATAGTCTAATGCTTCCTTACTAGGAGCAATATTGAAATTAGCTAGCAATCTTTTTTATCCCTTTCCCCCCTTCTCCCATAACATCTAATAGAATTTGATGCTGAAGTAATGCCATTTCCCCCAATTAATACTTACAAGACAGTCTTGGAGCTTAACCTCCTTTCTTGATGCTGTTTCCCATTTTTCCACTATTCCTGAAAAGGAGGAAAAGGAAAATGGCAGAATCTTTTCTCATACCTCTTCCTACCTCTTCCTCTCACACATCCTGGAGAAATGTGTAGGTTGGGGAATGAGAGCAGATTTTGACAGGTGAAGGGGAACCTTTGAAGGTATTTTTTATACTTTTTGGAGTGCTTTGTAAATGGAGAGACAATTAACACTATGGGGAGCAGCAACTTACTGTCTTTCATCACCCTGGGGGAAAATTGATGGGGAGGCAGTTTTTAGATTATCCATGAGTCTGGACACTATGAGTCTAGGATCCACCTGCCAGCAAACATCCTGTGCTCAAGTTTCACAGGAAAGCTGCAGTGCCATCTGCACTCTAGGGAAACTGCAAATATGTCTAATGGGCATATCATTGGGAACTAGAGTGGACGTGAAGAGCCTTTGTCTAACTGCCCATGTCATCGAGCATGAGAAAGGGAAGGGGCTTCTTTCAGCTTGACTGATACTGAATTTCCCATTACCGACATAGCCATCTAATAAAGAGATGTAAAAATTTAACTTTTTAAAATGTTCAGTTTTATGGAGTAAAATTCTGACCTCATCTCATGGTGCAAACTCCTAACTTATATATGAAATAATGGAATGAAAACTTAAGATACCAAAACAGCAAGCTGATTCAGGGTAGAAGATAATAGGGAGCCTGGAGTTTTCCCTGAAGTGCTGGAGTGTGGCCATGAGAGCTACAACCTTGGGTGGGGAGAGTTGTGTTGGGCGTATTGCTAATTCAAATACATGTCTCTTTCTGGTAGGTTTGGAAGGCTTGAGAATCTCAAATGTTAATCTCTCGTCCTCTATCTGACCTTGTATGAGCTTTTCTGCCTTACTCATCCCTCATAGAGTCAGAATATGGTTGGTTGGTGTCCAGAATGAGAGAAAGGACCCCTGTGAAGGAGATGTTTTCCTGGGGTTCAAAGCTGTGCTGTATATATTAGAATTCAAATAAAATTGGACTCCAGTACGAAATTTTTTATGACCCAAAGCTAGAAGAAAACCCCTGCATATCTATGGAAAGATCGAGATTCCTTTAAAGTTAGGGACATGATGGCTATGGGTTGTATTTTCTGTCAGCCCCTCTCCTTGTTTTTCTTGGATCTTTTATTGCTCAGAGCTTTTCTGTCTTGAGATGAAGTAAAAGCTATAATTTTTACTTGTTTCTAATTTTTGTTGCCTTTAATGAATGAAATCAAGGCTGACTTTCATAGCAGTCCCTCTCTTCTCCTTCCACATTTTTTATTACATGGGAAGAAATGAGAGAGAAGAAGTATCTATAAAAGGTAGAAATAAGCTCTCATCATTTGAAGTGGTTGTTTTTTTCCCACAGGTTCTGTGGGGAATTCTGAGCATTAGCTTAAAAAATGCCATTCCTGTGCCAAAGCTGCTTTTAGATTTGGCTTGTTGGGACCCTTTTTTGAACTCCAGCACTAATAATTAAAAATGTTGGTTCTCAAAATAGAAGAAGGGTGACATAATGGCCTAAAATCATAGGCTAGATCTATCCAAAAGTTTCTACAATGTGAGAATTCCCAACTTTTTCTCCCCCTGGCTGTTAAAGATTATACTGATTTTACCTTTTCAGTACTTATCCTTCACTGTCATTCTAGATTGGCTTTTTGCATTGTGGCAATGCAAAACTGGAGGAAATTGGGGCAAGAAAGGTGAGGTGGGCCTTTTTTAGGGTTGGGTGACAAATATTTTGAGGAGTTTGATAAGTGAGAAGTGGAAGAAATTGTCTATGAAGGAAGTGGAGGGGAGAGAAAAATGAAAAATCTAAATAAATTATTCCTGAGGTCAATATCCCCCACTCATGGTATTCGAGACTACTAGTAAAGAACTTGAGTTATTTTAAAATTATTATTTGTTTATGGACTATAGTTCTTTGATTGCAATAACATTGTAAGACTAGTACTCATAGGTGGTGCCATCAACACTTGAGTTTCTTGTTATAACTTTATTTCTGGTCTCTTATAGAACATTTTATAGGTCAAGTATGGAGAATAGGTTACACTTCACACATCAACTCTGATTGAGTAGTGTGACTTCTGGAGCTCTGTGTTGAGGATTATGAAACCCCATGTGGGTCTTAGTGGGAAACAACACCCTGATTGATAGTGATGTCTGCATGGATATGAGATGCTTGTGGATATTCATATGTCACAGATGCTTCCGCAGACATTGGAAAACAGTTTTCAACACTATTCTTGTGATCTAAAGGCAATGTGTGAGAGAAGACCTGCAGAACTCTGCTGTTTACAACTGCTTTTTGTTGTAAAAACTAAGTTGCAGAGTAATATCAAATTGTATTGGAATAGAAGGGTGTGAGTAAAGGAACAGGAAATGTTTTCTTCCCCTCAACTTTGTTGAGATACAGTTGACATTTTACATTGTGCAAGTTTAAGGTGTACAATGTGTTGATTCAATACACTTATATATTGAAAAATTATTACTATCATAGTGTTAGCTAACACCTGCATCGTATCACATAATTACCATTTCTTTTGTGGTGAGAACATTTAACATCTATTCTCTTAGCAACTTTCAAGTTTATAATACAATATTATTATTATTATTTCCCATTGATTTTTTTTTTTTAGTGAGAGAGAGGAAGGGAGGGGGAGAGACAGAGAGAGACATCGATGTGAGAGAGACACATCTTATTGGTTGCCTCCTGCACTCACCCAGGGCTGGGGATGGAGCTTGCAACAGAGGTACCTGCCCTTGACTGGGAATCAGTCCTTGGGCTGATGCTATATCCACTGAGCAATACCAGTCAGGGCTATAATACAGTATTATTAACTGTTATCACTGTGCTGTCCATTGGATCCTCAGAATTTATTCACCTTTTAACTGGAAGTTTGTACTCTGACATCTGCCTATTTTATCCCCCCACCCCTACACAGTCTCTGATAACATTCTACTCTCTGTTGTTATGAGTTCAGCTTTTTTCCATATATAATTGAGACCAAACAGTATTTGTCCTTTTCTGTCTGACTTGTTTTATTAACACAACATTTTTTTTTTTTATGTAAGGAATTAAACTTTGACTGGGTTCTGTGAAATGGAAGAATTGACCTTGATTTCACTACTCTCTTGTACCTAAAAGTTCCATTGGAGCTCTAAGCACAACGTAGACTAACTGGGTTCAAAAAGTCAAGCATTTTCTTATTTGAATTATTCATAATAACTATCTCCACTGCCTGGAATCCCTACAGCAACGGTTCTTAACCATTTTACCTTAAATCACCCCACATTTTATTAAAGTGTTTTCCTCTTTATAAAGACAATTTTTCTAAGAAGAACATTTCTGTAGTTATATAAAATTTATTAGTAGTAGTGTCCATTTCTGGGCTAAAAGTTTTGCATATATTAGCTTATTGAATACCTATAAAAATCTTGTGAGATCAATATCATTATCACCATTTTATACTGAAACTAGAGGCCCAGTGCACGAATTCCTGCACAGGTGGGGTCCCTCGGCCTGGCTGGTGATCGAGGCCTATAGGGGGGCTGACTGGCCAGAGGGAAGAGACCTGGGAGGTTGGCCAGCCTGCCCCCCAATTGGGGCCTACCTGAGGGCAGGCCGGCAGGGGGGAGGGACTGCAGGAGGTTGGCCTGCTGGCTGCCCCAATTGGGGCCTGGGGGGGAGGGGCTGTGGGAGGTTGGCTGTGGGAGCACACTGACCCCTGGTGGTAAGTGTGTGTCATAGTGACTGGTCGACTGGTCGTTCTGGTCATTCCAGTCGTTTGGTCGTAACAGTTGCTTAGGCTTTTTTATATATAGATAATTGAAACTTAGAAAAGTTACATAATGGACACCGTTCACTATATGAAGATATCACTATTACAAACTTGAGCTCTTAATCATACACTATACTGCTAATTTGTTTGCTTATTCATTATTTACAGTACATTTTAAGGACCTGAGAAAATTGTAGTTGTTTTCTAAACCCAGCCCATGAGATCAGAGCACACTGTGAATGGGTTACAAAGATCCTGGAGCTGACTCAAGCTTCCTGGAGTTTGTGGAGCTGAACCAACTGACAGAGAGTCTGGGAATCAAGAGATAATGGGTCAAGGTGACTCTGCTCAGGAAGTCAGTAGCGAAGAGGTGAAGAGAACAAAGAACAAAACTCTTGGTTTCTCTAGTTTGTTTTTTAATTCAACCAGTATTTTCTGAGTATCTGCAATGTACCATAGAGTGTGCTAGAAATCAGGGCTAGAATCAATCCCTATCTTTAGGGTACTTATAAGCAGCTAGAGACAGAATGTTTATGTCCTCCCCAAAGTCACATTTTGAAACCTAATCCCAATACAATGGTATTATGGGAGGTGATTAAGTCATAAGGATGGACCGTCATGAATGGTATTTGTGCCTCTATGAAAGAGGCCCCAGAGAGATCTCTCACCTCTTCTGCCATGTGAAGAAAGCAAGAATATGGTTGTATATGAACCATAAAGCAGGCTCTTATGAGAAGCCAGATCTGCCAGAGCCTCAATTTTGGACTGCCCAGTCTCAGAATTGTGTGAAATATACACTGAGTGGCCAGATTATTATGATCTCTGAACACATAATAATCTGGCCACTCAGTGTATATTCTATATAATAAAAGGCTAATATGCAAATTGTCCCCTTGACCAGGAGTTTGACCAGCAGGCAGGCTGGCTAACCGCCCATGTCTCCTCCCCCTGGCCAGGCTGGCTGGATCCCACCCATGCACGAATTCATGCACCAGGCCTCTAATACACACACACACACACTGAGTGGCCAGATTATTATGCTTTCAGAGATCATAATAGTCCGGCCACTCAGTGTATACTGGTTGTTTAAACTGCCCAGTCAGTTGTTATAGCTGCCTGAGCTGACCGTGACACAGGCTAATGAGCACTTAATAAGTTAACTTCTCAAATAAATGTAAAATGAAACAGTGGTAAGTGCTGTGACGACAATGTACTAGTATATGGTGCTGAGAGGGTCCAAGAGAGAGGTTTGACACCATGAGGAGTCAAGGAAAGCTTCTCTGAGGAAGAGGTGGTTTAACTGAGACCCAAAGCATGAGTTAATTTGGTGAAGAACAGACAGAAAATAATTCAAAGAGAGGGAGTGGAAGGGAAGGAGGAGGAGAGAGAGATGGAAGGAAGGAAGCGGGGGCTGAGGAGGGCGGGGCGGCAGGAGAGAGAAACATCAATGTGAGAGAGACACGTTGATTGGTTGCCTCCTGCACACACCCCTACCAAGGCTGGGGAATCTGCAACACTTGACTAGGAATCGAACCCAAGCCCCTTTGGTCCACTGAGCAACCAGCCACAGCAAGTCTTTAAACTTAGACTCAGGTTTCTTCTATTTGAAGATGAAAATATCGAAATTGGTAAACCAGCTATGAGGACTTGAGAAAGCTAGTTACTGTCTTTGTGTCACTTTCCTTATCTATAATGTGGATAATAGTCATACTTACTGCATTGAAATATGTTTTTGAAGATTTTACTTAGTGTACTTTTTATGCTTAGTATCATGCTTACCAAATAGTTGCTAAAAATGTTGCTATAGAGATTAATAATAATCCTTTTTCATATATGGGTCAGAGAGGATTGACTCTGATTATATATGGCACCATGTCTGCAAGTCATACATTAGCCAACTTAGAAATAAATAAATAAATAGCTATACTTTCTTTTTTTCTACTGTGATTTATCTTGATTTTGGGGGTTTTATGAGGACATGTAAACAAACCCTAGACTTTCTGGATAACATTTAAATTTTTTTAAAATGTTTCATTTCAATGTAATCAATAAGATTGGTTGTGTAGATGAATCAATTTGGTTATTATATTATCAGAAAACACCAGCTGGGTGGTTACTAGAGCCAAAATCCTTCTTTTGGCTATAATCTCCCTATATTTTGTTGACGGATTTAACACACATGATAACCATTGTGTGGGCATCATTCTGGCAGTATTTATTCATTTACTATGTTGCCGGAGAACACTGAATTAATTTTGTTAATTCTTGAATGTACCGATCAATAGCCTGGTTCTTCTTTCCTGAAATCCTGGTCAGACTTTTGGAACATGGTGAACACTTCACAAGATAGGTTGACACTTCCAAAATGAACTGGATGATTTAAAGCCCAAACTTGCTTTTGAGCATCAAGCCTGGAATACTTGTTCCCCCTGTCCCCCACCCTGCTTTTTGTCTCTATCTGAATTCACTGGGTGATTTTTAAAATTATGTCTTCCCTTGAATGTTCCAAAAGGTCATACCCACTGGCTGGTATTAGAAGCTAATATTTGAGTGCAAGGCATAGTGCTAGGGGTTTTATGTGATAGCAGTTATCTTCATGTAACATATGAAGATCTAGGATCTGAGAGTGAAGTAACTTGCTGGTCATTATTTAGTAGGTTGCACAGGGAGTTTGAACCTAAGGTTGCCTTACTCCAAAACCACCTTACTGCAGAAGCAGTGCAACATGTGAGAAGCAGTTATTATTTGGTCAACAAGGGTTACAGTGCCAGGTGCCAGTGTCCACCTGATGGCTCTGCCACTTACTGCTGCTACACTAGGCAAGTGACTTAACTGCCTTGTGACTCAGCTTCCTCACCCATATAATGGAAATAATGTTAGTACCTGTGCCACAGGGTTATTGTGAGGATTAAATGAGCAAATGTATATATGGAGCACCCAGAATAATGCCGGGCACAAGGAAGTGCTAGATGTGTTGGTTAAGTAAAACATATCATGTGCTCCTTGCAGCTGGGTAAATGTGTCTGCATTGTAGTATTGCCACTTTGAAATCAATGTCATTGTTTTGTAACAGAACTAGAAATACCTTTGAGCAAGTTGCTTTTTCTTGACAACAGAACCAGAATTTGGCAGGCTGGAATTTGAATGCAGGTCTTTAAAACTGGAAAGCTAGTGTGTTTTCTACTAGCTCAGTCACAGAGTGGGACTTTAGCGAGTTAACAGAGGGGGAAGAACTCACTAACGGTATAAATTCTTAGGCTAACATTCATGCAAGCTTTGTAGACTTTTCAGGGATTAACTATGAATGATCAGGGATTTTCTTTGCATATTGAGTCTTAAAAATCAAATACTAGTGTGATTTCAAATAAAAGTTCAGGAACAATGCCTATCTATGTATATTCAATAGAGATTTCCCATTTCCTTTTTTTTTTTTTTTATCTTGTGCGGTTAACAAAAACTTCTGTTTTTTTAAATTCGTTTTAACTGCTTTATCTTCTCTTGTTACAGTAAGAGGTTTGCTATATTTTAAATTGGTCACACATAGCCGCTTCTTAATGATTGCATCAGTTCTGAATCAGTGTGCTATAAATAAACACAAAACTGGAATAAATTTCATTAGCTAGTATACATAATACATATCACAGAACACTTCACATAAACTCCCTTCTGTGCTTTTCAAGCAAGGACTCGAGAAGTGCTTGTCTTTGCAAGCTACACCAAGACTCCTAAATTGCTTCATAGAATGAGGAAATATTTAGTAAAAAGACAATTAATAACCATTAATGTTCCCAGGAGACTGAAATGGAGCTCCTATGCATGTCCAAAGAATTAAGGAAAAGTGTTTGTCCTTATCCTGTTCTTGAAGGCTGTGCCACTGGGTACCATGAATGGGTGAGATAGGCTCAGGTTGGTAGGGAAAAGAGACATATAACTCAATATTCATCATTATGTGTGTGTGTGTGTACAATTATTATTTTCCTTTCTGGAATAGATTCTTCCTTTTTCTGGAAATAACCTGCCCACCTTCCTTTGATGAACCCAGGCTTCCCCACTATCAGTTAATATGGTTTGGGTAGAGTTGGTTTATCCCTCCTGCTTCAGGGATGGAATTTGATCCAGACCTGGGCAGTTGGCACATTTTATCTAATTGACCACGATTATTAGTTCAAGGGTGGTCCAAGACAGCCCAATAAGATTGGGTTCTGGGCTTCTATTGGAACTATTAGAAAAGAAAATTTCCTACAGATAGACTTTCAGCTGAAGCAGCCCTCAAGTGGGAACCAACTGCTTGGAATTAGGTCAACACAAAGAAGAATGACTAGAAATGAAAGAATCAGGCATGATGGTATTATTTGAGCACCTTGATTTGGTCATGTCTAAAAACTCTGTCTTCAGACTTTTCATTAACACAAAGGGATAGTATATTCCTATTTTTATTATTAATTTATAATATTTCTTAAGCTGGTTTGACTTGGTTTATATCATTTGCAATGAAAAGGCCCTCATTAAAAAACTATAATGAAAAGCACCATTATAGTTACATGAACAAAAGATCTTGGGGTATCCTGGATGGAGAGACTAAGTAGTGACATTTGAATTGAGCTTTGAAAGATGTGTACAATTTAACAAAAGGAATATGTATGGTAGGTGAAACTATCTCAGAGAGAAAGAGCAACATGTGAGAAGAGGAGTGGCATTTCAGAGAATGTGAAAAATTTGGGGTGACTGGGGCATAGTGTTGGGGTGAGGAGTGATGAGAGATGGGCTGGAGCTCAGTATTCTAGGACATTATATACCACACTAAAGACCTTGGCAGTGTGGGCCTCAGGAGGAATGATGTGGCTAGATGTGTTTGTTCGATGACTTACTGCATTGGCCAGGGTGACCTATAAGCAGGTAAGCTGATTTGAAAGCTGTGACAAATTCAGGAAAGAAAAGATTCACAGGCTAAGGTCAGTAAATATGTGGCATAATTACTGTCTTTTCCCTGTCCTGTATCTAAAGTAGACATTGCTAATTGACCAATCTTCTTCCCAATTTGATATTTTCAGCAGTGTTCCAGACAGCTATTCCCAATTATTAGTAGATTTGCTACTCAACTTGAAACCTACCTGCTATTCTAGTCCATTCAGTAAATAGTCAATATGGATATGTAACGAGACTAATTCTCTTGCTTTAGGTTCTTTGGGTTGTATCTGAAACTGCTTTTTTGACTTGAAGAAGTAAATGGATGAGTAATCTGCTGGGCAGGAAAAATACAGGGGTAGACAAAAGTAGGTTAACAATAATAATAATAATGCAATAATAAATAATAAAAGAATAAACTGTGTTTTGCATACTTATAACTATAAATGTACTTCTGCTCACACCTGTATTTTGAGTGAAATCTCAGCCTCTAAGAGAGACTGTCACTTTTCTTCTCTCAATTCAAACACGAGGCCTGGGCCAGCAACAAAAACAAAGTTGATGGACTCCATGGGGGCCTCTGTCTGGCTCAAGCTACTTTTAATGGGATGTGAAGCACATGGATTTCCTTGAGATCACAGTTTTAAATCTGACCCATGGCCATAAGAACCACTGTCTGACAGCTCCTTGGCAGCTGCTGTGAAATGAGTTATTGGTCTTAGGACCATTTCTAGTAGCATGAGTCCACTTCAGCAAAGCCGTTCTGGAGTTACTGCCAGAGAGGGAGTGCTCAACTGAAAGGCAAAGGAATAAATGGAGATGGAGCTGCTCCATCCACCCACCAAAGAGGTTTCCCTTCGAGGCCTGTGGGTTAAAGGCTACAGCGAGAGCTTCCATTGCAGAAAGGACACAGTAGGCAGGGTGGTGTGCATTCTTTTGCTAGCTCAAAGACATAGATTCACGAAGCAGGAACCCAAATGGCTTTGGAATTAAGAGAAGAGGCCAGTCCCCTAGAGAGCAGAGAGAGCTGCTTCCCCAGATCAAATTTGCTTTGTAATTAAAGGAGAGAAATCCCCAATTTGGACAAAACCAGAGGCCATATAGGAAGGAACCTGGGTCTTGGATGTGAAAGTTTGAAACTTTTTGAAGGCTTCTCTCATTCTGCTGCTTAGTACAGTTGCATTCTTGCCATCTTCGCAAGAGATTGGTTGGTTTGTTTGCCATCTTTGCTTGAGATGCCATCTGTGTAATGGTAGGTTAGAATTCACTCACAGTAGGATATTGATCTAGACAGGTGCCTGCACTGGACCCAGAGGTATCCAGTCATAGACTGGAAAACATGACCACTAAACAGAATCCTGTATTTGCATCTAGTGTAGGCACTCTTTCACAAAACTGTCAAGGCTCTGCTCACCCCTCCTTTGGCTGTGCTCTGTCTGTTCTCTTTGTTAACCTGAGATGTTTACCACCTTCACAGCAGGGCCCTCTGTTCTTGGGAAAATATAACCTGCTCCTTCTATGTTTTCCTCCTTTTCAAAGTCACCCAGCATCCTGGGTCACATCCCTTTGGAGTTTTTACTCTTAACTTGTTGTCTATATATCTTTTAGAAGAAGTGAGTCTTAGATAGCTCATGTATTTTCCATTCTTAGTGGTACTTCCGAGCATAATGCTTTGTTTTTGGTGGCTTGTCTGTTTTTTAGATCATGGAATCATGTTTGTGGTGTGAATCTCAGGCAGTGTGATAGGCCAGTGGAGGAAATGTGTTGGATTATAGTGGTTTCCATTGAAGCAATTCATTCTTCTGTCTGAATACTTCCAGGAGGTGGCTCTCTAGCAGAAATGGCCTGTCAAATAATGATTGATAATTATATGTGAATTGATTTTTCAGGCATGTATGTTGGAATATAGAATTAAGTGGGTCATGTAATGCTGCATAGCATTGGGTATGATTTGGTGCAAAGGAAAGACAAGATACAGAGCACACCATTAACCTAGTGCCTAAAGAGACTATATGTTCACTGAAACACAAAGAAACCCAGTTATGCATATTGTTTTCATATATGAAAGGCAGAGTTAAGGCAGTAAATGCTTTCACTTAAACAAATGTTGAAAGTCAGGATTAGATCATTTTGTACCTTCCTCTGTTTCCAAGGATAAGCATGATGCCTGGCATAACAAAGGCACTCAAGAGCTGTTTTGTAATCTATGGAATAAGATTGAGGTTAACTCCTGCTTTTTACCCACAGAGACTCAAATATAAGATAATCTTGAATGTTAGGTGATCTTGCATTTTCTCCAAAGAGAATTAGTGTTTAAAAAGTTTTTTTTTGGTCCAATTGAACATACATACTTCTAAGTCTATAGTTGAAATAGTTGCTGATCTATAAATATTTTTTAAGTTATTTAGTTCATTATGCACATATATTTCAGGAGTGAATGTATTAATTTAGAATTACCTTTTCTCCCTTTTATATATTTTAAGACTATTTTATTCAAACTCTTCAGATGCATTTTTGATATTAGTGTCCTTGACATTGTTCCCTGTTCTGCTCCTACCACTTCTGACAGTTCACATTGTTCAAAGGAAATTTGGGCTGTTGCCCAAAGATATGTCATAGTTGACAGTATAACACTGAATTATGCAGAACCCCATTGGCACCAGTTGTCCTGATGCTGGTTCTGGAATCCATTAAGTCTTTATTTTGGAGTCCTTTCGTTTTTAGAAAGCACTGCTGTTAGTTCTCGAGTCATCAAGGGAGCACATTTTTTTCTCAGCCTTCCCCATCAGTAACAGAGGATAGCAGGAAGATTTCTTCTCAGGTTTACTTTGGGGCTCAGTTCTGTATAGAGAATTAGGAGGAGGTCTGGGAGCTGTAGCAGGAGGCTCAGAACAGGGAAGAAAGGCATGGGGTAGTATCGTCCACCCCTGGGCTGGATTGTGAAGACTTTAGAACGTAGAGCTAGAAGAGGTTGTGGAGATGATAGGAATAAACACTCATAATTTAGAAAAGAAACACACACACAAAGTCTAGGGGAGGCTTGTGTCCCAGGACATGACTCTTCCTTTGACCACTACACTGTCTGTCCTCCAGGGAAATCTGTGCATTCCTATTCTTGCTTCTTATTAATTATGAACCCTTAGGCAAGAGACTTATCTTCTGTGAACCTGAGCTTTATTATCTTCAAATGAGGCAATAATTGCCATGGTGATTTTGTGAACTGAGATGAAATAATACATGTAAAGTGCTCATCACTCTATCTGACACAGTAGCTAAATGTGCAGTAGCTATTCCTATTACTGCTACTAGAGTTATTGTTGTTATTTTGTATTTGTAGGTTTTTTTTCTAGGCATAAAGTACCCTGCTGCTACCCTGTTTCAAAATCTTCCCACCAATATGGGCACATCCGCAGTAGGAGGTGTGCAGGAGGCAGCTGATCGATGTTTCTCTCTCATCGATGTTTCTAACTCTCTATCCTTCTCCCTTCCTCTCTGTAAAAAATCAATAAAATATATTTTAAAAATATTCCCACCAAGATCCACTGTACTTTGATACTGAATATATAAGAAAATATAAAAACAACTAAGAATTCTGTTAAATGAAGTTGTATTATATTATTCATAACAGTTCCCTTTCCTTTACCTTCAGAACTCTTAGTCCTCCTTAATGAATCAGATCAAATGTCACCTTTTCCAAGAAGCTGCCCTATCCCTGCCAAACTGAGATAGTGATGCTCTGAATGCTGGAAATGTGGGGTAAGGGTGACTTGGTTGTGTGTGTGTGTGTGTGTGTGTGTGTGTGTGTATTCAAACTCAGAGAGTAGCAAAAAGTATTATCCAAATATTGTGATTTAGTCACTTATCAGTTTGACTTGAAACAAAAGAAAGCAAGGTATTTTCTGCAGTGCATTCTTAAGTCAAAAGTCTCTTTTATTTGTCCTCCCTGTTTGAGAAAATGAGCCCAGCTCCTGACAGAAGCAGTGCATTAGATATTGGTAAGAGCTTGTCATTAGAGTTCCAATTAACAAATGTTTCATTGCTGCTCACTCAGTACATGTAATTTACAGAGGTGCTAGCCGAGTCCTGGAAACATCAGTGTGGCATTCTGCAAAAATATAGCAACTGTTATTTTCTCTTCCTAGCTGAAAAGCACAATTTAAAAACATACTTTTTATTTTCATTTGAATTGCTCTATCTAGAAAAATCGATAGTGCATTTACCTGAGGCTGGGGGCCAGAGGCTACATTCTGAAGTCCTTTTTTGTCCACCCAAAGGTGAAGGATAAGTGCAAATGGCTTAAGCAGTTTAAAGAATTGGACAGGAAAAGCTGCTGTGGCTTCCTTTCCTGCTATACCCTCCTCCCCTTTCTTCTGAGCTAGGAGAGCTCTTTTTCTCTGACTCTACCAGCCTTCAATTATATACACTAAAACTTTCTAGCAGTTGGGCCCATGCCTGCTTTCGGAAATCCGTTTAAATAACATTCGTTGAGTAATTGCTATGTGTGAAGGACTACAATAGTTTCCGTGGGCTCTGCCTTAAATAAAATAGTCTAGTATGGTGAGAAAAATGTACACATAGTTAGGAAGGGGTGAAATGGGAATAAACCGGTCTTTTATTGTGAACTGAGGCTGAAAGGAACCAGCCACAAAGTTCCAGCTAGAAACAGTGAGATATTGGTGCTAGCTTTCATCCTGCCTGGGCTTCTGGTGGGCACTCTCTGGGACCCAGGGAATAACTATTATTGGCAGTTAGGAAGTGAAATACATACTGGCTCCATGATCTCTGTCTGTGCCACTTCCTTTTTGATCTGTGTCTTTCCCCTTACCTCAGCCTCATCTCATGTTGGACTCCACGCTGCTCCTTGCACTCCAGGCATAGTTCCCTATGAGCTGAGTTCTTTCCGCCTCAAGTTCCAATGTGTCTGCCTCAAACTTCCCATCTCGCCAATCCCAGCTTATGTACCATCTCTTCATGGAGGCTTTTCTGGAATACACTACCTCCTCTCAATTAGTTACCATTTATCTGACTGCTCTGTTTTATTTCCTTAGCACTTAACTGTAACTGCCTTTTTTTTTCATTTTAATTTCTTTATTGGTTAAGGTATTACATATTTGTCCTCATCCCCCCATTACCTCCCCCCCCCCCACATGTAACTGTCTTGCTTACTTATTGCTTTACATGTACAGCTCCAGCCTCATGAAAACATGTAAGTCCATGCTGTGTAGAGCTGGGCACTAGTTTCAGGAGGGCTCAGGGGCTGGATCTGTGCAGGGCTGGGGCTGGGTGGGGGTGTAAGACCACCGTTTGACCACCTTTTCTATCTGCCTCTGGTTTTGCTTTCACTTTGCTTCCTTCAACATGTTTTCTTCACAGTCCTGACAATTTTTTTCCTTTTTTTTTTTCTGATAATTTTCACATCAACATCCTATATAATAAAGAGCTAATATGCTAATTAGACTGGACAGTGGAACAACCTTCCAGAAAGATCAGTGGGTGGGGGGCGGGGCTGCAGGGCCACAAGGCAGCCGGGGCTGCGAGGGCCTATGCTTGCTTGAATTTCATGCATCGGGCCTCTAGTTGCATAATAAAAGGAGCTCATTTTAGAGCATGTACCCAGGAGTCTCTCCTTTCTCTTCCCTCCTTGGCTAATCATCTTTGCAGAGATGTTGTCTTCTTCATGGTTGTAGCCTCAATGCCTAGCACATTGCCTGGCACACAGTAGGTACTCAATAAAAGGTAACTGAATTATCTGACACATTGATGGCTGTGTGACTTAGGCAAGGTTCTATGACTTCTTTAAGTATCAGTTTATTAGCCTATAGAATATGGGAGGGAACGGGGGAATAATGGCATCTCCATTGCCGAGATGTTGAGAGGAGGGAGGGAGATAAAGAATGTAGATGCCTAACATGTCATTGGTGATAGGGTGGAAATTTCATGAACAAAAAGGGGACCCTTTGAGTCTCTGTTTCTCTTGGAGAAGTAACCTTCAATGCTCTGTTCTTGAGGCAGAGTCAACATTCAAGAAGTCTAGAGTTTTTGTCTGTCAGCACTTTTGAGCTCATTTCACTTTCAGCTAATGTGTCCTTGATGAGGCCAGAGAGTAGAGTCTTTCAGTAATTGCCATGTCTGAATCTGTTGTTTTTTTTTTTTAAACTTTTTCCCCCCACACTGATTCCCTATTTTAACAAAATTGGCTGTTAGATAGATGCATTCATGTTGATCTATACAGTGCCAGTTCATTTTTGGACATGTCTCCTTAGCACATATGAAAGAATTTCAGGGTATACCTCTAAGTGGACGTACTGAGTTAAAAGCTATACACATCCTTTTCAACACAATAATTAAAAATTGTGTACACATCTTCAATTTTACTAGTTACACCTAGTTTCTTACCAATATGGTTGTGAAACAATTTCTACTCCCCTTATTACTATATGAAGGTTCTATTTCTCTACATCATAACCAATGGTTGGTGTTGTCAAGTTTGCATTTTTTTTGACCATTAATGTTTGTGAAATGGCATCTCATTATTGTCTTAATTTGCATTTCTTTTCTTACTTAATGAGGTTTATCATCTTTTATGTTGTATTGGCCGTTTAGCTATTCTCTTCTGAAAGTTGTCTGTTAATATCCTTTATCTATGTTTCTGATTTTTTTTTTCTTGTTGACTTGTATTTCCGGATACTAAGCCGTTGTCAGTTACACATACAGCAAATATTTTCTCCCTGTTTATGATTGGCTTACATTTTAGCTTATTTATGGTTCCTTTTTGTAGAGAAGAATGATTACATTTTAAATAGTCAAATTTTCCCATCTTTTACTTTTGGCTTATACTTAATCCTTTCCTCACTTAAATCATAAATGTATTATTCTGTATTTTTTCAAATTTAAAAATTTGTTGCCTCTTTACATTTAGGCTGTAACACACCAGAAACTCTGATATAAAATATGATTATAATTTAATTTATTTTACAGTATTGATATTCATCATTTATTGAACAGGCCATTTTCCTTCCTTGATTAGTAATTCCATATTTCTTTCCTCCCTCCCTCCCTCCCTCCCCTCTTTCCTACCTACCTATCAGCTAGTTATCTTTCTACCTGTCTGATATTTTTCTGGATTCTATTCTATTTGTTTATTTTTCCATGTGACAATATCAAACTGTCCTGTTCTATAGTTTTGTTATTTGGGGGGTGAATTCCCACGTGGTACTTGAAAGTTGTCTTAAATACTCTTGGTCTTGCCCTTTCCAAGTGAATTTTTGATTCTTCTTTATCATTTGATTTCCAATTTTTGATACACTGGTTCCAAGAACCATTTGTGTACTATTAAAAAAAATGAGTGCAGTAACACATACCAATAAATACAGACCTTAAAATTGGGAGACAATAGAGGGTGGTGGAGACTGTGCAACATTGAAGGGCACATGTCTTGTTCAAAGGGGCACATTCTTTTTAGCTTCAGCTGATTTTTGCCATCTGGGAATATAGACTCAGTGCCAGAGAGCAAGATGAAATTTAAGCGAATCTGAAAAGCTGATGATTTTTCAACATGGAATTTCCCATTTATTAAATTTTAGTTCAATTTTTAAATAAAACTGTATGGACCAAAAGCGAACATGTCTGAAGGCCAGTCCCAGGCACATTGGGCAGGAAAAAGGAGGAAAGAAGGCTAAGGTGAGGAATCTTGGGGCCATAATGAGACATTAAGGTGCTATGTTTGTAGCCTCAGTGGATCCAGAGTATATCCCAAAGCACTTAATTCCAATATCAGGTCTTTTGGCTCTGATTGTTTGAGAAAGGTAGTTCTCAGGGAATTTGCCATTTTAACAAGAGGCCTCCAGGTGGCAGAAGCAATGCATTCTACCTATGCTCAGACCTCTATGACCCCACCCACCTTGCTCTTCTCTGTTTTTCAAGCAGTGCTCTTGTTTTTAGAAGTTGGATTTATAGTAATTAACTCACTCTTATCCACATCGCAGTGGATTAAGTGTACAATCTTTATATTTCTGAAATTGCCTCCTAACAATGTGATATGACCCCAAATTGTCTTCTAGAGTTTTATGTAGAAGATACTTATTTTCCTTCTAACTATTAGGTTCAATTTTAAACTGGCTTTTTAGGGACCTGTATAAATGATCTTTTAAAGCCAGAGTTACATGTTTTTGTAAAGACCAAGCTATTTCTTGCTAATTTTGCTGTTTATTTCATGCTGATTCACTTGAAGAATAGACTCTTAGATTTAAAGCACCATTTAATCCAGGTCTAAACCATCATTTTAAGTATAACATACTATCCTAGCCTGTTTGAACTGGCTTCAACCCAAGCTGGTATGGACTCCTGTGCCAAGAATTAACAAGTATTGAGCAATGGCTACACCTATTTTTGTCACAGAAAAGAGAAGCTTGGACAACAGATCATTACTTTTCTGTGATTCCTGGGTGCTAAAAAGGATGCATGCCGGGGATTGCATCACCATAAGATATAACAATATAGAAATGTTCTAGGTTCTTTCCATCTGTTTTTGTTCACAGAATCCATCTTGCTCCAGACAGATCTGGATAAAGGAAACATTGACACATTGCACTGACTCATGTCATTGCACTGACTCATGTCAATGGTACCTTCCTTCACTCAATAAATGTTTAACTCAAGGCTCAGGTAATAAACATCCAAAACAGATATAATCCTTGCTCTCTTAGAACTTACATTACATAGCACGGGGAGCAGGCTGACAGTAAACATACAAATAAATAAAAAAAGATTATTTTATTTTTTAAAATATATTTTTATTGATTTCAGAGAGGAAGGGAGAGAGAGAGAGAGATAGAAATATCATAAGAGAGAATCATTGATTGATTGCCTCCTGCAACACCCCACGCTAGGGATCGAGCCTGCAGCCTAGGCATATACCCTGACCTGAAATTGAATTGTGTCCTAGTTCATAGGTCGACACTCAACCACTGAGCCATACCTGCCAGGCAGTAAGATTATTTTAGATAGTGATAGGTACTAGGTGTATCAGTTAACAATGGGGATTTTGTAATCAAAGAAAACACGATATTTTCAAGGAAACATCAAAAGTGCTTTATTCAAAGTAATGTCCATCGCTAGCTACACATTTTCCCCATCTTTCAGGTAATTTGTGGATACTGTCCCAATAGAACTTTTCTTGTTTTGAGGCAAACTATTCAGAGACCCAATTTTCCACTTCTTTGTACGTTTTGAAATGCTGCACAGAAAGTACATGTGCCATCGATTGGAACAAGTGGTAATCTGAAGGAGCAAGGTCTAGTGAATACACGTGGGTGGGTTAATACTTCCCAGGCAAGATCTTTTAACGTGTCTTTAACTGGTTTTGAAGTGTGTGATGGTGCGTCATCATGAAGCAAAATTACTTTGCTGTGTCTTCTGGCACATTCTGGTGGTTTTACGATCAAAACGTGGTTTTAATTAATCATTTGTTGTCAGTAGCAGTCAGTATTAATGGTTTCACTTGGTTTTAGAAGCTCATAGTACACCACACCTTCCTGATCCACCAAACACAGCGTTGTCTTCTTTCTGAAGCAATTTGGCCTTGCAGTCGATGTTGATGGTTGACCTGGATCAACCCATGATTCTGTGCATTTGGGATTCTCAAAATACTAATAAATCCACTTTTCATTGCCAGTCACAATTTGATGCAAAAAAGACTTTCTTTCGTGCCATTGAAGCAATATTTTACTGATGACTTTTCGGTTTTCCATTTGTCTTTCATTCAGTTGATATGGCACCCATTTTCCTTCCTTTAAAATCTTTCCCATTGCTTGTAAAGGATTGGAAATTGTTTGCTGAGCAACGTTTAATCTTTCTGCAAGTTGTTTTTGAGTTTGACACGCATCTTCATCTAATAATGCTTGTAATCGTTGGTCTTCAAACTTTTTCGGTTTACCTGGACTTTCTTTGTCTTTCATCTAGAAATCATCACTTTTAAAGTGTTTCAACCAGCGTTCACAAGTATCTTGATATGGAGCATGTTCACCATAAGCTTCCTGAAGTTTTCAGCAGCATTTTTCTTCAAAATAAAGTAATGAATTAAAACTTCCTGCAAATGCTTTTTTTTTTGGCACAAAATTTGACATTTTTAAGTGTAAAAATATCTATGATGTTAACACCTTCATAAAATTTGACATATGAAGTTTTGAAGTTTGTTGTCAATACAACAAAATAGCATACGTATCAAATTGCATATATATCAACATATGTGTAACTTCATCTATTGAAAAAAAATCCGCATTATTAACTGGTACACTTAGTACTTGGAAGACAATTCAATAAAAGAATAGTTTAGAGCAGTGGTCGCCAACTGGTGGTCCATGGACCACTGGTGGTCCGTGACGTCCGAAAGGTTGGCAACCACTGGTGTACAGGGGTGTGTGTATGTGAGAGTAGGGTGAGAAGGACTATCTTGTCTTAATGACAGCCACTCTGAATATGCCATCGTAGCGTGTACCATCATCACATGCATAAAGTACAGTGCCAGAGTACCAGTATTTCTAGTACCTATTCAGTGGGGAACACTACATGGAGCAGCTTGAGTCAGGTATCTCACAGCCTTCTAATAAAATCACAGTAGCCATCATTGTCATAGTTGTAATACTGATAGTGATAATAATAGTAGTATTCATAATACAGACAATTGTGAAGTACATTAGGAGTGCTTTCACATTTGTCCCACTAAAGTAATGCTGAGACTTTGAAAAAGTCACTTCTTCCCTTCTCATCTATTCAAAGAGGCAATTAAAGCTGATGACCTATGGTTTCTTCCATGCTCTGTTCAAAAAAGGGAAGAGTGTGGAATCCTCTAGCTCCTTATGTGCCATCTCCTTCTTAATACTGAATTTATCTTCCAATTAGTTATTATTCATTTATCTTCATAATTTTTTTTTTGGTAATAGTTAACTGTGCATTCAGTTCTGAGGACTGCTTTCTTTGGCAGAGAAATCCCTGTTCTGGTCAAGTTTTTGGGACTTCTTTCCAAGGAGAAAAACCAATTGAAAATATATAGACATTATATGGGGTAGAGATGAGGAGGTTAGGTTTTAGAGTCTGAGAGACCTGGGTTTGAGTTCTATTTCCACCATTTGCCAGGTGTGGGACACTGGAAAATAGCTTGACCTTTTTGAGATTTTTATTTACTCACCTGTAAAATGGGAACAATGGTAGTATCTATTTCATTGGATTTTTATAAGGTTTATATGAAATAATGCATGTAAAATGTCTATTATATAGTGCCCAATAAATGTTAGTTGCTATTATCATTATTTCAGTGTATCTGAAGATATTTAGAACTGATTGTCTCTTTTTTTTTTTAATTTCAGGAGGGAGGAGGAGAGAGAGACAGAAGCATTAATGAAAAGAAAGAATCATTGATGAGCTGCCTCCTGCACGCTGCTACTGGGGATCGAGCCCGCAACTGGGCATACTAGTATGATCTGACCAGGAATTGAACCATGACCTCCTAAGTTCATAGGTTGATGCTCAACCACTAAGCCATGCTGGCCAGGCAAGACTGATGATCTTTTCCTGATTAGTTTCTGATCTAAATAAAATATGAAACAACTCTATTTGGAGAATCTGTGGTCGTAACTCCTGTGTGAGGCTTAGTGGCCTTTATTTAGATCCCATAAATGGTGGAGGTTTATTCTCTGCTTCAGTATCTCCTGCCTTGAGGAGTTGACTTCCTCCTTCCATTAACAGAATGGTTTTATTGAAAATATAAAATTTGAAAATAGTGGAAATAGTCTGGAAAAGGAGAAAAATGATTATCTAATTTCTCCCTGCAAAGGAATTATTTGCATTAAAAAAAAAAATAGCCCTGGCCAGTGGGCTCAGTGGTTAGAGTGTTGGCCTGTGCACCAAGGGGTCTCGAGTTTGATTCTCATTCCAGGGCATGTATCTGGGTTGAGAGTTCCCTCCCTGCCTCCAGTTGGAATGGGTGTGGGAGGCAAACAGTTGATGTGTCTCTCTCACATTCATGTTTCTCTCTCTCTCCCTCTATTCCTCTCTCTCTGGCCCACCCTCCCTCCTTCCCTCCCCCCTTCTCCCCCTTTCTGAAAAGCAATGGGAAAAAATTCTCATGTGAGGATTAACAACAACTATATATATCTATATACACAGTATACACTGAGTGGCCAGATTATTATGCGTTCAGAGATCATAATAATCTGGCCACTCAGTGTATATTCAGTAATACTTCCCTAAAGTCTATACCATTTGATCACTAGGTTAATCCTTTAAGAATACACATCTTCAAAAGTTTGGAATCTTGTCCCCAAAATAACTCGCTGGCAATTTTCTCTTGTTTTTTTAAGTTGTGAAAATCTGGAAGAATGTTTCCATTCCCTTTAGATCTGTGTCTACCTCTTCTGTGGATAGAAACAGCTGTCTAATGGCTGCCTAGCAACATTGCTCAGTGGCTGAGGATAGGCTGAGCCATGGTTTCACCCAGTGGAACACCCAAGGACAATTAGAAAGACAATGTAATTACACAAGTTGGAACTAGGTCAGGATTTGGGATAAACACTCAGATGCTTGAGAAAGTAGCTTTGGGATTTGAATGCCCCTGGAGTGAGCAGTTATGTAGGTTAGTGTACCTGGGGGCTCTCTGTTTTGTTCTGAGCACTTAGGCAGAAAAAGAACAATTCTGAGCATGCTCTTTAGAAATAAGCTTGGGTGATGCTTATTTCTTAGTGTAATAGATAGATAGATATTGAATGCAGTATATCAAAATGGTCATGAGTGTGAGCTTGGAGTTAGACCTGTGTTTGATTATTGATCCTCTACTTCCTAACTGGGCGACCTAAGCAATACTATTTAGTGTCCATTTTTTTCATTTCTATATTGGGTGTAATAACAACACTTATATTGGATTGTATGCATTAAATAAGATAATGAATATAAAGTGTTTAGCACAATGCCAGGTACTTAGAAAACAACTCAGCAGGATGTAATAAAATGCTAAACACCACCCCTTGGCTGCTATTATGTGACCATCTAAGGACTCCCCCACTCCCCCCATTCCTTGAATTTTCCTTGCAGAGTTCACACTCATCACTCAGTTGCCAAGCGTGCAGAGCATTTGTTTTATCGCATGTTTATTGACTTGGACATGTATAAATCAGATATTGGATTGTGGACCAGTAGAGACTTAGTTTGCCCAGCTTATGGATATCACTGATGGATATATGCACTGGGGGAGCAAATCTCTCCCTAATGGACTGCTGATAGCCTATGGCCTGCAAGCCAGAGTAGGCATGATCTTGACCCCCAAAAAAGTTTTGTGAAATTTTGTAGACCACATTCTTTTCAAGCACAATAAGACCCTGTGGAAAAAATAAAGCCTGGCTTCGCTTTCCAGACTAACACTTGATATGATACAAACTTTTAGAATCATGTTGTATGCTCAGAATGACCAAAAACATTATTAGTGGAAAGAGATCATGCCCTGGGGTCAGCCATGCTTGAGGTCCACTGGATCTGCCTCTTACTCACTGTGACTTTTGTCAGCTTATATAAATTAATTTTTAGTTTCCTCATCTGTAAGGTGGGGATACTAATATATACCATGAAATTATTAGTAGGTAACAAGGAATGAATATAAAGCATTTACTCAGAGCTTGGTGCATGGTATGCAATATCTAGTAGGTATTAGCATTATTATTTTTATTTTAAACATTGTTATTATTGCCATTGTACCCTTTAATCCTAAAACCAAATTAAAGTACACAATTATCTTGTAGAAAATGGACTATCCTAATATATAAAGAGCCAGGGTTTGTCACCACCTAAACGTCCAGATTGACAACCCAACACCAGGCTAGGTCCCGGCCGGTGTGACAGAAGTCAGTCCTGGGTCCCGGTGGTCCACAGCGGAAGTCAGTCCTGGGTCCTGGGTCCCAGCTGCCCGTGGCATTGCAGCAGGAGGGAGCTGTGGGCCCTGGCCACCCGCAGCATGGCGGCAGGAGGGAGTTGTGGGAACAGAGCCATGCTGCCATAGGACTGGCCTCTGGGTCCCTCCCCCCGGCCTGCAGGCCTGGGGAACCAGAGCCATGCTGCGATCTGGGAATCTTGGTCCCTCCCCCGGCCCGGCCTGCAGGCCTGGGGAACCGGAGCCATGCAGCGATGGGACTGGACCCTACCTGAGGCATCCCGGATTGTGAGAGTGTGCAGGCTGGGCTGAGAGACCTTCCCAATTGTACGAATTTTCATTCACTGGGCCTCTAGTAGAGTATATAATACTGTAAACATTTATTGAGAAACATTTTAGGCTTTGTGATGACTAAAACACTATTGCTGTCCTTAAGGAATTAGTATTTCAGTTGAAGAGATAGATATATAAACAACCCAAGACAAAACCTCCAAAATGCTAAACAGAAGACACAAACATCAAGCTGTAAGGACAAGTAAGAAGCAGAAATTAATTCTGTGTTGGGAGAACCAAGTAAGTCGTTATGGAGGAATGTCTTAATAGTAGGATTCTGGTGTGTGACATTTTTATCGTGGGGCCAGTGTGAACAGGCTTACAGGTGGTATGGAAGAGACAGGATGGATGGCTCAGTCTGACTGGATGCTACAGAGTGTGGAGGGATGTTGTATAAGAGGTTGGGTAATTCGGCTGAGGTTTGATCCTTAAAGATTTTGAATATGCAGATACAATTTTTGTAAAAATATCTGTCAAAAGAATGATCTCATTCACTTATCCCTTCTTTTCTTCATTCAACACCATTTATTAATATTAATATTATGCCTATTAATATTATGGAGATAACTGAAAGAAGCCAATGAATTACAGTCGAGAGCGAGAGAGTGAGAGAGCCAGAGAGCGAGAGACAGAGAGAGGGAGAGAGAATCACAGTTAATCAGGTGAAAGAGGGTAGAGGAAGACTATTTTGAATAGAAGAAACATGTTTTACAACATAGAAGTGAGGCAGATCATGGTGGGTCTTAAGAATTGCAAGTTAGTTGAAAATAGGTAGTGTTGAATGCATGATGGCAGAGTTTGGAGGGGAGAGGGAGTCATAAAGAGCCTTGTTAATCATGCTAAAGAGTCTGGGCTTTATCTAGAGGATCTGGAAGAATTTTACACAATATTTACTTTACATGTGGATGGGAGGAATGTGTATAAGCCTGATACAGTTGTATTTTAGAAAGATGACTCTTAGCAGATTGAAGAAAAGCGATTGGAGGATGCAAGACTGGGAGCAAGGAGACCAACTTTGAGGCCATGGCAGTAATCCTGACAAATGTCTGTGTTTACCTTTCCCCAAAGTTTTTCAGAATGTGAGAGAAAGGAAAGCAACCCATTTTCTTGATTTCTATCCTCACCCTGCTGATATGCACAGTGTACTTGGTTGCATGGGTTTGAGGTGGGAGTCATGTGGTTCATATGATGTTAGACAGTGTTTCTATCGGTTGCATCCATGCTCACCCAGTGGGAGGAGGCAAGGAATCCTATCTCCTACTGTGAGGGGCTGCTGGAATGTGGCCTTTGCATACTTGTGGCATTGTGTGCAGGATATCAGGGAGCATCTCACACGCTCTACAAGTAGCTGCATCACTTTCCAAGAACTCTCATTTGTCTATTGGTGACAATCTGGGAAAAGCAGTGCCCCTTTACTCTGAGACCTAAAGCTAGCAGCATCTGCTCCAGAAAGGTACAAACAGGATGTCTGATTTGATGGTGATTGAGTGCTCTCGTGTACTTTCCCTCTTCCCTAGCAAAAGCAAGGTATTGGAGAATGTATATGCAAAGCTTCCCAACTCAGATCCAAATCTTGTCTGATATCCTTGCCCAGTGGAGCAGTGCTGTAGAGTTGTTATAGATGGTGAGAACTGCTTTTCTTGATCCTGTGGACATGTGGCTTGTCTTTTCTGTTGCTAGCTATTTGCTTCTGCTTGAAGAGAGAGAGGGGAACAGATGAATTAGTGTTTGCTGTTCATGCTGAGACTGACTCAGGTCTTAGACCTGGGGAACTGGCATGAAGCATATTAAACCTGAAAATCAGTCTCTGGCTGGTGAATAACTTTATTCTAGAGCTTGTTTCACTACTGTATTCAATTTGTTTTTTATTGCCACATAATAAATTACACTTAAGGGCTTAAAACAACACAAATTTATTATCTCACAAAGTATCTGTGGATCAGGAGTCCAGGCATGGGTTAATTGGTTCTCTGCTCAAGGTCTCACAGGCTGAAATGAAGGTCTGGGTCAACTATGTTCTCATCTCAGGGCTCCAGTAAGGAAAAATTTGCTCCCAAACTCTCTCAGATTGTTGACAGAATTCATTTTCTTGAAGTTTAAAGAGTGAGGTTCCTCTTCACACCATGTCATTTTGCCCCTTCATGGCAAGTAGCATGAAGAATTTCTCATTTAGAATTTCTCAGACTACTTTTAAGAACTCACCTGAGTAGGTCATCCCCACCCAGGATAACCTCATTTTTGATTTATTCAAAGTCAACTGATTAGGGATTGTAATTTCATCTGAAAAATCCCTTCTCCCATCTAATAGAACATAATCATGGTGTGACATCTTGTTATATTCACAAGCCTCACTCACACTAAGGTAGAGAGAATTATATAGGATGTGTACACCAGGGAGGAGGAATCTTAGAATTTTGCCTACCTCAGTTGTCTGCAAAATTTTATCCACAGGCAGGCCCTGAATTGTATGGAAAATATTTCCTAATTTGCACAATGTGTATATCCTGTATATGCATTTGTAAAAAAGATATATTCCAGCTTTGTCTACCCGTGAGCAGGTAAGAGTCTTACTTGATATGATGTATCTTGTTTGTAAATTACTAAGTAATATGTACACATGAGAGAGTGTGCCCTTGAAGATCAAGTAGTTTCCTGGATGTTATTTCTGTATTGACTTTTTTTCTAAAGATCACCATCCTATATAATAAAAGGCTAATATGCAAATTATCCCCTTGACCAGGAGTTCAACTGGGAGTTACCAGGGGGCAGGGCCAGCTGGCCAACAGTCCATGGCCCCTTCCCCGGCCACCCCCGCCCCTGATCGGCCCCTCCCACCCTGATTGGGGGTGGGCCAGCTAGCCAATTGCCTGGGGCCCCTCCCCCCAGCTGGCCCAGCCCAATAAGGGCGGGCTGGCCAGACCCCACTCGTGCACAAATTCGTGTACCAGACCTCGAGTTTAAACATAATTAGTTCTGAAATTAATCAACTTTTTATTATTTTTATTATTTATTGACATATAAGAAGTTTATAATTTCTTATTTTTGTAATTAATGGAGTCAAAGGGTATGGACAATTTTAAGACTATTTGTTTTTGATAGATACTGCTAAAATACGCTTTAAGAAAGATGTTAATGGTGACCATTTCTAAGTGTTCACTGTTTACCCTATGTAAGAGAAAGGTGCAGGGCTCTGTGGCCTATGTTTACCCAAGGGTGGGAGAGAGTGGCTTTTTGGGGTGAAATGAAGCAGCATGTGGGATTTGGGAGCTTCCTTTATAACCACTTACCAAAGACCCATCATCTCAGTTTCTTAGGTAGGTCTTAGCGCCTCCTAATTTTCTGTACCTTAGTATTCCCCTAATTATTGTCTTGATATTATTATTATTATTATTATTATTATTATTATTTTTTACCATTTTTTTATTGTTTTAAGTATTACAAATAGTAGTACATATGTCTCCTTTTTTTCCCCCATTGATCTCCCCCCGACCTCCCCTACCCCCCAGTACATGCCTTCACCTGCCCGCCCTCCCCCCGCCCCAGTGTCTTATAATTGGTTGTGCTTATATGCATGCATACAAGTCCTTTGGTTGGTCTCTTACAGCCCCCCTTGCCCAACCTCCCCTGTCTTCCCAATGTAGTTTGACAGTCTGTTCAATGTTTCTTTGCCTCTGTATCTTTTTCCCACCATTTCTTTCCTTTAAAAAGTTTTGCCTTTGCAGACTAGAAATAAACATATAATAACAAAACAAGATAAAACAAAAAAAAATGATTACATCTAGAAAATTTTTACTTTACCAAATTAACTTTCATTTGCAATGCTAACAGCAAGACGGCCATTAAAAACACACATGGTGTCTAAATAAGACAAAGGAAAATTGTTTGAACAAAAATAAAAAGGATCCCAAATCAATTATATAGAAAAGATTCCTTTATTAACTTGTGGTCGAGAATACATTTGTATATTTTCAGAAAACAACCCCAAGACCAGATAGATTCCTGCAACAGAAAGGAATTGACAGGTGTGCTCCAACCACTAAGACAAGAGGGAAAAACAGTCCAGAGATGGAAGACGCTGACAACGCCTTGCCACGCGAGCAGTCAGCAACTGTGCACTGCTGCAGGTTACCTAGGACCAAACCAGAGAGGGTCGGACCTGCATTGCCAACATGTGCCCACCATCCAGATATCATTGCTGACATGTACACATAAGGAACTGTTAGACATTGAAACGAGGACTCAGAACTGTTGGACATTGAAATTGGGACTCAAACATTTTTTTTGATATTATTTTTAAATAGAGCAACTAGTTAATTTTTTCTGAAAATATCTAGAACCGATTTTCAGAGTGGTTTCCCTGTTTGCAAGTGCCATGGTCACTGTTGAGCCTGGGATGTGGTTTTCTAGATTCTGTTTCTTTCCTGTATTTAAGAACAAATTGCTTCTATAATATGTATATTGAAGGGTTAAATTACATATAAATAAATCTGTAGAGTACTTGCATTTGTTAATCACTCACTAAAAATATTTATTGAATACCTATGATTTGCTAGATGCTATTCTAGAAAGATACTGAAGATACAGTGGTGAATAAAACAACCATCCCTGTTTTTCCCTAAGCCTACATTTTAAAGGAGGATACAATATATGCTATGGTGTATACTTTTAGTCTTTCATGTTTGAGATGTCTTAACATATTGTCTTATTGATATACACCCTGCAAACCAGTAGGAGAAAGGAGGGAAGTATTATTAATCCAACATTGTACATGTGAACTTGAGGGCTTATCCAAAGTCACATGGTTTATAAAGGGGAGAGATGGTGCAACCAGATATATGGAACTCCTTTATGGGAGCAAGGCAGACACACAGCTACATAGATTCTTGGGTTACTTACTAATAACTGAGTGATGTTTGAGACAGTGAATTACTAACTGGTGTTTCTAAGGTCTTTTAGGCATTTGCATTTTAATTTACTGGAAGAGACTTTTTCATGTGATAATATTCCACAGGCAGCAGGGATCCTTTCAGGGTATGGTGGGAAGAGGACTGGACTAAGAAAGGTTTTCTCTATGATCATATGAGATAAGCAGAATTGGTGATTTATCCATTTCTCTCATCTGAGGAAAATTGAGTCATAGAGAGGTTAAGTGATTTGGTCCAGACTGCATGGTTAATCAGTGGCAGAACATGTCATGATGGAGATAGATAAGCCCCAAGAGTCTGTATTCCCTGTGTATATTTTCTTGCTGAAAATTCATTGGACTTTAGAATTCCAGTAATCATATGAATAATGAATGAGATAATGCTGGGACTATTGAGTATCTATATATATATATAAAAGCCTAAGTGACTGAATGACTGAGCTATCAAACGGCCAGTCGACTGGTTGCTTGGTCACTATGATGTGCACTGACCCCGTGGTCCCTCCCCTGGGCCGGCCAGCCCTGATAACTCCGATCGGGCCATCAGCCAATCTACCGTGGTCTCTCTCCCCGGCTGGACAACCTCCTGTGGCCCCTCCCTCTGGCCAGCTGGTCCAGAGGCCCGATGCACGAATTTGTGCATGGGTGGGGTCCCTCAGCCTGGTTCACGATGATCAGAGCTGATCAGGGCTGTGGGAAGTTGCAGGGGGGGCCATGGCCAGCATAATTGGGGCAATCAGGGCTAGCCAGCTAGGGTAGGGTCCGCGGATGACATATATATATATATATATATATACACACACACACACACACACACACACACACACACACGCGCGCGCACACACACATTATATATATATATATATATATATATATATATATATATATATATGCTTAATAGAACCCCTGCAGAATGTCTGATTGCCTTATATAGATAGTATATTTTGGGTTATTAGACAATTTGTATAAAAATATAATGTGTAAATGGCTTCCAAGTCATTTATGTAAAGTATTCCCAAACATTCTTTGAAGTAAGACACCATCTTTTCTACATTGGCCTAATACGATGGTTTTATTGTATCACTGGTACACTGGATTGAATAAATCCTAAACATTAGATCATGGCTCATATTTATCATTTGTTCATGGAGGACCCATTTTTATTTAGTTAGATATTTAGTAGTATATGCTAAGGCCCTGAGGTGGGAGCCTGTTCACACATATAGACATCTGCAAGGAGTGACATCAGAGGAAAGGCAGCATTAGAAATCCCCTTTGTCTCTCCCCCTGACATTTCAACAAGTTGATCAGCTATAACTCAACAGAATACTCTCTGCTCAACAAACAGGCAGGCCTGAGAGACCTGTGCATTGAAGCATCTAAAGGTGAGCAAACGGGAATTAACAGGGGAGGCAGGAAGGGAGGAGAGCTCAGACAGCCATGGATGCAGCCCAGAAGCCAGGAACTCATGGCCAGCTCAGCCAAGAGAGGGCGAGGAGTCTGGATAGGCACTCCTTTAGGAGTGAGTGGTGTGAACTGAAGCTGAGCCAGCCAAGAGGCCTGGGCAAAGACATAGTGAAGGGGTTCTCCTGCAGTTGTTTGCTGCTGGGTGGTTGGTATTCCAAACAAAGAAATGAAGCTACAGAGCCCTGCCACCTCTTAGAATCCCAAAATTCACCTCCCATTGCCCTTGGTGTCGGATTGCAGAGCACATTATCTGCAAACCAGAGAACTAGACTGCAGAATTGCTGTTTCCCTCTGTGACTGATTCCTGTTTGGGACACATGACTGGGGACCCTGCAGAGGTCTGAGGTCACCATTACTGAGAGGGCAAAACAAACCTCACCCCCCAGTATGGAGACTATACTGATGGCAGTTGTGGGGGTCAGTTTTCGGATTTCACAGAGCTAAAGAACTTGTGATTTAGTGCCACCTACTGGAAAATAGTAGAAAACCCTCTTTATAGTAATCTGCTACAGAAGTACTAACACATAGATGCCAAGACAGAGAAGGAGCCCATCAAATACCATAAATAACCAAAGTGGCCAGGCAGTTCAGAAAGAAAATGAAAAATCTCCAGAAAGCAAATAGGAACACATGGAAATTTGTGATATAAATGACAGAGAATTCAAGATTGCAATTCTAAATATACTCCATGAGATGTGAGAAAATACACATAGGCAATTTAATGCACTCAGAAAGCCAAGTAATGAACAAAATGAGTACTTTACCAAAGAGATTGAAATTTTAAAAAAGAACCAAACAGAAATTCTGGAGATGAAGCATTCAATTGAGATCAGGAATGAGCTACTGAGCACAGGAAATAGAACCGACCAGGTAGATAAAAGAATTAGTGATATCAAAGATAAGAATCTAGAAATGACACAGAGGGAAGAAGAGACCTGAGCTTAAAAAACAAACAAACAAACAAACAAAAAGACCAGAAAATATTTCTGATGTTGACTCCATCAGAAAAAGCAGTATTAGAATAATAGGTATACCAGAATAAGAGAGGGAACAGGGAACATAGAGCCTATTCAAACGAAGAGTCGATGAGAACTTCCCAACCTATGGAAAGAACTAGATCCTCGAATCCAAGAAACAAACAGAACACCTAGTTACCTTAATCCAAAGAGGCTCTCTCCAGGGCACATTGTATTAAAACTGTCTATTAATAACAAAGAAAGACCTCTCAAAGCAGCCTGGGAAAAGAAGGAAGTGACCTGCAAAGAAAAACCTATCAGAATTTCATCCACCTTCTCAGTAGAAGCTCTACAAGCCAGAAGAGAGTGGAACCACATATTCAAATGACTGAAAGAGAAATTACCAGCCAAGAATAATATATCCAGCAATATTATTTTTTTAAATATGAAGGAGAAATAAAGACTTTTCTAGACATACAGAAACTGGGGGAATTTATCACCATTACAGGAAATACTCAAGGGGGTATTCTACCTGAAACAAAAAGCAGAAGGTCACAGCACTATGAGTAAAATCACCAAAAAAACACAGCAAAAAACAGGGATAATTCGTGTCAACAAAAACATAAAATAAACATCAGCTGCACTCAAAAGAAAAAAAAAAAGCTGTATATTTGCAACTTTCTTTTTCATAATCCTAATGGCAACCACAATTGTGTATTGTGTGAGGTAGGGATCAAGTTAGAACATTTTTTCCCCATATGGATATTCAGTTGTCCTATTATCCCCCACTGCTCTGTAGTACTATTTTGGGTATACAATGTCATTCATATATTGGACCTCAGTTCAGTAGTTTCTTATTCTTATCAACTCCTTGATATTATTCAGAAGTTCTTCTTAAAAATATTTTACTAATTTTTAAAAATTATCTCCTATGCGAGGTTTACTTCAAATTCCTTAACCCACTATTAATAGATGTGGCTTCAATTGTTATTTCTTCAAACATTTTATTCTGTTCATTCTTTCATTGTTTTCTTAGGGATTCTAATTAGACATATTTTATACTTTCCCATTCTTTCTTGAATATCTTATAATCCCTTTGCTATAGTTTCCATTTCTTTTCTTTCTATGTTATAATCTGAGAATTTATTTACTTAATTCTATCTTCTATTTTAATTCTTTCATCAACTGATTCTAATCTGTGGTGAAAATCTTCTAAATTTTTTCCCACAATCATATTTTTTAATTCTTTTTTCACCAA
This sequence comes from Corynorhinus townsendii, assembly GCA_026230045.1. Taxonomy (NCBI): domain Eukaryota; kingdom Metazoa; phylum Chordata; class Mammalia; order Chiroptera; family Vespertilionidae; genus Corynorhinus; species Corynorhinus townsendii. The sequence continues at coordinate 147,222,126 of JAPDVU010000006.1, read as the reverse complement.
ATATTTCTGATTCTTATTTTTGACATTCCATTTTTGTTTCTTTAAACATTTCATGCACAGTTAATTTATGATTCTGGCATCTGAAGTCCTTGGTCGGTCTTTCTTTTTTTCTTTTCTCATGGTCATTTATCCTTGTATGTTGCACCTTCATTATGAACTCAAATGTGCTCATAATTAATCTGTAGTAAATTCAGGAGTCTAATTTGAGAGTTTCTTCCTCCAAGGAGAAATTATTTTTGATTTCCCTGAAAGCCAGGGGATTGCTATTGAATGTTGGTCACTTTACTCCTAGTCCAGGGTCCTTGACTTAATATGTGAGTCTCAGATTCAGTTTTTCTACCTTTCTTCTTGGTTGCCCCATCATGGTTGTCATTTAAATTCTTTTCCACAGAGCAACCCATGCCTTTTGGATGGACTTACTACTCAGCATCTGGTGTCAGCATACTTTCCCCTTTTTATTTGTAATTTCTCTTATTTTCTAAACCCTGACAATGTAACAACAACGACAAAGAGATTTTACCCAGGATATAGTTGTTTTGGCACACAAAAGGTCTTCATATTACCTAATATGTCACACTGAAAGAAGCATTTAAAATTTTTAATTTTACTACATTTGAGGGTCACTGGTAAAAATAAGATTTATTGGGTGAAAATCTTATCTTTGCTAACTATTTAGAAAGCAAAACTTGGTTTCAGATCTTTTTTTTGTTTTTGTTTTGTTTTGTTATTTAGTTCTGGTTTTCGTAAGAATGTTAAAAATTTCACAGGCAGCATGCAGAATATATTTCTTTGTAAGCTCCCAAACTTGTCCACACTAAAGCCATTTATTGGTATTCCATTTGGTTTTCTTTATTGAAATTGATTGCTAGATCAGCAGATTTCAAAACTACTTGCACATTAGAAACACCTGGGAGGACTTTTTAAATCACAGATTTAACCAGATCGGCTCAGGAATTTACATTTTTGAATAAATTTCCAGGTGACTTTGATATACAAGTAAGTTTAGAAACCACTGATCTAGAAAGTGTCTGATTTGATATTTTAAGGGTTCTTCTCTGAAATTCATTTACCCACTCACACATTTGCTCATTCATTTTCCCCCATGTATGTACTGAGCACGTGTTAAGTTGCTATGGGGAACATAAGATTAATAAAACACATCTTCAAGGAGTTTATAGTCTATACGGATTGTCATGCACTCAAATATATTGCATGTTTGCAATATCATAAACATAACACATGGAGTCCAATGCTGACAAAGAAGGAACCATGGGAATTTTTCCAGTAGTCATCAGGACTCTTGGCCACCTTATGGCCAAATGAAACTCGGACATCATAGAAACTAAAAGCCTTAAGAGAGCAGAATCAGAAAAATATAGAAGACCAGCTTTCTAAGGCGATGGGGTCATTTGAGTAGAGATTCAGGGAACACAACAGAAGATATTTCTTTCTGCTAATTTTTTATTCTTTCTGCTAATTTAACTAGGTATTTGAGTTACCTGCAATTTTAAGAGTCTAACAATTATACCCTCTGTCTCTAGACTTTGCTAAATAGTTGCAAAAATGGCTTCCAGCCTTGAATGCCTGTGTGGTAACAGAACCACCAGGGGCAGAAATATGGCTTCCTGCCAATAAATATTTACTGCTAAGGTTTGGATTTATTGCAGCAATGGCCATCTCTGTGTTGATTCCCTGCTAGTAAGTTAATGACCACCTCAGCAGCACTTTCTGTCCCATAACGATTTCAGTTAATCATTAGTTAGAAAGGGTAACAAACTATAGGCTAAATCAAGCTTTGACATAGAGCTAGGAGAGGAAAAGGACAAGGAAGGGAAAGTATGTTGGCTTTGAAATTTATGGTTGCAGTATATTTGCTATTGTAGAACCAGGACTAATAATTCCTTTAGGATTTAGTTTAACATTCATCTGTGAACTCTTGAAAAAAGTACCCTTTGTTATTTTCTGTTATAGCACCCCATTTGTTCCCTTCACAACACATCATAGGTTGCAATTTGTTTATTTGTTGTTTTTTCGTGTTTACTGTTTATTTTTTTCACTAAAATGTAACCATTTGAGACAATAGATTGTGTCTGCTCAGTTCATCCTTGCATCTTCAGAGCCTAGAAATGGCTTTTAGATGTTTGTTGAATAAATGAAGTGCCAAAGTGCCACTACAGTATAGAATGCTGAATTAGTATGGTGAAATGAATATGAATTCATAACAAAATTACTTATACTTTCCAATTCATAAATAACATTCTTTTACATTTTTGGTATAATTTTGTAGACATATATTAGTTATCTCCATTCCTTGTTATGGTAGGGAAATAATCTCTTCTGATTGTCGCTGCTTTCAATCCAACTTAAACATAGATGCCGACCAGTTTTTCTAGAACATTCTATCCTGCCGTGCCTTTGTTCAATGCATTCAGTAGCATCAGATTATTTAGAGGATACCATAAAATATTAGAGTTTTCCTTACTCTCATGTCAGCTTTCTTCTCCAACATTACCCCTCATTCTCCCTTGATGAAATTTCTACTTCTCTCACACTTACAGACCTCTCTTCTTCCACTACCCCTTGCTTCTTTCAAATACATCACAAACATTCCCAGTTGGTCACATGGCTTCTTGCAAGTGGTATGCAATCCATCTTTCACTATATTGAAATCCTATCTGTCTAAAGATTGAAGCCTTTTAATAAAGCCTTTCAGATTGATCTTTCCCATACGATTGTATATTCCTCCTGATTGTCCCACACTCCAAATATTCCTGTGTTTTCCTCAGTACCATCTTATGCTTTTTATCCAACTTTGGCACATATATTTTCTTGTGTATGTAATCTGCACATAAAAGTAGCTTTAATCCCAATGTATAGACTCTTCTGTATTCCCCCTAACTCCTTATTCCTTACTCAGTGTTATTAATAGGGTAGACACTTAAAAATTAATTGCTAAATGAAGAAATTAATGAATTAATAAATACATATTGTGGGAGTGATATGTTAAAGAGGAATATAGATCTGGCATGTCAGAGAAGTTTCATCTACTCTTCTTACAGTGATTGTTGATGTTGGATACTTTGAGCACAGAGCTGAGAATCTTGGCTCAGCAGTATTACCATGTCAGTATGTTTGCCTGTGTGAGGCAAAGGAAGTGGCAGGTTACATATCCTAAATTATTTGACGTATATGAAATTGCCTTATTTATAGGCAAAAAATTGTCAAATATTGGCAGCTTCCTGTTCAACCTAATACTTGCTAATTTTGAATTTTAGATTATTCCACACTTTTTTTTTCTAACGTGAAAATCTTTCTACTTGGTGAAGAACCTCTGCTGTCAGGATTCATGCCAGTGAATTAGTTCAATGTGCATCTATCATAAAATAGTTGGCAGATATCCAGATCAGTTAGGTTGTATAGCTACAGCTAGACATGGCTTGAATCCTACAGGTATGTAAGACTGACTACTGTCTTTTCTAAGGAGAAGGAATGAAAATTAATATTCTGGCTCTAAGTGGTAGTACATTAAATTACATTCAATTGATAATACTTAGGCCAATTTGTCTATTTATTTAAATGTTATTCATAGGAGCCTCGTAAGTTAATAAAATGTAATGACTTTTCTTAGATCTAGGAATCTTTGATCAAAATTCAGCTACTTAATTTTCATATCAATATTTGGACTGGTAGTAGTAACAGTTTCTAATTACTTATGTTCAGCAAGCTTAACTCTGCTAATGTGCTTATGTTTTATGCTATGTAGTAGTTTTTTGACCATATGGAGTCCTTAATTTGCATCTAGTGTTTGTCGTCCATCTTCACCATAGATTACATAACAGTGACAAATTACTCATCACTAAGGGAAGAAATGTTGGGGCTCAAACCAGGATAAGCCACTAGTGAGCAGATTCTTTGGCATGAAACACTTTGATTCTGCTTCTTCAGCTACACTTAAGAAATGTGTAAGTTGTTCAACACATTGTATTCTATATATTTTCTTTAAATCTCCATTTTGGAAATTCCCTTTAAAGTCAGGACTTTCTATCCTGTACTAATTCTGATGTTTAGGCTCCAGCTGTCTAGAGTTTCTTACTAAGAAGTCTGAGTGCTTGTCTGGAGGAAGTACTCTGCATTTGTTGTCCTTACTGTAGGCACTTGGAATAGTTATTTTGTCTGTCATTGTGCCACAACTCAAAACAGTTAGTTAGCTTAACTTGTTTTCTTTTGCTTCTAGTGTTTATAGTTTGTATTTGTATATTAAATTTTATAACTTTTCAAGTACATGTTTTTGATGTCAGAACTGTAAAACAAGGTCGTTAAGTCTGGCTTTCATTCTTATCTCTCGAGCCTATTTTCTTCCTCTTCTTATAAGAACCAATTAAAAATTTTATGGTTTGAATTTTCAATTTTTAAAGAATAATATATACATTCACACACACACACACACACACACGCACAATCTTTAGATTAATGTTAGCCGACTTTACATTTTTGTCTCCAACTTGCTTTTTTCACTTCTCATTTTCTTGTGGCAATAACTCCATAGTAGTATATACAGATAACACCCATTTCTTTTTTGATTTTTTTTTTTTACAGCTGCATAGTTCTCCATATTGGATTTAACAAGTCCTTTACTGATGGGCAGTCTGGTTCTCACCAGTCTTTTGTTGTTATAAATCATGCTGCATTTAATAAATGAACCATTTTTGAGCCACCTTAAATGTGTATTTCTCCAGATAGAATTTCTGCCTCTGGAGAAATTTCCCTCTCTGGGCACATTCAGTGTGTAGTTTACGGAATGTAGGATGACATCAAGGTGAGATGTATGTACCAAGCAATGAGATTGATAGGATAGATATAGACCAGCAATTTTCAACCAGTGTGCTGCAAGAATTTTTAAAACACACAATACCTGACTATTTAGTCAGGGATACTGATCTCTTTTCTTTTAGATTGTCAAATAAAAAAATGACAACAGCCAACACAACGATAGCTGCCCAGTGTGAATGAATCAGAATTATGCCTATTTTTTTGTCAGATTGGCAAAAATAGAACATCTTTTTTGATGTGTTGCAGAATATTAGTAATTAGTTTGTGTGCCATGGAATGAAAAAGGTTGAAAACTGCTGATCTAGACCTTAGCACAGTGTCATTCAATACCAAATGGTCATTAGCGTCAAGCTGAGGAAGTTTGGTCTTTATTTCAGAGACAAAGGAAATGGAGGGAAAGGTTTAGAGTGTGGGAGTAAAATGCTCACATGAACATTAGTAAATGTGGTTTAGCCAAGTGACTCTGGAAAAAAAATGTGTTTCCTGGGAGGGTTCTTCACAAAGTAGGATCATACATTTAGCTTTCTACCAGGGAGGCTTTGAGATATATATGATATTTGTGCTATTTCTATGGGAAAAAATTCTCAAATGCTTTTGAGTAACCAGTGAGACCTGAACACTTTGCCAGCTAAAGTACCCTTCTGATGTCAATGCCACAGTGCTGCCATGAATATACTAATTTCATTATAACATTCAAATTGCATAGATCATTATTCTCCATGGTCCACTTTTCCTGAAATTGATGAGTTTCTACTTCCTTCTTGATACTATTTAATGATCTCTTCTTCAATGTAGGAAATATTTGAAATTTTGCTTTATTATTCTCAGCACTATATTTTAACATACATATTTTTGCAAATATGTTTTTGGAGGGGGGATATTGCCTTGCTAGCTGTGATGTTATGGTCAAATCAATGTGAGTCTCAAATCCTTTTTTAAAAAAATATGATTTATTGATTTTTTACAGAGAGGAAGGGAGAGGGATAGAGAGTTAGAAACATCAATGAGAGAGAAACATCGATCAGCTGCCTGATCCACTGGGGATGTGCGCGCAACCAAGGTTCATGCCCTTGACTGGAATTGAACCTGGGACCCTTCAGTCTGCAGGCCAACGCTATATCCACTGAGCCAGACCGGTTAGGGCGAGTCTCAAATTCTTATTTGGAAAAGAGGCATGATGATCTATTCAGATTTAAGAATCTATATTTCTGTGAGCTTGGGCACCAGGTGTTTTTCTACTGTCTTATCAGAACACTGAACAATTCAACATTTTCATCATTTAGAACAGCATCAGTTCTTCCCTAATGTATTCATGGTTTAATTTAATGTCAGTGTTTTTCTCAGGGTGAGGGCATTAAGTGGGGTGTAGGTGAGGCTAAGAATCTTACAAACTAATTCTAAGATTACCTGGACTAATAAATAGGTAATTTTGAAAAAAAGTAAACTGAGAATTTGCCTAACAAAATTAAAATTTTTTTTAGAGTTGTAATAATTTAGCAAGATTGGTACAAATTCAAGTATAGATGGAAATATTGATGAAATTTCTGAAATTATTATTATTTTTAATTAGGTATTTGTTGATTGATTACCTACCATGTTCTAGGCTTTAAGAATAAAGTAGGGACCAAAACAGACAAGGTTCCAGCTCTCCGTGAGTGTCCATATTAGCAGAGGAAATAGTCAATAAATAAGCACACATATAAATAAATAAGCTAATATTAGATGATGATAATAAATACAGGGTATCCCAAAAATGTATATACACTTTTAATAGCTGATAGCTCAGTTTTGAAAATAAAATGTATTTTAATAAACACTGCCTTACAATTATTCAAAATGTGTACATACTTTTTTTAGGACCCCCTATATATGAAGAAAATAAAATATTGTGAGAGAATAGAGAACACCTGAGGGGTGATCAGAAATGACCTCTTGTGGAAATGATTTTTAAAACGGAAGTCATAACGATACAAATAAACCATCTGGTAATCTACAGGGTCTTAGAGATCTGTTAAGTATAATTCAAAACTCCCTTCATCATCCTAGTACATAATTCATTATTAAAGAATGCACCTCAAACCAATGAGGAGCTGCTGGACCATTCAAAAGTGTTGTCAAATAAACTATTATTTGAGCAAAAATAATTATATCCTTACATCAAACTATATAACAAAATATATTAGGAGTAGATTAAAAATTTTAACGTAAAAGTAGAACCATAAAATACTAGATGGAAAAAATGGATAAATATGCATATTTATCTCTTAGGTGAGAAAGAACTTCATAACATAAAAGCAATGACAACAAATCACAGAGGGAAATATTAGAAAAATGTCTGCAATAAATGTGGCAATGCATAAAAGCTCATAAAAGGAGCCAAGGAAGCACTAACATCTCAATTCATAAGACAGCAGGAGACATGGACAGTTAATACACATAAGAGTAAATACAGACTCTCTGAACTTATAAAAAGATTCTACCTTACTAGAAATAAAAGTTATACAAAACAAAAGGAATGATGAGATTTTTGTCTGTTACAGTGGCAAAGAAAAAATTATTCAGTAATTTTGATGCTCAGGTACTTTTCATGTAAATTGTTCTCTTTTATTTTTTAATCTTTATATTTTTGGAATATGTATGAAAATATTAAGATTAAAATTTACCTTGGAGAGAGTTATTTAACATCTGTTACTCCCTTTATGAAGGGAGTAATAAGAGATGGGGGGGTAAAGATTTAAATGCAAGGACGTTTGCCAGAGCATGGTTTGAAAGAGGAAAAAATGGGTAGCGACCTAAATGTTCAGCTTAGGGGAAAGGCCCAAGATTAATGTAACTGTTGAATATTCAGCTTTTGCAGATTTTTAAAGGCTAAGGGGTAATACATGTGATATAAGTCAAGGCATAAAAACAGAATTCTAAACTGTTTGTACAGTAGGTATCTCATACAACAAAAGGTTAATTTTGTGTTTATATGGCTTCCACAGCTCATTTGCTCTAGCTCTTTCTCCTTCTCTCTGGAAGAAAATATAACCAACAGTTAATGTGGTAATAAACTGGAGATAAGATTATAGATAGCTTTTATTTTCTTATTTCCTGTATTTTCCATATGTTTTACAATGAGCACTTACTACATTTATAATCAGAATAAATGGTTATTATTTAAAAAATGACAGGCATCCCTTGAAACACAAGTACATAGAGTTGAAACAGTCCATGTAAATATTTATCACAGGACCATGTTTCCTGTGATGGAGAGGAAACAAGAATTTTATTTTTTCGCCTCTGCAGATTGATGCTTCTTGTACCTAAAACCCAGATACTAGGCAAGAATAATCAGTATAAGAAATTTTCTACTTCTCTCTTTCTAATTTCGTGACTGCTTGTATGGCAGAAACAAAATATTCCTTGTTACTCATTTGCCATCATACTTCCAAGTAAATTACTCAGTGGTACCCCACTCAGTGAACTGTAAAAATTAATTTATCTTCAAAGCTCGTTTTTATCCAGAGAGTAGCTGAGTCATCTAAAGAGAATCTGAGTCAGTTACTAGGGAATCAAGGAAATGGAAATAACATTTTATAGTTAGGTTGCAACTGTATAAGAAGAAAATGATTGTCTGTTTGTAAAGTTTGTCTTGTGCACCTTATTATAAAGTGATAGAAATCTATAAGGAATTTCTAATATGATTGTATATAAAGTATTATGCTTTCTCAAAGTGATATAGAAAAAAGCCAAATTTACTACTTATGCCCCTATGTAAACATCATTAAAACTAGGTTCTGTATTGCCCCAAAAGATAAGTTTTAGTATTTCCTGCAAAATTAGAGCTGAATTTTATGACTCTCTTTTCATGGTTATATGCTCTATCAGCAGATGTTAATTAAAGATGCATGAAGAGGAGAAAGTCAACTTGTCATTGGCCTCTTTCAAATACTTGCTGATAGATAAGACATTTCAGCCACAAGAGCCCAAAGGCTGGAAATAAATTGTATTGTCCCAAAGAACAATATAACTGTCTGTGTTCTCTGAGTTTGAGAAGAATTGTCATCACAAAACATCACACACCAACCAGATAATAAGCTGCTGTACACTCCTTTTCCAGCTTCGTGACATCAGGCAGAGGCCAAGTTTAACTCACCAAAGGTAGAGCTATTTGCTGTTGATAATGAATGGTGAATGTGGCTGGATCTAATATTTACCAGGTGTTTCCTGGCTCCATGTTGTATCTTCATTTTATTGGCCATAATTACCCCATTGTGAGTAATGACACACAAGTTATTCACAGCATTAACCTGATGCCAGGCCAAGTCAACTCTGGATTGTTTGCCTTTCACAGTAACCCTTGTCTTGCACTGAATAGTGTGTGTGTGTGTCCTATTTATTTCCTGGAACTCTGTCTTATTCTTTGTCATAGTTTCTTTCCTTGAAATTAGAGACAACAGTGATTTTTGGGGTACACAGGGTAGTGATATAGAAGGTTATGGTTACAGTTCTGATTCTGTATGTTTGAATTTGAACAGTTATTTAAACTCTTTGGGCCTGAGATTTCTCATCAGTAATATTAGGGGTTTGGATTTAATGATCTAACTTTCATTCCTTTTATAAAATTTGGTGAGTCTGCCTCCTCACATGCTCAAGGATGTAGTGACTTTTGGAAGATGGAGAAGCATAGGACATAATCCATGCCCACAGGGAGCTTATGTTCTTCTTTAGGGAAGAAGGAAATAATTAAATAACAGTATGAGCTAGTATGTGATCAAAGTGAGTGGTCAGAAAATGAGTTGTCAGTGGATAGGAAACTGTGTTCTTGTGCCGCGGTTTGTCGCTCTGTTGACTAATGAGTTTGCAGACCACTGTCATATACTACCCTTTACCTCTTTGCACACAATATGCCACAATTGCCTAATCCTCACAGCTTCCAACTACACGGTAACATTTAGTCTAGTCCAGTGGTTGGCAAACTCATTAGTCCACAGAGACCACTGTTCTAGTGGATAGGTAATTAGAATTCTAGTGGAAGGGTTAGCAATAGTCTAGAATGATATACTCAGGATCTCTGGGTGAGCATGGCATCTCTTTAGGTTCCAAGAGCACAGAGATTTATTTGCACAAACATGGCGGTGATTTGTGGACTCATCTGTGATGATACTTGGGGGAAAAGTTCATACATGCAGTGTGTTCCTCTCCTGGGTCTACCAATGCTTTGCAGTGGTTGTGGCTCCCAAGCTGGCACGCCACCCTATTCTTTCCCATCTAAGAAAATATACTAGAATACATGTAAGCAGAGGTGATATTGTTATAGGAACTTATTTAGTTCACTCACAATAACCCCATGAGGCAGGGGCAAGTATTCTCATCTTTTCCATGTGCCTGGCTTCATATCAGGTGTTTGATGTGGATTACCTTATTTATGCTAACCATTGTAAATTGTTTATAATTAGTATTACCATTTTATAGATGAAGAAACAGACTGAGAAAGGAAAGCATCTGTACAAGTGTTTCCCTAGCAAAAGAGATGGTATTGGGGCCCAAACTAAGTTTTGTGGACCCCTCCCCCCACCGCAGACTGTGTTCTTAACCACAATGATATGACTATAAATATTATAAGTAGCACCTCTCACAACTGATTGTAATCCCAAAGGAGGGCTCGTCAATGATTCACTTGTTTCTTCTTTTTTAAAAATATATTTTTATTGATTTTAGAGAGAGGAAGGGAGATGGAGAAAGAGAGAGAAACATCAATGATGGGAGAGAATCATTGATCATCTTCCTCTTGCACTTTCCATACCGGGGATCGAACCTACAACCTGGGCATATGCCCTGACTGGGAATCGAACCATGACCTCCTGATTCATAGTTTGATGCTCAACCACTGAGCCACACTGGCCAGGCATGATTCACTTTTGTACCAATGTCCATAGACAACTCTGTTTGCTTTTCTGATTTAAATGGATGAAGGCCCTATAGTTAAAGTATATCTTTAATAAATCTGATACTTGACTCCTCTTGTCCTGGCTTGACAATATCCTTAAACTTCATTGGTCCAGAAAATACAATTGCACAATTATTGCTCTGACTGAGAGCAATAAAATCGATGGATGAAATTATAAGGATTAGCTAGGATGATATAACCAGAATCAACTACGTGTTTCTTACCAAAATTTAACTACTGTAACCCTCCCCATCCAAACTGATATTTACATGGGTCATATATGTGGATATTGATATTTCCTCCCATGGGAAGTTCCCAAATTATCAATTAGTAGAGATTTTATGCATGATGCTAATCATCATATACATTTCCTTGGGTTTCTCTGATGCTTTCACACTATTCATAAAACTCTCAAGTCCATTATGTCAGCTTGATCTTCACTACCAGCCCCCCAAGACTAAGTAAATATCAATTGCCCTATTTTATAAGGGAAAAGATAGAGACACAGAGTAATGAGACTGCTCAGGGTCCTTACAGCTGGTGGCTGTCAGTACTAGAGCTAGCACTTTCAAACAGGTCTTCTGATCAGCACATTTTTAGCATGGCGATTAAAAACAGGAAACTTAGCTGGGTGCAAGTCCTAGGCTCACCACTCCCAGCAGCAAACTCAACCCAAGTTCATAACCCCTCTTACTCTTGGTCTCCTCATTTATAAGATGGGGTTAATTATAAAATCTACTTCTTACCAATAATGTGAGGATTCAGCAAGCTGATTTGTGTACAATGCTTAGTGCTGTGTTCATAACATAGTAAACACTCAGGCAAAGTTAGTTATGGCTAGGACTAGTTCTAGTTTGCATCACACTGTTTTGTACTGTGGTCTGTGTTATAAGTATAAAGTGTTGCAACTTCAGCAAATCAAAAGGACAGAGAAGCATCACTGGCTTAAAACTGTTTGCATGTCACAGCAGGTACCTCTCATTCAATTAAGGAAGGGTCAGTGGCATAGTAGTATGTGTCCTAAGACTGTGCAGGATGGTTTATTTCATCTTTTCTGCTGGCAGAGATTTTGCTTTTCACACACCTTTCAGCACAGTGAGTTGTGGAGATTCTACCAGAATTGCCACATTTACCTTTGACTCCAGAATAAAGAGAGCTAGACATACTTGAACATGCTGGAGAAGTTGGTAGCCCGAGACTCTAATTGTACTTGCTTTGCACTCCCCATTTATAGCTCCACCAAGCTGTTACTTAAAAGGGCTTACACATTTTCTGACTGCCATTTGGAACATTGGGGAGCACATGTGCTGTGGAGGAGGTAGAATGGGTAGTTGTACACACTTGTTTCTTTGCATGTACTTGTGGTCAGTGTAGATGGAGAAGAAGCACCTGATTTTAGTAGGAATATTATTCATCAATCAAAAGAAATGACATGCTGATAAATGCTGCAAATAAAGATACCAGTCAGTCATATTGGATGAGATGGGACATATCTTCTTTAGGATTCTGCTCTCCTTGCATGAGGCTTCTAATGGCAGCAAAATCAAGTTGTTCAGATCTTGGCTAGGCCAATGAAGCACCCAGCATGTGTTGTGTCCATAGTTGGAGTTACAGAATGTAGAAACAATTAGTGAGAAAGCTTCTCTACATGAACAAAGAGGAGGATCCCTACATTGAGAAGAAAAGTAACTTTTCTTTGGTTACTGTGGTTTTTTTGGTCAGTCTCCTATAGTTCATTTATTTATACACTCATTTCTTGTTTCATTCAATGAATATTTGTTAATGATAGAGACACAATGGGGAGCAAAAAGAAAATATAATACTTGCCTTTAAGAGGCTTTATTTCCTAGTGCAAGATACAGACATTAAAAAAATAATCTCATGAGTATATATATAGGTACCATCTGTTAAATTCAAAGATTAATTGAAAAAAAAAAGCAAATATCTATCAACTGGTGAATGGTGGTATATCCGTACAATGGAATATTATATATCAATCAATCAAGAGAAATGGCATGCTGATAAATGCTGCAAATAAAGATACCAGTCAGTCATATTGATCTGGAGCCCATTTTAATGACTTTGTGGAGACCCTATCTCCAAGTTGGTCATCTTCATAGCACTGATCAGAGTGTGGCTGGTTCTTGTTTACTGTCTGTCCTTCCCATAAAGGGAGGAGCATGACTATAGTGTTCACTGAGTCTAGCACAGTGAGTGGCAACAAAGCAAGTATGTAATGCATAGAAAAGTTTTGGGGAACAAAATAAAATATTGCCAACTACTTATTTAATCCAAGTGATTCATAAAAAATATCTTTAAGAAATTCACGTTCTGTCCTTACTCAGCTTTTGGAGCAGATAAGATAAGACAGAGGAGGGCTGAAGTCTGGATTTCCAGGCATGTGGGTGCTCAGTGAGGCTGAGGAAAGGCCAACTGGTAGGGGGAGCCTTGCTGTCAAGATTAAAGGAAAGGATTCATCCCTGCAGTGGATGCAATGAATTTGGATCTGCAATGAGACTGCAACATATTTTTACACTTTGAATATCCATTGACAGATTACACAGAGGACTTCTGACCTTGAGCAGACCATTTAGATAAATTTCTGTGCTACTTAAATGAACCATCTCTGTGGAGAGAAATGATGATGAGGCTTGTTAATTTACATTTGTAAACACACTGAAATCTCTGGGTAAAAGAATTTCTGCAGGGGTGCAAAGGGTGAGGTAATATGTTGGGGCAAATTCTACCCTTTATGGAGCCAGAGAGGGAGCAGGCAGGCTTGAGGACATAGGAAGAGCTTCTGGCACATGATGTTTCAAACTTATCTTTGAAGAAAGGTTTCTTCTTTCAGTACGTGGAGTCTTTTAATCACATGTATAAGTTATTATTCTAGTAATTGTTTTCCTTTTAACATTTCCCTCCTAAAGTCTCAGTTTGTGTAAAGGTAATCTTTAGAGGGATTAGCCTGTGAGCTTTTCCCTCAACAACACTTTAGTTTGTTACTTTTACCTACATCGGTGACACTCAGCTCCTAAGCATGACAGTCTCTGTTGCTGAGCTGATTGGGACCCAAAGTGGGTTACCTCATCAATTCAATTCAGATGTTCACAAGTTCCAGTCAGAGATTAGAATAAACTCAGGAAGGAGAAGGGAGAGAAAATTTCAACAAAAGCTTCCAGCCTATGAGTTAATTATATCCATTTATAAGAATGGTTTTAGTAATTACTGAAGAAATAATATCAACCAAATATAACATTTTTCTGATCTCTTTCAGCAAGATACAGACTCAAAGATAAGACATTTAATGAAAAACTGTCAAGGCAAAAGCCAAGCTCTGGATAAGTTTAATTTGAAATCTTCTACAGCCTGGGGTATTCAATCAGGTGAATGAGGTACAATTTTTGGGGCCTTTTAAAATGAATAACATACCCCTAACCGGTTTGGCTCAGTGGATAGAGCATTGGCCTGTGGACTGAAAGGTCCCAGGTTCGATTCCGGTCAAGGGCATGTACCTTGGTTGTGGGCACATCCCCAGTAGGAGGTGTGCAGGAGGCAGCTGATCGATGTTTCTAACTCTCTATCCTTCTCCCTTCCTCTCTGTAAAAAATCAATAAAATATATTTTAAAAAATAAAATAAAATGAATAACATAAATTCATGGATCAGTACTTTTTAACGATGCAATGCAGGGATTGGTTAGCAATATCTGCCATTGTTCACTCCAGCTAGGTTGGAGGGAGTGCTTGTGAAAATATTTTTTTCAACACATTTATCCTCTCCATGCCTTCTACCCATCCAAAGTTTTGGGTGACCATATAATTATGCCTGAGCATTCAGAGCATTATACTCCCGGAGACACAGTGATTGTTTTAAGAATCAACATGTGAGCTAGTAAGAGCCAAGGAGTCTGACAGAAATGTGTCCTTATGCTTTGACCTGTGAGCATGTACACGTGGCACTGCTCTCAGCCATCTTGCCACCACCAGGAGCCTGAAAGGGAAGCATGTGAATGCTCAGAGTCAAGGATGACACCATTTGAAATCCTGAATCCAGACACAGAAACACTCCTGCATTTTTTAGTGAAGCAACCCAGTAAATTTCTATTTTTGCTTGAAACATTTATTTTTGTCTTTTACAACCAAAAAGGTCCTAACAAGGTCTAGGTGAGCTAAAGAATTGATTTATCTGCCAGTGGATTAGAAGTGACCAAGCTTCCTGGCTTACAGCTGCCTGCATTACTGATTTAGTAATTGTCTGCAGTGCACGAGAGGTTAGATGCACCTTTCCTCAAGGCTTTGCTTTTGAGATTTACAATTGAATTGTGCTAAAATATAACATGTAGCTATTTAAACTGGCAGCAGAGACACTGGTTTGATGCAGCTAGTGGTGCTAATGTCAGAATTAATATAATGGTTCCATATCAAAACAATAATAGGACAAATCACCTGGAAGGGCAATTCAAATACTTAGGCCTTATTGCCCCTGGCAAATGGAGCACTGAGCCCCCCGCCTGACTGTGTTAGACCCAGGTTCTGGTGAAGCTAGCTGCCAACCTACTTATATTTAGAAATGGCTACGGGAAATCATTGCTGTCTTAATGGCAAAAATGCTCTTGTAATGGTTTTTGAAGAGGTAATGGAAGCACAGTAAAGCTTTCGGGTGTTGGCATAAAGATGTAGGCCTGTTTGGGAGGGAGCTGTGAACACCAATTAGGAAAAGGGGAGCTTCTTTTATCTATTTCTTCCTTCCGTTAGAATATTTATTCAAGCATTCTAAGTGTAAATGAAGTCCAGAAGGGAGACAGACAACAAACATATAAACAAGTGAATAAAATGATAATGTAATATAGGTAACATGAAAATGGAGTTCTGAGTTAAAGAAGTACAGGGAGAGGTATCTGCTGTGATGGAAGGTCTACCTGCTGGAGTGACACTGGAGCTGAGACCTGGAGGTGAGAAGGAGCCAGGTGTGTAAGGAGTGCAGGACAAGCATCCTAGCCAGAGGCTGGAGTGGAACAAGAGAGAGGGCCGTTCAAAGGCCTAAATGAAAGCCAGGTTGGCTGTAGCATAGTGACAGATGGATAGCAAAGATGAGGTTGCAAGAGTCACTATTAGTGGTACTATTATTAGTCACTGTATGAAGTCTATAGAAAGGAGTTTGAATTTCATTCCAATAATATGGGGAGCCATTGGGTGTGTGCTAATGCTTGATGCTTTTTGGTGTTCTGAGAGCAAATGTGTAATTTTAGAGACAGGTAAGCCAATGCTTTTATTGCACAGCTTTTGCTTACAGGTGACACCTTAGTTTTGCATGCCTAATTATTTGCAAAATGAATCTTTAGTATAGGTAAATGACATTAGACTTTGGTATTTGCATTTGTGTCTAGATTCTGCTACTGATTACTGTGCTACCTTGAGCACGTTCTTATCCCTCTCTGGACCTTAATTCCTCCCCTGGAAAATTATACTTTTGGATTGGATACTACATTTATCATGACTTTTTATTGAAAATGATAGATATCCAGTCACAAATTACTTAAGCAGAAAGTAATATATTTGTTAATGCATCTGAACAATCCAAGGGAAATAGCTTCAGATATGCTTGGATCTAGGAGCTCAGATTAAGCCACGGGGAAATCTTGATTCTCGATCTTTTGGCTGTGTATTGACTTCACTCTCCAGGAGGTCCTTTCTGTGATGCTTCCCAGAAGATCCAGGCTAGCATCATTGTAGAGTTAGAAATCCTTGAGTAAAAGGATATTTCTCACTTAAACTGTGTTATCAAAAGTTCTAGAATGGCCTGCTGAGTTGGGTCATGTGTCCATGGCTGACCTGTGGCCAAGGTTTGGGGAATAAGATCATTGGCCAAGCCTGGATCATGTGCCTTCCCTGGAGTCAGTTCAAACCACATGAATCTACAGCAGAGAAGGAGTGGTTTCTCACATGATGATCAAAGAGAGAATAGACTCAGGGCAGACAAGCAAGACATGTCCATAAATGCTCTTGGCAGTTTGAACAATTAATTCCATGAATCCTTCAGTGGAGAGTCATCCTTTGCCACCTCTTACTAGTTGAAATTAGCCATTGAGTCTAGAAAAACCCCCTTACTTTGGCTTAAAAAAACATGATTGTATGTTGCATTGTGTAAATCAAGCTATAATGACCAATCCCCTCCTTCAATTTCTGTGTTGTATCTCTATGGTAAACTCAGCAGAAACCTAGACTGTCTCTTAAAATTCTTATTCATGATTCATAACATTAGTGAGAGGCATTGTTTTGGAGCACCCATGCACTCCCTGGCAGTGCAAGTATCCAGAGCCAAATGTGTCTTCTCATTATTATTTTCAGATTGAATCCTTTGTTGGATTTCTAGAAAAAAATTACCACTGGGTTATTGTTCAGCACTGTTCTAGTTATCTGTGAAGATAACAAGTTATTTACAACTTGAAAAATGCTTATAAAAATCACCATGTATCCCCTACTATAGTATCTTTTTCCCACAAAGAATGTGAAGGTACTCTTTAATATAACTCACGTTTTTTCCTCAAAGTATCCCCATCACTCCTGCCTACATTTCTATCTGTGTTCCTGCTATTCCCACCCACTAAAATGTCACATTTCTTTAAGTTCTTGTTTATCCATGAAGTATTGGACCTTCTAATCTGCCCTTCTGACTTCCTTTTAGTACAAGTCATTTTTGCTACTAGATTCTGATCCCTTATCAATTACTAGAAATACATGACTCTGTAAAAGTTTCATGCTCTACCTAGCTGGGTAAAACACATGGCTTTTTAAATGGCATATAATTTCCATAACATTTGCTCTCCTAAGGCATACAATTTATAGTTTTTAGTACATTATCAAAGTCATGCAACCACTCTCTAATTTCAGAATATTTTCATCACCTAAAAAGAAAACTTGTACTCATTAGTAGTCCCTCCTCATTCATACTCTCAAAAATGTATGACTTTTGTCTCTGAAATTAGCTCCTTGATGGCATTGGCTGAGACCTGTCCTTTTTGTGTGTGTCTCTCACAGAAGACCAACCCAATTTTGGGGCCATAGGAGACACTGATTCTCATTCTGTGATTTCTCTTCAAGGCAAGACTGAGGGAAATGTACCATATTGGAAAGAATACTGAGCAGGGAGTCCGTTTTAGTTTTCTTTCTGCTCTGCCACCAATTATGCCCTTAGATAACTCTCTACCTTTCTTTAAGTCTAATTTCCTTCCTCAGTGAATGAGGGGCATGGACTCAGTGATTTCTGTGATGCCTTCTAGTTCAAACTGGCATTAGGCACTGTTAATGTTGAGTTCAAAACTGACTGAAGGCATAACAGTTTATTGAATGAACACAGCAGGCTTCCTTCAGGGGTTTGATAGAATATGGGAAATACTGAAGTTGCTATCTTGGGGGGAGGGGTGGAATACTAAAGCTTTTATTGGGAGTGGTGGTGCTTGGGGATACCATGTGGTCTGGCTTAGTTACATCTGGACTCAGCTGAACAAAGGTGGAATACACCAATCCAGGATAAATGAGTGTGCTATTTTTGGTCAAGGTCTCAACCTTAGCCTTAGTTATTTTGGGGGAATGTTTACTTCTGTTTGTATTCAGAGACTTCTTTCTGGAAATTACAAGTCAAAATGCCATGTAAAATAATGGACAGAAACTCAAAAATACACAAATTGTGCTCTGTACTTTATTTCTAACTTGGAGGCTGAGCTTCTTTCCATTTCTACCTTATGAACATTGTGGCCATACAATTGCAATCATTCTTCAGCTCCCCAAGGGTCCAGTGTCTTCAGGAACATCTTAGGAAAAAAAGAGACTCATTCCTATTTTCATGTTTCCCAAATGAGTGGTTCAATGTTATGGAAATGAGGTCGACATGGTAAACAGACAGCTGTTCTGTTTTTCTCCTTCCTGGGAGAGGAAGGTCAAATACACCTTCCTTCTGCTTAAAAGTGCCCTCCCAAATGAATTGTAAACAAGAGTTGAGGGCAGCCCTTGCTGCACTGGGAAAAAAGAGAAGCATTTTGGAACCACCTTTAGAGGTGTTGCCCATTCATATATTTGATTGTTTGCTCATCTCTTTGTGGTATCTTTCTTTCACGACATGAAGTCACTGATGGAATGAAGTTAGAATAACTTTTGACATAGCTAACCAAAATAGATAGTGAAAGGACTGGTTGCTAAGCACAGCATTGCTGGGTTTCCTGGCTGACAGCCTATATTAGCACACAGGACTTTGCAGAAGCAAAACTTTAGTTATTGGTGGCTGGTTGTTTACTGCTGCTATTGCTTCTCATGTAATAGTGAGTCAGCAGCACATGCGATGTTATAGAGGAATTACTGAAACTATATAAGCCTAATAGGATATAAGCTGCTTGAGGATGTGATTTGTTCAAAAATATATTTCCAGAAACATTATTGAGCACCTACTACGTCTTGGGTGTGTGGTAGGTTCTGGGGATACAATAATGAATTTGTAACTCCTGTTTTTATGGGACTCAAACTTGAGAGAGACAGAGAGGGGGATAAGATAGGGGTGGGAGAGAGAGAGATAAATAGATAGGTAGATAGATAGATATGGTGGGGTCAACACTTATTAGTATAGTAGTGTCCTCAGAATTTCTTCTCCTCCTGTTCAGTAAAGAGGATTTTTGGCTTTGTTTTACCAAGGCAAAGGCATTCAGTATCTTCTTCCATTTCCTCTGAGAGCTGCCCCACATTGATGGTCTGGTTTGGGGGGTTGGTGATGATAAACTGGGAAAAGGGGAGAAAATAGATACAAACAGGAGAAGCAAGAGGATAGCTGGGAATGACAAGAGGCACCTGGGCTAGAGCAAAAGGTGTTTTTCTTAAAATGTTGGGAGAAGGGCAATGGAGAAGCCACAGGATGGGAGTGAAGTGGAAAAAAGATTGTAAAATGCATTTTTATGGATTTTGGTTACCATTTATGGTTTTCAGAAAAAAAATCCTACTAACAAAACTTACAACTGCTTATTGTTAAAAATTCAAATAATGCCAAAGTTGATGCAGTGATAAGTAAAAGCTGCCTGACCTTCACCCCATTCCCACAAGCCATATGCCAATGCCATTGTTCTAGAAGTCACCACCATTAAAAACAGTGTACTTTCAGAGCATATTCATATAAATATTAATATATGTGCACATACATGACATATTTTAAACAAGCGAGACTATGTTAGGTATTTTTGATGCTTTAAACTTTTAAACTTAATACTAATGGTATATTTTTATGTACTGGTATATATATTTCTCATTTTTTATTAGCCTCATGGCATATTACCTTAATTTATAAAACTATTTCTCAATTGATGGAAATTTATTACTTTATTTCCAAGAACATCTTTTTCCAAGTTTGTGTAAACCTCTTTGTACAATAGGATCTTAGAAATTGGTTTGCTGAATCATAGAGAATTATTTATTTTTGTTTTATATAATTTTTTATTTTTCAATTACAATTGACATCCAATATTATTTTACATTAGTTTCAGATGTACAGCGTAGTGGCAAGACATTTATATAATTTACAAAGTGATCCTCCAAATAAGCCTAGCAGTTCCATTTCTGGGTATTTATCTAAAATCTGAAACATGAATTCAAAAATATATATGCATCCCTATGTCCACTACAGCATTATTTACAATAGCTAAGATATGGAGGCAATCGAAGAGCACATCAATAATGACTGAATAATGAAGATAGGTACATATATACAATGGAATAATAGTAGACCATAAAAAGAGTGAAATGTTAGCTTTTGTGACAACATGGATGGACCTAGAGGAAATTATGCTAAGTAAAGGAAGATAGACAGAGAAAGACAAATACCATATAGTTTCACCTATATGTGGAACCTAAAGAACAAAATGAAGAACAAACCAGATAGAAACAGAGAGCAAAGTGGTGGTTTCCAGGGATGGGTGAAAAAGGTGAAGGGATTAAGAACTACAAATTGGTAGTCACAAAATAGTTATGGTGATATAAATTACAGCATAGGGAATATAGTCAATAATATTGTAATGACTATGTATAGTGTCAGGTGGGTACTAGAGAATGTTTTAAATTTGTTAGAGATTATTGTAAGTAAAATTTTAAATACATTAAAATTTTTTCCATGGACTTTGTCAAATTGTTCCCCAAAATGTATCATGCTACTCTACAAAGGGTTAGAGAATGAATGTTTTTCACATCCTCATTAGCTCTATCTTTAAAGAACTGTAGTGTCACTGGTGAATTTGCATAAAAATCCTCAGATTCTTCAGTTGTTTTTTGTTTGTTTGTTTGATGTTGTTATTTAAGGTAGGCACAATAGTTTTGCAAAGCCAGATTCACTGCTTTGTGGAAGAACAATTCTTTCAGATATGCTCCAAGACATGCCTTGGATATGAAGCTTTAAAGCTTTAGAAATGCTTCTAAAGCCAGCTCTAAAGTTGCTTGGAGGACTCTGAGTGGCACATAAGTTGAGTTCACTTTAGCTCTGAACATTTCTTAGGGCAAAATACATCTACAGAGTCATCAACTTCATTCAACAGCCGTCACTGGGGGATTTTTAGTTTTCCCACAGGGGACATTTAGCTAATAAGGTTATCCATGCTCATATGTGTACCTGTCAAGTCAATGGTAATGAACCCTTAGGACCATAGGTATAACAACAACAGCAACGTTCTGTATTCCCCCTTCTATACTAGAATATCTCAGCTCTGTAAAATACCTTTTCTCATTAATTATTGAGTGCGCACTTCAGTTCTGTACTAAGGACTTTCAAATATTCTATCTTATTTAACCTTTAAACAACTATGTGAGCTAAATATTAATATTCCCATTAAAGATTGAAACCAAGTGTCAAAGACTATAATGCAGGGAAACGTGATCTAGAGGTGGTTGCCACGCCTTACACAAAGACTCACAACTTAGTTGTGTTTACATGGAGGAGTAAGGCACATCATGCATCACTTTCTGCATCATTTTGATAATTGAAAGGAGATGTGTTGGCTATTGTCTACTCTCTGCCATGGAAGGATGACCTGCACTGTCTGTGTCAGTGAACTCTCCAGATTCAGGATGGATTTGGCCAATGGGGAGACCAGAAGGCAGGAGTAGGTTGAGATTGGGGACTTTAATCATCTTGCTTTTAGCTGGGCCATGGGTTGGCTCTGTCTCTGCTTCTGCCAAGCCGCCCTCTGTACATACCCACTCTCTCTGGATTCTGATCATTCTGTGCCTTTCTCAGTCCTCATGCCGTGGCTATTCTTGGGGTTCTGCATTGTTGATTTCTCTAAACTCTTCTTACACCTTTGTAAAGATTCTTTTTATTAAACTTGTCTCAAATTCTCCAGTTGGAGTATGCCATCTATTTTCTGCCAACACAGTGGGTAAGCATCTCCTTCCTAACGTATTTTCTCTTTTTTAAAATATATTTTTATTGATTTCAGAGAGAAAGGGAGAGGGAGAGAAAGATAGAAACAGAAAGATAGAAACATTAATGATGAGAGAGAATCATTGATCAGCTGCCCGCTGCACTCCCCACACTGGGGATCACGCCCGCAACCCAGGGAATCAAACTGTGACCTCCTGGTTAATAGGCTGACACTCAACTACTGATCCATGCAGGCTGGGCTTTCCTAACGTATTTTTAATTACTGAAGTAACACTTTTCCAAAATAGAATGATCATGATATCAGCCAAAGGTCAATTGTCTTTACTTGGAAGAAACCAAAGCTTCCCTAGTCAACTTTTGATCATTTGTGATTCAGTCACCAAGTTAAGGCATTTGTAACCTGAGGACAAAAGCAATAGCCAGGAGGGATATAATGTTTTTGTAAGTTATTAAGGAGATTCCTCTGTTTACAAATTGGACAAGATTTCTTTTGACTCATCTAACTACAAATAATAAATAAAAAGGCAAATTTTCATTTAGTATTTTTGTATTTTACAATTATTTTAGCAGGAATATTTATTCTCAGTAGTATTAGTGCGGTTTCTAATTGTTAAAGGAAGAATATTTGTGTAGTTGGACAACTGGTCATTGAAGTGGTATTTACCACTCAAGTTACTGATATAAACTTTCATGTGTATACAACTTCAAATAAATGGCAACCCATGAGAACAGATCTAAAATCATGTTAAAATTCTTTAAAGAAAAAAAAAGTAAATATTTCATTTTTTTATGCTGAGATTCTGGTCTTAGATTCTACAACTGAAGACACCAATGGTTAGGAATCATTATACTAGTATTTAGTTTGGGCCATTGTACTCAGTGTTGACTAGGTTCAATTTTGTCCCTTGGTTTGCGCATCTCTTACTTGGGTATATTTCTGATATTTTATTTAATATCTTAAAGTACCTTTTTAATGTTTGGAAACTTAAATTTTTGAATATTAAAAAATAACTTGTGAAATAGGTTCTTGGGTCACATTTCTTGTGACTGTTGAATAAGCCCCAGACTTCGTTTCCCCACTCTCTCCCCCTTGCTCACTATGTCATGGCCTCAAAGGCTCTCCTGTTGCTCCTCAGTCATCACAGTTGTTCCTGTCTCAGAATCTTACACTAAAATGACAAGGCTACTCTGATCTCTATGCTTTCAGTTTATACCATAGGGCTCATCCTTTCCCCTTTCTATATTTGTCCTTTCCTTCTTCAGCAGTGAGAAATTTGGCTTCTTAATGTTTACTTATTGGCTTAATCCCTCAGATCACAGGCAAACTCATTACCCTGCTGGTCTGCTCTTCCATTTTGAATCCTTCCTTGAACAGGTCCAACCTCTGCTGGCTTGCTTTCCCAAACCTCTCCAACCCTGGTAGGGTTTTTTTGTGTGACTAACTTAGAAAAAATAAAGATGGAAGAAAACAACTTCATCTTTTAAAATGAGTTTATAAAAATTATCCACTTTCAGGATAGGTTTTAGAATTAAGTAATGAAATGCTTAATACTTTTACTACATAGTAATATTCAATTATTGTGTCCTAACATTTAATATGATATTTACTAAATAAATAAATAGCCTGAAATGAATAATAATATATCCTCCAAATTTAATAGAGCTGCAAACACGAGTCTGCTATCTAGTCCTAAACATACTACCAGTTCACTAAGAATTTAAGCAACTACTTAAGTTAATTAATTAATTAAAGAAGTGCAATTTAAACACCTTTTATGTTCCAGAAAGTGTCCTCTAAGGGCTAGGGAGATAAGAATTAGCAAGACAGACATTGTCCCTGCTGTCATAATGCTTGCAGTCTTGCTGAGAAGACAAATATCTAATGAGCAATAGCAATAAAGTAGGGTGAGTGCTTTGTTATAGCGTAGAATTTTGAGAATGCATTATAGGGGTGCTGAACCATATCAGCAGGAGCAGTTGAGAAGGTTTTCTGCAGAAGATGACAAGCTGCAACCTCATGATGAGCAGCAGGAGGGTTAGCTGGGAAGAAGAAGGAGAAGAGTGTTTTGGGAAGAAGGAGCAGAATGAGAAGGTGAGAGAGAGCATGTTGTGCTTGAATTCAGTGAATTCTATGTGTTAGGTGCAAAAAGACTGGGGGACATGGAAAATATGTGGTTGAAGAGGTTATGAGGGTCGTGTGAGTCTGTTACAGATCTTGGGCATTATTTTAGAGTGTAATGAAACTCAGCAAAGAGGAAAATATGGGAGCAATGCAGTTAGCTCTTTGAAAGCATTGTCTGGCTTCCTGACTGATGAGGGGGTATTGGTTGGGGCATGTGGAAAAGATGGAGGCAGAGAAAGAGCTGAATACAACCACAGTCATCCAGGGGAGAGATGATGACAGCATGGTCTGCACAGAGACCACAGGGAAAGATGGGACTGGATATCAATGAGAGATATTTAGTGGTGGACTCAACAGAAATGATGGTCAGATTTTTGGTGCAGGAAAATGCTCTTCCTTGAAATAGGGGACATGGCAAGATTAGTAGGTTGAGGTTGGGAGAATGATGAAGGGGAGACAAGTTCATTCTTTCAGTTGTAAAATGAGAAGGTTAGCCTCACAACAATACAATTCTGTGATGATCTTGTTTTATCTCTATGTGGCTAGAGACAGAGCAATTTTAGAGCTGTGGAGAGATTCTCTAAATATTTCCCTTTTCCTCCTGCTCTTCAGGCATCTAACCAGTCTAGCCTTTAGTTAACAATTAAGCTAAGGGAACAAAAAATGTTCCTATGGCTTAGTATTTAAATCAAGACAAAAGAAAGGGAGTAGGGAATCTAACATAAGCTGGCAACTATGTTAGCTTTCCTAAGCATGAAATAACACAAAACTTATCATTCCATGTTTTATAACTCGGGTGATTTTAGATCTTCTGTGGCCAGACTAACTTTAATGTCCTATAATTCTTAATTCTGTGATTTCCATTTTTTCTTAGCTTGAGCAACTCGCCCAATTGTTTATGACTACAGTTGCTACAGGGAGTCGTTATACACAGATGGCTTTTAGGAGGGGAGTCAATTTCCTTGATTACCATGCCTTCTCTCTGCACTGATTGTTATAAGAGTGAAAATTCTTGCATGTCAAATGATGAAAATGTTTCTAGGGTCTCAGAAAGGGAAGGAACATCATTTGGCAGATGATCTCTGTATGGCTATACTCTGATGAAAAAGCTGCTAGGTTCCTTTAATTTATTCAGATAATTTTTTATAAGTGATAAAACCAAACCAATCTAGGCACCAAATGAAAAAGATGGAGCAGAACTTGCAGTAGAGTATATATTGATTTCAGTGTGTACTTACATCCACCTTGTTACACAGTTTCATTTTCCTCCCCTGTCATCTGGCAAATAAGTATAAAAATCTTAGTAGACATCCTTGTGCCCATATTTTCTTTTTAGTTCATTCAACTGTCCTTCCAGGAGAACACAGATAGAAAAAGAAAAACTATTTTATTTATTTGAAGTCAACTTTATTTTCTTGTATTACTTTTTTTTCCTTTATTGATTAAGGTATTACATATGTGTCCTTATCCCCCATTGCCCCCACCCAACCCCCACACATGCCCTCACCCCCCTGGTGTCTGTGTCCATTGGTGATGCTTATATGCATGCATATAAGTCGTTTGGTTGATCTCTCCCCCCTTACCTCCACCCTCTCCTACCTTCCCTTTGAAGTTGGAGCATCTGATCATGTTTCTCTGTCTCTGGATCTGTTTTTATTCATCAGTTTATGTTGTTCATTATATTCCACAAATGAGTGAGATCATGTGATATTTATCTTTCTCTGACTGATTTATTTCGCTTAGCATAATGCTCTCCAGAATCATCCATGCTGTTGCAAATGGTAGGAGTTCCTTCCTTTTTACAGCATTATTTCTTTTCTTATATTACTTTTAAACAACTTTTTATTGCACAGTTGATGCAAGTTTATTATAGAAACATCAAAAAATAGAAGCAAATGTTTTTCACCCAAACTTGTCCGAGGAATGGCCTGATCTGTATGAATGGCCTTTGGGTTCAAAGCCTTTGACTCAAAGGACATTGTTAACCAGCCTGTTCCTTTCACTAGTACATTGAGAGACTTTTTATCTATAACATAAAACCATGTACTATCCCTGGGTGGACTTTTTCATGAGGATTAAGAAAACGAAGTTTGGATCATAATGGGGTGGTTTCTCCAGTTTTGTTATCAGCTGCCACATTTTGAGGCCCCAGAGCAAAGCACAACCTATTCTTGTTTGAAGAAATCTTCTTCCTGAGATCAAACAAGAATACTACCAATGACTGAGCATTTACTACGTGTCAGACATTATGCTAAGTGCTGCACATGTGTTTCAGTTAATCCTAATGGAAAGCCCATGAGGTAGGTATTACTCCCTCTTTAACAAAATGGATGTTCTGGTATAAAAAGATGAACTTTTTCCAGATCACAAAGCTTGTCCATCTAATCATAAAGCTAAATTGTTTCTCCTCCTTTGTCTCCACTCCAGTGTGAGCATGGGCCCACCTCATCTAAATCAGAAAGGAAATTTCTTTAGATGTTAGTGAAAAATAGCTGAGATGAGAAGGTGTCTACTTTCTGAACACCTACCTGAACACCACCATTGAGAGATCCTATAGTTGAGGTAATTAAAGTCAGGAGAAGACCATTCATTTTGTCTTTCTGGCCAAACTCTGTGGTGTGTTCTGATGACCAGTTTCTTCAACTGGGCTCCTCTCTGCTTGCTTCCCAGTTCCATTCTTCTTCAAGTGCATGAATTTCCCCACAGCTGTTCCTTGTCTCCCTCGTCAACAAGTCTGTGTCTTAGAAGGGGACACATAGACCCTTTATCTCCGCACTGCTATATACTACAGTCCTGCCTCCAAATGCTGTTTAAATTTGAGATCATATTTACTCACCTATGTTTGATTTTGAGCTTTTTCTGATGAGTGACTTTTTTTTTGCATTTGTTAAAGATACTAAGTATTAAAAAGAATTGTTCTGAGATCCTATTTTCTGTTTTCCAATTAGTTTCTTGTGGAAATCAGTGTTTTCCTTTTTTAAAAAATATATTTTATTGATTTTTTACAGAGAGGAAGGGAGAGAGATAGAGAGTTAGAAACATTGATGAGAGAGAAACATCAATCAGCTGCCTCCTGCACGCCCCCTACTGGGGATGTGCCTGCGACCCAGGTACATGCCCTAGACCGGAATGGAACCTGGGACCTTTCAGTCCTCAGGCAGGCGCTCTATCCACTGTGCCAAACTGGTTTTGGCCAGTGTTTTCCTTTTGGTTCTATGTTATTTCCTTGATGTCATGCTAACTTATAACAGTTGCAGAATGCATGGAAAAATGTAAGTGTAATGATAATATTATGGACTTAATATTATGCTTTTATATTTTATATTTTGTGAAACTTTTTTTTCATCTGAAGTAATGTTATCTCCAACTTATTTATAGGAAAAAGGAGGCTGAATGAGATTGGCAGACACTTAACATTATTCCCACATCCCTATCCTTCTCTCACATTATATTTCCTGTTGTTACACCTATTGTGGTTGTTTTACAGGTATTTATCTGGATGTTTTGTTCCTCCATTTTCACATTTGGTTTAAAACCCATTTTTTCAGCTGATCCTCATTTTTTTTTTCACCTGAAAATCCAGGCACCTTTCCTTGCTCTACCAAGCACAGATAGGTATCTAGTCAAATGAGAGCTTGGGTATGGATGTGCTGTGCCATATAAACTTTATGAACGTAAGGTGTTAGTATATCATTTTACTCTGCCTGCCCTCTCTTTTTCTCTATTCAATGTAAGGTGGTGGTTTTCCAATATCAAAAAATGTAAGAAGTACCTGGGGGAACTGGTTAAACTTGCAGATTCCAGGAATTTTACTGAAGGAATAAAGAGCCACAATTTTAAGTCCATGAAAAATACATTAATTGACTAACTCTATCCCCAGAGGTTCTCAGTCATTAAGTAAGTGGGATGAAGCCCAAGAGTCTGTATATTTAACAAACATATTTAGTAATTCTGACTGAGGAAAACTGTGGATCACAGGTCAGGAAATTTCTTTAACGGGCCTTATTTCTGTTCTATGGATGAACAACTTCCCTATGATGTAGAGCCCACATATCTTTATATTCAAACCTGCTATGTTGCTTTTCACTTCTCTATGCATGAATAACCTTGAACAACTATAAGGAACAGGAGAACCACTGAATGTATGTAATAAAAATTATTTATCATGACATTGAAGTTTGTTTTCCTCTCATGAAAACTTTCAATTATCTGGAGAAAGGTGCTCTTTTGGGAGTGGGTGCTGAGCAAGTGTGAAGTGGCTGCTGACATTCAGCAGCAGCCAGCTGGACAGCAAAAAAGGACACTGGACAGGTGGGCCCCAGTCTTGGTTCAGTCATTAATGTTGGCTGTATGACTCTGGCCAAGGCCCTTTCCATTTCTGAGCCTATTTTCACATCTGTAAAGTGATACTAGATCAGTGTTTGTTAAACTCTCCCACATCTGTAAAGTGATACTAGTCAGTGTTTGTTAAACTCTCCCACATCTGTAATAAGTGATACTAATCAGTGTTTGTTAAACTCTCCCAGAGGAGTGCTTTGACTACAGCTGGAAGTAGTCCAGTACTGGGTACAATACCTTTGAAACATTGTGTCTTACCTTAGAAAGTAGGTTTTTTGTTTTGTTGTTGTGCTTGTTGTTTGTCTTCTACTCTATCATACATGCATGGTTACTTCAGTGTACAAGTAATGTTTAAAGTCAAATACCACTGAGTAAAACCCAAACCCCCATGCCTTCACTTCCCAGGAGTTTCTATACTTGAGTTTCAGAATAGCCCTAGATGATCCCAAAGATTCCTTTCAGTTCTCTGATTTTATGAGCTAAGAAAACTCTTTAAGTAAAATCTGCCATTTAATACACTGACCTCTATCTCCAATACAGATGTTCTCTGATGTCCAGAGACTAGGAAAGTGTTCTGAAGGAAAAAATACTGACCTGAAAGTAACTGTCATTTTGACGTAAACGATTCAGTGCTAAATTTATTGACCTAATTCACAAAGAATTTTGTGACTCTCTAAACTCTCTTTGAGCTCTGTATGAATTCATTGGCCTCAAATTGAACTTGTACTTGCAAATAGTTATCAGAGTGTAGGTTTGAAGAAAGAAAATCCAACTTGATATGAACACCCATACTGGAATTTAATGCAACTGAAGTTTGTCGAGGGCCCTTTGTCACCCTTGTTAAATTTATTGATCTTTCTGTGTCTCAGTTCACCTCACTGTGAACTCATCGGTCACTAATGATTCCCCCAAATTGGACAATTCTTGACATCTTTGCTCTTAGAGAGAAAGATGATTTGACAAAAATTGTAAGCAATTTGAATTCTGTTATCTTACATAATAAGACATCACTAAGGTTCCAGTGAACTTAAAATGAACTCTATTTAATTTTGCTGGGAGCAGAAAAGGGACAAAGCACCATAGAGGGTCATGTTTTATCTATGAGAAGCCCCTAGTCTCTCGGACACATCTCCAGAGGATGGCAGTAATGAGCTATAGCCCTAAACTAGGCTCTGGTGACACTCCAGTCTCTAGAATGGACTCCCTTGAACTAAATTCTCAAGCAACTGATATATGAGAACAGAATGCAATGTATTGATTTATGTTAATAATATAATTTATAATGGGGCTCGGTATGTATATATTTTAATAAGCACAATTCTACTTCACAATACAAAACCAAATTATCTGCAGTTTGCTTGGTGAGCATGGGATTAGAGCAAGAGGTTTATGTAGAAGATCATGATTGTTTAGAGACATTAAGTTATGATGGTGTAATGCATCATCTCTACCATAGACAGATAGTGAGCTAGCTTTGTGTACTTAAATGGGTTCTTATTATGGTAATGGCCTGAACTTGGCACACAGGCTGCTCCAGATCAAAGCCTCACTCTGTAACTTACTAGCTGTGTGACTTTTGATACTTTTCTTACATTCTGACCTTCACCTTTCTCTTCTGTAAAAATTTGCTCAACTTCATTTTATTCTTTTCGTAGATTTTTAACTTGTGGTAGAAAATCCAATCCTCCTTATTTCCTCGTTTTTGAAGTTCATCTAGGTGTCACAACCCCCTTGCAACCACTCAAACTTCAAATTGAAATTTCACTGCCCTAACCTATTCTCTGAAAGAAAAGTTGATGGAAAGAAAATTCTTATCTCATAAAAGACTCCAATGACCAGCTTTATGAACTATTTGACTTATGGGAGAAAAGTGAAACCTCAGCGCCCCATTTCTTCCTAGACAGCCTCCAAATGTGACAATTACTGATAGTGAAGCTTTCACAAAGGAAGGTTCTTGGAAGGGAAAAAATGCCAATTTCAACTCAGTGACTGTTCTTGAGACCTTATTAATGTCTCCATGTTTCCCATGGCTGCTACATGAAGCTATTGGCACTCTAAATTGGAATTTTACTGGTTACTGTTATTTTGGAGAGAAAGAAAGCTTGAGAAGGTGATAAAAATGTGAATTCCCTCAGGTGATCTTAGCAGATCAGTTAAATTTAAAGGGCAATGAAAATTATTGACAAGCAAATAAACCAACCTCTCTGAACATTCAGGAATCAAAGAAAGGCCTGCCTACCAGGAATTATACTAAAGGGATAAAGAGCCACAATTTAAAGTCCATGAAAAACATATTAATTGATTAACTTCTTATAGGCCCAGACAGAACATGCTGAAATTTAGGGAAAAAGAAACAGATCATTAAAATAAATGCCCTTATTTTCTTAATGCATCCAACAGATATCTATGAATGATTTTTTAAGTACTACTTTGTAGTCCCTGGAGATAAAAGGGTGAGCAACAATTGACTTGTCTTCATGGAGAGTACAGCCTAGTGGGGGAGTAAGGCAATATTCAAATGATCACATTTGTGATCATTTGTGACGTTTCAAATGGGATAGGTTATGAGGGGGCAGCTGTGATACTGGGTGAGCATATGGTAAGAATATTTAACCTAGGGAAGAAGGTCAAGGAACACACTCTTCCTGAGGAAGTGACAAGTGAGATGAGCTGTGAAAAAAGTGAGTGAGGAGCAGGATGAAAAAGCTAAGGACTTGCATAAAGGAAAGGTCTGGGGGAGCAGAGGACCAAAGACCAAAAGGTGGGCTCAGCCTGATTGGAGCAGGATTTGGGGGGGACAGCTTACGGGCATCAAATCAAGGACATTACCCATTTGGTGTGTATCCTTCCAGACCATTAAAAAATGCATATATGGCCCTAACCGGTTTAGCTCAGTGGATAGAGCGTCAGCCTGTGGACTGAAGGGTCCCAGGTTCGATTCTGGTCAAGGGCATGTACCTTGGTTGCGGGCATATCCCCAGTAGGGGGCGTGCAGGAGGCAGCTGATCGATGTTTCTTTCTCATCGATGTTTCTAATTCTCTATCCCTCTCCCTTCCTCTCTGTAAAAAAATCAATAAAATATATTTTAAAAATGCATATAATTTCACATTTTCCATGTTGATTTCTAAAACGTAACACAAATATGTAACTTTTTATTTACTGTGAATTTTCTCTTAAATAGAACAAAGGTTTATCTCATTTGTTTCCCACTTACACATTTTTGCATATGATTTAAAATTTTTGTTTACTTATTACTATAGCAATAATAGTTTCATGGGCTTTTTTAAGTTAGACAACTATAAATGAGAAAAAAGAAATAGCCCATTATCTCAAAACCCAAATAATTCTTCTTTGATGTATAAAATACATGTGGTAAAAACAATTGAAACAATACAGACAGGAATTTATAAAAACTGAATGTCTGCCACCCCCAGGTTTTCTTCCCAAAGCAAATTACCCTTATAAACTTTGTGCATATTTACAGAAAAACATCTCACAACATATATACCATACACTCACACATATAGCACAAAGGGGAGTCATCTGCAACCTGATTATTTCTCTTAATAGAACATCCTGGAATCATGTTGCAGCCCATGAGTAGCAATGGTAGCTCAGTGTTTCAGGTCTGTGTAATCTGGGTTTAAACTCCAGCTCTGCTACTTGCTAGATCTATTACCTTAAGTGATGATTTAACCTATGAGTGCCTCAGTTTCTCTCTTTCTAAAATGGGGATATAAAAGTACCTTTCTTATAATGTTTCTATGAGGATTAAGTGAGTTAATCCACAAAATATATTTATAACAGTGCCTTGCACATACTAAATAAGCAATGTGTACTAGCTGCTAACATATCAATATGTACTATTTTATTATGTTTGTTATTACTTTTATTATTGTTGATTTTATTATCATATAGAGATATAAATTATTTTTAAATATTGCTTAAAAACATTTTGTTATGGAAAATTTTAAATAGCTATGGAGAGAATAGTAGGAAGAATACTCATATAGTTATCACGATTTCAGAAATTATTAACACTTTTGCACCCTTGTTTTATCTATCTTCTCCACTTTTTAAAGAGAATATTTTAAAGGATGTTCCAAGCATTGTTTTGTTCTCCTGTGAGTACTTACAGTTTAAAAACTGAGATAAATTTTAAAAACTTCTATGTCATAACCAATGGACACAGACCTGGGGGGAGAGAGGGTAATGGCATGTGCTGGAGATTGGGGGCGGCTGGGGAGAGGTCAATGGGGTAAAAGAAGACTTATGTAATACATTAAGCAATAAAGAATTTTTTAAAAAGTCATTCTAAAACTTGGTCTGATGAAGTAGGTGGCAGTCTTCACAAGTGAACACAATTCCTAGAAATTGTTCCCACTGAGTGACAGCTATTGACTGCAAAGTCTAGTATGAAGAATGACGTAACAAAAAAACTTCCCACACACTTAAAAAACCTCTATGCCACTATCATATCTAACTCCTTAATATTTTCTAAAATATTTGAATTTGAGATCCATATTTGAATTTTTTATTGCTCCCAAAATTTCTTCTTTACAGTTGGTTGTTCGCATCAGGTTTCAAAGACATTCTTATTACATTTGTTTATTATATCTCTTTATTTGCTTTTATCCCACAATAGTCTCCCATCTCACCTTTTCCCGCCTTTTATTTTTGCCATTGTCTTCTTGGAGAAACAGGGTCTTGTATAATGCCTCATATTTTACAATTGGCTGATTGCTTCTTCATTGTGTTAACTTGTTCCTTTATTTATCATATTTCCTGTAACTTTGTAGTTAGATCTAGAGTTTGGGGTACTTGTACTTTCCAAGTGTCCCATTTTGTTCCCCCATCATAAGGCTTATAATCACAGGGTCTTCATTTGACTGCATATACCATCATTTATTTAGCTGTTGTTCTATTGGACAGTGTCACAAGGATCTGCTGTGAGAAAATTTCTTTGTACATTTTTTGAGTATTTCTGGAAGTGTAATTTCTGTATCAGATGGTCACCTTCAGACTTGACAATCTGGCCTGGCAGTGTGGCTCAGTGGTTGAGCATCGACCTATGACCCAAGAGGTCATGGTTCAATTCCGGTCAGGGCACATGCCTGGGTTGCAGGCTCAATTCCCAGTAGGGGACTGTAGGAGGCAGCAGATTGATGATTCTCATCATTGATGTTTCTATTTATCTATTCCCTTCCTCTCTGAAATCAATAAAAAACATTAAAAAAAAAAAAAAGACCTGACAGTCTGGAGCAAGCATGTCAAACTTGTGGCCTGCATGCGGCCCACAATAAATATTTTTGCGGCCCAGCCAATATAATGTTATGTAAGAAATGTTTTAATAAAAATGTTATAACTTAATTTTTACAATATAGTGTTATACATAATCTATACTAATAAAAGCCTAGGTCAGTGGTTTGCCACTCTGTTGACTAATGAGTTTGCCGACCACTGGCCTAGGTGGTGTCTTGCCCTTGTGTCATCACAAGATGGCTGCCCCATGTTGTCATAAGATGGCTGCCCCCACATCATCACAAGATGGCTGCCCCATGTTGTCATAAGATGGCTGCCCCCACATCATCACAAGATGGCTGCCCCCATGTCGTCACAAGATCAGGGGAGGGCAGTTGGGGGCCATGAGGCCAGCAGGGGAGGGCAGTTGGGGGCCATGAGGCCAGCAGGGGAGGGCAGTTGGGGGCGATCAGGCCGGCAGAAGAGCAGTTAGGCATCAATCAGGCTGGCAGGGGTGTGGTTAGGGGGTGATCAGACTGGCAGGCAGAAGTGGTTAGGAGCCAGCAGTCCTGGATTGTGAGAGGGGTGTCTGACTGCCGGTTTAGGCCCAATCCCGCAGGGGGTGATCAGGGTGGTAGACAGAATTGGTTAGGGGCAAGCAGGCAAGCAGGCAGGCAAGTGGTTAGGAGCCAGCATTCCTGCATTATGAACCCGACATCCCCCGAGGTTTCCCAGATTGGAGAGGGTGCAGGCTGGGCTGAGGGATACCCCCCAGTGCACAGATTTTGTGCATTGGGCCTCTAGTTATTAATAACGAACTACAACATTCATTAATGACTGATTACTATAATCATATTGCATTCATTTCCCTTATGTGCCTTACGAGCAGGCGCACCATTTCTCTCCACTGACACTAGCAGCGAATATTTTAGCAGCCCATTGCCACGTCATTAGTCTTGTACTAACTTGTTTGGTGTGCGCAACAGGAAATATTTAATTTTCGGAGAATAGGAAAAGTAGGTTTATTTGCATCACGCTTATTAATTTGTGCAGTTATTCAGTGTCTGGTAAGTTAATGTTTAAGAAAAATATTAATTTTATTAAAATGTTTTGTTATTTCATGTTAACAATTACTCATTTATTTCAGCCCTTTTTATTCAGCACGTCTCTATCGAAGTGAACCTATGTTTCTATGAAAATTGAAGTTGTTTTTCTTTTTGCGGCCCACATAAACTTAAACCTTTTTTATTTGGCTCCTGTGAGCCTTTGAGTTTGACATGCTTGGTCTGGAGTCTAAGTTTCTGTTTTTGTTTTTTTTTCAGTTTATGGATGGATAGAAAAAATATAGGGACATTGAGTTAAACAGAGTTAAATAGACTTGCAGAATATTAAACGTAGGAGTCTAATGCCAACAATTGCAGAGTACAGAGAAGTTATGTTCATAGAAGTTAGGGTTGAGATGCCAGTCAGTGAAGTCCAAATGTACAATACAATAAAAGAGAAGTCACTGTAGACTCTTAGGTGCCATTATTTTAGTTGAATTTTTTCTAGTTGAACAATTGGAAATAGAGAAAAGTAAAAAGAAGAAATTCAAACATAATTTCATTACTTGGAGGCAACTGCTTTTATTAACATTTTGGTTAAATTTTTTGTACTGTTTTTTTTTAATGTAGTATTAACATTTTTCATAGTTTTGAACATACCTTATAAATAATATTGTATTCTTTCACTTCAGTGTACTTTCTCCCATGTTATTAAGAACTTTCTGCCAACAATATTTAATACATGCTAAAAAAAAACATAGAGTGGGTTTATCATAATTAACCATGTTACTATTATGAGGCATTTATTTGTTGCTTACTAGAGATCCAGTATTATAAACATTTTTGTGACTATAATTCAACAAATATTTATTAAAGCTTTTTGTTATAATGTATTTGCATCAGACATAAAACTTTTCCTATGTTTTGGAGTATGATCTTTATAATCCAAGGAAGGGGAAGAGGAGATAGAAGGGAAAAAGGCAGGGTGGTGTGGAGTAGGAGGAAACAAAACCTTCAGGTCTAGCAGTCCTCAAGTTCCAGTGTGCACAAGAGTCACCTGGGGTGCTTATAAAATACAGATTCTTGGCTCCATTCCCAGATGCTTATGTAATAGTTCTGGATGGGGTCAAAAGCCTGATTTTGCTTTTAAGCAAATTTGTGGACATTTCTGACATAAATGGCTTGTGGCACGTGCTTTGGGAAAAGTGACCATGGCCAGTTCCTAGGTAAGAATGTGTTGGTGATCCTTGGCTGTGTGTGGGTCCTCAGAATGAAACTCATTAAGGACTGGTAATAGATGCTCCATAACTAATTCAGCCTGGCTCTGTTTCCCACTCAGACCTCACTTTGCAAAAGGCGAGGAGTGTGTCTAGCTACAAAATAGCTTCTCTTTGAGATGGGAGAGCTGAGCAACATCAAGGAGTTTGAAGAGCCCCTTTTTCGTCAGGCAGTCCTGCTCCAGTGGGGAGAGGACTGCAGAAAGCCCCCTCTCTTTTTGGAAGAGGAGGCAGTTTGGCATAGTCCTCCTTTTATCTCTGAGGGTAACTCCCCCTCTGCTTGTCTCCGGTTTTCTTCTCTCACTGCCTTACACTACTTGGACGCCCAGTGTTCTGCTGCTCTGATTTCTGCAGGGACGGTTGCTGTTTGGCTCCCTGGAGCCTTCTTATATGATTGGCCAGGATGATTTGTGGTGATGTTGTCACGTCTACTGAGTTATGCAGTGTGGCTCTCTGCTGATGGAGTGTGTGCTTTTGAGCAGGAAATGGCCTTTATAAATCTTTTCTTTAACAAGGGCTTCAAAAATTTGCTTCATTCTTTGGAGCTCATAACTGTGTGCTCATATCAATAAGCTTTGCACAGGAAAGATTGGTTGCTTGAAGCACTCCTCTGTCTTTGGATGCCACTGAACACAGGGCCATCCATCCAGGCAAGGGGCTTCCATATTTCTCCAGGTAACTCCATGAATTATAAGCAAGGATAAATGAAAGTAGGAATAACCCAACACCAATTATTTCCAGAATTAAAAAGGTTTGTAAATGATGGCAGGCAGGGTAGCACACACAACTAATACCTTCTGGTACTCAAGACATTTTAGTAACTGAACGCTTAAACTATTCAGTGCACTGGAACCTTCTGCTGTGGTGGAACTGTTCTGGCATTTGCCCTGTCCACCAATGCCGTAGCCACTTGCTGCATGTGTCTATTGAGCACTTGAAATGTGGCTGATAAAACTTTAATTTGATTCAGTTTTAACAAATTTAAATTGAAGTAGCTACATGTGGTTAGTACAACCTTATTGGGAAGTGCACCAATAAATAATTCAGTGGACATTTCTTAGAGCTTTGAATTAACTAGAGAAAAGGTCAGATGGAGTTTTTAAAATAAATGTAATCTTACTTATTGTATTTGTAACTCCTCTCTCCTCTAATCATGACCCCCAAAACTTGTAGAAATTCTCACAATTACAATTAGATAGGAGTCCAAAGATGACTCTAAATCTTTCTTTATTTTTTCAGTTAAGTACTCATTATTCTATAAAGCTCATACTCACCAGTTTCCTTTTTTCATTTCTCCTGCCTCAAGCTCCCTTCAGAACAGTTATGCATCTCCATCCCTCTTGGGTCAAAACATGCAATCACAAAACCATTTGGATGATCCCATTCAATTTTGACAAGAAAAAACTGTGCATGAAAATGTTTTTTTAAAAATGGACCAGTCATTATCTCTATGAGGTGGGATTACATTAGATTTTTATTTTCTTCTTTCAACTCCTTTCTCCTTTTATAAGTTTTCTACATCAGTGTTCTTGCATAATTAAAAACATTTTGAGTAAAACCATTAAATATTTAATTCTGTCCATCACAACAGAGTTCTTAGAGCTTCAACTTTCTTTCTTTCTTTTTTCATTTAAACATCCAATCAGTACTTTCAGGAGGCCTGCCTGGACTCACATGCTCATGAAATAGAAAGCAAAAGAAACTGGAGAAGAGATACAAAGTATATGACATTTTAAAAATTCATCCTTTGAGTTACGTCATTATCTGTAAGCCTTGAAATAAATAGCTGTGTCCTTATTTTCATATGAGCATTAAAGCAGATATTTCATTATAGCCTCTAAGACAGCGGTTGCCAACTGGTGGTCCACGGACCACTGATGGTCTGTGAGGTCGAAAAGATTGGTGGCCGCTGCTCTAAGAGGCCAGGACCAGTTAATTGCCTTGAACTCCACAAAAGTAGCCTGTTCCTTATGGCTTCACGAGAGAGGACACTGTATCTTTTCTTCTCTTTCCCCATCATTGAAAGACACAGAATACAATCCCCAGTGTTTTGTCTCACATCCTATATAATAAAAGGGTAATATGCAAATAGACCGAACCGCAGAACAACCGAACAACCAATTAAAGCATAATATGTTAAAGATATGCTAAGGCTGCTCAACTGCTTGCTATGATGTATACTGACCACCAGGGGGCAGACAGTCAACTGGTTGACCAGTCGCTATGACATGCACTGACCACCAGAGTGTAGAAGCTTCGGCAGGTAAGTTAGCTTGCTACTGGGGTCCGGCCGATCGGGACTGAGTGAGATGGGCCGGACACACCCTGGAGCCCTCCCACGGTCCCTCCCTGGCCTGATTGTGCACCAGTGGGGTCCCTCAGCCTGGCCTGTGCCCTCTCACAATCCAGGACCCCTCAGGGGATGTTGGAGAGTCAGTTTCAGCCCAATCCTGCAGGCCACTCTCCTTGGGAGGGAGCCAGGTGCAGGGCTCATGACTGGGGAGTGCTGCTGTGGCAGCTTCTCCTGATCGGGACTAACTAGGTGCGAGCTCATGGCAGGCACAGTGGGGCCAGGATGAATGGGAGCAGCAGGTAGGAGCTGCAGGTGGTGTTGGACTGTGGGTTTTGGCCAATTCCTGCAGGCCAGCCAGAGCGACCCTACCCGTGCATGAATTCGTGCATCAGGCCTCTAGTATGAAATAAATACAAGAGTGCCTTACTGATAGCAGTGGGCACACATGAAAACATTTTGCAAAATTATGGAGAAATAAAGCTCTTTACTCACCAGTGCCAACCAACATGGGCAAGGATGAGAGTTCTTGGCAGCTACATTTCAAACCTATTGCATCCATAAAATGATTCACTGTCCAGTTGTATACAAATGATCAAAATCACATACTTAATTTCAGATTCTCCATCCACAGTATCATTTCTATTCCAGTTCCACTGCTCATAATTTAAAATGAAGAAGGCTTATCTGCATTCATTTCTTAGATCATTGCTTTGGCACTTTCAAGATGTTATCCAAGCATGACTTCTATAACCTTGTGGAAATTGCAGTGATAAAGGATGCAGTTTTCAAACCCATTTCTTTTTGTGAAGCTGTCCCTCAGCCTCCCTTAACAGAGCAGTAGGGAGAACCACAGGTCTTTTACTGTCTTCAGTTTTAAAGAGCGTTGTTTTAGTCAATGAGACATACACTGTGGAAACAAGGCCAATGCACACATGTGGTAATTTTCCACTGCACATCTAACTAACCTTGATTAAACATAAGGCAAGGGGCTGTTCTGCCATCTCAGCCCCTCAAATTGGTTTCAGAGGAATTGGTTATAATGGAAATGTCAAGCCCTTTAAATATCAAACCTTTAAATACCATACAGGAATATAGATGTGCACATAACTTTGCCCATTCTTAGATTCTACTATGTCACTTGTCAGAACTAAATCAAGAAGTGATAAAGGGAAATAAACTATTGTTCTGGAAGCAGTGATGAAAACAATTGGATATGATGAATGGGTGCAGCCAATTGTTCATCTTTAGAGTAAGATCTTTTCTCTGAAAGTCAGAGCCAAATGGGATCTGTAGAACATTGGCAGCTATGGAATTATGGCATGTCTCACTGTTTCTTCCAGCACTCTTCTTTTCATGCCCCAGAGCAGTGGTCAGCAAACTGCGGCTTGCGAGCCACATGCGGCTCTTTGGCCCCTTGAATGTGGCTCTTCCACAAAATACCATAGCCTGGGCAAGTCTATTTGGAAGAAGTGGTGTTAGAAGAAGTTTAAGTTTAAAAAATTTGGCTCTCAAAAGAAATTTTAATCGTTGTACTGTTGATATTTGGCTCTGTTGACTAATGAGTTTGGCGACCACTGCCCCAGAGGACTTATTTTCCTTGAAATTAAGCAATTGTGAGAATTGCTACTTGCAAGTGAGTTCAGGAAGCTTTCTTGTCATTTGAAAAATAATAATTTAAAAATCTCCTTATATTGGAGAGAGCAATAAAGTCTACTATTACGTGTTTAACATATGTTAAGTACTAAATAAATATTTATTGAATTGAGTTTTTCTGATGACTGGTGATTGTACTAGGCGGAGAAGACATGGACTTGAGTCTCACTGTGTTCTTAACTAGTTGTGTGACCCCAGATAAATCACTTAAACTCTCCGGGTTGCAGTAAAATAGTAGTTAAAAATATATACCTTGTGGGGGGAGGGCATCTAAGGACATGATCATCAAAAATTCTTTGAAAGTATAAGGTACAAAGAACAAGATGAAACTGATGTGCAGAGAGAGCTGTTTAAATGAAGAGCAAAGTGAAATTTTCACAAGTTCAAGTATGATTGAATCAATTGCATTTAAAGGAGATACATAGGGTGAAAAGGCACATGTCTATATTAGAAATAAGGGTTCCAGGAGTTCTGAAACTATACAGGATCTATGATTCTGTGGAATGGCAGAGATGAACTTGCTAAATGCTGGCTGGAGAAGCAGTCTTGTGTGAAAGGAGGCCTCGAAACACTCGACAAGTAAGATGCTAAAAAAATGTCAAATATTAGTCCAAGATCAGGGAAATAGCGAAATATTGATGAAACGGCATGTTTTCTAGGAAGAAAGTCTTTTTAAGTCGTCTCACATACTCACATAGAGAATTGACTCCAGTTACAGGCTGTGATATTTTGTCACACCGCTGAGATTTTCTATAGGTAAAAATTGTAGGATGTGGGATGTTTAACCACTTCTGTAGTATGAGTCAGTTTGGTCTTCTCAATTCTATTAGTCCTCCCCCCCGCTCCTTGCCCCGTCCCGCCAAAGAAGCTAATGTTTATTGGGCTACTACCTTGACAAGCCAGATATATTGCATTTATTATCTTGCTTAATTGAAATAGGTTGGTTGGATTAATTATTGTCATTTTGTAAATGAGAAAATGAGGACTCAGGTTCAGTAGTTTACAGGTTCAATTGGCCTTATCTCATGGCTTGTGCACTTTTTAGCACACCAGTGTTTCCCAAACTCTTCTGCTCAAAGGCTCGGTGATCAAATAATTTGAGTAAATGGTGCATGCTTAGTCTCTTCTTAGAGACTTGCAATACCTACTCATAGGTAAAAGCCTCAGCAAATTCTTATGGTTAAGTGAGTCTTAAAAATATATTTAAGTACTTTTTCTTTTTTTATAATCACAGACTACCTATTTCCTGTGTTTCTTAAAAAAAAACACACATTAATGCTCAAGAAACATATTTGAGCACTGATACTTACTTGTCTACCATGCAACACAATTTGAGAAATGCTTGGCTTTTCCTATCTTGAGTATAAACTTGTTTAATGTGAAAGTCTTATCATCCAAAAGCAGCAGTGGATGAATCAAAGGACCTAAATATGGTCCATTTGTTTTCTTTATAACTATACTGGAGGCTCAGTGCATGAAATTTGTGCACTGCGGGGGGGGGGTGTCCCTCAGCCAGCCTGCGCCCTATCCAATCTGGGACCCTCGGGGGACATCCCTCTCACAATCTGGGACTGCTGGCTCCTAACCATTCACCTGTCTGTCAGCCTGATTGCCCCCTAACCACTCCCCTGCCACCCTGATTGATGCCTAACTGCTCCCCTGCCAGCCTGATTGCCCCCAACTGCTCTCCCTTGCTGGCCTGATCACCCCCAACTACCCTCTTCTGCTGGCCTGATCACACACAACTGCCTTCCCATGCTGGCCATCTTGTGGCAACCATCTTGTAGTGGCCATCTTGTGGCAGCCATCTTGTCGTGGCCATCTTATGATGACATGGGGAGGCCATCTTGTAATGACATGGGCCCGCCATCTTGTTTGTGATGGCATGAGGGCGTTGTGCGAGGGCATGACGCCACCTAGGCTTTTATTATATAGGATACCTTTGTTCGTGATAGTTAACTTTTTCATTTTTTACTATAATAAATACTCTTAAATATTAGAAGATAAATAAAAATTTGGAGTTCAAATTTCTACCCAGTGTAGAGATCTCCTCAGTTACAAGATCCATCATACTTGACACTTCTATGACTGCTGAGCTCATTAGTTGACAGCCACTACAAGACAATCTGAATAGCTTTTTGGGTATCTAAGACATTCATATGGAAAGAGACTCTTCAATCAGTTCATCACCTAGATGTGTGCTTTGAGTTAACAATAGACAACTCAGGTATTTTCCAATATACAAATATTTGGAATCCTAAATACAGAATTCCAGGTGGCATTATTTATTGAATCTGCTTTCATCTGGTTGTGATAATAATACATAGTGAAAAACCAAGATAGAGGCATAGGTAAGCACCTAAACTGCTGCCTCGCACAACAATTTAAAAACTACAACTAAAAGACAGAACAGACACCATCCAGAAACACAGGAAAGCTGGCTGAGTGGAAATTCTACAACTAGAAGGAAAGAGAAAAGCTCACAGAGAATTTGAGGAATGGCAAAGGGTTGAGGTACGGCAAAGGGTCCTTGTGCATGCAGAGAGGAAGGGCGGCTGAGAGCCTGGCTGACTTTCTCTGGCGGGAGCGGGAAGGAAGCCCCTACTGCACTGAACCCCAGTTCCGGGTGAAACCCCGTGGACCCAGGCTCATACGGGGGGAGTCTGGACTGTCAGGTAGAGAGAAAGGCACTCGGAGACTCGGAGAGCCAGGGGAGAGCCAGAGGAGCCCCGGCGGGCAGGGGTCTGGAGGCGCACGTGAGTGTCCACAAAGACTGCAGAGGTTGCCACAGGCTTTTCCTAGCAGAAAGGAGTCAGAAGCTCCTGACTGCACTGGGCCC
The DNA here is from genome assembly GCA_026230045.1 of Corynorhinus townsendii. NCBI lineage: Eukaryota > Metazoa > Chordata > Mammalia > Chiroptera > Vespertilionidae > Corynorhinus > Corynorhinus townsendii. The sequence continues at coordinate 147,179,152 of JAPDVU010000006.1, read as the reverse complement.
CAGTTCTGACTGCACTGAACCCTAGTTCCAGGCGAGCCCCTGGGACCCACGCTCTTGCGGGGGGAATCTGGACTCTCAGGCAGAGGCTCGGGAGGTGGGGAAGGCAGAGGTCTGGAGGAGCGCGCGTAAAAGGGCAGGGCTGACGGGAAGCCAAGACTGTCTGCTCCGCCCTGAGACTCCATCCCATCCAAGCTGAGCACAGAGGCTTTTGCAATTTGGCAAGTCTAATCCTATAAGGCTGTCTCCAGCACCGAACTTCTCCCAGCACAGACACAGCTGATTCTCACAGCCAATTGGCCTGGAGGTCAATTTCTCCCAGTGATACCAACAACAATCAAGACTTAACTACAACAAGGCTGTGCACACAGTCCACAAAGGGGTACACAAAGAGTGTTCACCTCAGGTTAACTGGGGAGGCCGACCCACTGGGCCATATAGGAAACCTAGCACACAAAGCTACCCTACCAACTCAGGGAAGCAGTGAAAATGCGGCGACAAAGAAAACAGATCACAAATGAAAGAAATGGAGGAAAACAAACAACTGGATATAGAATTCAAAACCACGGTTATAAGGCTTTTCAAAAATATCCTAGAAAAGGCCAATAAATATAACGAGACCTTCGAAGATATGAAAAAGGACCAACTAGAAATTAAACATACACTGACTGAAGTAAAAAATATTATACAGAGACCCAAAAACAGACTAGAGGAATGCAAGAATCAAGTCAAAGAATTGAAATACAAAGAAGCAAAAAACACTCAACTGAAAAAGCAAAAAGCAAAAAAAATCCAAAAAGTTGAAGATAGTGTAAGAAGCCTCTGGGACAACTTCAAGCATACCAACATCAGAATTATGGGGGTGCCAGAAGAAGAGAGAGAACAAGATACTGAAAACCTATTTGAAGAAATAATGACTGAAAACTTACCCCACCTGGTGAAAGAAATAGACTTACAAGTACAGGAAGTGCACAGAACCCCAAACAAAAGGAATCCAAAGAGGACCACACAAAGGCACATCATAATTAAAATGCCAAGAGCAAAAAACAAAGAATGTTAAAAGCAGTAAGAGAAAAACAGTTAATTACCTACAAGGGAGCACCCATATGATTGTCAGCTGATTTCTCAACAGAAACTATGCAGGCCAGACGGGAATGGCAAGAAATTTTCAAAGTGATGAATTGCAAGAACCTATAACCAAGATTACTCTACCCAGCAAAGCTATTATTCAGAATTGAAGGTGAGATAAAGAGCTTCATAGATAAGAAAAAGCTAAAGGAGTTCATCACCACCAAACCAGTATTATATGAAATGCTGAAAGGTATTCTTTAAGAAGAGGAAGAAGAAAAAAGTAAAGATTAAAAATTATGAACAACAAATACATATCTATCAACAAGTGAGCCTAAAAATCAAGTGAATTAAAAACCTGAGGAACAGAATAATCTGGTGAATATAATAGAATCAGGGGCATATAAAGGGAGTGGACTGGTAATTCTCAGGGGGAAAGGCGTATGGGGGGCTGGTGCAGGAAGAGACTGGGCAAAAATCGTACACCTATGGATGAGGACAGTGGGGGGGAGGTAAGGCAGAAGATGGGGTGGGAACCGGGTGGAGGGGAGCTATGTGGGGGGGAAAAGGAGAAACAATTGTAATAATCTGAATAAAGATTTATTAAAAAAATAATACATAGCTTGAGGAAATTTATATAAAAATAAAGAATATAGTATTTAAATTTATTGGGGTGACATTTGTTAATAAAATTCTATAGATTTCAGGTATATAATTCTATAATACATCATCTGAATATTGTATGGTGTGTTTATCACCCCAAGTCAAGTCTCCCTCCATCACCATTTATCCCCTCTTTACCCTGTTCAGTTCTTTCCTGCCCGCTTCCCTCTGGCAATCACCATGCTGTTGTCTGTGTCCATGAGTCTTTCTTTTTTTTCTTTGCTTAATCCCTTTACCTTTCTCACCCAACCCCTCATCCCATCCCCTTTGACAGCTGTCAGTTTATTCTCTGTATCCATGAATCTGTCTCCAGTTTGTTAGCTTATTTTGTTCATTAAGTTCCACATATAAAAGAAATCATATGGTACTTGGCTTTCTCTGACTGGCTCATTTCAGCTACCATAGTACTCTCCAGGTTCATCATACTCCCTCAAAAGTTAAGATTTCCTTCATTTTTATGGCTCAGTAGTATTCCATTGTGTAAATGTACCACAGCTTTTTTATCCACTTATCTACTGATGGGCTCTTAGGCTGCTTCCAAACCTTGGATATTGTAAATAATGCTGCAATGAACATAGGGCTGTATATATTTTTCCAAGTTAGTGTTTCTGGTTTCTTCAGATTAATTTCCAGAAGTGGAACCACGGGGTCATAAGGTAGTTTAATTTTTAATATTTTGAGGTAACTCCATACTGCTTTCCACAGTGGTTGCACCAGTCTGCATTCCCAAAAACAGTGGATGAGGGTTCCCTTTTCTCCACATCCTCGCCAACACTTGTTTGTTGGTTTTATTGATGATAGCCATCTGTAACTGAGGGAATATCTCATTGTGGTTTTAATTTGCATCTCGCTGATGATTAGTGATGCTGAGCATGTTTCATATATGTATTGGCCATCTGTATGTCCTCTTTGGAGAAGTGCTTATTCAGGTCTTCTACCAATTTCTTAATTATATTTTTTTTGGTGTTGAGTTTTATAAGTTCTTTATAAATGTTGGATATTAAGTCTTATCAGATGTATCAGCAAATATGTTCCCTCATTCAGTGGGTTGTCTTCTCATTTTGTTGATGGCAAGAGGGACATGCATATGCCAACTCTGCCTCTTATAACTGGGTGACCTTGGAGAAGTCACGTAATTCTTCCAAACCTCAGTCACACATAGGGCTAATAAGTGTATGCTCCTCATAGTGTGGTGAGGAATAAATTAGATTCTGCATGTAAAACATTGAGTAAAGTGTGTACCTAGTAAAGGTTCTATTTCCAGTCTGTTCAAAGAGGGTTGGTTAATTTAACTGACATTTCTTTCTTGATTTTCACCATTCATAATACTAGAGAAAACATCGACAATTGCATCAACAAATGAACAAAGACACTAAAAAACTTTTATGCTTTTCCAATTCTTACATAAGGTTCTCTGTCTGAGCTAAGATATTGGGCTCCAATGTATAAGGGATTCTTCTGTTTATTCCTTTTCCTGTGATGCCATCAGAAATGAGAAATAGAACTACACTTTAGCCCTAGACCCATCCTAATCCTTTGGGAGAGAGGTCTTAAGGGGTTATTTGTAGAAAAATAAGAGAGATGCCTTTTGTCCTGTATCATTCACACACCTTACATTATGGTGTTGGCAATTAAACTGGGGTGTTGTTGAAAATAGTGTTGTTCATACTGACGATAAGGATAACAGCAATTACATATACTGAATATGTACTATGTGTCAAGACCCATCTGTTACATTATTTAATCCTTCCCCAACCCCCCTGAGGACATATTATTATTAACATCCTTATTTTGTTGGTGAGGAAGAGTATTTGATCACTCACCTAATGAATGCTCTAGGTGGGATTAAAATGCTGATCCCACCACCCATGCTTTTACCAGCACGCTATAGGCAAAAGGCAAGAAAGATAATGCTAATTACCATGACAATAGTAATCATATCCACAGACATTTATTGAGCACTTACTATGTACCAGACAGTATACTGTTATACATGTATTTTGTCACCTAATTTTTTACAATAGTTTTGTGTGATAGCTTCCATTGTTAACCAGTTTACTTTAAGGAACAAAAAGAAACATAAGGACACTAAATAACTTTCTCAAGGTCACCTGGCTTGCAAGGGACAGAGCATGGATTTGAATCCAGGTCCTTTTTGTATTAGATTAATTTTTCTTATGATATCAGAGATTTAACAGTATAACTTAGACAGTATATGTTGTTTAGCATGTTAGATATAGATTCTGTATCTAAATAAATTTGTCGATTCAGGCCCTGTTGATCCATTTTCTGCATCAGAGCAAAGAACTTGTATTTTCAAACCCAGCACAGAGGCTTTTCAGAGCCTGGGGAGATGGCTTTGCTGATGCACAGTTTGCAGGGAGCTACAAATCATTGTAAACAGTGAACCTTCCAGATCCTCAGTCTTTCCTTTTCTCCTGGCCGAGCTGAGCAAGGATTGCTATGAGGGAGACACATCCCTACTGCTGGATGTGACTTGCCAAACTGTTTTCCAGGCCTTTTCTTCAATTATCAAGGTTAGGGTTTTGAACTTGCACTCTTCATGGGAAGTGCTTAATCCACATGTGCTCAGCAAAGTACAGCCTCTGACAGTAGCCAAAAGTACACAGCAATTACCCATCACTTATCAAAACAGTCTCTTTTAGGAGAAAGCAAATGAACAAGTAGGCAAAGACTTTCAGTCTGTGTCAGAACAGTCAAAGATTAGAGCCAGCTTAACAACTCAACGTGAGAATCAGGAGGTGTCTTACTCAGGCTTCCTTAATATATACAAGATTAGATGAACTTGTGAATGCCCTGCAGGATGGTTCCTGGCTTTGAATGGGTTTATTTATGCCATGGGGACATGCAATAAATGACCACCATCCACATGATGAGGCAGATCAAAGAGCCTTCTTAGGGCAGAATGTGTGTACATTGGCTCTTAGACAACAACCAAAGTAAGGTCATGGTTTCAATATTCTCTCAGAGAGTTTACTTCCAGTTCGAACAAACACATTTCAAGACTATACCAAGACCTGGAGAGGGATTTGATAAAGACAAGATATCCAGATATTTGCTTTCTTCTCTTCCCATTATTTCCCCATCCAAGATGGAGTGTTAGCTGCCTTTGTAATTGGCACTGTCCTAGTTTAAGGCCTCTGCATTCTTCCTTGGATGACTGTAACTGTTAGAACTGGTCTCCTGCCACTTGCCATGCCTTGCTCCAACTCATTTTCTGCTGTGCTCCAGTGGCCTTTTCTAAGACACTGATTGTACATATATGTACCAGCTGTCCATGCTCCAGTGACTTCCATTGCGGAACTGACAGAGTCCCAATTTCTTAGCCAGGCTTTCAGTACCATTGACAATCTGGCCCCTGCCTACTTTGCTGGACTCATCTTATGCCTCACCCCACTTATTCTTGGCCCTCTGCCCTAGCCACTGATTGCTGCTTTCCTAACTTACTGCTTTTCCTGTTTCTGTTTCAATTTGGCCAGTTTACTCTGGACCAAACCCTCTTGCTTCATTCTGTCTTTGGTAAACTCCTACTCATCCTTTAAAGCCTAAGCTACCCTTATGAAACTATGTTCTTTACTTCCCAAGGTGTTGGAATTTTCTAATGACTTTATAATTAACTAGAGGCCCGGTGCACAAAATTCTTGCATGGGGGCGGGGGGTGTCCCTCAGCCCAGCCAGCACCCTCTCCAATCTGGGACCCCTCAAGGGATGTCCGACTGCCCAATTAGGCCCGATCCCACTGGGCCTGCAAACCACCACAGGCCCCTCGCCCAGGCCACCCTACACCCCAAGGAAACCCCCACCCTGATCTGGGACACCCTTCAGGTCAAACCAGCTGGCCCCCACCCATGCACCAGGCTTCTATCCTATCTAATAAAAGAGTAATATGCAGATTGACCATTACTCCAACACACAAGATGGCTGCCCCCATGTGGCCAAAGATCCTGCCCCCATTTGGACATAAGATGTCCACCACAATATGGCCAGCAGGGGAGGGCATTTGGGAGGGACCAGGCCTGCAAGGGACCAGGCCACTGGGATTGGGCCTAATCGGGCAGTCGGACATCCCTCTCACAATCCGGGAATGCTGGCTCCCAACTGCTCACCTGCCTGCCTTCCTGATTGCCACTAACCACTTCTGCCTGCCAGCCTGATCACCCCCTAGCCACTCCCCTGCCAGCCTGATTGATGTCTAACTGCTCCCCTGCCAGCTTGTTTGCCCCCAACTTCCCTCCTCTGCCAGCCTTGTCACCCCTAACTGCTCTGCCCTGCAGGCTTGATCACCCCCAACTTCCCTCCTCTGCCAGCCTGGTCACCCCTAACTGCCCTCCCCTGCAGGCTTGATCAGCCCCAACTGCCCTCCCTTGCAGGTCTGGTCCCTCCCAAATGCCCTCCCCTGCTGGCCATATTGTGGTGGAAATCTTGTGTCCACATGGGGGCAGGATCTTTGACCACATGAGGGCAGCCATCTTGTGTGTTGGCGTGATGGTCAATCTGCATATTACTCTTTTATTAGGATAGAAGCCTGGTTCATGGGAGGGGGCCAGCTGGTTTGCCTTGAAGGGTGTCCCGGATCAGGGTGGGGGTTCCCTTGAGGTGTAAGGTGGCCTGGGCGAGGGTCCTGTGGTGGTTTGCAGGCCGGCCACGTCCCCCAGTGACCCAAGCAGAGGCCCTGGTATCTGGGATTTATTTATCTTCTAAAATTGAAACTTTGTAGCCTTGAGCAGAGTCAAGCCTTCAGCTCACTCTGAGGCTGCCGCCATTTCTGTTGGGATTTTTGTATCTTCTATAATTGAAATTTTGTAGCCTTAAGAGGAGCCCTGGGCTGGCCAGAGTGTGAGGAAAGCTTGGTTTCCTCCATCGCTGGGGAAACCCAAGCCTCCCTCCTGCTCTCTCCATGGCTGCAGCCACGTTGTTAGGGTTAATTTGCATACGAGCTCCTGATTGGCTTGTGGGCGTGGCTTGTGGGTGTAGTGGAGTGATGGTTAATTTGCATATTACTCTTTTATTAGATAGGATTATTTAAATGCTCTTCCATCAGATACGGAACCTGGTAAGGTCAAAGATGGTGTTTTTCTCACTTTGTATAATCTTCATCAACTGGTAATGAACAAAACAACTATAGATAATTAATACATGCTGATTGAATTTAATGGAATTCTCTTTACTAAAAGTATTTTCTGCAAAGAGCATTGAACTAGAAGTCAGCAGTCTTGAGTTGGAGTTACCCACTTACCATATGACCTGAGACAGGTACAGTTTCTTTACTTGCACCACAGACATAACAGTGTCCACTTCTCAGAGTCAGGAAAAATAGATGTGAAGATATCTGAAAGTCTATAGTAGTATTCAAGTGCAAATTGTTTCTTTTAGTAAAGCAGATCATTGTAGTTATGTAGCACTTGCTCTGGTCAAGGTGTAAGAAGGAAGAAGGTCGAAATAAAAGCCTAGGCATTTTTTTGGTCTGAAAATTAATTTATTAATTTAAATTATTACTTATTAGTTCTTTTTAAAAATATTTTTTATTGTTTAAAGTATTACATGTAATAGTATATATATCTCCTTTTTCCCCCATTGACCTTCCCCCAGCCTCCCCTACCCCCTGTGGCATGCCCTCATCCTCCCCCCCCCCCCACTCTTGTGTCCATTTGTTGTGCCTATATGCATGCATACAAGTCCTTTGGTTGATCTCTTTCCTCCCTCCCCAACACTCCCCAGCCTTCTTGCTGTAAATTGACAGTCTGTTCAGTACTTTACTGCCTCTGTATCTATCTTTTTGTTCATCAGGTTATAATGTTCTTTATTTTCCATAAATGAGTGAGATCATGTGGTATTTTTCTTTCATTGCCTGGCTTATTTCACTTAATATAATGCTCTCCAGGTCCATCCATGCTGCTGCAAATGGTAAGAATTCCTTTTTCTTTATAGCAGCATAATATTCCATTGTGTAGATATACCATAGTTTTCTAATCCACTCACCTGCTGATGGGCATTTAGGCTGTTTCCAAATCTTAGCTATTGTGAATTGTGCTGCTATGAACATAGGGGTGCATTTATCCTTTCTGATTGGTGTTTCTAGTTTCTTGGGATATATTCCTAGAAGTGGGATTACTGGGTCAAATGGGAGTTTCATTTTTAGTTTTTTGAGGAAACTCCATACTGTTCTCCACAGTGGCTGCACCAGTCTGCATTCCCACCAGCAGTGCATAAGGGTTGCCTTTTCTCATCTTCACCAGCACTTGTTGTTTGTTCATTTGTTGATAATTGCCATTCTGATAGGTGTGAGATGGGTACCGCATTGTTGTTTTGATTTGCATCTCTCAGATGATTAGTGACTTTGAGCATGTTTTCATACGTCTCTTGGCCTTCCTTCTGTCTTCTTTTGAAAAGATTCTACTTAGGTCCGTTGCCCATTTTTTTTATTGGATCATTTATCTTCCCTTTATTAAGTTGTATAAGTTGCCTATAGATGTTGGAGATTAAATCTTTATCAGTGATAACATTTGCAAATATGTTCTCCCATACAGTGGGGTTTCTTGTTGTTTTGTTGATGGTTTCTTTTGCTGTGAAAAAGCTTTTTATTTTGGTGTAGTCCCATTTATTTTCTCTTTAGCTTCCATTGCCCTAGGAGCAGTATTGGTGACGAAATTGCTTTGGCATATGTCTGAGATTTCTCTGCCTGTGGATTCCTCTAGTATTTTTATGGTTTCCCATCTTATGTTTAAGTCCTGTATCCATTTGGAGTTTATTTTTGCATTTGGTGTAAGTTGGTGGTCTAGTTTCATATTTTTGCATGTATCTGTCCAATTTTCCCAACACCATTTATTGAAGAGACTGTCTTGACTCCATTGTATGTTCATGCCTCCTTTGTCAAATATTAATTGAGTATAGTGGTTTGGGTCGACATCTGGATTCTCTATTCTATTCCATTTGTCTATATGTCTGTTCTTGTGCCAGTACCAGGCTGTTTTGAGAACAGTGGCTTTGTAATACAGCTTGGAATCTGGTATTGCGATCCCACCTACTTTGTTCTTTTTTCTCAGGATTGCTGTGGCTATTTGGGGTCTTTTTTTTATTCCAGATGAATTTTTGGAGAGTTCTTTCTAGGTCTGTGAAATATGCCATTGGCAATTTAATGGGGAGTGCATTGGATCTATAGATTGCTTTGGGTAGTATGGACATTTTAATGATGTTGATTCTACCAATCCATGAACATGGTATGTTCTTCCATCTGTTTACGTCTTCCTCTATCTCTTTTTTCAGTGTCCTGTAGTTTTCCGCACATAGGTCTTTTACCTCCTTACTTAAGTTTATTCGAGGTATTTTAATTTTTTTGGTGTGATAGTAAATGGGATTGCTTTTTTAGTCTCTGTTTCAGTAAGTTCACTATTGGTGTATAGAAATGCCGTAGATTTCTTAGTGTTAATTTTGTATCCTGCTACATTGCCCATTTAATTAATTAAGTCTAATAGCTTTATTGATGGAGTCTTTTGTTTCTTTTATGTACAGTATCATGTCATCTGCAAATAAGGACAGCTTTAATTCTTCTTTTCCAATTGGGATGCCTTTTATTTCTTCTTCTTGTCTGAGAGCAATGGCTAATACTTCCAGTACTATGTCGAACAGGAGTCGTGAGAGTGGGCATCCCTGTCTTGTTCCTGTTCTTATGGGAAATGGTTTTAGTTTTTTCCAATTGAGTATGATGTTAGCTGTGGGTTTATCATATATGGCTTTTATTATGTTGAGGTATGATCCTTCTATTCCAATTTTGTTGAGAGTTTTTATTAAGAAAGGGTATTGGATTTTGTCAAATGCTTTTTCTGTATCAATTGATATGACTATGTGATTTTTATCTCTCAATTTGTTTATGTGATGCCATCCTTGCATTCCTGGGATATATTCTACTTGGTCATGGTGTATGATCTTTCTGATGTAGTGCTGGATCCGATTTGCCAGAATTTTGTTGAGGATTTTGGCATCTATGTTCATGAAGGATATTGGGCTGTAATTCTCTTTCATTGTGTTGTCTTTATCTGGTTTTGGTATTAGGGTGATGTTGGCTTCATAGAATGAGCTTGGAAGTGTTCCTTTCTCTTGAATATTTTGGAATAGTCTGAGGAGGATAGGTTTTAGTTCTTCCTTGAATGTTTGGTAAAACTCTCCTGTGAAACTGTCTGGCCCCAGGATTTTGATTGCTGGAAGCTTTTTGATGACTGCTTCAATTTCTTCCATAGTTATTGGCCTATTGAGATGTTTAGATTCTTCCTGATTGAGTTTTGGAAGGTTGTATTTTTCTAGGAATATGTCCATTTCCTCCAGGTTGTCCATTTTGTTAGAATAGAATTGTTCATAGTATTTTTTAACAATCCTTTGTATTTCGGTAGGGTCTGTTGTTATTTCTCCTCTTTCATTTCTGATTTTGTTTATTTGGTTCCTCTCTCTTTGCTTCTTGGTAAGCCTGGTGAGAGGTTCATCAATCTTGTTTATCCTTTCAAAGAACCAGCACTTGGTTTTGTTGATCTTTTGTATTGTTTTGTTTGTTTTTGGTCTCTATGTCGTTTATCTCCACTCTGATCTTTATTATTTTCTTCCTTCTGCTTACACTGGGCTTTTCTTGTTGCTCTCTTTCTAACTCTTTGAGTTGTAGGGTTAGGTAATTTATTACCATTGTTTCTTGTTTTTTTTGCAGTAGGCTTGTAGAGCTATGAACTTCCCTCTCAAGACTGTTTTCACTGTGTCCCATAGATTTTGGATTTTTGTGTTTTCATTGTCATTTGTTGCCATGATTTTTTAAAATTTCTTCTCTGATCTCTCTGGTAACGCAGTCATTGTTTAATAGCATGCTGTTTAGTCTCCATGTGTTTGACTTCTTTGGATTCTTTTTTATTGTAGTTGATTTCCAGTTTTATGCCACTGTGGTCTGAGAATATGCTTGATATGATTTCTGTCTTCTTGAATTTGAGGAGACTTTGCCTGTGACCCAATTATGGTCTATCTTTGAAAATGACCCATGTGCACTTGAGAAGAATGTATATTCTGTGGCTTTGGGTGAAATGTTCTGAAGATGTCAATTAGTTCTATCTGGTCTAGTGAGTCATTTAGGAATGATGTTTCTTTGCTGATTTTTTGTTTAGAGGATTTGTACAATGATGATAGTGGGGTATTAAAGTCTCCTACTATGAGTGTATTGCTGTCAGTCTCTCCCTTCTTATCCTCCAAGAGTTTTTTATGTATTTGGGTGCTCCTGTATTGGGTGCATATATGTTTACCAGAGTTATTTCTTCTTGTTGGATTGCTCTCTTTAGTATTATGAAGTGGCCTTCCTTATATCTTTTTAGGTACTTCACTTTGAGATCTAATTGTCAGATATAAGTATTGCTACCCCAGCTTTTTATTCATTTCCATTCGCCTGAAAAACCTTTTTCTATCCCATTACCCTCAGTCTGTGTCTTTTTTTCTGAGGTGGGTTTCTGTAGACAGCAAATATATGGGTCATGTTTTCTTATCCAATTCATTACCCTATGTCTTTTGATTGGGGCATTTAATCCATTTACATTTAAAGTTATTATTGATAGGTACTTATTTGTCGCCATTTTTATTCTTTACCCCTGTGTTCCTTCTTTGCTTCCTATTTCTTTCTTTCTTTCCCCTCCCACCCTCCTTCCTCCCTCCTATCCTCCCTCCCTCCTTCCGCCCCTCCTCCCTACCTCTCCCTCCCTCTTTTCCTTCCTACCCAGACCCTTTAGCATTTCTTGCATTGCTGGTTTGGTGGTAATAAACTCCCTTAGTCCTTTCTTGTCTATGAAGCTCCTGATTTCACCTTCAATTTTGATTGATAGCCTTGCTGGGTACAGTATTCTTGGATTCAGACCCTTCCTTTGCATGACTTTGTCTATTTCATTCCATTCCCTTCTGACCTGATGAGTTTCTGTTGAGAAATCAGTCGCTGGTCTGATGGGGGTTCCTTTGTAGGTAACTTTCTGTCTCTCTCTGGCTGCTTTTAATATTAAGTTGTCGTTGGTGTCTGCCAGTTTAATTATAATGTGCTTGGGCATCGGTATTTTGGGTTCATTTTGCCTGGGGCTCTGTGAGCTTCTTGGATTTATGTGGGTTTTTCCTTCCCCATATCAGGGAAGTTTTCTGTCATTATTTCTTCAAACAGCTTTTCTATTATTTGTTCAGTTTCGTCTCCTTCTGGAACCCCTATTATGCGGATATTGTTTTGCTTCCTGTTGTCCCAAAGTTCCCTTAGGCTCTCCTCCTGCTTTTTAATTTTTATTTCTAGAAGCTGCTCTACTTGGGTATTTTTTTCCATCTTGTCTTCTAGATCAGTGATGCGGTCCTCTGCTTCCTCTAGTCTACTCTTGATGCTTTCTATTGAGTTCTTTAAAGCAGCCATGTCATTTTTCATTTCTTCTTGGTTCTTCATTTTCTCTTGGTTCTTACACATATTGTCAAATTTGTCTTTCATTCTTTCAGCCACCTTATGATTATTTCTCTGAATTCTTTTTCTGACATGTTGCTTGCCTCCATTTCCTTTACTTCATTTTCTGGTGATGCCTACTTTTCTTTCATATGCAGGCTATTTTTTTTTTTTGTCTCCCCATGGTCTCTCTTCTCTGGCTGTCTGGTTATGTAGTTCTCTCTCTCCTGCATTGATTTCAAGGGACAAAATACAACAGAGCCAGGTAAAATATACAAGGTACTGAACAGAAATGTATTCAAGATATGAATAACCCCAAATAATGGTGACCACCAGAGAAAGGCGAATTAAAGGATAGGAGAGAAAGAAGGAGAGAGAGAGAAAAAAGAAAGGAGTGCAAAAATGAAATTGGGAAAAGGAAAAAAAAGTAAGAAAGAAAAGAAAGTGAATAAGAAAGAAGAGGTGAAGAAACTATATATGTGGGAATAAAATTCTAATAGAACAGACACTAACCCCAACAAATGCCAGCAACAAGTACCTGGAGATGAATGAAAACTACAACCAACAACTAATATCAAGCAAGTGGAGGGAAAACAGAAGCAAAAAACAAACAAACTACAAAAAAAAAAAACCAAAAACAAAAAGAATAAGCAATACAATCTCATAAACAAGCATAAAAAACTGATATAATCAACAATCAAGCATACAACAAAAGGACAGAGATAAAAAAAATTTTGGATAATGAAGAAAGAGAGAGATGTGTATGGACTTGGAGCAGGGGATTGGAAATTAGGGTTTATAAGTAGGGTAAAATTTTAACAGGGTAAAAAGAAGGAATTGGGAAAAATCTAAAGCAGGAATAGGGTAAGAGAAACAGGACAACGAAAGGAAAAGTTAGGAAGAGAGTGTTGGCATAAAGGTAAAGTTGAGATACAGTAAAATGATGCTAAAGGAAAGATGAAAATAGAATGTAGAACACTAATCCTAAAGTAAAATTAAGAGAAAATAAAATGTCACTTAAAAAAAGGTGAAAGAGTAGTAGTAATAATACTGATTGAAAATAAAAATGTAATAATTAAAAAGGTAAAATCAATTGAGGAAAAAAGAAAGAAAATTAGTTTCTTAACTAAAAGATGAAAAAAATGAAAATGTGCAGTAGTGAAGATCATTTACTTCCTCTTCTGTTCTGTTTGGCACACCTGTTTCCTAGTCAGGACAGTATTGAAGTTCCCTGAGTTCCACTGCTCCTCAGTGTTGTAAGCCAGTCCTGATTTTTAAGCAGGCAGTGCGTCTTAATTTCTTGTATTCCTTTATTTGTGTTTTCACAAGAGTCAATTTGTGATTCAACCACTGTGTGTTTCTGGATTGACATAGGGGTCTATATTCCTCTCTAGCCAGTGCTTAGATCCTGCTTTCATTGGGACTGGGTTGCCCCAGAGCTGGTTCTATGATGGTTATTCCCTGCTCTGATCCCCAGGTTCCAGAAAAATAACTTTCCCCTGCATTCTCTTAGGGTGTCCCCAATTGGATGATCCTATGTATTGGGTTTAGTAATCAGAAGCAAGGATTTAAAGAGGATAAAGAAAAAAGAAAAAAAAAAGAGAGAGAGCCAGCCTAAGTGTGCAAACTCCGGGGCTCCGTGCAAGTCCCCTTGGGTAAGCAGCCAGCACACTTTCAAAATCTTTAGGCTGTCTTTTTGTGTCAGATCAAAATGGGTTGCTTTTTAGAGTTCCCTTCTGTTAGCAGCTCTGTGGACCCCCTTCCAACATTCACGGATTGCACCAGCCTCAATGGCCAGCCATGGATTTTCCTAGGCGCAGACTTCCCCAGGTTCTCCAGCTCCCGTGTGCGCGTTTCTCTCTTCTGCTGGGACCAGTGATCTCACCTTACCCAGGAGCAATCTGACCTTTCCATGGTGGAGTGTAGAGCTCCTCTGAATCCGCGTGCTTGCACTAATTGGGGACCGATGTTCTTGGGTTCGCAGCTGTTCAATGGGTGCCATATTTGTAGATTCCCTAGGCTTTTCAGGCGTCCGATATCATCCACTTTCCCCTTCAAGATGGCGTGGTCTCCTCATCCGAGCCGGTTGCTCCGGGAGGGAATCCAGCAGCAGTCCCCCACAATCTCCTGGAGTATAGCTGTCCCTCAACTCACCAACAAACACTCCCTGTGTGACCACACACTCTTCCTTTGTTTTCTCACTCACACACTATCTTGCAGTCTGCCTTCCCATCAGCAGCTGTCTTCTGTTGCTCTATTCTAGGCATTTTGATTGTTGTTTGTGACATAAAACTTATGCCAATAGTTTAATGAAGAAAATATACTAAGCATGTAGGAATAAGACATTTTTCACACAAACAAACATGAACTTTAAGGCTTGTGCTCAAATATCTCCTCAGTGAGTCCTTTGTTAAGCACCCAATCTAAAGCAGACACAGTTATTCTGTATCACACATTATTTTGTTCTGTTTGTTGCTCATATGTGTTTGTTGTTCATATGTATTTGTTGTTGTTATCTGTCACTGCAATGTCAGACTCCTTATAACAAAAGCATTGTTTTGTTTACAGCTGTGTTCCAGTGCTGAGAACTGTATCTGAGATCTAGTAAGCACTCAATCAATACTCATTAGTAAATGAGCTATCTATCTTTGAGGAAAAGTGACAGGCTTGTTAAATTTCATACATAATCATAATTCTCAAGATAATTGAAATGAGATAATACACATTAAAGTACTTTGTAAACCATTAAGTTGCAAGATCTGATTCAGAATTGTGATCAATTAAAATTCAGTTATATTCATCCTTACACCATCTTCTAAAAAAATTCTTAATTAACTCAAAGGATGGTATTATTTTATTGTCATTCATTCTCATTTCACAGTTGAAGATGAGGTAACAGAAGTTTCAGGCACATAGTAGGCACTTGACAAGTGCTGATTCTTTCTTATGGCTTTTGGGTTTTCAACCAAATTAACTTAATAAATTAAATCAACTATGCTCAAGCCAAGCCAGATGATGCAGCACTTGTCCCCACCCAGGACATTTGCAGGTGTCCAGATGGGGTTTTCTTACTCAGATTAGCAAATTTAACATGCAGGCTGGTTCCTTGTTCTGAGATATTTCATTCTCAGATCTCCCCACCACCAAACTTCAGACCCTCCTGCCTAAGGAGATGGCTGATGTCTATGAAGAGGCTGTGGAGTTACACAGGACACAATTATAGGCTTGCAGTTACAGGCTGTTGTTGTTCCTTGTGTGTGATTAAGCCCCTAATAGCCGAAGAACAAGGTGATGGCAATGTTTTCAGGTGTACTTGCAGATGGTGGCCTGTTAGATGGAAACACTGGGATCTGCCCAGGTGTCTGGTCTGTCTCCCCAGAGCTGTGAGGCCAGGACTTGTACCCTCCTTTGTGTCTGTTATTATTATTACTATTATTGCTATTACTTTTATAAAAACCATGTGGAGTAGGTATTATCAATGTCTCCTTAGCTAAGGTAACTAAGACTCAGAGAGATGAAGTGATTTTCCCAAAGCCATAGAGCCGGAGCCAGGGTCTGAACCAGGCCTGTTGGGCTCAATGTGTGCTCTTTTCATGTTAAGCTTCAGGATGTCACTTGGATAACGATAGTAAAGGCTTCCCCTGCCCCCTGCAATAGTTACCATTTGTGTGTATGTGCTCGTGTGCATGTGTGTGTGGTGAGAACACTTAAGATCTACTCTCTCAGTAAATTTCAAGCATATATTACTGTTATTAATGATTGTCACCATGCAGTACATTAGTTCTCTAGAACTTACTCATCCTGAATAATTGAAACTTTGAACCCTTTGATAACATTTCTCCCTTTCCCTTGTTCTCTGGCTCGGTTAACTGCCATTTCTTGTGCCAGCTTCACAAGTCAAGGAAATTAAGAAAGACTGAATTTAGTGTTTGGTTATGTATTTCCATTTCTTGGAATTATACAGAGACTTTACAACTAGTTTAAATGCTTTGACAAATTTGGTATGATTGCCTCTGGTTAGCGTAGAACAGTAATTAAGTCTGCAATTATATGTTCATATTTCCATATTTTTTTCTGTATGTGTATTTTAACAGTAATTAAACAAGACAGTATTTGCAATATCCATTCTGATACAGTTACACAGTATTTCATTACATGCCAGATTAATTTGTTAAACTCATGTAGCAAATGAAAACTTCAGCATTGATCCAATTTTAATCCAACTGTGGGACCTTTCTGCTAACATGCCTTAGCAGGGAAACTGAAAGATGCTGGGCCAAGTGTCTAGAAAGATTAGGGGTATGAAATAGAGAATGGAGGAGAGCCTAATGATAAAACTTATTTTTCTTTTTTCTAAGGCACTCTTTCATTGAATACCATTTACTTTATTGAGAATCAGTACAATGAGGATGATGAGTAAACATTGATGAGATATGCATCTGAATTTTGAAGAGACCTGGGAAATTTAATTTTCTCTTTGATTCCCTTTTGTGTGTGAGTGAGGGTGACTGTGAGTGTGTGTCAGGAGTGGGGGTCGGGGTATGTGTTTAGGGTATAACTAACCCAAAGCAGAATGACATTTTGACTGTCTATGCCTCTATTATTTTCATGTATTACAGTTTTCCTTACAAAGAGTAAGTGAATTAGAACCCCTTTCACTGTGATAAAAACATGAATGAAAGGTATGGAAGTACTATATGGAATAGAAGATCCTTGTGAGCATAGTGCTCTCTCTTGAAGACTGATGATAGGGAAGGAGACCTGTCCTCTGTTGGGTGAACAGCCTTCTGTATAAAGTAGTATATGTCTGTTGGTTTCTGTAATTATAAGTTTATTTACTTATGTCTTCACTGGAGGCCTGGTGCACAAAATTCATGCACAAATAAGGTCCCTAGGCTTGGCTGGCAATCAGCGCCGTTTGGAGCCTTCCAGCTGCTGGCCAGGGCCTTCCTTTGTTCTGCGCCACCCCCTGGTGGTCAGCGCATGTCATAGTGAGCAATCGAACTCCCCGTCTCCTGGTTGAACTCCCTAGGGGACAATTTGCATATTAGGCATATATATATATATATATTGATTCAGTCATCCTACAAGTAGTTATTTAGTATTTATAGTGAGCCTGGGACTGTGATGAGTGTTTAGGACACTATGGAGAGCAAAATCAGATCCTGTTTTCATCTTGCAGAGAGATTGTATGTCAATCACATAGCACTCCAGCTGTGTAATGAAACTACATCTAAAAAAGTAAGGACTATGTGGTTGAGCTTCATAATAGCTTATAAAAGGAACATTTAACCTTCTCAGAGAGGTCAGAGAAGACTTCTCTGAGGAAGTGATGCTTGCATTGAGGTTGGATGGGTGGAAGTGAAAGGTTAGCATGCTGACTGAGGGTGAGAGCTGGTGGTTGGGAAGGGGGCAGCACATGTAAAATTCTGAAGTGGGAGCAATTATGGTTAAAGCAGAGCATGGGAGTGGGAATACAGGGCAGGATGAAGCTGGAGAGACTGAAGGAATCCACACACAGCAGTCTTAGAGAAAATAACAGTTCACATGTTTGTGTGCTTATTATATGCCCAGTACTCTTGTGTTTAACTATGTTAACTAATTTAATCCTTATGAAGGTATATAAATTATTGATTTCATCTTACTGAGACTCAGAGAGGATAAATGAGCTGCCCAGGGAGAGTTCTAAAAGTATGAGAATCTTGATTTGAATGTAGTCTTGAGTATAAGCTCTTAGGACAGCACTATTCTTGGAAGGGCAAAGCATCAACTTTTGGGGCATCTTTGACTGGATTTGTATAATGGCAAAGTATAGAGATTCAGAGGAATTTCAGGGGCTTCATGAACTTTATGAAATTGTATGAAAAATTTTGCATGTACATTTTTATGAGTCAAGAGTCTGTAGTTCTTGCTAGATATCCCTACAACTCACAATAAATTAAGAACTACTGGTTATTCTAGATTATTTTAAAAATATTTCATTTAGAGATGAGAGGCCCAGTGCATGAATTCATGCTTGGGTGGGGTCCCTCTGCCTGGCTGGCGATCGGGGCCGATCATGGCAGATCAGGGCCGGCCGGCCCACCAGGGGAAGGGACCATGGGAGGTTGGTTGGCTGGCTGTGAAAGGTTGGCTGTGGGAGCGCACTGACCACCAGGGGACAGATCCTGCATTGAGTGTCTGCCTCCTGGTGGTCAGTGCATCATCATAGCCATCAGTTGACTGCTCATTAGGTCGACCCATTGTAATGGTCGCTTAGGCTTTTATATATATAGATAGATAATTATAGATTCACACTCAGTAACAGGAAATAATACACAGGGATCCTGTAAATTTTCAGTCAGTTTCCTTCAATGGTAATATTTTGCATAACTTTAGTACAATATCACAACCAGGAAATAGACATTGATGCAGTTTCCCAAATCTATTCAGATTTCACTGTGTGTGTGTGTGTGTGTGTGTGTTTGTGTGTGTGTGTGTATGTGTGTATGTGTGTATGTGAATTTAGTTCTATGTGATTTTATGTGTGGGTTTGCATAACTGTCATCACTGTCAAGGTACAGAACTTTCTCATCACCAGGATCCATTGTACTGCCTGTATAGCTACAGAAATCCCTTTCCCCCTTCAATGCCTGTTCAGATCCTTTTGAAAGAAGAGTTTATATATTATTCTATCATTATTTATCATATGAATTTGAAACATTTTTTCCTTGCCATTGTTCTGAATTAAGTGAATTACTTCCTATGTAAAGAGTGATTGTTGAACAAGGCTTTTGGTTAGTTATTCCCATATAGCAGTACACTGCAAAAAATGAGGGAATTCCCAGCTGGTATTGCTTAGTGGTTGAACACTGACCTATGAACCAGGAGGTTGAAGTTTGATTCCAGTCAGGGCACATGCCTGGGTTGTAGGCTCGACCCACAGTGTGGGGCGTGCAGGAGGCAGCGAGATCAATGGTTCTCTCTTATCATTGCTATTTCTATCTCTCTTTCCCTCTTCCTCCCTCTCTGAAATCAGTAAAAAATATATATATATATATATATATATATATATATATATATATATATATATATATTTTTAAGTGAGAGAAGACTTCTCCAAATGAGAAAATGTTATTTTTCAAATAAGAATGGGCATCTTTCCTAACATCATCAGTTACCAGCTGTATGATCATTGTACTCTAAGTGCCTCTCAGGTTCTCATTATTTTGTCTGAATCATTGCAATATTGACTACTGGAAGCTATTGTTATCATTGGTATTGTTATTAGCTTGATATGTCACCCATGATACAGTTTTACCACCCTCTGATATATTTTTCACAGAGTGGCCAGAGTGATCTTTATAAAAAGCAATTCCAGACATGTAACTTCCTTGCTTAAAATCATTCAGTGGCTTCCCATGACTTTCCAGACCAAATTCCATCTTCTTAGCCTGCTGTATACTGGGCTCTTCATGGCCCTGCTACCTTCTTGCTCACCAGCCTCTCCAAGTACAGGTACAGAAAGCCACTTGCCATCTCTTTCCCCTGGGCCTTTGCTTATATTTTTTTCAGACTCAGGGAGCTGTCTCCTCCATGAAGACTTCCCTGATTGTCCTTTATTTCAGATTTTTTGTCCTCCTCTGTGCCTTCTTGATAGCATTACAGTGTAATTAAGAAAACAGGTTCTGGAGTTAGGTTCATCTGGACTTAAATTCCATCTTTGTCATTTAGTAAATGTGTGATCTTGGATGAATCATGTTCCCCTAGACTCTGTTTTGTATTTGTCACAATAAGGATTCTATTAGATTGTAAGAATTAAAGAAAATAATAGACATGGGACACTGGGTCTGGAGCAGAGCTTAATAGTGACTTTTACAAATGTTATGTCACTCTGCTTCCCTCAGGCATAGCCCTAATGCTTACTTGTGTGGTAAGCATTAGCTTGCTGATAAGACTATGCTTTAATACCCATGATTCCCAGCCCTTCCATAGGGTGGGTGTGTAGAAATAGCGGAATGAATGAAATAGACCCGGAAGGAAAGAAAATGGATCAGGTCTTCAAATGCTTCAGTGTCAGCCTTTTTCAGAGACCTGTATTGTTCGATTTCAAGTCACTTTTTAGTATGTTAAACATATCCACCTTTAAGTTCCAGCCTCAAACTCATTTCAGACCCCAGCATAAATAATTGGGTTCCTACAGTTTTTTTTTTTAACACTCACATACTCATTCTTTAATCATTGAGAGTAAACTGCATCCTCTGAGTCTTTTAATGAAACTTGATTTTTGCTTGAGGGAGGAAGCATTGAGAGAGACACACACAGACAGGCATTGAGACTCATGTGGCAACAGCCAACCCAATTTGGAGATTGCAATCTGTGTTTTTTGTGTTTGCAGACTTTGTGAAAAAAGAGATGAGGGGAATCAACTTCTCAGAGACTTCAGGTAAGAAAAATCCTGAATTCCACATTATTTAGAAATTTTAAAAGTTAATATCATCTGGGGCTTTTAATGTTGCCCACTCTTGGGGAAGCTTATATTAATCATATTCTCCTAGAAATGGCTCTTCCTCCAGTTTTTCCACAGCAGGAGAAGCTGGGCAGTGTGGTCCATTAAGGTGAAGAGGCTTTGGATTTGCAGCAACCTGAATTAATCTGGAGGACAATTATGCTAAGTGAAATGAGCCAGACTCAGAAAGAAAAACACTGCATGATCACACCTACATGCAACTCTACAAAAGTGGAATACTTAGGAGCAGAGGATAGGATGGTGGTTACCAGGAGTGGAGAGGTGAGGGATGGGGAGATGCTGTGAAAGGGTTCAGTGTTGCAGTTCTGTAGGAGAACACCTCTAGGGAGCTCATGCACGCAGGATGACTGTATTGAATATTGGAAGCTTGCTAAGAGAGTGGACTTCAGGTGTTCTCATGACATAAAAAAGATAAGGTAATGATTAAGGAGATGATATATTAACTCACTAGACTGTAGTAATTATTTTACTACTGGAGGCCTGGTGAATGAAATTCGTGTGTCCCTCAGCCTAGCCTGCACCCTCTCCAATCTGGGACCCCTTAGGGGATGTCCGACTGCCGGTTTAGGCCCAATCCTGGGGCCTAAATGTCAGCAGTCGGACATTCCTCTCACAATTTAGGACTGGTGACTCCTAACCGCTCACCTTCCTGCCTGCCTGATTGCCCCTAACCACTCCCCTGTCAGCCTGATCAACGCCTAGCTGCTCCCCTGCCAGCCCGATAGCCCCCATCTGCCCTCCCCTGCTGGCGCGATCACCCCCAATTGCCCTCTCCTCTCGGCCCAGTTGCTCCCAGCTGCCCTCCCCTGCCGGCTTGATTGCACCCAATTGCCCTCCCCTGCCAGCCTGGTTGCCCCTAACTGCCCTCCCCTGCTGGCCTGGTTGCACCCAACTGCCCTCCCCTGCAGGCCCATTCGCTCCCAACTGCCCTCCTCTGCTGGCTTGATCTCACCCCCAACTGCCCTCCCCTGTCAGCCTGATGGCCCCCAATTGGCCTCTCCTGCCAGCTTGGTTGCTGCCAACTGCCCTCCCCTGCTGACCTGATTGCCCACAACTGCCCTACCCTGCCGGCCATCTTGTGGTGACCATTTTGTGATGGCCATCTTGTGGTGACCATTTTGTGATGGCCATCTTGTGGTGGCCATCTTGTGATGATGTCACGTGATGCCACTTAAGCTTTAATTATATAGGATGTATTGTCGTGCACCTGAAATATATGATTTTTTTTTTAGTTCAATTTATGTCGTTTTCTACTCTTATGTTTTCTTTTTTTTTATTGTTTGAAGTATTACAAATAGTAGTACATATGTCGCCTTTTTTCCCCCCCCCATTGACCTTCCCCCGGCCTCCCCTACCCCCCAGTACATGCCTTCACCTGCCCGCCCTCTTCCCCCCCCCCCCCCCCAGTGTCTTGTATCCATTGGTTATGCTTATATGCATGTATACAAGTCCTTCGGTTGATCTCTTATAGCCCCCCTCGCCCAACCTCCCCTGTCTTCCCAATGTAGTTTGACAGTCTGTTCAATGCTTCTTTGCCTCTGTATCTATTTTCCCCCCATTTCTTTCCTTTAAAAAATCTTGCCTCTGCAGACTAGAAATAAACATATACTAACAAAAAATGTTTGAGTCCCAATTTCAATGTCCAACAGTTCTGAGTCCCCATTTCAATGTCAAACAGTTCCTTATGTGTACATGTCAGCAATGATATCTGGATGGTGGGCACATGGTGGCAATGTAGGTCCCACCCTCTCTGGTTTGGTCCTAGGCAACCTGCAGCGATGCACAGAAAAAAAGGGTCCACAGGACTGCGGGAGGTAGTGGATTTAAAATAAAAGGGTCCACGGGACTAGGGGAGGTAGTGGATTTTAGACCTTGGAGTCTGGATTTGGGATTTGAGCTCAAAGGCAGCCCTGAAGAGCTGCCGGACAGTGCAGTGCCGGCAAGAGAGGAACTTGCAGGGACGCAGTCCTTCCTCGCACTGGGGCCTGTGCCTTTCTCCACTGAACCTAGTTCGTGGGACCTTTTGGAGACAGACACTTACCTGTGGCTGAGGTGCTGGAGAAGGGGTGGAGTTGTGAGTCTGGGGAGATTAGGCATCAGAGGGTCCAGGAGAGGTGGTAGCAAGTCTGATGCTGAGTGACATCTAAGCCCCAGTTGCCATTTTCTCCTGAGAGAGAGCCCCTCCCTCCAGTCTCCAGGCAACCAATATAGCCACACCCAGATTCCACCCTGATTAACACCATGGAATCTGAATACTCCCTGAGGCCATAGGATCTGCCCTAAAGAGAAATCTTTAGAAGCTAGGCACCTCAATTACACAGCTACACTGCCAGGGCCCTTTAGAGTGCTTCAGTGTGCCTCGCTGGCAAACTTACCGCGGGTGCTCCTGTGAGCCACCACTGGGAGAAAGCGCCTATCCACCACAGGCGCAGCAGCGAAAGCTGAGTCTGCCCACCCCACAACTATAGAACTCTGGACACCACAGTTACCCCTTTCCAGAGTGTAGGCCCCCTGAGCCACATGCTGAAATTTTTATTACAAATAAAATAGAAAAATAAGGAAAGGGGCTTTATTTTTAAGTTGGCTAATTTAGTTTTGAGTTCCATTTCTTCCCCTCTCTCAGTGTGGGCCTTGGGCAAGCTAGTTAACCTTTTGAGCCTGGGTTTCCTCATTTGTAAACTGAACATGAAATGATACACACTGCTTGTGAAGGTTAAATGAGACGACATAGCCCAGTGGCTCAGAATAATAAATGTTCAGTGACTGATACCATTAGTGTTGGTATTAATATTAGCATTATAGTGTTCTGGTTACTTTTAAAATAAAAGGAAGAGAATATAGCTAGCTTGTATCAAATGCTTCCTCAGGCCACAGAGACTTTCCTTGGTGCTCCACATGCATTATGGCATTTAGTCCTCCCAAGAACCCCAGGAGATAGGGATTACTGTTCACCTTTTGTAGAGGATGAAGCAGCTATCCAGAAGCAGAGCTGCTACTCTATTCCACGAAGTAAGTAACCCTGAGTTGGTTGGTCCTGAGTTATTCCATGGACCTTGGAGTTGTGTTTCTTTTCTGGGAGGATCTCGTTTTGTGAGCTTATGCTGTATGCTATTGGGCTTCCTGATGTACTGAACGAAGTCAGTGGGACTTAAAATATGTCAGCTTTTGAGTATGGGCTTTATCAAGGGGCACATTTACAGAATTACTACATAGAGAATTGAGTGGCATTTCTTCTTGCTTTGCTTCTGGGTCTGCTGCTTCTCTGAGTCACCAGTGGCTTCTATTTCTCAAATCCCCAGTTAGTTTCCTGCTTTAGCTCAGTCAGGGGAGGGTTTACCCTCATCTAAGATCTCTTTTCATCTCCAGATCTCTTTGGGCTCTGGAAATGGCCAAGGTGTCCAGGTGCCCCTCTGACTCCTGGCTAGAGTACCCTCAGGCCATACACAGATTCTTGTTCTGGAATCTGAACTCCATACTAATGAGAAGGGATGCCTATATGCAGAAATGGACTGAAGGTAAATATCAGAATCTCTATGGCCGACCTGTGACTTGTTCCAGTGAATGTTGCTTTGAGATGGAGACTCTGACTGGTCCCTGATTCATAAATGCTGGATGAGGGGGCAGCGAGAGGGTATTATCTCAAACTGCACTGTGCTGTGCTGCAAAGGGCCCCCTTGTTAGAGAAACTTCTAAGAGGATTTGACCTGGTATTTTAGCCTGTTTCTTGATGGCTCCTTGACCCCTGGAAACAAAAAGTCCTTTGAGAAGCAGCACAGGATTCTAAAGACATTACGGAATAAGAAAATAGTGTGCTATTCTCCCCCTTGGCATATGCCCCAGAGAAATTCTTGTTATTGGTCATGTGCAGGAGTAATCATGTACCAGTCTGTTCATTGCTACATTGTTTTTCAAAAAGAAACAGTTGATCATGTGCCTAAATATAAGGCAGTTCCAAATATACTACAAATGTCTCCCATATTTTCAAAGGGAAAATTAAAGAAAAGAGGTTTGGGGCCAAGTTCAACATAAACTTTTAGGGATGTAAAAGAAATAGCCAACTGTTTACTTAAAATGCTAAATATACATATTTGAACTCACATATTACATAAAATATTAACCTAGAAGTGTTGTTCTTTTATTTGCAGTTATATATTTCAGAAAATGATTTGACTTGAACTGTTAAGTGCATTTGACATCAGGGTCCTCATCACAAAGAACCACTTTCTGAGTCATGTAAACAGCATCCCAGGGCATGTCAGACTCAGCAGTTTATGAATAAGTCAATGATGTTTTCTCTGGAAATTTTGTCCCAACTGAAAGAATCTATATTCCTTAACACGAGACCAGGTGGCTTGTTCATTTGTCCTGTAGTTATGCATTTGCTCTCCATACATAATAAGTTACTGTATTGATTTAAAGTGATCTATACAGGGCTTCTGTGTAATGGCTCATGACACTTGCAATTAGGAGGTCTTACACTCATAAATAATTTCCTGACCTGTGTTAAACTTCTCCTTTTCTTTCTTCTGCATTTTGAAGGCATAGTGCATTAAGTGACCTCTCTTAGCATCTAAAACTAACATTGCATAGTTATTTCTGGATAATGTGTCTTCCCCAACAATGCTGTGTTTGGAATAAGGTAATAGCAATATTGCATTGTAATATGAAAGACTTTGTAAAGTCTTATATATGATTACTTCTTTTGCTGATTGATAATTTTGGGGGAAGTTTTTGCATCATGTCCTGGTATACATGCCATCATGTATAAAGATAAAAATAAAAAGAGGTCTATTAATATGGTGTAATACTAAACAGAAGTTAAAAGGAATACTCTTGCTCTCTGTGTCTCCCTCCTTCTCTCTCTCTTTCTCTCTACCTTTTTCCTCCATCCTTTTTTCCATCACCCTATGTATGTATGGATTTCAAATGCATAGATAACTGGAAAACCATTGCAGAATGATGCAGACAGTATGATGACATTTGTGCTAATTAAATCCCCTAAAATAATATAATATAGATACTGCTTGACACATGTATTTGTGTATAAAATGTAAAAGGGACTGGATCAATATGGTTTGAAGACGTGGTCTTGAGGAAAAGTGAAGATGATGAGATTGGGAATTGAGGCAAAGAAATTTTATGTTCATTTGTAATAGTTTGTTTCATTTACTTAAAGAAAAGACTTAAAGCAAATATGCCAGCATTTGAAGAGTTTGTGCTTCTGGTGACGGGTAGGTGTCTTAGTCTCTCTCTTGTTTTTGTTATATATTTTTTAATGTCTCAACACATAGAAATGACATTTTCTTTCACTGGTAGAGACAGGCTGTATTGGAAGGGGAATAGGTTGAATGAGATTGAAATTTTCGCCAGTGGGGCCCCTTCACATCGTCAAATGCAAGTTGAAACTGGTGATTTTCATACATATTGTGAATTGAAGACTATTTTCAGTAATTGGTTCTCAGAGAGAGAATGAAGACTGACTAGTTATTGGTAATAAGGGAGTAAAGTAGCCAAGAAGATGGCACTTGGCATGACTGCTTTACAGGACCTGGGTCTGCTCCAGGCAGCATTTCTCACCATGGCCAACTCCCTGATCCTTGAAGAACAAAGAGGAATTATGGAGCAGAATCAGCAAACCGGTGGCCCTTGGGGGGGTGTATGTGATATTCACATACACCCCCCCAAGGGCCACCGGTTTGCTAATATATATATATTATATATATATACAATATATATATATATATTGTGTGTGTATATGTATATGTATATATATATATATGTACGTGTGTGTGTGTGTATATATATATATATATATCCCTCTTAGAGATATTTTTTGTTTGGCCTTTATATTGGCTCACATTTAAAAATAGGGAGACTTCACAACCACACTGGATCTTCATTTTTAACATGGCAGCAATAGACTGCAGCTAAACTGAGTCTGCTCTTCCGCATGAGGTGTGAGCTCTCAGTTTGCTGCAGTGTCCCCTCCCCAGGGTCGCTGGCATTAACTGGCCCAGTAGGAATTTGAGCATGCTGTCTCTTTGTAGAGTAACCGTGTGACAGGCAGTAGCTAACACTTGACAATAGACTGTGCCAAACTTTTATAGAAATGCTGGCAAAGCTTTAGATGGGAAAGGTCATTTTAGCTCCCCACTGTGCCTAATTACAAATAAATGGTCGAAATGTTTAAACATGCCACAAAGGAATGACTAGAATCTTAGCAGCAGGCCAGTCTTCTTTCTCTCTGGCCTGGGATAAATTAACTGAATTTTCTCATCTTTAATTTCTGTGAATTAAACATTGTCCTTACCCTGTCAACTCCTTGTCAACATAAGCTCTATATGCACATTAGCTAATTATGCCCCGTGGGAAATATCTGGAGGACTCTTTTCTGACTCTCAAATGGGACCACTTTTAATGTAAACTACGCTCAGTTATACAGACTCAGGAAAGAAACAAATGAACAAAGGGAGGATGTGGTCATGATTCATAGAAAGTTTATTTTTTCTTTATTCATTCAATATATATTGAGTGCATGTTCCATGGAATTGTGCTAGTTTCTAGGAATTAAATGATAATAAAAAACAGACAATCCTTACCTTCTTGAGGTTTGAATTCTAGTGGGAGAAATATATTGAAATATATTTATACTGTAAAGTAGTTTTGTTGCATCATGTCCTGGGAAGCTCAGAATACCAAAGAAGGTGGTTAGCATAGTGTGAGATGTCAGGGGAGGCTCCTGAGAAGGAAATGTGGTGGGCAAAAGGAGGAGAAGGAAGGAGCATTTTGGGGATGAGAACTGCAGGTGAACAGGTGAGGTGGAGCACTGAGGGTTTGGGGAACTGAAAGAGGTGATTGTGTGGGTAGAACAGAGAGGCATGAGATGAGGCATGATGGGTGCTCCAGAGCAGATGTGGCAAGTGCAAAAATTCAAGCTTGTCATTTTACCTTTTTTGTGTGGATGTTTTTCATGGAAAGACGATTCCCTGCTTTTCCTTGTCTTTACCAGCAATTCAAAATACACTGGAATGGCTGCTTTAGAAATCACTTGGAACACCTCAGATGAAAGATCCCTGATATCCCATCTTTCTGCAGAGCAGGCCATGAGCAGATGCCCACTTGAGTTTCCTGTCCTACATGGCAGGAGCGATAAAGAAGAATGCAAAATGCAATAAAATAAGATAGTCTTGATTTTAGGAAAGCATTTTTCTCTTCATATATTTACAGCCCTTAAAAGAAAACAAACAACAAACATCATTCAAATAGATGGCTTTAGCACAGGTCAGATAGTCCAGGTTCTTACCAGGTGTGCAGATTGATTAGAACCCTTGCTATTTTCTCACTGTTGAGATTCAAGTTATCTCTAAATGAGAGTCGCTCAGTATTTAAATTACAACTGGCAAAGTGTGATTTGGAAACCATACTATATAATAAAAGCCCAGCAACAGAACGACTGGTTGACCAGTCGCTATGATGCGCACAGGAGCTGCCCCTGGTGGTCAGTGTGCTACTACAGTGGCAGCGCCACTCGGCTGACCAAGATGAGCAACTGCTCCCAGTGCAAACCCCAGGCCTACGGGCATGAACCCGGGCTGCAATTGTATCCTCCTTGCCCCAGGCTCCTCCTCCTTGCTCCCTGCTGCCTCCTCCAGATGCCTGCAGGCCATGCAGTACTGCTGCCAGGTTCACAGAGCTGACCCTGAGGTTGGGAGGCGGGTTTGTGGCCGCCACATGACTGAGGCCTACTCTGCTGTCTCTCAGCGCTGTTGTCTCAGAGCCCAGACCTGACCGGGTTCCCTGGAGAGGTGAGTGCTATGGCTGCATGGAAGATGTTGGACCAGGGAGCAGCCACTCAGAGGGCAGGTCCACAGCAGCTCAGCTGACCGGGATGAGTGATGCTCCCACAACAGGCTGATCCCTGCAGGCCACGCCCCCCCACCAGTGCACAAATCCTGTGCACCGCGCCTCTAGTGTGAGTGTGTGTGTGTGTGTGTGTGTGTGTGTATATATACACACACACATATATATATCTTAATGAGTTTTTTTAGTAATTTCATTTGAGATGTTTCTATTGTAATATTAGACTAATTCTTCAGAACAGAGCTAATTTAGCACCTCCCATTTTACATAACTTTTTATAATCTATAATAATAATAGTGTAATATGCTAATTAGACCAGACATCCTTCTGGATGTCCTTCCTTCCAGACAAAGCTGCATCAGGCGGTGGCTGGGGCCAAGGCCCTTGCATGAATTTCATGCATCGGGCCTCTAATACAAAATAATTCAACCTTGAAATGGTTTAGCACTTTCAATTAATCTTAATGGTCTGCTGCTCTCCATATCATTGGATCAGAGTCTACAAATTCAGACATGTAGCTGAGCTTTTTAATAAGCACTTAAGAACCATATGTAAGCTATATTAGATTCACACTAAAAAAAAAAAAAAAAAAGAGCTCCTCCTCAATCACTTTACCCTGAGATTGTATCTCTGAAATTAATATGGTTAATAAAGCCTCATTGGAAGCAACTATATGCCTTTTATAGGCAAAGCAAGTTAAGTTTTTCAAATGGATGATCAGGGAAGTGCAAGAAAGTGACCATTAGAGGGACACCCAACTAGTAGTTGATGAGGTTCATGGCTGTTCTTGACATCAACCTCAAAAACATTGGGATGTGTTTCAAATAGCAACTGATTTCCTATTAGAAATCCATCCTCAGCAATTTAGGTTACTAGTAATCTAGGTTATTTCCTGCAATTAAATATTGTGTCTAAGGTAGCAGTTCTTTTGACAAGACCTGGAGGTTACCATCAACACATTTAAGATGCCTGTTAGATTCAGTGTCTTAGGAGTTGTGATTGAATTCATTTATAATGAATTTTTCTATGATCTCAATGTTCAGGAGACTCTTAAATTGTAAATTGCAAACCAGGCCAGGCTCCTGCCTCTAGGAATGACTTTAAACATAATGTTAGTTGTCAACAACAGTGCTTGTTTCCGTGTACCACCACCAGAGGCATCAGTGTGCTCAGAGCTGGTTCTGGGAGGCTGCTGAAGAGTGACATGATGTCATGGCAGTTCACAGATGGTGGATGTCAGAGGTGTGAGGGTTATGGGAAGCACAAAAAGGGAACACTCAAGGTCCCTGTGGCCAGAGGAGTGTTGTCAGACGTGAGTTTACCATACAGCAAGGTTTCTCAACCTCAGCGAGATTGACAATTTGGACTGGATAAATCCATGCAGGAGCTGCCCCCTGGTGGTGTGTCTGTAGGGGGTGGGGGGAGAAGGATGCTGTTGTCCTGTAGACTTGACCCGGAGTCAAGTTTCCTTCCATCATCATTTATCCCCCTTTTACCTTCTTCTACCTCCTCCCTCCCCTTCTTTCTGGCAATCACCATATTGTTATCTGTGTCCATCAATCTTTCTTTTTTTTTATTTGCTTAATCTCTTCCCCCTGACATGCAATCATTTTTGAACCATTACACCAAAGGCCATAGCTGTCTGTCTCCCATTATACTGTTATATAAGAGGAATTTCCTGCGTGTAAAACCAGTCATTTGGGTTTTCTATTTCTTATGGACACTTCCTAACTGCTCCACTAACTTTGTGACTTTCCTTGTAAAATGAGGACAACATTGTGATGACTAGGCTGATACAATAGTGTGAGGTTTAAAGCAGATAACACCTTAACCTCAGCACACCATGGTGAGCATTTTTTAATTAGACATTGGAACTCTTTGGCCTCTTTAGGTCCCAGCTAGTCCTGTGTGTGTGCATTTCACAGAGATAACCACATCACAAGTAACAGATGGGAAGTAGCTCCCTGTGTTCCCATGAAGACAGGCAAGATGTGCCTGCTTGCTGCCAGGGACAATTTCTACTGAGTCTACCGAGCTGGATTTCAGAAGAGCAGTTAGATTTAGAAGCTAAAGGCGCTGCCCCTCTGCATTAAGGGTCCACATGGCTGAAATCTCCTTTGAGTTTTTAGCTCCTGGTGGCACTGTTTGCCTGCATCTTGCACTACTTCCCCAGCCAGGCATCTGTGAGCCATCTTGCCTCCTGACAGATCTGGCATATTTCAAATGGACCTGCTGAGTTCCTAAACTGGGCATCTGGAGGCCGAGCATGAGGGGGCATGTCTTCTTATCAGCTGTACTGACTCAGTGAGAAGACTTTTCAAAGGGGAAGCTACAACCTCAGCTGGGGAGTAAATAATAGACAACCAGAGTTTCCCAAGTTTAATTTGTGAGGTTTCCCCAGCATGTCCAGGGGGGGAAAGAGTAGGTAGGGGAGGCAAAAAGATAGGGAAAAAATTGGATGAAATAGGCTTTCAGGAGACCGCAGGTTTATCAGCTATTCTAGGAGATAGCTGGCATCACCTCTGCTTTGCCTCCAGCCCTCAGAAATTATTTTTAGCCCTGGGTGAGAGGGATTCTTTCTTTCCCCCTTTCACATCAAATGCTGTGCTGGAAAGTGATCAAGCTTATGGTCAGAGCCTAGAATTACATCAGCAGTGTTTCTGAATAAGACCTCTGCCAAAATGCATCCTCCTCTGAGGCATCTTGCTGCCAGCCAAGGATAGAGCCCTCAGTGACTCAAGAGCATGAGGAAAAAGCTAGAAGCTATTGGAGGGGTGTCTTGTCCTATTAACAGCCAACATTAGGGGGGAGAAAGAATTCTCACCTAAAATTCTATGTTCTCCTAGGGAGACTGGAGAAAGCAGGCTGAGGGAGGGAAAAGGAGAGGGAGTTTGTTGCTTTCACACGTGACACAACACATTCCTGGAGTTTGATAGATGGATATAAGTCAACAGCATTTTTTTAAGGAGATTATCATGAATTGAGTTTTGAGTATGAGCCAGTCACTATTGCAATTGTTTATGTAGTATATTTATTCCATTTAATCCTCACAATAGCCCTGTGAGCTGGGTGATAATATTCCAGTTGGACAGATGATGTTTAGAGAAGTTACATAAGGCGGTCAGGTTAAGCAGGTTATACATGGCTTCCCTGGGTGATACAACTACATAGCAGGAAAGCAGTTGCAGCTCATTGAATGCCTGCTCTGTACTCTGAACGCTATAGACATGATCTCAACACCTCTAAGGGTTGGATAGTATTACCTCTAAATGAAATTGAAAATGAAATTCCGAGAGTTAAGAAATTTGTTAAGTAACTCTGGGCACGATGCTTGAAATATCAGAACCTCCATTTTCGCAACAATAAAAAGAAGAAAACAGCATCTCCTTTAGTGTTACGTTGTTTTGAAGAATAAAATGAAGGGGGCTGAAGAAAGAAGCAAAAGGTTGGGTTTCTATTCCGAGAGCCCAAGTGCAGCAAAGTAGCTTGAGAAACGATTGATACAGAGTGACTGTGCACTTTCGGAGTAGTTGTTATGGTTCCGGCAGAACTCCTTTTTCAGAAGTGCCAAAAGGGAAAGGCAGAGTGGCCGTGAACCTTGGCTCCAGAAGCCTAGATAATGGATGTTCAGACGTGAACTTTTCCACTGCTGTGCAGGGCAGACTAAGTGACCCTGCCTCTCTAAAAGCCTCTTCCAGCACCAAGGCAAAAATAACAGCATCTTATCCTAAGTAGTTGAGAGTGTATTTCAGGCCAATATAGTTTCATTCCTGGCTTTACCACTTCTAAACTGTTGGATAAGTACTTAATCTGTAAGATAAACGTGACAGATCTGTTGTGAGGATCAACGAGACAGTGTATGTAGTGTGCTTAGCACAAAGCCTGCCTCAGAGTATGTATTCTAAGCCATTATTGTTGTCGTTAAGGTTGTTAACCCATATCACAGATACTCAGAGCCAATTTCCTATGATATCTGCTTAATTTTTCCAGTGGAGGGGGAGGGTGCCTGCTCCATTTTCTATCTATGGCATGGACCCTTTTAGATAAATGAATTCTAATGTATGACCTTGATAGAGTGACCTTCATTTAAGCTTCTCCATGGATTGCAACTATGAATAAGGCCAGTATTCCAACTATGCTCTACTACCTCTAATATGGACAGACAAACCTCAGTTCTGAAAACCTCAAAAGAAGAGCACTGACGTCCTCCCACAGGGTGACATAAAATGACATTGCTCCCAATCTTCAGCCACTTGTCCCAAGCCCACGGTACCCTGTTTTCTCCTTTGGCTCACATCATTTAAACATGAACGCTTAAGATGCTAAAGTCAATTCTCTCATTTTAGGAAGAAAATGTATATGTTGTCTCTGCTGTGGGAACAAGTGAGCCAGGAACATGAACAACAGGAGAAGTTAGATGCCTTTAAATGCGTACTTTACACAATTCTGTATTAACAGATACATTTTTTCTCTCCTTCATATTAATTATATATTTACAAAATAAATTAAAACATACTCATGTTTTTAAAATGTAATCAATCATTATACCATAAGAGGAAAAATTACAGTTTCTTCTCTCTCCTCAGAGCTTCTCTACTCTCTTCTGTCCCTTTGGCTCACCTATCTCCATTATTATTCTGAATAGATGTTTTTTTGTGCAGCCTTCCAAAATTTTTCTTATCACATGCAAGTTTATACCTGTTTGTTTATTTCAATTTAGAACAATGCTAAGAAAAAGATTTATCTATATATAATCTTTATACTATAATCTATCATCTGTTATCTATCTATCTATCTATCTATCTATCTATCTATCCCTCTTTGTTTGGATAAGAGTGACTATAGCTTGCAGTTATAAAAATAAAAGTTCAGGGTCAAAGTAAATGTGCACTTTAAATTTTGATTGAAATGCCAGATTACTCTTGGGAAAGACTGTAGACTCACATTGCCATCAAACAAGAGTAACTGTTTTCTCATATCCTTGGCACAAAACCATTATTAAATGACTAAATTTTGGTATTCTTTTAAAAAATGGGAGGGTTGACTCTCTACAGGCCATACTAATTAGAGGTCAGTCCTAAACTAAGAGAATTAATCACGTATTGTCTCAACTAGGGGAACTGACACTGGAGTGAGTTTCTGCTCTTCACTTCAATTCATCATTCTATTAAAAACTAGAGACCTGGTGCATGAAATTCTTGCATGGAAGGGGGGCCCTCAGCCCAGCCTGCACCCTCTCCAATCCGGGACTCCTCGGGGGATGTCTGACTGCCTCTTGCAATCCAGGACCACTGGCTCCTAACTGCTCGCCTCCCTGCCTGCCTGATCACCCTGAACCCCTCTGCCTGTCTTTCTGATTGCCCCTAACCTCTGCCTGCCTGCCTGATTGCCCCTAACTGCTGCTTCCTTACTGGCCTGATCACCCTTCTAACTGCTCCCCTAATGGCCTGATCACCCCTAAATGCCTCTGCCTCACTCCACACCTGGGACCCAGCATTCCCTCCCTCTGGCCGGCCGCAGACACCAAGGACCTGGGCCGGCTTTGCCCAGGCCAGCTGCAGCCACAGGGGACCGTGGGCAGGCAGCTTCGCTTGGGCCACAGCCACAGGCGCCTGGGACTGTGGGGCAGGCATCTTGTCTCTCTCCTGGGCTGCAGGCACAGGCACTGGTGCTCAAGACTGTGGGGCGGGCAGCTTGTCCCTCTCCCAGACTGCAGCCGGCACCTGGGACTGCAGGGTGGGCAGCTTGTCCCTCTCCTGGGCTGCAGGCGCTGGTGCCCGGGACTGCAGGGCAGGCAGCTTTTCCCTCTCCCGGGCTGCAGGCGCAGCCGCTGACCCCCAGGACCATGGGGCAGCGGCTGGCTGGTCCCCATTCCTCTCTCATGAGCTCATTTGTGCCTGGCTGGTCCCAATCCTTTCTCCCCAGTGTTGAGTGTCTGAGCCATTAAGGTATGATGGCATGAGGGCGTGATCACCATTTGCATATTAGCTCTTTATTATATAGAATGGGACTGTCAAGTTGATTTGTTACCTACTTCATGGGAAAATTAATTCATTAATACAGTTCTTCTAGGAAGCAGAAATGATGGGCGTACAGTCCTCTGAAAAGCAAAACAAAGGTTTAATTTAATTCCATGCTCCTAAAATGTAATTTTATTAGGGTCTCAAGGAAAAGTGTAACCATATAATTTAGGATTAATTTATAGATCACTTCAAAGACCTGAAGTGGTGCTTAGGGGAATGGAAACTAGTTTAAATGGCCACCAAGAGCCCCTCAGCACAGAGAAGTGTGAACAGGCCACTGAAGAGTGCTGCCACTAGTCAGTGCCAACCTGAATGGCTTGTGTGACAACAGGAATTAGAGGTTTACCTATCTACTTTTTTCTAGAGAAATCTGGTTGAGGTATCCAGAAGTACATGTTCCATCTGAGTCACCCATTTACAAATGTTTTACATTGTCCTACAAGGCTCTCTCTATCTGGATGTCTAATCTCCCATCTTTAGGTCAGTGTGTATATGCATAATCTCATTTAATCCTTGCAGAAAATCTACAGTTTTTATTCCCATTCCATAGATATCAACACTGAGGCTTAGGTCATATGCTGCTAGAGCTTTATTTCAAGTCTTTTGTTCTTGACTATGTTATATTATATAAGCAATTATTCTCTCTGACTCTCCCACCACAACATTCATATATTTATTCATTTATGACAATGAGTAAGTGAATATATGCTGAGGGACTAATATTAGGTATTTACTCAACCAAGATTTATTGAGACTTTACCCTGTGCTAGGTGGTTCAAGCGTTGAATAAGGCAGAGAAAATTCTGGCTAACATTCTTAGTGAAAGGAAACATGATAAAGAAGTCAGCAAATAAATAAGTGAATTAATTTAAATCTATACATACTATGAACAAAATAAAAATGGATAATGGATTAGACAGTTATTGTGGATACATGAGCTATGGCCAAGTACCCAATGTATATGGGAGTATGTGTACATTGGGAATACAATGGCCAGTGGGGATCCCTATTAGGAACTGAAGATAGGAGTCAGCCACAAGGAAATACGGGAATTGGCCATTTTAGGTGATAGGAGCAGTCCAGTAGATGGAATTCTGGGTACTAATGCTTTACTGCCCTACAATAGAATATCTATTCATCCCATTTTCCAGGTGATTTTGCAGCATCCTCCCATTGTGGGTGAAGTGTAGTTTCCTACTTCTCATATGTTGGACGTGATCATATGAATTATTTTGGCCAATGGAATGATCTCCAAGACTTTAAACATGTTTGCATATCTTAACCTAGCCTCTTATATTCTTGCTACTTATGATGGAAAGAACATGCCCTGCTCATCAAAGGTTCAAAAAGAATATGATATGTGTGGGATAGATCTGACCCGAGCTCAGCCAACTTGCAGCCTGAAGCAGAGTGGGTCCTAGCAAAGTCAAACTGACTTGCAGACCCATACACACTGCGCCCCTTGCGCCCCACCCCCCACCCCACTACCCCCGCAGGTTTATTGTGGTAAGCCACTTATTTGACTAATAGAAGGAACAAGAATCCTGAAGTAGGAAGAAACTTGGTGTGTTCCAGGAACAGAAAGAAGGCTACTGTGGCTGGAACAGAGTGATCAAATGGGTAGTATCCACAGTGAGGAAGAAAGGGGCCAGGTCTACTTGGGTCTTGTAGGTCATGACAAGAACTTTCCGTTTTATTACAAGGGTGAGAATTTCAAGCTGGAGATTCATATGATCTGATTTACATTTTGAAAAGATCAATTCAAGTACTATGTTGAGAATAGGATATAGGGTATTAAGAACAAGAATGAAGGGAGTCCAGATAAGAAGTTAGGACAATAATTTTTTTTCTTCTTTTCAACCTTGTTTGAAACTAGCCCGTAGATTACAAGCACTGTGAGGCCAGCTTCACGATTACTTTTCCTCTTCTATGACCACCAAGATCGGTGTTTAGATCCGATGGGAAAGGGAACTGGAGGGTCAGGTTGTTTTCAACATCTAACTTTACCTTATTCTAAAACATAGGGGCAGCAACAAACTGGTATCTTCAGCTATGTCATTATCAGAGGCTGCCAGGAAACATGGAGGGAACCTACAAGAAAAAAGTGTGAAAGCTCTAAACCAAAAAGTTGATTCAGTACTTTCACCTGCATGGACCCAAGCCCAGGCTCCCAAGCCCAGGTCTAGAGATATAGGAAAGGTGAGTGGCAGCTGCAGGTATTATGCTGACCTGAGCTGTCAAAGTCTCTCCAGGTTGCTCTTGCATGCAGTTGGAAGGACAATAATTTAGAAAGAGGCAGTGGAGGACATCATGCAGTTATTTGGAATGCGCAGTGCTGAGAGCTTCCAGAGTATGGGAGAGTGAGAGCTGAAGTCCAGCCCAGACTTGCCCAACTGTGTGTTTTGTCCTGAGGCCACACCTGTCCAGAGGTGGCCTTGGATGGTTGGTGCCTTGCTGTAGGGTGACAATAGATTCTGTTCATTACTTTCTCTTTTTTAGTCATTTGATGGCTAGTATTGATCAGAAGAGAAATCTGTTGCATCAGAGGGAAAATGTATCAGATTAAATAAATAATGTGTGTAGAACTATTGTGTTTAAGTATCCTTTGCCCTTTATGTATGCATGGAAACATTCTATAATGTTAATGAAAGAGAACATAAATTAGTGGGTTTCGGAGAATATGGTGCACTTATTTAGATACATAAAGACAGAGGCCAGGTGAAGCCAAAGAGATTGGAATGTGTTTATATTTTTGTGTCCCTAATGTGAGGTGAACAAGAACATGTTGAAGTTCAGCTGTGTGGAGAAGGTCTGGTGGTTCTCAGCTGAGTAGGCACCACTTCTGGTAGCCCAGGTTCAAGGGACCCAGTGAGGTAATGATATGATTAGATAAACCATATGCAAATAAAGTCAACAGTCCTCAGGAGCAGAATCCAGTAGATCTGAAGAGAGCCAGCCCCTCTCTGAGGGAGAATCTGAATGGAATCTGGAAAGGATGATCAGAGGACAACGAATGTGATCCTATGAGAAAGGGTTCATCCTATATAATAAAAGCCTAATATGCAAATTGTTCAACCCAGAGTTTGACCACTCACTATGACGTGTGCTGACCACCAGGGGGCAATGCAGAACATGGCAGGCATTGGTGATGCAGCACTGGCAGCCGGCAGCAGTGGAGGCGCTGCTGGCCCCAATGGGCCCTGATGAGAGCGGGACTACAGGGGGATGGTGGAGCAGGTGAGCAGGTGGTGCCAGGCCAAGGCAGGTGCAAGTGGGGGCCCAATTGCCCCACCGATTGCTCTGCAGATGGTGACCAGCGGCAGCAGCGGGGTGAGGGAGCAGGGCCACCACCCAGCTCCCAGGCACTGAGGGAGCAGGGGAGGGTGGGGGCTGGGCCCTGATCGATCACTCAGCCCTGATCAATCGCTCTGCAGGTGGGATGGTGGAGTAGCTGAGGGGGTGGTGCCAGGTCATGGCAGGGTGCCAGGCGGGCTGCGAGGCTGGAGGTGTGAGCTGGGGCCTGATCCCCGCAGGCCACCCACTCATTCATGAATTCGTGCACCAGGCCTCTAGTTACTAAATAAAAAAGGCCTACAGTACTGAGTCTGTGTGTTCAGCTGTGTTTCCCTGTGGCAGTTTACCAGCTAGACAAATGAACCAGGTATGTGTGACTTCACGATGCCTTCCCCATCCTGCCTATTGTTATCTGTGCATTGAAAGAAATTTCAAGGAGGACAGTCTCACCTAAAAAAGTTTAAAAATATAATTTCTATAATATGTTATATGCTGTTTGGAATTAAGTCAACTTTTAGCTTATATTTATTGAGCCTTTGCTGGGAGCCAGTAACTGTGCTAAGTCTTTCATCTTCATCTCAACCTTTGGTATGTAGGTTTTATTGCTTCTATTGTAAAGGCTGAGGTTTGGTAAAGTTTAGTTGTTCCAGCCCAAGGTTACAGGCAGGCTCTGTTCTAGGTTTATGGTAACATGCTGCTGCTTAGGAATTCTTGGGTGCTCACTGCTCCATGTGGGGAAAACATCATATTATAGTCCTGTAGTTCAGAGCATCACTTCTGAGGTCAGCCTGCCTGGATTTAACCTGACTCCACACTTGAGCAGATTGAGCAAGCCTCCCTAAGCTTGTTTCTTCTTTTCAAAAATGGGAGTAACAACTTAAGAGCCTGGCCCAATGTAAGTGCAGGTGATTTTTCTTCTTGTTATTTTTTATGATGTGCTGTGAGGCTCTCAGTGCCTTCTTTGGAAACATCTATAGCTTTTAAAGGACTTTTAATCCGAGGTAGAGCTAAACCTATGGGATGCTCCCCAAACTGGTATACTGGGTTTCCTAAGAACAAAAGTGTGTCATGATCGAATGAGTACAGAAAATAACTCTTGCAGCATTTCAATGCAAACCAGTATGCTAAACACAGTGAAGTCTTGTAGTACAGACATTTTTAGTTCACTATTTCTTGCATTGATTTGGCCATGGAAATAATTCATATTTTCACTCAGTAGCAGAAAATTCCTGGGTTCAAACCCTGGCCTTTTATGCTTTTTATCTTTGTCAAGTCTCTTATCTTCTCTACGCCTCTGTTTCCTCAGATGTAAGATGTGAACAATAACAGTGCTTTCTTCACAGGATGGTTTGTGGAGATGCATGGAAAATGAATGGCTTCTAGTGTAATATTAGCAAATGTGAGCTCATTATTTCCACTATTATTATTTCATGTCTGAACACTGATTTCAGTTTATGTATGCTTTATGTGGCCCACATATTTGTTTCTCTTTTTATTTTTATCACTGTTATTAGTTACAGTGTGTCCATTTTTACTATGTGTGGTTTTGTTTTTTAATTTTTAATTTTTCAGTTACAGTTGACATTCACTATTATATTAATTTCAGGTGGACAGAATAATAGTTAGACTTTCATATTTTACAAATTGATGCCCCCAATAAGTCCACTATCCACCTGGCACCATACATAGTTATTTCAGTATTATTGACTATATTCCCTATGCTATACTTTTACATCCTTGTGAGTATTTTGTAACTGCCAATTTTTATTTCTTAATCCCTAAACCTTTTTCATTCAGCCCCCAATCCCTCTCTCATGTGGAAACCATCAATTTGGTCTCTGTATCTATGAGTCTGAAAGAAGATGTGGTACAAATATACAATGGAACATTACTTGGCCATAAAAGAAAAAAATAAAATCTTACCATTTGCAACAACATGGATAGGCCTAGAAGGTATTATGCTGAGTAAAATAAGTCAGACAGAGAAAGACAAATACCATACGATTTCACTTATAGGTAGTATCCACTACATGTGGCTTTAAATTGTGGAATTAGTTGGCTGAGGTAGGGATGCATAGGAATAGGAACAGGGGCCTCATAATTGCTTGGAGGATTAAATGGGGTCATGGACTTTGGAAAGTTGAAAGTACCACACCAATGAAATGGCTATCATCACTTCTTATTGGAGCTTTTAAACTCTAGGTGATAGGAACCTTGGGTTCTGTGATATACCAGGGGCCTGCTGCTGGGATATCACCTTCCAGCTGGCCCTTAGCCTCTACCCCCTTTTGAATCTTCTAGCCATTCACTCTGCTGCTTTTAAAAGCTACTGCTAAAGGCATGGAAATTAAAGTTCATTTTAAAAAATGTGTACTGTGTGAGTCGTATATGCCCTTCTTTCAGTGAAAGCTCAAAATGGATTTTGGGCTCCTAGTAGTAAGCCCATCTCTCAGATAGATCTCATTTATTTGAAGTTATTATTAACTAGAGGCCTGGTGCACAAAATTCGTGCCCTGAGGGTATGTGTCCCTCAGCCCAGCCTAAACCCTTTCCAATCTGGGACATCCCTCTCACAATCTGGGACTGCTGGCTCCCAACTGCTTGCCTGCCTGCCTGATTGCCCCTAACTGCTTCTGCCTGCCAGACTGATCATCCCAACCACTACCCTGCCAGCCTGATCAATGCCGAACTGCTTCCCTGCTAGCCCGATTGCCCCCAAATGCCCACCCCTGCCTCTTCAGTTGCCCCAACTGCCCTCACCTGCTGGCCTGGTCGCCCCCAACTGTTCTCCCCTGCCAGCCTGGTCACCCCCAACTGCCCTCCCCTGCTGGCCATCTTATGGTGGCCATCTTGTGACCACATGGGGGCAGCCATCTTGTGACCACATGGGGGTGGCCATCTTGTGTGAGGGTGTGATGGTCAATTTGCATATGACCTCTTTATTACATAGGATGATATCTATACAGTTATG
This sequence comes from Corynorhinus townsendii, assembly GCA_026230045.1. NCBI lineage: Eukaryota > Metazoa > Chordata > Mammalia > Chiroptera > Vespertilionidae > Corynorhinus > Corynorhinus townsendii. The sequence goes on along the minus strand of JAPDVU010000006.1, from coordinate 147,138,323 downwards.
GCAGAAATAGAACTTCTGGGGATCAAGAGCTAGGAAATCATTAATTTGCTTCTTTGCATGCCATTGGAGAGCACAGCCATGGCCACTGGTGACCTGCTGATTATTTCAGTTACAGTTGAGCACATTAATTAGTTAAATAAATTAATTATTTAACTAATTAATGTGCTTATTAATTCATTACATATATATTGAGTGGTTGCTATGTATCAAGCGCTGTGCTAAGTTTTGTGAGGGGAAAAGAAAGTAATAAGTCCTGGTGTCTGCCCTTGAAAATCTTGAAATTCAGTTGGGAAGAAAATGCGTGTGCACAAATAACTTTCATTCAAGGTAATTTTCCAAATGTGTAATAGATGTGTGGCAGGGTCAAATTTACCTGGCAGTGGCTCTTAACACCTCCTCACCTTTCATATAGCTTCCTGTTATCTCTACCTTAATTTTCTTCCTTTTGTTCCTTAGAGAGTCTGCCTCTGCCAGACAGTTTCGAGGTGTGTGTGTGTGTGTGTGTGTGTGTGTGTGTGTGTGTGAGGGGGTGGAGGGAATGGAGGAGGTTCAAAATCATAAAATGAATAGCGAAGGACAAAGAAAGATTTGCAGGAAAAGTTTGTCTTATTTACATAATAAAGATGGGAGAGAGGCAGTGAAAATCAGTGAGACCACAGCCATGATTGGAGTTGGGAGGCCTATAGGGGGCGCTCTCACACCCTCATCTAGGGTGGACCCCAACAGAAAGAACTCTTTGTTTAGTTCTTTGAAAAGAATTATTTGTTAGAAGGCCCTCCCAAAGTTCTCAGGTCCTTTATGAAAGAGCAGCTTCTCCTTTGTTTCCTGGGACTTGCACAGGGTTCACCATTAGACCTGAACTGCAATTAGTTGTGTTCCCAAATAAACCTATTTTTGCTGGAGAAATATCTGGCTGTTCATTGTTTTAAGGTCAGAGGAAAGCAGGAAATAAAGTGCTGTGGTAAAGGAGCAGATATTTTGTGATGGAAAAGATGACAGGTGTTAGAGGGCTTCATAGAAGTAGGATATAAAAGAGTTTTCTGTCTATTGGGGCTGTACTTTTTCAGATGTACCCTCTCTCTTGGACTGAACCATGTGGCTCATGGCCTTCAGAGGTTTACAGACAGGGCGTCTTAGAGGAGTTCAGAGGAGATAGAAAACCACCTAGATAGGAATGGCCAGAGAAGCATCATGGTAGAGTTGGCTTTTGAGTTGGGTCCTAAAGAATGGGTGCCTTTTTATATAGTAAAAGCGTCTGTAGAGAGTCTGTGCTCTGGGCAGGAGGTACTTTTAAAGCCAAGTCGCAGAGTGGAGCAAAGTCTTCAGGAGATACTGCTGCACTTAGCCTGGGTTTTATAGGGCAGTAATGAAATCAGACCAGAAAAGCTGGTCGAAGTCAGAAGGCATTGACACATCCTCTAACACAACACTGATTTTTGTCATATCTTCTTCAGTTGAATGGATGGTCTAGACTCTTAGTTTGGCTTTTTGTGGTTTTGAGTGACACACCAGATTAAGAGGGATTATCTTTTCTCACTGTTTTGGGCCTGTTGACAGAGTAATTCTAAGGAACCACTTTCTAAATTTTAAGGGGGCCAGGTTCTCACTCTTCTTGCCTTTGTGAAATCATCAGAGCTACATGATCTATGCTCTGCCATCTGGAGCGTTGTTACTTGAGTGAATGACCCAAGGACAAGAGGGAATGCTGGAGGTGATTTATTGCAGCAGCAGTGGTGGTGGCATTCGCAGCAGCAGCGAAATTAGCTTCACCTCGTGGTTTCAAGGCAGTTGTCATCCTTCCTGGAACTCCAGACTTAACATACTCCCTGCTCCTTTTGAAGCCTATTGCCCCAGGCACCCTCCTCTCTCTCCTACTCTGGTAACTTTCCAGTAAATCCCATTTATCATAAAATATTCAAAATATCTGGCAACCAAGAACTTCAGCTGACATGTGGACCTGAGGCTTTCCTTAAGTCATTCTGTGAGCAGAAGACCATTAGTTCAAAGATGTGCTCTGAAAAAAGCCCTACTTACAGAGCCCAGAATGTTGAAAAGGTTTCAGAGAGCTCTACCTTTTTTCCACTTTGCTGCATAATCTCCCTGGGAGCAAGTATAGGATAGTTATTGTCTTTTTCCAGATATCAGAATGAGAAGTCCTGGGAAGTTAAGTGAGGAGCCAAAGGCACTAGAGCAGTGGTTCTCAACCTTTCTAATGCTGCGACCCTTTAATACAGTTCCTCGTGTTGTGGTGACCCCATCCATAAAATTATTTTCGTTGCTACTTCATAACTGTAATTTTGCTACTGTTAATGAATCGTAATGTAAATATCTGTGTTTTCCGATGGTCTTAGGCTCTACAGCAGTGGTTCTCAACCTGTGGGTCGCGACATTAAAAATATCAGAAAATTCATTACGATTCATTAACAGTAGCAAAATTACAGTTATGAAGTAGCAACGAAAATAATTTTATGGTTGGGGGTCACCACAACACGAGGAACTGTATTAAAGGGTCGCGGCATTAGAAACTAGAGCCAGTCAGTTCTTAACCAAGATTTAAATCAGTGTCAGGCTTACAGGTGTGTGTGCAAGAAGGTCAGCCTCTGGAATTCCACATCTGTTTGTGGAGTAAGAGCACAAAACCATTGGTTGTATGTATTTGAAAGACTTAATCTCCTTTCTTTTAAAGACATTATCAGGACAGCCTACTCAGATCCTTCTGTGATGTCATTTTGTGGCAGTTTCACAGGCTTCCTTCAGCAGGTTTGTTTTTCCTATAATGTAAGGTTCCCAGTGGTCCCTTACATCTGTCTTTAATTCTTTTGCTGGGCAGAGTGGCCACAGCTTCTCTCAGACCCTGCAGATAGTGCAGGACACAGAAGGAAAACACTTAATGAAACTCTTTTAGCTAAGCCAATGTATTCTGTTTGTCTACCCTTGCCCTTCACTAATATTCCCAATCTACTGTAGACTGAGGGCTTGGAAGCCTACCTTGATCAAAGTGATGTCAATTGTCTTTGGATTACACTGATAATTTTTTCTTTTTTCATAACTAAAATATTCATTAAGAATTTAACTGATATTTATTAATTTTTCTTTTCTGATACAAAAGGAAATCATATTCATTTTTTAAAATTGTGAATGTCAGAGAAATGTGCAGAAGAAAATTACTGGTAATTCTGCCATTCAGAAATAACCATTTGTGATTTCCTTCTAATCTTGTTTCCTATATACAAGGACATACAAACACATATATGCACATATAAACATTTACATATATAAAAACATATATACACATGCATATATATGAATATCTAATATACTTCAAAATAATTTCCATACAATTCTATTTATATTTTATAATTTTTTTTACTCAACAACATGTCAAGAATATCTCTTCATGGTTTTCAGTGGCTGTGCAGCATTTTAATCATATAAGTACACTGAAACTTATTTAATGTGTAACATTTGCTAGGCATTATGGTTGCCCCTATTGCTACATAAATATTATCACTCCTAATTATATTTTAGATAAATTCTTAGAAGCAAAATTGCTGGGTCCTTGAGAAGATGCTCAAGGAAGAGATTTAGCTTCTTAATTAGGCTCCTTTATCTTCTTTTAAAATTGCTTTGCAGTCTAACTGTGTCTTAGTCCATTTCAATTGCTATAACAAAATACCACAGATTGTTTGGCTTATACAAAATAGACATTTATTGCGCACAATTCTGGAGGCTGAAGTCTGAGATCAGGGTGATGGCATGGTCAGATGAGGGCCCTCTTCTGCATCGCAGACTTCTTGTTGTGTCCTCACATGGTAAAAGGAAGGAGCTGGCTCTCTTGAGCCTCTTTGATAGTCTACTAGTCCCATTTATTAAGGTTCTGCCCTCAAGACCTAGTCATTTCTCAAAAGTTCTATCTCCTAATTCTATCAACTTGGGAATTAAGTTTCCCATATATGAATTTATGGGGGATGTAGGCATTCAGACCATAGCAACAAGTTATCCCAAGATGGGATGAGGTGGCATGAACAAGCTCTTAGCCATAGAGAATGTATAATTGGATTATGAAGAGCTGAGTAAGACTCAGGGCCTTAGAGAGTTAGTGGTGGTTCCCATGGAGGGAGGCTTTCAGGCCCTGATTGAACCTACACTAGATTGGAAATGTTAGTGAAGGGCAAGTATAGACACACAGGGTCCAGGGCTGATCAAGGCCCACACTTTTGGAAGCACATACTTCTGCAGTTATCATGTGAGAAGGTTATAATGATCCTCAATTCGTTGACAATATGAACCACCCTATTGATGTATGCCCAGCTGCCCAACACATCCATCCAAATGTGTACTCCAGCATGGGCTTACTTGCTGAGCTTCTTCCCACTGACTGCATGATCTCTGCATATGCATAAACTTCAGAATGATATCTCATGGGGTTGAGAACACGGAAATCCAAATTACTTCCTGAGTGAGCGTAAGCAGCTTTGTGGCCATGTAGGTTCATGGACATTTGAAATTCTCACTTACCTGTCTACTGGCTGGTATGTAGTGGTTCTGCCTACTTGAATGGTACCCAGCAGAACAATAACACCTCTAAGTTACTGTTGGCAAGTACTTAAAAAATGTTGATCATTTTCTCCCTATAAAACCTATCTTATTATGGATTTTCCCAGAGACAAAGTTTTAAATGCAAGTAACATATTGAAGAAGCAAAGGAAATGGGTAGGTAAGAGGGAAGTAATACAGGAAGGAAGCTAGCCCATAAAGAGCATGTTATTAGTCCAGAGGTGCATGGGTGACAGGGGCTTAATCTCCTGGAGAAACTAAAATATGATGAAAAATGCAAGTCTCAAGATTATCTTGGCCTGAAAAGCAGACACTAGATGGAAACAGAACACACAAGAGATTTTGGGGGCAAATATCTATAAAAAGATAAAGGGAATATGTGCAAGAGTTGGAAGGGAGAACCTTCAAACTATATGGAAGGTCTGACACTTGTGAAAGGAGAGGGGGGGACAGTATAGGAAGAGCCTCAGTACTCAGACCTTAGTACAGTCCTGAGAAAATCTCAGCCAGGCCAGTAGATAGTCCCCAAGCCAAGTAGCCCATTTGGGCAGGAATGGGCTCATCCACTATGCCCAGACATTGGCTGGGAGTAGTCCAGGCCAAGTGGTCTTGACTGTGGACATAGTTTTCTTCCTAACTTGCTGGCCACTCCCTCTCAGTTCCTTCACTGGTTTATGTTTCTCTTCTTTTTTTCTGTACATACTCAATAAGTTCTCTGCTTGTGTCAGGGTTTTAAATACCATTTATATACTTATGACTTCCAATTTTGTATCTGCAGCTCAGACCTCAACTCTCAGCTCTCTACTCACACATCTAACTGCCTATTTGGAAGCCTAATAGGCATCCCAAAGTTAGTCCAAAGTAGAGGCAAGACATAACTCAGCTTTGTATATTGTTTTTATATATGCTTTTTATTTTTTCTCCTCTATCTGAATGTAAGCATCAATAAACATAGGGATTTTGCCTCTTATGCTCTATCCCCAAGAATTGCACATACTGTGTGTGTGTGTGTGTGTGTGTGTGTGTGTGTGTGTGTGTGTGTATGTATGATAATATATATGATATTTCCTGACTCTTGGGACAAACAAACTTTGGTGAGCTTGACCACAGTCTGGACTAAAGCTGTAAAACAACTGAGCATTATCAAAGGGGCTCATAAGCTAAGCTAATGGGCCCAGACAATTCTTATTCAATGAGGAAGAAGGAAGAGTGGCACAAAACCCAGGGGCGGTAAAGAGTTCAGTGCTTTAAAGAACACAGGCTGCCTTAAAAGAGATAATGAAGTCACCATCCTAGCAGAGAAAAGTCCAATGAACACAGTTAGATCTGACAGTGTTAATGCATTGCACTAAATGCTTCATATAAATCATTGCACACAATCATCTCAACATCCATGTGAAAGAGATGCCAACATTATCACTGGTTTACAGGGCTCTGGGAACTCAGGACATTTTCTTAAATTAAAGGAGCTGGATTTAAACCCAGATTTATCTGATACCAGATTTCTTTTTATTCTTATGCTGTCTTCTAAGATGTAAGTGAAAATTCAGAGGACTAATCTGAAATGTTTTTAAGTTCTGCAAGTGAGTCTGGGTGTATGATGAAATAATGTCCCCAAAGGGAGTCAAGAAAGGTTTAGCACTTTGTTATTTAAAGAAAGATGAGGGTCTTGGAGCAGTTTTGTGTTTGGAGAAAGCTTGAATGAACTGAATGTGGAACCCATTGCCCCTTTGCCTGAACAGTTCCATCTGAAAGCACATATTATATTCAGTGTACTAGGGTTCCTTTTTTTCCACATCCTCACCAGCACTTGTCCTTTGTTGATTTGTTGATGGTAGCTATTCTGACAGGTGTGAGGTGATACCTCATTCTCCTTTTAATTTTCATCTTTCTGATGTTTAGTGACTTTGAGCATTTTTTCATATGTCTCTTGGGCATTGGTATGTCCTCTTTGGAGCAGTTACTATTTAAGTTGTTTGCCCATTTTTATTTGAATTGTTTGTCTTCCTTTTGTTAAGTTGTATGAGTACTTTATGTATTTTGGAAATTAACCCCTTATTAGGCATATCTTTGGCAAATATGTTCTCCTATATGGTGGGCTCCCTTTTCCAGGCACTATGGAAAAGTGTAGAGTTTCCTTAAAAAATTAAAATTGGAACTGCCATTTGACCCAATTATCACACTGTTAGGAATATCCTATCTAATAAAGTGGGAATATACTAATTGACCCTCATGCCATTGTAAAGATTGCAGTGCACACAGCCAATAAGGAGGGAATATGCTAATTACTGCCCCTCCCTCAAAGATGGTGGCACCCACAGCCAATAAGGAGGGGATATACTAATTGAGTGCCCCACCCTCAAAGATGGCGGCGCCCACAGCCAATAAGGAGGGAATATGCTAATTGACTGCCACAGCCTCAAAGATGGCAGTGCCCACAGCCATAAGATGGCAGCGCCTAGTCCCCTCAACCCCGCTGGGGTGGCAGGCACGTGGCAAGCACATGCCTGCCTCCGAAGTTCCCCAGTCCTCTCAGCCCCCAGCCACCCAGGGCCAGCCCAAGGCGTAGGCAAGCCTCGGATGGTGACTACCCAGCTGATGCCTGAGGCGCAGGCAAGCCTTGGATGGCGGCTGCCCAGCTGCCCAGGACTGCCTGAGGCTCAGGTAATCAGGGCCAGCCGAGGCTTGCACTGCTGGCAGTGGCAGCAGCAGAGGTGTGATGGGGCATCACCTTCCCCTGATCACCAGGTCGCCTCCTGCCCCTGCGGGCTCCCGACTGTGAGAGGGGGCAGGCTGGGCTGAGGGATCCCCTTGCTCCAGTGCATGAGTTTTCATGCACTGGGCCTCTAGTATCCTTATAATCCAGAAACACCGATCAGGAAGAATATATGCACCCCTATCTATGTTCATAGCAGCATTATTTACAACTAGAGGCCCAGTGCACAAAATTCATGCATGGGGGGGGTGGGTCCCTCAGCCCAGCCTGCAATGATGCAAGCATTCTGCGCCCAGCCTGGCTAGAGGCCCTCTGCGGCCAGGCACGAAATGCTTGCCTTGTTGCCGGGACAACAACACAAGCATTCCTCCCTCCCCCCGCCCCCCCCCCCCCCCCCCCCGGCTGCTCTGTGTTCTGTACCTGCTGCCCAGAAACCCTCTGCAGCTGGTGTGGAACACTTACCTTATTGCTGCGGCGATGAAGCAAGCATTTCGCCAGGCCTCTTTTGTTGCCCACTCTCAGTGGCTGCCCTCCCCACCCCCCCTAAGACTGGGGGACTCCAGCAGGGCTGAGAGGACTGGACGCTGCCATCCTGTGGCTATCAGCGCCGCCATCTTTGTGGCAAAGTGATAGTCAATTTGCATATTTTCTCTTTATTAGATAGGATAGCTAAGATCTGGAAACAGCTCAAGTGCCTATCAGCAGATGAGTGGGTAAAAAAGCTGTGGTACATTTACACAATGGAATACCATGCAGCTGTAAAAAAAACCCACAAATCTATTACAGACCTGGGGAGTATTGTGCTAAATAAAATAAGTCAGTCAGAGTAAGACAAGTATCACATGTTCTCACTCATATGTGGAAGTTAATGAACACAGACAAAAAAAACTGATGAATAAAATAGATCCAGAGACATAGAAGCATGGAACAGACTGACAAATCTCAGCAGAAAGGTAGGAGTGAGTGGGTGGGGAGAAATAAACCAAAGAACTTATATGCATATTTGCATAACCCATGGATGATGAAGAAGGCCTCCGGGGTGGACAGAGGAAGGGTAGAGGGAGTCAATGGGGAAAAAGGTAGGGGCATCTGTAATACTTTCAACAGTAAAGATAAGTTTTAAAACATAATAGTAAAAAGTAAAAATACATATTATAGCAGAATTGGTTAATACCTCTTTCTTCCCCTCCTAAATCTCTATACCTGTCTCATGAGCACCAGCCTATTTCCAATGTCCAGGCTGCCAGAAAAAGGGGGGATCCAGAGTGCCTGATAATGGTGACCGTGATGGGTTACACCCTTGGTGCAGAGAGGCTAAGTTAGTTGAGGAGTAAGAAATGACCATTGGATTTAGCAACATAGAGATTTTTGGTGGCTCCAAAAAGACCAGTTTTGGTGGAATGTTGGAGGCCAAAATTTTATTGAAGTGAGCTATGGAGAGAGCGGGAGGAAAGAATACAACCGCTGTCAGTGATTTGATAATGACCTTCACCATTAAAAAACAAAAACCCAACTCAAATGACATGATTTTCTATAGTGAACAAATAGTATCATCAGTATACTTAGTGTACATATTAGAATATTAGAGAGGAGCAGCATGGTGACGGCTGAATTAGGATCCTAAAGCCTGTATCGCAGGCCTAGCTTAAAATCAGACTAGGTGCATGTCCCTGAGCAAGTCACTTTCCATTTTCTCAATCCTTATCTATACAGTGACTGTCTTTCCATCTGTGACTCGATTATTTCCCCAAAGAAATTAATCTGAATTTTCTTAAAATCTAATTTTATTCTCATAGTACATAACACATGTTAATTTATTGCCAATATTCTTAATAAGAGTATATTTTTAAGTGTTCTATTTTTTCTCTTTTAGTTTTTTACCTGCTCACAAAATCATTTGTACAATGGCATTAGAATACTTGATGAGCTAACTTTCTATTTCTGTTTGGATATGACCTGTCAGTTATCATTAATTTATGTGTACATAATGGCAAGATGTTGCATCTACAGGATGGCTTTTCATTTAAGCAACCAGTAACTAATAATGACATACATATTGACATTGAGATCAAAATTGAAATGATCATATCCTGTATTGTGTTCAGTTAGAAAATCTGCCCATCCCTGGAAAATATGTCTTTTTAAAGACGGCATGCTACATTGTGTCAGTCTTCCACTTTTTTCATGTGCACAGATATTTGAAAAATTGCCAGTGTAAGGTTTATTTATTTTAAAGTAAACTTGTTTTTGGCCTTGCTGGTGTGGCTCGTAGTTAGGTGTTGACTCATGAACCAAGAGGTCACCTGTTGAATCCTCTATCAGGGTACATGTCCAGGTTGCATGCTTGATCCCAGTGGGGTGTGTGTAGAAGACAGCTGATCAATGTTTCTCTCTCATTGATGTTTCTATCTTTCTGTCCCTCTCCTTTCCTCTCTCTCTCAAATCAATAAGAACATATTAAAGTAAACTCTTTTTTTTTCTTTTTTCTTTTTTTTAGTGTAACTTAAAGTTTGGTACGACATACTCTTTGGATGAAACCACCTAATTTTCCACCTTGGTTCAGCAGTCTGCTAATGTTAAGCCTTCTGCTGGTTTCTAAGCATCTCTAAACTTCATTTTCTTTTACTGTAAAACAATAGATTAGGAATAAAGAGAATATGCTTGAAAAATGTTAAGCACAGTGTAAAATTAAGTAAATGTTACCCTGCAACTTACCAAGTTTTAAAAGGATAAAAAATGTAACATGTTACCTACCCATAAGGAATTTATACTCCAGTAAGAGCATCTGACATATACTTAGAGTACAAGGGAATTTATAAGAGCTATTTGGAAATATAATAGCTGAGAACTCTGGAGCTACAAAGAGGAAAGGAGTACTTCCAATATGGGATACTCAGGAAGGCTTCATGGTGAATATGATATTCTTGAGTTAGGATTTTTTTCTGGTGGGGAAGGAGGGTGAAGGGGCAAGTGGAGGAGCAAGAGAAGGGAAAGGACGGAAAGGCTTTCCAGGCAAAGAGAGCAGCTGGAGCAAGGAATGAGGAATAGTTCCACGTAGTTGCAGCAGAGAGTAAATAGTGTGCTGAAATGGGAGGTGATATTGGCAGGTGCATTACAGGTAGAGGTAGAGAGATCACGGAAGAATTAAAAAAAGCCATGGTACAGTGTTTGGATTTTTTAAAAAGCAGTTGTGGAAACAAAGGTTTAGGCAACAGAATCACATAATTAGGACATTGAAGAAATAGGTTGGAGGGTGCAGGGGAAGCTGGAAGTCATATGTTTGGTGAGTAGTCGGTGAGAGCAGGTCTGATGAGCCACAGTGATAAAACTGGTGGGGGCATTTGGAGTTAAAGGAAGGGCAGAAATAGAGAGACATTTTAGAGGTGGACTGGAAAGGATATGGTGACCCTGGACAGAGGCATTGAGGGAGAGAGAGTATTAAAGCTGATATCAAGGTTTCCAGGTATGGGGGATACAGGAAAAGTTTTGAAAATAAGTGTTGGTAGGAGGAGCTAGAATAGGGACTGAAAAATCACATGTCTATACAGACCAGGCAGGTAAGAGGAAGGAATGACGTAGGCTAGATTGGGAATGTGTCAGGGAGGCGTGGGAAACCTGCCCTGTCTGCTAAAGGGAGCAGCCTCTACGCAGCCTTGGCTAGTTATTACCATGGAGGAATTTCTCTCTAATAGTATTAGATCTTTTAATTTTCAAGAAAAACTGAAATTTCAAAATTTAAAGTGATTTCTCTTGATCTATTTCTTTAAATTTGATTATTTTAAAACAATGTGTGTGTCAAACAAAGCAAGGGGGGAGAATTGATAACTTATTATACATTTGTAATTTTCCTGATTGCCTGGTACAATCATCCATACATCTGTTTAAATCATTGCTTATGTTTTCATTTAGAGTTTACATGCACCTTTCCAGTTATTATAGGATGAATATTATGCATACTTACTGATTACTGTGGATATGTATTCCAAATAAATGGTCCATTTGTGTCTGCTTTCCATTTTCTTCTGCAAGATATTAAAAAGATTAATTAATTTCAAAAGATTTTAATAAGTAATCAATACATTTAAAATATGGAATCTGAAATAAATGGATGGTTTTTCCAACTGAGGGATATATGTATGTGTAAGTGTGTTTGTTTATGTAGTTTCAGGTAAATGATAAATTGTGGACAATTGCATTTTTGAATAGACAGACTGAACTTGTGGGACTTGAAATGTGGAAGGAGAAGATTTTAAAAGTCTAGGTAAGAGCACAAATAAAGGAACAAGTTCTGGGTAAAATAACTTTTAACTGGATGTTAACAAGTTGATGTGTCAACCCAATCACAAAAAATCCTATGCCTTCTATATGGGGGTGTGATGATAAGTCAATTGACTTAATGTTTTTAATCCTCACCCAAGGATATGTTTATTGATTTTAGAGAGAGGAAGGGGGAGAGAGAGAGAGAGAGAGAGAGAGAGAGAGAGAGAGAGAGAGAGAGAGAGAGAGAGAGAGAAAGAGAGAGAGAGGTCAGAGAGACACATCGATTGGTTGACTGCCATATTCACCCTGATTGGGGATTAAACTCACAACCTAGGTATGTGCCCTTGACCGGGAATCAAACCCAAGATCTTTTGATGTACGAGATAACACTCCAACCAACTAAGCCACCCCGTCAGAGCCAATTGGCTTTATTTTAACCACATCTTTTATGAAATACTGAGAAAAAATTCAGTGGTGCTAGGTAGAATATAGTTATTATTTACAAAAATTCAGATAGATTTTTCAGTATAAGCATCCAAAACAAACCTAGCCAAAATTGGTCTTTATATTGCAAGCTTTGATGTCATTGAAATAATGAAAATATTGGGTAGAATATAATCTGCTGTGGTTTTGAAAAAATACGAGTATGTATCTCACTACTGAAAGAAAGCTGATGGCAGAGAGCAGGTTCTGAGGCATATTTCTGAAAGTAAAATGCATCAACCAATTCTCTCCCCAATTATTTCATCTTCCCAATGTGCTATTCACCTTGCAGCTGGTTGCCTGGTAACCTGGTGATTATCAGGGACAATCGTATCAACATTGAGGATACAGGTGAGTGTGCCCGTGATCCCTTGGCTTTTTGGCCCCAGGCTTTAACTAGGCACTCTCTTTGTAGGCTGAGGTGGCTCTCAGGCCTCACATGAAAGGCTTGTTTGTGCAAGGGAAAGAATGCTGGATGTCAGATGATAATCGCACCTCTGCCACATACTGGCTGTGGCTCTTGGGAAAGTTATTGACCTCAGCCAGCCTTAGTTTCCTCATCTATACAATGGAGATAACCTTAGTACCTAGCTCTCAAAGTTGTTATAAATCTTATATGAGATCATGTATGTAAAATGTACAAATACAAGATTCAATTGTTTTTAATATTAATAGCACTATTGTTGCTACTACTATATTGACCAGGGCTTGCTGTTGTTGGAGGTCAGTTGGAAAAACTGAAGTTATTTGTTACTGGAAGCTGAATTAAATAGTTAATGATGATGCTTTATAAAAAGAACTGACTTGGTCCAATTAAAGCCAAAAGGCATTTATTAAAAGGATATCTGTGGTGTATTCAATGGGTGGGTCAAGTCCTTTATTTCTATCTCTTGGAAAACTGAAAATAGTACACTGTTTTTGTTAGATTAGGCTCTACTCACATCTGTCTTAACATTGTCTTTGTAGGTGCAGAAATATGTGACATCTACAAAGTGAGTAGTGCCCCTAGGATTAGGTCATTCCCAGCCTGCACAACTGCATGGATTCCAAGATACCTAATAAATCCTCTAAATACCGTGGCGGTCTTGTACACTCTGCGGGGACTATGGCATTAAGAAAGATGCTTGGCCCCTGAAAAGCTAGACCTGAACATAACTCCTGGGAAATATCACTGCGAATGCAGCAGTAAGACATATTTCTACTGTTGCATATAGTTTTCTTTTTTGCCATTTCCTTAACTTAATGGGATATGCACTGACAGCACATACATTGTACATGCATCTGCAATGAATTTTCTTTAAGAGCTTTCTGCTGTACCATGATGCAGCTCATGTTCTTACATAGAGAGTGTGGTATGAGGTGGCCTGGGTTGTGATTGGCAGGAAGAATTTAAGAGCACTAGACTCATTGCTTGAATTTGTTTTAGATTGAGAAAGTGTTTCTGTGGAATTGCTTCATGTATTAATTCAACAAATTATTAATATTGTTCAAGACACGGGCTAGACATTGGGGATAATGTGGGCAAGATAAGTACAATTGTTATTCTTACTGACTTTGTACTGTAAGGGAAAATATAGATCCTCAAATAAACTAAAATAATGAGGTGTCATAAACTCTATGATAGAAAAAACATAACCATTTATGGAAATGAATAGAAAGAATATCTAACCTGATGATTTTGGGAAGATAGCATCATCTTGCTTTGATTTGGCTGTGTCTTTTTTTAATGAAATCATTGGCTTTTTGGCCCCAGGCTTTAACTAGGCACCCAGACCAATTTCTTAGCGAAAGCAATTAGGGAACTCACATAGGAACAGAGCTGCCTTTATTTCACTCTAAGCTTTAGATCAGTGATGTAGGAGGTTGGTTGAGAGTTAGAAATGTGTTTGACAAGGAAAGCAGGTGTCTCTGTGTCCTTGTTATAGGCAGAGGTAGATAGATGGATCTACATAGACAATTTTTCATGGATAACATAAAATTTTCAATTATAGCTCAGTAGGCATTTAGTACAGAACTCCTAAGTGAAGTTTGTTTCACTTGTGTTGATCAAGACATTTTTTCTTGGGTTAATAACCACAAACAATTTGCTTTTGCAGGAGGATGAGCACACACCTTATGCTCATGAATAAAAACATGCTGGCAGATGACACTGAGGTAGGTGCTGAAGAGTTTCTGGTCAGGGACTGACATGTGGTGGGTGGAATGGGCAGGTGGTTTGCACTGGTTAAGATTGCCATTTTAGCACAGGCATCCAGGGGTGCCAAGAACTTGTCAGCATGACAGATAGCAAGAGAGAGAGCCAAGCCAGTTTAGGGGTGTCCTTCAATTCATGGTTGACAGCCAATGATAATATGTGGTTAACAAGAAGGCAAATTCACACTCTACACAGGCATACTCACTCTGATGTGTGGATAGCTTTGAACTTTAATTAGAGTGGTCAGTATGCCAATATCTCTTTTTAAAGTTCTTTTTAAAGTCCTTACCTCACTTAAAATAGTTAGCTATACAGTATATGTGGTGGTCAAGTTTATTCTAGACTTAAGCCACTCACAGTGTCCAATAGCAGATCCCTTTTGTCAGCTGTTCTCAGTTTGTGTGTCAGTTCTTCAGAAAGTCTTTCCTGAGCCCCTATTTAAAGAGATTAAATTCAGTACCTTTTTGTCATATTACATTGTTTTATTATCTTTCAGCATGTATTACTTTTGGGAATTATCTCAAAGTGTTTGTAATTGTATTTTTCTTTATTTTACATACCCCTTTTCTGGCCTGGAAGCTCTATGAGTACAAGGAACTTATCTGTGTCCTTTACCTTTGGACCCTCAGAGCCTAGAACAGTCCCTGGTACTTACTTCTCAAGGACAAGGATCATGTCTTAGACAACTTCCTATATGATGCCCAGCACAATAAGTGGGCATAATATATGGATTTATTTAATGAGAAATAAAATTAAGCTTTATTGAACTGATAATGGTCATTCATTGAGCAACTTTTTGTAAACAGGGCTGATTTTCTCTTAATCAACTTTTAAATGGATTTAAAACCAGCTAGTATTTTTGTGTATTTGTATGTTCAGCTTGCATTTGAGCACTGTTCTGTGACAGGTGCTTTGAGAAATGAGAAAGAGGAAAAGTGATTATCCTTGCCTTTCAAAATGTTATACTATTTTAAAATAAGTGAATGAAATGCATTCTTCCTTGTAATCTTTTGAAATGGTGCCTTGCTGTGTTCTTAGGTAAATAATGTTCATTGAAAGAATGAATAAGTGAATGAAAGTAAGAATCAATGAATGAATAAAGAAGAGATGAGTTGAGTGACAGAGTTAGAACCACAGTCAATTGTGAGCCTGTGAGGCAGAGTTGGGGGATTTAATTGCATCAAATCTCTGAGTCATGAAGTAGACTGGATTTATTTTTCATCCAATGGAAGCTATTATTCATGGTTTCCTTGTGCTCCTAATATTGTTTCTAACTTTTATGGATTGTTCTTGATGTTCCCATGTCTGGAAGGTCCCTTGCTCATAATCTTCATAAGTTCAAAGTCCATGCACTGAAGATACAATCATCATCATCTTAGTCAAATATTTTGCTACCTCTCTTACAGTAAGATATTTCTACTTCTGAATTTCTAGTATGCACTTAACCCTTTCCATCTTATATTGCCATTATTTATGTCTGTTTTTTATCTTCCCTTTTAGAGACTCTCGGCTACTCAAGGGCAACTGAGGAGCCAACTTTCAGTAACTCATTTAATAAATCTTTACAGAAGACATATTGCATATCAGGACAGAGCTAGTTTTGGAGAAACTGTGAGCAACTGACATCAACAAGGCAAAGATTTGTTTGCCCTGTGTTATGGAGTTTAATAGTAGAGCATAGTATTAATGGCTTTTGCTTATTAAGCACTTCAGCCAATTTGATCAGTTAACTATCTTAACATTTTATAGTAGGTAAGGGCATAGGTTTTAGATTCCACAGATTACAGTTCCACTCCTGGCTCCATAGCTTACTAGATAGGTGATGCTAAGCTGGTAATACCACCTCGTGGAACTTTAGTCTCAGTTATTTATTAACAGAAATAATAATTTGTGTAACTATTATTAACACAAATAATAGTGTGTAACTATATCAAAGCAGATTAAAATAGAAATTTCAAATTTATGAGTCTGTGGGTTGACTAGGTGGTTCTTCTGGTCTGAACCAGGTTAGGTTGGTTTCCTTTTGGCTAGTTCATGTGTCTGTGGTGAGCTGATAAGTCGGCTGGAAGGATGAACAGCCTAGAAGAGCCTCATCCAAGACAGCTCTTCTGCACGTGGTCTCTTATCCCTCACCATGCAAGCCTGGACTCTTAGGAGGTGATGGTAGTGGTTCCATACAGCTAGTAGTCTAGGCTCAGATTTGTTAGCCTTGGTCACATTCTCTCGGCTGAAGCAAGTTCCAAGGCCAGGCCAGATTCACGGGGTAGGAGAATCACTGCAAAATCACATAGAATGGGGTGTGGGTAGAGGGGAGAACGAACAATTTTTCTATTTTTTTTACTCTATATACTATAAGGATAGAGATGATGATAATAGCCCCTCGTTTATAGGTGAATTGTGAAAATTTTATAAGATTATGTGGAAAGAGCTGGGGATGTTACCTGGCAAATAAGAAATGTTGGAAGCTTGTTAATATTATTATATCACTATCCCCATAGCCAACCATATGGAAATACTATAATCCTCATCTTTCAAATGCGGAAACTCAGAGAGTTTTAAGTTACCTGTCCCTGATCATATAGTTAGTCAATTATGGAGCCAGGATTCAAATCAAAGTTGGACTGCAAAGCTTATAGTAGAGACTTTCTAGCTGTTCATCGTATCTGTTTTGTTTTCTGGGAACATAATCAGACTACATTTCCCAGCCTCCAGTGCTATAGGTGTGATCCTGTGATTGGTTTCTAGCCCATAAATTGTGACCAGTATTGCTCAGGAGGGAAGTAATCCAGATCTCTAAATTTCCATGTGCAAGAGAAATGCCTACAGATTACGAACACTGATTTGGGATTTAGGTGAGCCAGCAATAAACTTTTATTGTGAATAGCTAGTGAAGTGTTGGAATTTGTTGCAGCAATTACAGATTAACCACTACAATTTAATTATACCAAACCAGCTGTAACAATGTAATACTAGCTTTAGTAGGAGCTATATCAAACTAGCTGTAACATACTAATGCTAGTTTTAGCAAAGTAGTACTGGCTGTAACAAACTAACCATTGCTACGTTATGAAGAGTGAAAAGTTTCTAGGTAATATTTTGCACAAATTAGTCACTCTAACATCAATCAAAGAAATGAGAAGCTTCTGAAACCAAACAAACTTTCTGGTACCGTGCACCACTTACACTTTATCTTTCCTCTCTGCCTGTGATTCTACCATTTCCTTCCACTAAGGGAATTTTTAAAAATGTTTTGTGTGTGAAACCAGAGTGATTTAGGGTTAATGTACATCTACCCTGGACAAGAAGATCAAATTGTCTAATTAGAGTACCAAGCATTCGGAGTTGAACAAGAAAGAGGCAAATAAAATCAAGTTGAAATTACAGATTTTGTGAAATCAAATCTTTAAAGGTGTACCAGATGTCAGGAACATTTTGTATAGAGGAAAGAGACCAAACAGTAAGTCTTGGGTTGAGTCTTGGCCCTGGCAATCATGTTACCTCTCCAATGCTCTGTTGATTCTTTTATAAACAGGGAATAACAATAACCTCCACTGGGGGTCAATGAGGTAAACTATGTGAAGGCACTTTTCAAGCTGTAAAATGTAAGTTACATAATCACATTTAAATTAATATATTCACATTTATATACATATAATTTCATTTATAGTGGGGTCTGGTGGGAAGAAACAGCACAACAGGGATTTCAGAAAACTAAAATGTTTTTGCAATGGTTTTCATCTAGAGAAACACCTGTACATCCCTGATGTCCTTTATTGTCCAATAAAAAAGCAAAAACTCACAACCAAATAAACACATCCCAACAAAATCCCAGTTCCTAAGCAAAGCAAGGGACAAAACATCTGCAGATGATGGTTACATGATGGCAATCATGAATGAGGTAATCCATTAATATATTTCACTTCTTCCAGTAAGTCATTAGATACTTATCAGAAGTGGCTTGTACCAGTTTTCTTTTCATTAAATATTCATATTTTCTAATGGAAATTATTCTGACAAATTGGGAAAGTGAGCAACTTATACATTTATGCCTCAAAAAGAAGGGTTTTGAAATTCCCAGTGAGCAAGCTAATGCTTAGAACATTAACACTCCATTGATTTTATAATTAAGAAGCTGGAAAGTAAATATAGAGTTTTAAATGTTAGGACAGCTGTTTGTCTTGATGCTTTGATCATAGATAGGCCCTTTTAATTGCAGATACCATTAGCTGTGCAACATGCTACTGTGTGTGGTTGCGAAAACCCCTGCATTGTGTCACCTGTAGGGGGAAAATGCAAAAGAACCACTCTTGCCATGTAGGAGTGAAGACAAAGATTGTAAGTTTCAGAAAATTTGAAGACCAGAAATACGAATACAGGATATACTTCTTATTGCTGGAAGGCAAGAAGAGACTTGAGTTTTTGGGGAACTATAACAGTAAATTGTTTAACCTCAGTTATTCAGCATTATCCAGTGACTACTTGCTGAACACTTACTAGGTGCCAGGCACAGTGCTCAGGATACAGTGGTGAACAGGAAAAACATGGTGCTTGAACTCGGGGATTTAGAAGGTAGACAATTTAGCAGTGGTAATAGAATGCAAGGAAAGTGATCACAGTGAGCTGTGAGAACCTATCTTCCTGATAGAATGACTTGTGCTTTGTCCTGAGGATGAACAGGAGATAGGAGTGTTCCAGGCAGTGGTAACAATATGGACAATGGCCAGGAAATTAAAAAGAGGATGGCACCTTTTAGCTACCAATGTTAATATGGTTTTATATAATGAACCCCAGAATTATAAGAAAAATTTGTTAAATAGACAATCCTAATGTATGCAAAATATATTTCTTTACATGAGATACTATAATTTTTCACTAATTAAGGTTTTTAAACATTTTATTCAACAAATATTTATTGCAAATCTACCCCTTTTCATGCACTGCATCCTGGTTTATATATTGTTATGGTGGGCAGAATATCTTCCCCAACCCCAAATAAAAGTAAGATTTTTAAACTAAAAATAGAAGCAAGTTCTTTCTGTTTGAAAAGTGTTTTATTCTTTTTAAAATTATGTTAGTCTCATGTTCTTTGAGAAAGAACAGTTAATTCTCTCAAACTCCTCTTTTTCTACTCCTTCACACATGTTGCATATTAATTTTCTCCATAATCTTATGACTATAATTTTGGAACACTTTAGAATTGATTGTCTCCCAAAATTTGACTAGAATAAATGGGCAGCTCAAGAATAAAACCATGTACAGAACTTACCCTAATGCATCAGAATCAGTTGGAATCATTATTTAGGATGAAAATTCCTGGGCTCCTGTAGCTCAGATATAATAATTTGTAGTCTTTTGGATGGAGTCCTAGAACTTACACTTTAACCAGCTCTCTGGGAAAATCACATGCTTGCTAAAGTTTTGGAATTACCCAGTTGCTTAGAAAACAATTCTGTAAGCATTCCAGGATAAAGTGAAGGCATCAGCTTTTGAGGCCTTTATCAGCATTTAAATATTATTTATCTGCTCTGGTCTACCTGATAGCAAACAATTACTTATAATTATCATAAACATTTCACACAGAAGAAATAGTTTCTAAATATTATTCACATATTAATGTGTGAGCAGAATATTATTCATTAATCATGAGTCAGCCTTTACATCATAATGGTTATTTATTAGATTTAATTAGAGTATGAAGTCTGTCTAATGAGGGATTAGCTGAACAGTATTAACTTAAGCTAGACAAGTTGGGTTAATATTTTTTTGAACAACAAAAATGGCTTGCTTCTAAACTCTGTTCTTATATATTTCATTTAAACTCTTAAAATCATCTAAGTCAATACCATTTTTTACATTAACTTGTGTTTGGAGCTTTGAAGTTTATTTAGACATTTGTATTAGCTTGCAAAAAAACTTGATAGAATGGGTCCATGTAGCCAAAACTGGATGAGATCTTGCAATGTAGATATAGCCACCTGAACTTTATGTGCATGCTGATATATTGTATTATACTAGTACTAGTGGCCCGGTGCATGAAATTTGTGCATGGGGAGTGGGGTGGGGGTGGGGGTGGAGGGTGGAGGGTGTCTCTCAGCCTGGCCTGCACCCTTCCCAATCTTGGACATTCCTCTCACAATTTGGGACCTCTGGCTCCTAACCACTCGCCTGCCTGCCTGTCTGATTGCCCCTAACCACTTCCGCCTGCCAGCATGATTGTCCCTAACTGCTCCCCTGCTGGCTTGATTGCCCCTAACCACCTCTGCCTCAGCCCTGTACCTGGGACCCAGGATTCCCTCCTCCAGCCAGCCAAAGGCACCCGGAACCCAGGCTTCCCTCCCTCTGGCTGGCCACAGGCACCTGGGACCTGGGCCGCCTTCGCCCAGGCTGGCTGCAGCCACAGTGGTTGGTGGACAGGTGTTTTTTCCCAGGCTGCAGCTGCAGGCACTGGTGCCCAGGGCTGCAGGGCGGGCGGCTTCTCTGTCTCCTGGGCCACAGCCAGCCACAGGCACTGGTGCCCAGGCCTGTGGGGTGGGCAGCTTCTCTATCTACCAGGCTACAGTCAGCTGCAGGCACTGGTGCCCAGGAGCACTGGCAGGCCGCTTTGCCCGGACCTGACTTTGTCAGGAAGGACATGCGGATGGTTGTCTGGAAGATGTCTGGTCTAATTAGCATATTACCCTTTTATTAGTATAGATCATGTTGTGTTTTTTTCTCGCCATCATTAACCACAGTAACTGTTGCTTACGTATTAAAGCTCTATTCCCGCTAAGTCTAGAAGCAGCCTCAGAATCCTTCTCACCAATCATCTTAAGTCTGATGGCTTAGTTGATCAGAATTAATACCTGAGGTGAAGCCTCTTACTGCAGATGTATCCCAAAGTGTATGGCATCCTCTCTGCTTTATGATCCAGCTAGTAATGCATTGCGTCAAACATGCTGATTGAGGTCATTTACCCCCTTTCAGTTTCAGGTAGTAGATTACCATCTACTGCCTAGGAAGCAAAATTGACTGTCTCCATGTAGATCGCAAAATAAGATATTTTTGCATCAATAAAATTTCATTCTTTCAGCATGAGTAGAGTAATTTTGTCAACAGTGTATTGAGGTGGTAAGTTTATAACAAATAGAGTGAATTATTGTTTCAGGTGCTGTGCTATGTCATACACAGATTTCATTGTATATTTGCAACAACTCTATACAGTAAGTGCTATAATTACACAGATGAGAACACTGCGGTATAGAGAGATCAGGTAACATAACCAGTAAAACATGAAAGTTGCTGAGTCTTGTTTCAAATCCATGAGCCATGCCCTTTAACCATTATACTCCACTCAGTATATTGTGCTGCAGCTTGCTCTTACTGGCTCACAAATTTTCAGGAATTTTGCAAGCTGGTTGTTAAACATGGTCATTATTAAAAATTAAATTATATAATCTTAAAAGTGAATAAATTACATTAAAACCAAAGGTAATGCATACTCTAAATTCATCTCTCCTCAATTATTTACTACACTTTACTGTTCTGACTCTTGACATTATTTATATCTTTTGGGTCTTTCTGGTGGAATATAATAGTGTATTACTGCATGTTTCTCCTCAGCTCTGCATTTAGTGGCATCACATTAGCAGCCGAAATCAGCCATGGGTGGAGAATTTATGCTTCAGAAATTGGCGGATACTATAAATCAGGGTTTTGTTTTCTTTGATTGAGAGCCAACTGTTAAGTATTTACCAGAACAACACTGACCACATTGGTGGCAGTGGTCTTGTCAGAATGTGTTATATTATGCAAATGAAAATCTATTTAAACAGACTTGATATAGATATTTTCAAAGATGGAAGAATTGTCCCTGTCAACTATTTTAGTTGATTCATATCTTCACTGATTGTCATCATTGCAAAGTTTTCAGTCCCCACATGGATTGCTGGATATAATATGTCTTGCCCTGTCCCTGCCCCCTCCCTTTCTAGCTTTTGTTACCGTAAGGACTCTAGTTTTCCATTTATATGTTTAAGTTCCACCCTTACCTGCTTAAAAATGTAAGCTTTTAACATTGTTCTCTCTGTTCCCTATCCTTCAGATGAAAAGTAGGGGAATATTGTAGTAATGACTGCAGTGAGAGAATAGAGAACCTATCTCCCGGGCTGCAGGCGCTGGTGCCCTGGACTACAGGGCTGGCGGCTTCTCTGGCTGGCTGCAGCCTGGGACCTTGGGGTGGGCAGTTTCTCCGTCTCCCAGGCTGCAGCCAGCTGCAGCCACAGGTGCTGGCACCTGGACTGGCTGGTGCCTGGACTGCAGGTGGACTGCAGGTGTGGCCACAGTGCAGGCATGGAACCTGGCTCAGCCAGCTGGGCTCTTCTGGAGTTGAATCCTCAGCACAGGACAAAGGTGGAACAAAGACGAAACAAAGACGACTTAAGCCAGTTAATCATTTGATCCATGGCAGCTCCGTAATGAGACAGGGAAGCAGCTCCTCTACCCAGTAAGCAGTTTGCTCTTCTAACTGGAGGTGGACTTCCAGTGGTCCAAGCAATTCTAGGGCAATTCATTCCCCACTAAATTCTCTATTAACTTAAGTGAGCCAGAGTTTGAGTCTGTTGATTGCAATAAGGAAATCTTAACTATTACATACTAGAATACAAGTTTTTACCACATTTTCTTGACTTCAAAATGCCATAAATTTAATATGCACCATTGATTTTTAAGGGAAAAAAGAAGCAGCCATAGCACTATATTAAATAGTTATTATAGTATTATATTCATCCTTAAAAGGCAAGAAGCTTCCTGATTTGAGAAATGTAAAACATAAAAAGTGAAATGTGAAAAAATGTGTTAGAACTGAGGAAATATGGTACTCATATAATCATTATTAATAAGTTACAGTGGGATAATAATTATGACAACTGAGCGTTTTATGCAGATAGAAACCTAAAGAGTCAGGGAAGTATGCCAGAGGAGTTCATTCTAAAATTCTCTTGATGGCTGCTCTGAGAATTCCTGAATTTATTTGCCTTTTGGTGTGAGACGTATCCAGTTTGGGCTGCCAACTAATTTCCAGAAGTGGAAGGCAGCTGTGGTTTACAGTGAGTGGAAGGCTTGCAGGAAAATAGCAGTGCAGTGGTTGGAAGAAGTTCTCTGAAATTTGCTGATGTACAGCTAATGGGCAGTTATCTTTGAATGATATTTTTATAGCTTCCTACATAGAGTTGGTGAAAAATCAGCCTGCATGTGGGGAGAGGAGCTTGTCAATTTGGCTTCTCATCAAACCCAACTTAGTTGAGTTGCCAATTGTTAGGTGTTTTGACAATTTATTAATACGATATATATGTCTGCATTGGCAGCTTTGATTAATAGATTAATGATCACTGCTCCCTGCAGTGTAATCCTCACTGTTGCCCCAGTAGAACTATATAAATTGACCTCTATGGTTAGGAGTCCCTGAGGGTGACATTCAGGCAGCCCTAAGAAGGATCCCAAAGACAAAGAAATGCCCTAAAGAAACAATTTTCCAAGTTACTGTTTTGACTTGAGGGTGGCAGGGAATTAATTGGAAGACAGTGTCATAATGACCTTCTGCAGAATCAAGGGGAGGGGGTCTATTAGTAACTACAAATGTACTTGCTGGGCAGGTCTTGCAATTCTACTTTGGTTCCTGCCTCCTCCTCTGTTAAAGCAAGGGCAATCCATCATAACTTGACTGCCATTTGTCTCATGCTTAATGATTTAAAGGTGCATCTTCACATGGCCCAGCTTATCACAGAAGGCTGTAGATTTAATGAGGTGATGTATTCTGTGCCCTCACCTTTCAGCTGTAGAAGTAAGGGCCCTGATGTAACCCTTTATGTCTAGGTTCCTCCAGTGGGGAGTGGGCCTAAGCTGTCAGTTGGACATCCTCTGAGGATTCCCGGACTGCGAGAGGGCACAGGCTGGGTTGAGGGACATCCCCACCCAGTGCATGAATTTCATGCACTGGACCTCTATGCTCAATAAAAAGACATGATTGTGGAAACACGAGATTTATCTATTCTTAGTAAGAGGCCCTTCTCCTTTCTTTTGCCATAATTCAGGTGATGGCACCTGCGCTATTGCTGTATGATGTATTGGATAGTAGACTAGAATTCATTGACTACACCCAGATGGTACTTAAATACAAGAAAATAGGGAAGTTAAGACTAATGAGGGTGTTGGTCTAGTGCTAATAACCTATTATTTTTCTTTAGATTTGGTACTAGATTAATTTCTTATTTTTGTAGACAAGTTAAATCAGGGTGGGTGGCAGGAGAGAGGTTGTAGCAGTGGAGGCGCACCTTCCTTGCTTGCTGTGAGTTGAGTGGATTGGGGTTAAGAAGTACTGGGTGGGTGTGTTTTATTTTATTTTTTTACTATTTTTAATTTTTAATTTTTTTATTGATTTTTTACAGAGAGGAAGGGAGAGGGATAGAGAGTTAGAAACATCGATGAGAGAGAAACATCGATCAGCTGCCTCTTGCACATCCCCCACTGGGGATATGCCCACAACCAAGGTACATGCCCTTGACCGGAATCGAGCCTGGGACCCTTTAGTCTACAGGCCGATGCTCTATCCACTGAGCCAAACCGGTTAGGGCTGGGTGGGTGTGTTTTAGAAACCTGTCCCAAAATACTCGATATCATAGCCATTATTATTTTCATGAACTGCTTAAACTGGACACCACTGTTATCTGTTACCAAGATGTTTTGTCCAGGGTTGTCAAGTGCCAGTGTGGTCTTAGATTTTCTATTCAGTGGTTTAACCAGTTAATGAGCCCTGGCCAGTGTGGCTCAGTGGTTGAGCAGCCTGTGCACTGACAAGTCCCTGGCACATGCCTGGGTTGCAGGTTCCATCCCAGGTCAGGGTGTATATGGTTGGGAGGCAACCGATCCATTAATGTTTCTCTCTCACATCAATGTTTCTCTCTTCCTCTCTCTTTCTCTCTCTCTAAAATCAATAAAAGAATATAAAAATGAGATGGAAATTCTTCCTTCATGGAAAAACTTTTTATTGCATTACCCATGCATTTTACCTAGATAGATAGGTAGATAGATTGACATATACATATGTATATTCACATAGATACATATATTATACATAATGTAATATATATAATAATTGACTCTAATTACTAGTGTATGATTTAAATTAGTAATTAGTGTTATTCTGATTACTATTTCCACATAGTGAACTATATTCGTAAGTGCTCATTTTAATTGTCACAAAGTCTCATATATATTTCATTAAGTTCTTGTATTAATCATAATGATAAACAGTATTATTTGTCATTATTTCTTTTGAGGCATTAATCTTGCCAAATTGGTACACTTATATTTTTATTCATACATTATTGTCTTCTAGCAAGATGGATTTCCTATGGAGAGTATCTATTTAGATGTTTCTTATCTGTTTTTCTCACTCATTTTATTAATCATGACCAACTATTAAACTGTTCAACTTCCAAGGACTTTTTTCCCCTCCATTGTTTCTAATGACTGATTGATTTGGAACAGCAGCAGAAAGAGAATTCTGAGGCAGACTCTGCTCACAGATTCTGACAAGTCTCAGTTTAGAGCCAATTTCCAAAGGAAAATTATAGATGTTGCCAATGCTGAAACCATGATGGTCAGATTGTCAGAAACTTTATAAGTGCTATCATGATGCTGTGGGGACCTCCGTTTTACTTTGGAAAAGGGAAGGTGTGACACCTGCTAAGCTGCCTGAGTTTGCCTCTGTCTGATCTCTCTACCAGTACTTTTGCATTGGTCACTTGTGGAGCTTTTGAAGGCTATCCTATCTAATAAAAGAATAATATGCAAATTGACCATCACTCCAACACACAAGATGGCTGCCCCATGTGGTCAAAGATGACTGCCCCCATGTGGACACAAGATGGCCACCACAAGATGGCCAGCAGGGGAGGGTAGTTGGGAGGGACCAGGTCTGCAGGGGAGGGCAGTTAAGGGCAAACAGGCTGGCAGGGGAGTGGTTAGGGGGTGATCAGGCTGGCAGGCAGAAGCAGTTAAGGGCAATCAGGAAGGCAGTTGGGAGCCAGCAGTCCTGGATTGTGAGAGGGATGTCCGACTGCCCGTTTAGGACCAATTCAGGTAAGATCGGGCCTAAACAGGCAGTCAGACATCCCATGAGGGGTCCCAGATTGGACAGGGTGCAGGCTGGGCTGAGAGACACCTCCCCCTCCCGTGCACAAATTTTGTGCACCGGGCCTCTAGTCTCTATTATAAAAACCCTGTGGCCGTAGCTGTCATGCCATAATGACCAAACACCAAAAGGCACCTGCTGAACATCATATGATTTCTTCATGGGAACAAGTAAGTGTTCCTCTGTTCAATTCTCATCTTCTAACGAAGGTCAATTTAAGTGCTCCTGAGAAGGAAAGGTTAGGGCAGGAAACTATCCTTATCTCCATCCACAACTGTCTTCAAGGTGGGCAGGGCTGTGTGCGTGGCGAGGCAGGAGTGGGTGGGCGGGGCTGTGTACAGCGTCAAGGTGCTTGCAGGTGGGCGGGGACTTGACACCGGGTCCCATGGCAGGCCAGGGTCTGGGTCGCGTGCGATTTTGCGCTGTGGGCCTCTAGTAAATAGATGAAAATGTATCTACTAACATAAACTTTTGTCAACCAGTATTTGTTATGAACTGTTATTGCACTCACGCACTGTTTGGCACTTTACTGTGCACTTTGGATAGGGAATTAACTCGTCCTGTTCTTTCATCAAGCCTCTGAGGCAGTTGCTGTTATGATGATTGCTTTACCAATGAAGAAATTGAAGCATAGAGAGGTTAAGGAGCTTGCCCAACATCACATAAGTAGTAAGCTGTAGAATCAGTGTTCAAACCCAGCCAGCTCAATGCTTTTAAACATCATATTTTACTGGTACTCATCTTTATGACCAGATGTAGATCTGAGTTTTGTTAGAAAGGCTCTCAATGATGTCGCAGGAATGAGACAAACACTCGAAACTGGATTGGCCAAGGCAACTTTATTCCTACACAGAAGGATGGTGTTGCCAGCTGGAAATCATGGGCAAAGCACACCAAACGGGAAGTCCATGGGGGTTTAATTTCCTTAAGTGGGCCTTCTCTGCTCCTCACTCTGAACTCTGACTTGATTGTTCAGGGCTCAGAGCTCATCTTCCCATTATTGCATGATTGGCTAATTCAGAGGAAGGGGAGAGATAAGACAGAGCCTAAGATTTTGGCCCACTGAGAATCTGAAGGTCATGTCAAAATGGAGGAACCTAAGATGGTGGTGAGCTCCTTTCTTTGACAGAAAAGATCGCTGGTTCATTCTCACAGCTTATTAGGAGAATGTCACTACATGGAATTCATTGCCTGGTTCTCAGCTCACACTAATTTGATTTGAATACTTTCTGTTTATTTATTTATTTTTAGGGTCTCAGGTATATTGGCTAGTAACTTTCTAATGTACAAACGAATATAACTTTTCAGTGTGGACTGAATCAGAATCTCTGATAAGTGGGGCCTGAGTATCTTGGACCTTGGACAGCTTCTTGGTAATTCTGAGGCACACACTACCTGCCATCTAACATCAGAAGGAAGTAGGTGACTCCCCTATGCACTGCAATGGGAGGCAGATTGAGACCAGGACTCTGCAAAGCACGGGAAGTGCTCTGGGGCCCGAGATGGGAGAATTGATTCTGAGAGTCTCCTTAGAGAGATTGTGTACATATATAGGGGCTGTGAAGGATGAATACAAATAATAGGGACCATGACTGATACCTCACAAACCAGGAAAGAGTTTCACTTGAATTCCATCCTCTACTATAAACTTGCAGGTATTTGAAGAGAGACTTCTTACCTTTTCAAAGGGAAACATTTCAGTTTCATTGTGGAATATTTGAACACTAGAGGCCCGGTGCATGAAATTCCTGCATAGATAGGGTCCCTAGGCCTGTCTGGCGATCAGGGCCAATCAGATTCCCCACCTCCCGGACTCCCCACCTCCTCCTTCCCTCGTTCTCTCAGCACCCCGCCGCCACCACAGTTCGCTCGCCATGTTCTGCGCCACCCCGTCGTGGTCAGCACACCTCATAGTGAGCGATTGAATTCGGTTGAACTCCCGAGGGGACACTTTGCGTATTAGCCTTTTATTATATAGGATTAATCTTACCAAGGCCTGAGACTAGTACCAGAGGTCTAATTTTACTCATGAAGCTTCTAATGTTATAACTGAATTGGCAGGAACTAAGAAAATCAAGAATAGATGTTCCCCTTGTACTTGTTCAAACATTATCTCCTTAATGCCAGAGAGCCTCCAGTGGCCTCATATGAGCATAACAGCTCCTCTATTTTTGCTTTACTTTTCTCTCAACTCTGACCTGAAGCATTTTTGCTCAGAGGATAAATCCTCTCCAAAAAACAGCATGTGCATTAGAAAAGGTACAGAATTTATGTTTCTCTATCTGACATGAAAAATCTAGTAGATTTAATACTTTTGAAGTTTGACATAGGACATTGGGGGGTTGCTGGTCTTCTTTTGGGATGACAGAGTCTAAAGTAAGACCCCTGGAAAATGTAAAATTCTGCCCATAATCCTGTAATGTGTTTTGTCATAGTGCTCAGCAAAGGCTGGAACTGGAGGAGCTATCTATAATAATAAAAGCATAATATGCTAATTAGACCAGACATCCTTCCAACAACCTTCCAGATGAAGCTGGGGCTGCAAAGGCCAAGGCAGCTACCATGGTTGCCTCGGGCCGAGGCAAGCCACCACAGCTGCGAGGGCTGAGCCCCTTGCACATTGTTTTGTGCATTGGGCCTCTAGTTGTTTAATATTAGGGTATATAAAGCCTCTGGTAAATGTTCTGAGTCAGGCTTGCAGGACTAAATCATGGTGTGGTGCCACGTAGAATAGAATGCTCCCTCGAGTTCCCTTAGCTGGACTCTGCTTTCTTTTGGTTTATCTTTTGGTCTTTGTGGGGTCATAATCGCTAAGATGTAGGGCCTTAACACTGGCAATACCTTCCGCCACAAGAACCCAGTCCTCTGGAGGCTGCTCCTTGCGTTGTCTGTGTCTCTCAGAGTTTCATGCCCAGAGTGGGTCACAGTGGACGTGACTCTCATTTGTCTAGGATGCTGTCCAGAGTCATTGTAGTTTTGAAGTTTATAGGGGAGGACAGTGGCCATTGCATGATGATGTTCATTATTTAACTATAATGAATATGATTACTTGTCCAATGCAACTTCATTGCAAAATTAAACTGAAAACTATATAGCAAGAGACATAGAATTCTATGAAATTAAAATGAAATTGGAGAACTGTTCCAAACACATGACAAGATTATATCAATTAAAATTAAAGCAAAGCAAAGCACAATATGTGCTTCAAATAGAATGATTTCAAGAAAAAAAGTGATTAGATGTCTTGTTGAAAATTGCAAAAGAATTTCTTTTGCAAAGGTTTATAATTGTTTAAAAAGTTTAAACAATTGAAAAAAGTTTAAACAAAAGTGGGTATTTCATAATAATGTCATAAAATTCTGTTGGAAATATTACACCTAAAAAACAAAGAAAATACTATTTTTTTCTTTGTTTATTCTAAAAACGGTACAAAGATAAAATTACAACATAAATTCAGTTGACATACAAAAATTACTTACGTTCATTTTCATATTTTAACATAAAATCCCTGTTCAAACAATCTTTTTGTTTTCCATGTACTGTGAAATTTTGCTTAATTTGTATCAGTCAGGGTCTCGGCAGGAAGCAGAAGATACAGTCACACTAATAATTGGGGAGAGTTTGTAATGTATAAAGGTCTGGGAGGCTCTAGAGAAACTCTAAGGGATGAAACAATACCCTGGGACCAGCAACAGTGTGAAGCGCAGCCTGTCCTAGGATTCAGGAGCCAGGAGGAGAGAGCATTTACTTGAAGTCACAGAGAACAGTTGTATGGAGAACACCACCTGTGGTATAGGAAGGACACAGTCAGGAAGTACATACTCGGACTGCAGTCTCCTCCTGCCCTCTCGGCTCCTGCCCCTGCCTCCAAGTGGCCAAAACAAATCAGAAGCCTGAGTGCAAGGTGAACTGTTTCCTTGGACACAGAACAGAGAGTCAGAAGATGGAGAGTAGACATTGTGAGGGCTAATGGAAAAGTCCAGCACACTCATCGGTATGGATTATCTTCAAATGGACCTGTTATCTATATATATAAAAGTGTAATATGCAAATTGACTGGACAGTGGAATGACCGGTTGCTGTGATACGCACTGACCACCAGGGGGCAGACGCTTAATCCAGGAGCTGCTCTCAGCCCACAGGCCCTGATTGCCCGAATGGGGAACTAGTGGGTGGGTGGCTGCGGACACCAGTGGTGCCAGGCCAAAGTGGGTGCAAGCAAGCAGGGCCCTGCTTGCCCCGAAGGTCGCCTATACCTGGAGGGCAAATGGCAGTGGGGGGTGGAGCTGGTGAGCTGGCAGGAACTGCCAACCTCTTGGTTATTCCCATTGGCCAGCCAGCTCCGATTGCCCAGTGGGGAGGGAATGGGGAACTGGGGGTGGATGGCGGCAGACATGAGTGGCAGGGGGTGGGGCCAGTTGCCAGGGAAGATCAGCCCTGATCTAAGGCCAGGCCTAGGGACCCTACCCATGCATGAATTTTGTGCACTGGGCCTCTAGTCCTTAGATAAAGAAGATGGCTTCCTGTACTTAAGGAGTGTTTGCCCAGCAGATGAGAATGGGACTTCTAGTGACTGATTTAGGACACATTGTAACACAAGATTAAACTACTTTGTAGTTATAATGTGTGCCTTTACTGAACAGTTATTGACACAGTGCTGTCCTGCAAAATTCCTCATATGCACTGCTGCCCCATCATGTCCCTTCAGTTTTGTATTTTTGGAAGGTGATGTTTTGGAGCTATGTATAAGATTACATTTATTCAAATTAAGTTTCATGATATTCAGTTTGGATCATTGTTTCAGTCTCCTGGGATCTTTCTGGAGCCTGATATTTTATCATCTAGTAGAGGCCTGGTGCATGAAATTCGTTCATGGGGTGGGGGTCCCTCAGCCTAGCCTGCAACCTCTCACAATTTGGGACCCGTCGGGGGATGTCCAACTGTCGGTTTAGACCCGCTCCCACGGGGCAGTCTTTGACCAATTTTTAATCCATCTGACACCAGCAGTTGGACATCCCTCTTGCAATCCAGGACTGCTGGCTCCTAACCTCTTGACTGCCTGCCTGCCTGATTGCCTCTAACCACTCTGCATCCCTGCCTCATTGCCCCTAACCACTCACCTGCCTGATTGCCTCTAAACCCTCTGCCTGCCTGCCTGATTGCCCCTAACTGCTCACCTGCCGGCCTAATTACCCCTAACCTCCTCTACCTCGGCCCCGCCACTGCGGCTTTGTCCAGAAGGATGTCCAAAATGACGTCCAGAAGATTGTTTGGCTGTCCAGTCTAATTAGCATATTACACTTTTATTATTATTAGATATCAGCTGCTCCTTATAGCACTTTACCATGCTTAAATATGACTGGCTGCTAATGATCATCCATTCATTGAAAACAATGTTACACTGGGTGTGAATGTGGATGGAGCCCTAAAACTCACTATTGCAGACTATACTCTAGGATGGCAATAATTCATAGTGTGTTAGACAGGTTAGACTAAGTTGTGTGCCAATGATCAATTAACCCCATACATCTCAGTGACTTTCCACACAAAGTTTATTTTTCACTCATGCTCCATACTTCCTCCAGGTACTTCTGCTCACAGTTCACTGGCTGGAGCTAGTTGTATGACTCCAATCCTCCTATATAATAATCTTATATAACAAAGAGCTAATATGCTAATTAGACTGAAGAGCTGAATGACCTTCTGGATGTCCTCCAGATATTCTTCTGGACGGCCTTCCAGATGAAGTCAGGGCTGTGAGGGCCAGCCGAGGCTGTGAGGGGCTGCTAGGGCCGGCTGGGGCTGCAAGGGCTGGCCAAGGCAGCCGGGACTGTGAGGGCTGAGCCCCTTGCATGAATTTCGTGCATTGGGCCTCTAGTCTAATCATAAAGTTTGGGTGACTGCCAGAATATTTGGTGAGCATTAAATTTTAGTATCATCTATGAGTGGCAGTCCTTTGACCAATTTTTAATCCACCTGACACTACTCATCTGCATTTCTTCATCTTTTGACTGCTGTCCTTTATTGAGTGTTATTTATAAAATAACAGTCATTAAACATATATACTGTAATTTGATCTTCATGACATCCATGGGGTAGGTAGCTTCATTTCCCTTTTATAGGTGAGAAAAGTAAAGCTTAGAGGTTTAATATCTTGTCCAAGGAAATAAAGTTAAACAAGTAAGTGGTAGAGAAAATATTTAAACCAATCAATTCCAAACACACATATTGTGCTTGTTATTACCTAACTGTCTAATCTCTCAGCCAATAATGGAATGAAAGAAAGGGTAAAACCCAGGTAAGATTGAAAATATGACCAATTGATTTTTCATGCTGCCCAGTGATTCTTATCTTGTGCTCTTACTTGTGCCACTTTCTCGTACTTATATTCATGTCCCCTAAGCTCTCATTCTCTCTCTCTATTATCTATTTTCCTCACAAGAAGTTCTGGGAAGTCACTGACATTAAAATAAAAATTATTAAATACCTTCTGTCTTACATTTTTTAGAGTTATTTATTTATTAAAGGTAGCTCATCTTGCAACTAAGAAGAATATGAAACACCTTTTACTAGTAAGGAGCTTGTCTGAAGACATATTATTGATATCCCTAAAATTGTATCATAGAGCAGTTTGCTCTTAGAAGGCCAACTAGTGTGTATAGGAAGCATGGACTTTGGATTGAGCTCATGAATTAAATCTGTGTTAAATTTCTGGTAACTATGTGACTTGGACAGTTTATTTAAGTTTCTATGACCGTAATTTTGTCATCTGTAAAATGAATTAAATAATGCCTACCTTGTATATTTTTTGTGAAGATTAAGGAGGCATTACATATAAGGTGAGTACTCACAAATATTAAGTGAATAAATGCATGATGTCTATATGCACCTGGTGGAGTCTCAGTGTTAGGGTAAGCAGCTAGTTAGGCATTAACAAATGAGAAGGGAGCCAGATATCTAATTAAACCAGGGGGCAGCTGCTTCCTCTGCCAAAGGGACTTAATCCCTGAACAGGCAGGAAAGACTGGCTTTCTAATTCCCCTTCTCCCCCGTCTGCCCCAGGGGACAACCAGCCTATTAGCCTGGATAAGAGGGTGGGGGGGAGGTAAACAGTAAGGGGGAAATTCCTTTACTGAGCACCTGTGCAGTAAATCCAAGATGGCCCAGGGGGAGGTCCTACTACCAGTGGTTGGCAAACCGTGGCTTGTGAGCCACATGCAGCTCGCGAGCCACGGTTTGCCGCTCTGTTGACTAATGAGTTTGCTGACTACTGGGACAGGGGCTTAATCACAAGGAACAACAACAGCCTGTAATTATTGGAATCCAGAGTCTAGGTCAGTGGTTGGCAAACTAAGTCAACAGAGCAGCATACCGCGGCTTTCAAGCCACATGTGGCTCAGGAGCCACAGTTTGCCGACCAAGACTAAATATTACCATATAGTTGGAAGCTGTGAGGATTAGGCAATTGTGGCATATTGTGTGCAAAGAGGTAAAGGGTAGTCACATGCACAGCAGGAGCCGGTGATGAAGCAGGACTTGGAGGCAAAATGGCAGCCATAGAGGGGAGGAGTGTAGCTGGGAAAATAGGGGAAAGAGACCATATAGGACGATTCAGGAAAAGGACTGGATAGGGTGAGGCACCAGCACAAGCTGGCAAAAGCAAGGAAAGAGATTAGATAGTTTGAAAGAAAGCTTACCACTTCCCAAACCCAAGGAAATATAATCAAAGCTTAATGAAGGCCTGTCTCTATAGCTACCCTATGCTCTCTCTCCATTGCAGCCTCTTGGGCCTGGTTGTGGCAGCTGCATGGGCTGAAGCATAGCCGTGGAAGCAGGCTGGTGGGAACAGAAACCGTGCTGGACTACTGAAGCTCGGAGGCTAGGCTAGGCTAGGCTAAGGGCAAGGTGGCTCTGGGGCCTGGTCCTCATCTTGGGCTTGGCGGGAACAAGTGTGGCCTGTGGCCTCAGAGGCTGGACATGATGCACCTGGTTGTGGATGAGGCAGTGCACCTAAGCCCTTCTTTTATTTTCGCTCCAATAAATCTTGCCATATACCTCAAATCCTCCTATTTGGAGTCTCTGAAATTCTTTTCTCAGGACTTCGCAGGAACCCATTTCCAGACTGGTTTGGAAGACCCGCCTTGGTCCTGGTCCATGACCAGCAGCATCAGTACAGGGAAGGCAGCAAGTACGTGTAAAACTGAAGCTGGGGCCTGGGTAGGGTGAATTAGGGGAAGAAAAGTTGGCAAATGGAGCCAAGTATAAAAATTTTAAAATTTGTATTTCAATCCAAATCAATATTTTTTGTATTACAGGTTTATATGCTAGATTCTAGCATATAAACCTATAATACAATAGGTTTAGGCTATATAATGCACAGAAAGCATTGACTTTGGACTGAGCAGATTCTGAAATGCCCAATAATTATCTATATATATATATAAGGCTAATATGCAAAGTGTCATAACAAATCTAGCAGCTAGAAGATCATTTATTTTTTACTCCCATTAACAGAAGTATTCAAATACACATTGTATGTCTTACTATTATAATAACTGAGGACAGTTTGTTCTGATGGGATGATGTCACTAGCCAGGAGTCTTTATCGAAATCACTGGCCCAGCCTGAGAGACATGACCACGTGGTGTGGGAAATACTACAGAATTACTGTATTATTATAGTCAGGTTGTTGCTGTCTCACTGTTTAACATGAATTGTGATGATTCTTAGTGATTTTTACATGGTTGCAGTAACAGCTCTTTTAAAATGTTAAATTATAATTATGCAATTATTTTCTACAACTTCCACTTACAAAATCATAGAAAACAAAGGGGTTGCATCCAGGAGAAATTGGGGATGTTGACTGAGCCATTTTATTCTCTACTAGAAGCCCAGTGTATGAAATCCATGCATGGGTAGTGTCCCTAGGCCTGGCCGGCGATCAGGGCCTTCCAGCTGCTGGCTGGTGCCTTCCTTTATCTGTGCTTCCCCCTGGTGGTCAGCACACTTCATAGTGAGCATTCAAACTCCTGGTCGAACTTCCATGGGGACACTTTGCATATTAGCCTTTTATATATATAGATAATTATTGGGCATTTCAGAATTTGCTCAGTCCAAAGTCAATGCTTTCTGTGCATTATATTGCCTAAGCCTACCCTGCTAGCAGCTTTATGATACAATTTTAGGGTTAGTAAATCTGGAAATAATACTGTGTAGCAGAGGAAGTTTAGTTATATACATAGAAAAAGTAATATAGTTAAATAATATATGTGTCTTAAATTGTTAATCAGTTTTAAATTGTTTATTGGGAATCATAATTCATATCTATATTGGTAAATTTATGTGGTAGAGTTGACTTTATGGGAAAAGGAAATACACATTTATGTGTTCCTTTTCTTTTGAAACATTACGTGAAAGTGCTTTCTGACTCAGCTTAGGAAATCTTATCAATTGAAAATAGAAAAAGGCTATTGCTCCTGTTAAAGGGGCAATTGCAGTGTCTCAAGAGTTTTCAGTTGTGGTGTATGTAGCATTTAGAGATAAACAGATGAAGAATGTAAAATATGAAAGTTATGTGTATTCCAAACTGTTGAGTCCCTAAGAAATTCCAGGATACATCTCTCAGGGGACATCAGAATTTTCTGAGGATCCTTTAGAAATTCATTCAAAGCAGCCATTGGTCCTTGTTTCTCACTCTCTGGATTGCCTCTCTTGACTGAAAATGAAGATAAGTATTTGAAGCACATAATAGCATGCTATTTTCTTCCAAAAGCTATTATTTTTATTCATTGTTATAAAAACATTTTGAAACAACATTAATTAAAAATTGAAAAAAGAAAACAAATAACCTACAGTACCACACTTTCAGGAATTCAAACAATGAACCCAGAAGGAGTGAGAAGGGCAGATAGAGCCTGCAAACTGGAGCAGGCGGCAGCATGCTGTTTTTTATTCCTAACACCTCAGGTGGCTGATGGCATTACCCCTTTCATTCCCCAAGGAGTTTCAGAGCAGAAACAAAACCCCATGATAATTCATACTCATGCTCTGTTGATCCTCCTGCTTATGCCTATGCTGACCTCATTACTGATTGACTTATTTCAAAGAGAAAAAGGCAAATTTTGGATTTTTTCTTTGTTGCGTTTGTCTGATTATAAAAGGAAATAAGCTCACTGCAGACAATTTGTTACTTTTTGCTATGGCAGGGTAGGTCAGTTGGTTAGAGCATCCTCCTGTTATACCAAGGTTGTGGATTGGATGCCCATCAGGGCACAAACAAGAATCAACCAATGAATGCATAAATAAGTGGAACAACAAATGAGTGTTTCTCTCTTTCTCTCCCCAGCTCTAAAAATCAATCAATTTTTAAAAAGAAACCTTTTACTTTTATAGAAATTAGAATCAATAATTAAACTGTTATAAATGGAATATACTTTCTTCCAAAAATTCTCCTACATATCAGGGATTTTTCTCAACTTCAGCGTGATTAACATTTTAGACAGAATAATTCTTTGTTGTTGGGGATGTCCTGTAAATTCTAGAATGCTTGTAGCTTCCCTGGCTTCTACTGAGCAGAGTAGGAATTTTAGCAGAATCTCCCTCCCCCAACCCACTCATAAAGATAAAATATGTCTCCAGACATTGCCAAAAGTCCCCTGGGGGACACAATTGCCCCCAGTTGAGAACTGCTTCTAAATATTAAAAATAAAAATTTATTGTCTTTACAATTTTATATTTTGCTTTTTGTTGTTGTTATTGTTAATCCTCACCCAAGGATATTTTTCCATTGATTTTTAGAGAGAGTGGAAGGGAGGGGGAGAGACACAGAGAGAAACAGATGTGAGAGAGACACATCAATAGGTTGCCTCTTGCATGTGACCCAACCAGGGCTGGGGATTGAGCCTGCAAACATGGTATGTGCCCTTGACCAGAATTGAACTCGGGACCCTTCAGTCTGAGGGCCAGTGCTCTATCCACTGACCCAAACTGGCTAGGGCTATATTATGCTTTCTAAGCTAACATTGTATAGAGGATATTTTCCTGTTTCATTAAAGGGCCTTGAAATGATTCATGGGCTATAGTACCTTGCATAGATAGAATATAATTTATTTAATTTACCATCTTCTCATTATTGACTAGTTGGGTTGTTTCCTAATTTTCTTTTTCATATGGAGAAAAGTTTAATAAACATCCTTGTATATAAATATCTACTCCATCACTGATCAGCAAATCTCTTATGTCTTTCAAAAGTGATACATTTATTTTCAAGTAACAAAGTATCTTTGAAACTAATAAAAAATTTTCCAGAACTTTGAGGTCTTAGTGGAGTGATAGACATCTTTTACACAAAACAATCAGTGGCTAAAAATCTCTGAATCTGTTATTTATCTCTTTTGAGTAACAATTCAAGGGGCTGATAATCCAGTGAAAGCAAAGGGCACTGATGCTTTGAGAAAACCTACTGTTACACATGCACACACAATTTTGTGTAATATTTTCAGGTAGTCTTGGATCTGTGAAGAATAGCCACAGACCTTAAGTTAAGGAGTCCTATTATAAAGATACTCAATTCCCCCTACACCTGTTGCTGGTACAATGGGATAGGTATGGCCCAAAAAGGGCTGAGGAAACCAACATTAAGAGGCATGTCCATGACCACAGGTGTGTCAGAACCAGAAGCCTGGTGCCCCTTGAGCCTTTATATATTTGATGGATCACATTCAGAAAACTTTGGAGGCAGGAAAGTGAGTCTTTTATTTATTTATTTTTTTGGGGGGTGTCATTTAGGCCTGTGGGAGTTATAATCAAATGAAGTCATAAGTTTTCTGAGCTGACCCTTCCTACCTGTGAAGTCCTTTTCTAACGCCAGCAGGAGTGTCCAGTGAAGGTAAAACCAATACTGAGCACTAAACTTTATAGAGCATTTATCTACATCTGTCCTCACCCATTAGGCTCATTATAATTTACTCCTCTGTGTAGACTGAGAGATAGTCTATGAGCAGTGATTTATAATACAGTGACGATGGTCATGGCCATTGCTTTTCAAAGTAGAGGTGGGGCAAGAAGAAAGGGAAAGGAAGTCGCATGTACTGAGACTGAGCACCCACTCTTTGCCAAACATCATTCAATGGACTTTGCTTCCATAGTTTCACTTAATCCTCACAATTACTCTGGGAGATAATTGATATTACCATTATTTTACTGATACTAATTCAGATGGGTTAAGCCTTTGGCCCATTGTCACGTGGCGTAAGTGGCATGTGAACCTGGGGAAAGCTCATGATCTTTTTATTGCATTGTGCTACCCAAGGAAAGCAGAATCTAGATTCTCCCCATCTCTCTAATACCCTACTACTCTCACTTCCCAATAAAATTTTGCCCTAGCATTCTGTATCCCCTTAAAAATAGATGTATCACTTTTTGGAGGGCCTTCTAAAGAACTCTTAGGTAGTCATGCTATCTACTTTAATAGACACTGATCTTGGATTTAGAAGACCTAGCTTTGTTGTTTTGCCCTCTAACAGTTATGAATGATGCTGGGTAGTCACTCATTTTCTTTGAATGTCAGTTTCCTTCTCATCACAGATGCTGTACTAAATATATAATATTAAAAGCTCATATTTATGAAATTGCTTTCTTTAAAGTAAAACAACTGTAAAAGATTGCTACTTTGAGAGACATTTAAATTCCACGAGTTCAATTCCTTATCTTTAAAAATGTAATTACAACTCTCACCTCACAGAGTTGTTGAGTTGTTCATACAACAAATACTCATTGTACATCTACTAAGCACACTCTGTTAGGGGACAGATAGCAGTGACACACATATAAACAAGTGGAAAAAAGCAAATATGATAATTGGCAATTGTGATAAGTACTATGAAAGATATTAAAGAAGCAATTGGGTTGGAGGTTGAGGGTGCTGCTTTAGGTAGGGCAGTCAGGGGAAGCCTCTCTAATGAGGTGATGGAGACTTTAGAACTGAAGGATGAGAACTCACCAAATATGATGCTATCCAAAGAATCTAAAGTGTGGAGAACAGTGTTGTTCCTAAAATATATCAACAGAAGGGGAGAAGGCTATATGCATTGTTATTCAACATGTGGTCCATAGACTAGTGATCATCTTCACACACTTAGTTACAGGCTGCAACAAGCTTAGGAACATGCACAGGAATGTAAAGCAATGCAATCCTTCATTGAGAACATCTTACTAAAAAAAAAAGTTAGCTGAATGTAACAGTATGCTTAGGCAGTTGATATACTAGTACATTCTACCAGAATATATGCGACATGATTTGAGGTTACTTTTTCTTTCCAAATCAAATGAAATTCCATTCTTCGGAAGTAAATAAGTTACATGCATCTAGCATAGGGGTCTCAGATCTCAAAATAAATCTTCTTTGGCAGTGCTGTGTATTCCATGTTCACACCTACCAAGCTTATTACCAATTTGCACATATTTTGCTAAAAGGAACAGCTGCTTAAAATATAGAAATTTTATATTTGTACTTCATTCATGGAAGGAGTTTTAATGTTTTCTGCAACAGAAACTGGTGAGTTCATTATCACCCAGGAAATGCCTACATCTTCTGTAAAAACTATGACATTCATTTGTTTGCTCCATGGTGATCATTTATTTCCCTTCTTCTCCTTCATTCCTTCCTTTTTTTTGCTTCTTTCCTGACTTTCTCAATCTTTCTCTTCCTTACTTCTCCTCCGTCCCCCCCTCCCTGCCTCCCCCCCCGCTCCCTCCCTCCCTCCTTTTCTTCCAACTACTTACTGAGCATTTATACTATAGGCTAAACACTGTGCTTGGCCCTGGAAATTAGAAAGACACAGTATCTGTCTAAGAGGATATTATAGTATTAATGGGACATAAAGGTAACTGGAAAATTTCAACCCAATGTGGTCTGTACCACAGTAGATGGACATATAGAGTATATATCGGAGAACCTAAGTTAGGCATCTAAATTAGAATTAGAGTCAGAAGTTTAGGTCCAAAGAATTAAAAAGTTATGTTAAAGGTTTGGTGATTGGCAGAGTGTTCTTGGTAAAAAAAAAATCATGTGTCAAAGCTTGAAGATGAGATAATACAGTAAATAAAGTTCAGTCTGACTGGAGCTTTGGAGTGAAAGGAGGACATTGGATTAGGGAACAGATTCTTAAGGGTCTTACACACCATCTAATGAATATGGACTTTATATTTAAAGTGATAAAGAATCATTGAGGGATTTCAACAGGCAATTGATGTGATCATGCCTGCATTTTAGAGAAGTTATATTGGATCTGGGAAGGAGGATGGATTGAAGGGGTAAGGTTGGAGTCAGAAAGGCACGTAGAAGGGCATGTCTGTGAATAACATCACAGAATGAACAAATTAGAACACGGTGCATGCAGATGGTGAGATACTATATTAATTAGATGCTCAGAAAGCTGCTTACTGGTTTTCTGGGGGTCATGGGCACTTTGGAAAAGCAAGGGCAGAAGCCAGGTCTTTCAATCTATCATTGCTTTTTCATGTCAGACCTGTTTTGAGACCAGTCATTACTCATTTTTTTCCTTGACCCTTTATCCAAAAGAACTTTAATTTAGTGTGGGGAATTTCTCTTTGATGATGATTTTACTCTTGGGAGCTTCTCAGTGTTCTATTGTTACATTAAAATATAAACTGACTTTAAAAAATAATGAAGAGGATATAATGCAGGCAATGTCAAGGGAATAATTGAAATTAGTTCCAAAATTCTGTTGTATCAGGCCCTGCAGATTTTAATCTGTTCTACTAAGGTTTTTCTCAACACATAGCCATGGAAAGAAGGGGGGATTAATCAGAGAACAAGTATGTTCAGCACTATTGTGAGCTCAGTGCAGAATGAACCACTCTGTAGGACAATGAAGAGACATAAAATACTATCTGCCCCTGAAGTTGTCTAGTTCTAAAGACAAACACATATGAATACATAAAATCCTTAAAGTAATATCTAAGAGTGCATTATAGTTATGTGCTTAACAATGCAATGTTCTAGTTGTTCAGAAAACAAAGAGGACCGAGTAGTCAAGAAAAGCCTTCTGAGAGAAGTGGTAGTTAAACTAAGCCTGGGATAGGCAGGAGAAGACAGTAGACTAGAGGGCTTGCCTTGGGAAGACATGACTGTATCATGTTGATGGTACTTTAGTACGGGGCCTACAAGGGTGGTGGAAAAGTCCTAAGAAACAGTGGGAAGGAAGTTCATCCAGGGAGGGTGTGGGCAGTAATGGATGCTTTTGGAGTGAAGACACGGACATTTTGAGAAATGAAGACTCAGTGGAGGTTCTCAAGTGGAACTATCACAGGAAAGAATGATAAGAGGACCAGATGAGTGGGGAAGAATAGTCATTTCTAAGTTCTATAATAATTGAACTCACCTAACTTTCATCTATCCTGACCAATTCATGCCTATGCTTTCTCCCTTCTATGAGCCACCTTGCTGGTTAAATGAGATAAGTGATATGAAAGTGGGTCCTAAGTGATTATCATAATTATTGTTGCTACCAGTATTTCTGCCTTCATATATTCCACGTCTTTGACCAAGGTCCTTTCCCAAAATTCAGTCTCAGTCGCTGGTTCCTACCTGGCTTTCTCTGCTTCACTACATTGCCTCTCAGAATTCTCTGTCCAGCTTGTGGCAGTTGTGCCTGTGATTCATTTTCATTTTTAATTTCTTATACATATCTAGCATGACAGAATCCAGTCTGATTAAACAACCCAAAAGAACAAAGCATAAACTGAATTTAGCATTAATAACAGTGCGGTGATTTGTTCCAAGTTAATATTTCATGTTTTATCTGAGCATAGGGATTTTGTGGTCATAGTCTGAATCTTCTGATTCTTTGAGAGGTTCCAACACAGTCTTAGTAACTGATGGCTTTTTATTCAACTTGCTGACTTAGTCCAGGAGGTAGATTGTTGCTTCTCTTTGTGCTGAAAAGTGAGGGCTTATCAGCTTTTACATTATGGCCTTCAGCTAATATTTTTAGATGGCCAAGATGTTATCAAAAATATATTTAGTGGGTGACTTCAATTACTACTTTCATTGACAACAGGACTGTAACTTCTTGTGCTCAGCTGTGTCTGAGTCCTCTATTTCTGTAAATTCTTTGCAAGGTGCTGCTCTGTGTGTTATGCAGTAATAGGCTGTGCATTTTTCAGTAGGTTCCCATGTAATGAAGATCCACAAAGACATGACTTTTGATTGATGACTGTATTTAAGAAGCTATTTAAGGAGTATTAGGTTTCCATGTTCTTTTGCTTGGGATCAGCTTTTTACACTGATCTTTCTCAGCAACTTCATTCTGACAGGAACATTTTGTTTGCATTTCATTTTTATTTTTAGGCATTTGCAAATGAGCCTACCCTGAAACAGCAATCTGCTCCATCCAGATGGGGGCAGACCAGTGCAGCAATTCATGTATGCCTCTCACAGATATTCATGGAGTGAGTAAAGCATGGCAGGCCCTTTTCTAGGCACTGAAGATACAAGAATGTGATAAGACAATCCAGTTCTTGCCCCTCAGGGAGTTTAATGGGCTTGTGATCATGTAATTATCTATACTAGTAAATATAAAAGGCTAATATGCAAAGTGTCTCCAGGGAGTTCGACCAGGAGACCGGGAATTCTATTGCTCACTATGATGTGTGGTGACCACCAGGGGGCAGCATGGAACAAAGGAAGGCCCTGGCTGGCAGCTGGCAGCCAGGGAGGGGAGGCCCCAGCAGATAGCCAGAAGGCCCTGATAGGCCCTGATTGCCAGCCAGGCCTAGGGACCCTATCTGTGCAAGAATTTTGTGCACTGGGCCTCTAGTTTAATTATAATGGTGATAATTACTGTGAAGGGGAACTATTGGGAGCTATTATAGCTTCTACTGGGAATTCATCTAGTCTGGGTGGCTCCAGGAAGTACTTCTTGAAGAAGTGTTAACTGAATATTTGTCTGAATGACACATAGAATTTAATAAGATATAGTAGAAAATGGGGAAAGGTTAGAGGTGGCCAAAATTAATAGACTAAATGAATTTCTTGAGGTTGGAAGGCACTAAAATATAACTTAATAGGGGAGAAGGGTAACATATCTAGAACTTAGAGAATGAGGGTGAAAATACCAAGAATTGAGGCTGAAGAAATAAGTGGGGGCTGGATCATAGGGATCCCAGGGGGCTACTGAAAGGATTGTAATTTTTCTCTTGAGTAAGAAAGAAGCCATTGAAGAGATGTAATCAGTGGAGTAACAACATCTACAGGATAATCTAGATTTCTATTGCAATCATCTGGGTTAGAGCTGATGGTGGCTTAGAGTGGAGTTTTATGTGGAGATGAAATGATAGGCTGTGAGATAATTAGGCAGTAACTTTGTCAGCATTTACTGATTGAGTGGATATAGTGGGTGTGGGAGAGGGAAGTATCAAAAACAACTTGAAACTTCTTGTATACAGG
Organism: Corynorhinus townsendii; assembly: GCA_026230045.1. NCBI lineage: Eukaryota > Metazoa > Chordata > Mammalia > Chiroptera > Vespertilionidae > Corynorhinus > Corynorhinus townsendii. Next base: position 147,094,474 of record JAPDVU010000006.1, on the reverse strand, counting down.
GGTGGGGAAATCAGGTCTGGGTAAAGGCATCAACCTTTTTCCTGACAATAGGAAGAATTCATAGACCATTGTTAATGAATAGTGAGTGACTCAATTCCTTATTGTGAATAACCTTATAAATATAACTTCTTCAAGGAGAAGGGATGCCCAGAAGTAGGAGAGCCAACAAATAGATAGCTACTTTAATTTTTCTAAATTCTAATAATACTGTCTCTGTTGGCAAAATTATTTCCTGATATTTTTCTATTCCTTTTAGCAAAATGTGTTGCATCTTCTGAGTGTCCCCGATCCTCTCAGCACAATATGACTTAGCCTTTATGAAATAACATTTTAATCATCCGTTGATGTTCTAACCCCTTCTGAGAACTAGCTTGTTACTAACTCTCTTCTTTTTAAGCACCTACAGGAATCACCTCTTCTTTCTTTGGTAACTACACCTTGATTTTCATCTGGGAATCACCTGTTCTTCACTCTGGGTTTACAAGAGTTGAAAAATTGTTCCTCCTCTATCGCCATGGTCCCATAGTTTGGCTCAAGTACTCTGACAGTGGGACTCAGTCTCAGCACTTTAATCAGAATTATTGAGTTTGCAGAATCAATAGCCATTTTGTTATTGAAAAGGAGTCATCCTGAGAATGAACACAACACGGAAGGGAGCAGAGAAATGCAGAAAAAGTGTCCTGATGGCATCATTTGGGCTTTTGGCCAGTCTGAGCTCCATGCCCTTAGCTTTTCAGTTATGATTCATATAGTCCCTTCTGTTTGAGTGATTTTTGAGTTGGTGTTCTGTCACTTGCAAACAAGAGCTCTTTCAAATATAGTTCTTTAAAAGATTGAGATCAGTCAGACAAAATGACTGACTGACAATGATAATATATATTTTTTTAGTTCTTATTATGTGTAAGTTTTGCCATGACACCTAATACACTTTATCTAAATTTAATCTTCCAAACTACTATATGACATAGATATAATGATTCCCAATCAATGGATGAGATAACTGACAATTATAGTTAGGATTCAAACCTAGGAAGCCTGACTCCAAAGCCCATGTTCTACTATACTTACCAAGAGTAAGAAAGGTCTCTGTTATAACACATTGTAAAAGCACCTGTTTGAGAATCATGACTGGTTTCTCTACTTGTCCAGTATCTTTCTTGGATACGGAAAGGAAAAAGCAGCAATAGAAGCCATCACTCATATTTTCTAGGTTAAGTATCACCATTTCAGGTCTTAACATGATCAGATTTTGACTAGTATGGAAGCTAATAGTCAAACTCATTGAAGGCAGAGATCTCTGCATCTGGTTTCAGACCTGTATGACCAACTGCCTCTTTGATGTCTCAAATTAGTTGTTTCACAAAAATCTCAAAGTTTACAAAACCCCAAAATGGGGTTCCTAATTCCCAGATGCCATGTCAACGTGTTCCTCTTGCTGACTTTTCCATTTTAATCAAAGGAAGCATCAGGTACCGGCTTCTCAAGATGACAACATAGGAAAACTCTGATCTCTCTTCCTCTTTCTCTGAGTCGCATCTATCATCAAATGGCCAGTCCTATACAGACTATTTCTAAAAACCATTCACCAACCATCTCGGCCTCCTTAGGTTCTCAGAACATCCTGAGCTCTTTTGTGTACTAGGACATTTATTCTTTAGTACACAGGTTTCTACTGTCCCCAATGCTATTTCCCTGGTTCCTTCTATGGCTAGCTCCTTTTTATATTTCAGTTCATCGCTCTTCCCTGAGCCCTTCCCAACTACTTTGTTTGAATCAGTACTTTTCTCCACTGTCAGTCACTTTCTATTGCATCATTTTCTTTATAGCTCTTAGCTCAAATTGGAATTCTTTATATTATTGTCTACTTATTTGCTGTGTTTCCCGTTAGAATTAAGCTTCTTTAAAGTAGCTTCCTAAATGCAATGCCAGGCACATTGTTGGCACTCAGTAATCATGTAAAATGAAAAGATAAATAAGCACATGATAGGAACTATACTAGTATAGCTGGAGAATCAGATAATCTCTCCATGGTCTAGCTGTACATCATTGGCTAAATCATTGAATTTCTCTAGATTTTATATTATTAATCTGTTCAAAAAAGAGAGGAGGGGGCTAATGGTGCCCATATTGCCCTCCTTAACCAGCAGGATCATAAGACCATTGAGTGGAAAGAGCTGGATCAGTTGGAATATCCAGGGGAACTTGCTAATTCATGTATGACCCATGACTCAGGAGGCAGGCAATCAGAGCTATGGAACGATGACAAAAGTGACAGTGCAGGGACCAGAAAAGAGTCCACTTGTAGCATTTTCAGAGTAATTAGTTAGTGCCAAACAGAGCAAAACATTATCTAAATTTGTTGCAGAATACACTCAGCCATGGGGAATTATCTTTAAGTATTGGAGAGAATGTTCCAGAATCCAATGCTCATGCTAATATCTAACACTTGAGTCCAGGTTCATGGTTCAGGCTCTTTTCACTCAGTATAACTTGTATGCCCAACAAATTTAAATTCTTGGACAGAATAATTACATGTAAGTACTGCTGGGCTATTAGTCTCAAGGAGCCAATTTTCTAGCCAATTGTTGCCATCTGAAATGTCAAATTTATTACAGAGGACGTACAACATCCTCTCCTAAGTAAGATAGGAAAGGCACCAATCAGCAATCTGGCTGCAAATGGTGAAGGTGTTAAGAAGTTACTTTAGCTAAAAAGCTGATCTAAATTACATGGATTATTTTAAGAAAAAATAAAGCACACTTGTAATGGAGTTGCTACCTGAACACAGGTTCTTCAGTCAAAGATTGTCTGCTCTTGAGAAGACTGATTCTCCCACCCTCTCATATTTTCATAAGATTTCCATGGCCCAGGAGAAAAGGCACTGGATAAAAATAGAAGCTCCATCTTCAAGTCCTGGCTCTACTATTGCTTAACTATGTGACCTTGGACAAGTCACTCACCCTCTCTGATCTTCAGTTTCAGTTTCCTTACCTTAATGATAAAGCTTGTGTTGTTTTGGTGGCATCCTTGAAGACTCAAAGGAGGGAATTGTAAGTTCAATAAATTAAAGGCTGAAAATGTTACACCAGTGTAGAACTAACTGTGCTTATGCAGTGGGCGTTTGCTGACTTCACCTGTCCAGTGTCATTTCATCTGCTTTTATTAAAGGTAAAAGACTCTAAACTTCATTTGGGGGAATGTGTGCATAGGTCAGTTTGCTTTTCCTAAAAGATCAGAAATGGTTATATGACTCTGGCTTGGCCAATTGAGCATTCTGCCACCTTGGCCTCAGTGATTGGTCACAGATGGCATGTAACTTAGGCCAGGCCAATGAGACTTAATTCTGGTATATATAGAAGGAGATGATGGAAAAGACATAACTTTTGCTTTTGGGAATATAATCAGGAAGGGTATAAAACATGGTGCAGAACAGAGAGGTAGGGTGATGCTGAATTATAATGACATCTTTTGAGCCCCTGATTCCAGCCAGTGGCTCTAGATGGTTTTCTGAGTGCCTTATCTGGGCCAGACACTATAAAGGCATTCCAGATTCATCATTGTATGGGACAAACTAGTCTTGCTATCATTGATGTTACATTTCAATGATATGATCCAATAAATTCCACAGTTGAGTTAAGTTTTTATCATTTTTGATCTCTCTTAACACTGAAAATTCGGGATTTTATTTTCAAATTTCTGAAATGGACAAAAAATACCTGTTTTGTTGAGATATTGTGAAGATAACATATATAAGGTTTTTGGTATATGGTAGATGCTAAATAAATGATTTTAAAGTAGACATTAATCAATATTTTTAGCCACCCAACATCTGAATCGCTTGCCTTTTTTTTTTTTTTTTGAAAATCTCTCACCTTATGAATCATAGTCCATTTTAGAAGCTGTCAGTGCCAGTTCCTCCCCCAACCCTGACCCCCATGCAGGTAGGAATGGGCACCTGGCTGAGGTTTCATGAATTGCATGCATTTAAGACAGACATTGAGTCTGAGCCATATTATGCAGTGAAGTACTACCCATGCAGACTTCTTTCTGGTGAAAATGGTGCTAGTGGTGGCAGCTGCCTGTGATCATACTCAGCAGAGGCCGCACTTGTAGCAGCAAAACCCAAAGCCCTGCCTCAGAAGTGCAAACTGAAGGGTCTGGAGGCTGTGTGTCCTCATCAGACCATCCCTGAGAAGAAAGGATTCCTGACTGTGTAACTTCAGATTCTCGGGACTTCCTTGGGAGTATGAAAACTATCCAGTATGCATTAAGTACAGCTTAAATTAGCCAGAGTGCATTTCTCTTGCTTGCAATTAAGACTTGACTGATACTTTAGTTATAATAATATAATTTCAGTGGTGACAATGGTGATAAGACCTGTGTTGTAGGGGGAAAAATCACTATTACTCAGTTTGTAATGTGGAGAATAGATAGGAGATGGAAAGCTGAAATTAGTCTGAGGCTGACCATGCATGCTCAGAGTGATGTAGGAGAGTAAGAGATGGTGAGGGATGTTATGGGCTGCTAGTAGGTCTCTAGCTATGGAGATGGGCAAAAAGGAACATATTCAAGAGAGATATTGGAGATGAGTTGACATGACAGTTCCTTTAGCCTCTGGACTATCCATAGCATAGACATATTGAGGATTCTTGACCTTAAATGCTAATGTTTTTTGTCCAACTAGAGATACTTAGACAGTGGAGCAAATAATTCAGCTGAATAGCATTTAAATGGAGTCAAAGAACAGGGAGTGGTCAAGATCAAGGTTGGATTCCCTCATCTGGGAGGGGTGACTCAGCCATTTCCACTTTTGTCCTTTCAAGTTGGTAAGCTGGATGTTTTCCAGCACTCCCATATGTTGATGACATCCCAGTATTTTGCATAATGAAAATGAAAGAAAAGTGCTCATCCTTTATAATAAAGAGGTAATATGCAAATTGACCATCACTCCCACATACAAGATGGCCATCCCCATGTGGACACAAGATGGCTGCCACAAGATGGCTGGCAGGGGAGGGCAGTTGGGGGTGACCAGGCCTGCAGGGGAGGGCAATTGGGGCAAACCAGGCCTTCAGGGTGGGGAAGTTGGGGGCAACCAGGCCTGCAGGGGCGGGCAGTTAGGGGCAACCAGGCTGGCAAGGGAGGACAATTTAGGGGTGACCGGACCAGCAGGGGAGGGCAGTTAGGGGCAACCAGACTGCCAAGGGAGGGCAGTTATGGGTGACTGGGCCAGCAGGGGAGGGCAGTTGGGGAGCAGTTGGGGGCAACCAGGCCAGCAGGGGAGGACAGTTGGGGGGGACCAGGCCAGCAGGGGAGGGCAGTTAGGGGTGACCAGGTTGGCAGGGGAGGGCAGTTAGGCGCAATTGGGCCGGCAGGGTTGCAGTTAGGCATTGATCAGGCTGGCAGGGGAGTGGTTAGGGGATGATCAGGCTGGCAGGCAGAAGCAGTTAGGGGCAATCAGGCAAGCGAGCATTTGGGAGCCAGCAGTCCTGGATTGTAAGAGGGATTTCTCAGATTGGAGAGGGTGCAGGCTGGGCTGAGGGTGCACTGGGCCTCTAGTGAATAAATAACAGGCATTACCCATCACAATTTTCTTGGATGTTTTTTCACTGTCCCAAATGCTGTAAGGCCAGTCTAATGAGCCACTTGTGACCACAGGGTGAGCACAGGTGAGAGAGGGTAATCACTTTTTATTGAGATGTATAATTTTCCCCTTAAATTCATTAAATGTTTTTGAGACAAATAAATAAAACAAAATCGATACCAATCCACTCTCATTTCCTTTCATAGATCATTAAGAAGTTGTAATTGCTCCCAACCCCAGGAAGCTATCATCTCTAAGAATAAAGTGTTAGTGTGCGACTCCCTGGCAATTGTTATCATTCTGAGGAATTAATTTACTCTAATTAGTTTTAAGCCCATTAACAGAAATGGAAAGCTGAGCAAGGGATGGGAGGTCTGAAAACAATACTTTTCTCAGCCAGTTGTAAGAACTATTCATGTACTTAACAGTTTGGCCACTAAAAAATCAAATCTTGTTAAAAATCAAACCAATCACATATAAATCAGGATATAACTAGTATGACTCCTAAAAGGCCCATTAGCCTTATTCTATTTTCTGAAAGAAACCAACCATAACTTTTCTTTTCCAATGAAGTCTCCAAATTGAATTCTTCAGGACCCCCAAATCAGAGAAATGACCAAAACTGAGGTTCACAGAGGGCAGGTTTTACTTAGGGAATATTGGTGTTTGATTGAAATGATTCAAGAGGTTTTGAAAAAGTTCTATTTTTTTTAGAAGTAACATTCCCATTCCAAATCATTGTGGATATGTGGGAACACAGTTCCTCATTTATCCTCTGTTCGCTGCGCCATTGTTGGAGTACTTACTCCTTGAACCCTAGGTCCTTTATCCTGCTTGACTACACCAACTGTCAGGTCCGAGTACCTCTGTGAGGGACTGGACTTTTTGGATGCCAGGTATTCAACAGAGAAGCTCTGAGAAGTTGTGGGTATGTAAGAGAGTCTTTATTGTAGCCCAAGTAGCCATTGCTATGACAGGAGCTATTAGACAAAACAGTTCTTCAAAGTAAAGTCCCATATAGTAGCCGAACACTGGGGAAGTCTTGAAGATTAGAGGTAGTCTTCTAGGATGGAGTTGTCTTTGTAATGCACAGAGCTGGTCTGGCCCTCATTAGACAAATAATGCTGGTGGCAAATGGTGGAGGACATGGGATTCAGACTTGGTTTTGTAGGCAATGGAAAAATTTCGGAGTTTTCAGAGAGGAATGACAAGTCGGAACTGAGCCTCTGGTGTAACATGAAGGATGAATTTGAAGAGGAGAGACTGAAGAATGAGTTAAGAAGATAAGAAGTATGAATGGCCAGAAATCAGGGCAGTGGATATGGCAAAGAAGTGATGGATTTTGGAAATGTTTCTGGGTGGAAAGGACAGGATTTCTTGAGGGGGTGGGGTGTAGCTAGAGAGACTCAGAGGCTTGGGTAAATCAGGTAGTGAGTCCAGCAACAGAGGGAACAAAAGTCAGAACATTCCCAGAGTCTGAGACAGTGGATTTGATTTTAGACACAGCTGCTAATACAAATATTACAAGTGATAGGCTTCTAGGGAGAATACTCTTTACTTTCCTGTAAAGCACATTGGTTAAACTTATATACCTTGGAACCAGCCAGGAAATAAATAAATGAAGCTGTGTGGAACTTAGGGGCATTGAGTTTGAGAACGTGCCCCATATAAAAGAGCAGGCAGCTACTGTCCCCCAGCTCCAGTGAATTGCAGCTGTGCAAGAATGGGGCCAGGATTGCCAAATCATCTAGTTTCTTAAGAGAAGTCACAATAGAATGCTATATAAAGTCTCCAGACTCTTAAGTGTTGACAATGCATTCTGTTGTGGAGCGAACGTTGAGTGAACGACCACTGGAGTCCAGACCAAATTAAAATTTAGGGAGCCTTTCTTAGCCAGCCGGCAACTGCTCTGCCTTTCTCCATGCAGGGAGTCCAGAGAGCAGCCCTGACCCTTTGTGCAGGACCACTTTTAAGCACATTAACCACATCCTGTTTTTGCAGAGCAAGTAACCCAAGACAAAACAGTTTTTCCTAAGCAACGTCAGGATCATGCCATTGACGACCATGTTATTTACAGGGTCATCCTATTCTTCAGAAAGCTGACAGTGTTCTATGAAAGAAGGCCTACATGCTGGGAAGGGGCCATGAGACTGTATCTCAAGGCCTGGCCTGATGTCAGCACTGACAACTCTATCTGGGGCATAGTCCACGGCCTCAGTAGTGCTCAAAAATTCCCACTCTCTAACAATTCAAATTTTTTGTCTTGGAACTCAAAGCAAGCAACCCCAAGCAGGTCTGCAGAGCATCCCAGGGGCCATAAGTTTGAGATTTGATGAACTAATAGGAGTTTTTATGGAGTGGAGCAAATGAGAAAGACATCCCATCTGTGGGGAAGTGTTTTTTGAGTAGCTGTAAATGTGCTATCACAGTGCTAGATACCATGGGAGATATAACCTATGGCTGCTGCCCTCACGAAGCTGACAGATTAACTAGGAATTCCAGGCTGATGGAACACCAGAGAAAAATGCAGCACACTATGTAATTACTAAGGGCTACAGATTGTAAGATTTCAAGAAAGGGAGAGATATGCATCATATGTACTCCAGGTCTCAAAGAAGTGAAGGAAAGCTTTCAAGAGAAGGCAGAAGGTACACAAAGAGCTAGTGGATTTTCTCCAGAGTTCATTTCCAAGTTAATTGCAATTCAACAAGTTTTGTGATTTCTCCAGGGAGGGAGACATGGGTTTCAGAGAGCAGATGGAAAGAGCAAATTACAAATAGAACCTGATTCCACACTAACAGACCAGTTTGGACCATTTATTTTACACTAGAGGTCCGATGCATGAAATTCATGCAAGAGTAGGCCTTCCTTCCCCCGGCTGCCGGCACCAGCTTCCCTCTGGCACCCGGGACCTGGGCTTCCCTCCGGCCACCAGCAGTCACCCGGGCCCCATGCTTCTCTCGCAGCCCTGGCTTCCTCCGGAAGGAGGAAGGACATCCAGTCTAATTAGCATATTATGCTTTTATTATTATAGATTATTTTCAAAAGGCTTACCCTACTTCAACTCCTAGGCCCTTGGCAGCTAGTTTAAGAATTAAGAATAAATAAAACCCTGACAGCTTACATTAGGCAAGGGCACATCTCTGTAAAATAGTGAGACAATCCCTGAAGCTGGACCATTTCCTCCAGTTTCAGCTTGTCTGGGATTGCCCACAGAGTGTGGAAAGAGGTTAACAGTACGGTGAGTTTCTTAGAACAGGGTAAGATGGTACAAAAGAGGTTTTCATGGTTTTTAAAACTGGCTTTGGGCGATACAGCAAAATGTCAAATAGATTTTTCCCTGATAATACCCTCTGTGTTTGCTTCTTGATTTTTCTGTTCTTTGCTATCCTCCTCCCCAAATATCTGACATTAGCAATACAGACAGATATATTTGTTGGGGGATAAATAAAATACTTTTTGTCCTGAGTTGGTATCAATCATTTTATTTAAATGAGCTTTTTACTGGTAGGCAGAATCAATTTGTAGACCACATTTTATTACCTCAGTTCAATTACTGCAGAGCTGCTTCCAGGCTCAGGTCAGAAGATATTTTTGCATTTCCACATCTGCAAGGGAGGGCATGAGAGTGTAACAGCCTCCCAGAAAGCACCATGACATTTGTCTGACTGTTCAGAATTGGGGATGAATAGCATTGGGGAAGGAAGCATTTTCAAATCTAAGATGTGCAGTTTTCCACAAATAGGTAGAGATTTGCATCTCCTGCCTTTCCAACCAGTTTCCATTATGTTTGGGTGAAAAAAATCAGACCACATTTTTCTCACAGCAGCATGGGTTCTCACACCTGGTGAAGTTTTAAGATTACTGGGCTCTTATCTCTGAAAGCAGAGGGAGTGGGAGGGAATGGACCAGGGGAGGAGAGCCACAGTGCAAAACTCCAAAGGGCGTCATTCCTCCCAGATTTCCCTGCGACTGTCACTTGCCTGTCGAGTCATGTGGTTGCCTGAATTCCAGCTTCTCATATGGGTCCTTAGAGCTAAAATAATATCCCTCCCACATGATACTGTCTTCTCCATTATAGTGGAGACTGTGTTGGTGGTGTGCAGTCAACAGATACTTGTGAGAATGGTTAGAAGTATCATTTCAGAGGCTAAATACTAATGGCATTTCATTGCTTTCTGGCTGACTTGGAAAAGTCAGATTTCAAACATTCTTTGGGGATTAGGTGAAACCTCTCTTTTTCAATTTCCTCTTTTAAAGGATTCTGTTTCTTCCATTAATGATAAACCTACCAAGCATTGGAGCAATCACAGGATTGATCCTTTTGGGTTATCACAAACAATTAATGTCACACAATTCAGAAAATGGTGCAATTATGTGCTTGCATTAAGTTATAAACAACAAATTAAAGCCATTCTTATTTGGGTGGTATAGTTTTCTTTTTCTTTCCTTTCTTCAAGCCCCAGCAAGGACTGCTCTCTCCAGATAGCTACTGAGGTATCAAAGTCAGAGAGTATTGATCAGTGGCTGGTGCCCAGTTAAGAAGAATTCATAGTTGAATTTATCAAGCATGTTGGGAATTTATTATGTGCAAGACTCTGTACATGGGGTGCACAGATAAATAAAGTACATTACTTGCCATCAAGAAGCTACTAAAATAGATGGGTAGACACAGGAGACATGAAATTTCAATATGGTGTGGTAAGTGGTAAGCCGTAGAATAATAGGGGCTCTTAAATCAGCCTGGAAACCTAGGGAAGCCATCCTCCAGAAGATGACATATGACGTGAGTCGTGAGTGAATAGCAGGAAGTAATCAGAAGAAAGAGGGAACATCAGTGTATAAAGAATCACCTACTGATAGAATTCATTGAGTGCCTTTCCTGGGCTGTACTCTGTGCCTTACACACATGCATTCACAGATTCTCACAATCCTGTATGTTAAATCTGTTCTCTTGTGAAAAGCTCCAGGCTTGGAGAAGCTAGATAACTTACCCAGGTTAATATATCTACTGCCTTAGAGTGATAAGATTCAAATTCAACACCCGATTCCAAAATTCCAATGGCTTATTCATTGTAGTACCCTGTCTCTCTGGCTTGCAAGACATAAATTGCTGTGATTATTTTAAAAAACACACAGAAAAACCTCATGGAGTCTTTTTATAGGATACTGTATGCACCTATTTGGCAAAGAGTGAAGAACACAGAATTTAAAGGAGTACTAGGAAGTCATTTACCAGTGAAGTTAATAAGAAATTATGCCATAAGAGGCTGAGATCTCGGACAGAGTAAGCTAATGAGAATAGAGCTATTGGTTTAGTAAGATGTGTGAAGTATGTCACTCTGAATAGATGACAAGTTATGAGTAGTTATTTTTTTCTATAGGGCCAACCTGATCCCTCTTTCCCCATCAGCCACTCAGGTCCCCCTTCATTGGCCTTCTTTTCTGTTCCTCAAAACAATAAGTTTCTCCCACCTGAGGGCCTCTGTATTTAGACTTCCCTTCTAGAATGTTCTCCCTCCCATCTTTTCTTTTTTATTACTTCATCTATCAGCTCAGTTGTCAGCTCCTCAAAAAGCCTTTCCTGACCTTCTGACCTAAAGAACCAATCATTCTATCAAATAACTCTATTTTATTTTCCCATAGCATTTATTGCTTTTTGAAATATCATATTTATTTATGTTTATTTGTTTATTGTCTGCCTCTTTCTATTAAGAGGTAAGCTCTGAGAGGATGAAGATTTTGTCTTGCTTATTGCTGTGTTCCCAGCAACTAAAACAGTGTTTAGCTCACAGAGTTGTTGAATGAGTGGTTTTTTTTTTTTTTTGTTAAAATAACTTTATGAAATAGAATAGGGTTTTGTTTTGTTTTATATTCATTTTACATGTTAAAAATAAAATAATGAAAGAAAAAGAGAGTCAGGAATCGAATCCAAGTATCCTTCCCCTGCTGCATGCTTCTGTTAGCTGCCTGGGAAAAATGCCTATATTGTTGCTGTTTTCCTGCTCTCCTTCCCTTTCTGGTGCTCACTTTTGGAATGGAATTCCCTTAGATTAAATACAGTTTCTGTAATTTATACATTCCTTACTCATTGTACCTCACTTATTCATCTTCCTTTAATTCTCAGGGAGATTTCCCTATCTAAGATACAGAGCCCAGACTGACTAGGTAGACATTGGTTGGAGGTTAGACTAGATGTCAGGAGCCTGGGTCATGGCCATGACTCTTGCTGTATGACCTTGGGCCCATCTGTTTTTCTCTCTGGGTCTGTTAAGTGAGGGGAATGAATTCAACAATCTGTGATCAAGTGAGTATTAGATGACTATTTCAACATAAGGTCGATAATGCTAGGACTAGTGTGTGTGTGTGTGTGTGTGTGTGTGTGTGTGTGTGTGTGTGTGTGATGTTATTAGGAAAATATTTTTTAAATGGTACACTTTTCTGGCTTTTTAAAGTTTGAACATAAAGTCCTTAGGGTACCTGGAGTTGATTTCATTTGTCTCAAGTGCACTGCTCAGTAAATCCCTATGGATTGCAAGATGAAGTGAATAAAGATGTTTGCTCACACTTTCCTGCATAGTACCTTAGAATCATTTTATTATCTTACTCACAAGCAACAGAAACTAATTCTAGCTAAGTAAGAGGATTGAACTATTGAAAGTGAACACCAAGGCAACACAGATTTAGTAACTGTGGGGAGAAGCTCCTATGCTTGGACTGGGACACAAGAGAAATAGTTAATGTTACCAGAATCTAGAGCTTAGAGAAGCATGGAGGAACTGAGTCCCAGACTCTTGAGGGGAGGGGGCTAACTGGCCTCTGCTGGTATCTGGGCTGGGCTCAGACCTCTGAGGAGCAGGTACTACCTGGCTGGTACCTTAGGGGAAGTGATGCAAGGATGGATTTAGGACTATGGAAAGAGGTTGGAAAGGAACCAGTTTCTGCTGGAATGAACAGCAGCAGTGGGTGATGTTGACATGAAAACCAGCAAATGGGAAGAAGCAAGTTGCTTTTCTCCTCCTCTGGCTATCAGTTTCCCTATTGGGAGAATGAATCAGGAAGCCCCCTAGACAGTAGAGAAATATGGTCTACAGAGCCCCAGGTCCAGCATTACAAAGCTGACTAGAAATGTGAGTGTGGAGCTGAGAGACAGTAGCTTCATAACCTGCAGAATACCTCATTGGAAGAACTTAGTTCAAGTGCTCATCCCCTGGCTTAATGGGGCAGGACACAAGATCTGACCTATTTCTTGGTCATTAAAAATGGCCTGCTTGAATGGTTTCCTCAATACTACAACCATGGGGAAGAGGTAATTTTCCTTGAGGAGATACAGGCGATATTAGAAGGCATGAATGCTGGGATGGCAAAATGCAAAGTATCTACTGTGTCCTCTTAGTAAGAGATGCTCTTGGTGGAGCCCTGAGTGTTGGTATCATTTCCCCTCCCACATAAATATATGGAATTAACCCTCTTGCCCTTGTATAGCATTAAAGCTGGTCATTTATGTCAGTCTGCAAATTGCAGATGCCCTGTTTAGATGGGGATAATCAATCCCTCACATTGACCTTTAATTGGGACCAAATAAAGGAAAAAAGTTAAGGGTTATTTTCTTCCATGGCTGGGAGATTTATATAGTGTGCTTAGAACCTGATTATCTGGGCAGACAGAAAGATAGTTGCATAAATGGATTTTCATGCTTGTGCCTTCACAACACAAAGCCCTATGCAGCTCGGTGTTGGTGCTGCAAATCCTTATCACACCCCAATTATTTTTGGGGAGGGAGGGAGGAGAGCAGCTGCAGCAGTGTCCCTCACCGCCCCGATTTCTCTGTCTTGTGCCTAAACAGACCCACAAACATGGAATAGATCTGTATTTGGAGGAATTCAATGCAGGGTAATTAGTGCACCAGCAGCTTTGAATTTCTTGAAATTAAGAACATTGATTCTTTGCTGAAATGTAAGTTCCTTGTAGATACTTAACACTTTCCATTCTAGCTTTTCTAAAATAACTTGAGCTTATGTTCTAAGTAAGGTTTCTCATGTATGCTTTATGCTGCTTGACTCCGAAGACTTGGCAGGTAGTTCCTTAAAATTAAAAGCTCTCATGAATTTCTTCAAGGGTGGCTGCAAAGAATTGATTGGCTGAAGTACAACAGCCATAGGAAGATTATTGTCAATCTCACATATAACATCCAGTCTACCCTCCAACCAACTTGAAAAATACTGAAAAAAAAGTCAAAATTGCCAACAGAATACTTAAAAATATATATGTAAAATATATCAATATATATAAAATATGTAACATATAAAATAAATATATAAATATATTATAAATATTTAAATGTATGTAGTGTAATATATAAAATATAAGTACATAAAATATATAAAATGCATACATAAAAATATATAGCAATTAAAACCTAAATTTTTCCCCTACCTGGTTTGGCTCAGAGGACAGAGCGTTGGCCCATGGACTGAAGGGTCCTGGGTTTGATTCCGGTCAAAGACATGTACCTCGACTGCAGGCTTGGTCTTGGCCCTGGTCAAGGCCTGTGCAGGAGGCAAACCAATTGATGCTCTATCTGTCTGTCTCTCCCCTTCCCTTCCACTCTCTCTAAAAATTAATGGAGAAAAAAAATGTCCTTGGGTGAGGATTAGAAACAACAAAAAGAAATACTTTTATTCTCAGAAGTAAGCTTGTTTGTATTACAAGATTTTTATTTAAATATACATGATACACACACACATATATATTAAAAATAGAACTATGCTGTATGTATTAGTCTGTAATATTTTTTCAGATAATATTATGTCAGAGATATTTTCCTGGTCATTACATATGGATTACCCTCTCTTTTACAGGGCATGGTTTCTCCACTTTGATGATGAATATTGAGATTGTGTTCTTATTTTTTGCTTCCAGAAACAATGCCACAGTGCACATCCCTTTGCATGTATCTTTACATGTATATGCATTTATCTTTACATGGTGCTGTAACTTCTATAAGATAGATGTGGGTCACTGGCTTTTGCAGAAGGATCTGGTTCAGAATCATATATTGCATTTGGTTGTCTTGTCTGTCTTGTCTCCTGCAATCTGAAATGGTTCTGTAGTCTTTCCTTTATTTTCATGGGACTTACACTTTTGAAACTACAGAAGACCAGTTAATTGGGTTTCCTGCTATCATATTTTTATTTCTTACTTTATTTTATTTTGAGAAATATCAAAAGAGGTTATTTGGGCGATGGCAGTAATGATCAACCCTGGCTACCTATTAGAATCACCTGGGTGATTTTTTTTGTTAATATGTTTCTCAGGGCTCCATTCCATATTCTTTCTGTCCCAAGCAATACAGTGGACTTGGATCCGTGGACTTGGATCCCTGAAGTCAACATACCTGAGATCAAATCCTGGCTTTGCAACTTCCTGGTTGTGTGATCTTAGCTAAGTGTCTTTACCTCTTTGAGCCTCTGTTTCCTTGCCTGTAAAAGAGCATTTACATTAATAGTCAAGGTCATATAGGATTGTGTGAGAATTCAATGATGAATGCAGGTGGCTTAGTAGTGTACCTGACATTTTAAAAAGCATAAACATACTGATGATTGTCATTATATGGAATGTTCCTTCTATATTACACATGAGAAAGAAATGGGTGACATGAGTCCTTCCTCAGAGACAGGTCTTCCTTGGAGATTTCCCCACTGAAATCTGTACCTGTTTAGGCATTTGATTTATGCTAGAATGCTTGCCATTTAATATGAGGATGAAAATGAGTTTGAGTCCAAGAACTGTTTTGCACTTCTCCCAGTTTCCTGTCTTTTCCTCACCAGAATGTAAATTTAATGTCTGAAGGAAATGTCAGTTATTTCTATATTGATCTTGAGAGACAACTTGTTTCTGCTGTTGGTAGCGTAGATGTTTGGGCTAGACATCATGGAGAAACACGAGGAAACCTGGACCAGTCCTGTAGGCAACCAACCACAGGATGGCTTTAAAGATGGATTTTATTTCTCTCTCATCTGCCAGCTCTAGTGGTTCTAATGGAGGCTTCTTCTTTTCCCAGTGAGATGTTTGGGGAAAACAATCAGCACATTTAATTCAGAGAGGAAAGGAAGGAGGAGTGGGTGGGACTTGAGCTCAAGGTAAAACAATAATGCTGATGATGTGGTGCCCACGCTGCTTGCCTTTTTGCTTCTGGTCTCCAAGAGAAGGCTGGGCAAGAACTGGAAAGCAAAGTTGGTTTTTGCAACGTGTGCTGAATTAATGCTGCAAACATATCAGGCAGAATAGACTAGCCCCTGATTCACAAGTCTGACAGAGCAGACATTTGGGTCCATCATGTACTCAATCATTCATTCATTCACTCACTCATTCATTCACTCAACACATATGTATTGAAGACCTAGCCAAACTTCTACACACTTGAAACTACATAACTAACAAGAAGACAAGTGTTCTGCCTTCACAGAGCAAATAATAATAATAACAATAATAAATTCATTAGTAGGATAACTGCAGATTCAAAGGGATATGCTGGATGATGGGACAGATTTTCAAGAGGCATGAAAGTCTGCTTTCAGTGAGGTGGTCATGGAAGGACAGTGTCACCTTTGGCTACATCAAAAGCAGCCAATCAAATGTAAACCAAGATTCTGGAGGAAACTCATATTAGAAAACATGTTCCCATAAGCAGTTCAATTTCATATGGCCAGAGATTTTTTTTTTTAGATTTTGAATTGTGGAAAATAATTTCTCTATTTAACAGTGAAGTTCTCTGGCCCTGGAGAGGAGGGAATATGAATGTACTGTTGATGTTTAAGACAGCCATGATGTGCTGAAAAGGGTCAGGGGCTGTAAGGGCAAATAAAAATTAAAAACAAGAGGCTTAATTCTCCTGGTTAAAAATAAGGAAAGATATGTTTCCCCCCTCTTTTCTCAGCTCATTAATTTCAGAAAACTTGCACAGTAATTGGGACTTCTTGCTCTACCCTTTGACATATAAATTTTTTTGACATGTAAATCTTTCTAAAAACTTCTTGTGCATTTTATAATTCAGGATTGCTTTTCTTAGGGGCCAGGAGCCAGCCCTTTGATATGTAAACATCACGGGAGATAACATTCCCCTCCCAGTTTCTGTGGGAGCGTAACTTCAAAGGGCACCTTGCTCCAAATTGCAGAACTACCTCCTGTCATAAACATCATGAGAGGTTTATTTTTCCTTTGTATAAAACCAATTAACTAACACAGACCATCACCCCAATCACCAGGTAAAATGAGGATGAGCTATGTGTGGCAAGTGATGCTCTCAAGTTCTCCGACTTGCGTCTCATGGGTTGTATCTACTTGGCTGTATGAAAATGTGAGAATTCTTTTAGTGGATTATTCTGCTCTAGTGTTCTTTTCCTTCTGTCTTTGTGAAGAGGTATTCTAGGTTGGGAAGTTTGTTTTTTAATTATACTTCCCAAAAGTAGCAAAGATATCCCCTTTCTGGGAGTTTCTCAATTTGATTTACAGCCCCACCTTTTTTCCAGAGAGCTTTTCTGAATTCATGGAAGTTGGATATACAGTGGCTCTTAAGCTTGTTTGTTGAACCCTTTCTTCCAATCAGAGCTTAAGTGGAGCCCCAATGTATAAAACCATGAAAAGAGAAACTTTTGCAGCATGTTCTGCAGGCCACAGTCCTGCCTACATCCCGCCTTCACTCTGCACCAACTTGGGGGCGCCAGGGGAAAGGCCAGAGGTCCTGTAGAGCATGCCGCAGTATAATAAATGCCACTGTGTAGATCAGGCATGTCAAACTCATGGCCAGTGAGGCATGTGGCCTCTTGACCACGAGTTTGACATGCTTGGAGATGATCTCCCAGCCCTTCTGCCTTCAGCCCCTTCTACATTTTCATTTCACTCCATTTCCATTAGGTTTTTCACTTAAACTGGAACATTTGGTCATTAAATGCCTTCTGTCTCACTCACATCATGGTTACACCTCACACCTATCTTGTGAAATAGGTTTTTATTATTATTCCAAGTTTACATATGAGGAAATGGAGGTTCAGGGAAGCAGAATGAAGTACCGATTGTCTTGCATACATATTTCTCTCTGCATTCCTCACACTGAATCATGACTGTTTATGTGTCTGTCTCTTCCACTGAGTCCTGTTCCTTGAGGGCAAGGGCATGTCTCCTTCAGCTTGGTGTCCATTTTGCCTGGGGCAGTGCTGGACATGCCATAAATATGTGTAGAGTGAAGAAATGCATGTTTCCAACATCACGCAGCAGGGGAAAAGCAGAGCTGATGTAGGAATCCCTATCTGGTTGGTTCCAGAATATCTGTTGCTTGAAGTGTCCTTGATGTTCCTTTTAAGGACAGCTCTGCAGCTGGTGCCTGGGTTGAGGGAGGTGCATAGAATGTGGGAAGAGGAAAATAAGCCATCTTTCTTGCATAAGCAAAAGCTTCCGATACATCATACATGTTACTGTTCTGTGTTTGCTCTATTACTCAGAGTGAACGTGTCCATTGCTTGGTAGTGGTAAAGGATGGTGCTGAGAATGTTACATTTCATTTATCCTGCCAGCCTTGGGCAATCATAAAAGTTACAGGTTCCACTGCCAATGGTTAATTCCCTTCAAATCAGGGCGGCTGCCATCTATCTATAAGACAGTTCAGTTTGGTACAAACATTTCTCTCGGCATGAGGGCTGAGGCAGTTTAAAGGACCAGCCTCGTTCCTGGAAAAGATGCACTGTCCTAATAAAAAGGACAGACTGATGTAGCTTTCCTGGGAGCTCCATGTAATCATTATGAAAATGCGATCTTTTGAGGAGTTTCTCTCTGGGAAGAGACAGTTTATTGAGTGCAGGTTTGGGATCTGTTAGGCCTTAGTTTAAATCCTGGACCCCCCCACTCACCATTAGAATGATGTTGGTAACATACCCAACCTTTTTGGTCCTCAGTTTCCCCATCTTTAAAACAGGACAATCACACCCATGTCACAGGATTGTTGAGAGGATGAAGGGGTACGATAAGGGTTCGGCAGCACTGCACCTGGTGCATTGCAAACCCAGCATGAAGCTTTTTGGCTTTTCCCTTCTAGTTCTGAGGGAAGATGTTTTGTCTCTGGGCAGGGGAATAAGTGGGCATTCTTTCCACAAGCGAGGAGGGCCAGGCCACTCGGGATGGTGCCAGCTTAAAGAGAGCCTTAGACAAGACCCCTTCCTCAGACTTGCACTACATGTAGGTGAGGCAGACGCTCAAGCATTTGCTCCTTTTACAACCACTTTCAGAGCTGTGGCTTTTCCTTATAATAAGAAAGAGGAAAAAGAACACTGCAGATCCACCTTAGACAAGTTAGGTTCTCTAGTGACTCCTCAACAGTATTAGGACCTTTGGGGGTTCCTTCACATTTGCAACCCCCTCCCCAGGAAAACTCTGCCTTCCAGGGGGAGAGCTTTATAGTAGAAAGAACCTACGTGGGCCAAAGAAGTGGATCCAGATCCCTGCTCTGCCGTTTAATCCCAAGGTGAGCCCTGAGGAGGCTGTATCTCCCGGCTTCAAGTCCCCTTCTGCAAACTGGTGATAACAACCCCTGCCTCAGAGTTTATAGTATCTGGATGGCCAAGCATGGCTGTTTTGAATACTCTGCTGTTTACTCTCATGTCCTAGAAAAGACTTATCTGCAGGAAGCCTGGATCAAACATCTGGCATCTACCCAGGTTAGTGTACCACTTTCTGCTCACATGCTGGTCATCACCATAGGGCACCTGACCTTCGGTGCCTACTAACACATACCCTTTCCTGGCTTTCTCTCATGTAATCCCATTACAGACGCTATTATGATAGTAGATGGTAGACACTGTTATTATATCCATTGTGAAAGTAAGGAAACCAAGGCTTAGAGAGGTTAAGCAATTTTCCCAAGGTCACGCAGTCAGTGCAAATTGGAATAGAGATAGAAACCAGGAGGTCTGCCCTGGAGCACACACTTGGCCACCCTAAGCATTTTAGCTTTCCTTCATGATTTTCCTGGGTCCTATTCAAACCAAGTCTTAAATATCACCTGGCATAAATTTAGTTTTTGCCCTGATCTAAGGCTATACACTGAGTGGCCAGGTTATTATGATCTCTGAACACATAATAATCTGGCCACTAAGTGTATATCCTATATAATATAAAGCTAATATGCAAATTGTCCCCTCGACCAGGAGTTCGACCAGAAGACAGGCCGGCCAACCACCCATGTCAGGCTGGCCGGACCCCACCCATGCACAAATTTATGCACCAGGCCATATATATACACACACACACACACACACACACACACACACACATATGTATACACACACACACACACACACACACACACACATATATGAGGCTTGGTGCATAAATGTATATACATATATATACACTGAGTGGCCAGATTATAATGCGTTCAGAGATCATAATAATCTGGCCACTCAGTGTATATTTCAGGGATAAACCAACTCTAAATATTTACAGAAGTGCCTTTATTTATAGAGGTCAAAGTTGTGGTATGAGTGCTTAAGTCTCTCTGCTCTGGGCAAAATGTGCTGAGTCTTGATGAGTTTACTCTGGAGACCAAGGAGCAGACAGCTTCTCTTATCTTTTCCCTATCTACAGGTAAGCCAGTTTTGCTGGGGAAAAGCCCATGAGTTCTTGAGACAGCCACTTTACCTCTCTAGGACTCTTTGATTCTTCCTTTAACAGGGGTGTCTCACTGTCTTTCCTTCCTTTGGGAGAGAAGGGGTTGAAAAACCTCTCTTTCCTGTGTTTCAGATGGGCCAAAGAAACAAAGCCAGACATACTCCTTCTCACAGAGTGGGGCATAAAACTGTGCATGTGCACAAAGAATGAAAAATGTCTGTTATTTTCTGCAGGCTAGAGAATGATGTATGTTCCTGGAGATAACCTACTACCTTGGAATTAGTCATTTCGAACCGTGTTCTCTCTGCTGTTTGAAATGCCTCATTTTAAAAATGTTAAGATTTTTTACCTTCTCACTTAACTGTAGGAACATTAAACGCACAACTTTATCAAAATGACATAAGATATATGCTTCTGCCAACAGCAACAGGAGAGAATTAACAATTCAAATAGGAACAGGGAAAAGTTGCTCTCAAAAGATGAGAAGAAGAAAGTTTGATTGGGGTTTCCTGCTCTTTCCTCAGCCACAAGCACAGTATTATATGTTTGGAGTCCCTGGTGGAGGAAAAAGTTTTATGTTACAGGGAGAAAAGTTTTTATTTTATTTTATTATTTCTGTCTCTTTGACATCAGGACTAGCTGTACACATTTGTCGAGTGTACAACTGTATATAGATATCTCAAAAATAATCCCCATGTGTCTAATTGCTAAATTTGATCAGGGCTCCTATTTCTAGCCATTATAGACCCTGACACTCTAATCCAATAAAGAATCAGAAAGCCAGTATGGAACAGAAACAGGGAAGGTAGAAGAGTATGAAGGTGTGGAGCCCAGGAGAGGAGCGGGTGGGAGAGAAAAGGCTTGCTCTGTGGGTTAGTTGTGCACCAGAAACAGGAATCTGTCACATAGATGGCAGATGGCCTCCTCTATCATTCGGCTGATGAAAGCAATTCATGTTAGATTCAACTGGAAATTTTTGAGGAAGAGAGTTGCTAAGTTTCTGGATGAACTAACAGAATAGCCTTGCTCTTAAAAGGAGTATATATCATTTTTCAGAATTTGATATTATTCTGGTAGGATAAAGGAATGAATCTTTTGACTTCTCAAAGTGCTTTTCTGGTATGGGATTTGAATCTATTTGATTTATTTTCTACAACTTTTGTTTGCCTACCATCTTCTTAAAGGCATGCCTTTTGCATTGGTTTTTCCTCTTAACCAAATCCCATGTCATTTTCCATCACCACTGAGCATGAGATGGTAGCTAAGGCACTGACATGGAGGAGCTTCATAGGGAGGAGGGTTCCATGGAATCACCTCTACATAATGACTAAGAGGAAAAGTCCCCCTCAGGGGAAGAGAGCAGAAGTGATGAATTTGACCCAGTGCCGGAAGCCAGTTCCAGCATGTCATAATTGCAATAATTTCATCAAAAGGTTGATGGAACTTGGGGACTCAACAAGGGCTGAGTCACATATGTTATCACCTGTTGGGAATGGCTGAAGGCATTTCCCCCAAACCTGAATAGAATGATTGTTTGCTGCCAGACAGCTCAGGGCATCTTAATCTACATGTTATTGCCTCCTACTGGCCAAATACCTGAACAGCCATAGGCTATTCCCCAATCTGACAATGCTTCTGTACGGAAACCCTACCCTTTGAAGTGTATATCTCCACCTTGCCTTAGGACAATTTGTGTTAATAAAAAGCAAGGGGTCCTGAGACAAGGAGAACTTAGTTCCTTCAGCTAGGCTCCTCTGACCCCCAATGCTTTCAAAATTATCTTTCATCTCTGGACTCTTACTTCAGTTACACACAGTCTTTCTCCAGATTGCTGAACCCTTCTTAATTCCAGAACAAGAACCCTGGCAACCCAGTAAGAATATTTTGATAATTTGAGAAGAGGGGTAATTCTGGGTGCAGTCTGGTGTTGGCCACTTGGATTAACCCTCCACCTCTCCAATCTCAGGGCATGCCAATTTCCCACTTGCTCAGTGGACCCCAGGCATGCTGTCCCTAGAATTTATCAAGTGTTTTCTTCACTCTAGGCCTTTGCACTCACTGTTCCTTTTACCCTGGTATCTCTTGTTTTAAGATCTTCCATGACTTGCACTGCACGTGGTAACTTCATATTCAGGACTGAGCTCAAATGTCACCTCCTGATTAAGGACTTCCTTCATTATACTATCTAAAAAGCCACATTCCTCTCACCCACTACCACATTCATTTTCTTTTCATTATTCTCTGAAATGAACTCATTTATTTGTTTACTTGATAATTATTTGTTTCTCCCTATTTGAATGCAAGCTCTATGTGAACAGGAACAGAAAAGCTCCCTGCAGAGCTCTGTGGATGGATATTCAGCTATCAGAAAAGGATGCATTTTGTGGAGGAGTTACCAGTAGTGTTGTCAAAAAAGGTGTGGATTTTACAACCTGAAGGAAAATTGCAAGGATGCAAGGTGCAATATATTTTGACACTACAGTTTATTGAGTAAAAATTTTTTTCTTCACTTTTCCCCCTACCTAGATACATGATAAATGAGATAGCCTCTTCCTTCTGGTCCCATGGTGGACAATACAATAACCATTTCTTGACAGCAAGCAACATGCTATTTCTTTTGGTGTGTGCTTTGTCAAAATGCTTCCCTAGGAGATTCTCCTGCATCTCAGATTTTTATTTTCGGAGTGTTTTGCTGATACTTCTAATTCTATCTGAAATGTCTGAACTCATCAGGGGGTCTTAAAACCATGAGAAAGGGAAAAATGGAAGCTTTATGGATCTGAGAAGGCCAAGGCCCCTGTTGGACTTGTGGAGCTGAGATCCAATAATATCCCCCTTACTTCACTCAACAAGTACCATTATTACAGCCTCCCATTCAGGATAGGGTCTGACTCATTTGTCTGGGGATGCCCTAAGCTTAGTGATAAGCATTAAGGATGGCAGTGGATTCCAGTTCTAGTTGGTTCCCACTGTCCTCAGGATAACATCCAGATAGTTTTCTGTATATAAGTCCTTCCATCTCAAACCTTTATTTACTTAAATCACAATGGTATTCACCTTGCACTTTCATCTTGGTTGGACCACTTAGATTTTCTCAAACTCCTCATATTTTTTTTCTTACTGTGAGCTAATTAAAGCATCCTTGGATCAGGCACCACATGAATTCTAGATGTTATGACATTGCATACATCACCTAACTTCTTTTGGCCTCATTTTTACATGGCAAGAAGGTGGTTCCTTCCATCTTTAGTATTCTATAATTTTAGCCAAAAACCACAATTTGGCTTCCTTTACCTTGTACATAGAATTCCACTAGCTCAATGTAACCATGCAGCTACATTCCCATTGGAGAAATAAACAGCTTTGAGTTCACAAATATTTGGGGATTTTTTTGACATATCTAAGAGTAACCTTTACATTATATTGTTCAGGTTTGATGATATGGTAAATTGTATCATTTCATAAGTATTTTTGGTTATTCAGATCATCTAATCAAGTAGAATTTACAAACTAGGTGCTATGTAAATACCTATTAACTTATTGACTATTGTTGCTAGTTTATATAAAACAATTTTGGGAGAGACCATGAATTATCAAGCTATGTAACTAATCTTTAGAAATGTCAGGGAGCTTATCACTAAAAATAAAGTGGCTGACTGAATTCAGTGAGAGAAACAAACTGGGCATCCAATTTTGTTTGGGCTGCTTCCAGGAGAGTGGGTGTTATAAAGCGATGTAGGATAAGCAATTCCCTGAAATGCAAAGTTCTGATTCCAGAGATATAAAAACCCCCCTTCTAAAATAATATAGCATGTGCTCATTCATCATTTCAAGAAGAATTCAGAATTTATCTATGAGCTATTTGTTTAATGGAGATACAGCCTCTATATCTCTACTGAGATATCTAAACGGTACAAATTATGCCAATAAAATACAGAAAAATAATGACCAAGAAAAAGAGAGAGGTATTCAGAGAAAGAAAACATGGTTTTCATTTGTAGAAGATCTAAAAAAGTTTTATGCAGGATTCATGAAGGTAGCATTTGAGTTGGGCCTTGAAGGGTACCATGCCATTTATCGTCTAAATAGAAATAATCCCATTTCTTTTTTTTTTAATTCCTTTATTGATTAAGGTATTACATATGTGTCCTTGTTCCCCCATTACCCCCCACCTCCCATTCATGCCCCCACCCGCCCTGTTGTCTGTGTCCATTGATTAGGCTTACATGCATGCATATAAGTCCTTTGGTTGATCTCTCCCCTTTACCCCCACCCTCCCCTACCTTCCCTGAGGTTTGACGTTCTGATTGATGTTTCTCTGTCTCTGGATCTATTTTTGTTCATCAGTTAATGTTGTTCATTATATTCCATAAATGAGTGAGATCATGTGATATTTATCTTTCTCTGCCTAGTTTATTTCACTTAGCATAATGCTCTCCATCTCCATTCATGTTGTTGCAAATGGTAAGAATTCCTTCTTTTTTACCGCAGCGTAGTATTCCATTGTGTAGATGTACCACGGTTTTTTAATCCACTAATCTGCTGATGGGCACTTAGGCTGTTTCCAAATCTTAGCTATGGTGAATTGTGCTGTTATGAACATAGGTGTGCATATATCCTTTCTGATTCGTGTTTTGAGTTTCTTGGGATATATTCCTAGAAGTGGGATCACTAGGTCAAATGGGAGTTCCATTTTTAGTTTTTTGAGGAAACTCCATACTGTTCTCCACAGTGACTGCACTAGTCTGCATTTCCATCAGCAGTGCACGAGGGTTCCTTTTTCTCCAAATCCTCGCCAACACTTGTCATTTGTTGAATTGTTGATAATAGCTATTCTAATAGGTATGAGATGGTACCGCATTCTCATTTTGATTTGCATCTCTCTGATGATTAATGACTTTGAGCAGGTTTTCATATGTCTCTTGGCCTTCCTTCTGTCTTCTTTCGAAACTTGTCTATTTAGATCAGCTGCCCATTTTTTGATTGGATTGTTTATCATCTTTTTGTTAAGCTGCATGAGTTCCCTGTAAATGTTGGAGATTAAACCCTTATTGTTGATATCATTGGCAAATATGTTCTCCCATACAGTTGGCTTTCTAGTTGTTTTATTGATGGTCTCCTTTGTTGTACAAAAGCTTTTTATTTTGATGTAGTCCCATTTGTTTATTTTCTCTTTAGTTTCCATTGCCCTAGGAGCAGTATCGGTGAAGAAATTGCTTCGGCATATGTCAGAGATTTTTCTGCCTGTGGATTCCTCTAGTATTTTTATGGTTTCTTGTCATATGTTAAGGTCCTTGATCCATTTTGAGTTTATTTTTGTGTATGGTGTAAGTTGGTGATCTAGTTTCATTTTTTTGCATGTATCTGTCCAGTTTTGCCAACACCATTTATTGAAGACACTGACTTGACTCCATTGTATGTTCATGCCTCCTTTGTCAAATATTAATTGAGCATAGTGGTTTGCGTCGATTTCTGGGTTCTCTATTCTATTCCATTGATCTATAGGTCTGTTCTTGTGCCAGTACCAGGCAGTTTTGAGAGCAATGTCTTTGTATACAGCTTGAAATCTGGTATTGAGATCCCTCCTACTTTGTTCTTCTTTCTCAGGATTGCTGTGGCTATTCGGGGTCTTTTTTTATTCCAGATGAATTTTTGGAAAGTTCTTTCTAGGTCTGTGAAATATGCCATTGGCATTTTAATGGGGAGTGCATTGAATCTATAGATTACTTTGGGTAGTATGGACATTTTGATGATGTTGATTCTACCAATCCATGAACATGGTATGTTCTTCCATCTTTTTACATCTTCCTCTATCTCTTTTTTCAGTGTCCTGTAGTTTTCCTCGTATAGGTCTTTTACCTTCTTAGTTAAGTTTATTCCTAGGTATCTTAATTTTTTTGGTGCGATGGTAAATGGGATTGCTATTTTAGTCTTTCTTTCTGTAAGTTCACTATTGGTGTATAGAAATGCCACAGATTTTTTGGCCTTAATTTTGTATCCTGCTACATTGCCGAATTCATTTATTAAGTCTACTAGTTTTTTGATGGAGTCTTTCAGCTTTTTTTTTTTTTTTGGTAAAATATCATGTCATCTGCAAATAAAGACAGCTTTACTTCTTCTTTTCCAATTTGGATGCCTTTTATTTCTTCTTCTTGTCTAATTGCAATGGCTAATACTTCCAGCACTATGTTGAACAGGAGTGGTGAGAGTGGGCATCCCTGTCTTGTTCCTATTCTTAGGGGAAATGGTTTTAGTTTTTGCCCATTGAGTATGATGTTAGCTTTGGGTTTATTATATATAGCGTTTATTATGTTGAGGTATATTCCTTCTATCCCCACCTTGTTGAGAGTTTTTATCAAGACAGGGTGTGGATTTTGTCAAATTCTTTTTCTGCATCAATTGATATGACTATGTGGTTTTTATCTCTCAGTTTGTTTATGTGATGTATCACGTTTATTGACTTGCGGATATTGTACCATCCTTGCACACCTGGGATATATCCTACTTGGTCATGGTGTATGATCTTTCTGATGTACTGCTGGATCTGATTTGCTAGAATTTTGTTGAGGATTTTGGCATCTATGTTCATGAGGGATATTGGCCTGTAATTCTCTTTCATTGTGTTGTCTTTATCTGGTTTTGGTATTAGGGTGATGCTGTCTTCAAAGAAGGAGCTTGGAAGTGTTCCTTCCTCTTGAATTTTTTGGAATAGTCTGAGGAGGATAGGTTTTAGTTCTTCCTTGAATGTTTGGTAAAACTCCCCTGTGAAGCCATCTGGCCCTGGGCTTTTGTTTGCTGGAAGCTTTTTGATGACTGCTTCAATTTCTTCCATAGTTATTGGCCTATTGAGATATTTAGATTCTTCCTGATTGAGTTTTGGAAGATTATATTTTTCTAGGAATATGTCCATTTCCTTCAGGTTGTCCATTTTGTTAGAATAGAGTTGTTCATAGTATTTTTTAACAATCCTTTGTATTTCGAGGGGTCTGTTGTTATTTCTCCTATTTCATTTCTGATTTTGTTTATTTGGGTCCTCTCTCTTTGCTTCTTGGTGAGCCTGGCTAGAGGTTCATCAATCTTGTTTATCCTTTCAAAGAACCAGCTCTTGATTTTGTTGATCTTTTGTATTTTTTTTGGTCTCAATGTCGTTTATCTTTGCTCTGATCTTTATTATTTCCTTCCTTCTGCTTACACTGGGCTTTTCTTGTTGCTCACTTTCTAACTCTTTGAGTTGTAGGGTTAGGTAATTTATTTCCATTGTTTCTTGTTTTTTGCAGTAGGCTTGTAGAGCTATGAACTTCCCTCTCAAGACTGCTTTCCCTGTGTCCCATATATTTTGGATTGTTGTGTTTTCATTGTCATTTGTTGCCATGATGATTTTTATTTCTTCCTTGATCTCTCTGGTACCCCAGTCATGCTTTAATAGCATGCAGTTTAGTCTCCATATGTTTGAATTTTTTGGATTGTTTTTATTGTAGTTGATTCCAGTTTTATGCCACTGTGGTCTGAGAAGATGCTTGATATGATTTCTATCTTCTTGAATTTGAAGAGACTTTGCCTATGTCCCAACATATGGTCTATCTTTGAAAATGACCCATGTGTACTTGAGAAGAATATATATATATATTCTGTGGCTTTGGGGTTAAATGTTCTGAAGATGTCAATTAATTCCATCTGGTCTAGTGGGTCATTTAGGATTGATATTTCTTTGCTGATTTTTTGTTTAGAGGATTTGTCCAATGGTGATAGTGGGGTATTAAAGTCTCCTACTATGATTGTATTGCTGTCAATCTCTCCCTTGATATCCTCCAGGAGTGTTTTTATGTATTTGGGTGCTCCTGTATTGGGTGCATATATGTTTAGCAGAGTTATTTCTTGTTGTTGGATTGTTCCCTTTAGTATTATGAAGTGGCCTTCCTTATCTCTTGTTATGTCCTTCACTTTGAGATCTAATTTGTCAGATATAAGTATTGCTACCCCAGCTTCTTTTACATTTCCATTCTCCTGGAAAACCTTTTTCCATTCCTTCACCCTCAGTTTGTGTGTGTCTTTTTTTCTGAGGTGGGTTTCTTGTAGACAGCAGATATATGGATCGTGTTTTCTTATCCAATCCATTACCCTATGTCTTTTGATTGGGGCATTTAATCCATTTACATTTATAGTTATTATTGATAGGTACTTATTTGTTGCCTTTTTTATTCTTTACCCCTGTGTTCCTTCTTTGCTTCCTATTTCTTTTTTTTATAGCAGACCCTTTAGCATTTCTTGCATTGCTGCTAGTTTGTGGTAATAAATTGCCTCAGTCCTTTTTTGTCTGTGAAGCTCCTGATTTCACCTTCAATTTTGATTGATAGTCTTGCTGGGTACAGTATTCTTGGATTCAGACCCTTCCTTTGCATGACTTTGTATATTTCATTCCATTCATTTCTGGCCATATGAGTTTCTGTTGAGAAATCAGTTTCTAGTGTGATGGGGGTTCCTTTGAAAGTAATTTCCTGTCTCTCTCTGGCCACTTTTAAGATTCTTACTGTGTTGTTGGTGTTTGCCAATTTAATTATAATGTGCCTTGGCGTCGGTCTTTTGGGGTTCATTTTGCTTGTGACTCTGTGAGCTTTTTGGATTTGTGTGGGTTTTTTCTTCCCTATATCAGGGAAATTGTCTGTCATTATTTCTTCAAACAGGTTTTCTAGTCCTTGCTCAGTTTCCTCTCCTTCTCAATCCCTGTTTTTGCGGATGTTGTTTTGTTTCATGTTGTCCCAAAGTTCCCTTAGGCTCTCTTCCTGCTTTTTAATTTTTTTTCTAGAAGCTACTCCACTTGGGTATATTTTCCTACCTTGTCTTTTAGCTCACTGATGCAGTCCTCTGGTTCTTCTAGTCTACTCTCGATGCTTTCTATTGAGTTCTTTACAGCAGTGATGTGATTTTTCATTTCTTCTTGGTTCTTCTTCATTTCCTCTTGGTTCTTACTCATATTGTTGAATTTGTTTTCCATTCTTTTCAGCCACGTTATGACCATTTCTCTGAATTCTTTCTCTGGCAGGTTGCTTGCTTCCATTTCGTTTACTTCCTTTTCTGGTGATGCCTGCTTTTCTTTCATATGTGGGCTGTTTCTTTGTCTCCCCGTGGTCTCTCTTCTCCGATTTTTTGGTTATGTAGTTCTCTCTCTCCTTATCCCAGGCAAAATCTGACCTTTCCATGGTGGAGTGTAGAGCTCCTCTGAATTTGCATGTTTGCACCATTTGGGGACTGGTGCTCTGGGGTTCGCAGCTGTTCGGTGGGTGCCGCAGTTTTAGATTTTCAAGCTTTCTATAACATCCACTTTCCCCTTCAAAATGGCATGGTCTCTGCATCCAAGCTGGTGACTCCAGGAGGGAACCCAGCAGCAGTGAGGGCTGCCTGGTAAGGGGACCCCCGTCCAGTAGTCCCCCACCTTCTCCTGGAGTATAGCTGTCCCTTAACTCTCCAACAGACACTCCCTGTGCAACCCTCAGCTGTTCTTTCTATCTGTTCCGGGACAAGGCTTGGGACATGTCTGTCTATTCCACTGCCATTTTTCCACTCGAGGCCATGGAGACCTTTTCCAGAGTCGCTTCAGAAATAATTCCACTTCAAGAGAAGAGTTCAATTGGGTGAATTTACAGGAAAGGAAATGTAAAATGCAATAGCTCTCCAGTACTCTAGACCAAGAGGAGTCCTTGGTAACATAGGAAACAGTCCTACATTATTTACTACCATGTGTTACAGGAATAAAAAATGGATGACTTGCAAAATTTTGATGGCTAAGATTTCTCATTGCTAAAGTGAACTGGTTTTCAACCTGGATCCTATCAGACAGGGTGGTCACTTTACATTCTTCCTCCTTTCAGTGTTGCCCAGGCAACTATTTCCTCTGAGGGAAGATGCCATTAGAGCAGCACTCCCCAGAGCATTTTCTGCAGAAAATTAGTGCTTTAAGATGCTCTGGAAGAAGAAAAAATTTCTTAAGACAAGTAGCTCTGGGCAATAATAAAGATGATATTCCTTCACAGACATTTATAATGCATGTTTGTCTTCTTAAAGGCTCTGAGAAGTCCCTGTTTTAATTTTGGTAAACTTGATGTTTTCCAATCTAAATTTCATGAAAAGGCAAGTCTTTAAATTTTAAAATACTTTTATTGAGGCAAAATTTACATGCAATATAATACACAGACCATAACTGTATAATTTAGTAAGTTTTGATAAATGCCTACATTTGTATAATCACCACACAAATCAATATGTAGGACATTCTGTTACCACCTCAAATTCCCTCTTACCCTGTTCCAGTCAATACCTACCCTCCATTGAAAAACTACTGTTCTGATTTCTGCCATCATTGATTATTTTGCCTGTTCTTATGTTTTATTTAAATGGAATCATACAGCTGAAATATTTTGCTTCTGCTTTATTTTTCTCAACGTGTTTTGTAGAGTCATCCAGATTTTTGTATCTATATATCATTTATTTTTATGCCTAGGGAAGTATTCCATTGAATGAATATACCACAGTTTGGTTATTAATTCTCCTATTAATGAACATTTGCTTTTGTCTTCAGTTTGGGATATTATGACTAAATTAGTTTTGAAAGTTACTGTGGAGTTATTTATTTATTTTTTGTGGACTTAGGTTTTTATTGATCTTAGATAAATGCCTTTGAGAGAAGTTGATAGGAATATGTCCAGTTTTACATTTTCTCTAGCAATGTTTGTAAGCCCAAGTTGTTTTATACTTCACTCATATCCGATGTTGCCAGTCTCTTCAATCTTATCTATTCAATTGGGTATAAAACGATACATTGTTGTGAGTTTCATTTATTTGAAGGTTAATGATTTTGAGCATCTTCTCATGTGCATACTAGCCATTTATATATGTACTTTTAGGAAGTGTGTTCTGAAGTTTAAACTAGATAGTTTGTCTTTTTATTAGTGATTTATAGTAGTTTATTATGTATTCTGGATATATATCTGTGGTCCTTTTAAAAATTTTTTGCATTCTCTCTATAGTATATCTCTCTAAAAAATCTTTACCTACCCCAGTCTCTTCTATGATTCCTCATTCAAAGGTATTTATGATCTTCTGCTATTCTAGAGTCTTTTAATTTGTAGCTCTTATGTGTAGGTCTACAATCCATCTCAAATTAATTTTTGTGTATAGTGTGAGGTAGAGATTAAGACTTATTTTTCCTCTGTTATTAATTGTTTTATATTATTTGTTAAAAATATTTTCCTTTTCCTATAAAAGTGCATTGGATCCTTTGACAAAAATAATCTGACTGTAGTTTATACATGGATCTATTTCTGGATTACCTGTTTTATTCTACCTCTATTTGATTATCATTATGCTAATTACACGCTATATTTATAACTCTAGTTTTATAGTACATGTTGAATAAAGTAAAATGAGGTGAGTATTCCAGATATTTTTTTCTTTATCAATATAACATTTTGCTATTGTAGGTGGGTGTTTTTATTTTTTTTTATTTTCCACATGTTTTAGAATCAGTTTGTTAATTTTTGAAAAGTCTGTTGTGAAGTTGATTGGGGTTATATTGAATCAACAGAGCAATTTGGAAAAATCAATATTTTAATAATATTGAGCAATCCAATCCATGAATATGATATACATCTCCATTTGCTTAGGTCTTTTAATTTTCTCTTCCCATTGTTTTAGAGGTACAGAGCTCTGGCATATTTTAGTATATGTTTTAGTACAGAGTTCTGGCATATTTTTGCTAAATATT
Organism: Corynorhinus townsendii; assembly: GCA_026230045.1. NCBI lineage: Eukaryota > Metazoa > Chordata > Mammalia > Chiroptera > Vespertilionidae > Corynorhinus > Corynorhinus townsendii. The sequence goes on along the minus strand of JAPDVU010000006.1, from coordinate 147,062,471 downwards.
ACCCTAAGTATTTAATGCTTTTCCATGTTATTTTAAAATGAGATTTAATTTTTTTTCATTTTCAGTATATAGAAATATTAATTTTTATATACTGACCTTGTTTCCAGAAGCCTTGCTTATTCACTTAACTAGTTTCAGTGGTTGATTTGTAGGTTTCTTAGTATATTCTACTTATATACTATTTAGATACAATCTTGTTAAATTTAAATAGAGATAGTTTAACTAACTTTTTTTTGTATCCTAATGCTTTTTATTTCTTTTTACTGCTCATGGAACTGTCAGGCCCTCCAGTATAATGTTGGATATAAGTAGTGAGATCAGACATCTTTGACTTGCCTAATCACAATGTGAAATAGTCACTATTAAATATGATGCTCATTATAGGCATTTTATTGATGTTCTTTACTAGAGTAAGGAGTTTTTTTATTAATTGTTTTCTGAGATTTTTTTTAAAAGCATGATGAACATAAATTTGCCAGATTATTTGTTTTGTGTCTGTTGAGATGATTAAAAGATTTTTCTGCTTTATGCTTTTTAGAGGTAGTTTACATTGATTTCTTTTTCAAATGCTAAACTAATCTGTATTTCTGGTTAAACCAGATCAAAATATATTATTCTTTCACCAGTGTTGGATTTGATTTGCTAATATTTTCTTTACTAATTTTGGATCCATGTTTGTGATAGCATACATGTGTGACATTATTTTCTTATTTAAAATATTTTAATTGATTTCAGAGAGGAAGGGAGAGGAGAGAGATAGAAACATCAATGATGAGATAGAATCATTGAATGGTTGTCTCCTGCACGCCCCCTACTGGGGATTGAGCCCTCAACCCAGCATGTGCCCTTGACCTGAATCAAACTTGGGACCCCTCAGTCCTCAGGCCAATGCTCTATCCACTGAACTAAACAAGCTAGGGGTGACATTATTTTCTTATTTAACATGTTTTCATTTGAGTCTGTTTTCTGAAAGGTTTGTATAAAATAGGCATTAGTACTTTTCTTTATGTTTCCATTTCTTTTTTATGATTCCTCATTCATTCATTGGTCTTCATTATGTCACCCTTCAAAACTATTTATTACATTGAAAGTAATTTATGCTAAATCAGCAACTGAGAAATCTCAGGGTCTATTTTTATGGGTTTTTCTCATGATATGGATCCTATTTTTTTGTTGTTTTTTTGTTGTTCACATGTCTCATTATTTTAATGAACACTGTGGGTGTTATCTTATAGAGACACTATATTGTTTGTCTGCAGAATGTTGATTTTTGTCCTAGTAGGCCTATCATCTTTAACTTATGGCATCTTGATTTCTCTCTCTCATGGGGTATATATATTTTATTCTGATAGGAAAATCTCTTAGTTCTGGATCATAGTGTTTACTCCTGAAGTGTGGCCCTTATGGAATTTCAATGGAGAGCTTTGGACTTTGAAATACCAAAGCTCTCTAACTGGCTGGGATTCAATTTTGTCTCTACCAAATTATGTCCTAAGCTTTTGCAAGCTTCTAGCTGTTGTTGTCTACTGAGCTTCTTATGGTATCTCCCACACATGCACAGTGCAGGCATCAACCAAGAATTACAGAAAAGTTTATATGTAGATTTTGTGTCCTCACACTCTGTGGCTTTTCATTTCCAGGATTTCTCTTCTCATTTTTCAGTCTTTCTGACAGTCTTGAATTTTCTTCGCTCACACTTCAACTCATTTACAGTGATATGGAATTCAGGAGGTGGACCTGGTTAGAGGCATTGGTTTGGTTTGACATGATGCACTTGAAGTGCCTTGATGACACCTCTGAAGACAGTAAGTAGGAAATAGTATGTACAGTTTTGCAGCTAGAAGTGGCTACTTCTCCCATTCTCCCTCCCTGATCTTTGACCATCTGGTGTAATTTGGTGAGCTTAGAGTCCTAAAACTTTCTATTATGACACCCCTATCTAACAAATTCAATAAATTATTATTTATGGAATGCTATGTATATTCTAGTCATTATAGTAGTTGTTGAGAATTTGGCTTTGAACAGGACAAAGTTAGTGCTCCAGAACTCAGATTCCAGTTGGGAGAGAGAGGCAAGAAATATATAAACAAATGACTAAACAACAAAATTTCAGACAATTAGTGCTTTAGGGAAAGATAAACTAGGGCAGTAGTCATTTGGGTTGGAATGATGTGCAACTTTGTATAGAGTGGTCAATGAAGGCATTTCTGAGGAGTTGGCATTTTGTTAGTGACCTAGATAATGAGAGAAAAGAGTCATATGAAGATTTTTGAGCAAGAAATCCCAGATACAGGAATTATCTGTGGAAAGAGCCTGAGGTAGGAAGGAGCTAATGTTAACTGTGTGGCTGGCTTTCACTGGATGAGGGTAAGAATGGGAAGGACCTGCTGTGGTCAGGTGATGGCTTGTGTAAACCTTTTGACTCCTGTGCACATGCCAATCTGGTAAAGAGAGAAGTATTTCAGTATAACAAGGAATATCAGAAATACCACTTCTGAGCATTTCCTTGAGATTGCAGTAAATCCCATAAAATGGAGCATCTATGAATAGCTCCCTTTCTGAGTCATACACATGCCCCCATTTGATTGAGAAAAGAGAAGACAGGATTGGTGACCAAGCATAGTGTGTTGCTTTATAGGACACAGAGATATGTTGAGGTTTGTGAGAACATAGACAATTTCAACAGAAATAGTCAAATATGTCAATAGTCTCAGAGCTGTGTGGAACAAAAGATGATGAAATAAATTATAATGGAGTATTTTTTGTCCTGTTATGTTACGTGATGTGATTTAAAGTATTAATTCTCCTACCAGGAGATGTCAAATCCTCTCAACAATGCTTAGTGACAACTGAGGTTTGCTGTTTCTTCCCAGACTGTCACTTAGTTAATTTGGGAAGGTGGGGGAGTTGACAAATCACATGTTCTCCAACTAAATAGTGCTCCAAATTCTTGTTATTTTCTCTCTCCACTCATATTTTTCAAGTGTCAAAATTTGCTGTGGGAAACGATCGGACCTATTCGGAAGGCATAAATGTGCATGCAAATCAGAGGTACAGACATGAATATAGAGCTATTAGTGTCTCATGGGACCTGTTTAGGTTATTTATGCCCAAGTTACTCCTAGGAAACAAGAATAAACTCTGAGGGAATTTGTGGATGGAAAACATCACAAAAACCTAGTCTAATAATTGTGAAACATGTCTTCCCATAATTTTCATAAATATCTTTTTCTTCCCCTCCTGTGCTCAACATATCCACTTAAGTTAATTTAGGTAAAGTCTGCACAGGTAAATTGAAGTACAGAGGTGAGATAAATCATACAGATATTTTAGAAATAGAAAGTGGTTATTTAGGGGAGGGGGAAAGCACCCATTTTGGCATATATATATATATATATATATATATATATATATACACACACACACACACACACATATATATATATATATATATATATATACACACATATATATATATATATATCACTATTTTTTTACATCATTTGTATTCATCAGAGAACCACTTACTCACTTTATACATTTTTAGGGTAGCTTTTTGTGTGTGTTAGTATCTGGGGCACTTGGGCCACGTAGGCAGTGTATTTTCATGGATCCCTCAAAAAATCAACCCTAGAAAGATTGTGAAAGACCATTCCATCTTACTGTCTTATTTAGGCCCAAATGTTGAAACCTTTGCTCAAGACCACCCCATCTGTCAGTGGCAGAGGGAGGCCTAGGAATACAGCCTTGTGCTTTGTTCTCTGTCCCAGAAGAGAATAACTCCAACTAAAAGTTTGTGTCCAGACCCCTTTGGCTCTGGTTATTTGGATACGTTCTTGCTGCTGCACACTGAGCCTGAGTACTATGGACAGTCTTTATGACAGGCACCTAAGCCCAAATTGGATTAAACTTTCCCTTCAGAGATTCTCTTTAAATCTCCACATGTGACTAATTGGTTCTATGTGTAAGTCACCATTAAGTGTAGAAGTCTCCACTCACTTTTCTCTAGAAATACAGCAAGAGTCAGTCAATAACAATCCTTTCAGATTCCTTTATGTAGTCCCTCAATTTTATGTTCATTTCCTAGATTTATTTACCATTGACAGGTTCTAGATTAATATTTTCTTTGAGGAGTATCTGGAAATGCTCTTGTATAGGACTTTCTAGTTGAGGGACTGCAGTCAGGTGGTAGGGCATACAGAGACTCAAGGAACAGGGAGAACTTTTACCACATAGCAATTGATATATGCAAGATATTATATAATCTGGTGAAATCTAAGTGTTGTCTGTATATAGTATTGGAGTTTTAAGCAAATACATGAAAGGCTTAAAAGTTTTCTCTAGGAACTGCTCCTCTCTCCTTCCCCTTCTCTTGTAGTAGCCGGGTCGTTTAATCCACTATTCACACCTTTCACTTCATTTGTTGACATGCAACAAATATTTATTGAGTTCTGCTGGGTATTTGACTTTTAGAAGCTGGAGAAAATCAAATTCCCTCTCCTCAGGGAGCTTGCCTTCTAATGGGGGAACAGGAAAGGAAAGCAAGGAAGCATATCAATAATTAAAAATTATTTCAGTCCGTATCTTGGCATGGAGGATTTTTTTAGAGCAGTGGTCGCCAACCGGTGGTGTCTGAAAGGTTGGCGACCACTGGTTTAAGGAAACCTTTGGAGCAGTGGTTGCCAACTGGTAGTCCGTGGACCACTGGTGGTCCATGAAGTCTGAAAGGTTGCCAACCACTGACTTAGAGCGTGGAAAATTACCCATTTGCTAGAAATTGGAATCTAATAGCTATAACACATTCCCCAGATGCCAAAAGTCTAATCCAATCATCACCAGAATGTCAAAACTTAAAGGAACTATGAAAAGAGAAAGCATTTCAATTTGGATATTGACAGAATACTTCTCTTTGCATTTGTTTCAAGGAAAATAGCTTTCCTTTAGTTTTGTTTATATTTGGTATTTGTATTAAGCTCTTATTTTCTTCTGATAACCCATTAACTTAAAAGTAGCTCTTATGAAGCAATAGTGACTTTTCCATTATTGAGTATTTGTTTCAAAGTCATTTAATCTTCCTAGAAGAATTTATTGTGTGAAGTTTTATGCAGCCGAAAATAATTTATTTTCAAATGTAGCAACAGCATACAATCAGCCAAACAAGATTGAGTGTTTTCTCCAAATAGTATTATACTGAAATTTTAAATGTTTCTAGCCTGTGTTTCATTAGAATTTGAATAGGTATGTGCAGCTACTAGAAATGTCCTCTGATAGTGAAATATTATTTGGGAAACAGAATCCTGTAATACCAGCACCTTCAAATGTCCTACTCAAGGCAAATAGTATTTGCAAAACAACACGGCTTAAATGGAAGAATATAATTCAGATTATGGTGATAGCATGGTGTACTAAAGAACTAAATAATTCGGAAAACCTAATATGTAAAACCCAGGGTCCATAACGACCCACCGAAGGCTCGATCAAACACCGGAAGTCAGTCCTGCAATCAGTGCTGGGTTGCCATGGTGACCCAGTATTGACTGCTGAGGGGCTGCAGATCAGGCTCAGAGAGAGGCCTGGAGAGAGAGGCAGGATCTGATTTGCAGCCTCCATGGCAGCTGTTGATCAGCTGTTGCCTCTCTCTCTACGGGCTTTGCCCAGCAGCCGTGCCTCTGTTTCTCTCTGGGCCTCCACGGGGGCTGCTGATCAGCCCTGCCTCTATGATGAGGCCCAGAGATAGGCCCGGAGATGCTGACTGACATAGAAACTGACCAATCAGAACCAAATCTGGGTCAACTGTGAGGAGCCAGTGGCTGCCTAGGATGCGGAGTTTTTGATGCTGACTGGAATAGAAACCTACCAATCAGAACCAAATTGGCCAGCAGGGGAGGGCAGTTGGGGGCGAGATCAGGCCAGCAGGGGAGGACAGTTGGGGGTGATCAGGCAGGCAGAGGCAGTTGGGGGCAAGATCAGACCAGCAGGGGAGGGCAGTTAGGGTTGACCAGGAAGGCAGGCAGAAGCAATTAGGGATGATCAGGCAGGCAAGCAGAGAGGTTATAGGTGATCAGGCAGGCAGGCAGAAGGGTTAGGGGCCATCAGGCAGGCAGGCAGGTGAGTGGTTAGGAGACAGCAGTCCCAGATTGCAAGAGGGATGTCTGAATGCCAGTTTAGGCCCAATCCCTGTGCCTAAACAGGCAGTTGGAAATCCTCCAAGGGGTCCCAGACTGGAGAAGGTACAGGCTGGGCTGAGGGAACCACAGGCCACCGGGCCACTAGTATATGTATAAAGATACAGATGCATTTTCTTACCATCCTATATAATAGAGAGCTAATATGCAAATGGTCATCACACCCTCATGCTGTCACCCCATAATGGCTCAGACACTCAACACTGGCAGGAGAGGAATGGGGACCGGCCAGGCACAAATGAGCTTGTGAGAGAGGAATGGGGACCAGTCAGGCTGTGGCCTGGGAGAGGAACAAGCTACCTGCTCCACGGTCCCAGGTGCCAGCGGCTGCGTCTGCACCTATGGCCCGGGAGAGGAACAGGCTGCCCACCCCATGGTCATGGGCACTAGTGCCTGTGGCCCAGGAGAGGGTCAAGCCTTCCACCCTGTGGTCCTGGGCATCTGTGGCTGGCCCAGGTGAAGCCGGCCCGGGTCCTGGGTGCTTACGGCTGGCCAGATGTAGGGAATCCCAGGTCCCAGGTGCCTGCTACCAGCTGGAGGAGGGTATCCTGGGTCCTGGGTTTGGGGCAAGGCAGAGGTGGTTAGAGGCGATCAGGCCAGCCTGGGAGCAGTTAGGGGCAATCAGGCCAGTAGGAGAATAGTTAGGGGAGATCAGGCAGGCAGGCAGAGGGATTAGGGGAGATCAGGCAGGCAAGCAGTTAGGAGCCAGGGGTCCCAGATTGTGAGAGGCATTCAGACATCCCCGAGGGGTCCGGGATTGGAGAGGGTGCAGGCCAGGCTGAGGGACCCTCCCCCCATGCACGAATTTCATGTAACAGGCCTCTAGTGATTATTAAGAATTTTCACTCTGCTTTAGCACTGCTATTCAGAAAAGGTTGTAATAAACCTTAAAAGCTTAAGGGAAATTTTTAAAAATTTAATTCTCATCTGAGGATATGTTTTTTATTGATTTTTAGAGAGAGAGAAAGGGAGAGAGAAAGAGAGAGAAAAAACAGATGTGAGAGATCAGCATCAGTTGGTTGCCTCCATACATGTCCTGACCAGGGGTCAAACCTGAAACTGGATTATATGCTTTGACTTGGAATCAAACCCACAACCTTTTGGTGTATAGAACAATGCTCCAACCAACTAACCAATGAAGCCACTCAGCCAGGGCTTAAGAGAAATTTTAAAATGATCTATGAGGTTATAAACTCTGTCACAGCAATTGCACAATTAGCCTAAATGAGACTGAGGGATTTACCTATTAATGTGTTATAACACTTACTAGTATGAGTTTGCCTGTTTTTCACGAGTAGCTGTTATGAGGCCATCTTTATTTAGAATACAGAGAAACTGTCACAATAAACCTGTAACAAGTAAAAAACTGGAAGTAACAGCTTTCTTAATTTGTATGTATATTTTTGTGGGGGCCTTGAGTTATTGTTCCCATAACTTTGATAAATCTCATGAATATTGACATTGGTAAGTCAGCCAGGTGATACATTTACTCTTCTTTCTTGTGCTGAACTAGACACATCCTTTTCTCTGGTTCTTCTTGTGGTCATCATGTGGCTACAGTCAAGAATGCCTGCTTAGCCCTGTCTGGTTTGGCTCAGTGGATAGAGCGTCGGCCTGTGGACTGAGAGGTCCCAGGTTCGATTCCGGTCAAGGGCATGTACTTTGGTTGCGGGCATATCCCCAGTAGGAGGTGTGCAGAGGCAGCTGGTCGATGTTTCTCTCTCATTGATGTTTCTAACTCTCTATTCCTCTTCCTTCCTCTCTGTAAAAAATCAATAAAATATATTTAAAAAAAAAGAATGCCTGCTTATTTGGAGAGCCAATTGATCTCTCTTGTTGAGGAAAGAAAACCAGATCCATATCTTTGAATGTTAGAAGTATAAAGTTTGGAGATGGAAATTAAGGGGGAAACTTGAGGAAGGATGATCCATAATGTGGTGTTGAAATCGATAGAGGTAAATTTATAATTTTTATCTACTTTATGTGGATGCTAATTTTTAGCCATCAAGCATTGTTCCTGTGTCTTAATAAGATATGTTCCTTTCACGGTAGCCAAAATAGCATATAAATAAGGGCAACTCTCAAAGACTGTTTGCCCAAGATTCATCACTGATACATCATTGGAACTAGTATAAGACTGTGACTATTTGCATGGTTTTCCTGGTGTCACCAAAACACTTAGTAAGCCTAAGTTCATCAGATGACTCTCATTTTTCTCCCTTCATCCTAGATCCTTGACCTACAGCAGTCAGATTTTCTCATCAGTGAAATATGCTCTATTAATTATTTAACCCACCATTTAGGAAATGTGGATTCAATGCATATTATATACCAGGCTCAGGTATGCTTTGAGGGCACAAAAATGAGCAACCAGAAACTAGCCTTCAGGGAGCCAGGATAAACAGTCAAGAAGTGAATCATAACAGTAATGATTATAATGTTGCGATAGTGGTATGAATATGGCTCTGTGAAAATATACATCAGGGCCTGTTTAACTATGCCTGGAAATCTCAGAGAAGACTTCCCACTGTGTGAGCTGAAATGTGAAGGTTAGGTATGAGGGGATGAGGACCCTGATGATGATCAGATAGCCCAGTCTCTCCCTTTCCAACCTCTATTTTTTTGTATGAAAGTCTTCAAATACTCACTATTTCAACACATTTTCTTTACTAGGAGATAATTCCCAGCGTGGCTTTCCTTTTTAAAATTAAACATACAGGGTGAGCCCTAATTGGTATGGCGCAGTGGTTGGAGTGCTGACCCACACACTGAGGGGCCGAGGGTTGGATTCCCAGTCAAGAGCATCTACCTGGGTTGCACGTTGATCTCCAGCCCCAGTGGGCCCTGGTCAGGACATGTGTGGAAGGCAACCAGTGGATATCTCTCTTACATTAATCATTCTCTCTCCCCTTCCTCCCCTCCCTTCCACTCTCTCCAAAAATCAATGGAAAAATATCTTTGAGTGATGATTAACAAAAACAAACAAACAAACAAACAAAACACATATAAGGTAGGGCAAAAGTAGGTTTACAGTTGTTTGTATGGAAAATAATACAGTCTATACTAATAAAAGGGTTATATACTAATTAGACTGGAAGACCTTCTGGATGTCCTTCTAGACAAAGCCATGGTGATGGGGCCAAGGAAGAGGCAGTTAGGGGTGATCAGGCCAGTGGGGGGGGGCAGTTTGGGGCAATCAGGCCGATGGGGGGGGGAGTTGGGGGCAATCAGGCTGGTAGGGGGGAGTTGGGGGCAAGCAGGCTGGCAGGGGGGCAGTTGGGGGCATTCAGGCCAGTAAGGGGGATACTTGGGGGCAATCAGGCTGGTGGGGGTGGGCAGTTAGGGGTGATCAGGCTGGAAGAGGGGGAAGTTGTGGGTGATCAGGCCAGCAGGCAGAGTGGTTAGGGGCGATCAGGCAGGCAAGCAGGTGAGTGGTTAGGAGCCAGTAGTCCTGGATTGCGAGAGGGATGTCCGACTGCCAGTTTAGAATCAGGCCTTAATCAGTAGTTGGACATCCTCTGAAGGATCCCAGATTGGAGAGGGTGCAGGCCAGGCTGAGGGACACCCTGCATGAATTTCGTGCACCGGACCACTAATCCTATCTAATAAAGAGGGAATATGCAAATGGACCATCATGCTGTCACAAAGATGGTAGCGCCCACAGAGGAGGCCGAATTCCCATAATGAGCCTTAATGAGCAATCAGCAGGGACCTGAGGCTGTGTGGCGCTGGGCCGGGGCATGGGATCTGAGGCTGTGCCCCCCCCGCCTGGCAGGGCTTGATGGAGTATCTCAGGCCACATACCCCACCCCGGGGTCAGGGCAGGGGACCTCAGGCTGCCCCCCACCTCAGCGCCAGGCCAGGGGACCTGATGGTGTGCTGGGGGACCTGAGGCTGCACCTCCCACCCAGCGGGGCCAAGGGTGGGGCCAGCCGGGTCTGGATCTCTCCCAATGGGGGTGGAGTCTGGGTCTTGCGTGATTTTGAGGTGCTGCGGGTGGGTGGGGACTTGACTCTGGGTCCCGCAGCTCACCCCATACTCTGACAGGAGGAAGATTTTCATATACATTTTACTAATTTTCTTTCATCTCTGACACTTCTAGTATAGAGAAAGGGCAAATAGCAATATTAAAATATTTCCTCTAATTCCCTTTTAATGTGCACGAATTTCAGGCACCTGGCCACTAGTTATTAATAAATAATAATACAAGAATAAACTCTGTTTTTCATGTACTCACACTGTGAGTACTTGTTTAATCATGACTGTGTTGAGAGCTATACACGAGAATTACAAGATGTTCTGGGCCCTTGTAACAGTGGACCTGTCATAATCTGGGGTCACAGTAATTCCTTGATATGCTTAACTTTCAATTTAAATCAGGGACATGATTTGAAAATTTCCAGACAAAAGTGGTGAAGGGGAACAGAGTTTGTACCAAACATAAGCCTTTTGGGATATTGATTATTTTTGGCTGGTTATTTTCAAGAAATAAAAGACTCAGGAAATCCTTTGCCCTTCCCACTAACTTCCTAAATAAATTAGGTAGAGGACCTGCTCCAGAAAGGGAGGATTATCATAGATATTTAGTTTAATATGAGCAAGTGTGATAGGGAGGAACCTAATCAGGTCAATTTGTTGAAAGTCCTCTCTCTGTCCCATTATTAAAATAGCCCAGCAAACATTTTTTTTTTTGTAACCAAAAAATTTGCATTTCCATCTCTATGTGAATTGCCTTCCTGCCCATTGAAGTCCCAAACCACAATCCCCTCTTCTTCTTAGCTTAAGATGGCATAAAAGCCTTCACTATCCCATACAGGCCTATCCGTCCTGGGGTCTCATGGAACCCCCATACTGGTATATACATGTGTAATACATTTGGACATTTTCTCCTGTTAATATCTGGTGTTAATTTGATTATTAGCTCAGCTAAGAGAACTTAGCAAGGGGAGAGGAAAATTAATTTTTATGCTCCTGCAAGAGGGCGGCTGAGTGAAGGCTCCAGAAACAGAATCAAGGGTACCCCTGTGGAAGCCAGAGCTCGAAGATTAGGCGTGGTTCAGGAAGGACCCAGAGCAGGACCAGAACAGAGGAGCCTGGTGTGGGCCATGTAAAGGTGCTGGACTAAGGAAAGAAGCGTTCGAGGGTTGGGTGGGAAATGGGAACCACAGGATGATATCTCCAATTTGCATTTAAAAAATAGCTTTATGGCTATTGATCAAAGGAAAGTTCCTCTGGGGCCTTTAACACACCAGCCTGTGTTCCTTAAGAAATCCTGGATCTAAGAGAAAAGCCATCAAGCCTCAGCAGGGATGAGGGCTGTCTCTACTGCACCTTGCTCTCCCCAGCTGTGCTGAAGGACTGAGCAGTGAGCAGAAGACACTCATGGAGGCAGGCCTCTTGGGAAGCATCCTGGAAATGATGTTAGGGTATATGCTCGTTGTTTTTACACTGCCACTTACTCTTCAGCCTTGCTATTACCTGCTTTCATTTGGAAAGCACTCAGAGCTGCTTTGATAACCGAATAAGCCAGAGTACCTGTATGTTTCTGCTTTTCCCCCTAAGAAATTGCAGTGCATTCTCTCCATGGACATCCAGCCTCTGACACTAAAGACATCTTTTGGACAATGGATGCATAATTGGGTACTGTAACTGAAGGCAGTCGTTTCTCAGAGCTGCCCAGTCCTGCTTTCACTCCAGCTGTTCCTTTTTAAAAATTTTTATTTACTTTTTTCTTTATTAATTATGGTATTATATATTTGTCCTTATCCCCCCCATTGCCTTCACACCCCCTTCACTCATGCCCTCACTCCACTGGTGTCTGTGTCCATTGGTTAGGCTTACTAGTATATGACTGCATACAAGTCCTTTGGTTGATCTCTTCTCCTTACCCCACCTTCCCCTACCTTCCATCTGAGGTTTGACGGTCTGATCAATTCTTCTCTGTCTCTGCCACTGCGGAGAACAGTATGGGGTTTCCTCAAAAAACTGAAAATGGAACTCCCATTTGACCTAGTGATCCCACTTCTAGGAATATATCCCAAGAAACTAGAAACACCAATCAGAAAGGATATATGTCCCCCCCGCTCCCATGTTCATAGCAGCATAATTTACCATAGTTAAGATTTGGAAATTGCCCAAGTGCCCATCAGCAGATGAGTGGATTAAAAACTGTGGTACATCTGCACAACAGAATACTACACTGCAGTAAAAAGGAAGGAATTCTTATCATTTGGAGCAGCATGGATGGAACTGGAGAGCATTATGCTAAGCGAAATAAGCCAGTCAGAGAAAGATAAATATCACATGATCTCACTCATTTGTAGAATATAATGAACAACATAAACTGATGAACAAAAACTCCAGCTGTTCTTATTGACAAGTGCTACTCTCAGCTTTAGCTAAGGTATATTTGAAGATGCAAATTTATCACACAGACTCTAATTATGGGAGAGGCCTTATTTAAACAAACATTTAGTTCATCTCAACTTGATTACTGGAACAGGCTAATTGGTGTTCCTGATTCCAGCTGCCACGTCCTCTGAGGCATCCCACAAAATAAGCTGCACCAGACACAGGCAGAATGGTGTAGTCACATCAGTCAATGAGCTCCTTCTGTACCTCACTCCTCCTTCCATTTCTTACTTTCAGCCAGGCACAAACTTCCTATAAGCTGCCGGCTGAGGATCCCAGAAGGATATTCAGTCCCTGGCACCATGGACTGCGACCTTCCGCCTTTCTTACCCCCAACACATACTTGTTCTGTGTCTCCTTCTCTCAATCTCTATATCTTAGCAAGATGAAACACTATGTGATTTTAAGCTGAGTTGTTAAGGGCTGGTTATAATTTATAATGCCACTTTCTCAGCAAGCATTTGAATTTTTAATCAGCTTGCAGAGTTTTAACAGAGAGTTGAGTGCTATGGCAATATCAACTACTGTGGCATGAAGATAAGGGAGGTGACTTGGGAAGAGAAATGTTCCCAGTGTCTCTCATATAAAAGCACCATAGAACATTTGGTTAGTGTTTTAAAGTTACAAAATATTTTTATCTTAGTATTTTTATCCTTGTTAACAACCTTGTAGGTGGGTAAATGAGAGGACTGAAGTTAGAATGTCTACTTGTTTCCTTCCATAGGGAAAATGGTAAGTTACAGATTTGATTATATCTTGAAATTTAGACTACCGTGAGTACTATGCAATAAGAACATCACATTTATTTCTGTATTTGCCAGCTCTTACAATAAAAAGATACGTGGAACAAAATTAATATATAATCACATTATAAAGAGAAATCATGAAGTTGAAAGAGTTGTGGAGATGTGATAATTCAAAGGATTAGGATTATGATGATGACTGAGTATAAAATTGAGTTATGGCTTCCTGGAAACCAAGTTCAAAAGAGAAATGTGATGGATCTCTTATAGTCAGGAAGAATAGATGGTATTAAGAGATGTCAACGTTTTTTATTTCCTTGGCACTAAATTTTGAAAGGTCTTTGTCACACAACATTTTATAGAATGGATACTGAATGATGAAAAGGGCAGTTGATTCAGTAGCTGCTATTTAATAAATAAAATGTAACCGATACTGGGCCTCTCCATTTTGATTCCAGCTCAGGACACTTTAAGGGTTTCTTACTATGTCACCTGGCTGGATCTTAGTCTGTCCTCCTTGCATCTTTATGAAACATTTTATATATTCTGTGCTGCTTACACTGGTTCACACTCACTGTTCATACTCACTGCCCTGTTGTCTGCTCTCACTCTACCCATTACCTTAGAGATGCCAAGACTGACCTCCTCCTGCATTTTTCTGTAGGCTGTTCCCATGGCTGTTCTGACCTACCCTTGAATCCAAAGTATCCTCTGGTTATTTTTCCCATTAGTCACATTGTCCTCTTTCTTTTCATCTTAGTCCATAACTTTCCTGTTGTGCGACTTGGTTTTTTGAGGGGAGGGATCCCACTAGAAAGTGGTTGGGCTCCCAGTGAAACAGTTTTTTCAACTTTACTGGTGTTCCCAACCTCTCTAGAAGCCCTGATCATCATCCACCCTGTCATGTTTGACTTCTTTTTCATGTAGAGCCCTTCTCACAGGAGTTCTGTTTAATGTAGCTCCTGCCTTGGTTGATCCCATATGTCTGTGTGTGATTAAATCTCACTGAATGTGCTTGAAATCTATTCATGTGAGGCTCTTTTGGACCAAGAGGAGCAGGGGACATGCTTGCTAGCAGAGTGTTATGTAACTTGCCATACCAGCATACCTGAACCTCAGCTCCACCCCAGCTGGAATCTCATTGCAAAACCAAGCAGGAGTGGATTTCAAAATTCTATTTTTTTGTGGCAGCCTTTTATAACAGTCTGTAAACAGTAATGCAGTGAGGAGTGTTCTATGGGACTAATGTGGTACAAATACATCACCTTCTAGCTTTTTAACTTGCTCCAAGAAATGGCTTTTTAATAGTCAGAGAAGTGAATGGATAATTCTGAAACCTGTTTACTTTCACGAGATTGGGAAAACTGATTCTGCATTGAGCTCTACCAAGTGGTCATAATTGATGTTGTGATAAGCATGGAAGAACAAAATTGTTTTCTTGTTGAACTTCCTAGTGGTCATTTTGTTGAGGAATTCTAAAGTGTCTTTTATTTTTATTGTTGACATTATTACAGATGCACTGGTCTGCATTTCCATCAGCAGTGTATTAGGGTTCCGTTTTCTCCACATCCTCACCAGCAATTGTTTTATTTATTTATTAGTCCATTTAATCTGATAGAAGTGACACCATATTTTTCCCTGTCCTAACCTTTTTTGTTTTTTATAATTTTAAAAAAATATTTATTTTTATTTTTGTTCCTCCTCACCTGAGGATAATTTTCCATTGCTTTTCTTAGAGAGAGTGGAAAGGGAGGGTGGGGGGAGAGAGAGAGAGAAACATTGATATGTGAGAGAGGCACATCAATTGGTTGCATCCCGGGGCTGGGTCTAGGATTGAGCCTGCAACCGAAGTATGTGCCCTTGACCAGGAATCGAACCCAGGACCCTTCCATCTGTGGACCTATACTCTGTCCACGGATCGAGCCCACAAGCCAGGTATGTGCCCTGACCAGGAATTGAACCTGGGACCCCTCAATCCATAGGCCAACACTATCCACTGAACCACACTGACCAGGGCTATTTTTTACAATTTTTTAAAAATTGATATCAGATCGAGGGAATGAGAGATAGAAACTGCATGCTCCCTACTGGGGATCTAACCTGCAACCCGGGCATGTGCCCTGACCAGGAATCGACCAAGAGGAGCAGGGGACATGTCTTTTGGCCATCTGTATGTCCTCTTTGGAGAAGTGTCTCTTCAGGTCCTCTGCCAATTTTTTTATTGGATTGTTTGTTTTCCTGAGGTTGAGTTGTATGAGTTCTTTATGTATTTTGGAAATTAATCCCTTATCAGATGTGTCATTGGAGAATATGCTATGCAGAAGCTTTTAAGTTTGACGTAGTCTCATTTGTTTATATCTTCCTTTGTTTCTCTTGCCTTAAGAGATGTATTAGAGAAAATACTGCTACATGAGATGTCTGAGACTTTACTGCCTATGTTTTCTTCTAGGATTTTTGTGATTTTTTTTTGACTTACATTTAAGTGTTTTAGTCTTATGTATTGTTTAAGTTGGTGGTGTAGTTTCATTTTTTGCATGTACCTATCCAATTTTCCCAGCACCATGTATTGAAGAGACTGTCTTTACTCCATTGTATGCTCTTGCCTCCTTTGTCAAATTTTAACCTACCATAATGTTGTAGTTTGATTTCTGGATTCTCTATTCTGTTCTATTGATCTATATGCCTGTTCTTGTGCCAGTACCAGACTGTTTTGAGTATAGTGGCTTTATAGTATAGTTTGATATCTGGTACTGTGATCCCTCCATCTTTGTTTTTCTTTCTTAAGATTGCTGAGGCTATTTGGGGTCTTTTTGGTTTCATATAAATTTTTGGAATATTTGTCTTAGGTCTGTGAAATATCCCACTGTTATTTTAATAAGGATTGCAGTGAATCTATAGATTGCTTTGGGTAGTATGGACCTTTTAGTGATGTTAATTCTTTCAATCCATGAACTCAGTATATGCTTCCACTTGTTTGTATCTTCCTCTTTTCCGCCCAATATCCTGTAGTTTTCCAAGTGCAGGTCTTTTACCTCCTTGGTTAAGTTTATTCCTAGGTACCTTAATCTTTCTGATGCAATTATAAATGGGATTTTTAAAGTTTCTCTTTCTGAGAGTTTATTATTGGTGTATCAAAATGCTATCTACTTCTGAATGTTAATTTTGTATCTTGCTACTTTGCTGAATTCATCTTCTTAATAGATGATCTCCTTTCCTGCAACCTTGCACTTGATTGAATGTGGTACATCTGAGAACAGGGGGAGAGTAATAGAGGATGGCCATGGTTCATTCTCAGTGTGCAGCTGTGATGGATTGAAGGCCACTGGCTGCACTGCAGTAGGTTTTATGGCAAATTCTCTTTCTGAGAATACACTGTCCTGAGTATTGATTATGCTAACCTCTGGCTGTAAATTTATGTCTGGAGTGAAGACTTGCAATAAAGCCCATTTGTCAAGTGCAGGCTTAATCACAGATGATAATTGGCATTAATGAATCCTCAGTAAAAGAACAGGAATGGAATGCCAGTAAAAGATTGGTCCAGGTTAGTGCATCCATCCATCATCACCATTTGCAAAGAAAGCTGACAGCTGTGCAGGGAATTAGGGGAGATACTGCTGAGATACTTCCCTTCTTGAGGGGCAAGTGCCCACAGTCCTTATTGTGAATTATGTTTGGACTGAGTAGATGATCTTTTTGGCAAGGCTCCGTACTGTCATCTGTTAACCATCTCTTGTGGGAAATCCATTAAAATACAATTTCAAAACTTGCAGAGTATTCAGAGGGTCAGTTTATACTTAATTCTAGAACCTTGGCTCTGTCAATGACAATTTTGCAAACACTTTGCATACATATTTGGGAAGCAAAATCAATATCTCTCTCTAACTCTTCATCCAAGGATCAATGTCAAAACCATGGCTACTGTGCATGTGTTAGTTCCATTACATTAAGGAAGAGACATGTCTTTTGTTCTTTGGCTTTCATTTCCTCTCCTTTGGGTCACACTCTCATAAAAGTGGGCGAGTAGTTGTTTCCATCTAAGAGAAGGCTCAGACCTACCTTTTACTCCTCTCTTATTGTGGTGGTGGTGTTTTCATGCCACTAGTGAGAGACAAGATAGTTGATCTTCTCGATCTCTGTAAGAAGTAACTTCCCTATGCCTTGCCTCACCTTCTTTGAAAGGCCAGTAGAAGACAGATTGAGGCCTAGGGAGAGGAAACCTTAACCCTCTTAAACTGTCACAAAAGGCATCCTCCCAACTTCATGCAATGTAGTATACTAGTTTCATTTTTTATTTTTTTTGTATGTACCTTTCCAATTTGAGAGAAGGGAGAAGGAGAGAGAGAGAAGCATCGATGTTAGAGAGAAACATTGATCAGCTGCCTCCTGCAAACATCCCCCTGGGGATTAGGCCTATAGCCCAGGCATGTGCCCTGACCAGGAATCAAACCTGCAACTTTACAGTGCACAGGATGATGCCCAACCAACTGAGCCACTCCACCAGAGCTAAAGTATAGCTCTTTCTCTTAATCTCTGCATACGTATATACACACATATGGCAAGAGGAAATTGTTAAAAATACATGTGAATACAAATTTTAACATTTAATACTTCTATATTACATGTGAGCTTACTGTAATATGTCAGGAGGTTTATTCAAAATCTATTATATCAATGTTGTGTTTATTTCCCTAGCACTTTTCTCCCATTTTTAAAAAAGTTTCTCCTGATGAAAGAAAGAAGTGAGTGGGTTTTTGTTGTTGTTTGTTTTTTAAGAACACCCCAATTTATAGATTATTTTTACTCATTAGTGAAAAACATCATCAAATGCTATTGCTGTTAATATACTACAACACAAAATTCCAACTGTGTAGCCCATCTGAAAATAAACCACCTATTATTATAAATCATAAATATTAAACCTTATCTTTAATAAAAAGGCTCATTACATACTAGGTAGTGGTTCTAGTCACTGAACAAATTTTTACTCCATCAATTCTGTTTGGTCTTTAATAGCATCAGTTGAGAGACACTTCATTGTTAGCACCAAATAAAAGAAGAGCTTATTCAATTATTTGAGCAGCTTAAATGAACAATGTAGACATTGTGTGATAATTTAATTTGCCTAGTTGATTAGGTCTCACTAATCTCCCTCTCTCCCTAAAGTGACATAATGAAAAAGTTTAAGAATGATCCATGATTTCATTAAGGATTATATAGCTCCATCTAGTCATCCCTCTCTCTAGCATACCATGGGTCTAGTTTAATTCCTAGTTTACTTAGGAAACCAAATATGATTCCATGAAAAAGTCACTGTGCTTCATTTATTCATTCAATAAATATTTATTGAGTCTTATGAAAACCAAATATAAACTCTCTGATATAGAGTGTAGCCTAGTGAGAGCAGCGATCATAATTCAAATAATTATAAAAATTAGTATACTTTTACGAGTGTTGATGTAACAAATGTCCAAACCTGTAGATACATTTTATAAGAGTTTATTTGAGCCCAACTGACATATGTACCAGGGAGCAAGATCTCAAATGCTCTGGAGAATAATACTTTGCAGTTTCTTTTATGCATTGGAGATTAAGGAGGGAACATAAGGAAGATTACATGGAGGTGGGAGGAGGCAAAGTGGGGATTGGATTATAGTATGGTTAAGATGATGTGCTCTCTTGAGAGTGTTTAAAGCTTATTTCAAAGGTGTGTTACTCTACATGCACAGAAACAATGGACAGGGCTTGCTTAAGGCAACGATAATCTTCTTTATATACTAAAGAAGTTATATGCATGGGATGTGACTACCCACCATGACAGGCCCAGTTAGGAATTTATGATCAGATCACACTGTGAGGTTATTTTCCATAGAACTCCCCCCTTTGTTTTTGTCCACGTAAACTACTAGTAAGTGCTATAAAAAAAGGGACACAGCTATAAGAGTACATTGTAATAAGGACATCTGGCCTTTGCAATGCTGCAGATGGGGAGACAGGTCCTGTGAAAGTGACATTTGAGTAATAAAGAATGAGTGGGTGTTAACTAAGCACAGAAGAGGAGGGAAGAACATTCAAAGTAAAAGGAAGATCATGCACAATGGAATCAAGATAGAAAGCAGCATGGTGAGTTTGAGGATATCACTGTGATTGGAGTGCTGAGAATTAGGGAAAGTCTAGAAATGTAGGTAGGAGCCAGACACCACAGGGTCTTGTTGTCTATATTAAAGTGTTTCGTTTTTATGCCAAGGACTGAGAAGTTATGAAGATTTTAAACAAGTCATAAATACTTTAGTGTTTTTGCAAAGATCAATCGGGCCACATTATGGAGAATGGATTAGGAGGGAGCCAGTCTGAATGCATTTAGACAATTAAAAATTTATTGTATTAATTCAGGTGGGAGATAATAGTAGTTTACTATAGGATGGTTGTGATTCTATTAGAAGTGGGGAAAATGCAGCTCTTTTTAATTCCAACTACAGTTGACTTCAATATTATATTAGTTTCAGGTGTACAGCATAGTGGTCAGACATTCATATAATTTATAAAATGATCCCCCCCAATAAGTTTTGTATCCACCAGCACCATACATAATTTTTATAATACTAGAGGCCCGGTGCATGAAATTTGTGCACTGGAGGGGGGGGCGGTGTCCCTCAGCCCAGCCTGCACCCTCTCCAATCTAGGACCCCTTGGGGGATGTCCAACTGCCAGTTTAGGCCCCATCCCATCCCTCTCACAATCTGAGACTGCTGGATCCCAACCACTTGCCTGCCTGATTGCCCCTAACTGCTTCTGCCTGACAGCCTGATCACCCCCTAACCACTCCCCTGCCAGTCTGATCGATGCCTAACTGCTCCCCTGCTGGCCTGATTGCCCCCAAATGCCCTCCCCTGCTGGCCTGGTCACCCCTAACAGCCCTCCCCTGCTGGCCTGGTCACCCACAACTTCCCTCCCCTTGTTGGCCATCTTGTGAACATGGGGGCAGCCACCTTGTGTGAGGATGTGATGGTCAATTTGCATATTACCTCTTTATTATATAGTATTATTGACTATATTTCTTATGCTATACTTAACTTCCCTATGGCCAATTTTTACTTCTTAATCCCTTCATCATTTTCACCCAGCCCTTTAGACACCCTTCCATCTGGCAACTATCAATTTGTTCTCTGCATCTATGAATGTGTTTCTGTTTTGTTTGTTTATTTTGTTCTTTAGATTCCACATATAAGTGAAATCATATGGTATTTGTCTTTCCCTATCTCAGTGGTTGGCAAACTGTGGCTCGCGAGCCATGGTTTGCCGCTCTGTTGACTAATGAGTTTGCCGACCACTGCGTAAGGCATTACCCTTACCCAGAAGTTTTGACTTCAGGTTAAAGATATTAGTACATTATTAAAATGTTTTTTAAGTGTTTTTCCCTAAGGCAGTAGTCAGCAAACTCATTAGTCAACAGAGCCGCAGTTTGCCGACCACTGCCCTATCTGATTTATTTCAGTTAGCTTAATATCTTCTAGGTCCAGTGTTCCTATGACATACCTCCATCATTCTGGGTGGTTCTTTCTCCTCTTCCTTCTCCTTCTTTTGTTCACTTCCTTTCTTCCTGGCTCTACAAGGTGCCCCAGACTTGTATATTTCCTGCCCCAGTCTTAAAATCAGTCATTTTCTAAGAAATTCTGGCTCATTTTATCAGAGAATAGTATTAGGCATTAAGGTATAGATGTCGGTGTGCTCATTGCTATTGAGTATTATTTCTTTTAGGCCCTCTCAGCTAACCAAACAAAGAAATATATATGTATACACTAGCCCATGTATATACACATATCTATAAATATTTCTTCATATAATTATCTGTATCAATATTAAGCTAAACAAAATTTCTTATCGATATCTCTAACTCTAATCCATTCCTACCTGTATCATTCTAGTTACTCCCCTTGCTAATCTGTAAATAAATCTCTTGTCACAGTCAGCATGCTTCCCTGGGATTCCTGATCTCCTAAATAATTTTTTCTAATTTGCATACATTAATTTCCACTCTTTGTGCTATAAGTTTCTATGGGTTTTGACAACTGCATAATTATATATCTACCGTTAAAGTATTGTACAGAATAATTTCACGGCCTTAAAAATCCCCCAAACAGGATATTTTCATTTACTTAAAAGAAAGTGAAAGCTTCTAGTAAGAGGCAGAAACCAATGAACACTCACCTAACACTACTCTGAAGATCCACAAATGAGCAGAGATAACTAAAATTAGGGAAAAAGCTCCATCAATAGTAAAAAAAAAAGCCATATAAACCCCTATTACAAACCCAGAATATATTTAATTGATTTTAGAGAGAGGAAAGGGAGAGAGAGAAAAAACAAACATTAATGTGAGAGAGAAACACCCATCATCTACCTTCTTCATAAGCCCCTACTGGACATGGGGATTGAACCCCAAACCTGGGTATGGGCCCTGACTGGGAATCAAACCTGCCACCTTTTGGTGTACAGGATGACACTGCAACCAACTAAGCCACACCAACCAGGGCAAACCCAGAATATTTTTGAGCCACAGTGAAAGGTGGTTGAGCAAACAGCCTCCTTCAGAAAAGTTACCTGAAAGGCCATCCAAATGTACTCAAGACTACCCTAGACATAGATGAACTAGGGGACAAACAGAGAAGCAGTGCCCTTGCAAATTATTTCCTCATCACCAAGCTTTCAAAGAGGTGGGACTCTGGAAATTCCAAAAGACCTCCTAGAAATTCCATTTTAAATTTTCCTACTCAGCTTCCTAAATGGGTGTGGCAGCCTGGAGGCAAGACTCCGCAGGGAGACAGCTTTGTCACCACTGGGCCACACTGGAGTGGAAGGTTCCTGAGATGTAGCATTTTACACCGACCCTGTATCTATCCAGGAAGATCTGCTGCTCTGGAAAAAGAAGAGGGATAGGCTTTCCCCCACAGGACCAGAAATTTCCCTCTGTACGCACACAGAAGCTTTAATGCTGTGAAAGCAGGTGGAGGATGGTGGAACGCTGTGATCACTCTGGGAATGGATCCATTTCTTTCTCAAGATCAAGCAGCACTGAAAGCCCATAGTTTAGGTATGCTCACAATCAGTTTGTTTGCTTTCTATTTCATCTCTCTCAGCCCTACACTAGTGTTCTCACCATCTGGTTCACACATAGGAAATGCAAGTGCAGAGAAATTATCAATGCTTTGAAACCAAAGTCAGCTTCTCTCTCCATTGACAGACTAAAGCATATCACCTGCTCAGAATCAGGGAGTAGTGCTCTCTTGCAGAGGGCCAGATGGTTGTATCAATAATTTACTCTGACAGTGTAGAAATAGCTGGGCTCTAGGAAAGAGATCCAGGATTCTGATGCTCATTCAGCTATGATAGCCCCTCTAAATCTTATTCTTAGCTGCTATTAGTTTTAAAGCCCCTAAAATGGAACAGGCCTGTTAGACTATCTTTAGTCAATAATTCTCTTCCCATTCTGAAACAATTCAGTGCATTATCTCACTCCAAAGGGAGGGGTACCATTTTCCTTAAATGACGTTGCTAATGCAAAAGGCAGTGTTAGTGATCCCGCTCCTCAAAATGTTTCTTGAGAAGAAGCTATAAGCACTGTCAATCTTACACATCAGAGCATCAAATAAATATGAGATTAAGATCACCGAGCTCTCTTTGAATGTTGCAATTCAAATGTAAGCTTGACTTCCTCTGAGTCTTTCAGAGTCCTGAGTTTTTTACCTTTAGCTCTAGAGGAATTATGAAGGTGAGCACTGAAAAATTAACTCCTTGGGTGTTAGTGCTGAAGGGCTTTTGATGTTTAGGTCATTCCTTTTGCTTTCCAGATAAGTAAACAGCAGTTCAGATCTGGTAAGAGGTACCACAGAGTATATAGAGTGTGCTGTAGGTTATTAGAGAAATGTTTTTAATTTTTTTATTATTACATCTGCACAAGCCCTAGACACCAGCAGATTCCCATTGATGCTGCAAATTGCCATTTGCTCATTTGTAGCTGAGCCTCAGTTTATATAACTTACAGTTGGGATAAAAATGTCCGTGTACTTGTGATACATGTTAGAAGTGTGTGGAATGGGTACGTAAATGCAGATGCATGTGTGTGGGTATGTGTGTGGGGTGAGATTATGGTGGTAATTTTGCAGCTCCATCAATCTCAAAGCATTCATATTTTACAAGTCAAAAGCTCCAAAGTAGCCCAGCATTCAGCAATTATTTTCAGATTATGTTAATGTGGTTTTTATTTTTCTCAAAGCTCTTCACTTGCAGAGATTACAAGCTGTTTTACGTGTGATGCTGAAATGAGACAGATATTATTAGCTTGGAAGTAAGCAATACTGGCTAAAGACAGTTTTCTTGTACTTTGATATTATAAACTAAGATGCTAAGAAAGGCTCAGTGTGGGAGCTGCCTGACTTTATTCTCAGCTCATCCAGTCTTTCTACAGTGTCCCTAGAGAGGGGGAATGCTACATGTTTGTAAGTTTCAAGGTTTTCATGCCACTTCTGGGTCATTTTGGGCTCTTTGAATTCCAAGGTCTCAGATGCCTCAAGAAATGAGTGTTGTGGTCGTAAGAATCACACAACGAGGAAGCAGATACATAAGAGTGCACCTTCCCTTAGCAACCTGAGCTTGAGGAGAGCTTTGTCCCATTTCCCTTTGTGTCCCCAAGGCCTAGTGAGAATGCATTAATAAGTATTGAAATAAAAAGAATGGCATGTTTTTTACCTCATACCTAAAAATGAAATGAATTCCAGATGGATAATTAAAGATTTAAATGTAAAAACAAAACAAAAGTCTGCTAGAAGAAAATATTGGTGAACATTTATATATATTTGAAATAACACCATAGGCAGAAATCACAAATGAAGGTTAGTATTTTTGATCAGATAAAACAAATAGTTATTGCATGGAAAAACCCAATAAAAAAGGAAACTCTAAATTGGGAATGAGATTTAGAACTTATATAGCATAGGTTAATACTCGTTATGCATAAACAATCATAAAATTCAGTAAAAGATGATGAATATCCCAATAGGAAAAAAAGAGATAAGGACACAAATAGGTAATTCAAATTTAAGTGCTTAATAAACATGGGAACATTAAATCTTATTAGTAAACAAGGTGCATATCAGAGAACAAGGAGCTACCATTTATAGCTATTAAATTAGCATAGATTTTTGATGGCACAGTAATGCCCAGCACTGATAGGAACACCAATCTCTTGTACTACAGGTAGGAGTGGGTGTGGGTAAACTATTTTGCATTGTTTAATCAGTGTCTTAAAATCATATTTGCCTTTTGATTCAGCAATTATATGTTTATTAAGTACTTGGTATAGTATCAAAGAAATATATGCAGGAATATCTACTAAAGCATAGTTTATAATATAAAAAATAGAGCCTAAATGTCCCAAAGTAGGGGATTGTTTAAAAAATATGATATATTAGAATGCATTAGAATCTTAAAATCATGATATATTGGAATAACATAATGTGATCTTATCACACCAATAACAGTGATGATATAGAAGTGTAATTATTGATAGAGAAATTTATGATCTATTACTGCATGGAAAAACTTTCTTATCTACTTATATTTATATGATGATATATGAATTGAAAACATCTCAAAGGTAATACACCAAATACTCCAAAATATTGAAGGTAGCTATCTCTGGATAATGAGGTATAACTAGTGATTCTTGAATTAGTATAAAAGAAATAAATTGATTATGCATACCCTCTAACTTTTTTCTACCCTGAATATAAAAATGCATTTAACAAATAAACAGGAAAGGTTAAGAAAACAAAATAATAACAAACCATTCATTCATGAATATTATTAAAACTCCATTGGATCTCTTATAGAATTATTTTTGCTTTTCACAGGCCAGATGTTAGACTCAGAATAGAGGAAGCTTTAAATTTGGGGTTCCCAGAACTGGACTCTCAGATAAGATCAAGTGTAAGTTGTGCATTTGGGAAATATTATTAGGGCAGTTGGGAAAATGAGAGAGGGATGAAAAGAAAGCTAATAATGTTTCTATTATGAAGGAAGTTACTATGGTGAGCAACTAGAGCTCAGTTCTTCTAAGGAACTTGGGGAGATTAGGAGGAACTTCAGAATTATGTCACTTAAGGGGAAGGGAGCTGAGATAATTATTCATCAGCTACTGTTGGTTGCTGGTGGAGAGCTGTTCCTGGGCTGTGTAAATTCCCAGCATTCCTGGCCTTCTTTACTGCAAGGCAGGTCCTGGCATGTGTCAAAAGAGTAAGGAGGTTGAAAGCAACAAGATCTGCTACATTGAAGTTGGCAATTAGTTAATTAATAGATGCAGACACTTAGGGTCATGAAAGGGAAAACATTTATTTGCATGAAGTCATATAGTTAGTGGCTGAGCCAGCCTCAAATATCAGGTTTTCCACCCAGAACCTTTTTTGTTGCCTGATGATATTGGGGAGGTAAATTTTTCTCCTCTATCCTTTTAGGTTTTTCTGGCTGGTTTATAAGTTAGAGATATGAGACAGATTAACAAGTGAAAATCAAGTTTAATTTTATATGTATGGGACTCCATAAGAATATGGCAGCCCACAGGCACTCAGGTAATGGGGGCTTATATGCTGTTCTGAACTAAGGGTAGGAGTCTGGAACTTCAAAGGGGAGGAAGGGAATTTACATGAAGATGAAAAACAAATGCTCGCTGTGCCATGCAGAGACAATGAACACAAAGAGAACTTTGGTCTCCAAGCCCTGCGCAGTTCCCTCTACCACACCTAGCCCATATTCTTTGTAGATACCTCCGGTAACAATGCTCTTCTGGAACCAGTCTCTTTATCTAAATTCTTTTGGGCAGTTAAGGGCGAGGTAAAAAGGTCTTCTGAACCATTTGAACCTCAGTTATCTCAGCCCAAAATTATCTGCATGCCAGGATAGCATATTCTGGTATGAATCCCTGCAATGACCAGGCCCATCTTTGTCAAGGTCATTTCTAAGTATGACAGGTATCCAAGGTCTCTCCATTAAAGATAGAATACAGACGTCTGTGGTCTTATTCCTTCTGCCATCCACCTTCCCACCTAAGTATAGGCTCTAGGCCAATGGCTTTTAAATGTATTTAAGCAATGTTACCCTTATTCCTAATGAGAATTTATCAAGATGACCGCTACATAAAAGAACAAATATGGCGTTATTCAGATAGAAGGAAACGAAGGGTCTTTATTATATTAAGAACGTTTTGAAGGGTCTTTATTATATTAAGAACGTTTTGAATTACCATTCAAAAACACCCATTTCCCCTCTATTCTGGCTAGAGAGAAAAAAGGAATAATTATTCCAAGAAGTCCTAGACAAACAGCAGTAGTTTTACAGAAGAGACACATGCAGGAGAAGAAATGACTATAATGTATGTGACACCAAATGTAAAGTGACAGATTTTCTTGGAGAAACCACCACTTGTGTGCTTTTTCTGCTAATTGCTCTTCTGTCAGCTGTTCAACTAGAATGACTGGGCCTAGACTTCCCCAAGAACTCATTTTGTATTAGAATATTAAAGGGTGGTCACTGTTTTGAAAGTGACCAGTTCTGCATAGTGCAATTGTTTACAGAATGTGTTTTAAAAAAACACATTTTTCTCTCTGGATAATTTGTTTATGTTAGAATAACGAGTACATAAGAGTGAGAAATAGCCCACAGTTCTTGTGAAATTCTTTAAGCTGGGTAACTTAAGGAAGAGTCATTCTCACTTTGTAACTCACTTTCTTTTTTAAATTTATTTTATCATTTTTTAAAATTTAAAAAATTTTAAAAAATTATCTTTATTGTTGAAAGTATTACAGATTCTCCTTTGTGTTTTTGTGGTGGTTGTTTTCCTATTAACCGCTTCCTTCCTGCACCTGCCACTCCCAAGCCTTCGCCACACTATTGTCTGTG
The DNA here is from genome assembly GCA_026230045.1 of Corynorhinus townsendii. Classification (NCBI taxonomy): domain Eukaryota; kingdom Metazoa; phylum Chordata; class Mammalia; order Chiroptera; family Vespertilionidae; genus Corynorhinus; species Corynorhinus townsendii. Next base: position 147,035,185 of record JAPDVU010000006.1, on the reverse strand, counting down.
TAACTCACTTTAAAATGCCACCTCTCCTGTGTCCATATTTAGGAGGATGGTGAGGCAGTATGTTTAAATATATGACCTGTCTTTAAAACTTTGTTAAAATTGAGCCATTTTCATAATTTAGGTCTTTCACTTGAAATGTGTTGATAATCATGGATAAAACTAGTATCCACTTCAATCTCAAGCACTAAGGCTTAATTTAACCGATAGTTTACATCAGCACTTTGGTTTCACATATGACACTGTTAAAAGCATGAACATAATAGCGTAGTGGTTAAGTACATAGACCCTGCAGCCAGACAAATGTGGGTTCAAATCGAACAACTATGAATTAATAGCTATGAAATGTTGGACAAGTGTTATCACTATTTTGAGAATAATGCTTACTGTCATTGAAGATCAGATAGAATATGCTCAGCATGGTAGCTGGCACAGAGTAAGTGCATAAAAAGTGATAGCTAGTAATCTTTACTTGACATACACAGGCCTAGATGTTGAAATAAAATATCATTTTCAGTATGAAAGGTGATGAGATATTAAAAATCAAAGTTTCTTAGGCAAATTTATTTCAAGCACAGGTCAAATGTTAGGCTAGCAAGAAAACCAGTATGTTGGCTAAAACGTCTGCCTGTAGAGGTGGGAGGGAGGGCACGGTTTAAAAACTGATGGGTTACATAGTTTGTGAATATTTGAAGAATGTTTCATTTCATAAGGTCATTAAAAACATCATGTTCCTTTGATTTGTTACAAGGAAGTATGTGGCAGGTAGTCCAGGTGCACAAACTACAACTTAGAGACACAAACATCACTTCCAAGAAGCAAATAAGAATGCATATACTTTTGAAATTAGAATAGCAAAGTTCCTCTTCAAGAGTGAAGCGATCATCTTTTCAACTGCCTGTAGCCTTCATATGTTTATATTTTTGCTAAATTCTGTGCTCAAATCTTTGACCATTTTTATTGGACTTTGTTTTTTTATTCTAGAGTTGTAAGAGTGCTTTACATATTCTGAATACAAATCCTTTGTATATGTATTACAAATATTTCCTTCCAGTTCTTGGCTTACATTTGTACTTTATTACTAATGTCTTTTGAAAAACATTTGCTTTAATTTTGATAAACTCCAATCCATCAGCTTTTATTTTTCGCTTATGGTTATTTATTTATTTTTGTTCTCTGTAAAAAATCCTTGCCTACAACAAAGTGGTGAAGGTTTTCTTTTATCTTTTGTTAGAAGTCATGCATTATACTGTAGTTTTATATCTAGTTGTGTGACCAATTTTTGTAACTTTTCCTCTATAGTGTATGGTAGGGGGTTGAGGTTAATAGTTTTCATGCAGATATACAACGGTTCTATCACTATTTGTCACAAAGACAGTCCTTCCCCCATTGACTTTTTTTATATGATTGTGAAGAATTAATTGATTGCATATGTATAGATCTATTTCTGGACTCCTTATTTTATTCCTTTGATTGTCTGTCTTTAATAGCTCATTGTTTCATTACTGTAGCTTGATAGTAAGTTTTAAAAATAAGGTAATCATATTCTTCAACTTTGTTCTGCTTTTTTCCAAAGTTATCTTAGATGTTCTAGGTTCTTTGCATTTTCATATGAATTTTAGAATCATCTTTCCTGTTTATTCTGCTGGAATTTTATTGGGATTATATTGATCAATTTGGAGAAGACTTGGCATTCTAATAATATTGAGTTTTTTGATCATGTGGTTTTCAATGTTTGTAAAGATGTGTTTTCATATATTTTGGGAGGGCTAGTGTGGTACCAGTTATGCCATCGTGGCAGAGATAGAAACTGACAATTCTAATTATAAACAGAATTCCATACAGGCCATCGCTAATGATATTTTTTCTAACTTAAGACAAAGTGGCCCACTTTTAGTTTTGATGTTTTCCCCTCTCCCTTTGACATATGGGAATAGGAAAAAACACACACACACAAAAAAATAAAACCAGAAAAATCAGATTAAGGTAGTCCATCAAAGTTCGTCAGCAAAGAGGCAGGCAAAGTAAATGTGAAAGAAAAAGACAAAAGTTTGAGTCCTGGCTTCATTTCATACGGGTATGGTCTTGAACAAGCTCCTTAATGTCTTCTAATTTTAAATTCCTTCTTAGAAAAATGGGTCTAATCCTACCCTGCTTTTTCCACGGGGATACTTTAAGTCCCTTGTAAATTAATGCATGAATCTGAAAACCTTCTCTAAACTCTAAGGCACAAAACACAACTAAGAATTACTTTTATTATTATTCAGTAAAATGCAATCCTGTCCTTTCAGACTACTCTAGTTTTCTCTCCACCTCCCCAGTTATTTGGATATTTGTTTTAGGATTCTTTTATAGCCCCTCCCCCTCCCCCCGCCTTTCTCTCTCTGTTGGTTTGTAGTTTTCAGTAAGAGAGGGGCTCTGAGCACTAGGCTGGAAAGAAAGACTCTCTACAACATTTACCTTGTAGGGAAAATTTTTCTCCTCTCTATGGAATTATGCTTAAGAAATCATACTTTGGGTTGTCAGCCAATCAAGACAGCAATAAAACCTGTTTACTTTCACTTAGGGAAATGATGATTATGATTTTATAAGACTTCCTTATTTTAAAATATTTTTGCATATTTTAACAAAGTTTAAAATGAAACATTTAAAAGATTATTGCTTATAGGGAGTGCCATGACTGAATCCATTGCTGGCAGAAATTGTTCTGTCTCTGGTATCCTGTCATCTCTAGGACACTTGAACCCTCTGACTTTTCAGAAATGCTCACTCGTGAGACAAAGAGCTAACCGTGTCTCAATATATAAAAGAAAGCAGACCCTACAGATACCCTGCTTTCTAAATTAGTTCTATATATTCTAAAGCAGTGGTGGGGAACATCTGGCTTTCGGGCCATATAAGGCCCACAAACTCATTTGGTCAGGCCCTGCCAATGCATCAAGGGTGAGTTAATTAAATCTTTGACCAAATATGGCTGGCTAATTTTTAAGTTGATAATTTGTATGGCAAATTATTTGTAAATATAAAAAAAGGTTCCCCATCCCTGTTCTAAAGCCTAGAAGCCAGGCTTCCTTCCTTCTAGTCTTTGTTCTTCCTCTTACTAGCTATTTAACCTCAAGCAGTTATTCAACCTTTCTAAGTCTCAGTGTCCTCATTTATGAAATGGGTTGATATGACTACCAGCTCACAGAGTTGATGTATAATTGAATAAATTATTAATATAAAGCACTTATAATAGTCCCCTGTATGTAGTAGGTCTTGTGACAAGAATTCAATAAGCATTATTATAAAAAATGTTCTCTTGCTTTTGTGCTATTCATTTAGTATATGTGGTACAATATTTATTGTGGCACAAAATTTATTAGCACAAACTATTCTAGTTTTTGAGTATCTGAATTGGGTGGGTAGGAATCTTGACATTTCCAAGCCAGTTTTGTCCCAGAACAAAGGAACTCCTAGAATTTGTTTAGAGGAATATCTAAGTTTATGCAATTTACAATTTGGAGCCTGGATCTTAGAGTTGAAAGTCTCTCTTTTAGTGTTAGGCATTCCAGCTGCTTCTTAGGTGGGAGATAAGAATGCCTGTGCGTTTCTGGAGATGTCTTCATCACGGATGGGAGTTTGTGAAAGGGGAGGGATAGGGTTCCCTCCCAACAATGCTGCCATCCACAGTGTCCACAGTGATCCCCTAGCACCTCATAAATACCACCAATGAATGACATTCCTCTTTGTGAGTAGCAATTGCTTGTTTTGGTAAGTCTGGCTTCCCTGTAATTTTGAATTATTTGTGGAGTCATTAGAACCCTTAGCATTTAACCCAGTTCGTGACACTTAATAAGTATTTAGTAAATATTCAATTAATGTTAAAAATCAAATTGTGGTTTTACATTTCAGTCTTATTCTTGTGTCCCTTTATGTTGACTGGCCACTTAAATGAGTGTTTAGATGAGAAAAAAATTAGAAAATAGTCCTATCCTTTGTTGAAACCAAAGCCCTTCAGTGGCTTGCAAGTAGAGAGTTGGGGATCATGCAGACCTAAGAAGAGGGAACCTAATGTCATTATCTCAACAATGTGTTTTTAACTAAGACCATGACTTTGTGAAAACTTCTACTCCTGGCTGTTTCTAAATATACTCTCCACTTATCAGCCAGAACAGTTCTTGAAAAATGCAAGTCTGATAATACATCTTCTTTGCTTAAAACTCTTTTGTGGCTTCCCATTGGACTTTAGTCAAATCCACGTCACAGGGGCCCTGTGCTTCAGCCCTTGCTGACCTTCCAGTTGCATTTGACACCATTCTCCCCCTCATTCTCTGTGCTCCAGATGTTCTTAACTTTCTCTCAGGTCTTCTAATATGCCCTTTCCAGCTGTAAAGCTTTAGCATGTATTTCTTTCTCTGCTGGTACTCTCTTTCTCACTGGTTTTCATGTTTGCTCTTTCTTCTTTTCAGTTCCCCCCTGAGAACCACTCCAAAGGAGAAACCCTCCTCTAATTGGCATCATAGCCACTGTTTGCAGGCTTCTTAGCATTCTCCGCTATTTGTTAATTATGCATTTGTTAATGAGCTCTTTTTAGTTTGTTTTCTTGCTGGAAGCACATAAGTTTGTGAGGAATTGGACTAAAAACATTCCCAATTAAATACAAATATATAAATTTATGAAGTTATAAAACTTCTTAAGTTCTTTGTTTGTCCGTCTATTATATTCCCAGTGCTAACTACAGCCCTGGTTTCTCATATTTATTGAGATAATTATGGATTAGTGAAGTTTTCAAATTGAACTTGCATCCTTTTTCTTGTCTCACCAGGCAAGGAGGTGAGTGTTTGGAAGTGACATACATTAATGTGAAAGTGTGTTGGCAGATGTGAGAGACAACTCTCAGATATGTAGACTTACTGTATAGAGTAAACTCATTTTGGCTGAGCCATGAGGGAATTGTGTCTTGAGAGAAAGGGATGGGTCAGATCAAAGGGCAGTTATAAAGGGACAGGTTAACCAGGTTTCCAGTATGGAGACTGAAGGCTTATTCCCCCAGGTCTAGAAGAGGTCCTGATGAGTATGGAAAGGACAGCCTAGTATCCAGTTCCAAGAGGGGTGTTGTGGGATAATCCTATGTAATAAAACCCTAATATGCAAATAGACCAAACGGTGGAACAATCTGCAGAACTACCAGTCACTATGCTATGTACTGACTACCAAGGGGAAGAAGCTCAACAAAGGAGCTGACCCCTGGTGGTCAGGGCACTCCCACAGGGAGAGGGCCACTCAGCCAGAAGTCAGGCTCATGGTTGTTGAGCAGGCTCATGGCTGGTGAGCACAGTGTTGGTGGCAGGATCCTCTCGTGCTTCTGTTGCAGGTGGGCGATAAGGAGCGAGGGGTCCCCAACTGCGAGAGTCCGAGACTACAAGAGGGATGTCTGACTGCCAGTTGGGACATCCCCTGAGGGGTCCCAGACTGCGAGAGGGTGCAGGCCGGGCTAAGAGACACCCCCCCCCCAGTGCATGACTTTCGTGCACTGAGCCTCTAGTGAAATATAATTTTTAAAAGTATTTTATTGATTTATTAGAGAGAGGAAGAGGAGGGAGAGAGAGAGAGAAATAGCGATTGGCTGCCTCCCCCACTAGCCAAGGTCAGGAATCAAATCCACAACCTGTGTATATGCCCTGACCGGGAATTGAACCTGCTACCTTTTGGTGTACAGGATGATGCTCCAACCAACTGAGCCACACTGGCCAGGGTATGAAATATAATTTTTGTATTGAGTGCTTTCAAATGCACTGTAGAAGGGTAAGGAAACTTACTATGGTTAGCAATTATTCCAAGATAATTTTTTTGAACCTATGGTATTTTTGGCCACTTTCAAATCATTTTAGCAATTCACAAAGATGGTTGAGGAATTACTAATGTTTATTCAGAGAGGAAAAGCACATGCAAATAAGTTAGAATAATATATCTCTATAGTAGACTTCAAACTGTAATATGTTCTTTATACAAACAAAAATCAATCAAAATAAATCTCAAACTCATTGTACATACATATGTTGAGGGTGATGAAATGCAAAGCCGCATCATGGTGGACTCTCCAGATTGCACCAGCCTGTCTGCATGTTAGCTCTTTGTTACACTGGGCGATGCCTTCTAGATTGCATTTTGGTGTATTAAGTTATTTACATGAGGGAGGGCAGCACAAATCATCTCCTACCATGGAGAGCTTTTCTCAACATAGAGATAGTTTGTATTTCTCCCTTAAGTAAAAACTTGGCAAATTATAGCTTTGAAAAGCTTAGTTTGTTTTATCAATGGAGCAATTGCTATGGTTTGACAAGATTAAATCAATATCCACACCTCAGTGATTTCCCTTCCCTCTTATGTCCAATATAACAAAATAGGGCCCTTGGGGTTAGTGAAGAAGAAGCTGAAGCATTTTTAAGAGGGATCTTTCAGTGGAGTAACAAAATGTCGTTTTGCTCTCAAACAGATATTGTTAGTGGGCAATAAAAATTAACTGGGCCCAGTATTTACATAGCACAAGCTAACATTATTGGAATACATGCCCAGTATCTTTAAGAAGGTGGAACAGACAGTTTTTTTAAAAAATTACGTTTATTGAGGTGAACATACAGGTTCAGGTGTGGGTTTCTGTGTTACAAGATCTATATATTGCACCATATTCCCATGACCCAAAGTCAAATCTTCTCCTGTCACCATATATTGGGATCCCCTTCTTTCCCCGCCCCCTTCACTCTGGCAACCACCACACTGCTATTTGTGTTCACAAGTTTCTTTTATATCTCACATATGAGTGAAATCATATGGGTCTTAGCTTTTTCTCTCTGACTTATTTTACTTAGCATAATGTTCTCAAGGTCCATCCATTTTGTTGCAAATGGCAGAACAGGTCTTTTACCTCCTTGGTTAAGTTTATTACTAAGTGTCTTAATTTTTTTGTTGTAATGGTAAATGCGATAGTTTTTTTTTGTGTTTTTGTTTGTTTGTTTTTTAGTTTTCTTTCTGCGAGTTCATTGTTGGTGCATGAAAATGCCATATCTGGGTGTTGATTTTGTATCCTGCTACATTGCCAAATTCATTTCTAAAATCTAGTAGTTTTTTGATGGAGTCTTTAGGCTTTTCTATGTATAATGTCATGTCATCTGCAAATGACAGTTTTACTTCCTCCTTTCCAATTTGGATGCCTTTTATTTTTTCTTCTTTGATCACTGTGGCTAAGACTTTCATTACTCTTGTTGAACGAGAATGATGAGTGTGGGCATCCCTGTCTTGTTCCTGTTTTTAGGGGAAATGGTTTTAGTTTTTGTCCATTGAACATGATGATGGCTGTAGATTTATCATACATGCTTTTATTATGTTGAGGTATGATTCCTCTATTTCCACTTCGCTGAGAGTTTTTATCAAAAAAGGATGTTGGATTTTATTGAATGCTTTTTCTGCATCAATTGATAACAATTTTGTGATTTTTGTCTTGCTATCTGTTAATGTGTGTGCTGCATCACTTTTATTCATTTGTGAATATTGTACTAGCTTTGCATCCCCAGAATAAGTCCCACTTGGTCATGGTGTATGATCTTTTTAATGTATTGCTGTATCTGATTTGCTAATATTATTTTGAGAATTTTAGTATCTATGATCATCAGGGATATTGGCCTGTAATTCCCTTTCTTTAGTGTGTCTTTATCTAGTTTGGAATTAAGGTGATACTGGCCTCATATAAAGAGCTTGCAAGTGTTCCTTCCTCTTGAATTTTTTGCAATAGTTTGAGGAGGATAGGTGTTAGTTCTTCTTTGAATGTTTGGTAAAATTCCCCTGTGAATCCCAGACTAGGGCTTTTGCTTGCTGGAAGATTTTTATTTTATTACTGTTTCAATTTTATCAGTAGTTACAAGCCTAGTCAGTTTTTCTGATTATTCCTGATTGAGTTTTGGAAGATTGTATTTTTCTAGGAATATGTCCATTTTGTCCAGGTTGTTGAAATATAGTAATTCATAGTCTTTTTTCATGATCCTTTATATTTCTATGGGGTCAGTTGTTACTTCACCTCTTTCTTTTCTGATTTTATTTATTTGGGTCCTCTCTCTTTGCTTCTTCATGAGTCTGGCTAGAGGTTCATCCTTTTTTTTTTTTAATATTTTCAAAGAACCAGCTCTTGGTTTTACTGATCTTTTGTATTGTTGTTTGTTTGTTTTATATTTTTAGTATCTATGTCATTTATTTCCTCTCTTATCTTTGTTAATATTCTTCTTTCTACTTACTCTGGGCTTTTCTTTCCCCCTTTTCTAAAAAATTATATTTTTATTGATTTCAGAAAGGAAGGGAGAGGGAGAGAGAGATAGAAACATCAATGATGAGAGAGAATCATTGATGGGTTGACTTCTGTACACCCCCTACTGGGGATCGAGCCTGCAACTCAGGTATGTGCCCCCAACTGGAATCGAACCTGTAACCCCTCAGTTTGCAGGCTGACGCTCCGACCACTGAGTCAAACCGGCTAGGGCTGGGCTTTTCTTATTGTTCTCTTTCTGATTCTTTAAATTGTAGGATTAGATAACTTATTAAAAGTTTGTCTTATTTTTTGAGGTTGGCCTGCACTGCCATGAACCTCCCTCTCTGGACTGCTTTCACTATGTCCCATAGATTTTCGGTTGTTGTGTGTTCATTTTCATTTGTTTCCAGGATGTTTTTATTTCTTCTCTGATCTCTTTGATGACCCATTCATTGTTTAATAGCATGCTATTTAGCTTCCATGTGTTTGAATATTTTTTAGTATTTTTATTGTAGTTGATTTCTAATTTTATGCCATTGTGATCTGAAAAGATGCTTGATATGATTTCAGTCTTCTTAAACTTGTAGAGAATTAATTTGTGTCCTAACATGGGGTCCATCTTTGAAAATGTCCCATTTGTGCCCTAACCGGTTTGGCTCAGTGGATAAAGCATTGGCCTGCGGACTGGAGGGTCCCGGGTTGGATTCCAGTCAAGGGCATGTATCTTGGTTGAGGGCACATCCCCACTAGGGGGCGTGCAGGAGGCAGCTGATCGATGTTTCTTTCTCATCGATGTTTCTAACTCTATCTGTCTCCCTTCATCTCTGTAAAAAATCAATAAAATATATATTTTTTAAAAAGAAAATGTCCCATTTGCACATGAGAAAATGTATATTCTGTAGCTTTGGGGTGAAATGTTCTGAAAAATGTCAATTAATTCCATCTGATCTACTGTGTCATTTAGGATTGCTGTTTCCATGTTGATATTTTGTCTAGAAGTCCTATACAGTGATGTTAGTGGGGTATTAAAGTCCCCTACTATCATTGTATTGCTGTCAATCTCTCCTTTAAAATTCTTCAAGATTTTTTTTAGATATTTAGGTGCTTCTATATTGGGTACATATATGTTTACCAGGGTTATATACTCTTGTTATATCAATCCCTTTAGTACTATGAAGTGGCCTTCATTATCTCTTGTGGTGTCCTTATTTTTTAAGTCTATTTTGTCAGATATGATTATCTGACAAAAAAGCTACCCTAGCTTTTTTTTTCATTTCCATTTGACTGGAAAATTTTTTCCTGTCCCTTCACTTTCACTCTGTGTGAGTCCTTTGTTCTGAGGTGGGTCTCTTATAGACAGAGTATATATGGGTCATGTTTTCTTATCAATTCAGCTACCCTATGTCTTTTGATTAGAGCATTTAAGCCACTTACATTTAAGGTTATTATTGACTAGTGGCCCGGTGCATGGATTTGTGCACATTGAAAGGAAATTAACTAGAAGAAATATTTTAATATCGCTCTTCACCCTTTCTCTATAATAGAAGTGTCAACGAAATTCAAGATTGAAACACATGTGTGCAATTGGTGCCAGCAAGAGCTTTATATGTATTATGCATGCATAAGTCAACTTAGACTTTTATATATATACTAGAGGCCCAGTGCACAAAATAGTGCACGGGAGGGTCCCTAGACCTAGCCTGCAATCAGGGCCATCTTCTGCCTGCTTGCCAGTCCCTAGACCCGCCCCGCTGCCTCCACCCATCCTGGTTCCCCATTGGCCGGGCGATCAATCTGAGCCTGCGGGCTGGGGGGAGGGACCAAGAGGTCTGCCTTCCACCTGCTCACCAGTCCCCAGTCCCAGCCCGCTGCCTCCACCCAGGTTCCCCATGGTTCTCTGTTGGCCATCCAGTGATCTGAGCCTGCAGGCTGGGGGGAGGGACTGAGAGGTGATCAATGCACCTCATAGTTACTGGTTGATCGGTCATTAGGCCATTACAATCACTGGCCTTTTATTATATAGGATAGACACACTTACTTAATTAGACCTGCTTTCTGATTTAGCTAAACTCTTTCCAGCTCAGTGAAGCACCCCAACTTCTCTTTCAGGTAATTGTCAGCAATGCAGCACTAAATATCAACACAAAGCATATTATTATTGTGGATCACACCAGGAGAACAAAGGGTAAAATATTTAACTGCAGCAGTGATTGACTATATTCTGTGCAGTGGGAAAACCTGAAGTCATTTTCAAGGTCCACCATTTCTTACTACTTTTCAGTCGAGTCAAATTTCTAAACTTTCTAAATTTCTGTGTTCTGACTAATGAAAAGAAAATAGGATTCCACTGAGTTTCCTATCTACCTACTCCAGGACTTCTGTGAGGATCAAATGAGATGAGGCATGGGAAAATGCTTCACAGACATTTGGTTACAGTGTAAAATGTTTGCACCTGGCTATAAAGCAAGTCGTGTTCCTGGGATGAAGAAACTCTAAGGAGGCTATTCGCTAGGGAGAGGAAGCTGGGCATTGCTAGTGATGTCATTACCTGGTGCCCACAGTGAGCGTTTCTGGGCTGGGCTGGACTGCATTTTGCACCATGGGGTCTTGGCAGTGTCAGCTTCAATTTGGTGGGCTCTCACTCCAGGGTGGTTGTGGGGCCTGTGTCCCACTTGGGGGAAGCTGAGTGTTGCTCTGTGGGTACCAGGTCCGTGATGCCGTTTCTCTTGTAAATGGTCAGTGCATGTCCCTGCAGCTCCTGAGTTGAGTGTCTGCCCCCTGGTGGTCAGTGCACATCATAGTGACTGGTCGGACAGTTGGACACTTAGCATATTAGCCTTTTATATAGATAGATGGGTATTTTTTTATTGCCATTGTTATTCTATATGACTGTGTTTGCAGTTTTAATTGGCTTCTGTAGCATAATCATTTATCAAGAAAAATTTTCAAAGAAATGTATCATCTAAAATAGCTTTTCTGTAAATGGAATTAATAGTGCCCAACTCTGGATTTCTCCTTAATATGTAATTTCTCTTTCCCCATAGTAACTTTGAAAAGAAAGTCTGTATATGCAAGAGAGTTTGAATGGTTTTCTTGAATTTTCTGATCACTGGTAAGTCTCTTCTTAATTGATGTCAGTTACTAACACAGCCACTCTGTTATATTGACTCATTGAAAGAGGTAATAATGGGGTGGGGATTGAAATCAGGGGGTCTGCTTTTAATTTCAATTCTTTTTTAAATATATATTTTTATTGATTTCAGAGAGGAAGGAAGAGGGAGAGAGAGATAGAAACATCAATGATGAGAATCATTGATTGGCTGCCTGCTGCATACCCCTTACTGGGGATGGAACCCATAGCCCCTGGCATGTGCCCTGACTGGGAATCTAACTATGAACTCCTGCTTCATCGGTCAATACTCAACCACTAAGCTACACTGGCGGGGCTTAATTTCAATTCTTAAACTAAATAGTGGTGAGACCTTGACTGATTTATTTAATCCCCCAAGCCTCAACTTTTGCTTCTGCAAAATGGGACTAATAGTGCTGACTTTTGGGGGTGAATTGAAAGTCAACTGTAATAATGCATTAAAGTGTTTGGCACAGTGCTGGGCATGTAGGGAGTGCTCAATAGACAGTACTTAATTTTAGTAACACTGACCCTGGCCACCTTAACTGAGTTAACATTTTGAGCCAAGTCAAATATCTAATTGGATTACAGACATAAGTAGACCCTCACTACTTGATAGAAAACTGATCAACATTTGTTTTTCTCATTTTTCAGTGTTTCCCAATTATGGTGCAATTATTCTAAACTATAATATTGCTTTTTTATTTATTTACAATGACAAGAAATGCAAGGCCAATTTCCTCCAGTACCACTCACAGCAATACAGGCAAAATTGAGTGGAGAAATGTCATTGTGACGAGCATTGGGAAAGGTGTATCCTGTGTGTGAATTATCCAGTTAGAAATTATTCTCTTTATGCTAACCTACCTACCAGGTCATAGTTCAGCACTTCGCATCATTCATCCATGTAGACAAAGCTGTTGTGTCCAAGTAGTTTGATATGTTGCAACTGCAGGCAGGAAATACCAAGTGCAGGTAGCTTAAGGAACATTCAGGAAAACTATTTCCTGACTAAAAATACAATGAGACATTGCCTCTTAAATCTAATTTAGCATGTAACCAGAGTAAATGGAACAGAAGAGAAAAAAATCTATTTTATTCATAATGAACTGAGACTGCACATAAAAAAAATCTTTTAAATATCTGAATGGTTAAAAATGGGTTATATTTCCCTTTGGGAAAGGAAGTAGTCAAAGGGATAAGGCTGATAAACTGAGCTTATTAAATTGGCTTTTGGCGGTGATGAAAATGGTATTGACAAAAAGGCAGTGGTGTATATTTCACACATGTTTGTAGGGGTAATGAACATAAAGGGCTGCACTGGAGAAAGTTGAGAGGCTTTATCTGCTGACACCAGACTCAGGTGGCATGCTTATCATCCAGACTAGAGCTCAGCTTTGAGAAACCAAAGCAATTTCCTAAATAAACACCTTTAATCATTGGTGAGGTTGGTTTACAATATGAGATAGCTCTGCATTACTGGAGAAAAGAGTCAGGAATAGGACATGTGGACCCACCTATTTCAGTTGACATTACTAGGGAAAATTTAGTCTTTTTGGTTCGGTACCAAGGAGTCCATGAGCTCTGTGATGGAATGCATGGCATGTGAAGGTGTGTCATTGACCTCATTCTCAGAAACTGCCCTCTTCCAAGAGTTTGTTGTAATATACATGTGGGACTAGATTGTGAATCATTCTTTATGTATCCCATTTGACTTAGACATTAGAAATTGATGAAATTATTGGCATTATTAGCAAACTTAGATTTAAAGAGTTGTAGCAAAAAAGGCAACAACTGAGTTAACATTTTGAGCCAAGTCAAATATCTAATGGAGTTACAGAAAATAATAGACCCTCATGCATGCCCCCTCCTGGGGATCGAGCCCATAACCCCCAGCATGTGCCCTGACCAGGAACCGAACCATGAACTCCTGGTCATAGGCAGACACTCAACCACTAAGCTTTGTGTGTATTAGGAGGTGCCTTGGATGGATGATGATAGCTTGGTTGCTCATACTTGCATTTTTTTGCTTTATCTTCCTTAATATGATAGCACCACCTTTCATGGTTGTGAAACACATCCTCCCCAGCCCTGTTCCAAATAAGCCTACTTTACAACCTCTCCTGGCAGCACTATTTCATGGGACTCCACAGTCACCATTGTAGCTTGGCCAAACAGAACAAAGAGACTATTGTCTGAGAACAGATGCAGAAGATATGCCTAACTGCACATCCTAAGGTGAGCATGTTTGCAGAAATGGAGTGTTCCTTCTCTGACACTATCACTTATGGAAGCAGGCCAAGCATGAACCTGAGAAGAAGAGCCCTTTCCTCCTCTCTCAAATTAGAAATGCAAACACACTGGAAATGCAAAGGAGAACAAATTGGCTGGAGGATAGACATCTCCACCAGAAAAAAACCTTATATAATATATTTTTGTAATCAGAACAAACTTTAAACTGTTTTTAATCAGATGAGTATATAGCAGAAATGCCTATATATATGAAAAGAGAGAGAGAGTATATTAATTGCGTGTGTGTGTGTGTGTGTGTGTGTGTGTGGCATTACCTAGAACCTTCCAACCTACAGTATGGTTCTATAGGTGGGTGAGATTGGAATTATTTGAGAGCTTGTTAAAAAGGCAGAATCACAGACTGCCTCTCAAAACTCTAGGGTTAGAATCTCTATTTTAATCAGGAGATTTTTATGCACATTATTGTATGAAAAGCACTATCCTGTATAATAAAAGGCTAATATGCAAATGGTCATCACACCCTCATGCGTAATGACAGATCAGTAAGAGGCTGCGTGCGCAGCAGGTGCACGCAGGTGGGCGGGCTGTGTGCACGACGAGGTGTGTGCGGGTAGACGGGGCTGCATGTGTGACCGATCACCAGGAGATGCATGGAGCACCTGTCAGCCCCTCCCCTCCCTGGCTCTCACGGGTGGTGGTGGCTTGCTCCCACCTCCCACCCACGAAAGTGGTGCAGCTTCCACCGGCTCCTGCAGAAGTGGTGTGACTCCTGCAGAAGTGATGCGGCTCCCACCAGCTCCTGCAGAAGTGGTGTGGCTCCCACCGGCTCCTGCAGAAGTGGTGTGGCTCCTGCTAGCTCTTGTGGAAGCGGAGGGTGGCCTACTGTGCACAATTTCACATGCTGGGCCACTAGTAGAATATCAGCTTCTGGACAGCAGGCAGTTCACATCTTTCTGTGTTCTTTCTATCAGCTAGCACTGGGGCTAGCTGGAATCACTCAGCATCCTGGGCTGCTAAGATATGAATAGAGTGTTCCTTTATCATGCTATTGAACTTTAAGCACAGTAACTTTCCCTATTGTATTACTGCTTAGGGAAGTTCACATGGCAGGGAAAATACCATGTGTTCACCAGCAAAAAGTGTAAAACTATATTTTCCAGACATCTTTGCAAAAATCAAGGCCTTCCCTGCCTGAACACTGGCCAATGCAGTAGATCAATGGATGGAAGGTGTGGTCATAAGAGTTCTTGTGCAACCCTCTGGATTTATAATATAACCTGTGGGACCTGGTGCAAAATGAAAATGTAAAGCCTTTTGTTAAAAGAAAAATAAGAATTTCAAATTTGACAATATGAGTAAGAACCAAGAGGAAATGAAGAAGAACCAAGAAGAAATGAAAAATGACATTGCTGCTGTAAAGAACTCAATAGAAAGCATAAGAATAGACTAGAAGAACCAGAGGACCGCATCAGTGAGCTAGAAGATAAGATGGAAAAAAATACCCAAGTAGAGCAGCTTCTAGAAAAAAAATTAAAAATAAGGATAAGAGCCTAAGGGAACTTTGGGACAACATGAAACAAAACAATATCCGCATAGTAGGGATTCTAGAAGGAAAGGAAACTGAGCAAGGAATAGAAAACCTGTTTGAAGAAATAATGACAGAAAACTTCCCTGATATAGGGAAGAAAAAACCCACACAAATCCAAGAAGCTCACAGAGTCCCAAGCAAAATGAACCCCAAAAGACCAATGCCAAGGCACATTATAATTAAATTGGTAAACACCAACGACAAAGTAAGAATCTTAAAAGCGGCCAGAGAGAGACAGAAAGTTACATACAAAGGAACTCCCATCAGACTAGCAACTGATTTCTCAACAGAAACTCATCAGGCCAGAGGAAATGGAATGAAATATAAAAGGCATGCAAAGGAAGGGTCTGAATCCAAGAATACTGTACCCAGCAAAGCTATCAATCAAAATTGAAGGTGAAATCAGGACAAAAAAGGACTAAGGGAATTTATTACTACAAACCAGCAATGCAAGAAATGCAAAAGGGTCTGCTATAAAAAAAAGAAATAGACACAGCGAGTGCTCACAGGTAATTGGCCTGGAGGTCAGTTCCTCCCAGTGTACCAACAGCAATTAAGGCTTAACTACACCAAGACTTTGCACTCAGCCCACAAAGGGGTGTACCAAGAGCATCCACCTCTGTGATTGAGGTGGCTGAGCTACTGCCCCCTATAGATTACCTACCACACAAAGCTACTCCATCAACACAGGGAAGCAGCCAAAATGTGGAGACAAACAAACATGTCACGAATGAAAGAAACGGAGGAAAGCAAACTACTGGATGACATAGAGTTCAGAACCACATTTATAAGGTTACTCAAGAATCTTCTTAAAACCGCTGAGAAACTTGATGAGACGTTTAAGGATATTAATGAGAATGCCAAAAAATGGAAAAGGATCAGTCAGAAATGAAGCATACACTGTCTAAAATAAAGAATGTACAGAAACTCAACTGTAGATCAACGTACCCCAAGAATCAAACCAAAGATCTGAAATATGTGGAAACAAAAAAACATCCAACCAGAAAAACAAAAAGAAAAAAGAATCCAAAAATATGAAGATAGTGTAAGGAGCCTCTGGGACAACTTTAAGCGAACCAACATTCGAATTTTTGGCGTGCCAGAAGAAGGGAGAGAGCAAAATATTGAAAACCTATTAGAAGAAATAATGACAGAAAGTTTTCCCTACCTGGTGAAAGAAATAGACTTACAAGTTCAGGAAGCGCACAGAACACCATACAAGAGGAATCCAAAGAGGACCACACCAAGACACATCATAATTAAAATGCCAAGGGCAAAAGACAAAGAGAATCTTGAAAGCAGCAAGAGAAAAACGGTTAGTTACCTACAAGGGAGTACCCATACGACTGTCAGCTGATTTCTCAACAGAAACTATGCAGGCCAGAAGGGAGTGGCAAGAAATATTCAAAGTGATGAACAGCAAGAACCTACAACCAAGATTACTCTACCCAGCAAAGCTATCATTCATAGTTGAAGGTCAGATAAAGAGCTTCACAGACAAGAAAAAGCTAAAGGAGTTCATCACCACCAAACCAGGATTACATGAAATGCTGAAGGGTATTCTTTAAGAAGAGGAAGAAGAAGAAAAAGGTAAAGATAAAAATTATGAACAACAAAATGACATCAAATACGTACCTACCAACAAGTGAATCTAAAAATCAAGTGAATAAAAAATCTAAAGAACAGAATGGACTGGTGACTATAATAGAATCAGGGACATAGAAAGGGAGTGGACTGACAATTCTCTGGGGGAAGGGGATGTGAGGGGTACAGGAAGAGATTGGACAAAAATCTTACTCCTATGGATGAAGACAGTGGCAGGGGTTAAGGGCATGGGGTGGGGTGGGGAATCAGGTGGAGGGGAGCTATGGGGGAAAAAAAGAGGAACATGTGTAATAATCTGAACAATAAAGATTTATTTTAAAAATAAATTTAAAAAAAAGAAATAGGAAGCGAAGAAGGAACACAGGGGTAAAGAATAAAAATGGCGACAAATAAGTACCTGTCAATAATAACTTTAAATGTAAATGGATTAAATGCCCCAATCAAAAGACATAGGGTAACTGAGTGGATAAGAAAACATGACCCATATATCTGCTGTCTACAAGAAACCCACCTCAGAATAAAAGACGCACACAGACTGAGTGTGAAGGAATAGAAAAAGGTTTTCCAGGCGAATGGAAATGAAAAAGAAGCTGGGGTAGCAATACTTATATCTGACAAATTAGATCTCAAAGTGAAGGACATAACAAGAGATAAGGAAGGCCACTTCATAATACTAAAGGGAACAATCCAACAACAAGAAATAACTCTGCTAAACATATATGCACCCAATACAGGAGCACCCAAATACATAAAAACATTCCTGGAGGATATCAAGGGAGAGATTAACAGCAATACAATCATAGTAGGAGACTTTAATACCCCACTATCACCTTTGGACAAATCCTCTACACAAAAAGTCAGTAAAGAAATATCAATCCTAAATAACTCACTAGACCATATGGAATTAATGACATCTTCAGAACATTTCACCCCAAAGCCACAGAATATACATTCTTCTCAAGTGCACATGGGTCATTTTCAAAGATAGACCATATGTTAGGACATAGGCAAAGTCTCTTCAAATTCAAGAAGATAGAAATCATATCAAGCATCTTCTCAGACCACAGTGGCATAAAACTGGAATCAACTACAATAAAAACAGTCCAAAGAAATCAAACACATGGAGACTAAACAGCATGCTATTAAACAATGACTGGGTTACCAGAGCGATCAAGGAAGAAATAAAAAATATCATGGCAACAAATGACAATGAAAACACAACAATCCAAAATCTATGGGACACAGCGAAAGCAGTCTTGAGAGGGAAGTTCATAGCTCTACAAGCCTACTGCAAAAAACAAGAAACAATGGAAATAAATTACCTAACCCTACAACTCAAAGAGTTAGAAAGCGAGCAACAAGAAAAGCCCAGCATAAGCAGAAGGAAGGAAATAATAAAGATCAGAGCGGAGATAAATGACATTGAGACCAAAGAAACAATACAAAAGATCAACAAAACCAAGAGCTGGTTCTTTGAGAGGATAAACAAGATTGATGAACCTCTAGCCAGGCTCACCAAGAAGCAAAGAGAGAGGACCCAAATAAACAAAATCAGAAATGAAAGAGGTGAAATAACAACAGATCCCGCCAAAATACAAAGGATTGTTAAAAAAAAATACTACGAACAACTCTATTTCAACTAACTGGACAACCTGGAGGAAATGGACATATTCCTAGAAAAATATAACCTTCCAAAACCAGTCAGGAAGAATCTAAACAACTCAATATGCCAGTAACTATGGAAGAAGTTGAAGCAGTCATCAAAAAGCTTCCAGCAAACAAAAGCCCGGGGCCAGACGGCTTCACAGGAGAGTTTTACCAAACATTCAAGGAAGAACTAAAACCTATCCTCCTCAGACTATTCTAAAAAATTCAAGAGGAAGGAACACTTCCAAGCTCCTTATTTGAAGCCAGCATCACCCTAATACCAAAACCAGATAAAGACAACACAATGAAAGAGAATTACAGGCCAATATCCCTCATGAACGTAGATGCCAAAATCCTCAAAAAAATTCTAGTAAATCGCATCCAGCAGTACATGAGAAAGATCATACACCATGACCAAGTAGGATTTATCCTAGGGATGCAAGGACGGTAAATATCTGCAAATCAATAAACGTGATACATCACATAAACAAATAGAGAGATAAAAACTACATAGTCATATCAATTGTTGCAGATAAAGCATTTGACATAAAATGCTTTCTTCATAAAAACTCTCAACAAGGTGGGAATAGGAGGATCATACCTCAACATAATAAAAGCTATATATGATAAACCCAAAGCTAACATCATACTCAATGGGTAAAAACTAAAACCATTTCCCCTAAGAATAGGAACAAGACAGGGATGCCAACTGTTACCACTCCTGTTCAACATAGTACTGGAAGTATTAGCCATTGCAATTAGACAAGAAGAATAAAAGGCATCCAAATTGGAAAAAAAGAAATAAAACTGTCCTTATTTGCAGATGACATGATATTGTACATAAAAATCCCGAAAGGCTCCATCAAAAAACTAGTAGAGTTAATAAATGAATTTGGCAATGTAGCAGGATACAAAATTAATGCCAATAAATCTATGGCATTTCTATACACCAATAGTGAACTTACACAAAGAGAGACTAAAAAATCAATCCCATTTACCATCATACCAAAAAAATTAAGATACCTAGGAATAAACTTAACCAAGGAGGTAAAAGATCTATACGCGGAAAACTACAGGACACTGAAAAAAGAGATAGAGGAAGACGTAAACAGATGGAAGAACATACCATGTTCATGGATTGGTAGAATCAACATCATTAAAATGTCCATACTACCCAAAGTAATCTATAGATTCAATGCACTCCCCATTAAAATGCCAACAGCATATTTCACAAACCTAGAAAGAACTCTCCAAAAATTCATCTGGAATAAAAAAAAAGACCCCGAATAGCCACAGCAATCCTGAGAAAGAAGAATAAAGTAGGAGGGATCTCAATACCAGATTTCAAGCTGTATTACAAAGACATTGTTCTCAAAACTGCCTGGTACTGGTACAAGAACAGACATATAAATCAATGGAATAGAATAGAGAATCCAGATATCGACCCAAACCACTATGCTCAATTAATATTTGACAAAGGAGGCATGAACATACAATGGAGTCAAGACAGTCTCTTCAATAAATGGTGTTGGGAAAATTGGACAGATACATGCAAAAAATGAAACTAGATCACCAACTTACACCATACACAAAAATAAACTCAAAATGGATACAGGACTTAAACATAAGATGGGAAACCATAAAAATACTAGAGGAATACACAGGCAGAGAAATCTCAGACATATGCCAAAGCAATTTCATCACTGATACTACCCCTAGGGCAATGGAACCTAAAGAGAAAATAAACAAATGGGACTACATCAAAATAAAAAGCTTTTTCACAGCAAAAGAAACCATCAATAAAACAACAAGAAACCCCACTGTATGGGAGAACATATTTGCAAATGTTATCACTGATAAAGGTTTAATCTCCAACATCTATAGGCAGCTTATACAACTTAATAAAAGGAAGATAAATGATCCAATAAAAAAATGGGCAACGGACCTAAATAGAATATTTTCAAAAGAAGACAGAAGGAAGGCCAAGAGACACATGAAAACATGCTCAAAGTTACTAATTATCAGAGAGATGTAAATCAAAACGACAATGCGGTACAATCTCACACCTGTCAGAATGGCTATCATCAACAAATCAGCAAACGACAAGTGCTGGCGAGGATGTGGAGAAAAAGGAGCCTTCGTGCACTGATGGTGGGAATGCAGACTGGTGCAGCCACTGAGAAGAACAGTATAGAGTTTCCTCAAAAAACTGAAAATGGAAATCCCATTTTACCCAGTAATCCCACTCCTAGGAATATATCCTAAGAAACTAGAAACACCAATCAGAAAGGATATATGTACCCCTATGTTATAGCAGCACAATTTACAATATCTAAGATTTGGAAACAGCCTAAGTGCCCGTCAGCAGATGACTGGATCCGAAAACTATGGTACATCTACACATGGAATACTATGCTGCCATAAAAAGAAGGAATTCTTACCATTTGTAGCATCCTGGATGGAATTGGAGAACATTATGCTAAGTGAAATAAGCCAGTCGAGAAAGAAAAATACCACATAATCTCACTCATTTGTGGATAATAAAGAACACATTATAAACTGATGAACAAAAAGATAGATACAGAGGCAGTAAAGCATCAGACTGTCAAATTATAGCAGTAAGGTTAGGGAGAGGTGGGGGAAATAAGAGATCAAACGAAGGACTTATATGTATGTATATAAGAATAACCAACGGATGCAAAACATTGGGGGGTGAGGGAACAATCGTAAGATATGTACACATATAATACCTTAATAAAAAAATGGAAAAAAAATAAATAAGAATTTTGAGATGCAAGAGCAGAGCATTAAACCAAACTAGGCTTTCCTATGTGGGGAATGGGTGGGTGGTTTGGAGGCTGCACTATTAAATAATCCTGGAAACTCTTCAACTCCTCTGTTCTCTGGCCCTGGCAACTGGCCCTGGAAACCATGTATGAGATGGAGGCAGAAACATGTAGCAGTCTGTTTCTTCAAACCACTGAGGTTACAGAGTTAATTTGTTACTACCTCATCATGAGACCATTTTTAAAATTGTTATTAAATTTTATTGGGACGACAGTGGTTAATAAGATTCTATAAATTTCAAGTTTACAAATTTATAATACATCATCTGTATATTTAATTGTGTGTTCACCACCCAAAGTCAAGTCTCCTCTGTCACCATATTTTTGACCCCCTTTACCCTTTGCTATTTTCCTCCCACCTCCCTTTCCCTGTGGTACTTGCCACACTGTTGTCTATGTCTGTGAGATAAGTTCTAAAAAAAATCTTTATTGTTGAAAGTAATATATATGTCTCCCTTTTCTCTCATTGACCCCTTCTAGCCTGCCCCTGCTCCCTGCCCAGACCTTCACCACCTTATTGTCTGTGTCCATGGGCTATGCATATATGCCTATAATTTCTTTGGTTGATCTGTGAGACAAGTTTTTTGTTTGCTTGTTTTATTTATTGTTTTCTTTTTTATACCCCACATATAAGTGAAATCATATGGTTCTTGGTTTTTTTTCCCATTTTATTTTTGACATATATCTGAGTTGTTGCCAATCACAGATACTCAAATTGAGAAGAAGCAGTTAAAACTTAACTGAGAAACTGAGGAGGTAAAGGTAGGAAGGGTTGGCATGAAGAACATAACTGGAATATCCAGCCTTATAATAAAAAAATATTCAGGAGAGGCTTGAAACATTTACTTAGTGTTTGAAGAAAAGAGATAGGGAGAGGGGGGAGCTTTCACCTGATGCCTCTCTCTTTTCTTCATTAACATGGAAGAACAGTCACCTGGTAATCGTGGAGAGAAAGATTCACAATGTATGAAGATAAATTTTGAAATAGCTACCACTGAAAACCTACTAGGAAACCAACAGGAGATGACTAAGAGGATGTGTGTCAGAAAAAAAAATCAAGATTAATGTAGCCTTTGCGTGGGGCCAAGAAATCCAATTGATGGAGCTAGAGGGTACAGAAGGAAGAGATAGCCCAATATCGTGAACAAAAAGTAGTCTGAGTTAAATTTTACAGAATATCTGTCACTTCTGTAGTTAAGAATTGATTGCTCCATTAGTATAAATCATGACCATTTCAACAGTTTCAAATAGGTCCACAGAGGCACACATGGTGATTGTCACTTGGGTACAGGCATCTGGTCACTCAGACAGGCTTTCCAAAATGGCATGTTTGTGGAGTTTTTGTTTGGTTGGTTTTGTAAAATTACCACAGTGCACATCATGATTGTTATCCCTGCAAACTTAGACGCTGATATTATAATGAAAAATACAAATGTCAGGCAGATGAGGATAGAGTCATCACATTTCTCTCTCTACCTAAACTACATAGGCAGTCAATTTAAAACTGCAGTGCTAATTGATTAAATTTCCCCCAAAGAAATAATGATAATTGCAAACACTTACTTCATGCTTGCTATGTGCCAGATACTCTTCTAAATGTTTTAAACATATTCTTTTAATTTTCACAAGTACCCTAAAAGCAAGATTTATTATCTCATTTTTTCCAGATGGATATTTGAGGAACAGAGAGACTGAGTTACTTATCCAAGGTCACAGCCTAGTCAGTGGCTGAGCTATGAATTGAACCATTTGTTCACACTTTTATTTGGGGGTTAAGAGAAGCAGTCTGTATCATACTTTGGCAAAAAGACACCACTTCGGGTAGCCCAGAGCTAGCCTTTCCCTTTAGGCAAGCTACTAGGGAAGCTATTTTCTTACAAGGTTGCTTTAAAAGGCAGATGGCTTCAAGGTGAAGAGCACAGGTGTTAGAGACACACTTCTCAGGGTCACATCTTTGCCTCAGCCTCTTGATCTCATGTAATTTGGGAAAATGATTAAACCTTTGGTTTGTTTTCTAAGCTGTAAAATTTGTAGATCACAGAGTAATTGTAAAGATTAAATGAGATAGGAAGACTGAACATTGCACTTGGCACATTAAGAACTCAGTCAGCATTAGCTGTTGTTATTAGTGAGTATGCAACCAGATCAAAGGTAATTACTGCTTATTTTGTTAGGCCCATCTCATACCATTGTTTGAAAACCTTGTTTAAATGCTCAGTGCAGCTGGCTTCCACAATTACAGGGACTTCTGTCTGTCAGCAGGGCAAAATCCTAACTCTTCAGCTTAGCAGTTAAATTCTACAATATTGCATCTTTTTTTGTCTTTATGTTTTGCTATTCTCCAACATGAACTTCAATCCAATCCCTCAGACAAGTCCCCGTGCCTTTGCTCATGTCATTTCTCTTTTTAATCCTTCAGATCTAGCTCAGATCTCACTATCTCATGAACCCCACTTAGAACACTCTGTTCTACTGTAATGTCTTTTCTGAGCTTCAAGAACACCAGTCTGCTAATATCATGTTGATTAATTCTTATAGTATATTCTCTTGTCAAAGTTTGTTTATAAGTGTATAGGAGAAAGCCCTAGGCATCAAGCACTACATTTTAATGCAGCTACATAAGCTCTATTATTTGACATAACCACTTTGAGGTTGAGATATTTTAATGTGTCAACATGTGAGAACAATTTCTAATGATCCAGTTTCATGTATTCAAGAGATCTCAGATCCTACTGCCTCAGACATTCCTGAGCCCTATTCCATCCTCTGAGTGCAGTCAAGGGTGGAGTGGGGCCTGGGGAATGTCTGTTCTGCCTCTTAATTTACATAAAGGAAATAAATTGTCGTCAGTAGGGCTTTGTGAAAGCAGCTTTGTAAAATGACAGGTGCCTTTCATAAAGTGTTCATGTCCTATTTGAATCCTGAGTTGACACCCATTTTTAACTTCCTTCCAGAAGCTATAGTTCAGCTCCTACTATGTGTGAGGGCTCAGCTAGAAGTCCTGAAACTATTCAACGCTTAGTAAATGTTTGCTGAGAGAATATATTTTCTTAAAGAAATACCTATCAACTCCTTAACTAAAAATATCTTTATCTATCAATCATCTACTATCTATCACCTGTCTATCTAAATATATATATATATATACACACACACACACACACACACACACACACACACACACACACACACACATACATAGATCTATATGGTGACAGTTTGTGAGAATACTCTTGAGTTAGTGTGCCTGCATTATAGTTGGAAGAAATTCAACTTGGAATTATAATGCATGAAAACTGAAAAGCATTGGCAATAAAAAATATTTTAAAACATTACATTACAAAGAAGGAAGGCAGAGTGACCATTACAGCTGGGAAAATTGATGATTCTTTCCACAGCTTAAATCTTTGTCGGTTAGCACATCTATTTTCCTCCTGGAGATGTGTTTGTTAGCACTAAATCATGGACCCATCCATACAGACAGGATATACATGTATATATCTTAGAACTGCTGGACATCCCAAGTTCTATGCTGGGCTGCAAAAATAATGGCTGATATAGGTAGGGAGGCATCAGTCATTTCCAGGCACCCAGAGCCCTCTCTAAGGCTGATAATGGCTCATGCCTCTTAAATAGAGTAGTTAGTGGTGGCTATTATGAGAGTTTATTACTGCTTTCTCCCTTCAAAAGACCCTTCTATCACTGTGCTGTACTGCTCACTTTAATTAGACTGAACACACAGAGAGAGTGCCAGAGCAAGGAATAGCAAGGAGGGGAACTTGTATGTTAAATAGCCCAGAGATGAGCCACGTAGACCAGC
This sequence comes from Corynorhinus townsendii, assembly GCA_026230045.1. NCBI lineage: Eukaryota > Metazoa > Chordata > Mammalia > Chiroptera > Vespertilionidae > Corynorhinus > Corynorhinus townsendii. The sequence goes on along the minus strand of JAPDVU010000006.1, from coordinate 147,010,021 downwards.
TCTACCAGGAGGCCCAGTAAATGACCCACATAGATGCTCAGGGCAAGGCTTTTTCTGTCAATTCTGAAAAAAAAAATGCTCAAAACAAATGGGATCTGAGCAAATCTCCTCCCTTTTCCCCCTGCCCTGCTGGTGCTGCTGGTTCTGATTGTCCTGTTCCTGTGACTCAGATTCCCGACTGAGGACAAATGGGCCACTGTTGGCTACTACTATTAGATCATCTCTCTGGTCCCAATCAGAGCACTCCACATGGAACTGAAATGACCTGGGGACCCAGCCTCAAATGGCCATACTCCAAATGGAGCTAATGTACATTTTTAGTGGGTGTGGGTAGAGGTTAGTGGAGTGGTGTGTCACACTCAGAGAACTGAGAGACAAATGATATTCTATTTTATGGGCGAGTTTCTGGACTAGGGGGGAATGGGTCAAGTTTGACCTATTGGGGAGTGTGGTGGTAGTCTCCTTCTTGTATTGAATAACAGGATATCTCTGGCAAGCATATCAGACTCAGTTTAAGTGTCTTTCTAGACCAGTGGTTCTCACCCTTTCTAATGCCCTGACCCTTTAATACAGTTCCTCTTGTTGTGGTGACCCCCAACCATAAAATTATTTTCGTTGCTACTTCATAACTGTAATTTTGCTACTGTTAATGAATCGTAATGTAAATATCTGTGTTTTCTGATGGTCTTAGGCTCTACAGCAGTGGTTCTCAACCTGTGGGTGTGACGCATAGGTTAAGAACCACTAGCAGGGTCGCATTACGATTCATTAAAAGTAGCAAAATTACAGTTACGAAGTAGCAACGAAAATAATTTTATGGTTGGGGATCACCACAATATGAGGAACTGTATTAAAGGGTCGAGGCATTAGAAAGGTTGAGAACCACTGCTCTAGATTCACGTGGCCCTATCGCCCACAGATATTATGTGTCCTGGAGGAACTCAGGCTGCCAGCTGTGTGAGCTTCCCTCAGTCGGAGGACTGGGCTTTGCCCTGGCCTCCATTGTACCTGCTGCAGAGGGAGGTCTGGAGGCTCCAGCACCCAGGACTGTGCCCACCAGACCCAGGAGGCGATGGCTCTTCACACAGTGCCAGCCTGAGAGGAAACATCATGCCTTAGATGTGGGGTCTGGCTTCCCTGGAGGCTGCCTGGAAAGACTAGCAACAGAACACAAATAACAGAAGGTCTGGAAAATGAGTGTCCTATTTGGCAATTTTTTACAAAGTCTGCCTTCAACAATTGCAGGGCCTGGCAAGACTACTAAGACCATTATTTCTAAATATGTAAAAGTTATAGACCAAATTAACCAATTGTAAAATTAAAAACATGTTATATCTCCTATTGATAGCATGCCTTTATAATGACAAGACTGAAAAATATGAATCCAGCTCTGTTACTTATAGGAATTAATATTGCTAAAATATCAAAGATGACTGACTGAATTTAATAACCAAGACACATACCTGGGTATTCTGTTGTGGACTAGTGATGTTTTGATGAGTATTAAAATAAAGATATGTAATTCATAAAGTAAATAAAACTGATTTTTGCCTTATTTCATCAAAATCACTAATTTACTATAATTAAGATGTTCATATAAATTGTGTTGAACTGATATTAGTGCTCTAAAAGATGAAAAAATAAAGTATAATTTACTCAAGTGTACATGATTTGAGTGTATTTCATGAAAAAATAAATTAAAATAAATATAAAATAAAGTTACTTTCCACTTCTGTATTTTAACATGTTTTCTTTGAAATAATGAATATAAAGTTAGTTTTTATATTAAAATTAAAAAGCAAATATAAATTAATATTAGTATTAAATCAAATTTATTTAAGTAAATCTTAAAACATTTACTTCATTTTAAAATTTTGTATTAAATCAATACATATATTTATTAAACAAAACTATTCTCAGTAGAAGGGTTTAAATTTTTTCCAGTTGTCAATGTAAACAATCAGCAATATATTTTACATACTATATATCCAGATGTACATATAGTTTATACAAATTTAAGAGTAATATGCATTATTCACCATTGCAAAATATCTTTTCACCACCATGAGTGGCAGTTGTAATTACTGCATTGATTTTGGGGTACTTCTAGGATGCAGACTGGATACTCAAAGGCAGTGGAGGATGCTCAACACTTCCAGGAAACAATACTTTGTCATGAGCCGGTTGCACCCTGCTACAGTGTTTCCGCTGATCAAATTATGTCACGTCCTGGAGTGTATCATGTTTGCACCAGCAGTGGCCCACCATGGGGTTCTGCATAAAGGTGATACACAGGGTAGGCAATGCAGAGAATTTCTCTGGAGCCTGTGTAGTATTAGCTCTGACAGCAAATGTTTAGAGTTAAGGGTTGCTCTGTGCCAGAGCTGAGTGACAGAGGTGGTCGTATATTTTGTAATGAATTATTTTTCTTGTGAGTACATATGCTCTGTAGAACCTTAAAAAAAAAGTAAACAGGGTCCAATGTCAGGGGCCTCTCTTGCCTTGACCAATGAAAGGAAGAAGAAGAAAATGAGCCTATAGATATATTCCTTTCCTTCTCATGGTTCAATTCCTGGTCAGGGCACATAACTGGGTTGTGGGCTCAATCCCCAGGGTGGGGTGTGCAGGAGGCAGATGATCAAGGACTCTCATCATTGAAGTTTCTACCTCTCTCTCACTCTCCCTTCGTCTCTGAAATCAATCTATAATAATAAAAGCATAATATGCTAATTAGACTAGACAGCTGAACGACCTTCTGGACATAATTCCAGATGTCCTTCTGGACTAAGCTGCAGTGACAGGGACCAAGGAAGAGGTGGTTAGCAGTGTTGAGGCAGGCAGGCAGCGGCAGTTAGGGATGATCAGGCCGGCAGGCGAGTGGTTAGGGGTGATCAGGCAGGCAGGCAGAGGCAGTTAGGGGTAATCAGGCAGGCAGGCAGAGTGATTAGGGGCAATCACCCAGGCAGGTGAGCGGTTATGGGTGAGCGCAGTGGTGGTGGCAGGAGCCTCTCCCACTTCCACAGCAGCGATAAGGATGTTCGGCTGTTGGCTTAGGTTGAGGGAGTGGGCCTAAGCTGTCAGTTGGACATCGCTTGAGGGCTTCTGGTTTGCAAGAGGGCGCAGGCCGGGCTGAAGGACCCCGCCCCCGAGTGCACGAATTTTTGTGCACCGAGCCTCTAGTAAATATATATTTTAAAAAAGAAGAAAACTACGAAGTTTTTAAAAAAAGAATGCTAGATAAACTACCTGTTAACAAAATTCCAGAACTTAATCCTAATAATAGAACTCAGAGTTTAGAGTAACACCTCTGATGTAGGGAGAAATGTGTTCTATGATGGCAGACCTAGTTTGACCCCACAGATAGTGGATCTGTAAGAGGGAGAATGACTCAATGAGTAGAGTCTAGTTTTGGTGTCTAAGTCTTACATCTCAGCACTAACTTTAATATTGGGAAAATGGGTTAGTATATATATATTGGAAAGACTATATGCTTTAGAGTTGAAGGTTCATGGGTTAAAACCTGGACTCTGACACTGACTGCTCATATGACCTGGAGCAAATTAATCAACTGAATCTCAGTTTTATTATCTTCTTAACAGGACTGATTAAACTCATTTCAAAAATTTGCTATAAATATTAATAGAAATAAAGAATTTAACTTGGCTAGCACAGTCATGATACAAACGAGATAGACATAGAGGGCAAAACTGTTAAAATATTGAGTGCTTGTCTCTGGAAGGTGGGGTTATTGCTAGATTTCTGTGTGACTGGACAAATTACTGCACCTCTCAAAGCCTTCATTTATTTACTATACATAGTGAATAATGTTAACAACAATAATAATACTGCTGCTTTCATAGGGTTGTTATGAGAATTTGATTCATAAAAATTAAAAAATAAAGCATTAGGCCCTGTCCGGTTTGGATAGAGCATCGGCCTGTGGACTGAAGGGTCCTGGTTCGATTCCAGTCAAGGGCACATGCCCCATGTGCAGGCTTGATCCCCAGTAAGGGGCATGCAGGAGGCAGACAATCAATGATTTTCTCTCATCATTGATGTTTCAATCTCTCCCTCTCCCTTCCTCTCTCTGAAATCAATAAAAATATATATATTTAAAAAATAAAGCATTAGGATACCACTTGGCATGTATCAAGTGCTCAATATATGTTAACCATTATGTGTTATTTTAACTTCTTTTGATCTGTTTCTCTGTATTTTGCCAATTTTCTACAAGTAGCCTGCTTTGTATTCTTAATCAGAAAGAAAATGAACATACTGCTTTTAGAAGAGAATGCCCCTTTGCCACATATTTCTAAATGGAAGCCAGATTAGGAAGGTGAAAATGAAGCAGTATGTCAGTTGCTCCAATTCCATCACACCCTGATGACAGTCACTGAGTGTAATTACATAGTCCCAACAGAGGCATCATGAGTGTTAGAGAATGGATAAAAAGACATGCAAAAATGATGGTCATTTCCAACAGACTCACTTGTCCCTGAACACATCCGTGGGGTTTTGGAGGACAACCATCATCACAAACTGGAGCTTTCATAATTATAACAATACACTAGTCTCTTTAACTTAGTGCTGTCATACCTTTTATAATCAGTAGAATTTCAATTAATTCAGTTAATTAAATGTTGGTGACCCCAGAGTGAATTCTGTTAATTAATGTTTCTGTATAAAGACATACCAGACCACACAGTGCTTTACATCAAGCTCGCATATGGCTGCCCAATTGTAGCTATCACATTTCCCATGTTGCTGGAAGAGAAAGGCAGAATGATACAGTAAACCATGATTCCCAGACCATGTTCTACACGTGATCTCAGGGGACCATGAACTCACTAAGAATCTATACTAATAATAGCCTAGGTGGCTTCATGTCCTCACATTGTCACAAGATAGCAGTCACAAGATGGCCATCACAAGATGGCTTCGCGCAAATGGAGGCAGGGCCCATCGGCTGCTCCATATGGTGAGGCTTGGGGGTCTTGTGGCTCTGCGCAGCGTGGAGGAGGCTGGTCCCGGTGTCTCTGCCGCCTTGCGCAGAAGAGGCAGGTTCCAGCAGAGGAGGCAGGTTGCAGCAGGGGAGAGCATTTGGGAATGATCAGGCCAGCAAGGGAGGGAAGTTGGGGGCCATCAGGCCGACAGGGGAGGGCAGTTGTGGGCAGTCAGGCCAGCAGGGGAGGGTAGTTGTGGGCTATCAGGCAAGCAGGGGAGGGCAGTTGTGGGTGATCAGGCCAGTAGGGGACGGCCATTGTGGGGAATCAGGCAGTCAGGGAAGGTCAGTTGGGGGTGATTAGGCTGGCAGTGGAGCAGTTAGGCGTCAATCAGGCCAGCAGGGGAGCGGTTAGGGGGCGATCAGGCTGGCAGGCAGGTGAGCGGTTAGGAGCCAGGGGTCCTGGATTGTGAGAGGGATGTCCCAGATTGGAGAGGGTGCAGGCTTGGTTGAGGGACAGCCCCCCCCCCCCCCATGCATGAATTTCATGCACCAGGTCTCTAGTTGAATATAAAAGTAATGTAAGATTGGGGATGTTCTGGATGATAGCATTAAATGGAGTACTATCTCACAATTGTAGTGTCTCTCTTTGTGCTTGCAGTCATATCAGGGTTTCGTGGTTAACTTAAGGTAGTGGTGTTGACTTCACTGTTTCTTGTAGGTGGGCGACAAAAACAATAATTTAGCACTACCTCTAAACCAAATGTAGCAAATATTGTATTTTTCTCCTACTTTTGGGGATACTTTACAAGTGTTTTTTAATTCTGGCAGCACTATCAGGATTTACATTTTTTTTTTTTTTTCAGTTCAGAAGCTCATTGAGATAAATTTACTCACCTGGTTCACTGAGGTTTAGATCTATGACTGCTCGACTCCAAGACTGAGCTATTCCCAATGTTACCTGAGATTGTCGAGCTTAAAAAAATCAGGGGGTGTGGGTGGAATTTGTATTGTGTTCACAAAATGTCATGGTCCTAATAGTGTTAGGGCCTGAGTTTTCATTCAATGGCTTTGTACTAGGCTCAAGTAGACAACAACAAGAAACCAGTGATTGGCTTGAAAAAATAAATAATTGATTTGGATCTATACCTTTGGAACCATTACTGTGATAGGAAGGATTTGGGATACACAGCTATTCATATGTTTCTTGAATACTTTACACTTTATAGATTCATTGTCATAGAAATGAATCCAGCTTGAATTCTCTTTCAAATTATTTTACTCATTCAGAAATAATCCTGGCTTCCTGATTGGTGTATGTCTTATGATAGATATTTAATGCCCATGGTTGATAGTATTTGCAGTAGATATTACTAACCCCCATTACAGACAAGGAAGCTAACGCTTATGGAGCTGAATTAATTTGCCCATAATCATATAGCTAGTAAGTAGCCGAGTCAGAGAGAGTGAGAGAGCTGGTACTTTGTCATTTTCTTCATACAATACTGTTTACTCTGTGCCAGGGATGTAGATATACATGACTTGACCTCAAATGCAAGGGCCACGGGATAAAAGATCAAACCTGAATCTGTTCAGGCCTCAGGATGTACCACAAGATGACAGCACATACGGAGCGCATGGGGATATATTAACATAATGAGTATGCAATCAGCAAAATCCAAACCAAGGGATTTGACATTCTGCAGCACCCTAGTTTGTTCAACAATATGCTGTAAAATTAAAAACCTGAAAGTGATGAAGGGAAGCTATTGATTAAAAATGACATTAGAGTTGCAGCAATCCATCTCAATATGTTTGCCTTATTTTTATTCTGGTTCAAATAAACTCTAAAGAATAATGATATTTATGAGACAACTAGAACTTTGAATATTAACTGAATGTCTAATGATACTAAGAACATCTTATTAAAAGGTGTGGAAATGATATTGTAGTTATGTTAACAAAGAGCAAATACAGATAAGTCTGGGATTAATTTTTTAAAAATATGTCTTTATTGATTTCAGAGAGAAAGGGAGAGGGAGAGAGAGATAAAAACATCAATGATGAGAGAGAATCATTGGTAGGCTGCCTCCTGCTCGCACCCTACTGGGGATCAAGCCTGAAACCTGGGCATGTGCCCTTGACTGGAATTGAACCTGGGACCCTTCAGTCCACAGGCTGACTCTATGCACTGAGCCAAATCAGCTAGGGCTGGGATTAATTTTTAAATGATGTAGAAAGCCCAGGTAGCATACAGGTACAACAAGATCAATCTTGAATTGATAATTATTAAGTTAGGTTATGAATATATGGGACTCATTATCTCTATTAAAGTTTTTCTTCATAAAAAATTAAAAATAATATAAATATGGCAAACATAAGACTTAATAAGGCTACACAAGTTTTATAGTGTTTTACATAGTTTCACATAACATTCTTTTAAACTGTAACATTTCAAAGGAAAAAGTTTTAAGTACTATATTATACTAGAGGCCCAATACATGAAATTTGTGCAAGGGGCTCGGCCCCCACAGCCCAGCCTGCCTCGCCCGGCCCTCACAGCTCCGGCTTTGTTCAGAAAGTCATCAGGAAGGTTGTCCAGACAGTTGTTCTGCTGTTCAGTCTAATTAGAATATTAGCTCTTTATTACATAGGCTATCTTATAATGTGAATATATGAAAGTAATAACAATGTATATAAATTTAATATATGTATTAAAATATCATACTATACATATGTTTGAAAAGAATGATCCTCTTTACTGAGATTCTGGCCTCAAAGAATGTTCTCATCCATCTCATTTTCCCATATGCTGCCTGCTTCTGGAAATCTCCTTAGCAGCTTTACATTGAGTTTTTCTGATCAGATATATTTTCTTGTACAAACAATGCCTAATTCCTAATTATTTTTTCAAATTCTCATAAATCATCTCTCTGATTCTTCTTTACTTGACAAAATATGATTTTTAAACTTCTGTATTTACTTCCTCATTTAGTCATTCATTCATATAACAAATGAATAGGGTTGATTCTTCCATCAATTTGCTATGTGAACGCAGACAAGTCTTTGTTTCATCCTGAATCTCAGTTTTCACATCTGAAAAATTTTGTGCTCGGGTTGTTTGATCTCTCAAGAATTCTTCCAGCTTTACAATTCTACAGAACAGTGATTCAATCATTTACTCCTATCTGGCATGCATTACTTTTATTCACATCCTGGTGGTACTTTCCATCTGTACTGGACCATCAAGTATGAAACTAAAACTCAGAGACACAGAGAGACACCAGTGTGGTGGTTACCAGAGAGAAGGAAGGGAGGTAGAGGATAAAGGGGACCAAATATATGGTGGGAACACAATGTAATATACAGATCATGTATCATAGTAATTTACACTTGAAACTTATATGACCCTATTAACCAACGTCACCCCAATAAATTTAATTAATAAAAGAAAAGAAATAATCAACTTCTTTTACCTCTCTTTTGTTTATAGTCAAACAGAGTTCACTTTAGCCATCATTTTACAGTGGGTCAATGAAAAAGAGTTACATGATTAAATATTTGGGAAACCCCACAAAGTGGCTAGCATTAATTTAATTTAATTTATTTTTTTAATTACATTTATTGGGGTGACATTGGTCAACAGGAACAGATAGGTTCCAGGTGTGGATTTCTATGTTATGTGTACACTAGGTGCACAAAATTTGTGCACGGGGTGGGGAGGATGTCCCTCAGCCCAGCCTGCACCCTCTCCAATCTGAGACCCCTGGAAGGATGTCTTACTGATGGTTTATAGGATGTCCTGGATCAGGGTGGGGGTTCCCTTGGGGCGTGGGGTGGTCCTCTCGCAATCCGGGACTGCTGGCTCCTAACTGCTCACCTACCTGCCTGCCTGCCTGCCTGATTGCCCCTAACCACTCTGCCTGCCGGGCTGCTCGCCCCCAACTGCCCCCTGCCACTGGCCTGCTCACTCCCAAATGCCCCCCTGCCAGCCTGATCACCCCCAACTGCCCCCTGTGCCAGTGTGCTTGCCCCCAACTGCCTCCTCTGCCAGCCTGCTCACCCCCATCTTCCTCCCCTGCTGGTATGCTTGCCCTCACCTTCCCTCCCCACTGGTCTGCTGGCCCCCTACTGCCCCCCTGCTGGCCTGCTCACTCCAAACTGCCCCTCCCCCTGCTGTCCTGATCACCCCCAACTGACCCCCCACTGATGGCCTGCTCACCCCCAACTGGCCCCTCTGCTGGTCTGCTCACCCCCAACTGCCCCCCACCCCCGCCAGCCTGATCACCCCCAACAGTCCCCCTTTCCCCACCGGCCTGATCACCCACAACTGCTCTCCCCTCTTGGCCTCTAACTGCCTCTACTTTGGCCCTGCCACCATGGCTTTGTCCAGAACATCCAGAAGGTCTCCTGGAAGGTCTCCCAGTCTAATTAGTGTATTACCCTTTTGGGGGCCAGCTGGTTTGCCCTGAAGGGTGTCCTGGATCAGGATGGGGATTCCCTTGGAGCATGGGGAGGCCTGGGAAAAGGGCCTGTGGTGGTTTGCAGGCCAGCCATGCCCCCATGGGGTGAGGGTCCCCGCTGGGGGTGTGTGGCCAGCCTGGGTGAGGGCCTGAGGGCTGTTTTTCAAGCTGTCCACAGCCCCTTTAGGGTGGGGGGTCCCGCTGGGGTGCCTGGCCAGCCTGGGTGAGGGGCTGCTGGCTCTTTGCAGGCTGGCCAAGACCCCAGTGGGGACCTTCACCCTATGGGGGTGTAGCCAGCCTGGGGGCTTTTTTTCTTTTTCTTTTTTTTTTTTCAGTGCCTCCTTGAGTGGAGGCCAGGGCCGACTGGAAGCAGGTATCTGGAATTTATTTATCTTCTATAATTGAAAGTTTTTAGCCTTGAGCGGAGGCCAGTGCTGGCCAGGGCGGGCAGGAAGCTTGGCTTTCTTCATTGCCAGGGGCAACCCAAGCCTCCTGCTCCCTCCAGCTGTGTGGCTGCCACCATCTTTGTTGGATTAATTTGCATACTCGCTCCGATTGGCTGGTGGGTGTAACAGAGTGATGGCTAATTTGCATGTTTCTCTTTTATTAGTGTAGTTTGCACCATGTGCTCACTACCCAAAGTCAAATATTTTCCTGTCACCATATGAATTAATTTTAACTAGTTAACCAATTAGAGACAGTAAGTTTTATTATCATGCTTCTCCCATTTTTTTTTTTTTACCTAATTACCGGTTTAAAAATGAGTCTTTACAATAAAATAATTGAACATAAATTTGTAATTAAAGGAATTTAGAACTTAGTTTTTGGAGGGCTATACATGTAGAGATTTCAACATAATATATGTGTTTTTATTTGTATAGTCCAAAGTTTGTATAATCTTAAGTTTACTTAAGTATGGCATATTGGGGAAAATGGATAAGGCTTCTCATAGCCCAGTGCAACCAGCCCAGGATAGGCAACTGGCCCAGAGGTTGAAGGACTCAGTATCTAGACTTCCTAGTAACTCATTAACAGCAAAATGATTGGGAGGCCCTGATGCATTTTCTACTCTGATAGAGTGAATAACATGTTTGTTGTTTGGACAGCAGATTTTCCAATATATCCATCAAAAGAAAATCCCTCCACCCAGAAACTCATTTTTAGGCTAATATGCCACAACCTGCATGGCTAGGTTTAGGATCTGAAGGAGGGGCTGACGCACAAATGAAAATGTTATACAAGAAATATGAATTTAGAAGGCATTGGGGGCCAGGTGGAGACCTCTTTCCTGAAGAGGCACACTGACATCTGGCCTGGGCCTCTCTTTATTTGCTTGAATACACATTTGCCCTTTAGCAATGCATACAGGAAGATCAAAGGTAAAGTTTGGTAAACAATATAAGGATTATCAGGTCAAGAAATTGCCTTGAGTCATTGAACCCACAGCAGGGCAATTTTATGCTGATTTTCATTGGCCTTCCAATGTTTCTTTTTGCATTTTTATGCTAACTGCTGTTTGATGTAGCCTCCAGCACTAGTATAGTTTAATGATATCCCCAAGCAGGGTTTCACCCATAAGGTACCAGAGCTTTAGGAAAATATGGCATTAAATGCAGAAGTAGAACATCATGGTAGAGGTTCATGGCTTTCTCACCTAAACTGCATGAGTCAGGTAAATTTATTCCAAGTAAACAAATTATTTGCACAAGTTACAAATATATGGCTAACCACAAAATGACATTCTTATACCCTACAATATTTGTGAACAATGCCAAGTTCTAGCAGCTACCTCATAAAAGTTGAGTTAATAATCTTGACATGGAAACAAACATGGAAATCTTAATGTTGTGAAGTTGTTAAAGTGATATAATATTGCCCATGCAGAGTTAGCAATGAATTATAGCACTGTCTGGATACAGAATTTCTGGTTTCAAATAATTTAAGAATTCTGTCATTTGGTTTTATCCCTATTCTTAGCCAATGATGTAATGAGTTCTGGACTGATGGGTACTGATTCAAAGGTCAAGATTATTTCAATTAGCAGGTTTGACAACTTTCCATAAAAACTAATTCCTTAGTATCCTAGAACTTTTGCTACTTCTGCTGATTAGTCATTATTGGTGTTAATAATAAAAAAGGTGTTTATGGAGGCCCATTGCATCACCTGTCCTGTTTGTGGCATTTCTACATGGAAGGAAACTGTTACAGGTTGAGTTTCCCAGAAAGCAGATTCAGATTCAAAGTCTATTGTGCATGCTTTTCTTTTAAGATGAGTACCCTTGGTATCAAACCTATAAAAGAGGGAAAGGAGTTGAATTGTGATGATAGCCCAAAGATTTCCTTAGTTGACCGAGTGGAGCTCTGAAGCTAGAATGGTACTTTAGCACAATTAAGTGTTGGGCACGGATGGCCAGGCATTAAACTGACACATCAAGTAATCACTGGATGTGGGCCTTTGGACGATGCCCAGGAAGACATGACCTTGGACCAAGCAGCTCTCTGAAGATGAGATAATCCCTAATGGGGGACTATCCATTTTATTAGAGTGCTGGTTGTTATCCATTTTATTAGAGTACTAGTGCCTGGTGCATGGATTCATGCACATTGAAAGGATATTAATTGGAAGAAATATTTAATATCACTATTTGCCCTTTCTCTGTAATAGAAGTGTCAACCAAATTCATAATCAACAATGACAGATGGAAACACATGTGTGCGATTGGCTCACCAGCAAGAGCTTTATAAACCAGTATATAGATAAACTTGTTTAATTAGACCAGCTTTCTGATTTAGCTAAACTTTTCCAGCTCAGTGAAGCACCCCAACTTCTCTTTCAGGTAATTGTCAGCAACACAGCAGTAAATATCAACATGAAGCCGATTATTATTGTAGATCACCCAGGGAGAACAAAAGGTGAAATAGTTAACTGCAGCAGTGTTTGACTGTATTCTGCACAGTGGGAAAACCTGAAGTCATTTTCAAGGTCTACCATTTCTTCTTTTCAGTCAGGTCAAGTTTCTAAACTTACTAAATTTCTGTTTTTTTGGCTAATGAAAAGAAAATAGGATTCCACTGAGTTTCCTATCTACCTACTCCAGGACTTCTGTGAGGATCAAATGAGATGAGGCATGGGAAAATGCTTCACAGACATTTGGTTAAAGTGTAAAATGTTTGCACCTGGCTATAAAGCAAGTCGTGTTCCTGGGCTGAAGATTCTTTAAGAAGGCTATGATATCCCCAAGCATGGTTTCACCCATAAGGTATCGGAGCTTCAGGAAAATATGGCATTAAATGCAGAAATAGAACATCATGGTAGAGGTTCATGGCTTTCTCACCTAAACTGCATGAGTCAGGTAAATTTATTCCAAGTAAACAAATTATTTGCACAAGTTACAAATATATGGCTAATCACAAAATGACATTCTTATACCCTACAATATTTGTGAACAATGCCAAGTTCTAGCAGCTACCTCATAAAAGTTGAGTTAATAATCTTGACATGAAAACAAACATGGAAATCTTAATGTTGTGAAGTTGTTAAAGTGATATAATATTGCCCATGCAGAGTTAGCAATGCTAGGGAGAAGAAGCTGGGTGTTGCTACATGATGTCATTACCTGGTGCCTACAGTGACCATGTCTGGGCTGGGCTGGACTGTGGGCCGTATTTTGCACCATGGTGTCTTGGCAGTGTCAGCTGCAATTTGGTGGGCTGTCACTCTTGGGTGGTGGTGGGGGCTGTGTCCCACTTGGGGCAAGCCGAATATCGCTTTGTCAGCGAGAGGTCTGCGGTACTATTTCTTTGTAAAAGGCCAGTGCATATCAAGGCAGCTCCTGCATTGAGTGTCTGCCCCCTGGTGGTCAGTGCGCATCATAGCGACTGGGTCAGATGGTCCACACTTAGCATATTAGCCATATATATATGTATGTATGTATTCAAGCTTATGACATCATTTTTTAAAAATCCTAGCCCAATGATATTTTTCTATTGATTTTTAGAGAGAGTGGAAGAGTGGGAAAGACAGAGAGAAACATTAATGTGAGAGAAACACATTGATTGGTTGCTTCCTTCATGAGCCCTGACCAGGGCCAGGGCCAGGGCCAGGGAGGAGCCTGCAACAGAGAGGTACATGCCCTTGATCAGAATCAAACCTGGAACCCTTTGGTCTGCAGGCCAACACTCTATCCACTGAGCCAAACCAGGTAGGGCTGACATTATTTTTAATTCAACAAATACTTGCTGAATTGTGACTGTGTGTGAGTCTTTGTACTCCAAGTAGAAGATACAATAGTTGCCAAAAAGATGAGGTCCTTATCCTTTTGACCCTTGCTTGTATGTTAACTTGTGTGTTCCTCATAGTAATTTGTGTCGGGGGAGGAAGAGGAGGAGTGTTCTATTGCTGTGGCATTTTCATGAATGATAAAATGAGTAATCTGTAGGGCAGGATCTCATATTTAATAATAAGTCCCTTTTGTTCTGTTTATCCCTAATGCAAAATTCCTGTGCAGCTGATGTAGAAAACACATAGCCCAACATTTAAAAAAATTTAATATATATTTTTCTAAATCTGTAACTCCAAAAAAGAGATTATATTTTTCAGCTCCTGGAGTACAAATAAGAAAATGATTATGAATAATTTTCAGTTGATGTAAGAAATTTATATCACCATTTGTGTGTAATGCCTTGAGAAATTGAAGTTGTTTTGTTTTGTTTTTTCATTTTGATGAATGATCTAGAGGAAAGGAAAAGCAATAAAATCTGCTATTGCAAACATAAAAAAATTATGAAAGAATTTAATGTATTATATATGTAAAATAACCAAGTATTGAAGAGTGTAGCTCAAAATAGGCAAAGGACCTGAATGGACATTTCTCCAAACAGTACATACAGGTGGCCAATACTGGTAGACATATGAAAAGATGCTCATAGTGTTTAATCATCAGAGAAATGCAAATTAAAACCAAAATGAGATAACACCTCACGCCTGTCAGAATGGCTATCTATCTATATAAAACTCTAATATGCAAATAGACTGAATGGTGGAACAACAGAACAACTGAACAACCAAGCACTATGACATGTGCTGATCACCAGGGGGTGCACGCAGAACATGGCAGGCATCGGCAGCAGGCTGCAGAGCACAGAACATGGTGGGCATCAGCTGCGGCGGGATGGTGGAGCAGGTGAGCAGGGGCACCAGACCAAGCAGGGCGCTGGTCACTGTCATTGGGGTGAGCTTCTGGTGGTTACTGAAAATTTTTTGCTCCCACGTCCCATGGTCCTGCCTGGTGCTTGCACCTGCTACTGGTGCCAGCCCTGCTCACACCCGCTGCCAGCGCTGGCCCCAATTGCTCCATCAGTGGGTGCGAGTGGGGCCGGTGCCATCAGCACATGGGAGCGGTGGCAGCGGGAGCAGGGCTGCTGGCAGACAGGGACTGGGGGCTGTGACAGGAGGGACTGGGTGGGGGTGTGGAGGATGGGCCGAGACTCGCCCCGTGCCCACCGCAGCCTTGCAGCACACAGTTCCTTTCAAGATGCACAAATTTGTGCACTGGGCCCCTAGTCTCTAATAATAAAAGCATAATATGCTAATTAGACTGCATGTCCTTCCCCAAGAAGCCGGGGTTGCGAGGCCCCGGTCCCAGGTGCCTGCCGGCAGCTGGAGGGAAGCCTGGGTTCTGGGTGCCTGCAGCTGGGGGACGGAAGGCCTACTCTTGCTCGAATTTCATACATCAGGCCTTTAGTTGTAAATAAGTAAACAGGTGTTGGTGAGGATGTGGAGAAAAGGGAACCCTTGTGCACTTTTGGGGGCAGTGCAGATTGGTGCAGACACTATGGAAACAGAGTGAAGCTTCCTAAAAAAATTAAAACTAAAACTACCTATGACCCAGCAATTCAATTCCACTTTTGAGAAGATATACAAATAAATCCAAAACACTAATTCAAAGAGATATATGCAGCCATATGTTCACTGCATAATTTTACAATAGCCAACATATGGAAGAAACCCAGTGCCCATCAATAGATGATTGAATAAAGAAGATATGGTACATGTAAAAATGGACTATTACTTAGCTATAAAAAAAAAGAGAGTGAAACCTTACTATCTGTGCCAACATGGATGGATCTAGAGGGTATTATGCTAAATGAAATGCCTCAGACATAAAAAGACAAATGCCATATGATTCACTTATATGTGGAACCTACAGAACAAAATAAATGAACAAATAAAACAGAAACAGACTAATAGATGCAGTGACCAAACTGAGGGTTGCCAGATGGGAAGGAGGTGGGAGGATGGGTGAAAAAGGTAAAGGGAATAAGAAGTTACAAAACAGTCCTGGGAATGTAAAGCACAGCATAGAAAATATAGCCAATAATCTTGCAGTAATTATGTATGGTGCCAGGTGGGTACTAGAATTATCAGGGGGAACACTTCATAAGTAATGTAGTTGTCTAACCACTATTCTGTACACCTAAAACAAATATAAAATTTTTAAAAAAGGGCTCTATACTTAGTGCAGAAAACTTCCTCATACGAAGAGTACTATCAACAGAATGTAAACCAATCTGTTTCCTGTTTACTTCGTAGGGACCCTGGTCAGGATTAGGGGTAGAAGAAAGAATAGGCTGCTGAGAATTAAGGTACACTCTACCATTGATTAATTGTGTTAGTCTGAATTTGCTTCCTAAACTGGTAAAATGGGGTTCCTCTTCCCACCCCCAGGCTTTCATCAGATAGAGGCTCTTCGTTTAAATAAAATAAGAGCAAATAAACAAACTTTTTGAATGATCACTTGCCTCTTCATCCATATTATCCAGTAACTGTTGTGCAGCCAGAATTGATGCCTTTTGGTGTACAGAGTAGTTACGGCAAACATTCCTTCGCAATCTCCTGCTGTTGTGTTAGTTTTCAGTATACAGAGCATGTCCCTAAATATCGAAAATCATTTAGACCACGCTTTCCCTACAGAACCTAGAAAGATTATTAAAAGCATGCAAAAGTACATTCCATTCATATTGCAGAGTTTAACTTTGTATTCATGAGATTGGAGTGATACTTTTTATAGTATTAGAGTTTGTTGAATTCATGCTATGCATCAGACCATGTGCTAATCACTTTATGTGTGCATTTATCATTGGAATGAACATGTGAGGAAGAACTCTTATTATCCTCATTTTATAAATGAACACTATGCTCAGAGAGATTAATAACTTCCCACAATCAAACACCTGGACACTGGTGAGCTAGGTTTCAAACCAAGACCTCTTTGACTGTGGCATTCTTACTTTTAACAACTTGCTTTCTGGAGACTCTGGAAATTAGGAAGTACTGTAAAACAACCACTACTTCTCCTCTAAAAATAAAAATAAAACCCAGAAGGAAATCTTTATAATAAGAGCTTCCTGATGAATGCAGGCATGGTTTTTAGTTGAACATACATAATTATTTTCCTCTCAAGTCAATTTAACATATAAATAATGCAGCCCCAGCTAATGGGCTCTCAGTGGCCAAACATGAAAAAATATATTGCCCATATACACATCATAAAGAATGAAGATGAACCATTTGCCTGGTTACATAACGTTGTCGTACAACATAAATAAGAGATTCTCTTGTTTTGGCAATTGTTCTGCACTGTTCTAAGTTTTGCTAAATCAGACTTCCTTCTAATCTAACAGATGCCAGCAGTTTAAAAGCAGTTCAAGAATCTTTATTTATATCTGGTGTTCATCTTGAATAAAATGGGCCAGCAAATGCAGAGGGAGAGGACGGGGAAAAGCATAACTTAAAAACTGAATTTATTTCCAGCCTTCTAAACACAGATTTCCAATAAATATCCACTTAGAGAACCATTTCATTAAGCTAACTGCAGCCAAAAACAAGTTCCCTGATGTTTCTTTGAGCATTTTATTTTCTAAAATGAATCATTACTTTCTATGTTTTGACTTGACAATCCTTTCCTCCCAATTGTGTAATTTTGCATTTGTCACTCAAAGTGCTTGCACTTCCAGAGAATTGTTCCAAGACAATTTCATGCTTTGGAATGAAATTCTTAGTATGGTGGCATGAGTTTGGTGAAGCCCCAAACCACTAAAGTGCATTGCTTTGTCCTTTAAAAAACTGGAGGGGGTCTTTACTTCCTCATTTCAATTAAAGTTTAGCAGCTCCTTAAGGCTCAATCTGGGGATGGCAGCAATGAACTTCTAATAAATAGGATGGATAGCTGTAACCCTGTGAGATTTCAGGGGAAATTGAAACCATGGCTTTTGAATCTCTCTTCTGTCTGTGACGGGTAAATAACCCAGATATTTGCAAACTCATTCTTAACCATTCCACTCTCAAGTGATAAACTTTTACTAATGGACAACAAATGGAATGTGAAGAAAAAAATGCAGCAAGGTGTTAGAGGAAATGTGTTCAATATACAAACTTCACTCTTATGTATCCAATAATACATAAGAATAACTCTCAAAACTCAGCTCATCCCAATAGAATTTGGCATTTGGTGTCTTTGCTTAAACAGTCAAACTGAGAGAAAACATTGTATTCAATTTACTAAAAAATGGTTATATTTCATACATGGTAACAAATGTAGAAGGTTCACAGTTAAGAAGGCTATGTGTATTTCACCTTAAGGAATGACTCTCAGTATAGTAGCTACGTATTAATCCTACCATTCAAAAGATCAAAAAGAAATAATAAACCCTAGAGCCATTTATCTAACATTTACTATATGCCTTATCTTACTGCTATAGGGCCAGTTATTAAAAGGTAGAAGTTTCAGCATGCATTAGACGTGACTAGAGTTTAAGCTGGTTATGGACAGAAACAACAATCGTGGGAGATTAGGGGACTTCTCTTTCTCACTGCCCACTGTACCTCAGAAGAAACCCTCTCTTTCTCTAAAAGACACTCCTCATTATAGATCACATGGGTTTTGGTAGTGGAAGCTGACTACACCTTCAGGTCCAGAAGGTAAACATTTGATCCAGTACTAATGAATAGGACCAGCTCATTTTCATGCTGGCTGATTTTTTTCTGGGTTGGACATTTGGACCCAGCGGGTGCCCATTAATCATTGAATTATTGAGAAAATGGCATGCCTTTCCAGCCAAAGATGTTAGGCTGTTAGGTTAGAACCCTGATCTGCTAGTCGCCACTTTTGCCACTTCTTGGAGAGCCAACAAAGAGAATGCCGAATGGAGAGTCGGAGTGAGAATTCTGATTTTTTAACTCAAGGCTGTGGATCCCACTGTTCCTAAAGGTGACTCCCCCTGGGGTTTTCCATAATGTGGCTAATACATTTTTCTCCCCCTCCCACCCTTGCCCCTGCAAAGCCAGCTTTCGTTGGGTTGATGTCACTTGGAATAAAATTAATTCTGTGTAATTCATCAAATCAGCAAAACTATATAGGAAAATATTCTAATCTATTTTTTTTTCCATGAATTAAGTAACCTACATCTCATTTTTAAGAGGATCTACAAGCAAGCCAAGGTCTAGAACTCCCATATTTATACTTCCTTTTTCCATCCAGACAGAAAAATTATTTTAAAGTACAGGCATTTCCTGACTGCCAGTACCCATGCACACATATGTATATGTATAAACAAACAGCCATACAGAGCTACAGGATCGTTCAGTGGATGCTTGCCATGCATAACCACTCTAATTAAATCTACATTGGGAGTATATATTTTTTTAACAACATGAGCAAAGAAATTATTTCCAGTTGCATTTTTACAAATTGCTCTCAATTATGACATTTATCCTCCATCTCAATCAAGTGTAATTTGCCAGAAAGACTGCAGAACATTTGGGTATTTAAAATGTGTGAGGTTTTCCTAACAGCCCCATTCTGCTCCCCTTCAAATTTTCCTACCAGGTAGGAATGGGACTGACATGGTTCAAGCAAGTTCATCAACTTAAAATGGCTTCCTGAACCACATAAACCACAAAAATAAGGTGGCCAATTGCTAAGAAGCATCATTGGTTCAGTTCACAGTGAATCAATCAAAATAGCTTGAAAGTTTGAGGCCTTGTTTGATTTCAGGTATCTTAATGAAAAATGTATGTTGTTGTAAGATGCGCCAATCATTCATTTAGTGATTGAGATACAAGAGGGCAGTAACGTAAGTTCTATTACTCAGGTCTGATAGGACCTTGGCTTCTAATCCAGCATGTGTCAAACCCTGGGCTGTGGACCAGTGGAAATCCATGATGAAGTTTTCACCACGCTGTGGCAACATTAGAAAAATCAATACTGGAGAGTGAGGTGGTTTTTGTGTTGTATTTTTTAAAAAGCTAAATTTATCCTTTTAAAAGGACTTCCTACTATGATGCTCCGCTACAGTGTTTTGTTCTGGATAACAGCAAACAGAGCCATCTCTGCTCTCATTTTCTCCACTGCTAATAGTTACTCTTGCATAAATTTCAACTCCAGGAGATTTCTAGATCTCTGATTTTCTTTCTGACTGTAGGCCCAATATTTCAGAAAGATAAGAGGCTAAAGGATCACTGAGGCATTTTTTCCCACTATTGATTAGGGTAAGAAAGAGTTGCTCTAGCTAGGGCTAACAGGAACATAATGTAGCTCAAGGGAGGTGGACAAATTCTAAGTTGGTGGACATGACTTGCCTTCCTGCTAGTCACACTCCTGTGGACCCCTCTCCATGAATGATGATGGCTTCTCTGACTTGCTTCTGAATATGGCAAGGGTGATGATAGGATGTCATTCCACAGGACTGACTGCAGCACTTGTCTTTCTAGAACTCCCTTGCTGGCTACCAGGTTTTAGGAAGCAAACTACCATATTGTGTGCTGCCTGTGGAGAGGACTACGTGGTGAGGAACTGAGGGGGGCTTATAGTCACTAGCCAGCAAGAAACTGAAGGCCTTCTTCCTGCAGCCTGCAAACAGCTGAATTCTTCCAGTGACTGCATGAGCTTGGGAGTGAATCCTTTCACTCTGATGGGACTCCAGCCCTGGCCAACACCTTTGCAGAGGATCCAGCTGTGCCATAAAATAGGCACCTTGTATTTGATGCCAACCCCTCACCTTATACAAAACTCATTCAACTCTTCACCCCTCTTTATTTCCCACTGTACAACCTGAAATGGGTTATTTAAGTCCACCAATCTCAGCTCCCACATTTGTAAAATGGAGAAATAACCATTATCCTGCAGTGTTGCTCTAAGGAATATTTCTAATTTATTAATTCAACAAAAATTTATTGAGTGCTCAAAACATGCCAATCTTGTGTTAAACTTTTTTTCTTTTTCTATTTTATTTTATTTTTATTGTTTGAAGTATTACAAATAGTAGTACTATGGCTCCTTTCCCCCCCCCCCCCATTGACCTCC
Source organism: Corynorhinus townsendii (assembly GCA_026230045.1). Taxonomy (NCBI): domain Eukaryota; kingdom Metazoa; phylum Chordata; class Mammalia; order Chiroptera; family Vespertilionidae; genus Corynorhinus; species Corynorhinus townsendii. The sequence continues at coordinate 146,989,253 of JAPDVU010000006.1, read as the reverse complement.
TCCTGGCCTATCCTACCCCCAGTACATGCCTTCACCTGCCCGCCACCCCCCCTCTCAGTGTCTTGTATCCATTGGTTATGCTTATATGCATGCGTACAAGTCCTTCAGCTGATCTCTTATAACGACCTCCTGCCCAACCTCCCCTGCCTTCCCAATGTAGTTTGACAGTCTGTTCAATGCTTCTTTGCCTCTGTATCTATTCCCCCCGCCCCATTTCTTTCCTTTAAAAAATCTTGCCTCTGCAGACTAGAAATAAACATATAATAACAAAAAATGTTTGAGTCCTAATTTCAATGTCCAACAGTTCTGAGTCTCCGTTTCAATGTCACAGTTCCTTATGTGTACATGTCAGCAATGATATCTGGATGGTGGGCACCTGGTGCCAATGCAGGTCCGACCCTCTCTGGTTTGGTCCTGGACAACCTGCAGCAACGCACAGCTGCTGACTGCTAGCGTGGCAAGGCGTCGTCAGCGTCTTCCATCTCTGGACTGTTTCTCCTCTTGTCTTCGTGGTTGGAGCAGACCTGTCAATTCCTCTCTGTTGCAGGAATCCACATGGTCTTAGAGTTGTTTTCTGAAAATATACAAACATATTCTCGACCACAAGTTAATAAAGGAATCTTTTCTATATAATTGATTTGGTATCCTTTTTATTTTTGCCCAAACGATTTTCCTTTGTCTTATTTAGATACCATGTGTGTTTTTCATGGGTGTCTTGCTGTTAGCATTACAAATTAAAATTAATTTTGTAAAATAAAAATTTTCTAGATGTAATTTACTTATAGGATATTTTTCCTTACATGATATTACCCTACTATTCCCCCCCCCTTTTTTTTGATTAATGGAAGCTTTTGTACATTTTATAATGCAGTCTTGATAATTTTAAATTTTAATGTTTTTGCCCCAAAATATGACTGCTTTAGGTTCATTGCATGTTCAGGAATTTTACCATGAGATGAACTACCAATAGAAATTTTAGTTATTACTTTAGGAACAGCTTTTTGTCCAGTACTATTAAATTTTCTTGAATATTCACTTATTTAATTAGCCTATTTAAATTAATATGAAAACTTGATTAGTATTTTACTGTCAAATTTAATACTCTACCAACAATCTTAGTTTAAACTTTTTTTCTGAAAGTTTTATTATTGCATCTGCAAAGCATGAGTGTACCCCTTGCAGGACATTTGGTCCTATGCAAAACCTCCACAGAGACATTTGATCCACATTGGACCATCTCCCTAACCCTGTGTGCCCTTATCAGGTAGGCTATTGAGGCAAGAAGAGTTATTATGAGCAATTCAGCCACAACACAAGTATTAGGCCAATAAAACATGATAGCATTTTTATGTATTAATCCTGTAAAACCAAAAAATACGAATAAATGTTCTGGGCTATTTGAACCCAGGGACATTTTCTTAAGTGTGAACATTTAAAAAAAAAAAAAATATATATATATATATATATATATATATATTGATTTCAGAGAGGAAGGGAGAGGGAAAGAGAAATGGAAACATCAATGATGAGAGCCATTCATTGATTGGCTGCCTCCTGCACCCCCCCCTACTGGGGATCGAGCTCACAACCTGGGCATGTGCCCTTGACTGGAATAGAACCCAGGACCCTTCAGTCTGCAGACCTATGCTCTATCCACTGAGCAAAACTAGCTAGGGCAAGTGTGGGTATTTTGGACGGGACCAAACATTAAGGACCATTTGGCCTGGATCAAATGCTTTTGTGGACATTTTGGACAGGACCAAATGTCCAATAATCAGTATACCATACTGCCAAATAGGAATGTTTACTATTTCAGAAAGGATTTGATGACAGTATCACAACCATTCATAAACCAACTTAGATGAGTCAAACAGTCCTTTGTAAACAAGTAAGAATATGAAATGAAGCTGGCATTTTTAGGAATGAGGAATTTGATTAACACTATTGTCTGACAGAAAATTAATGCCAGGGACAGAGTTTTGCATAATGAATCCTGCCAGCCCAGGTGATTTCAGAGGACCAATATCTGAGTGATTCTCACTGGTCCCTTCCCATCATAGTCTTTTTCACATCAAATATGTACACTTTGACCATGTGGAATATATACACAGATGACAGACTAGATTGAAAAGAGAAAACTTAAACTGCTAAGAGGAAAGAGAGGCAATGACAATGAAACATTTTAATGGAATGGTGTGGTTGAAAGGCATTTAATTTTTGAGACCACTGCTTAACCGATGCACATTTGTTATCCAGGTGCTTCCACCTATTTCTTTAAATGTCTTAAAGGAAGATTGTTTCATAAATAAAAATGTTATTTGAGAGTGAAAGAGGATCTCCTCAATAAATGCTTGCTGAATTGATCGCTAAGGGGGAGTTCAGAATGGGACTAGAGGGCGTTATGGTAAGGAAAATAAGTAACTCAAGAAAGACAAATACCATATGATTTCACTTATATGTTGAACCTAAAGAACAATATAAATGAACAAATAAAACACAAACAGACTCATATATTTGGAGAACAGACTAACGGTTGCCAGGGTGATGGGGAATTGGGAGGCAGTGAAAAAGGTGAAGGGATTGAGAAGTACAAATTGGTAGTTACAAAATAATCATGAGGATGTAAAGTACAGCATAGGGAACATAGTGAATAAGCCATATATATATATATCAAGCGACCGGAATGACCGGTTGCTATGATGCACACAGTGGCAGCCAACCAGTGCAATCTGGGCCCCCATCGGTTCCCCAAACCTCCAGCAGCCCCTCCCCCTGGCCGGCCTGGTGGGGGCAGGGTCAGCTAACTGCCTGTGGCACCTCCCTTTCCCCCTCCCCGTCAGCCCAGCCCTGATCAGCCCCCATCGGGGCAGGCTGGCTGAACTCCACCTGTGCACGAATTCGTGTACCGGGCCTCTAGTATTGTAAAAACTATGTACGTTGCCAGATGGTACTGGAACTATCAGGGGCATCACTTGGTAAAGTATATGGTTGTCCAACCACATGAAATTAATACAAATTAATATTAAATGTAAACTGCAATGGAAAAACATTTTTACATTAAAAAAAAAGAGTTTGGCTTTTTACTTTTATCCTACCCTCCAGTGACATTTCCATATGCCATGTGGATTTTATCTCCTGTCCTTCCTCCTAGTGATAAAAGTTGACAGGTACTGAATGTTACTGTGAGTCAGGAACTGCTCAGAGTGCTTTATTGCATCCACTCATTTAACTCTGCTTACAGGCTGTGTGCCATGATTAGTTCCAATGTGCAGGAGGGGAAACCTGGGCACAGAGAGGTGCAGGTACTCACTCAAAGCCCCAGTGTTGGTAAGCGGTAGAGCCAGGATTCAACCCACTGTGTGATACAGAGCTCTAGTTCTTAACCATTGTACTAAGTAGCCTCTCAAAATTATTAGACAGTTGCTCCTCATTTACCTCTTAATGCACCAGTAGAATACTTACACTAACATGTGCCACTCTGCACACCCTTCATGTCACCACAACAGTCATATTTTATTTTCCCTAAATGGTGTAGTGCCCATTTATGGCTCCAGACTCATCGCATACCACTCTCCATTTCCTCTCTTAGTCCTGCTGACTTCACTCAGTCCCTCCAACGTACAGTGATCTCTTCTGCCTGTCTCCAGGAAATGGTCTATTTTCTCATTCTTGGTATCTGTGTCCCCTTCTTCTGGTTCATGTCTACACTCTATTCTGGACTTGGCTTAAAGCTTCTTTCCTTCAAACACCTTTCCGCAACCCTTCCCTCCTCCATCCCCCCAGTTCACACTCTTCTTTGTAGCGTTTGGCACTGGTATGATTAATTACTAAGTCCTTATCCTATCTAATAAAAGAGTAATATGCAAATTGACCATACCTCCGCTACACCCATAAGCCACGCCCACCAGCCAATCAGGAGTGAGTATGCAAATTAACTCAACCAAGATGGCTGTGGTCATGGAATGAGCAGGAGGCTTGGGTTTCCCCGGCAATGGAGGAAGCCAAACTTCCTGGCCTGGCCTGGCCTGCGCTCAAGGCAACAAAGTTTCAATTATAGAAGATAAATAAATCCCAGATACCAGGGCCTCCACTTGGGTCACCAGGGGGCGTGGCCGGCCTGCAAACCACCACAGGCCCCTCACCCAGGCTGCCCCATGCCCCAAGGGAATCCCCACCCTGATCCAGGACACCCTTCAGGGCAAACCAGCCGGCCCCCACCCATGCACCAGGCCTCTATTTTATCTAATCCTATCTAACAAAAGAGTAATATGCAAATTGACTTTCACTCCAACACACAAGATTGCTGCCCCTATGTGGCCATAGACCCTGCCACCATGTGGACACAAGATGGCCACCACAGGGTGGCCAGCTGGGGAAGGCAGTTGGGAGGGACCAGGCCTGCAAGGGAGGGCAGTTGGGGGCGATCAGGCCAGCAGGGGAGGGCAGTTGGTAGGGACCAGGCCTGCAAGAGAGGGCAGTTGGGGGTGGTCAAGCCTGCATGGGAGGGCAGTTAGGGGCAATCAGGCTGGCAGGGGAGCAGTTAGTCATCAATCAGGCTGGCAGGCAGAAGTGGTCAGGTGCAATCAGGAAGGCAGGCAGGCGAGCAGTTGGGAGCCAGCAGTCCTGGATTGTGAGAGGGATGTCTGACTGCCCGTTTAGGCCCGATCCTACTGGAATCCCAGATTGGAGATGGTGCAGGCTGGGCTGAGGGACCACTACACAAACCCCCATGCACGAATTTCATGCACCAGGCCTCTAGTTTATATATAATCTCATATTGAATGCCTCTCTTCCCCATTGGTCCCCAGGATCCCTAAGGACAGGACCATGTATTCCTATAGCCCCAGTGTGTTGCATGGCACCCTGCACAGAGCAAGTGCTCAGGTGATATTTTGGGGTCTTATGGGCTGAATTGTGTCCCCCCACACAAAATTCATATGCTGAAGTCCTAAGTCCCATACCTCAGAATATGACTGTATTTGGAAACAGGACCTTTAAAGACGTAATTAAGCTAAAACAAAGCCATATGTGTGGCCTAATCCAATAGGTTTGGTGTCTTTAAAACAAGAGATTAAGGCACAGAAAAAATACAAACCAATACACAATCATGTGAGCACACAGCAAGAAGGCGGCCATCTGCAAGCCAAGGAGACAGGCTGCAGAAGAAACTAAATCTGCTGATATCTTGATCTTGGACTTCCAGCCTCCAAAACTTCGAGAAATTAAATTTCCATGGTTTAAGCCACCCAGTCTGTGGTATGTTGCTATGGCAACCCAGGCAGACTGATACACTGGGTAACTGATTGGCACTCTCTATGCCAAACTTACCTTTCTTTAACTCTTGAGTTCCATTGCTTTCTGTGTATCAAGCTAAGATTTCTTTACTGCATTCTGTCCATCAGGCTTTGTCTTCTTTTTCTCTCTTCTTGACTCAAAGTAATTAATAGACTAGAATATATATGCAAATGTTTTTTTTGTCTTTATAGGTGGTATTTATTACTTCCAGCACACTGATAACAATGACATAAGCTTCCTTGCCAAGGTGCCCACTTTTAACCTCTATCTCAAACATTTTTTAATACGAGGCATGAAAGCTGTTGAAGAGCCAAGGAGAGAACTTCTCCCAGCTGCTGTGGGGCCCATAAATTCAAGTGAGCTCATTATTTTCTTTTCTGATGCATAATGTCATTCTAGAAAATTATCATTTAATCAGCAGTAATGACTCTCATATTTCTGCTGCACTGCTTATTAATCTCCCTGCCCAGTAAAAGAAGAAGTCTTTAGCAATGCAAATAAAATTTCAGCTTGGAAGCAGAGTTAGGGAGAAGGATGGATCTTACCCAATTCTTCCGTTATCATACCTACAGCCTTTGAAACAAGACAGTAATTGTACTCCAACAAATGACTAAGATTTTCCATGGAAGGTGGTCAAAAATAGGAATTTTATAATCATATAAAATATATAAATGCTTGCATCCCTTGGCTTATTTCAAATGTTAAACATTTATCAAAGCCTGTGATTTCACATCCTGCAAACCCTTACCTCTGCCTCATTATTGTGCATCACTGTCTGACCCTCTGGCACACTATGCTTTAACCCCTTGAACTTTGAGCCCCTTCCAACCTCGGTGCCTTTGTACATGCTGCTGCTTCTGCCTGTGAAATAGGACCTTTAAAGAGGTAATTAAGCTAAAATAAAGCCATATATGTGGGCCATGTTATTTTCCAGATGTCAAGTTCTAGAGCTCATTTCACTGCCACATTCTGTAGGAAGCCTCCCCTGAATTCCTCTAGACCAGTGGTTTTCAACCTTTCTAATGCTGCAACCCTTTAATACAATTCCTTATGTTGTGGGGACCCCCAGCCATAAAATTATTTTCATTGCTACTTCATAACTATGATTTTGCTACTGTTATGAATCGTAATGTAAATATCTGTGGTATCTGATGGTCTTAGGCGACCCTGCTAGCAGTTGGTTGTGACCCACAGGTTGAGAACTGCTGCTGTAGAGCCTAAGACCATCGGAAAACACAGATATTTACATTACGATTCATAACAGTAGCAAAATTACAGTTACAAAAATAATTGTATGGTTGTGGGTCACCACAATGTGAGGAACTGTATTAAAGGGTCACGGCATTAGAAAGGTTGAGGACCACTGCACTAGACAAAACAGGTCCCATGTTAGGTGCCAAAATATGCATGGTAGTTTTCATCTGAGGACTATGTCACAATGACATTAAAATTTGTATTCATAATAAATAACCTGTTAGCTATGTCCCTAATATTAGGAAGGACAAAAACGTAAGCCATTTCTTTCAGACTATCAATCATAAATGTGTATCCAGAGGATGCTGCAAAACATTTCTGTCCTGTTCCTATATGCATCGTGCTGTATTACAGTAATTTATTGTTTGTTTGTGTCCTTTATGTGACTGAGTGCCCAAAGACTAAAGAATATTTCTGCTGAAATTTTTATAATGTTAACACATCCTGACCATCCTATATAGTAAAAGTCTAATATGCAAATCGACTGAACAGTGGAACGACTGGTTGCTATGATGTGCATTGACCACCAGGGGGCAGATGCTCAATGCAGAAACTGCCTTCTGGTGGTCAGTGCGCTCCCACAGGGCAAGCGCTGCTCAGCCAAAAGCCAGGCTCACGGCTGGTAGGTGCAGCAGTGGAGGTGGGAGCCTCTCCTGTGTCCGTGGCAGTGCTCAAGATGTCCAACTGCAGGCTTAGGCCCATTTCCTGTGGGCTCCTGGCTGTGAGAGGGCACAGGCCATGCTGAGGGACCACTCCCCCAAAATTTCGTGCACTGGGCCTCTGGTATAGTAATATTTTCTGAGTTTATTTTGGGTGCAGGTTGTAAAATTTTGGAAGCTGGCTTCCTTGCCTTGATCAAGTCCCTTGGCTTTCATCTTATCTTCCAGCGAGGTTTGAAATGTTAATCTTCTCAGTACAATCAAATTGAATTATTGCAGTTATGTTTCTGTGCCTAGAGGTGAAAATTTTGTGTTCTCAATAAGTCAGAGTAATAAAGAACATAGTACAGTTACAAGGTAGGTCATTTGATACTTCTTGAAAAAGAAAATGTCCCCATCCTGTCTTCCCAGATTCCAGGACTTTCACATCAAAAGGGCTAGGAATCCACAGGAAAAGGAGCCACCAGAGAAACGTACTATGATCAGGGACATAATCCATAGGGAGTTTATTGGATGTGGAATAAATCCTGCTACTTGCATATCAAGAGTCTCTCAAATTAACTAAGATACTTCAAAAATATTCTCAAAATTGGTGAAATTTGATGGATTAGTGAGATATTTAAGAAGTAGTGTTGGGGATGGATTGGATGTTGGGGAAATGAGAGAAATGGTCTGTTTTATGGCTTTGACTGATTGGAAGGAGGTGCCAATAATCAAGAAAGGATACACTGGAGGAGAAGCATATCTTTACATTCCCCAAACCAGGAGGGAGGGCAGAACAATGGAAGAAAAAAGTAATGGGCATGACAGAAATCCAACTGGAAGTGATTAAGCATAAATTTGGACTGTGTTGGCTTTGGTAACCAAATCTTAATAAGGGTAAGTGTTGATTTGGCCTCAGGACAATTGAAGTGGGAACTCACACACTCGCAATTTTAGATATACTTTGTGTGTAGTGACATGCCAGGATGTTAATTGTACAGTTCTGTGTAACACACATGCCCATCAAGAAATAGGACATAATCATTAACCCAGAAAGTTCTTTAATATCCCTCTTTATGACATACACTCCTAAAAACATTTAAAAGTATTCACAGCACCTTTAATAATAATAGCTAAAAATTACTATTCCAATTTCTAAAACCATGACATTGTTTTGCCTATTGGAGAACTTCATATAAATCAGGTTATATGATATGCACTCTGTAATGTCTAGCCTCTTTCACTGAGCACATTTTTTGGATTCATCTACACTGTTGTGCTTGTAAAATTGTGTGGGTTTTTTAAATTATCAATATTATTCCATTGTGTATATGGTACAATTCACTTACCCATTCTCTTACTGATGGACACTTGGAAGGTTCCAGTTTTTTAGCATTTTGATTAAGGCTCCTATTAATATTTTTGCAAAATGTGTTTTAGAGGCTTATGTTGTCAGTCCTTCTGGATAAATACTTAGGAATTCCATGGCTATTCACAATACAAGTTATGTGTATTTAAAAAAAAACTGGTAAATAATTTTTAAAGCAGTCATATCATTTTACGAACTTCTACCAATAGTGTTTGGGAGTTGTGGTTGCTTGTCAACACTGAGTGATATCAGTCTTTTAATTTTAGTAATTCTAGTCTGTGTGTAGTTGTACTTCATAGTAATTTTTTCTTTTAAAATAATTTTTATTTTTTAATTACAATTGACGTACAATATTATATTAGTTTTAGGTGTTCAATCCTGTGTTTAAACATTCATATAACTTAGAAAGTGATCACCCTGGTAAATCTAGTACCCATCTGGCACCATGCATAGTTATTACAATGTTATTGACTATTCTCTATGCTGTACTTTACATGCCCATGACTAGTCTCTACCTACCTACCTGTACTTCTAAATCCCTTTACCTTTTTCATCCATCTCCCCAATCCCCCTTCACATCTGACAACGGTCAAAATGTTTTCTTTATCTATGAGTCTGTTTCTCTTCTGCTTGTTTACTTTGATTTTTATATTCCACATAAAGTTAAATCACCTAGCATTTGTCTTTGTGTGACTTACTTCATTCAGATCTCCAGTGAAGCCACCTTGTCCTGTAGTTTTCTTTGTGGAAAGTTTTAAAATTGAAAGTGCACATTCTTTAGTAATTATGAGGCTTCTCAGATTTTCTATTGTTTTGTGAGTGTTATTGACTGTATTGTGTCCCCCCAAAATTCATATGTCACAGTCTTAGCCCTCAGTGTGACTGTTTTTGGGGACAAGGTCTTTAAACAGGTAATCAAGGTTAAATGAGGTCATAATAGTGGTACCCTAATCCAATACGCTTGTTGTCTTCAGAAGAGAGGAGGAGATGCCAAGGATTCACACGCACAGAGAAAAGGCCATGTGTGGACATAGACAGAAGGCGGCCATCTGAAAGCAGAGGACAGGCCTCAGGAGAAACCAACCTCCGGATCTTACTTTCTGCTTCCATACTTTGAGGAGATAAATTTCTGTTGATTAAGCCATCCTGTCTGTGGTATTTTATTATGGCAGCCCTAGCAAACTAATATAGTCAGTTTTAGTAAATTTTTAAATGAATTTATTTATTTTATCTAAGGCATGAAACATATTATCGTAAGTTTTTTAAATATCCTATTTTTTATACTTTGTTCTATACATTGTTTTCTCTTTACTTTCTGAGATCAATAATTAAGATTTCTATCTTTTATCTGTTCTAATAAGATTATCAATTTTCATATAATCTTTATAAAAAGTAATCTTGGGCTTTTTTATATTCTTCAATTTGCTTTTTTAGATCATTAAGTTCTTTTTTTTTCTATTATGGATTTAATTGATCTTTTTTGAGTTCTTATGGAAGAGTCACTGATCTTGTCAATTTTTTCTTTTTTAACACATTCATTTAAAACTATACATTTCCCTGTGAGAGCTGCTTTACCTGTAACCCCCAAATATTGATATGTTTTTATTTATTTATTTATTTATTTATTTATTTACTTATAAACAGTTTATTCACATTCTTTAGTTTTTATCTGATGTCCCTTTTCTGTTCCAGGATTCCATCCAGGATAGCATAGTACATTTATTTATTTTATTATTATTATTATTATTTTGGCTGTTAAATAGCTTTGGTTTTATTATTTTTTAAAATTTAATAAATCTTTATTGTTCAGATTATTACAATTGTTCCTCTTTTTTCCTCCCATAGCTCCCCTCCACCCAATTCCCATTCTACCCTCTGCCCTTTCCTCCCCCACACTGTCCTCATCCATAGGTGTACGATTTTTGTCCAGCCTCTTCCCGCACCCCCCACACCCCTTTCCCCCTGAGGAGAATTGTCAGTCCACTCCCTTTCTATGCCCCTGATTCTATTATATTCATCAGTTTATTCTGTGCATCAGATTTTTTTTTATTCACTTGATTTTTAGATTCACTTGTTGATAGATATGTATTTGTTGCTCATACTTTTTATCTTTACCTTTTACTTCTTCTTCCTCTTCTTAAAGAGTACCTTTCAGCATTTCATATAATACTAGTTTGGTGTTGATGAAATCCTTTAGCTTTTTCTTATCTGTGAAACTCTTTATCTGACCTTCAATTCTGAATGATAGCTTTGCTGGGTAGAGTAATCTTGGTTGTAGGTTCTTGCTATTCATCATTTTGAATATTTCTTGCACCTCCTGTCTGGCCTGCATTGTTTCTGTTGAGAAATCAGCTGACAATCGTATGGGTGCTCCCTTGTAGGTAATTAACTAATTTTCTCTTGCTGCTTTTAATATTCTCTCTTTGTCTTTTGCTCTTGGCATTTTAATTATGATGTGCCTTGGTGTGGTCCTCTTTGGATTCCTTTTGTTTGGGGTTCTGTGTGCTTCCTGAACTTGTAAGTCTATTTCTTTCACCAGGTGGGGGAAGTTTTCAGTCATTATTTCTTCAAATAGGTTTTCAGTATCTTGCTCTCTCTCTTCTTCTGGCACCCCTATAATTCTGATGTTGGTACACTTGAAGTTGTCCCAGAGACTCCTTACACTTTCTTCAAATTTTTGGATCCTTTTTTCTTTTTGCTTTTCCAGTTGAGTGTTTTTTGCTTCTTTGTATTTTAAATCTTTGACTTGATTCTTGCGTTCCTCTAGTCTGCTATTAGGTCTCTGTGTAATATTTTTAATTTCAGTCAGTGTATGTTTAATTTCTAGTTGGTCCTTTTTCATATCCTCGAGGGTCTTGCTAAATTTATCTGCCTTTTCTAGGAAATTCTTGAAAAACCTTATAACTGTGGTTTTGAACTCTATATCCAGTCATTTGCTTTCCTCCATTTCTTTCGTTTGTGATCTGTTTCTTTGTCTACACATTTTTGCTGCTTCCCTGAGTTGGTAGAATAGCTTTGTGTGCTAGATGTCCTATATGGCCCAGTGGCTCAGCCTCCCCAGTTACCTGAGGTGGGCACTCTTGGTGCACCCCTTTGTGGACTGTGTGTACACAGCCTTGTTGTAGTTAAGTCTTGATTGTTGTTGGTTTCACTGAGAGGAATTGACCTCCAGGCCAATTTTCTGTGAGGATCAGCTGTGTCTACGCCGGGAGAACTTCTGTGCTGGAGACAGCCTTATGAGACAAGACTTGCAAAATTGCAAAAGCCTCTGTGCTCAGCTTGGATGGGGCAGAGTCTCAGGGCTGAGCAGACAGTCTTGGCTTCCCATCAGCCCTGCCCTATGAGGCCCCTGGGTCTCAGTGTCCCTCGGTAATCACTGCAAGCACCTCTGAGAGAAAGCTGCCCTCGAGTTTTGCCCGCTGCCAGACAGTCCAGTTTCTCCCCCAATAAATCTGGATTCCCAGATTCTCGCCCGGAACTGGAGTTCAGCGCAGTCGGGAGCTTCTGCCTTCCTTCCGCTAGAGAAAGCCAGCAGCACACTCAGTAGTCAGTCCTCTCTGCGCTCACTTGCGCACGCGCCTCCAGACCTCTACCTTTTCTGGCTCCCCTGAGTTTCCGTGCGCTCCTCTCTTTTCCCGATAGTCCAGACTGCCTCCATATGAATCTGGGACCACAGGTTCTCGCCAGGAACTGGGGTTCAGTGCAGTCGGGAGCGTCTGTCTCTCTCCTGCTAGAGAAAGCTAGCCAGGCACTCAGCCGCCCGTCCTCTCCACACGCATGTCTCCGTACCTCAGCCTTTTGTAGCTCCTCTGAGTCTCTGTGTGCCCCTCTCTTTCCTTCTAGTTGTAGAATTTCCACTCAGCCAGCTTTCCTGTGGTTCTGGATGATGTCTGTTCTGTCTTTTAGCTGTAGTTTTGAAATTGTTGTGCAAGGCAGCAATTTAGGTGTTCACCTATGCTGCCATCTTGGTTTCTCCTTACGTTTTTATTTTTATTCAATTGAAAATATTTTCTAGTTTCCCTTGTGATTTCTTCTTTGATTCATGGTAAGTTACAATGATTGTTTGATTTCCAAATATTTGGAGATTTTCAAAATATCTTATTGATTTTCAACTTCTAATTCTAATCATACTCTACATAATTTAAATTCTTTGAAATATATTTAGACTTTTTATGGCACCAAATGGCCTATCTCATCTGTACTTGGAAATGTTTATTTTACTATCATTGGATATACTGTCTTTAAATGTCAGTGATATCAGTTGGTTGAGAGTATTATCCAAGCCTGCTGATATATCTTTTTTTTTTTCTGTTTTATATATTCTGTCAAAGTTTCCAACTTTGTGTGTTTTTCTTCTTTTTTTTTTTTTTTTTTTGGTTGTTAATCCTCACCAGAGGATATTTTTCCATTGATTTTTAGAGAGAATGGAAGGGAGGGGGAGAGGCAGAAAGAGAGAAACATTGATGTGAGAGAGACACATTGACTGGTTGCCTCCTAAACTCTCCCTGAGCAGGGCCAGGGATTGAGCCTGCAACTGAGGTACGTGCCCTTGCCTGGAATTGAACCTGCAACCCTTTAGTCCATGGGCTGAGGATCTATGGGCCCATGCTCTATGCACTGAGCCAAACTGGCTAGGGCTCTTTCTTTATATTTTTTTATCAAATTTTACTTCATAGGTTTGGGAGCCATTTTACTAGGCACATACGCATTTAAGATGGTTTTGTCTTACTGTCTAATTGACTCTATTATCATTATGAAATGCCTTTCTTTGTCTCTTGATAATACTCTTCATTTTGAAGTATATTTCTAATGTTAACATTATCAAACCAGTTTTCTTAGGCTTAATATTTGCATGGTTTTCTTTTTTTAACTTTCAAATATTTTGTATACTTATAAATAAGGTGTGTTTTTTATCAGCAATATTCTTTAGTGTTTGTATCCTGTCAGACAATATCTGCCTTTCATTTTGATTCTTTACTCCACTTACATGATTATTTGTTTTTATGTTTAAGTCTATCATCTCACTGTGTAAGTTTTATAAGTCCCATCTACTTTTTCTTCCTCTGTTTCTTCTTTAATGTTCCTTTTTGGTGTGAATTGAGTATGTTTTTTAGTATTCCTTCTTATCTCCTCTATTGACTTTTTTTTCATTTTTTGTGAAAAAGCTTTATTGTTTCCATTTGGTCCAAGGCATGGAAGGTGTTTCCAAGGCTGTTAAAAGGATGCCTAGCGGTTTCAGGGACAGGTTCAAACAAAAACCAGAAACTAGGGTTTACAAAAGGGCCCCTTAAAGGCCTCTGGGCTCCAAAGGCTCCTACTTATGCTTAAAGGTGAGCCTTTTGAAGAGATACTTGCCCGGCCAGCCCAGCCAGGGCCGGCCAGCCCAGCCAGGGCCGGCCAGCCCAGCCAGGGCCGGCCAGCCCAGCCAGGGCCGGCCAGCCCGCAGAGGTTAGCAGGTGGCCCCCATCTTCTTGAGTTTCACCTTCTCACCCAGGAAGTGATTTTCCAGGAGGTCACAGAGATGAGGGTCTATGCTGGTAGAGCTCAGGGTGTGCAGATCCAAAAGGAACTGGTTCAGGTTTTTCTGCCAGACTATGGCGTTCTGAGTTTTATCCCACTTGTCTTGGGAAGGTTTCTGCACATTCTGGAAGTGGGCGTGGCCACCACCATGCTGGTTTTGCATCCTTGCAAGCCGGGAGCTTCTCCCAGGCCAGCTAATGGAAGAAGTGGCGCTTCCCTCCAGAGTCACACGTCCTGGTCAAAACAGAAGCCCAGAGGTAGGTGTAGCAGGCCTACAGATATAGGTTGGCCAGGCAGTTTACAGTGGCCTCTACCTTGGTGGAATAATTCTGACGAATTTTGTGATGTCATGGTTGCTCAGCACTAAGGAGTTAAGCTAAAAAAAAGGTGTTGGCTGGTCTCAGAGGCTCAGGATGGCTGAGATAGTTCTGAAATGGTGACTCATCTCCTGGAGTGGGCGGGCTGAAGTCAGGTTGAGACCCTGGTGCTAGGTCTGGCTGGCTCTGCCCCAAGTCTGGTCCTCTAGTCCAGAGTGCTGCTTGCAGTGACCTGTATTGACTTTTAAGTTATATTTCCTTTTGTTAATTATTTTTAGTAGTAACTTTATGGTTTAGAACATGCATCTTTAAATTATTACCATCCACTTGTACAAAATATTCTACTTTTTCATAATCAATATAAGAATGTTAATCATAATCAATATAAGAATGTTAAAATGTATGGTCCATTTTATACCCTGATGACCTATGTAATCTTTTTGTTATATATTTTACTTTTACACTAAACCACACATTACACTATTAAATTATTTTTAAAGAGGCAATAGTCTTTTAAATAGGTTTACAAATTACATATACAGTACGTTAAGAATGATTTTTGAATGGTTCTCTTATTGATGTATTTACGTTTTATAGTGTCTTCATTCCTCTCTATATGAGCAGTTTTCTCTCTGGTATTATTTTCATTCATCATTTTTAATATTTCTTGTGATGTGTTGTTTGTTGAAACATGATGTCTTTTAGTTGTTTTCTCTGAAAAACATCCTTATTTCACTTTTAATTTTGAATGGATATAGAATTCTAGTTTGACTGCTTTCCTTTCAGCACTTGAATTACCTTTTCATTGCCTTCTGCCTCCACTACTTTTCTGATTAAAAGTCTGCTGCAATTCTTCTTGATTGTTTCCACAGGTGTAATGTCTCCCCTCATACCCCACCCCTTGGCGGCTTTTAAGACTTTGTATTTCAGTAGTTTGATGCCTAGGTATGATTTTCTTTGTATTTGTCCTGCTAGGAGTTTGCTGAGATTTATGGATGTATGAATCCACATATGTGACAGGCAGAATAAAGTCCCCCAAAGATTACTAGGTTCCAATCTCTGGAACCTATATATATGTAAGGTTACCCGACAAAAGATAACTAAGCTTGCAGATGGAATTAAGATTGTTAATTAACTGATTTTACAATAGGATCAACCTGAGAGAGAGAGGCTGGGTTGCCAAGACAAACTGTGGCCATGAGCAAAAGCAAGGTTGAAAAGCAGAAAAGAGGCCCAACTATCCTAGCACAGGTGTCTCGGGTTAAAATAATCTACAAAGACCATGAGGAGTATTAAACCCAAGTTGGAGATGCTGATGTAGCCTGATGGAGTGAGTTAAGAACAGGCTTGACCACCCATCGTCATTTGAGGGGCACAGCCTCCTCTCCTGCGAATGAATTTAGCAGGGAAGCATTAAATAGGCAGAGGCCCTGACCCCTGAGTGTTTCTAACTCACAGGGAACAGCTTCGGAAGGGCAAAGTTCAGAGGAATACTCCAACAGCAGCTTGGGAGCTTCACCCACTTGAAAAGTTTGCTTGGCCTGTAGGATTAGCCATGATGCTACTGTGTGTTCTATAAATGCAAAATAATTGATTTACCAGCTTAAAGGGACAATTAGGAATATAATTCCTTATGCGAGCAACCGTGTTATCGATAATATATGACCCCAGCCTGGAGTATGCCTTCCACTGCTCTCGCTGCTGTGCTAATAATGGAGACTTGCCTACACAGCCTGTAAGATCACAAACATGATTCATTCTTCATAACCCCCTCTTCATCTGGCTGTACATTTGACTTGGGGAAGAGATCTATCAGCTATAGAAAGCTAAGCCATTCTTTATCATCTCTCACAATAATCTCATTTCAGAAACAGATATGTTTCTAAATACCTTTTTTTTTTTTTCGGATTGCAAAGTCACTATGTGTTTGTTGTAGAAACTGGATGAAACTGGATGGAACATGAAGATAATTTACTAAGTATTTCAGATATAGTGGTGAACAGATATTATTGTATCCCATAATCCTATCTCCCATAAGTAATCACCAGAAACTTTTTTTTCTGTTTTATTTTACTTTGGCTTTATCAGAATCATGCTATACATCCTGTTTTATAGTCTGTTTTTAATTTAACAATGTTTCATAAAACTATCGACATATCATTACCTAATATTTTATGACTGCATAGCGTTTGTATTCCATCTCAGAAATCTGAGCCCTTCTATTACACTTATTAACCAGTTTCTTGACCCTTCTTATCCAGAACATCTATCTAAGCCTCTCAGTCCTCTCAAACCTTCCCTACAGCTCATAGCCTGTACCTGCAAGTCCTTTTCCATTAGTTTTCTCAACTTCACAGTCCTCTTATCAGTTATCTGATTGTAAGTAGGTCTGCCCAGTGGCTTCATTATAAGACAACTCAGATTATCTCTGAAGTAGATGGCTTGGCTCAGACATCTGCATTTTGAATGAAGTTAGACTCACAACCATTGAGACAAGATAAACGCCCTGCAAATATGATAAAAGTATTTCTGGCTGTAAAATACTCTTTCAGTCAGATAGTTTATTCGAGCAAATAATTACCCATTGCACACCTGATTCTTGCTCACATGTAGTTCAGGAGGATGAGGTTCGTGCATATTTAAGAACAAATTTCAGCTTTGATTACTCCAAAAGAGAAGTGGTTTCTTTGGAAAGAACACAAAATGTGATACAACCTTGCCTTTCCAATTCAGGTTGTGGATTTTTAATTAACTACTGGTAATGGGGGGGGGGGGAGAGGAAGAGAGAGAGAGAGAGACCTGTTAATGGAGTTGAAATAATGGCACCCTTGCTTCAATCACCTGGTTATTCATTGAGGCCAATGTCCAAGGATTTTATGTATTTATTGGTTTGTTTGTTCGTCTGTGTTTATTTATTTATGTATTTTATGTGGAGACAGAGTCCCACTCTCTTGTCCACACCCTTCCTCTGGCAAATGAAAAACCCTTGATTGTCCCCAGCCCATGAGCTGAATCCCTGCTCCCTTCACAGGGTGGCAGGGATGGACAGTTGCTGAAAAGTTCCAAAGGCATCTTAGGGTCAGGCTGGAAGTAGCCTGATATCTCTGAGCTAATGAAAAGCCTCAAAACCAATGTGGGTAAATAATGCTAATCAATCAGTCAGTCAAAATCAGTAAGCATTTCCCAGCACCTTCTATATTCAAAGGCCTTTCTCAGAATATTTGAGCTGGGTGGGACCTTGGGGGCCATCTCTACTTTGCAAATAAAGACGAGAGTCCATCTGTGAAATGGAAAGGAAATTCATTTTTGCTGAATGAACATCTATTTTCCAGGTTATTTCATCCAACTGCTAGGTTTCATTTTTTTCATTTTCATTTTTGGATGAGGAAGCTGAGACCGGAGTTTCAGAAACTTGTCCAAGGTCCCCCAGCTAATCAGTAGCCCCACCAGGGCTTGCAAGAAGTAGCTCATTCCTCTGCCTCTTAAAGAAACAGTGGGGGATACATCAAGGAGGACAAACAAATGAAGGAGGCACTGCTCAAGAGTAGGAACTGGGTACTAACTTGACCAACTACCTACAATACTCTAGGACTCTTTCTTTTAAAAAAAATTCTTGAATTTATTGAGGTGACATTGGTTAATAAAATTATATAGGTTTCAGGTGTACAAATTATACTTCAGAATTTTTAATTATACTTTAGTCTCTGGAAAGAATCATAAGGTTCCTTTAGGCATTCCAAAACAGAGAACTGAACTTAAAAGTGGAAAGTAGTCCCCTGAACCTGCCTTTTCTGGTGGCTAAATATATTACTTTTCCTTTTAAAATAATTTTGAAGGAAGATGAACCTTTAAACCTACAGATTTACAGCTTAACCATGTAATTTATTTCTCCTGGCAACAGTTGCAATGTTCCTAGATTTATGTAGAGAAGAAAAAAATATAATTTCTCTATCTAAAATGGACAAAACTCTAGAAAGGAAAAAAAAAGGATTTTGACCTTTACTATTAAAAGAGGAAAATAGATTTTGGCAATGTAACATTCATTGTCAAATTATCTGAGAATTTTGGAAGGTAATTATAGAAAAGCATTTGTATAATCAAAGTACTTAAAATTAAGTATAAGGCTTAGACAGCTCCAATACTACTGAATTAAAGAATCTTTTCAACTCACAGTAGTGGATGGATGAAGGCTTAGAATTTGAGGAAGCATGGAAGGGATGACAGCAAAGTGCTTATTGACTAGCAGGAACTTGTCACTTGGGAAGGGGGCATGTTATTCTTAATCAGCTTCATTTTTTGAGGCTTGCTGCAAAAGCCAAAACAGAATTCTAAATTTCTGTATTCTTCAGCAAATTGCTAATTTGGGGGCTAATTTGTAATGTGTTTAAAATGAGGCTCATATCATATTTCATATGAAGTGTGGTGATACTTATTAACTTGCCAGAAAATACTTTATCTGACAGCAATGGGGGGTGGGGGAGAAGGCTTTTGAATCTGAACAAACATCAGCACAATCGTTATTGAGCTTATGTGACTGGAATACATGATGGCCTGAAATAATGGGTTGGCCCTGAGACATCTCCTTCTTAAATTTAGTTGTTGGCATCTGCTTGTTGCTCCAATGGTTTTGGCTCCCTGGTGTTTAAGAGAGAACAGCCAGAGGACAGATCAACTTCTCAAGATTTCAGAAGGACCAGCCAAAGATAAACTTAGAGCAGTGATGCTCCTGACTCCTAGATTCTCTTCTCCTTGAAACACAGACCTGGCTTCTCATCCTATGCAAATATATTAAGCTTTTTATCATTATGATTTTAATTAAAATTTTAAATTACTAAAGAAAATATGCTTAGTGTACAGAACCTGAAAAACTATATCTAAACAAAGAGAACATTATAAATATCTTAGTATTTTTATTCTATTTTATCAAAAGTCTCCCTCCATCCCACCTACTCTTATTCCCCACTACACAATAGTTGGTAGGAGGAATGGAAATTCAGGGATTTTAGTTATCATATTTAATATTATATCACAGGTACTTCCCCATGCCAAGATTTTCTTGAAATATTGTTAATGGCTATTTGATATTTTATTGCAATTTATGAGACTATTTCTCTAATCTTGGATACAGTCAAATACTTAACAAGGCATAAGAGTCATGATTTTCTCTATGGACTCCTGTGACCCCTGCTATCTTTCAAAATGTTGATAATGCTTAAAAGTCTATCTTTGGCTCCTCTTACATTTTGTCTTTCTCTTTCATTGATTTTACCCATTTCCTTTTTTTTTTTTTTTTACAATCAACCCTCTTATATGCTAGTGACTCCCTATGTGCTTGTGCTCAGACCTCTCTCCTGAGTCTAAACCCAGATGAGAGGATAACATAAAAATAGTTTAGAGAGCCTGACTGCCATAATGAAGAACTTGACCCTTTTTTGTGGATAACAGGGAGTCACTAGCAGGTTTTGGTGTTTGGAAGCGCCATGATGAAAGCTTTCTGAGAGAGGAATGTGGTGAGGAATGTAGACGGCTCAGAGAAGGGACATGCATCTGAACCCTCTTTGTAGTCCACAGCTGACCTTCGTGGCCTTTTCTCTAAGTCCAGCCCCACTTCAGGGACCAGTTTCATGCCCATGCAAATGAAAGGGCAAAGCCATACCTCCAGCTTTGCCCAGAAGCTTCTATCTGCTGCAGGCACTGGCAGGCCAGGTTGGCACTCAATACTAGGCACTCATGCATGTGCAACCAGAAGTGGGAGAGTTAGCACCCCAGGGAGCAAACTTTGTCTAAGGTGGGACAGAAGCTCATAGGCAGGTGGTGCTGAGAAGCATTCACAAGACTTCTCAGCTGGCCATATAGGACTAAGTGTCAGTCCAGTGGTCTCTGGGTTAGTGGCAAATCTGATGCATAGCCTTGTTGTCTATCTCACTCACTGTCTCTTATGCCTGTCCAGCATATGTTACTGCTGTATTAGCCTTTATCGCAAGGTGTAGGTGCTGAGAGACTTGTGCTAAAGAAAGGACTATCATTACTTTTCCCTAGAGAGGCCCTCTCAGTTAAAATCAATACCTTTTAATGCTTCACACTTTTCCTTCAGAGTAATGGCTGTGTTTTTATTTGTGTGACTGTATAGGTACTAGTGCCCTGATGCACAGATTCATGCACATTGAAAGGAAATTAATTAGAAGGTGGCCATGGGCAGGACTGGGCAAGACAGGCCAGACATGCCCTGGATCCAACCTCCCTCTGTCCCTCCCTGGCCTGCCACACCTGGGGTGGCAACATGGCTCGAAGGGCATCTGTGGAGTGAGTGGGGTCCCTTTGGCAGGTGGGGTCCCTCGGCCTGGCCTGTGGGGATTGGGCCGAAACTGGCTTTCCAACATCCCCTGAGGGATTCCAGATTGTGAGAGGGCGGTTCTTGCGTGATGCACCCCAGAATCGGCTCCCTCCTCTCTGGTTCTGGGGTATGTCACCTGAGAACCGCTGCTGCCAAGTCACTGCAGCTTGGCAGCTCCTGTGTTAAGCATCTGAACCCTGGTGGTCAGTGCACATCATACCTACCAGATAGTTGGACGGTTACTTAGCCTTTTATATATATAGATGACTCTTTCCCCCCATCCTATCTAATAAAAGAGTAATATGCAAATTGACCATACCTCTGCTACACCCACAAGCCACGCCCACCAGCCAATCGTGAGCGAGTATGCAAATTAACCCAAACAAGATGGCTGCGGCCATGGAGCGAGCAAGAGGCTTGGGTTTCTCCGGCAATGGAGGAAGCCAAGCTTTACGCACACCCTGGCAGGCCCAGGCCTCCACTCAAGGCTACAAAGTTTCAATTATAGAAGAAAAATAAATCCCAGATACCAGGGTCTCCGCTTGGGTCACCAGGGGGCGTGGCCTGCCTGCAAACCACCACAGGTCCCTCGCCCAGGCCACCCCATGCCCCAAGGGAACCCCCATCCTGATCCAGGACACCCTTCAGGGCAAACCAGCTGGCCCCCACCCGTGCACCAGGCCTCTATCATATCTAATAAAAGAGTAATATGCAAATTGACCTTCACTCCAACACACAAGATGGCTGCCGCTATGTGGTCAAAGATCCTGCCCCATGTGGATACAAGATGGCCACCACAGGATGGCCAGCAGGGGAGGGAAGTTGGGAGGGACCAGGCCTGCAAGGGAGGGCAGTTGGGGGCGATCAAGCCTGCAGGGGTGGGCAGTTAGGGGTGACCAGGTCGGCAGAGGAGGGCAGTTAAGGCAATCAGGCTGGCATGGGAGCAGTTAGGCATCAATCAGGCTTTCAGGGAAGTGGTTAGGGGGTGATTAAGCTGGCAGGCAGAAGTGGTTAGGGGCAATCAGGAAGGCAGGCAGGCGAGCATTTGGGAGCCAGCAGTCCTGGATTGTGAAAGGGATGTCCCAGGCAGTCGGACATCCCTCAAGGGGTCCCAGATTGGAGAGGGTGCAGGCTGGGCTGAGGGACATACACCCCCGTGACACCTCTCACACCCACCCGTCCTCTTTCCAGAGGCTTCTTTGAAGATGAGCTGAGACCAGTAGATTAAAAACACATGGAATTGTATTTGAGCACCACTGTGCTTTTTACAGTGACATACCCAGTCCCATTAAAGGAAGAATCTTGAGCTACATTTTACAGTTGAAGAAAATGAAGCTCAGAGAGACTAAGTGAACTGCCCAAGTTCACACAGCCAACAAGCAGTCTCATTCCAAAGCCTATGCAGTGACCTCTTATATTAAAGAGCTGTTTGAGTCTGCTCAATTTCAGTTTCTTTCCAGTGAACAATGGGTTTTCCCTGCCCTGTGCAGTCATCATTAATCCTTCCAGGCAGCTGAGAAGTATCTTAATCAGGGCCTCTGACCCTGTCATTCATTCCTTTTCTTACTGTTGAGTTAACTAAAGGCACCCTAAGGAATGGAAATGGAGCTGCTCTGGAATTTAGAGGAGCAGACCTAACCAGAGAAACTACCCGGAGACCCCACAGCTAGCCTGAGATAATGCTTTTCATAGCCTGAGATAGTGCATTTTCTCCCTCTTCCTTTCTCTTCCCTATCCCCTTCCCTCCTCCCTCCTCCCTCCTCCCTCCACACCTTTTCTCTCTGCATCAGTCCACCTGGTTCCTTTGCTTTGGGTGGAAGGATAAGATATAAAGGATATCTTCATTTAATGTTATTTTTGCTGATAGGCAAGTTTATTTAAAATTGACCTCTGAGGACTTAACAGGAGATTTTACAATTGGGCACTGCAATAATTTAAATGTAGCTTCTAAGCATTGAACTTAAATCTATGGAAATAAGTCATGGTGGAAAGCTCATTATTTCTTAATTACAGGACATATGAGTATCTAGCTTTAAATATTCTCCTGGGGGTTAGAGGAAAGTTTCTGCGTCACCTTTCTGCTAGAAATGAAGTAGCATTATCATTAGTTTAAAGTAAAAATGGGACAAAAAGAAAACACACAGGAATGAGAAGACGTTTCAAATTCTTTGGAGATGAGTCAGAGGAGAAATGTCAATTTCTTTTTGTAACAATTCTCTTTTACTTGGAATAAATTCTAAAGGAGACTAAAAAACTAGTGCTGATTTTATTCCAGGTAGAACTGTAGCTTAAGCACAACTTGTCCTATAGCCAAAGGAAAAGTATAGGAAAGTTAACTCTGATCTAAGTTGGACTGCAACAAGTAGCATCTCAAAAGTTTGATTATATATTAAATTTTACATCTATAATAATAAAAGAATAATATACTAATTAGACTGGACAGCCAAATGACCTTCCGGACGTCCTTCTACATGACCTTCCAGACAAAGCCGTGGCTGTGCGGGCCGGCAGAGGCTGTGAGGGGCTGTGAGGGCTGAGCATGAATTTTGTGCATCAGGCCTCTAGTATTTGTATAACATTCAGTCTATTATCTAAACCCACTTGAGACCTTCCCTGCTATACAGAAACGTAATATACTACACGTTGAGGTTAGGGACTAATTTAAGTGATGACTCCCTTTGGCACGTCCTTCCATCCCTGTGTGTGTGAGCTGGAGGGCTGCATCAATTCCTCTTTCGTTTTTCCAGTCCTGGGGAGTGTGGTCTCATTACAACCTCTCCTCCTATTTGTTGCCTAAAGCTCTGTTACTGCATATTTTTGTCTCCTCATTTCAGGCCACCGTGCTAACCTCTCATTTACTTTGAATATGTTTATGAAATCCCTGCCACCTGCCCAGCCCTGTAATAAATGGTGGAAATAGAGTGCTGGCAAGAGAGAGGTGGTGCCTGTTCTCACACCGCTGTCAGTTCAGAGGGGAAGAGGACTGAGTAAGCAAATTAGAGGTGAAATAAATGTTACCAAAAAGTTGGGATTAAAATGAAGCAGATACAAACAGGGGGAACCAGAAATAGGACCTGTGCAACTCTAGGGACATTCATAATCCCCTTTTTGAAATCTTAGGACAATACAGCAGAAATAGTAACATTAGCTAATTATAATAGTAACAACTACTAGCATTTGTTATGTATTTGCTATCTGCAAGGCATCAAAGTGACACAGTAAGCATTAAATGCATATTCCTAAGTGAAAGGAGCCAATCTGGAAAGGCTGCATACTCTACGACTCCAACTACATGACATTCTAGAGAGGCAAAACTATGGAGACAGTAGAAAGGAGTGGTTGCCAGGGGTTGTGGGAGGGGGATGGGGATGGCGAGGGAGGGATGAAGCATGGGATTTTGAGGGCAGTGAAACCCCTCTGAGTGATACTGTAATAGTGGGTGCATGTCATACAAATTCAGAAAATATGTAATACAAAGAATAGACCCTAATATATACTATGGACTTGGCTCATCTATTGTAACAAATGCACCATAATAATATGAAAGCCAATTAGGGAATTGGTGGAAAGAGTGAGATGGTATATTGTACTGTACTTTCTGCTTTTGTGTGTGTGTTTTTTTTTTTTTTTGTAAACCTAAAACTGCTGAAAAGTAGTATATGAATTAAAAAAAGAATCACTCTATGAAGGAGGCACTAAAATTAGCACAGTGTTTCAGGTGAAGAAACAAAGACTCAGAGACTTGCCCAATTTTCCACAACCAGTGAGGGGTGGAACTAGGGCTTGAATCCACGTCTCTCTAAATAGGTGCTTATTCTTAATGTCCAGTAAGACCAGAAACACCTCATTGTCTCCTCACCCAATTTCTGACCTGCTCTGCCCTCTCTCTTCCCTCAGCTGTTAATGACCTCTGGGCATTTGGAATAGAAACTCACAAATATATTTTCTCTCCCCAAATCCCTACAGCTGCAATCATTCACCACACCCCATGGATTTTCATTCCACTGTGTTTCTTGAGCCCACCTTCTCCTTCACCTTTTCTAGCCATCTACCACTGTCTTCGTCCACATAATCATTCATTCTTCATTTCCATCACATCCTTGGACTTCACCTGCTTCTGGGCTCCTGGTTCCTCGCTTCTGTTTCTTTATTTCCCCCATATTAACTCCATACTGATTGTTCTAACAATTATTCAACACCATGCTAGGCTCTTGAAACTCAATGAAGAGTAAATGTTTTTATGAAGATGATGACGATGACAATGATGATGATGATACATATTGAGGGAGATCATACCTTCCTTTAAGCTCCCAAAACATCAAAGCAAAATTTGGGTGTCAACCCTAAAAACTATGGTGGACTTTACACTTTGAGTACTGGTACTCTCCCTTTTCTGATTTGGGAAAGATTTACCTAGGATCACCGTTCCTTTTTTTCATTCTCTTAACCTTGCTCATACTTCCATGAGTAGTCATTTTATTAAAGTATCTTCATTTGAGTCATCTGGGGGGAATTCTGTTTCCTGCTGGCATGCTCACTAATGAGGATATTCAGTGCCTATTTGCAGAACTGATTTAGAGCTGAAAGGGATTTCTATATTTTGTTATTATATTTGTTCAATTTAGCATAAACATTATACAACAAAAAGAGGTTGAATGCTTTTCAGTTATTACTCTAGATTCCTACTTTGTGTTTTGTTTGGAAATATTCTTTTTTTCCCTGAGAAAGTATAATTTTATTTTAAATGAATGATTTATTACTTTGTCATATTTGTGAGATTTTATAAAATGATCTCTTAGCCATTCTTCACTTTCTAAAAAATATGCTATAAATGGGATAATGAAAATAAATGGGAAATAGTATTTAAATATATAGATATCTATATATATAAAAACCTAAGCGACCATCCAACTGGTAACTATGATGTGCGATGACCACCAGGGGGCAGACGTCCTGACCAGTAGCTGTGATGTGCACTGACCACCAGGGGGCAGATGCTCAATGCAGGAGCTGGCGAGCTGCTGCGTTGACTTGGCAGCTGTGGTTTTCAGGTGACGCACCCGGAACCAGAGAGGAGGGAGGCCGATTCCAGGGTGTGTCACCCAAGAACTACCCTCTCACAATCCAGGACCCCTCAAGGGTTGTTGGAGAGTTGGTTTCAGCCCAATCCCTGCAAGCCAGGCTGAGGGACCCCACCTGTGCACGAATCCATGCTCCGGGTCTCTAGTCTGTTATATAGCTGTTTCTCTGGAACACATGTAGAGGTTAAATCATGTCATTTAAGGATCCGCAGTGCTTGCCTAAATGTAAAAATCTTTTATATTTCCAGTATTGTCACTGGGATTATTAGGATAAGGTTTAACCTACTGCTCACTAAGTGATTTGGTTGTTTTCTCTGATTTATGCTGGGGTTAATTCAAGTGCATCCAGTTGCTCACATTTTTCTCTCACAGGCACATTTGTAACTTTTACATTGATTAACTTGATCATGGCTGTCACTTTGACTATTTTCAGGGAATTTGTATGTGAAAATTGAAGCCTACACATTATTTAGTGGATGGTTACTGCATTGTCTTGTAGAAACCTTGGACAAGCCCTGTAACTTCTCTGAGTTTCAGTGTCCCATCTGTGGTGTGGGGCAATAATACTTTCCTGTATACAAAACACATTGCAGAGCATGATGCAAATGTAAGGGATAGCCATTTAATTCTAGTGTGATTTAAGATTTTATGGTCCCTGGAGAGTCCAAATACTGTGAAAAATATGTCAGCTGGTCTAAACTAGAACGTCTAACCTTAGAAAATAAGCCACATGGAGAGAGAGAAAGAGAGAGAAAGAGAGAGAGAGAGAGAGAGAGAGAGAGAGAGAGAGAGAGAGAGAGAGAGGGAAAAGAGGAGAGTTACTTTACATCATCCTTGGTATCCTTTTTCTTTTCCCTTCCTTTGGTAAGCAATAACAATTTTGCAAAATGAAAAATGCCCTAAATTGAGCATTTTTCTTTCATGTCTGTGGTACTCAAGAGGAAAACTTGGGAAATATATTCCTGTTTGGTATCACTTTGCTTTACACATTTCAGAACCATTATGGGAAACTTCCTGTTGTTGTGTTGGCTTTTTTTTTTTTTTTAAATGCGATAGCCTTTATTTGAATATTTCTCTTTTTTCCTGAAGAATGTTTCATCCTAGATGTTTCTCAGCTAGTACTCTGGTATTTATGGTCTAAGTGTTTCAGTAAATACTATAAGAAACCATGTTCCCAGGTAAAGCTAAGAGGGATATGAAGAATCTGTGTTTTTAAGTTAAATAAACCCATTAGCTGAGGAATAATATAAAGAAAAAAGAGATGAGGTAAAATACATTCCAGTTAGACAGATGACCCTGGACTCATGTGTTGTTAAATGGTCGATTATCTGTAACAAAATTTTTTATTCTGAACTCCTTTCCTCTATATCTATTCTTCCTATTTTGAGATCAAAATTCTCTCATTTTTAAAAAACAGGTAGTGATAAGAGAATAATAACAGTTAGTCTGGAAAGGCTAACTGCTATAATAGGAACAACAAAATATTTTAAATATAGCACAATATACATTTATTTCTCACTGATGTGAGGGTAGTTTAATGTGGTTGGTGGGTGGCAGGGGCTCTTGTTCCACGCGTTCATTTAAAGATCAGGTCCTTCCGTCCTGTGTTCCATCTGCTGTAGGTCTTTGGGGTTGACTCTGTTCTGCTGGCTGCTCGGGAAATAGGTGAGGATCACATCGTGAAGGTACTTGTGGGTCAGGCTAGTAAGTGACACATAAATTCATCTCACATTCTACTCTTAGGAACATACCTCACTGTACGGAAGGCTGAAAACGTACTTTAGTAATGTTTTCAGGAAGAAAAGGGGAATGTATAGCATTTATTGAGCACTTACATATGCCAGGTACTATTCTGAATCCATTTTATGGATTAATTCACTTAATACTCAGAACAACTCCTAAGAGATAGATATTTTAATTATACCATTTTCCAAATGAGGGAAATGAAGCACAAATAAGTTAACTTGGTTGAAGCCTAGAATTAGTGAGTGGCTGAACCAGGACATGGAATCAAGTAATTGGTTAAAGCTCTCACTTCTAATTGCTACACATTCAGCTTTTACATACATAGACAGGGTTATATAATCATGTTACTGTTCCCTACATATAGAGAATAAATCTATACTTAAGAATTTTATTTTTTTACTAGAGGCCTATTGCACGAAGATTCGTGCAATAGGCCTTCCTTCGCCTGGCTGCCGGCACCGGTTTTCCTCTGGCACGAGGGACCCAGGCCTTTACTCTGGCCGCTTCACTCGAGGCTTGGCTTTTCCGCTCCAGTGGCAGCAAGGCTAGGCTTCTCCACTCCGGCCACAGCGAGGCTTGGCTTCTCCGCTCCGGCCACAGCGAGGCTAGGCTTCTCCACTCCGGCCACAGCAGAGAAGCCAAGCCTCTTCAGTCTTCAGTCTTGAGTCGTCTTCAGTCTTCAGTCTTTGCTCGGGCTGGAGCCTTCAGTCTTCGCTCCACAGCTGTGTATGCAAATTAACCTGCCCTCTTTGTTGGGTTAATTTGCATACTCCTGATTGGCTAGTTGGCGTCATATGGTCAATTTGCATATTTCTCTTTAATTAGTGTAGATCATAAATACTTATACAAGATAATACCTAAAATTGGCACAGAGGCTGTATAAGGTGGGTCAAGAAAGAAATTTACACCTAAGCATCAGGAGCCTTTGAATGGTCTTTCACTGTAGCCCAGAAATTCCACTGATTTTCTAAGGAAACTCTCAAATGAATGCAAGATACGATAAGTTTAAATACCTTTGTCACAATGTTGTTAAAGATAGGAAAAAACTGGAAACAACCCAGCTGTCTGATAATAAGTATGGGTTAAATAAATTTTGAGATATACACAATAGATTATTCTCTTACCACTAAAGTTGAGAATATACATGCATGCATATGAAAAGGGGAATGCATAGCATTTATTGAGGACTAATAAACCTGGAATATGTGTATTTACTATTTGTATACATACACGTTACAAAAGAATGTATACATCAGGAAAATATTTTTATTTTAAAAAGTGTATATTTGCATAGGAAAATCTTGAAAAATATAACAAAATGTTAATATTGGTTAACTATAGGTGGTATAATTTTTTACTTTTAAAAATGTTGCTTATTTTTATTTTCTAATATGTCTATGAAACATGTTTTTCTTTTTCTAAAAAATATATTTTTATTGAATTCAGAGAAGAGGGGAGAGAGGGAGAGAGGGAGGGAGGTGGGAGAGAGAGAGAGAGAGAGAAAGAGAGAGAGAGAGAGAAACATCAATGAAGAGAGAATCATTGATCTGCTGCCTGCCTCCTGCATGCCCCCCAATGGGGATCAAGCCTACAACCCCAGCATGTGCCCTGACCTGAAATTGAACCGTGACCTCATGGTTCATAGGTCAATGCTCAACCACTGAGCCACACCAGCTGGGAAAACATGTTTTTCTTATATAATGTAAAAGAGAAGACAATAAAGCAAGACTTTAAATTGAAAAGAACATTCATTTGCTCAACATGGAGTGTGATGGAGAGATAAACAAGTTTGTAAATACCTTAAACCTTCAGGCATTTCTGAGAAGGTCATACATTCAGTTACCATATACTCATTCATCCAGTTACATCTAAGATGCCCATTCTGTGTCTTCCACTTTGGCAGGACCCATGGTAATGGAAAAGTGTATGGCTATGCTTTTAAAGAACTTATTTAGCAGGGTAGGAAAGAGGCTCACCATGCCCCTAATTCTGAGATAATAGCATTTATAGAAATGTTTTGCTGGTGGGAGCACAGTTTTATGTGATATAATTTTGTTCCAGTTGTGAATGCTATCAGTCACATTCAGTTGTCATCATCAACTTTAAATCATTCAATAGTAGAAGATTAGATTCTAGGTTTGCCAGATGCTTGGATTCCTTTACCTCAAATGCCTGAGAAAATCTATAATAATATAAGTGTAATATGCTAATTAAACCAGATGTCCTTCAAGACATCCTTCCTTCTGGACAAAGCTGCAGGGAGTGGGGGCCGAGGCAGAGGTGGCAGTGGCCCCTGGCCATGGTGGCGGGGGCCAAGGCCCTTGCATGAATTTCGTGCATCAGGCCTCTAGTTTTAAATAAGCTTCTAGAAGGATCCATTCAGCAGATCAGAGAGCCAGTTGGATAGGACAGACTCTTACAAAGTTTCTTAAGAACTTTTATGGCTTAAACATCTTCTGAAATATCTCCACGGGTACCTTACTAGGAAACCCTGGATTTTTTAAAAATTTATTTCCAATTTTCATGGTTCATAGATGAGCTTCTGGAGAGCAAGGCAGCAATTTGATTTAATTCAATTCAATGCACATTTATTGTAATTGCATTATAATATTTATTATAATTGTGTTATAGAGTTTACTATCACTTCAGGAGGAAGCTCAGTAATTAGAAACCTCAGCAGTCAGTCATTTTTTGCCTTCCCTCAAAGTGTAGGGTACCCCTGGGCCTCTGCCACCCAGAACACTGCACTGTTATTGTCTGTTTATCCCAGAGACTATACCCTCGAGGTCAGAGGCAGTGGCCCCACCACCCAGTGCAGTTCCTGGAATATAGTAGGCACTCAGTAATTACCTTGTGGGAAAATCTACTCCTTTTGCTCCTTTTTAACACTTAATTGCTCATTAGTATTTGCTTCAAAGGAGTAGCTAGAGAAGGGGAGGCAACCTTGACCAATCATAGACATTTAGAAGGACAGCTGAAAACCCTGCAGTGGGAATTAGAAGGTTTTAAAATCATTTAAAGAGTAGTACTTGTTCTCATAGAGCTCACAGTCTTACTGAAACAATGCAGAATCCTATAAAATATACTCAAGAGGTTTAACTTCATGTCTCTGAAAAATGAACATTAATGTATAGAAATATAACCACACCTTAGTTAGTAAAAATCAGTATCAGGAAATTAAACTCAACAAAGCAGATGAATAAATGCTTATTCAGGAGATTAAATGACTTCTTTGCTGTAGAAAAAATGATTTTGTATAGGGCTTCATTTACACAGCACTTACCCTGATTATTTTTCTGACTCCCAATCGCTTTACCCTTAGAAATGCATAGATTGTGTAGCATGACATTTACTTTAAGTGTGGAGGGGGGGAGTGTGGTAAGGGAGACATATCATTAGATAAGAATGTGATTGAAGAGTGGTCAGAGGTGAGTGCAGCTAGTCTGGGAATATAATTTCAAAACAACTTTGAAAGGAAGCAAGGGAAAACATTCTGTTCATTTAGTCATTTACTCAGTAAACAAATATTTATTTCTACATATTTGGCATAGAAAAGAAGATTGGAAAAGTTTGAGATAGGAAAAGTCTAAATAAATGCATTTTGGATTCCATACAGACAAATTTTCTTCACTGAAAGTTTACATATTCTATTGAGTAACAAAACTTCCTGAAATCTAAGAGGCCTGAATCAAATAAAGGAATTGAAAATGTTGAATATTGGAAGGAACATCAGCAAGACCTGTTTTTTTTCTTTTTTTAAATTAATTTCTTTATTGATTAAGGTATCATATATTTGTCCTCATCCTCCCATTCCCATCCCAAACCCCTCCCCACGCATGCCCCCACCCCCCTGTTGTCTGTGACCACTGGTTAGGCTTATATGCATGCATACAAGTCCTTTGGTTGATCTCTCCCCCTTACCCCCACCCTCCCCTACCTTCCCTCTGAGGTTTGACAGTCTGATCGATGCTTCCCTGTCTCCGGGTCTGTTTTTGTTCATCAGATTATGTTGTTCATTATTTCCCCTAGATAAGTGATATCATGTGATACTAGAAATACCCTTATAAGAACCGAAAATGAGACAAACAATAGACTTGGTTTTGAATCCTCTACTTTTTTTTTTTATTGTGATAAATATACATAATATAGAAAATTTTCACTTTATTTATTTATTTATTATCTTTCTTTCTTTATTTTTTTACCATTTTTTAGTAAGTATTACAAATAGTAGTACATATGTCTCCTTTTTTCCCCCATTGACCTCCCCCTGACCTCCCCTACCCCCCAGTACATGCCTTCACCTGCCCGCCCTCCCCCCCGCCCCAGTGTCTTATATCCATTGGTTGTGCTTATATGCATGCGTACAAGTCCTTCGGTTGGTCTCTTACAGCCCCCCTCGCCCAACCTCCCCTGTCTTCCCAATGTAGTTTGACAGTCTGTTCAATGCTTCTTTGCCTCTGTATCTTTTTCCCATCATTTCTTTCCTTTAAAAAGTTTTGCCTTTGCAGACTAGAAATAAACATATAATAACAAAACAAGATAAAACAAAATCCTCTGCTTTTCATTGAGCAAATAACTCACACTCTGAGCCTAGTTTTCTCATCTGTAAAATGGGGACAATAAGAACTATCTTATATGGTTAAGTGACATAAAGCATTTAATCTCCTATAAAAGCACCCTGGCATATAGAGATACCCCCTAGAAATTACTTCTCTCATTTTCCCCTCATTTAATTTCAGTGTTGATCTTCACATCAAGCTACTTGAGAGGCTTGGGAAACAGTATTTGCTATAGTGATCTCTAGATGGCGCTCTAACAATTTAGGCATGTTTTGTTGGAGAATGGCTCTTGGTAAGAAGCAATAAGGCATAGGCTCAGTGCAAATACCTGGTTATTACATGAAATAATGTAGTAAGAATGAAGTAAATCTTACTATGTCACAAGGCCAACCCCAATATCAATAGGGGGTGTGGATACTGCAGGAGATACGGCAATGGTTGAGGATATATCACCCTTTTATAGAGGAGAGTAGCGACAGTAATGCAGCTTACCACAGGAGATTCCTTCTTTGTGGTCATATTAATAGGGCAGCATAAAGCATTTTATGGACCATAGTTGCTGACTCCGTGCCTTTCAGGTTTTTTCCTCAACTGCAGTGAAGGAGAGAGAAGCTATGGAAACTACCGTCAAGCTTCTCTAGCAACTTAGTCCAGCTCTCAGGCAGTGGGATGATAGCCTCTTCTTTTTGGAGAACTTACTACACTCCTAATAGCATGATTTGATTAGAGCAGCTAACTTAATCCAAAACTCTTAATATAATTTAAGCTCTGGCCCTTGTCTACTTCCCTGGCCTCATATGTCATACTCCTCACTAAGACCCTTATGATCCAGACAAAAAAACAACTTGAAATCAGGAATATACCATTTTAAAAAGGTGCATATGCCCTCCTCCTGCCTGAAATACACTTCCTGCTAAGGAAGATTTACAAGGCTTACCCTATTAACCTACGTACACACATAAGTGTGGCATCTGTCCTGTAACAACCTCTAGCATGATAAATCCATCCCACTGCTTTTTGCCCGAATAAAATTAGATCTTTCTAACAAAAGAAATGACTCTGGGTGTCAAACCAAAAAAAAAAAAGAACTAATGTTTTAGCAAAAGAATGCAAAAGCATTTTTTTCTTTAATCATAATTTCCCATTCTTATCAATGTCAGTTTGCATGTCAATGTTGCAAGGAAGTCAATTGTAGATTTTTCTTGATGCCTTCAGGCCCAGGCTGTAACTGATTTCAATACCCCTTTTGCCTTGCTTGCCACTAGAGGCACAAATATATCCTGTGTTTGGGCTAATCAATGAATAAGAGCTGTATAGTTCTGCAGAAATTGTACATCAAACATGTTAAACTCACGGCCCACGGGCTGCATGCAGCCCACAAGGAATATTTTTGCAGCCCAGGCAATATAATGGTAAGAAACGTTTTAATAAAAAGTTTGTAACTTAATTTTTACAATATCCTGTTATACATAATTATTCATTAATAATAAATACAATGTTCGCTAACGACTGATTACTATAATCGTGTTGCATTCATTTCCCTTATGTGCCTTACGCGCAGGCACACCATTTCTCTCCACTAATACTAGCAGCGAATATTTTGGCAGCCAATTGCCACATCATTAGTCTTGGACTGACTTGTTTGGTGTGCACAACAGAAAATATTTCGCTTTAGGAGAACAAGAAAAATAGGTTTATTTGTGTTATGCTTATTAATTTGTGCAGTTAGTGTCTGATAAGTTAATGTTCAAGAAAAAATATTATTTTTATTGAAGTGTTCTATTTTATGTTAATGATTACTCATTTATTTTAGCAAACCTATGTTTCTATGAAAATTGAAGCTTTAGTTTTTTTTGCGGTGCACATTAACTTAAACCTTGTTTATTTGGCCTGTGTTAGCCATTGAGTTTGACATGCTTGCTGTACATTGTACCCAAAGAAAAGAACATGCTAGAATCTCAGGAGTGAAGGACTGTGACCTTACCCTAAGAATACCAGCCTGCAAGCCCCTATATTCTGAAGGCTGAGTCTTCGACCTGCAGTTACATTTGTATTTATATACATAATAGAGGCCCAGTGCATGGCATTTGTACACTGGGGGGAAAAGAGGGTGTCCTTCAGCTCAGCCTGCGCCCTCTTGCAGTCCAGGACCCCTTGGGGGATGTCCACCTGCTGGCTGAAGTCAGAGATTCCCTGAGGGGTCATTAGTGCTGCCATGGAGGCGGGAGAGGCTCCTACCACCACTGCTGTACTCACCAGCCATGAACCTGGCTTCTGGCTGAGTGGCACTCCCCCAGTGGGAGCACACTGACCACCAGGAGGCAGCTTCTACATTGAGCATCTGCCCTCAGGTGGTTAGTGCACGTCATAGCGATTGGTTGTTCTGTCATTTGGTCATTTGCATATTAGGGTTTTATTATATAGGATTACATTTGTATTTATATATACAGTAGTCCCTCCTTCCCCCTGAGGGATACATTCCAAGACCCCAGTGGGTGTCTGAAATCACAGAGAGTACTGACCCCTATATCTACTCAGTTTGTTCTAAGACATGCGTACACTTTATAGCTTTCCTTTGGCATATCCAAATTGCCAGCATCACTGCTTTTACTCTGGGGACATATGAAGTAAAATAAGGATGACTTGAACACAAGCACTGTGGTTCCATGACCATTGATCTGATAACTGAGATGACTCCTGATTTACTGGGCAGGGAGCATCTACAGCTTGGATTTTCTAGGGGGGAGGGTATGTGGAGAGAACTATTATTCATTGCACCAGCACCCTGGATGGTCCAAGCAGAGTATGCAATAAACACAGAGGACAGGAAGGAGTATTCATTTGGTGGTCCATGTGTCTCTTTCATCACCCCACAGAGAGAATTTTTAGCAGAATTTGACCTCAACTGTTCTCACCATGGGAACAAGAAGTCACCTTTTCACTCTGTTTTCCCTCCAGGGAACAGCTTAGCTGTCTCTTATTCCATGTCTCCCACCAAGATGTCAATACATTGATTTCAGCTTAGCAGAGAGGAGAAGGCTGGAAAATTGAACATGCTCAAATAAAGTTTGTGGATTAGAAGAATGACAGTTCATTGCTATTGTATCCTTTGAAGCTCTTCAGACACAAATCTAGTAGGTGGCCTAACTGTCCATGAGAGGTAGAACTTACTTTAAAAGCCTACTTCTTTTCATAAACTGTCCTAGAATTGCCAGTGTCGATTTTAAACCAATATTTAAAGCTTTGAAAGTATCTATAATGCTCTGCATTGTAATCCCATCTCCTCAGCATAGGCCAGTGGTAATGGCATGCATGGGGCCAGCACTGTATTCAGTTTAAGGAATGGAAGGCCTTTAGGAAAGGCTGCCCTGTCATGATGTGCAGATGTTGCAGAATATGGCAGAGTTCTGGGAAAGACCCTTTGGTGGTTTTAATAGAAAATGTCAACAAATTGTTGAATACACTTTCCTTCAAAAGGTCAATTCTTATTCCCTGCCTCCTAAGTGTGAGTTGTATTTAGTGACCTGCTTCTAATGAAAAAAATACGGAGGGAGTAAAGATGTGTGATGTTTGAGGTATTGTGGCTTCCTTCTTGTCCTCTTCCTGAGGGAAACCAGTTACCATGTCTCAAAGACCTATGGAGAGGTGCAGGCCAGGACTGAGGCCTTCTCCCAATAGCCGTGTGAGAGTGCCATCGTAGAAATGGAACCGGGGGCTCCACCCAAGCTTTCAGATGACTGCACTTCTGGTTGAAATCTTGGGTGCAGCTTCATGAAAAATCTTGACCCAGAATCAACCAGAAGCTACTCTCAAACTCCTGACCCACAGCTATTGTGAGATAATAAGTGCTTATTTTATTAATTCACTAAGTTTTGGGATTTTTATCACCTAGCAACAGCTAACTTATCCTGACCTATTTTGGCAAAACTTTTTATAAGACTCTCATTTCAAATCGTTTTTTTTTTTTTTAAAGAAAGGATAAAACAGACACACACAAAAAAATGGGTGGGAGTTGACAAAGTAGAGGCTGTATGTTTCCTCACTAGCACCTCCAGCTTCTAATTTGATTTTCCTGGGCTGCCTGTGAAGTCAGGTGCTGGGTGCAGGATCACCCTGGCAAATGGAGAAAGGAATACTTGGCAGGCCCAGCTGGTCTCATGAACATCATGCAAGGCCTTGATTATCTTCAGCTGATGGGCATAGTATTCTAACAAGAATCCTCTAGGTTAAACAGTGTGTATCTTTTATGGCTTGTGTGTTTGTTACATAGAATTATCATTTTTGCTTTCAATAAATCCATAAAAATCAATGTTTGTGGTCGTAAGGAGGAGGGATAAGTCAAACACTGAGATTGGGACCTAACATAATACTCAACACTCAGGAAAGATTTAGAAGAGGCTATTTTTAGTAGAGATTTCTCTCTATGGGCCTCAAAAGGGAATCTGTGAGTAGGAACGGGGAAGAGGGGCAGGGGTGAGGATAGATAATTAGTTCTTAGTTGTAAGCAGTAGCTGTGGCCTCTGTGTTTTCTAAAACAGCCCTTACATCATTCTCATTTGCTGGGTGATATTATGAACAGAAAATTGGTCTTGAATTGGCTTGTCTTATAGCCCTACTTCCAATGAGAGATACATTTAAAATTATAAAATTTTTCTCCAAAGATTTTTTCTTCCACCTCTTTAATGCAGTGGAGAAACAGGGTTATAATTGAAAGACACATTTTCAAGGAAACTGTTTAAAAAATAGATTCCCATTGTGACATTGATTTAAATGCATTTTTTGATCTCAAGGATGCTGCTTTTATTCCAGGAAGTGATATTACAATCAAATTAATTTATCTTTACAATGAGACCAAGGGATGAAAAGGTCTGTAAAGTGCAAATTGCTGTTATTAATTTACAAGATGAAGCGCTTGTTGTTTTGGGACTCAGTTCCAGAGCTCACTGTTTTCACATAATCTTATATTGTGGGTAATTATACACAGACATTAACTTGATAAAGATAATTACAAGAATCCATCATTGCTGGGTTTTTGATTTATCTGATTGTGAACTATTAGGGGCCTTAGATCTGATTATTAACTTATACTGGGTATTTATTTGTTGGTGAATGCCTAAAATAATTACTAAAATTAATACAGAGCATGTTTTTACCTTTTCACAATGAATTCCTTTGATTAACAGAATGGCATTTGTTCAGCCAAGGATCTTAAATACCAGATTTAAATTTCAAAAAAAACCTCATTTGAACCATTGAGTTCAAATATTTAACAGATCGGTGCAGAAAAGATTAAGTGGGAAATTTACTTTAAAGGACAAGTGTGTGTGTGTGTGTGTGTGTGTGTGTGTGTGTGTGTGTGTGTGTTAGAGACAGAGGTAGAATGAGACACAGGTAGATTTTAACCATTTCAGACCTCATGCCATGGTAGACACAGATTCCATGAGGGTGATATTTTCAATTTTTGGAAATTTTCTGTTCCTTACAACTTTTATGTAACTGTTGCTGGTATGTTAGGAAATGGCTCTCAACTCAAGCTGTGTGTAAGCATCATCAAATCTCATTACAAACACAGATTCCTTCCATATTCTGCATTATATATCTGGTGCCTGCACACCTTGATTTTTAACAGGCTCCCCAGTTAATGCTGATGCATAGCCTGATTTTGGAGTACTATTAAGGCATTCCTCTGGAAGTCTGCTTCTAGTAGAACCATGATCTCATACTAGTTTGTTCCTAAAAGCATAAATAGGAAAATACAAGGGGAAAAAAAGATACAACATTCTCTTTTCCACCATTTGTCAGGCCTTGAGCCCAAACTTTGCTTGTTTGCTCTTCTTATTGTCAGACATCTATAACCTTCAAGCTGTGTCTTTCCTTAGCTTCTTTCCTGAGGAAGGAGATGTTGACCCATTTCTAGCCAAGTCTTCTGGGATTGAGATTGAGATAGCCATAGAGGCCAGCCCTGCTGATCACTAGGCATTTGCCTTGCTTCCTGGCTTCTGCTCCCATATTTTGCTTCAGTTTATATTAATTGATCTCTAGAATCATTCTTAAGTCTCAATCCTGAGATGGTGTCAGGTAGCTAAGTCCCTCCAGGGATGGAGTTCTATCTTGGTTTCCTTCCAGCCTTCTCCTGAGTATAAGTCTGGCTTTAAAACATTGGTCCAAAGGCCAGGACAGCTGGTAGATTTCCCCATGCAGCTTGGCGTGCTTTACTTCTTATTCCTATGGTCTTAGGTGACCCTGTTTTTTCCTATGATCTTAGGCAACCCTGCTAGTGGTACTCAACCTGTGGTTCACGACCCACAGGTTGAGAACCGCTGCTGGAGAGCCTAAGACCATCGGAAAACACAGATATTTACATTACAATTCATTAACAGTAGCAAAATTACAGTTATGAAGTAGCAACGAAAATAATTTTATGGTTGGGGGTCACCATAACATGAGGAACTGTATGAAAGGGTCATGACATTAAAAAGGTTGAGAACCACTGGGTAAGGTGTATTTTATATTCTGGTTTCCTTTTCTTCTGGGTTTCTCACTGTTCTGGTAATGGAACGTGATTTATAGCTATTTACTTCCATTCTGATACTGTAAACTAAGTCAGTATGCCCTTGATTCCAACACATTAATAACAAGAATTAATCCCATAGAATACAGGATTCCAAGGGGTTGTGATAGCTGTCTTCAAGCCTGTGAGAGCTTGTCATGCGAATGAGGTTTTAAACTTGATCCAGGTAGTCCCAAAGTGTGGCTGATGGTGGTCCAGAATAAGGAGAATGTTCTCCCACTCTAACAAAGGTGGAGTGTGCAGTTTCTGAAGGGTTTCCAGTAAGAAGCTGAATGACAATGATATACATTCTATGGAGGCGATCCAGGAGTAGAATGATCTCACCCAGCTTTGAGAGTCATGAATCACTGATAGGTCAGTAGCCATGCCTTCGAGGAGTGTGAGTTGTTGCTCTGTAGAGTGGTGTATGGGTCCCAACCCAAGAAATC
The DNA here is from genome assembly GCA_026230045.1 of Corynorhinus townsendii. Lineage (NCBI taxonomy): Eukaryota > Metazoa > Chordata > Mammalia > Chiroptera > Vespertilionidae > Corynorhinus > Corynorhinus townsendii. The sequence goes on along the minus strand of JAPDVU010000006.1, from coordinate 146,950,138 downwards.
ATACTGGTGGGCTCAGAAGAGGGTGATGCGCCATCCCATTACAAAAAAACATTGTGAGTGTCCTGCTTATTATATGTCACTTGGTACAATTTACTCTTTTGTAAAAAGCACTAGGGCTGCTTGCTCTGCAAAGCTGGTAACAAATTCATTCTGAAAAGATGGTGGCATATCTTATGATATAGGCTGATACTTGCGGGTACAGGAAATATGGTTTGAGAATGTCTCAATAATCCTTAGAAGTTTAATTATTAAGTTTTATTGAGCCTCTGCTATGTGCTAGACACAGGCCAGGGTTGGCTCAGTAAGTCTTGATAGTTCATTATACCATGTGTCTTAACTAGCAGGGGGTTTTCCCAGCCAGGTAATAAGCTTCGATGCTGCTGCCTTAGGCATACCACTCTGGGAGCTCTCAGGTTCACTCTGGAGTAAGAAGGAAACCGTGGGTTCCAATACAGCATGGCCATCCCCAGAGTGGCCTTTGTTTCCAAGAAAGAATCACTGTCTAGAGGGGGGCTGAAAACAAGTTTCAAGACTCACCCTTGGCTATGCATATACATGGCCAGATCCCTGGGCGGGACTGCAACAGAGCTTACCTTTCAGTCATGGCTCCTGATAGTGTGCTAGCTTTCCATGGAAATGTATCTGAGTGACTATGAGTCCAGGGTCCATTGGAGCTGAAGAAACCTTTGCATTAGCATCCTGTCAGCATCCCATCAGGGTTGGGTGGATAATGGAAGGGTGAGTCCCATCTGTCCATTTATTATGCACCTGGAACTGCCAGCTGTGCTCACCTCTTCTGTGGTCAGCCCTGCCTCTGTGTTTAGATTATGTCAAGGCTCCAGAACTCCGTTTAAACAGAGGATTGCTCTGTGCCTCTGTGTTTGTTTGACTAAGTCACCTTAGATGGGGAAAAAACACACTGAAATAAAAACCCTAAAATGATTCTGTAAAAATACCCACCAAGTCAGTGCTAGTAAACAGTAACAGTTGTGTTAACTGCAGATCAAATGCCTCCCCACCCCCTCTTTCCTTTCGGTGCATGATTGATTGTCATGGGGAGGGTTACTGCACACTTTTGAGCAGATTCAGGGGGAAGCTCTGGCCTCAGAAGTGAGTCTGTGAATACGGTCTTCAGGCTAAAAGAGGAAAACCTCCAAACACTTCTCCTGAGTTAGAGACATCAAAATTAAGGTCAGAGAACTTGGGTTTCTATGTTGACATCGATCTTAACAATAGCCTTGAAAACCATACCCTGTTTTCTTCTGTTTTATCAACTGTTCTTTTGGGTTTGTGAGGGTTAGGGGTAAAGGGTGGGGAAAACATATCCTCTTGGCTTACCACCAATGAAGGTCCACAATCTTATTTTTTATAAAAGTGGGAATTTAAGGAACATAGGCACTCAAAAGTGTGCTACCATTTGAGATAATATATGGAGAAGCCCTCAGTTCACAGGGCCCATTTTTCTTGAGAAAAATTATATGAATAAATGGAACTTAAGCATTTTTCAATTGCTATTACTTGAACATGCAAACTTCCTTAGAGTTTTTTATGATTGAAAAAGGAAATCTGTGGCCTGTGAATTTGCAGCATTCACTAACATAAAGGCTCATTTCTGAACTGTGATTGTATATTGTTTCATGGCTCATGCTGACACACGCTCAATTCCTGACATAGCCAGGATGGTGTGCTTTGGGTTGATTACATTTTGACAAAACTCTGTATGGAGATTCTAGGCATGGCCAATGTATAACAGTGAGGCATATTCTCCCCCCACCCCTCCTTTCTGTGTGGATGAAACAGAGGGAGAGGGAGGGAAGGAGGGAGGGAGAGAGAGAAAGAGCACTATGTGTAGACTTCCATCCGATATTTGACTGAAATTCACAGTTTTCTAAATGTTTAAAGCCATATTTGTCAGTTTAGACTCAAATTCGCTAATAAAAGGGCACAATTTCCCAAGCAAACTTGTGCATTTTGCTCTTTTGACTGAAAATGAAAATGTCCAGTTAGCACCAATTATGTTGCAAGTGGTGAGATAATAGAGAAAAAAGCACTGCAGAAATTGGGACAAAGGGGAGCATGATTGGCAGTTTAATCAGGACCCAAATCCACACTGAGTTTGGAGGTACTTGTTTGGGCAGTAAAATCAAAGAAACAAAACAGAAAAACAAAGATTAGGCAACATGCAGATGGTAGGTAGGTAGATAGGTAGGTAGGCAGGAAGGAAGGTAGGTAGGTAGATGGTAGATAGATAGATATAGATAGGTAGGTAGCCACAAGGAATTTGTAGTTTCCCACTCTTTCTATTCCATTAAGGCTATTAGGTGTGAGGAGCATATTTCAGAATAGCAGGGAGCCAAAATAGAGCTAGGCAGAGGAGTTACCTAAGATATCTGAAATCCTTTATTCTCTCTCCCTCTGGGACTGTCTTTAGGACAAAGTCCTAGGTCCCTCAAGTGGCTGTAAGTCCTGAGATGATCAACCCATCCCCTCCATACCTCTTCTGCTCATTAGTGCCTTTCTTTAAAAAAAAATTATTCTGCTTCTGTCACACTGACCTTCTTTCAGTCCCTTGACATATTATATCCTCCATGGAATCCCAATCTTCACACATCTGATATTTCTGACTTGATTACCCTTTCCTCTCACCACCCCAATCCTTTCACATAGCACATGCAATTTGTCCTTCAGGTCTCGGCTCAAGTGTTACTTTCTCGGGTGCTTTCCTGCTTTCCCCATCTCCCTGATGAGCTAAGGCCTCCCCAGGATATAGCCCAGTTATAACAAACTGAACTTCTCCTTCATAGCACTCATCACTGTTGGATCCACCTGTTAACATTTGTCTTTTCTGTTATACTGTGAGTTCCATGTGCTCACTGCTGTCCGAGAACCTCGCCTGATACCTCTCACTTGGTGTGAGACCAAATTTCCTAACTATTGAGACTCCAGGGCAAGTGACCACTTGCTTGTAAAATGTGAGGCATAGTAATTACTCAAGGGTTGTTGTTATTGAAATAAGTTATGTAAAGGACCACCTGAAGTTTCTGGTACCCAGGACTGATCCATTTGTACCTTGTAAGTACCTTTGCATTAAGCAACACAGAAATAATAAAGACTTATATGGTTCTATTTTGGGTGCTTAAAAGGGAAACAGGCGAAGAGGTGTTGAGCAGTGTGGAGCAGACCACCACACTTGCCATTCTTCAGTTTGTTTCTAATTTGGAAGATGTGTGAGGTAACGATGATGAGTGTTGGCTCTGAAGACAGACCTCCTGGCTTCGAATCCTGGCTCTACCACCTACTAGAGGACACCTAACCTCTCTGGACTTTATTCCCTCATCAGCTCGAGGGGGTGATAATAGCACCTCCTTTACAAGATTGTTGTAAATGAACACACACACACACACACACACACACACACACACACACACACACACACACACACACAATAGAGGCCTGATGCACGAAGATTCATGCAAAAATGGGCCTTCTTTCCCCTGGCTGCCAGCACCGCCTTCCCATTACGGCCCCAGAGCCACCTTTCCGCTCTGGCCCCAGAGCTGCCTTTCCACCTTCCCATGCTGCCCAGAGGCCTGGAGCTGCTGGGGCGGTGTGGAACGCCTGCTGCGTCATCGCCATGGTGATGATGCAAGCGTCCTGCCCCGCCCCTGGCTGCTCAGCACCTGCATATGCAAATTAACCCACCATCTTTGTTGGGTTAATTTGAATACTCCTGATTGGCTGGTGGGCATTGCGAAGGCACAGTCGATTTGCATCTTTCTCTTTTATTAGTGTAGATATATATATCTAGAAAGGTACCTGGCACACAAAAATAGAACTCAATAAAAGTTACTGATATTGCCTTAGGATCTATCTACTATCTATTTATCATCTGTTTACATGTCCTAAGGCAATTTCAATAATATTGGTTCTTTTGAAAAGATTAGAGGAGAAAGGTTAATACAAACAGAACAAGGGGTTTTCACCTGTAGTAGGTAATTATAAAGGGAGTCTAATTTCAGATTAATCTTTTCCTTCTCTGGAAGCAACTGGCCTGTTAGGCATTTAGTACTTCAGTCCCATGTGGCCAGAGTAGTACGTTTTTTACATCGGCAACATGTTGGTTATGCAGGTGCGAACAGATGAAATTGTGCACTGAGCACAGAGGAGATGAAAAAACAAACCATTGGAAATTGGAGCTAAAAATGGCCGTATCTATTTGGCGTAAGAAAACTTAATACCATGTGAAATATCACAGAAAATTAAGTTCAGCAGCCTTCCTTCAGGTTAGGACTCATGTCTGTGCTGCTCAGAAGTAGTATGGTAGTGATTCTTGGGGATATGTACCCATTTTCTCTGCATATTGAAACCCTGTCCTACATAGACTGTGGATGAAGGATTGGGGTGAGGAATGTTGTATTGTAAAGATACTTTAAATGTGGATGTAAAGATAAGCTCTCACGTTTCCTGAGGCAGCTTGTGTCCTTTTCACTGGCCTTGATATTGAGTCAATTATTATGATTGGACAGCAGTTCTTCATTGATGTGCCTCATCATCGCCGTATGAGATTTTAAAATCTGACTTATTTTGTCACAGAAAGTAATGCATTAAATATGCTTCCTGGAAGAAGGAGTTGTAGTAGATTTGAGACCACACAATTTATAAAAGCTGACACCAACTTTAGAAATAGATGGAAAGAAATGAGATCAAATAGTGATCATGTAAGAATTGTTATTTATTAATCAGTTATTTAATATGGGGGAAATCCTATCTATTTGAGTGAACTATGGTATAAGTCATTTGCAATCCTCCAAAACATTTGTGCCAAAAATTAAAAATCAGATAAAGCTTATTACACCCTTTGTGGGGCTTGAAACACTACAATGAAACTAGCTACCCACACCCAACCTCACATCAAAGTGCATTTTTTTCCTAGGGTTGCACTGGCACCTCCTACCATTTCAGTTGGGCCCCTTTTAATCCCACACTCACAGGGTAATCTCCTTTAGGGGTGTTGCCTGCAGGGGACTCTTACTATTCCAGGCAACTCATGTCTGGGTTGCCTGCTGTGACTGCCTGGTGAACTGCTCTGTCCCCTCAAGGTTAGAGATATAAGTCTTTCTTATGCTGTTACATGCTACTTATTCACATGTTGTTTATTGTGTTTTTTTTTTTTTGTATAATCATACCATCTTTTTTTTTCGTCAATATTGAGCATAGTTAGCCCTTTTATTTTTAAAATACCCATTCTAGTACTGCAAGTAGTGAAATTTAGACCTATGTCTGTTATAAATTTTGGTCCTGGGGAAGCAGTATTGCCCACCCAAAACACCATCTATCTATACACCTATAATTTTGTCCTCTTATTAGTTTCTCATATCTTTTAGAATAAATCTGAATTCTTTACCATGATCTACAAGGCCCTAAAGCAGTGGTTGGCAAACTCATTGGTCAACAGAGCCAAATATCAACAGTACAACGATTGAAATTTCTTTTGAGAGCCAAATTTTTTAAACTTAAACTTCTTCTAATGCCACTTCTTCCAAATAGACTCGCCCAGGCCGTGGTATTTTGTGGAAGAGCCACACTCAAGGGGCCAAAGAGCCGCATGTGGCTCGCGAGCCGCAGTTTGCCGACCACTGCCCTAAAGGATCTGGTCTCTAAGTAGTTCTCCTGACACATTTCCCACTGAACTCCAACCAGCCTGCCCTTCTTTTGTTTTTCAAATGTCTCTTATCCTGCCTCAGGGCCTTTGCACTTGCTGTTCCCTCTACTTGGAACATCATTACCTCAGCCTTCACAAGTGAGGTTGCAAGATAAAACTGACTATTCTCAGGGATGCTTTACCTGATCATCTTGCCTATAGTAGATCTACTATACCACTTAATATGATAACATATAATTAATTAATTTGCTTGTTCATTTTTTGGTCAGAATCCCCTTATCATCTCCATAAATTCCATAAAGGCAGGGCCTGTATTTGCTTGACCATTAGGCTCAAGATCCCAGTATCTAGAGAGTGTCTTGCACTATTAGGTGTTCCCTAAGTACTTTGGGAACCTAGGACCATTATCAATAACTTCTTAGCCAAGGTAAAGTATTCTTTATTGTAAGGAAATTTTTTTAAGCAAAAACAAAATTTTAAAAGTGGATAGAGTGTACTATAAAATCAACATCTTCATCTAAGAGAGTAGATGACATCCACTGCACACTGACACCTGCCTGCCAACTCCAACATTGCCTTTTACTTGTAGTAGGGCCTCAAAAACGGTTGCGGCACAGGAGGGTAACTCATCCTGGAAACTAGGGACAGAATGGCACTAAACTTGACCCTTAGAGTGGGATATAAGTCCCTCAAGTGAGGCATGAACTTGAAGCTTGGAAAGTGCTATGAAGTAGGACATTCTGTAGTAAGGCCCGTCTGTTGTATCCTCAGTCCCTGGCACAGTGTTGGCACCTTGGAGGCTTTGGATATCTGTTGAATGGATAAGTGAATCCATGCAACCTCTCACAACCTGCTAATCTTTATAAGTAAACTATTTTTATTACTCTAGTTAGTCATTTTTTTTCTTGCTAAAACAACATATTGCTGATTTTATATAAAAAAATCTATATGGAAAAATGATACACTTTACAGCCAATTTTGCTGAAATGGGTTGGCCTGGCAAAGCAAGAGACATTTATACTTTGAAATATGCATTGTCATTTACTCTTCAAAAATAGTCACTTTCCTTAGCTCTTTCTTGGCTTAATCAGTCCCTGAAGCTGAATAAGTGAAAGAAATGGAAAGTGAATGAGCATTAATCTACATTCCAGCAAGGTGACTTTTACTTTATTCATGGTGATGTAATTATTAAGGAGCCACTGTTTTGTATAATTATTTTCCTCATAAATTATTTTTATTGGATTATGAAATACAATGATTCCAGAAAACTAAAAATGTTCCCAGTTTAAAGTCTAATCACAAGCTATTAAGTTAAAAAATGCTATTATGACATCATTTTCACCTGCTACATTTCTAAAATTAAAAACAAAAAATGCAAAATGATGACCAGGCTGATGTAGATATAGTATTTGCAAAGTTTGCTAGTGGGAGTGGAAATTGATATAATGATTTTGAAAGCAGTTTAGTTATATGTACAAAAATGTACATATAGTACCTTAAAAGTGTCACTGCTTGGAACCAGTAATAGCATTTCTAGGAATTAATACTAGAGATAGATAGAATTGTACCCATAGGTTTATATATTAAAATGCTCATTTCAGCTTTAGTAATAATAAAAAAGAAAAATATAATATCCACATATTAGGGGTGCAGCAGTATAAATAATGATATATGTCTAAATTTCATTTTGAACTGCCATTAAAATTAATGTTTATCCTTAGACTATTTAATGACATGAGGAAATGCTCAGTTGGTAAAGTGAAAAAGGAAGGGAATGAAAGAGGAAATGCAGAAGAGGTAAAGGTCTCTCTTTGGTGGAAACTGACCTATAGATTTGTTTAGTTCAGCTTTGCATGGTGTTAATTTTTTTAATTGGTGCCAATATTTAACAATCAGGATATTTCACTTTAAATATCTTTGGTTCTCCCTAAAATCCTGGATATTTGGCAACATCTAAGAGCACACCCACTTGAAAGCAGGAATCATGCAGAGAAGGGGTACCCAGCCCCGTTTGACCTGGCAGATGCTCTCTGGCTGATCGCCATCCCCAGCACTCCTGACTGTCACCCTGCCCTGCTGCCCCCCCCGCCCCCCGCCACACCCCGGCAGGTAAATTCTTGGCTCCCATGCAGCACAATTGGGTTTTGCATTGTGTGAAATGTTATGAAACTTTTCTCAGAGTGGCAGGATAACAGGTGATTTTCATCTTCTTTTTCATCGTTTTTGTATTTTCCAAATTGTATAATGAAAATGTGTAATGCTTTTCTGATTAGAAAGGAGTAACTGTTATTTTTTAAAATATAAATAACAACACCATAGGCCCCGTGGTAAAAAATGATAAATGGCAGATGTTAACATTAATCTTGCGGAAAAATTACATTTCTGAGTTCCTTTAACCAAAATAGTTGGCCAGGTTATTGATGCTTTTTTCATCAGTGTTTTTCCCCATTATTTAATAAAAACACATTATTGAAATCTAAATTAGATGGAACAATCTACCAGACTAAATTGCTTTTCTTTTCCTTGCAAAGGATTGTAACTTCACCTCAATTCCAAATGAGTAATAGCCTCACCTTTAAGAAAATCATTTTGCTCACTGTTCAAATAACAATAACTTCTGATAACATGAGGCAAAGGAATGACATTGTTATCATTCAGATCTTTGATTTTGTGAAAAATGTGTTAAACTTCAATTTGTTTTAAAATACTAGTGGATTAGATTAACTAACTTCAGTAAACGAAGTATTTAGTATCTCTGGGTGGGTTATATACAATGTTTTTTTCCAGTTTTATTGAGACATAATTGACATATAACATTGTATTAGTTTAAGATGTATCATACCATAGTAAGTTCAGTTAACTTCCATCACCATACGTAGTTATAATTTTTAAGATTATGAAAATTTTTAAGATCTCTCTTTGCAACTTTCAATTATATAATACAGTATTTTAACTATAATCAACTTGCTATACATTACATCCCAGAACTTATTCGTCTTATAATGGAAGTTTGTACCTTTTGACCATCTTTGTCCAATTCCTCCACCACTCTGTCGGTAGCAACCATGAATCTGTTCTGTGTTTGTATGAGTTTGTGTTTGTCAGATCCCATGTATGTGAAATTATACAGTATTTGCCTTTCTCAGTCTGACTTCTCTCGCTTAGCAGGAAGTTACATCCATGTTGTCTCAAATGGCTAATAGCCTATCGTATATGTGTACGTAACATATATCTATTACATACATATGTTCTAAAATGCCACAGAGAAGGTGTGGAGAGCAGCTACAGTGTTTGGACAGGTTCAAACCCTGGACTAAGGAGAGGGCACAGTACTCTCATGGCCACGTGTAAGTCCCACCTTGGAGGGCAGAGCCCTCCCAGCACAATTATAACCAACAGCTATAGTTGTAAGCTTGAACCTATGGTCCAAACATGTGGCCCCATGTGTCTGAGTGATGTCATCTTGATAGAGTTCAGGTGCATGTAATTGAGGCATCTGACTATAAAATAAAGACAGGGCTTGTAGTCCCTGGCACTGTCTGTCCATCCGGGAGCAGTGTCCCACCCAGACCCAGCTTTTATTCTCTTGTCTGTCTTTTCTTAATCCTTCACCACCCCCTCTCAGGGTCACTGAACCTGGCTGAGCTGGCATGGCACATAAGGCGCCTGGGGCTGAGTATGTCATGGCCGTGCCAGCTCGTGACAAGAAGGTTGAGAAACTTCTAGATCAAAAAGACATGATAGTTAAATGCAATGTGTGGTTCTAATTTTGATCCTGGACTAGCATAAAGATAGCTATAAGGTCATTATTGGACCAGTTAAAAGGCCTTGGAATATAACCAATGAAGTAGATAATGTTATAGTATCAACATAAAATTTCCTGATTTTTATAACTGCATTATGGTTATATAAGAGGATGTCCTCATTCTTAGTAAATATACTATGAAATTAATGAGTAAAGAAACATTTTCTCTGCCTTACCCTAAATGGCCCATAGTAAATAATTTATATGTATGTGCATATAAATATAAATATGCACATATATATTTATAGCTACATCTAGATTTATATGTCTATCTTCTATCTATCTACTTAGGGAGATAGAGGGAATCTATACTAATAATAGAGGAATATGCAAATTGTCCAGGACACTGTCACAGTAACAGTAATGACTGAACAGCAGGCTGGCAGGCTGTGTGGGGCAACAAGGCTGGCAGGGGGTTTAGTGAGGGAAGACCAAACGACTGAACAAGCAGGCTGCATGGGTGACCAGGCCAGTGGGAGAAGTGAGGGGGGTGGAGTAGTTGGAGGCGACCAGGTCGGTGGGGGCGGGGGGGAAGTTGGGGGCAATCAGGCTGGCGGGGGGGGGGGCAGTAAGGGGTGACCAAGCTGGCGGGAAGGCAGTTGGGGGCAACCAGGCTGGCAGAGGGGGGCATTTGGGGGTGACCAGGCTGCCAGGGGGGCAGTTGGGGGCGTAAGTTGTCAAATATCCTTAGTGCTCCTGGAGGTGAGGCTCCTGCCACCGCTGCTACACTCACCAGCTGTGAGCTGGGCTTCTGGCTGAGCAGTGCTCCCCCTGTGGGAGTGTACTGACCACCAGGGGGCAGCTCCTACATTGAGCGTCTGCCCCTTGGTGGTCAGTGAGCATCATAGCTACTGATCTTTCCGCCATTCGGTCGATTTGCATATTAGCCTTTTTTTAAATAGGATGAAAATTCCAAAAATATTCTAGTTATAACCTACCCTGACACTCCCAACACTGAGGTCCAGCCCCATTAAACAACTTCACTCAACAGTCATGTGCTTTTCTGGCAATATACTTTTCAACCCACTATTTTTCTCAATTTTCCTACTTTGCCTTTTCTGCCTATCTAAAGCCACACATCCTTAAAGACCTAGGCCAGTGGTTGGCAAACTGAGGCTCACAAGCCACATGCGGCTCTTTGGCCCCTCGAGTGTGGCTCTTCCACAAAATACCACGTGCGGGTGTGCACGTACAGTGCGATTGAAACTTTGTGGCCCATGTGCAGAAGTCGGTTTTCAGCTTTCAAAAGAAATTTTTTTTTTAAATATATTTTATTGATTTTTTACAGAGAGGAAGAGAGAGGGATAGAAAGCTAGAAACATTGATGAGAGAGAGACATCGATCAGCTGCCTCCTGCACGCCTCCTACTGGGGATGTGCCCACAACCCAGGTACATGCCCTTGACCAGAATCGAACCTGGAACCCTTCAGTCCGCAGGCTGACGCTCTATCCACTGAGCCAAACCGGTTAGGGCTCAAAAGAAATTTCAATCGTACTGTTGATATTTGGCTCTGTTGACTAATGAGTTTGCCGACCACTGGTATAGGCCAATACTCATAATTTCTGGAAGATGACTAGCATTCTTCTAATAGGGCTTCTAGCCTTACTCAGATTGAATTGATCCTTCTCTATTGGTTCATATTATATGATTCATGTTGCTAATAAAGTCTATCAGAGTAGCATAGGTTGTACTATGGTAACAAGGCACAAATCACAGAGGGTCCAAACGACTAAGTGTCTTTCTCACTATAGCTAAGTGTCTGCAAGATTAGCAGGTAGGGTTTGGTTCATTGTGGTCACCTAGGGACTGAGCCTGAGGGAAACTGTCTTGACATATTCTTCTCTGGTAGCACAGCAGAGGGAAAAGAACATGGAAAATCATGATCTTAATCCTCCTAATCAGAAATGACGTTTTTCCCCTTGGATAAAGAAGTCAGATGGGCATGTCTAATTCCACAGGGGCAGGAAGTGCAGTATGCCTGGAAGATTACAAACAGGGTTTATTACATCACAGAAACATCGCCAAGCATGTTAGTTTACTCTAGTGAAGTGTGATGGCAACTTCTATGTCTTATCATCCTTTATTCAACACTTCAAGCCCAATGTTGTGTACAAAAGAGATGCTTAATTGTGCCACTAAATGGACATTAAGAGACATGTCTGAGGTCATAGAGCCTCTAAGATATGGATCCATGTCTCTGAATTTCTAGTCCTGTGCACCTTCCACTACACCATGCAATAAAATCCATAGACTTCTCTGAGATGGTCCCACCCTTATTAAGTTACAATCTGCCAATAGGAACTACTCCACCTTTACTATACTAGTTAATATTTTATAGGCCTCTATCTATATGCAATAACCCATTTTAGAAGTTGCTTGCAGCCGAAGAATACCAAAGAGGTACATTGATTGAAAATCCCATAGATGAAAACACGTTTCATTTCTGTCAAGCTGCCGTGATTTCTCACTTTTGCTTTTGAGAATCTTTCTCCCATCATTTTTCTTTCATGACTCTTTTCACTGCAAACTTGACCACCGGGTGTTTTAGAATTGTATGCTTTTAATAACAAAGGCCAAGAAAATTCCAAATCCTTCAAAATGTACAGGAAATATCAAAGTCTAAAGCAAGTCTTCTAAAATCAATGTCACCAGGATGGCGTGTATTCTTGATCAACTCATGAATTTAAAAAAATCTGATTCTGATAAAATCAGATTTTCATCTATCTGTCTATCATCCCTATTCATTTCTCAGGTCTTAGTGGAACACCAAGAGTCCTCTCTCTCTCTTTGGAAATGAGAAGAGTGGAATTGACTATGGTAACAGTGCCAGAAGTAAGATGCTCTAAGAGAGGGTTTGCCTGGTAAATATATTGGATCATTAGTACTTCATTGAAAGGCAACAAAATAGGCATTCTTGTGCAGATCAGCATGGTTGTCAGTGCAAATCCAAATTTTCATGTGTGGTAGAAAATGAATAGAGATGATAAATTCAGAAGGCAGCATCCAGGGGTAACTTGAATGCAAAGCATGTGTTGTTGCCTGATCCCAGAAAGTCGAGTCATGTGGAGGTTTCTTATTCTGCTATGACATGTGCCATGTTGAGAAGCCAGGTCAGTGACTGGGATAAGTGCTGCTACCACCAACCACAGAGATATGACAGAAGCGGAATTGCCTTCAAAATGCAAAATGGAAACAATTTGTGTATCTTTGATTTAAGATAAAGTTTCAGTAGCTTTCTGTGAGGGTGAGCAATCCCTAAGTGACAGATTATTTTATGAGGCTTCTAACTAAGATGAGCAAGCCTGTTTTGATAACATAAAATTGGCAGGAACTTGAGCTTGGAATTTGAATGGAGCCCACACTGAATAGCTGTACAAGTTTGAAGAGGGACAGATGCTTTTATGCAAATTGTTTGTTTATGGAATGCTTTCCCTGGGCACACCTGCAGCTCATGTGGGCTTAAAAGTGGAGGAGGAGATAGAAACATTTTACTTAACATGATTGTTGTCTTTTATCATTTGTTTGTTTCTCCTCAGTAATTATAAATCAAATTTAATAATATCTAACACTTATGGAGCACAGTTATTGATATAGGTAGGACCTAGGCTAAGTGTGTTGCGATTACTTAGAGGTACTACTGTTATCCTAATTGTACTGATGAGAGAAGTGTGAGTCAGACAGATACGGAGCTTATCCAACGTCCCAAGCAGTAAGTGGCAGACCAGGTTTTGAATCCAGGCACTCTGATTCCAGAATCCAGTTGTCTAATTTAGACTCTGCTATGTGGACCTTCTTAGAGACCACAGTAACCCCGGGCGTTTGAATTAGTATTTCATACTAAAATAGAATAGTCTGATAAAAAGAATGACAGAAAACTCAGATTAAAATCTTTAAATTATTCACTCTCATCATAAACTTTGCAGAATATTCTTTTTAGAATAGGGTAGTTTCATTCATTTGTCAAGAAATTGAATAAGTTATCCTTTTAAATGAACAGACCTCTAGACTTCTGACCATATAATTGGATCACAACAGCATCAGTGAGAACATTGCCCCTTCAAACCACATTTTGGCCCCAGTTGGTTTGGCTCAGTGGATAGAGCGTCAGCCTGTGGACTGAAGGGTCCTAGGTTCAATTCCAGTCAAGGGCACATGACTGGGTTGTGGGCTCAATCCCTAGTTTGGGGCGTGCAGGAGGCAGCCAATCAATAATTCTCTCTCATCATTGATGTTTCTATCTATCTCCCTCTTTCCCTTCTTCTCTAAAATCAATAAAAATATATTTTTAAAAAACATATTTTAAATTTGGCCAGAAATTATTACTCCTGACACAGTACTCTAGCTCAACCTTAGGTCACCACTCACCTGTACTATGGCAACACTCTTAACTGGTCTTGCTTTTCCTGATGCCACAGTAGCCTGTCTTTCTCACAGAGGCCAGAGTGATCCTTTGCAATTGCCAGTCATGTCCCCTAGCTCTTCCACCCAAATCCTCTTCAGTGTTTTCCCATCTCACTTAAGGAGCATCCTGCCACCCTCCATTCTCTGGCTCTGCACCAGCCATACCAGCTGCCTTCCTTCCAGCATTTTCCTGGCTTGGAGCACTCTTACAGGACCCTCTCTCTGCCCAAATCTTCTTCTGGATAATTTTAAACATGAATATTAAGCATGTTAGTAATGATATGTACATATTTCTTATGAGTATTCCATTGAGGTCTCAAATTTAAAATATTTTAGTTATTTATAATATACTAAATTTTGTTGTCTCCTTTTCTTTAGGCTTCTTGCTAGAAAAATGAATTCACTATTTTTTTGTACAATAGTTCAAAAGATAATATGTTAATGATATAGCTTGATTCAGGGAGGCACAAGGTACCGTGGAGCATAGATGTGGTACGTATAGATAAGACTTGGAGGATCAGGTACATATAGATAAGACTTGGAGGATCAGATGAAAATTTCTGGTAAAATTGTGAAGTGTATGCTTGCCTGAAGAATAGGTAAGAATTCTCTAGGTGAATTTGTGTACCTGTGTGGGCTGGGTGTTGGAGGGAAGGGGTGATGAGAGTGGAACAGAGTGTTATTCCAGAAAACATTAAATGTAGATAATGAGAGGACTGAGAGAAAGTTGGCGAGGTCTCCATGCTCGAATCCAACAGATCTAAGTTACAGAAGCATCACCCAGGAGGAATGTAGAATAGTTTGGAGAGATTTGAGGCTGGAATGTCAGTTAGAGGGCTGTATTAGCAATGCAGGGAAAGCATATGGTGTTTGAACACAGGATCTGAGAAATATTTCTAATTTGTCTTCTTGCACACTTCCAAAGTTTATTTATGTTTCTCTAAAAAATAAAACAACTTTGCTTTTGCTCTGGGTCATAATAATAATAGCTGTTCTTTAGCAAGTAATTATTATGTGCAGTCAGTCTTCCAAGCCTTTACATGCTGTGCATCAACTCATTTAATCCTCACAATGACCCTATGAGGCAGGTACTATTATTATCCCCTTATTTTATGGATGAATAAATGGAGGCTCAGCAAAATTAAGTAACTTTCTCAGGATCACCCTTAGGAATTTGCAGAGCAGGATTTAAATCCTGGCCATCTGCTTCTAGAACAGACTTATTAACTTCCACTTCTATAAAATTCTCAGAATTTGCCCTATGCTGATACTTACCATTTGTTGGTGAAGTTATCTTTCACTTGAATATTGAATCAAACTAGGAATAAGATTATCTAACATGGGATAAACTTCAGGAAAATTCATACCTGTCTTGAACAGCAGAAGAGGATGGTCATTGTAAGAATGATGGGAAAAATAAGTGCCAATGCAACCAAGATCATCCCCATTAAGTCATCCAAGGAGATTATTCAATATTCTATGTTGTGATTATCTTCCTAATATTCTTATTGATGAAAATATTTTTTCAGTTTAAATGTTTCAATGTGAATAATGTTAAATGTGGAATATAATTACTTGAAGAGATTTTAAGGGAAAATGGTTGATAGATTTGGAAAATATCTCTTCTGTTTATAGACCAGATCATTGCCAAGGAATACTAAAATATATGTGCCTGGATGCTTCATGAATAATTGTATCTTTTGGGATCTGCATTCATAGAACTTACCTTAAGATCACCCATTGCAGTGTAGTATCACCAACTCTCATCTGGTTATTTTTAAGGTGTTTCCTGCCAAAAGATAGATTTTGGCAAATTGAATTTAGAAGTGTCCTTGAGGCACAGAGCATTGCAATTGCATTTTCATAGAAAATTTATTGTTCTTAAGAAAATTACCAAGAGGACTTAGTATAGCATCTTAATTTCTTCTCACTTTAAGTATCTTGTATGAATAATGTAATTCGGTTAGGGGATAGGAAGATTTTTGTGGGTGTTCCCAAAACACATCATTCATTTAGCTCCCAGCTTAGATAACTAATAACTCCCACTACTATGGCATTCACTTACATATCCTCCTGGCTGCCCATCACTCTTGCAGAATTTTATTGTAGTCACAAATAGAGTATGCCAACCAGCTCAAACTTGTAAACTTTCCATTTCCTCACTGAATCTGACCTCATATTGATTTCCTCTCACAAAAAAAACTATAAATAGAATTTTATAATTATTTTAAGAGAGTTTAAATAGAATTCTATTAGTTTTTACAGATAGAATTCTATTAGTTTTCATTAAAACAGCTGTAAACCAATTGGATGAAATGGGGTGGGAAGGAGAAGAGCCCATGACACTTGGCATCTTTTGACATTTCTTCCTAAATGAATGGTTTGGAACTCATTCTTTAGTTGAGGATTGCAGAGAAGAAACCATAGTATATACTAGTTATTAGAATAATAACAATAGCAACTAAATATTTACAGACCTAACTTTAGGTGTATAAATGTGGGAATGGTTGGTTTGGTTTGCACTGAGAATGTTTGGCTGCATTGGGGTCTCAATGGACTTCCTTTTTTCAGGGAGTCAGGAGCCAACAGAAATAAGCTGAAATAGGGTCAAGTTATCATCACGGAGCCAAAGTTACAAGAGTAGCTAATCAACTGTTTTCAAGAGAAAATCCCAAGTCAGACATATGGAAAACGAGACTTATGAATCAGCACCACTTGGCTTCAGCCCTCAGGCAAATGAAATTACATCAGTAAAAATATATTCAGTGGAAACATGACTTACTGTAATTCTAAGGCATCTCTCCTCTAGAAGCAGAGCACCCTCCACAGTTCTAAAGAGAACAGCTGTTCCTCTACCCTTCACCTCTCAGTGAGACTGCAGTTTAGTGTTGGCCTGGCCTTCTCAATGTGTCAATTTTATACAAGCCACTTAAATGATCTAGTTCTCATTTTTTCATCTTAAAAAATAAGAAATAAAACTGGCTAAATCTGCCTCATAGGGTTTGTGAGCTCCAAGAGGGCAAGGACTATGTCTACCACCTGCCCAGCCAAATCCCTATTGAATAGCACAGAATCAGACATATGGCAGACATCTGACATGTTCGTGGAAGGAATATATGAATGAGTGAGGACAACTGACTGCTATAGTACATTGTGAAATGCTTTGTAAGCCACACATGGCTGTATGTATGGTGATATCATGATCCTTTGGACTCTAAGTTCATAAACATCCACTCATGTCATATCAAAAGTACATCACATATAAACAATTTTCAATCACTTTTTTCTCTCTAACATCAAAAGAGGATAGGATGTCTAAACTAATGATCACGTATTATTTGTTAGATCATCGCATGCATTTTTTCATGCATTCTTTATAACCATTCTAAGCAGCAGAAACTGTTAGCCTGATATGTAGATGAGGAAATAACAGATCTGAATCAATCTTTCTTTCCCTCTCTTTCTTTCTTCTTTCTTTCTTTCTTTCTTTCTTTCTTTCTTTCTTTCTTTCTTTCTTTCTTTCTTTCTTTCTTTCTTTCTTTCTTTTCTTTCTTTCTTTCTCCTTCCTTCCTTCCTTCCTTCCTTCCTTCCTTCCTTCCTTCCTTCCTTCCTTCCTTCCTTCCTTCCTTCCTTCCTTCCTGTTTTGTTTGCAATTCCACTTTTCATCTATCACTTTCCACTTATAATAAAGTGTTAAATTTTCCTTAAACAACCAGTGCTTTTCTCTGGATAATGGTAGTTTGTTCTTTATGCAATTATTTAATGTATTGTGATGTGTTTAGAAGTTGGAGTCATTATCCTAAGAAGAAAAATGTGAAAAATACTGACTAAAGGCATAAGTAAGATATTATTACAGTGAAAAGAAGTCTATTTAAAGTAGTTCCAGTCAAGCAAAGGGAAAGTTTATTATAAGTATATGGTAGAAATGCATGGATGGCTTTTTGCCAGAATCGCTGCCTGTCTTACCCACTTTCTCTCTATCGCTCTGCTTCTGGCCTCTCCACTTTTATTTTTCACTCCTCTCCTGTCTTCTCTCTTTTACTGTCCTCTCCCGACTCATCCCTTCACTCATGACCAGCCATGGCTGCTCAAAACAGGGAAGCCTCAGCTTCTGAATCTGTCTTCCCCAAACCAACTTACTCAATGTTGGAGGTATTATTTAAAAACCATGGGCAGGTTCCGGTGACCTATGGCCAGGGCGGATGGTTTCACCTACCATATTGCATGTGATGTTTATGGTGTGTACAGGCTCTCCAACAAGGGGGATGGTCCAGGAGAAAACTGGCACCCCTAACCTGAGAGGTGGCTCTTCTGAAGATATAAAACAAAAGGAGTATTATTAAAAGAACGGGCAGCAACCATATGAAAGGAAAGTCTGAGGATGTCATATCCATATATGCTTCAAAGGAGACTGAATCTAAATTTCAACTGTACAAACAAAGGTCATTTCTCTAAAATATTCATGTATAAGCTCAAGGAAGAACCAGTTTATCTTTTCAGTGCATTTTTTTAGGATAGTTTAAAAGTACAGTGAGCCTCAAACCATTCTTTGAATGAGAATACCAGCTACTAAATTAAGTTGGATTTTTTTTACTGTTTTATAAAAAGTTCTGAAAGAAATATTGTCTGAGAATACAAGTGCTATAAATATTGTAAATTTATAATTGTCATGGACTTTTTAAAAATAGATTTTTCTTGATTTCAGAGAGGAAGGGAGAGGGAACAAGAGATAGAAACATTAATGATGAGACAGAATCGTTGATCGGCTGCCTCCTGCACGCCCCCCACTGGGGACTGAGCCCACAACCTGGGAGCGACCAGGACATGTGCCCTGACCAGGAATCAAACCATGACCTCCTGGTTCATAGGTCAACACTCAACCACAGAGCCTTGCTGGTGGGACTGCATGGACTTTTGTGGCAGGCCCTTATTGTCAGTCTCTGGTCAGAGTAGTTCAATTAAACCTTTTATACCTAATGAAATCTGCTTATATATTAGAATCCAATCACATTGTCAAGAGAAATGGGAGCTCATCCAAATGTAGTCATTAAAAGTGTCTTTTAGCCCTAGCTGGTTTGGCTCAGTGGGTAGAGCGTCAGCCTGCGGACTAAAGGGTCCGGGTTCGATTCCAGTCAAGGGCACATGTGTGGTTGTGGGCTCGATCCCAAAGAGGGGGCATGTAGGAGGCAGCCAATCAATGATTCTCTCTCATCCTTAATGTTTCTATCTCTCTCTCCCTCTCCCTTCTTCTCTGATATCAAATATATATACATACATATATATATATATATATATATATTGTTTTTAAAAATATCTTTTATTCTTTAGGATCTCTGAGCTTTATTTCCTTTATGTGTCTAATGGAGATCCATCCATTTGAAAAACTTATTTTGAACCCCTACTTAGGTGTAAAGCTGTGGTCGGCAAACTGTGGCTCACGAGCCACATGCAGCTCCTTGACCCCTTGAGTGTGGCTCTTCCACAAAATACCACGGCCTGGGCGAGTCTATTTTGAAGAAGTTGTGTTAGAAGAAGTTTAAGTTTAAAAAAATTGGCTCTCAAAAGAAATTTCAGTCGTTGTACTGTTGATATTTGGCTCTGTTGACTAATGAGTTTGCCGACCACTGGTGTAAAGAATGATGCTAGTTACTGAGGGGTGTGCATGGCTTGAGCCTGTAGCATATCCAAGTTAATAGAAAAGTCTCGTCTTCCTGGCAACTGAAAATGGAAAGCTGCCACAGGGTGAGTCAACTGCACAAGTAGTGATTAATATGAAATAGCTAATTGGACTGAGCACTGGAGAACGTGCAGAGAGCTGAGCAATGGAGAGGTGCATATTGCTCTGTTTGTTCTGGCAGAATGAAAGCCTTTTCCCATTTACATTTCTTCTTCTTCATGTGCTACACAGACTATCAGCATATACTGTTTTATTCTGTTTACAGGGCTTTCAGAAGGTGACTCAGGGGCATCTAATGAAGAATGACAAGCACCTAGTATCAGTCAAATGTTTCATTACTCTTTTTACATTACTCTTTTACATAGATCTCCCCTCCTGCAAAGATCAGTCAAAACTCTTAACTGGAGAAACTAGGAGGAAATATGGACAGCATGGAGATCAAATTAATCCTAGCCTTTTGAACACAAGTTAAGAATTTGGCTGAGTATTGAAAAAAGTAGTCAAACCGCATTCCATTTGACAAAGCAATTCAATTACCACAAGAAGCAGACAGTCTGTGCATTGGGGCATCCATGGCTTTAACTGAACTCACGAAGAACTGATTGTGTGATTCCTAACTCACATTGGAACTGGCAAAAAAAGTCCCAAACCCTGAGGCTTTAGTATAAACTTGGGTTTTTTCCCCTTCTTTTTAAAAAGACATTTTCCTCATTATTTCTAGAAACATAGCTCAAGCACAGAGAGTGAACTTTCAGCAATTATCCATGTTCATTGGACAGAGAGGTCTCTGTTTCTCCTCTGAGTTCTTCTATCAGAGAAATCTAGGAGCTCTTCTGAGTTTAGACGATGGAGGCAGCTTCTTGAGAGCTGGGAAGAGCCCTGGGAAGAGAGGTGGGCATAGAATAGACTCAGTTTACTCGAACCAGAGAAAAACCTGGGCTCTTGTGTAAACTTGACCCTGGTTTTTTTTTTTCCCCCTCAAGTCACCAGCCATCCTCTTCCTAATTGGCAAGAAGTGCTAAGTAGAAAAAAGACTCTTATGATAAGCCACTTATTGAGCTCTGGCCTTTTGCCTAGACACTGAAGAGCCTTACATTAATTATTTGATCGAGCCCTCAAATAGCATCAATATATTTTTATTTTATAGATGAGGAAATTTAGCCTTTGTGTAGAAATCATGGATGATGAAGTAAAATGTGATTACTCATATAGAGGTCAAGTCCTTTTGGAACCAAAGATAAAGATGCCACTGGCACCTGGCCAATGTGGCTCAGTGGTTGAGCGTCGGCCCATGAATCTAGAGGTCTCAGTTCAATTCCCAGTCAGGGTACATACCCGGGTTGTAGGCTTTATCCCCAATAGGGGTCTTGCAGGAGGCAGCCAGTCAATGACTCTCTCTCATCATTGATGTTTCTTTCTCTCTCCCCCTTTCCCTTCCTTCCTCTGAAATCAATTAAAAATAAAGATTCCAGTGGCAAGACCTCTGCCCAAGTAAAGCTGTCTTAACCTTCCCGAACCTACCCTATAAAATGAATCCAGGTGGTTACGGCATTGTACTGGGAAAGGAGGTATAACAGGTGGGAGGGATTAGAGAATTATAACTTTGGAGCAAAGGAAAGCTTTATACAGTCAATCACCTCTCTCCTAACGCAACACTGTAACTCACATTCAAAGCATGGG
Source organism: Corynorhinus townsendii (assembly GCA_026230045.1). Lineage (NCBI taxonomy): Eukaryota > Metazoa > Chordata > Mammalia > Chiroptera > Vespertilionidae > Corynorhinus > Corynorhinus townsendii. Next base: position 146,928,912 of record JAPDVU010000006.1, on the reverse strand, counting down.
CAATACCATGCAGCCAACAAAATCTATGTCTCACTGATCAAATGATCCCTTTTAATTGTTACTAACCAAGACCAAGGGGGAGAAGTATACAGGTCTTTCTAGCACAGCTTTCATATTCAGATAAAATGACTCCAAAATGGATTCTTTAGACCCTTACCATGCAAACCAAGGTCCTGCTAGAAATGCAGAATTTCAAGCCCAACTCTAGGCCCACTGAATCCAAACCTGCATTTGAACAAGATGCTTGCTGGTTAGCATGCACAGGAGAGTTCAGTGATATTGCTTTATGCCATTACTTCATTGGCGTTCAATGCTGGCTGGGCACCAAAATCACTTTAGAGTTGTGTAAACTTCTGGGCATAGACAGATTTGCTCAAGTCCATAAGGTATTGTGATAAATAGCCAAAGCTGGTTTGATTTCAGCCTTTGAGATTTTCTAGGATCAGGGCAAGCCTCTGGAGGTGTGAGATGGCAAAGCAGAAAACCTGTGTTCTCCCCTGGGTTTCCCATTTCTCCTTGAATTTTAAAGATGCCTAAACCTTCCCAAAGCCAATCCTTTTTATCCTTTATCATATTCTCCCTCTTCTTCCAAACCGTTTCTATCCACCCTCTAATCATGATTAAAAAGAGGGTGAAGCAAGATACAATGTCCTCTTTCAAGTTCTGCTTTCGGGGAGGAAAGAGAACTACGAAAAACAGAAAAACCTCCTGCCCTATCTTCCATGCTTCTTTAAGCTATTTCATGTCTTTTCTCAGTAGCCACTAAAATTCTAAGCCCTTCCCCTTTTATGTGCCCTGCCTCCTCTTTATTGATAATGTCTCTGACCCAGAACATATTTTTGGAAAGTGAATGTTTCCAAAGTGAGTTTTTCAGCCATCGAACCCTTCATATCCACATTTGCACTTATAAATCGGCTTCTCCAGTTGCAGTGAGTTCTGTGTTTGTATTTGTGTTTCTGGCCATCAGTGAGCACTTGACATGGGGTCTCCTTTTCCAGCACTGCCTCCTTAAGGTTCCCTCACTCCCCTACCCCAGTGGTCGGCAAACTGTGGCTCGCAAGCCACATGGCGGCTCTTTGGGCCCTTGAGTGTGGCTCTTCCACAAAATACCACGGCCTGGGTGAGTCTGTTTTGAAGAAGTGGCGTTATAAGAAGTTTAACTTTAAAAAATTTGGCTCTCAAAAGAAATTTCAATCGTTGTACTGTTGATATTTGGCTCTGTTGACTAATGAGTTTGCCGACCACTGCCCTAGCCTGCTCTCCTAAAGCACAGGGAGGAGGTGCTTGAAGGGAAGAATAAGTAGTAATGATTGTTTGCTTTGGAAGCCATACTTTCAATATTTTGCTTTTCTCCCATCCTTACAAATGGACTCTTGGCAATGTTCATACTAATAGCTATTGTTTTAATAATTTTTTTTTGGCACCATATGTTCAGGGCTTCTGGGCACCTGAACAAAATTTACTAAACAAAATAACACAATTAACAAAATAAGGCGATACACCAAAATTAAGAGTGTGGAAGCCTAGAGCAGAGAATAAAGGAATATAGGCAGCTATAATACTGACTGGCCCCTAAGGATGCAGAAGTGAGCCACTGCTTGGGGATGTAGCGGCTCACCAGAACCTGGCGCCCTGTGGGCCGCGGGGTGGGGATGCCTTCATCCAGCCTTTCACCTGAGGAAATATCTGCTCTTCTTGTGGAAATTTGTTTCTAGAATGCACAAACCTTTCCCCTAAGCATAAGACTACCAGTTAGACATGTTTAGTATTTAGATGGACTTGAGTTTGTGTCAGTGCTGAGTTCCCGTTCAACTGTCACTCTCCATCTGTCCTGAGATCCAGTATCCTTCCTCATTTATAAAATGGTACCTATATCATTAGGCTTCTTGTGAGGCATTAATGACATTATTCATGGGAGCCTTGGCCTGGTAAACACTCCATAGAAATGACCTATTACCAGCATTTTTATTGTTTTTGTTACTACCATCTGAGGTGACAGAATTGGTGGCAAAATTTCAGGAGTCTGATCAAAAAAGTATGCAAGTGTAATGAACTCAGATGTGCTAAACTGAGTTCAATTTGAATCTGCACCCTCATCCTGGTGGGCTGGCAGCAAATGCAATCCTAGTCATCTTAAGTTTTCTTCCTTCCCACAGTGGTACCCAGCTATTCTGGGATCACCAAAACATCATGGAGACCCTAGGGCACTGACCTGTCTTTCATTCTGGTTAATACTGAGGTTTACTCACTGTGCTACTCACCTGTTCCTTGTTTCCAGGCCTCACTAAGGTCATGGAGATGCTAGCTACGGTCTGGGCTTCTATGTTGAAGAGCAGCTTGCCATGGTGCACATGTTCGCCATGTACCTGCCCCCAGTGAGGGTGGTGCTCTCGTTTCCACTTTTTCTAGAACTCCTAAAATAATTTTTAAAAAATGTTCTGAGGCCTTTTACCCTATGCTTTGCTTTCCACCCTAAAAAACTTTACGTGAGAGAAGGGGACCAGAAAATACAAAGGACCAGGATACATGCTCAGAAAACAGCAGGAAAAAAAAAATACAAACTCATATATTAATAAATTATCCTGCCAGCAGGCATATAAAACACAAACTCTGATATGTGCCTTGGGATACGTGGTTAGCATTCACTCTGAGTCACGGGCACCTTTGTAAAGCAGCAGGGAGCTGACGGGAGAGAGGTGCGCCGTCCATATTCACTGCTCTTTTCCAGCTGTGGTTCTTGCCACGGTGGATTTCCGCTTTGAAGAGGCCTCCAGAGCCAGTATAGATCACTGAGTCTTTGATTAAACTCTGCTAAGGCCTAATAGTCTGGAGTGTTTCATTATTTCCTTGGCAGGACTTGTGAGTTATTTTTTATCAGGCTGTAGAAAGCAGAAATTGGAAAAAGGTATGTGTCACTGTTTGGGGACCCGCAAGCCAGGGGCCCATTACAGTGCCTCTTAAAAGGACGTAGTCACCAGTAGTAGGTTTAGCTCCTTTCTTTGTTGGAGTCTGAATGCCATTTCCCTACCTCCCCTCCTACCTACTAAATGTTCACCAAAGTGGGCATTTATTAATACAAATAGCTTCCATTAACTCAGTGCTTGCTCCATGCCAGGCTTTGTGCCCAGAACTTAAAACTGCCTCTACCATTGTAGTGGGTTGAATTGTGCCTCTCCCCAAAAACTGTGTTCCCCAGATCCTAATTCCTGGTACCTGCAGAAATACGGTCTTTACAGATGTGTAGTTGGTTGAATAATGTCATTCCAAAATTCATGTACGCCAAAACCTCAGAGTATGACTTTGGAAACAGAGTCTTCTTTGTAGGTCCAATTAGGGATATGGGAAGGAGCTCAGATGTGATTAAGGTAGGTCCTAAATCCAATGACTGGTATCCTTTTAAGAAGAGGAGAGGACACAGACACAGAGAGACACAGAGAAAGTGGGTTATGTAAAGATGAAGGTATGCTGCCACCAGCCAACTAATGCCAGGAGCCACCAGAAGCTAAAGGAGATAATGAAGGATTTCCTCCTGGAGGCTTTGGAGGGAACATGTTCCCACAGGGGACTTGATTATAGACTTTTGGACTCCAACCTGTCAGAGAATAAATTCGTTTTTTTAAGTCACCTGGTTAGTGGCACTGTATTTTGGCAGCCCCAGGAAACCCATGTAAAATCAAGATCTTGAGAGGTCATCCTGGATTTAGAGTGGACCCTAAATCATTAAGGACTACTCTGGATGTCAAGATGAAATTCATTCTCAAAGGAGAGGAAAACTGTGGAAAGAAACAAGAAAATGCAATATTTCAGTAAAATGCCATCTTTCAAGCAAAATCTCAGTCTTTCAGATACTTTGAGCTAAAGGAGCAAGGTTGTGATGACATATTAAAACATTTCTTTTTTTTTAAGTTGAAATTCATTAACATCTCTCAAATAAAAATTACACCAGATAAGTTGAACAGGCAAGGAAGACTTTAAGACTTGTGATAGGGAGAGAGATTCAACTGAAACAAAAGGCCTTGGGATGAGCCAGAGGAAAAGTACAGCTGTACATTAGGAGAGAGCTGGTCAATGTAATCAGACCTTGTGTGTTTGCTCATTGGTGCTTATCAAAGCTATGCACCTACCCTACCATAGAGAGCAGAAACTGGGAGAGGGGGCACTGTCTCCTTGGATAATTACATTTCAAAGGGATACCTCTCAGGTCCTCCAGAGGCTGGAAGAAGATTTACATCTCAAGGAGGCAGAGAATGAATTTATATATATAAAAGCCTAAGTGACTATTATGACCAGAACAACTGGTCTACCAGTCGTTATGATGGGCACTGACAACCAGGGGGCAGATGCTCAACACAGGAGCTGAGCTGCTCCCTGGTCGTCAGTGCACTCCCATAGCCAACCTCCTGCAGCTGGCCAGTGGCCTATGGTTCCTCCCCCTGGACTGCAGGCCCTGATCAGCCTGCCGCCCATCCACAGTGTAGCGGTGAGAGAAGGAGGAGGGGGGAGGCAGGGAACTGCAAGGTGGCAGGGTGCCGACACTGGTGTCCATTCTGCGCCTGGCCCTGCAACCATTGCCTCCTCTCCCTACCCCACCAGGGCCTTTGGGCCCTGGGCTGGGACAGGGAACCAGAGGTGGGTGGTGGTGGACATGGCTCCTTTCCTTGGGGGGCCGAGAGCCGGCTCCATCCTCGGGGCCTGCAGCCAACCTCCCAAGCACTGTCCCTCCCCCAGCCGGCAGGCCCTAATTGGCCTTCCGAACACCCACTGCAGTGGCAAGGGAAGGAGGAGGAGGGGGAAGGTAGGGAACCATGTTGGCATCCAGCAATCGTTGGCCAGGCCTAGGGACCCCACCTGTGCAGGAATTCATTCACTGGGCCTCTAGTTTATAAAGAAAAGTTTTCTAAAGTAAATGCCTAAGAGGAGGGAGGTCAGGGGCCTGGAGTTAGGGGGCAACCTACCTGTAGCTCAGTCAAGCTTTAGGGAACTTGAAGACTATCTTGGTCATATAGAACCAATTTGATTTTTTTAAACAAACAAAAACACCAGGGAGTTTAAGTCAATGGCAAGTAACGTGTCAGAAAAAGCCTAGCTTTTTTCAATAGGCAAATCTAGATTCAGATCTTCATAACTCAACTGTTTGACCTCATGGATCCTGTTTTCTTTTCTATAATGTAGATAAGGCATTTTATAGATATTTTGTAGGATTGGTTTGAGGATTTAGAAATCGTGCAAATAAAGTATTTAATTAATAATAACAACTTCTATAATCTTTTATTACAATTTAGGTTTTTGGTTGGTGGGGAATTTGAATCCAACACCAATAATCAACTTACTAAATGGAAGTCCTGCTTACATTCCCATTCTGTAATATTTTGGATATTGAAGCTTTCAAAAGCACAATGCAAGTATGAGGCAAGGACACGGAAAGCATTTGTTCATTTGAGCTAATGTTTTCTGTCTATCAGAGTCAGTCAGTGATTCACTTCAGCCATGCCTCAGGCAGAAGGCTGTCCTCAGGGCACAAGGAAAGTATCTGGAACAGACACTCATGTACTCAGAGGCAAAGACCATGGAAAATGGCAAAAGCAATAGGATTTAAAAGAAGTAGGTATCTTTTTTCTTTGTTTTTAAGTAGGTATTTCATTGATTTCTCACTCATAACTTGTATCAGCTTTGTTCTGATACCCAAAACAGAGCTATTCACATCATATCCTGGCAGCACATCCATTTGAAATGATTTATTATGTCACAAGTTTCAGCGCTCTTTTTCCCCCCAAGCAGAATTTGCAAAGCATAAGCGAGAAAAAGACCATTAGGGATTCAGAAAACAGTCCACATGCTGCCCTCAATAGCATCTGTGTTCCCCAGGGCCACATTTCTCTTTTCAGTCTTTAAACTTAAGTCCCTTTTTCTCCCATGCCTTCAGCCCTTCTCATTTTAATGGACTATTTCAGCACATCTTAAAATATGCATCTCTTGAAGATACAACTGTCTGCTCTGCTTCGAATATTTTCATTAAATTTTATTACAAGCTTGGTTCACGAGAAGTTTTACACCTAATTTGGAGGACCTGCCCTGTCAGTTTCATTTTCCTCCAGGACTTTTATTGGGTTAATTTGATTCAACTCTCTGAGTTTGTCTTTGTAAATCCAAAGTGCTCTTGTTATTCCTCTTCCTTTAAAAAGAGTGATTCATTCCAAAGCATGCTGGCTCTCCTCCAGCCTTACCACTCTTACCCACAGGATCTCATTTCCTTCCGTTATGTAATGTCTAGTTAAGCTATTCAATAAGTATTTATCGAGCTCCTCTAATGTGTCAGCAATACCAGGATGATAAGAAAACATTCTTAACCTGAGAAAGATCATACTTTAATGGTGGGGGCGGCTATGAAAACAAATAAATATATGTCATTGATATGAATGCAATAATGGAGTCATATTCAAGGTGCTCTGGTAGCATCATTGATCACGTCGGAGAGAAATCAGAACTGTTATAAATTGATGCTATTATACTACACAAAGGGAAGGGTCACATTGAAGGACACTCATAATGAATCTTTTAGTAAATGAACCAGTAGATATTAAAATTATAAACACATGTAACATATACACACATTAATACATGTTATCTTCATGTTTTTGGTATCTTAGATTTACTTGAGCTTGGATATCAATTTTCCCCAAAGGGTATTCCTTTAGAGAATAATCCCACCCACTGTTAAGAAAAATGAGTTCCATGATCAGGCAAGTTTCAGAAGTAAAGCACACACTATTGTTGGCATGGGTATGAACAGGGCCCATCAGTATGTTAAAGGTTCTTAGTTCAGATGTGTTGAACTTTAGTATCTCAGCATTTTCTAACTTACTTGACCTCTGAAATCTTTTCTTTCTGTAATAGCTATTAACATCCCAAGAACTAGTGTTTTAAGGAATACACTTGGAAAGATGTTCTTTTACATAACTATTCAACCTAAAAGTCAGTGAAAATGTCAGACCAGTCCAGACGAACAAACACAGTGAGTTGCAGTGCCTTCTAAGGCAGCTCCCGATATCAATTAACACCATAAAAATTACTTTTTTATCATTATAAAAGTAAAATTTTAGGAAATTTAAAAGGGAAAAATAAACCACCACCTGCCTTTTCACCCAGAAATAGCTACTCTTGATATTTTAAACTCCTTTCCAGTCATTTTGCTGTCCACATTTTGAAACCTAGATATAATAAACTATATACAAATTTACATATACTAATTGTCATGTCTACTCTGCATTTGTAGAAATAACTTTATGCTGCTTGTGGAGCTACAGAGAAGTTTTAAAAAAAACAACAGAAATCATGTGGAACCCATCATTTATATTTAAGTCATAATTAATACAACTTTTTAAATATTTTATTAATACAAATACATACAATTAATTAATGTAGATTTTTCAATTGATTCTAAGTAAAATCAAGAAGGGACGAGGACATAATCATGATCTAACCTGCCTTGATATATACTAAGAAGAATTAACTAGTGGGTAGAACTGGGTGCATATATCAGACTATCTTTTGTTTCTTTATGAAGTGAGCGGCATCAGAGATGCCCTGTTAAGATATTTCTGACAATGAATACACTCTCTGAGGGGTCATCTAAGAAGCTATAGCTGGACAATTGGAATCTAAAATCTTAAACAGTTTTCCTGTCTCCATGTAGCAGCCAGTCCCTGTTTGGATTTAGTTTTTCTCTCCTGGGTGTGGTAATAAATACTGCAAGTGGCTCTTATTTAGCCTGGTAACTTAATGGTGTTGCTTTTCTGAAATGAGCATCACTGTACCATGAACAATTCCTGGGCAGCACTTTTGTCTGCTACTGTAGTGCGATGTCTCTCCCTGGCCACATTTCACACTGCTGCCTGATCTGTTTCGGTTTTTCAATTTGTTCCGTGGGTAGGCAGGCGTCATTTAGGGTGGAAGGCTACCTGCACCTCTGCTCTCCAGCTTGATGCCTCCACTTGTTGCTGTGTTCCCCAGTGTCCTCTTCAACTTCCAAATCTCCCCGTTTGTGTAAACAAAGCCAAAGTTAACTGAGTTCAAGCCAAGTGTCTTTGGAGAGCATGTAGCAGTTTGGAAAAGAATGCTGGGAAAGAAATGAAGTCAGTGGGACTTCAACTCAGCAGAGTGCTTCTAATGATCCAGCATTCAGGTTATTTTGATCTGGATTTTGACTTCTTGGGAACACAAGAGTGGCACACAGAGACCATGTCAAAGGAGAAGGCAGCTGTTATATGAGAAGATTGCTGGGCCATCAGAGCAGGGAAGCGATGGTTGAGGCTGGGTGACCTAGGGGAACCAGCAATAAGGAAATGATTTCTGAGTGGTGGTACCCATTTAGTTGTCCTGCTGAGGAGAATATGTCACATCCCTTCTCTCTTTTAAGTAAATATTGGGACTTCTTTCTCATGAGCTGAATATACTCAGAATCTTTAAATCCAGGAAATGTGCTGGGCTTTTCTATAGGTTATTTCCACTTTTTAAAACAATTTTACAAGGTTGGTATTATTCCTGTTTCAGAGATAGAAAAAGAAAGGGATTCTTAGAAAAATTAATACATGAAGGTTTGCAGCTTAGGTAACTGGTAGATCTGAAAGCAGATAGAACTTCATGTCTCCCTATCTCTGAACTCCATGTTATTCCCACTGGAGTAGTAGTTTGGGTTAATCGACTTCTTGGGAACGTTAAGAAAGTTTTGAATCTTGAGCATAGGAAAATGTGTGTGGACCAACATTTCTGTTTGGATTTTATGGCATCGATGGTTAATAAGCCCTTCATTTTGCATCCGTTCTTTCTGCCAAAAGAAAGTGGGACAAAGTGCAACAGAATATACACTGTGGTATTTTAGGATAAGTGAGCTTCTTTCCTAAGAAAAGTGACTCCCAGTAAGGAATGAGGTAGGGAGGAAATGATTCATGTTATTTCCATGTCAAGGAGAAACACTTTTATCTTAGGGAAAGAGAGAACAAGAAAGAGAATGCTTTACCCAAAAAAACAACTTTCATATTTTCCATGACACATACAGTACAAAATTAGTTGTTTTTTTTCCTTTTCCCTTCCCTAGTCCTCATCCTCTCCTCCAAACATCTTAGAAATTTAATATTGTGGAAGTACATTTAAAGAAAAAAGAATGAATTAAATGGGAGACAAAAATGTTGAAAGTGTACATGATGATATTTATTGATCCATTCTAACAAAATGTTTGCTTACCATTTTATTTGGATTTCTCTGTCACTGGCATCCTAATTTTATAGAATTATATTCTGCTAATTAAAAATAACAAGCACTGACATTTACCTAAGGGGCTTAGTCTGTGCCAGGCACTATGCTCTAAGCACATTCTTTAATTTGCTGCTTGGGACTATACTAGGTAACGGGATCTGATTCCCTTTCTCCATCTTACAGATAGAGAAAGTGAGGCCCAGAAAGATAGGATCGAACCTCTCAGACCAGTTTAGGCAACTAAACACAGCAAGATACATGCCTTAATAGGTAACCTGTTTTAGGATATAGAAATTACACTTGTTTCAGAGACAGAATTTATTGCTAGACTTGGCTGACTCCAGAGCCTGTGTTCTTAAACCCTTTCCACTAGAAGTGTGGTCCAGGAACCAGGTGTGTCCACATCAGCGGGAAGCTTGCTGGAAATGCAGAATCTCAGACCTCAACCCCAGTGGTGTGCTGGTAAATGTTTGACAGCCAGTGTTTTGGGTGAGTGTGTGTGGAGAGGGCCTTTGCAGTATTCACTGATTTCCCTTGTGTAAATGCTTCCACGTGGCAGCTACCGATGTGAAGTCACCACACAGGAAGCAATGTTGCCATTCCTTCTGTCCAGTTGACAGGCACCAGCTCCCCACACAGCTGCACCTCAGACCTACTGAGTCAGAATCATGTCAGCATGTTCTCCAGGCAACTCATACACTGAGAAGCACTGGTCCAAGTGACTGCTTTCTGTTGCCTCGTTTTATGAATTCCAATGAGTGAAGCAACTAGGCCCACTGAGGGAGTCCCTGGAGACCTGAAACCCTACTCCTCATTCCTTATGCAAGGCTCCTTTCCACAGAGCTGTTAATGGTGGGAAAGGGAAGAAAGGAAGAAAGACACTTTGAACAAATACTGCAAGGTAGGTGTTTAGATGCAGAGGTCTTCAGAATGCATCCCCAGACCAATAGCCCAACATACTATTAAACTACATCAGCCCAACATACTATTAAACTACAAAGTCAATGTATTCTACTTAATATAGTGTAGCCAGTGCAATGTAGAAGCTACACGCAGCTTGATTTTTAATTTCTAGTTTTCCTCTACGATGTTAGTTCTCTTACTTAACCTTTCTCTAAAATTTCGTTTTTACACTCACAAAAATGGGAATAATAAAAATGCTACCAAACAGGGTTGTTTTAATGTTTAAGTTTATGTGAGGTATTTACAAACTTTTCATAGTCCTTAGCAGATCATAAGCACTCAAATCTCAACTACCACTTTATTATCTGTTCCTTTAAATAGCTTAATTACAGTTTATGTCTATTATTATGCCATTGTGGTCTGAGAAGATGCTTGGTCTGATTTCAATCTTCTTGAATTTGGAGAGACTTTGCCTATGACCCAATATGTGGTCTATCTCTGAAAATGACCCATGTGCACTTGAGAAGAATCTACATTCCTTGGCTTTGGGGTGAAATGTTCTGAAGATGTCAATTAAGTCCATCTAATCTAGTGAGTGATTTAGGATTGCTGTTTCTTTGCTGATTTTTTGTCTAGAGGATTTATCCAGTAATATCAGTGGGGTATTAAAGTTCCCTACCATGACTGTATTGTTGTCAGTCTCTCTCTTGATATCTTCCAGGAGTTGTTTTATTTTTGTTTTTAATGTCAGCACGTTAAATTTGGGTGCTTCTGCATTGGGTGCATATATGTTTTCCAGGGTTATATCCTCTTGTTGTATTGATCCCTGTAGTAGCATGTAGTGGCCTTCCTTATCTATTGTTATGGTCTTCACTTTGAGGTCTATTTTGTCAGATATAAGTATTGCTGCCTCAGCTTTTTTTCATTTCCATTTGCCTAAAATATTTTTCATCCCTTTACTTTCAATCTGTGTGAGTCCCCTTGTGAGGTGGGTCTTTTGTGGACAGCATATATATGGGCCATGTTTTCTTATCCATTCAGCCACTCAATGTCATTTGATTGACTGCATTTAGTCCATTTACATTTAAAGTTATTATTGATAGGTACTTGTTTATAGCCATTTTTTATTTTTTATGCCTGTGCTCCTTCTTCCCTTTTTATTTATTATTTTTACACCAGTCTCTAGCATTTTTTTGCATTTCTGGCTTGGTAGTGATAAACTCCCTTAGCCTTTTTTTTTTTTTTTTTGTCTGTGAAACTCCTTATTTCCCCTTCAATTTTGAATGATAGCCTTGCTGGATAGAGTATTCTTGGATTCAATCCCTTGCTTTGCATCACTTTGTGAATTTCCTTCTATGATTTTCTGGCCTAATGTGTTTCTGTTGAGAAATCATTTGATAATCTAATGGGAGATCCCTTGTATGTAACTTTCTCTCTCTCTCTTGCAGCCTTTAAGATTCTCTCTTTGTCCTGAACATTTGCCATCATAATGTGTCTTGGTGTGGGTCTTTTTGGGTTCATCTTGTTTGGGAGACTCTGTTTTTGTGTGACTTTTTTCTTCCCCACATCAGGGAAAAAAACAAATAAATAGATTAATTACAAAATATGATTTTTAGCAATTTAATAGATGGGAGCACCGAAAAACAAATTAAGTTCAATTGCTTGTGCCTTAGGAATTTATGTGCTGGGGAAAATTGTTAATTTTAATCTCTACATACATTTTTAATTCAGATGATTGTTATCATGGTGGAACAATGGGTTTAGGAAGAAACCAATTTTGGTTTGGTAAGATAAGTTGTACGTTATTTTCTACTTGAGATTAATTTTTTAAAATATTCACATCACAAAGGGAAAGAACTTCAAAAGGACCAATCTGCTTAAAGAATATTTCCATTAAAGTAACTTATGACTAGAGAGACCATCTTTTATCCAAAGATTTCAAAAGACTTTACAGTCATTAACTAAATATCCCTCTGAAACGTTGTTAACATATGCTGTGCCAATTCATTGTTCAAAGATCCTTGTCAAATGGAACAGGAGTGGGGTTTCAGGAGCAGGGGTCAGGAGCTCCCATTAGTCATCTAGTAGGGCATGAGGCAAAACAGAATGAAAAGAAAATGAACCCGACGAGAGAGAATGTTTGGATGGCTGTACTGAACTGTCACCTGTGGACCTCACATGAAGATGCCCTTTCTCAGAGTAGAAGTGCAGAGGAAATAATTCCTAATCACTTGATTAGCGTTCCTCCTCTTCTTTCTATCCTGCGTTCATTCACTTGAAATCAATCCCTTGCCAAACTGGCTGCCTGGTGTTTCCTAGAATGTCTCTAACTTCTTAGAGGTCATAAGTAAAGGAACTGATGCTTCCTCATAGTATTTCCAAGTCTTCAAAGTCACTTCCTCCCCCAACCTCCCACCCCACCCTGCATACACACACACACACTGTTCCCTGAGTTATATCTCCTATTCTTTTATTCCTCTGCTAGTATTTCTGGGCTTCAGATGCAATATTTCCCTTAGCTGGTAACCTCCATGGTTTTTTGTTGCAAATAAGACTGGATTTTTTTCCTCCCAGGTCTACTCCTGTCCATGTTATCACATTTATCTGTGGAATTTAAGTCTGTAATGCATTTAGGTGGAACGTATCTATGAAACACAAATCAAGATAGAGTCACAATACATCCAGTTTGCTGTGCGCTGTTGCTGTTGGTGTTTGATAAAGGGCCGTATCTGAGAAGAATCAGCTCCCGCTTTCTGCTTTATCATGACCATTATCACAGAGATTAAAAGAAGCAAAACAAAACAAAGCCTTTATTTTTTTTGGGGGGGGGGGGAGAGGAATAAGTAAATATGAGTAATCATCACTAAAAAGAGACAGGGCATATATAAGATGGTTCTTATATTTTGAAACAGATCATCTCTAAATATAAGTCAACAATTTGTTCAATATCTGATATATTAATAGTAAAATAACCTAAAACTTTACTGGGTTTTGGAAAAGCTTAAAATACAAAGGCAAGGATGGAGAGAGTAGGAAACTTGGATGATTATTTACTTTAAAATATAAATCTCTTGCCCTTTATTATTCTGTGAAGTGCTCAGATCTCCTTAACAAAACTCAAAATAGCATCAATTGCCTAAACTCAAAAGAAGAGTTGAAGAACAATAACTTACACTTTCTTTAATGTTTCAAAATGTGTCTATAATGGATAGACATTGAAAAATGTAGAAAGTGTAGAAATACAGAGAATAAAAATATAAAATCACTTGTGATCCCCCTCTTTGTTGTTAATATTTCACGAGGGTCTCTTTCAGTCTTATGTTTCCTTTACAGTAATTATACACATAATATTAATGTATTCATTAATTTATTCACTACTTTATCATGAGAAATGAAGAAAGGAAGGAAGGAAAGTTGATTTGTCTTGGGCATTTTCCAAAACACTGGGAATTCAGTGACAAATAGAGTATACCTAGTTTATAGCATGACAAACTTTGACAGTCTATAGTTATGATTATTACAATGTACAGGATAAAAATACTATAATAATTTTTTGAATCCATGATTTTTAATAACTGAAAACCATTCCATTCTATGAATACCATATTTTATGTATCTATTTCTCTATTAAAAGACCATTTTACTTCTGAGTTTTGACTCTCATAAGTAGCAATAAAAGAATGATTCTTGCTAACAAACCTCATAACAACTCGGATTGTTTCCTTCGGAAAGCTTTCTAGAACAGGGTTACCAGGCTAAACTTTGAAAGATTCTTGGTACCAATTGCCAGCACAGCTGGGACAGAATTCAGAACGTATATCCCCAGGATGCTGGAATTCCCTCCATCCCTCTGTGTTTTGAAGGAGGAAGGGAAAGGCAGTTGTTTTCCCAGTGTATAAGGATAATAGCTGTGATAGTTCTGGCTCTTTGTTGTTGTTTTTTTAAGTGACATTGTTAGTCATTTATGAAACCAATTCTCTGTCTATAGGAGTGTTGGGAAGGCTGCAGAGTCAGGGGAACATTCAGATTTTTCCTGCTTCATTCACATAATGGACAAAGAACTCAATTCTGACATTTGAAAGGGCCTTTGATGCCACCATGAAATGAATAACAAAAGAACTCCTAATATATTTCTGAGTATGCAGTTTTGGAGGGGATAATTCTGATGTTATTTTACTCGGACTCACAGTGTATATTCAGATCATATTGCATATGATCTTGCCTTGTTAGGAGGCTTCAACTTAAAATACCCAGCCTGAGTTACCAGGGAAAGCTGAAATGTGGCGAAAATACTCTGGCAGGAACCAGCAGATGCTAGACTCCAGGGGCAACGGGCCGAGCTCATCTGCCTCTTGCCACCTGGATGCTAATGGGGAGCAGTGAGTGTGGTTCTGGCTCCTGCTCCTGCGATCCATTTTCTGAACTGGGATTACAAAAGTCTCTGCCCCTGAGGATGCCTGTGTAATAAGAAGACACCAGAGTCTCTGATTTCATTTCTTGGACATATTTTTCTCCCCTGGAATTAGCACATTACATATATTGGTTTATCAAAGTTATCTCTAGTCTTCAACCATAGTTTTATGTAAAGTCTCAAATGGTATTTGACATTTGAGTAAATGAATGGAATGGCTGTATGCATCTTAACTAAGGCCTTGCTGCTTTCAGTCACCTTGACCAAAACACTTGTGTCCATAAACAGAATCCCCTCCAAGAGGACTCTTACAATAGTTACTTCCCACCTCTCTTCTTGTTCCCTAGTGTTTTTTTTGAAGCATTGGATAGTCCTTCAGTCACTCATTCAGTATATCATAATAATCTTAATATGTCTTGATCTAGGCATGTATTAGGTTCTAGGAAAGACAGTCTCTGCTATCATAAGGCCAACATTCAGTGGGAATAAGGAAAATACCAAAGAATCCAACAAGAGTTTACCACAAGTTGTATTAAAGAAACCAACAACATGACAGAAATGTGGATAAAGAGTATGCAATTGCAGTGTGGTGATTAGAAAGGTTTCTCTGAGGAGGTGACGCTTATGCTAAGACCTGATACATGAGAAGGAACTAGACAGACAAAGTGTGGGTGAAAAACCTCCCAGGCTGAGGTCAAGGCATGTGCAGAGATCTTACCCTGAACCAAAAGAAGGTCAGGCCTTGGCATCATTGCATCATCAGTCTGTCAGTTTCTTGAGGGCCTATACCTTGTGCACACTATCCTTTCCTTTAGCACCTAGGGTAAATTTTGGTGAATATTAAGGCTTCGAATATTTTTGTTGAAGAATTGAAGGGATGGCTACATGAGTCCTCTATGTAAATTTACATGTGTGGTGATATTACTAAGGAACAATAACCACTTTCCTATCAGCATTGGCATCTCTAAGAGACTACAGTGAGTCACATGGAATGATCATTCATCTTAGGAAAATGGTTCACTCTACTATCCCTAGAATATTCCAGTATGTTCTTCACTTGGTGACAGAGTTTCCCTCCCAGGTATGCCCAAACACCAGAGGTCTACAATTTCACTATGCATGTTCAATGGTCATATTTTTTCAGATTTGAATTGCAGCTATAATGTTATTATATACAGCCATATCTTGGAGATATTGTGGGTTCAGTTCCAGACCACTGCAACAAAGTGAGCTGTAATATTTCTACAGGTGGAGGGGCTTGTCTTCAGTTTGTAAAAAAAAGTAACTTCTGAGAAGTTCAATTAAGCAAAGCATGATAAAACAAGGTGTGCCTATATATGTGTGTGTGTATGACTATTTGGTTAAAAAAAAAACCTTAAATTCCTATCAGAGCTATATACTAAGTATTAACATCTGTAAGATCTTACTATGCTCAGCATCACATCTGTATTTACCTAATATACAGTAAATTAAATATACACTGAGTGGCCAGATTATGATCTCTGAACGCATAATAATCTGGCCACTCAGTGTATATCCTATACACATACTGAGTGGTCAGATTATTATGGGTTCAGATATCATAATAATCTGGCCACTCAGTGTATAACTTAATTTTTTATAAAAATCATCTGTTTTTAACTTAGATTCTATCATCTACTATAAGTATATATTACTTCTTGGCACACACTTCCTATTCTAATCCACATTGATTTAAGTTCTAGGCTTTCCTTCCATTTCCAAGTCAAGTCAAATGTCAAACATTCCAGCTCCTAGTGTCACGATGATTTTCAGGGTGGTGTGGAGTGTGCTCTTGTCAGTTGTATTATGCTGGGCCAGGAAGAAGAATGAAAGGAGTTCAGGATGAGTGGCTGGCAGGGGCCTTTACTGCCCAGAATCAGTAAAAGGTAGGCCATTTGTGGATTCATTCATTGTATTGGCCTCAATGCTCCAACATATTGGATGAGCTCTTTGAAATTGATGTCTTATAGGAGTGTTTCTTTATCATACTGGGGTCGCAGACCTCTTTTAAGAAGCTCTTGAAAATGGAACTTTCTCCCCCATAAAGAATTCACATATAGTAAAAGACAGGAATATGTTTTCAGGGGGTTTTAAGGGATCCCTGCATCCCATCAGTGGGACTCTATTTCCAGGTGTCATGGACCTCATGTTAAAACAAAAGAAAGCAAAACAAATCCCAACAAAACAACCCTGCCAAATAAGCAGCATTTATTGAGACCTTACTATACTGCAGGCCCTGTTCTCAAAAATTCACATGCATTATGGCATTGTATCTTTTAATTATTCTCACAATCTCCTATGGTACGTGCTATTGGTAATCATATTTTATAGAGGGGAGAAAAGAAGAGATAGAAAATAAGAGGTGGCAATAGGTTCAATAATTACCTTTAGGCCAAACTGCTAGGAAGTTGTAGAGTCTGATCGGCGACCCTGAGACTCACTCTCTTCACCTTGTGCTTTCTGCCTTTCTTCACTGTCTCACTCCTCCCTAATCATGATGAGGGTGAACTCTACCATGTTCATTTGGTGAGGGAGGGTGCTGCCAGACCTTGGGTGATTGACAACACCAGATGTTAATGTTACGGATTCTTCCTCCAAGAATGGGAGCTATCCATTCTGAGATACACAGAGAATACAGATAGATTTGAAGAAGTCCAGGTGGTAATTACTCTCTCCACTCCTTTTAACCCAGCAACATGCTCAGTTTGTTTTCCTAGATCAGTGGTCGGCAAACTCATTAGTCAGCAGAACCAAATATCAACAGTACAACGATTGAAATTTCTTTTGAGAGCCAAATTTTTTAATCTTAAACTTCTTTTAATGCCACTTCTTCAAAATAGACTCACACAGGCTGTGGTATTTTGTGGAAGAGCCACACTCAAGGGGCCAAAGAGCCGCACGTGGCTCGCGAGTCACAGTTTGCCAACCATGGCCCTAGATGAAGTAAAAAGTAAAATGTGCCTTCATTCTAGTTGCCACATATTCTAATTTTAAGAGATCACAGGTTAATTAAATTGATTTAAAAACAACTTTTGAGTTCCACCTTAATTAACACTCCAGGTGTCCTCATTACTCTGCTCCTATTCAGTGCTGTCAGTCTGTCAGGGGAGGGTTAGAACCCCTCACCTTCTCAGGTAGAAGGGGAGAGTGGGAAATGGCATTTGCCTCTCGGTTTGATTAGTGGAGCTCATTAGCTGTCAGACAGAAGGTGCCAGCAGTCCATCAGAAGCGAACAGCAACACCAGTGACATTTATTGCATGCCCAGTGCTCAGAGGCTGCTGAGAAACTGATTTTCATTCTCATGGATTTCCTCTCCCCCAAATGGTACTTCTCTAGGACTCAATAGCAAGCCAGACCAAAATTCCAAGGAAGAAAAAGAAGAAAAAAGACCTTAAAAGAACCAAAGCCCACAACTAGCCGCACACACTCAAAGCAGAAATGAAGGGGCAAAGTTTGTCACCTGCTACCGTTTTTCTAGTTGATCCTGTGTGTTATTTACACCATCACAGGAGGTGCTGTTCCTGGTTTTCCTGTGACTTCCCAAATGGAATGGGCATCAGATCTATTTGGTTGATGGTCCCAACACAGTGCAAACCAACACTGTTTTTCTAAATTGGTCACCATATGCTTACCTTTCTATTTTCCCTGCTTGTTCTAAAATGCTTCTGGACCACCAACTTGAATGAGTACTTGGCCCAACCACACAACAGGGCAAATGTTCCGCAGGCAAAACCTCAGTGTACAGAACCAGAGAATCCTCTGAAAGCATTTCTGATCTTTGTCGTCAGTGTAGAAAGGTATTTAAAAAACAACTTCTGAATAAATATCAGCAAATGGTCATTAACCTAACTGATCTATGTTTACATAAAGAAGTGGATACTGACTGTGTACCTAACAAACTATGGGTGGTGAAAACCTGGCCTCAAGTTCTCATTTGCCCCCAAACCAGCTAAGAGGCTTAGTGTCCTTTCTTATGCAATGTGAGTATACTGAATGATATGTATGGCCTTTTCTGGATTGAAAATTATATATCTTTATGATTATGGGTAGTTTTGTATCAGTCTTTATTCTACTCGGTATTGTTATTTACCCAAAGACAGAGGAGTAAACTGAGATACAGTAATGTGAAGTAACCTGCCCAAGCGTGTGCAGAAGGCAGGAGGTGAACCCCTGCAGCGGTAGTGGAATCCTGATGGCTTAGCGGTTAGCCTGTTTCCAAGATCCTTTGTAGCTCTGACAGTCTATTATTCAAAGCTGTAAATCTTTGAGTCAACGAATGGCTGTTTTTCTTTATATCACTTTAACTGTTGGCTGGGGCCTGAGGAGATTTGTTAAAAATAGCAGGCAAAACATATTCCCCTATGTCAGTGGTCAGCAAACTCATTAGTCAACAGAGCCAAATATCTACAGTACAACGATTGAAATTTCTTTTGAGAGCCAAATTTTTTAAACTTAAACTTCTTCTAATGCCACTTCTTCAAAATAGACTCGCTCAGGCCGTGGTCTTTTGTGGAAGAGCCACACTCAAGGGGCCAAAGAGCCGCGTGTGGCTCTCAAGCCGCAGTTTGCCGACCACGGCCCTATGTCCTTCTCTAACCACTTTGGTTCACAATGGGAAGTGGTGTGGAATGATGCAAGGGAACCTGTGGCCTTCCCCTTCCAACTGGTTTCTTCTCATGTCTCTGCAGAGCAGAGAACTGAACCAGGAAATTGAAGAATTTCTCTATGTCTTACAATTTCAAGGAAAGATGCATCAAGAAGTTTCTGAAAAAAATACCTCGCTTTGGAAGATGTTAGAATTCCCCGAGGAGCTGTTAAAAATGCATATCCCAGCTGCCAGCATGGAGATTCTCATTCTACCTGTGGGACTCAGGATCTGAATCTTTATCAAGCTCTGTCTCATTCTGATGCAACTAAATAACATTAGAGAAGAACTGTCCTAGAGACACGGAAGCCCATTTGGGCTGCTGTCACAAATAGCACAGCCTGGTGGCTTGTAAACAGCAGACAATAATTTATCACAGTTCTGGAGGCTGGAAGTCTGAGATCAGGATGCCAGCACGGCTGGGTGAGGGCTCTCCTCTAGTTTCAGACTTTCTTATTTCCTCACGAGTTGGAAAGGGCTAGGGATCTCTAAGGAGCCTCTTTTTATAAGACACTAATCCCATTCATGAGGATTCCTTCCTTCTGAACTAAGCACCTGCCAAAGGCCCTGCCTCCTAATACCATCACCTTCGGGGGTTGGGGTTGGGGACAAACATTCAGATCATAGCAGGCAGTGTAGCCAATTCTCAAAACATTTCCATGCTGCTTTTGAGGTCTTCCCATAGGTTTTTATAGTCCTTATTCCAAAGACAAGGTTGATATATTCATCTTCGTCCTTAGCATCTCTACCTGGCTGTCTCCTAGTTATCTCATACTTAGCCCAACACTGCACTTTCGATTTTATCCCCACTGAATATTGTCCTCCTCCATCTCATCCATGTCCCAATAATTAGCATTACTAACCACCTGATTATTAAAATAGTTTGGTGAGTCAACCTTGCCTCCTCTCATCCTGCTCATGCTTTTGCACTTTCCTACTCATCGTCTCTCCAACTTCTCTAATCAACTAGTAAAACCCTTTGTTTTATACCCAAAAATATCTCTTTCACTTACTTTTCTGTATTGCCACTATCACTTTTCTAGTTTAAGTTCGTATTATATCTCACCTGGATTTCTGAAATAGTCTTCTCACTGGTCTTCCTGCCTCCAGTTTGACCTTCCACCTAGCAGCTAGCGATTTTCAAATGTATGAACCAGACCACAACACTTCCCCACTTAAGACACTCTAATGGCCTCTCCTTGCGGATAAAATGAAATTCACGCTCCTCCCCAAGGCTGCTAGGCCCTGCATGCATGGCTAGTCCCTGCCTAGCTCCAGATATTCCGGCCAGGGCTCCTGTGCTCATGCTGTCATCCATATGGGAGAAAAACATCGACTGGTTGTCTCCTGTATACCTTCCAACCTGGGATCGAACCCACAACCTTTTGGGGTACAGAATGATGCTCCAACCAACCTGCCAGGGCTGAATCCCTCTTTCTGTTTCTTTAGGTCTCAGTTGAGTTGTCACCATCTCACAGACGTGGTCCAGACTTCTCAGAATCTGACCTCAGAATCTCTACCACAGGCTATTTGTATTTTCCTTATAGGATTTAGCACTACCTAAGATTGTTTGTTTGTCTGCTTCTCCCAATCGAATAGTGCCTCCATGCAGTCAGCAACCTCACCTGTCTTGTTCTCTTTTGTACCCCAGTACCTAGCACCATACATGACACTTAGCAAGATCTTGTAATTTATTTGTTGATAAGTTGTTTGAATATTTCCTTCTTTCAAAATATGCAAAAATGGGATTATGTGGATAAAGGTATAATTAATGTGAAAGATACAATTCAGAAAAAGAGTAGATTTGTGTGTGGCATATCTCCTTTGTCCCTTAAAATCTCACACGGCAGAATCGTTTAAAGTGGGACAACCCATCCACATTGATACCATCCATGCTGATTCTATATAACCAGGGGGAATTTTTCTAACTCACGGCTCTCTCTTTCCCAGACAAAAGGCAGCTGTTGTCCTGGCTCCTGGTGCAGCCCACTGTGCTCATGGTGGCATCCGCAATGTGGATATGGAAGGTCCATTGAACATAATGAAAGGTACATGGCTCCAAATAATTACAAAAAGTAATGATGATGAACTGCCTCGTGCATTCCTCTGCTGTGAAACTCCTTGTCTGCTGTTAACTCGCAAAGCATCCCGTGGTGGTAATGTGATTGCACTTGAACGGTTAGACAAATGAAACACTGTGGGTTCCTCCAGAGGCTGCATGAGGCTAATTCTCTTTGCTTAAGTGTTAGACACAAAGTAAGTTCAAATTCTTTCAAGCAATAAAATGTTGTTTTGTGTTTTTTTTTCCAAGAGCTCACATTTAAGAATTAGCTCATGCATAAATCTCTGTGAAGGCTGCCAGTTTGCATTTTGAGAGACTTAAATCAAAGAGGTCAAGTGAAAAAGTAGTAATTATGAATCTTCTTTGTGTTTGGAACTATTGTTAGGTTGTTTCCTTACGCCCTATGAATGTTTTCCCTGCACCTGGTGGTACATCTTGATTTTGCTTTGGCAGAGAATCTTCCCCCAATTCTTAGGACTTTGTCAGGGGTGAATCCATCTGGATATAACAGTGGAAACAATTCAGAAGCTGCACCAATCAGATTGTCTCTCCCTGGAATTTTAATCTTGAGTAGAATAACTCAACATTTGAAAATGGTAGTATGTGATGATGGGTCCAGGAAAGGTTTTTTTATTGGTTCCAGAACTCTGGTTCCTCGTGCTTCCAGAGACCTGGTTTTTAAGCCTTTCTTTTAAATGTATGTGCTGTTCCATGTTACTTAAATTGTTCTAGTTATCTATTGGAACATGGTAAACCACCCCCGAGTTAGCAGTATAACATAACAATGATTTTTTTAAACTCATAAGTCAGGAGTTAGGCAGCGCACAGAGGAGATGACTGGTCTTTGCTCTAACATTACTGGGCAATAAGCTTGTGTGGCCCCAATAGCTAAGGAGGAGTTTCAAATATCAGCTCTGGCTGTCAGCTGGAGTCCTCATGTCATCTCCATATCACATTTCCTAGAATACACAAGTATTTTTTTCACTTACATGTTTGGTACCTTGACAGGGCTTTTGAGAGAAGGTACTGCCTTTTAGGAGTGAAATGCTAAAGTGTGGGGCCCACTTAGGTTGCCAGAGGTATTCAGAGAAAGATGCAAGGACAGTAGAGGTCTAGGAAGCCATCATGGAGGAGACAGGGAGGCAGACAGAGGCAGGGGCACAGTAAAGGACAGGGGAATAAGGAAAAGAGACAAACATTTGTGGAAGGGTTGCTAATGCTAAAAGTCTCCAAGGTGGCGTTTCATTCATCATTATAGCAGTATTGTGAAGTGAGATTATACCCCACTTAAAGATGAAGACATTCAGAAGACTGGAAAACCTGCTCCAAGTCTCCACACTGGTAAGTAGCTGAGTTATGGTTATATCTGATGTGAGGCCAACCATCATTCCACTACACGGCAGGCCTTGGAAGTGAGGTAAGCATCTACACATTATTTGAATAGAATCAAATGTACAGTAATTGAACATCCAGTGTGTTCTAGGAACAGAGGATGCAGTGTTGAGAAACAAACATGTTTATCTCCATGGAATTTATAGCCTAGCACTGGAGACTGAAAGTCATTGAGCTATTGTGAGACACTGTGATGAGTAGGTGGGGTCAGCATAAAGGATTCTTCTGGAGCTAATGAGAGAATACTAATCTAGTTCAGGAGAGTCAAGAAAGGC
The DNA here is from genome assembly GCA_026230045.1 of Corynorhinus townsendii. Taxonomy (NCBI): domain Eukaryota; kingdom Metazoa; phylum Chordata; class Mammalia; order Chiroptera; family Vespertilionidae; genus Corynorhinus; species Corynorhinus townsendii. The sequence continues at coordinate 146,905,950 of JAPDVU010000006.1, read as the reverse complement.
TTCCCAGAGGAAAACACAGAAAGGTTAGCCAGGTGAAAAAGGAGTGTGTTTGATTGGGTGCCAGGGTTGTTGGAAGTGTTTTCCCTGGAGACTTGGGGAAATCTAGAAGTGAAGGTATAAGGTACCTTTGAGGAACTGCATGCAGTTCAGTGTGGCTGGAGTCGGTGTGGAGCAGCGGTCGCCAACAGGTGGTCCGCAGACCACTGGTGGTCCGTGAGGTCTGAAAGGTTGGCGACCCTTGGTGTGGAGGGCCTGGCTGGTGGTGTGGTAGGAAATGGACAGGCAGGGCCAACTCAGACTCCGGAGGCATCATTGTTATCCGCTCTACGTAATGTAAAATGTGGGAAGTGTGCTGTTGCTTGTGCTTTTGCTGCAAGGACTCCTTTTGGCAGCTCATAAAGCAATGATGAATGCCAAAAATAATATTTCTCAGCTTTCGCCACCTTTCTATATATTTCCTACATGTGCTTAAGGGAAAACTTGAATCACCAGAATCATTAATAGGCTTATAATGTCAGTATTCTTGAGGGATTCTGAAAAAAGCTGGTCATCCTTATTTCTCTGTCTCATATTTTTGGAGAAGCATTTTTATATTTGCATGACCTTTAATCAAGCATACTGCACATTTTTAGAGCCCTGTAAATTACTTCCTTCCTGTAAGTACGAGGGTTGGGGGGACTTAAATTTCATATTTTTATTTTTGCTCATGCAGGTTTTATTTCTGTTTGTTTTTGTGTGGATTTTTAAATGATGCCTATGGAAATTAAGCAGGATTTAATAGCAATAACAGTTTTCCAGCCTGGCTGGTGTGACTCAGTTGATTGGAGCATCCTTCTGTAAACTGAAAGGTCACATGTTGGATTCCCCAATCAGGGCACATGCCTAGGTTGTGGTTCAACTCCTAGTCAGGTGTAATGCAGCCAGTCAATGTTTCTCTCTCTCTCTCTCTCAAATCAATAAACATATTCTCGGTGAGGATTAATTTTTTTCCAAGTTATCTTCCTTCTGGGTCTAATGTACTTCCTAGAGCCCTTCTCAGCCTATAAAAGGACTGGGTTCTTCAAAATCTCTAATTCTTTTTTTTTTAAAATATATTTTATTGCTTTTTTACAGAGAGGAAGGTAGAGGAATAGAGAGTTAGGAACATCGATGAGAGAGAAACATCAATCACCTACTTCCTGCACACCTCCTACTGGGGATGTGCCTGCAACCCAGGTACATGCCCTTGACTGGAATCGAACCTGGGACCTTTCAGTCCGCAAGCCGACGCTCTATCCACTGAGCCAAACCGGTTAGGGCAAAATCTCTAATTCTTAATCATCACGAGCTCATTAACATCACCTCTCTTCATTCCTTTTTTCTTGTCTTCAGAAGAACAGTGACACTGATCTAAACAATATTAGGATATATTTCCACATGAGTTTCCAAGTAAAGAAAATGGAACCTTCTTTACTAGGTGCCATATCCAACTTTAAATTGCATTCGTGGATCAGCCGTTTTTTTTTTTGGATTTCAAGGGACAAAAACCAACTCAATGAGCTTGAGCATAAAACGAACATTTATTGTTTCTGGCAAAAAAAAAAAAAAAAAAAAAAAAGAGTCCAGGTACCCCACTTCAGGCACGGCTGGGTCCAGGGACTAAAATTATATTATGGAGTTTCTTTCCCCATATTTTGGGTCCATTTTGTTCTCTGTTACCATCAATCTTAGTTGGTTCTTATGATGCAATGGCTATTTTGTGGCCCATGGATGCAATGTACTGACCAGCCAGATCAAAGGGCATATGAAGCTAATATTAGTTTCATGGAAAATGTAGGTTTTATTTCAAAATAAGGGGGTTGGGGGGAGGAACACAGGCAAAAATTACAGATTTGTCTTACACAATTACTTTTCTTAGAAGCTTTTAGATTTATGATACCGCAAGCACGGTCTCATTTTAGTGATATGGTAAGGCATTATTTAGCCATTGTATTTTTTAATGTTGACAGTATTACAGATGTCCCCCTTCTTTGCCCTTCCCTCCCTCCACCACATGGGGAAGAGATTAACCAAAGAACATACATGCATATATGCATAGCCCATGGACACTGACAATAGTTTGTTGATAATAGCCATTGTATTTTTGAGTTCCCATAATTACAAATTCTGTAATATATAAACTTTGAAACTCATGTGAGTTTTACAGTTTCAAAATTGATTTTTTCTCTAAACAAAGGAAGGTCATTTTAAAAAAAAATTGCTTTGTCTCCCTTTCTCCAACTACATTGTGAACATTTTCATAAGGATGATATAGTTCTGGTTTGCAGAAGACAAGAATCTGATAAATCCTACTTTTCAGCCCTGACCTCATTTTCTTAGTAGCTTTTCCGGTGCCTAAAAGCAATCCATTTACTTCATTAAATGCGTCCACAGGTAATGCGAGTGTTTTCTGGCAGGTGCCTCTGCAGGACAGCCATCAGGACCTGGGGTTCTGCCAGGAGAGGGGTCCCTAATAGTTCATCCTACCTCCCATGGAGAAACAGGAACATTTTTTTGCCACACTCATCACTAAGTGAAAGAGAATGAACACTTCTAATGAAATGCTGACAGTTCTGTAGACTAAGCAGTATGAAGGGCAAGTCGGATTCTTTTTATTAAATACAATATAACACCCTCGTTCTATCCTTTGACTTTATAGAATTCCTGTCTACACTATGGAATATCATAATTGAGGAGTGGATGTCTCCACTTATGGGATGCAAATCCCCTTTAGTTCCCGAAATGTAGGGTGATTTTGAATCACTTGCCTTGGCCTGTTTTGCCCATTACCATTATCCTCAGTACCTACTTCTTTGCACAAGCCCTAGAATACACGCCTCACTTCTTCCTTAAACAAACTTGCTTTTGAAGATGTGATTCCAGTTTCCTGACTGAATGCCTTTGGTCCTCTTCTTTTTATGCAAAATGAAAATAGCTAATGAGCAGCTCTCTTCCTCATGATCTCAGCGTTTTCCATATGGGTTATGGAGAGGATTCAGAATTATTATTATTTCTGACGTAATGATCCAAATTGATTAGAGAAGACTTTTAAAAATGACAGATGTATACTCCTATGAAACCACCACCTCAATCAAGACACAGCTTTTCCATCATCCCCAGAAGGATCCTCATGCCGCTGTGCAGTCAATTCCATCTACTGCCTCTAGCCTCAGGCAGCCACCCATTGCCTTTTACCGTAGAGGTCAATTTGCATTGTTAGACTTTAATGTAAATGGAATACCGCACTATATGCAGTTTATTTAATTTTATTTTATTGTTGACAGTATTACAGATGTCTCCAATTTTCTTCTTTTTTGCCCTCGCCTCCCCATGCTATTGTCTGTGTCTGTATGCATATATATTCTTGGGTTAGTCTCTTCCTCACCCCTCCAGCCCCCCAACTGAGATCTGTTATCCTGTTCCATACATCCATACCTCTGGGCCTATTTTGTTCATCAGTTTATTTTGTTCATCAGATTCCACTTATAAGTGAGATCATGTGATGTTTGTCTTTCTCTAACTTGGTTATTTTGCTTAGCATAGTACTCTCCAGGTCCATCTATGCTGTCTCAAAGGGTAAGAGATTCTTCTTTTTTACAGTTACATAGTATCTCATTGTGTAAATGTACCATAGCTTTTTTATCCAGTCATCTACTGATAGACACTTGGGCTGTTTCCAGATCTTCTGCTATGAACATAGGGGTGCATATATTTTTTCTGATTAGTGTTTTGGGATTCTTAGGATATATTCCAAGAAATGGGATCACTGAGTCAAATGGCAGATCCATTTTTAATTTTTTGAGGAAACTCCACACTGTTTCCCATAGTGGCTGCACTAGTCTGCTTTCCCACCAGCAGTGTACTAGTACTAGGGTTCCCTTTTCTCCACATCCTCACCAGCACTTGTTGTTTGTTGATTTATTGATGATAGCCATTCTGGAAGGTGTGAGGTGATCCCTCATTGTCATTTTAATATGCATTTCTCTGATGATTGGTGATATTGAGCATTTTTTTCATGTGTCTATTGGCCACCTGTATGTCCTCTTTGGAGAAGTGTCTATTCAGGTAATTTGCCCATTTTTGAAAAATATGTATATATTTATTGATTTCAGAGAAGAAGAGAGAAGGAGAGAGATAGAAAAATCAATATTGAGAATAATTGATCGGCTGCCTCCTTCATACCGCCCCCAAGGGATTGAGCCCCCAAACCAGGCATGTGCCCTGATGGGGAATTAAACTGTGACCTACCTTAGGTTGATGCTCAACCACTGAGCAACACTGGCTGGGCCCTTTGCCCATTTTTTAATTGTATTGTTTGGCTTTCTGATGTTGAGGTGTATGAGTTCTTTGTATATTTTGGAAATTAAGCCCTTATCAGATGTATCATTGGTGAGTATATTTTCACGTACAATAGGTTTTCTTTTCATTTTGTAGGCAGTTTCTTTTGTTGTGTAGAAGCATTTTTAGTTTGATGTAGTCCCGTTTTTTAAATTTTTCTTTGTTTTTTTTGTCCTAGGCAATCTATGTATATAAAAGCCTAAGCTACAGAACAACTAGTTGACTGGTCACTATGACGTGCACTGACCACCAGGGGGCAGACGCTCAATGCATAAGCTGGCCCCTGGTGGTCAGTGCACTCCCACAGCGGGAGAGCTGCTCAGCTGACTGATGGGCTCCATATGCCAGGCTCACAACTGGCAAGCGCAGCTTATGCAACACGAGCCTCTCCTGCCTCTGCAGCAGTGCAACCCAGTGGTGTGGCAGCCACTGCTGCAGGGCCAAGAGGAGCCTGGCCTGGGCTTGGGCTCCTCCCCGGCCGCCTGCCACTTCATGCGCTACTACATTCCTCGGGGGATGTCAGACTGCCAGTTTCAGGCCGATCCCTGGCCCGCAGGCCAGGCTGCCTGCAGGGATTGGGTTGAAACTGGCAGTCTGACATCCCCCGAGGGGTCCTGGATTGTGAGAGGGTGCAAGCCAGGCTGAGGGACTCCACCAGTACACGAATCCATCCACCGGGCCTCTAGTGTATCCATAAAAATACTGCTACATGAGATGTCTGAGTTTTATTCCCTTTTTCCTTCTATCCATTTTGAGTTTATTCTTGTGTGGGGTGTAAGTTGTTGGTCTAGTTTCATTTTTTTGTATATACCTGCATTATATTATCTTTTTTATATAGGTTTCTTTCTCTCAGAATAATTTTGAGTTAACACATTTATTGTATATATACATAGATTCTCCTCTTTACAGATTAGTAGTATTCCACTGTATGGAAATAATTCCATATTTGTCCATTACATACATATATATTGATGGACATTTCGGTTATTTATAGTTTTTGGCTATTCTGAATAAAGCTGAAATGAACAGTCATGTTTATATCTCTCTGTGTTTTTATTTCTCTAGTGGTAGATACTTATGATCAAATGGCTGAGACCTATTTTTTATTTATATTTAACTTTTAAGAAATTGCCCATTTTTTTCCAAAGTGATAGTATAATTTTATATTCTGGTAAGCAGTGTATGAAAGTTTCAGTTGCTCCACATCCTCATCAGCACTTTTTATCTTCTGTGTTTTTTATTTTAGACAGCAATAGCATGCTGTTTTGATTGCTATGGCCTTGTAACATAGTTTCATATCAGGTAGTGTGATTCCTCCAACTTTGTACTTCATTCTCAAGTTTGTTGTTACTATTCAGGGTCTTTTGTGATTCCATATAAATCTTTGACAATTGTTCTAGTTCTGTGAAATACTCCATTGGTATCTTGATAGGAATTAAGTTGAATCTGTAGATTGCTTTGGGTAGTATGGATATTTTAATGATGTTAATTCTTTGTACCCATGAACACGGCATATGCTTTCACTTATTTGTATCCTCCTCAGTTTCTTTCTATAGTGTCTTATAATTATCTGAGTATAGGTCTTTTGCCTCCTTGGTTAAGTTTATTCCTAAATATCTTAATTTTTCTTTTGTAGTGGTAAGTGGGGATTGTTTATTTAATTTTTCTTTCTGATAATTCATTATTGGTGTATAAAAAAGCCATAGATTTTTGGGTGTTGATTTTGTATCCTATTTTATTGAATTCATTTATCAGTTCTCATAGTTTTTTGGAGAATCTTTAGGCTTCTCTATATACAGTATCATGTCATCTGCAAATAATGACAATTTTACTTATTTCCTTCCAATTTGGATGCCTTTTATTTCTTCTTCTTGTCTGATTGCGGAGGTTAGGACTTCCAGTACTATGCAGTTTTTGCCCATTAAGTATGATACTGGTTGTGTGTTTTATCATATATTAGAGGACCGATGCATGAAATTCGTGCAAGGGTAGGCCTTTGCAGCCTTGGCCTGGTGCTGCCCACATCCGCTGCTACACATCCCCGGTTCCCTGGAGCCCTCTGATCGATTTCCCCACAGAGGGTGGCCTGGGCCTCTCTCTTTGGGGCAATCACAGGGACCCCCCATTGATTGCCGCACTGGCTGGTGGCCTGGGCCTCCCTCTGTGGGGCAATGGCGGTCCCCCGACCAATCGCATCTCACCCACCTTGGCTGGCCTGGCGCCAGTGGTGTCATAGCATGGTTGTTTGTCTGATTTGCATATTATGCTTTTATTATTATAGATGCCTTTTATTACATTGTATGTTCCCTCTATCCCCACCTTGCTGAGAATTTTTATAATAAATGGGTGCTGGGTTTCATAAAATGCTGTTTTCTGCATCTATTGATATGATTATATGGTTTTTATCCTTCAATTTATTTATATGGTGTATCACATTTATTGTACCAATCTTCATCCCCAGAATAAATCCCACTTTATTGTAGTGTGTGATCTTTCTAATGTATTGTTGGATTTGGTTTGCTAATATTTTGTTAAGGATTTCAGCATCTATGTTCATCAGGGACATTGGCCTATAATTTATTTTTTTGTAGTGTCTTTATCTGGTTTTAGAATTAGGATAATGCTGGACTCATAAAATGAGCTTAGGAGTCTTCCCTCCTCTTGAGTTATTTGGAATAGTTTGAGAAGGATAGGTTTTAGTTCTTATTTGAATGTTTGGTAAAGCCACTTGGTCCAGGGATTTTTTTTAAATTAAGTATATTTCTTTATTGATTTCAGAGAGGAAGGGAGAAGGAGAGAGAAACATCAATGATGAGAGAGAATCATTGATCAGCTTCCTCCTGCATGCTCCCTACTGGGGATGAGCCCACAACCCGGGCATGTGCACTGGGTCAGAATCAAACCTGGGACCCTTCAGTCCTCAGGCCAACCCTCAATCCACTGAGCCAAACCGGCTATGGCATCCAAGGCTTTTGTTTGTTGGAAGTTTTTTGTTTCTTTGGTTATTATTACTGCTTCAATTTCAATGGTTGTAATCTATCTATTCAGATTATCTGCTTCATCCTGATTTAGTTATGGAAGGTTGTAAGATTCTAGGAATTTAGCCATTTCTTCCAGATTGTTTGACTTATTGGCATATAGTTGTTCATAATATTTTCTTACAGTCCTTTGTATTTCTTTGGTGTCAGTTGTTACTTCCCCTCTTTCATTTCTGTTTTCATTTATTTGGGTCCTGACTCTCTTGCAACCTCTTCTTTTGCTCTCCCTGTCACTATGCTACAGCCAACCTGGCTTTCTTTTAAGGCCTTTGAACGGCCCTCTCTCTTGTTCCACCCCAGCCTCTGGCTAGGATGCTTGTCTTACACACCTGGCTCCTTCTCACCTCCAGGTCTCAGCTCCAGTGTCACTCCAGCAGGTAGACCTTCCATCACAGCAGATACCTCTCCCTGTACTTCTTGAACTCAGAACTCCGTTTTCATGTTACCTATATTACATTATCATTTTATTCACTTTTTTATATGTTTGTTGTCTGTCTCCCTTCTGGACTTCATGTGAGCAGAGATGCACCTCCACAGACAACTAATAAACCCTCACACCCCCACATCTCCCGGGGCCTTACACTTAGAATGTTTGAATAAGTATACTAACTAAAGGTAGAAATGGATAAAAAAAAGCTCCCCTTTTCTTAATTGGAGCTCACAGCTCCCTCCCAAACAGGCCTACATTTTTATCCCAACACCAAAAAGCTTCACTATGCTTCTGTTGCCTCTTAGAAAACGATTACAGGAGCATTTTTGCCATTAAGACAGCAATGATTTCCCACAGCCATTTCTAAACCTTAGTGGGTTGGCAGCTAGCTTCACCAGAACCTTCCTCTAACACAAAAATTCAAAGAAAGCTGCCAGTCTAACACAGTCAGGCAAAGGGGGGCTCAGTGCTCCATTTGCCAGTGGCAATAAAGCCTAAGTATTTGAATTGCCCTTCCAGGTGATTTATCATGTTATTGTTTTGATATGGAACCATTATATTAATTCTGACATTAGCACCACTAGCTGCATCAAATCAAGTGTCTATGCTGCCAGCTTGAATAGCTACATGTTATATTTTAGCACAATTCAAATGTAAATAAATCTTAAATGGGAAACCTTGAGGAAAGGTGTACATAACCTTTCTTGCATTGCAGGCAATTGCTAAATCAGTGATGCAGGCAGCTGTAAGCCAGGAAGCTTGCTCACTGCTCATCCACTGGCAGATAAATCAATTCTCTAGCTTACCTAGACCTTGTTAGGACCTCTTTGGTTGTAAAATACAAAAAATAAATGGTTCAAGCAAAAACAGAAATTTACTGGGTCAGTTCACTAAAAAATGCAGGAGTGTTTCTGTGTCTGGATTCAGGATTTCAAAATGGTGTCATCCTCAACTCTGAGCATTCACATGCTTCCCTTTCAGGCTCCTGGTGGTGGCAAGATGGTTGAGAGCAGTGCCAGGCATACATGCTCACAGGTCAAAGCACAAGCACACATTTCTGTCAGTCTCCTTTGCTCTTAATAGCTCACATGTTGATTCTTGAAACAATCACTGTGTCTCTGGCAGAGAGTATAATGCTCAGGCACAATCATATAGTCACCTAAAACTTTGGTTGGGTAGAGAGCATGGAGAGGATAAATGGTGTTGAAAAAAACATCTCCACAAGGACTCCCTCCAGCTTGGCTGTAGTGGACCATGGCAGATATTGCTAACCAATCCCTGAGTTGTAAGGTTAAAAAGTACTGATCCATGAATTTATGTTTTTAATCTTAAAAGGACCCCAAAATTGTATCTCATTTACCTCTGGTGTGACTGAACACACCAGAGTGTAGGAGACCTCAAATTAGACTTATCCAGAGCTTGGCTTTTGCCTTGACAGTTTTACATTAAATGTCTTATCTTTGAGTCTGTATTTAACTGGCTGAAAGAGATCAGAAAACGTCCTATTTTGTTGGAATTATTTCTAAGTAAATATTAATGCCATTCTTATAATCCTATATAATAAAAGGCTAATATGCAAATTGTTCCCTCCACTGGGAGTTTGACCAGGGGCTAGGGTCAGCTGTCCAACTGTCTGCAGCCCCTCCCCTCAGCCAGCCTGTCTCAATCGGCCCAATTGGGGTGGGCCGGCCGGACCCCACCCATGCACGAATTTGTGTGCACTGGGCCTCTAGTTGTATATAATTACTAGTAAGTCTTAGACTGACAACTTTCTTAGAATTTTTCTATCTTTTATCCTTTCTCAGCTTATTTAATCTCTTACTTGAACTTGTAAACATCTGAATAGAATTGATGTGGTAACCCCCTTTGGGTCCCAATCAGCTCAGCAGCCAGAGACTGTCATGCTTAGGAGCTGAGTATCACTGATGTAGGTAAAAATAACAAACTAAAGTGTTGCAGAGGGAAAAGCTCACAGGCTAATCCCTCTAAAGATTATACAAACTGAGACTTTAGGAGGGAAATGTTAAAGGAAAATAATTACTAGAATAATAACTTATACATGCGTTTAAAACACTCAATATCCCGAAAGTAAGGAGCTTTCTTCAAGTATTAGTTTGAAATATAATGTGCCAGAGGCTCCCTCTAAGTGTCCTCAAGCCTGCCTACTCCCTCTCTCCTTCCATAAAGGGTACAATTTGCCCCAACATATTACCGCACCCTTTGCACCCCTGCAGAAATTATTTCGTCCAGAGATTTCAGTGTGTTTATAAATGTAAATTAACAAGCCTCATTATTGTTTCTTTCCACAGAGATGGTTCATTTAAGTAGCACAGAAATTTACCTAAGTGGCCTGCTCAAGGTCAGAAGTCTTCTGTGTAATCTGTCAATGAATATTCAAAGTATAAAAATACACTGCAGTCTCATTGCAAATCCAAATTCATTGCATCCAGGTACCACCAGAGGAATGAATGCTTTCCTTTAATCTCAATAGCAAGGCTCCTACCTGTTGGCCTTTCCTTAGCCTCACTGAGCACATATATGCCTGGAAACCCAGACTTCAGCCCTCCTCTGTCCTGTCTTATCTACCCGAAAAGCTGAGTGGGGATAGAACATGAATTTCTTACAGATATTTTTTATGAATCACTTAATTAAATAAGTATTTGAAAATATTTCATTTTGTCCCCCCAAACTTTTCTATGTATTAAATACTTGTTTTGTTGCCACTCACTGTGCCAGACACAGGGAACACTACAGTCATGCTCCTCCCTTCATGGGAAGGACTGACAGTAAACAAGAATCAGCCACACTGTGGTCAGTGCTATGAAGACAACAGACTTGATCAGCTGGGTGAGGTAGGTAGGAATGGATGGATCAGGGACGTCCTCTCTCTAAGCAGGTGATATCTGAACTGAGGCCTGGAGCATAAGAATCAGTCAGACTTTTACTTTGCATGTGTTTGTACGCTTCCATATTACAGGTTTTCATTTCTAATAAAGTAAATATCAATATTTAATTTCCCACATAAACAAAAAGCTCTTTGGGCATTGTCCTTTTGTTTTTCCCAGAGTATGAGTATTGTCACCAGAAACTTAGAAAACCACTGTGGTTTATCCCCAGCCATGATTGGTCCATTTCTTGCTCTGACCTCATAAGGCGCCATTGTGATGGAATTGCAAACCACTCCCCAGCTGTGATTGGTCCATTTCTTGCTCTGACCTCATAAGGCGCCATTGTGATGGAATTGCAAACCACTCCCCAGCTGTGATTGGTCCATTTCTTGCTCTGACCTCATAAGGCGCCATTGTGATGGAATTGCAAACCACTCCCCAGCCGTGATTGGTCCATTTCTTGATCTGACATCATAAGGCACCATTGTGATGGAATTGCAAACCACTCCTACATAAGACCCTGACCAGGCTGAGGTTTTTGTCCGTGATAGCCCAGGAAGCTGATTTGTGGTGACCTGTGGACTTGAACTCCTTAGCTTGTTTTGGCCTTTTTTGTTTTGTTTTGTTTTTTGTTTTCCATTTTTTTTCTTTCTATTTTTTTTAAATTTTATTTTACTTTTTTATTTTTTAATTTTTTATTTTTTCCATTTTAATTTTTTTTTTGTTTTGCTTTTTGTTTTGTTTTGTTTTGTTTTGTTTTGTTATTTTGAAGGTGCCATGTTTAATGCCTTTGCAGCCCACTCTGCCAACAAGGAGCGCTATATTGGCGATTACCTTCTCCTGAACACTATCGGCAAGGGGTGCTTTGCTGAGGTGTGGTTGGCCCAGCATTTGCTGACCGGGGCACAGGTGGTTGTAAAAGCCATTAGACAGCAGGGCATCTCTAGATTTTTTCAAGAAGTCCATTGTTTTAAGAGATTGAATCACCCAAATATCACAAAGTTATTTGAGGTGATTGCCACCCAGGACAAATTTTTTCTTGTTATGGAGCATGTGAGCGGAGGGGACTTACTTGAGCACTTGGAGAAGTATGGCCAAATGAACGAGGGAGAAGCCCGCGCCGTGTTCCGGCAGGTAGTATCCGCAGTCCAGTACTGCCACCAGAGGGGCATCGTCCACAGGGACCTGAAGCCAGACAACATTCTCGTAGACAGTGATATGAATATTAAATTAGCAGACTTTGGCTTCAGTAGGGAAGTGAGCAGTGATAAACAGCGCACCTTCTGTGGCACCATCTGTTATTCGGCCCCAGAGATCTTGCAGCATCATCCCTATGACGGCCGCAAAACTGACGTATGGAGCCTGGGGGTGGTCTTGTACAGGATGCTGATGGGGGTGGTGCCGTTTGAGGGGGACAACATTGTGAATGTGAAGAAGCAGATACTAAGTGGACATTTCCAATTACCACACTTTATGTCAAGGGAGGTTCAAAAACTTTTAAAAAAATTACTCACTGTCAAGCCTAACCGAAGACCGACCCTGGAAGATGTAATGAAGGACCCCTGGCTCAACAAGGGCCAAGAGCAGATGCTGAGGCCATACAGCGAGCTACCCTGGGGTGACTTGGACCCCCAGGTAACAGAAATGATGCAGAGCCTCGACTTTAAGCAGGACGACGTCCAGGAGTCAGTAACACAAAGAAAATTTGACAGAGCGATGGGCACATACCTGATCCTCAGAATGATGAAAACCAAGATGCCAGGCCGCACCATCAGGGTAAAGCCCTACTCCTCCCCTGACATCAGTAGCACGTCCTCAAGCCAAGAGGTTGGTCAGCCATTTGATGAGACCAAAGAGCCTTCCATTCCCCCAAACTGCCTGAGGTTGAGGGTGACCACTCCCCCACCCAACCTGGAAACCATGACCACCACTCCCTCTGAGCTCAGGACAGACACCTCCAGCGCAGACCTCCGGCTTGGCTCTGAGGGCTCCTCCTCCACCAAGAGCAGCAGCAGCAGCAGCAGCAGCAGCAGCAGCAGCAGCAGCAGCAGCAGCAGCGGTAGTAGAGCCCCAGAGGGAGCCACCTATGAAAGCTGCCTTCAAGCTGGGCAGCCTGAGGGTGACACCCCAGCCTCTCCCTCTGGCCACGTCCAGGGCCTGCAGCGGGTAGCTAGGAAGGTCTTCCAGTTTTTCTTAAGATTCACATGCTGTGAGCCATCCACCAAGAAGGAACGTCTTAAAAGAACAAAAGTCAAACCAATGTGATTTATAAAATTGTGGACGGTTAAGGCAGGGCCACAGTCAACTTGAAGGTGCGGAGCTCCAAGAAGGCCGGCCATGTGGTATGGAAGATGAACCAGAGGTTGGAGGCAAACAGCTGCAGGTGAGAGCGGGGCCAGAAGTACACACTGTGTGTACGAGGTGCGAGGACTTCGTCCAGGGGACAGTGGAGGTGTGCTAACTGCCGAGGCTTTCTCTTCACAGGATCCACATCAGGAGGGATCCAGCAGTGCCTCTTATCCACAGTGCCTGCTGAGCTTGTAGGAGTGCCTGGAGCCCCCAGAGGTCAAGAGGAGAGGCTGCCCTCGCTGTGGGTCCATCCCTCAGCCCCCACCTGAATGAGACCAGAGACTAGACTTTTTCCTGGGTCCCTTCCCTCCCCTGCTCCTTTGCTCCCATGTTTGTGAGCTGCTTATTAAAGTATTTGGTTCTCTCAAGTTTTATAATAAACTTGATGTTCCAGAAAGATGTATTGGGTACTTTGTTTTTCTTCTCTGCGCAGAACTGGGGCTATGCATTCTGCAGTTGGAGAAGCATGTAGTGATAATAGTACTTGGACTTTATAAGGGGAACTCCAACAGGAACAAGTGTGGTTCCGGAAAAGGCCAGCGCCCAGCATGCAGGGCAGGTTCCAGGCACCGGGGCACAGCAGTGGGCGAAGCAGGCAGAGGTCTCCATTCTCATGCAGCTGATGGCCTGGGTGCTCTATGACCTCAGCCGGAGTCACCTCTCCTGACCACTTACTTGGCTTTGCCCCCTTTCCTCTGTGCTGGAGTCATTCTCAGGTGGGCTTTCCCTGTATATAAGTCAGACTTTTACATTACTGGGGGAACAGTGCCCCAGGCAAAGGGGACAGCAAAGCTCAAGAAAAGAGCTCAAGTGGCAAAGAACTTGGCATTTTTCAAGATGGCCAAAGCTAAGTGAGCTGGTGTGAGAACAGCAGGAGTTGTGGCTGCAGACGAAGGGCAGGGTGTGGGCCATGGGAGGGGTGTGCAGTTTATCCTGAAAACAGTGATCAACCCATGAAGGGTTTTAAGCAAGGAAGTGATATGATCCAATTTATGATTCAAAAGTAGTAATTTGTGGAGAATATTCTTCCTCTGCAAACACTAAAAAATTTTTATTGATTTCAGAGTGGAAGGGAGAGGAAAAGAGAGATTGAAGCATCAATGATGACAGAGAATCATTGATTGGCTGCCTCCTGCACACCCCTAGACACTTCAATCTTCAGGCCGACACTCTATCCACTGAACCAAACCAGCTGGCACTCTGCGCAAATGTTATCTGTCTCTACATAGTTCAAGATTCACCAGGCAGAGCATCTTTTGCTATAACCACTGAAGAAATAAGAGCCAGAAACTGTATGTCTTTTCCCCACTTTAATCCGTACAACACCAGTTCCCTGCGCAAATGAATCCATTATTGTAAAAGGGCAAGACCTACCTGCCTCTCTGGAACTGATGGTGTCTAGCATCACTGATGAGCTGATCTGCTTGCCCCTTTCCCTGAGGAACCTGGTGTTCTTCTGATTCATCTGCGCTCCTTCCCTGTGATCCCAGCAGCACATGGCATAGACCTATGTGGGACTTTCATCATGTTTGTTGTCATTAAGTGCTTCCCTTCCCCTCCTTGCCCTGACCTTCCATTCCCGAGTTCTCGGGGGCTGGGAACTACCTCACTCACCTTTCTATTTCCAGTTATTGTTAGAGATAGGTCCAGAGTAGGTGCTCTGAAAGTGGTGGACAGGTGAACGATCCACCTGGTCACTACAGAGTGGATTGTCCCAAACCAGCTGGAGTGTAAAAGGGAATGTGATTCATGACAGGGGAGACAACAGTATAACGTTGGACTGGGATTTTATAGGGATACTAGAAGCCCAATGCATGAAATTCATGCACGGGTAGGGTCCCTAGGCCTGGCGTTGCCACTCGTTGGCCCCACCCCCCACTGCTGCTGCTGGTGGTCTCCCTCTGCGGGGCGACCAGCAGGGTGAGGGGGCGAGGGGGGGGTGCTGGCACCTGCCTTGGCTGGCCTGGGGCCTGCGGGCTAGGGGTAGCTCCTGCACTGAGCATCTGCCCCCTGGTGGTCAGTGCATGTCATAGTTCTGCCACTTGGTCTATTTGCATATTAGGCTTTTATTATATATGATATGTTCAATTGGGTAATGTTGTAAGGAATTATGAACAAAACTGTGAACTCTGAAATTCTGGGGATCTTCTAGGAGGCACTAGGACTCACCGTCTGCTGCAGCTGGTTTAGGTCAGTAGTCCCAAAGCATGGGCCACATAACATAAGACATGTTTATAAGTAGCAAGGGCATCAAGATTAGTAAAGATTCACATTTTCATAATGTAATTCCCTTTTCAATTCTATTTTAGCATTTTTAATTATTACAAAGGAGAATCCGTTTGGTGGTAGGTTAACGGAGTTAATCTTTAACTCCCTCAAGCCCCTCCTAATATTCCTTTTCAAATGAAAAGTGAATAAACCTTAGGATTCTAACCTTTGCAAAGGAACTGTTATTTGGTTGGAATTTAATATTATGTTAATCACTTATACAGAAACTACTTTTATTTCTACAATCTTTTTCTCATTATAAAGATTATGAATGCACATTGTTGGAATATGACCTTGGAAAATACATAACAACACACATAAAGATATTTGAAACACAGAATAATACAATTCAGGGAATATCACATTTAACATATGAGGATTTTTTCCTCTATTTTGTATTTTTAGAAATACAATTTTGAATCTCAAAATGTTAATACATATGTAACTGAATTTACATAAAAGAAAGACAAGCAACATGCTTTTATTTATTAAAAAACAGTTAACAATAGCATGGCATTAAGTATCAAACCTTCCCTTGTGTGCTTAAGAGTTTAATTTACTCTAAATTTATATACATGTAATATTTAACCCCATATTTATCCAGTAATTGAAATCATATGTTTACTAAATAAAATTCCATGTAATTTCAGTCTGTTATAATGAGATGAGTGAAGCTTCCTTTTGGAAATTGTGCATTTAAATCCCTGCTTTTCTTACTTGCCAGGGACATACACTTTCCAGTTGTTTGCACACTTAGCTTTATGCTATGGAACAATAAAAACATAAGAGGACAGCTTTTACTCTATTGCCCTACCAAGCCTACAGGTGTAGCAAGGTATTATTTACTTATAAAAATGGTACAGATGCTGCAAATACCTATATTTTTTTTCAAAGCAGAACATCAGCAAGGTGTAACATTATCATCTTAATCACAAGTAGGCAAGATGGTTAGAAAACTACAGCAACAATAACAACCAGTCCACACCAAGATAGTAACCTGCTGTTCACCCACAGCTGCATGTTCCTCTCCCGCACTAAGGGCTTCTCTGTACAGGAGAAAATCACTTTATTTTGAGGTTAAAAGGTGAGAGAAGTTGGGATTATGTGGTCTTATTAGAGCACTTTGTCAATAAACATAATGAAGGTGAGGGGATAACCCATGATCTTGAAACAAAACTCCTGTTCATTCCCGCCAGCTCCAGACAACATGAATATCAACAATTTAAAAGACTGTAGTCTCCAGGAAAACAGAGGTTCCATGAAGTTGGCTGTATTCTCTGTGCCTTTACACAGTGCTTGGTTCTTAGAAGACTCTTCAACATTGTTGAATAATGAGCCACCATCATAATAGCTGCTATTGCTAAATACCTAGGATGTACTTGGTGCTATGATTTACTATGCATATTCCAATAGTTGTCTGTATTGTCTCCCTGAGGAAACAGGCTCAGAAATGTTATGTGTCAAGTTCACACAGTGATGGGACCAGGATTCAGATCTACATATGTCTCAGGCCAGTGCTTCAGGTTTATTTTCTTATAGAATGGAAAAGAGTTTCAGGACTTCAAAAAGCACTTAATATATGGGAAAGGAAAACTCCAATAGTGGAGATTTATAATCCTTTGTTTAGAATAAATGTATTTTTTATTAAAGTTTACATTCAGTATCCTATCTAATAAAAGAGTAATATGCAAATTGACCATCACTCCAACACACAAGATGGCTGCCCCCATGTGGACACAAGATGGCCACCACAAGATGGCCAGCAGGGGAGGGCAGTTGGGAGGGACCAGGCCTGCAAGGGAGGGCAGTTGGGGGAGGTCAAGCCTGCAGGGGAGGGTAGTTGGGAGGGACCAGGCCTGCAAGGGAGGGCAGTTGGGAGTGATCAAGCCTGCAGGGGAGGGCAGTTAGGGGTGACCAGGCCAGCAGAGGACAGTTGGGGGCGACCGGGCCTGCAAAGAAGGGCAGTTGGGGGGGACCAGGCCTGCAGGGGAGGGCAGTTAGGGGTGACCAAGCCTGCAGGGGAGGGCAATTAGGGGTGACCAGGCCTGCAGGGGAGGGCAGTTAGGGGTGACCAGGCCTGCAGGGGAGGGCAGTTAGGGGTGACCAGGCCTGCAGGGGAGCAGTTAGGCATCAATCAAGCTGGCAGGCAGAAGCGGTCAGGGGCAATCAGGAAGGCAGGCAGGTGAGCAGTTGGGAGCCAGCAGTCCTGGATTGTGAAAGGGATCCCAGATTGGAGAGGGTGCAGGCTGGGCTGATGGACACCCCTCCCTGTGCACAAATTTCATGCACTGGGCCTCTAGTTATTTTATATTAGTTTCAGGTATATAGCTCAGTGGTCAGACTATCATACACTTCACATAGTGTTCTCCACAATGTTTCCTGTATGCACTTGGCACCATACGTATTTATTACTATATTATTGACTATATTCCCTATGCTGTACTTTACATCCCTGTGAGTATTTAGTAAATACCAATTTGTACTTCTTAATTTTTTCACCTTTTCACCTAGTCTCCCTACCCTATTCTGCTCTGGCAACTATCAGCCTGTTATCTATATCTGTGAATCTTTTCCAATTCTGTGTGTTAAATTATTTTCTTCTTTATATTCCATATACACATGAAATCATATGGTATTTGTCTTTCTCTGACTGATTTATTTACCATAATAATCTTTAGGACCATTCATGCTGTCACAAATGGTAAGATTTAATTCTTTTTATGGCCAAGAAATACTCCATCCTACATATGTACCACTATTTTATTCCTCATATACTGATGGGCACTTGGGTTGCTTCCCTATCTCAGCTATTGTAAATAAACACTGCAATGAACTTGGGGGTGCATATGTTCTTTCAAATTAGTGTTTTTGATTTGTTCAGATATATAGCCAGAAGTGGAATCACTGGGTTATAATAAAGTTCAATTTTTAATTTTTTGAGAAACCTTCATACTGTTTTCCATAGTGGCTGCACCAATCTGCATTCCTACCAACCATATATGAGAGTTCCCTTTTCTCCACAGTCTTGCCAGCACTTACTGTTTGTTGATTTATTGATGATAGTGTTCAGACAGGTGTAAAGTGCTATCTCATTCTTTCAATTTGCATTTCTCTGATTATTAGTGACACTGTGCATCTTTTCATATGTCTATTGGCCATGTGTTTGTCCTCTTTGGAGAAGTGTCTCTACAAGTACTCTGCTCACTTTTTTATTTTATTTTTTATTTATCTTATTGTTGAAAGGATTACAGATGTCCCCCTCTCCCTCCTCATTACCTCCTCCACTCCACTCCCGCCACCCCCCGCCTTTCACTGCACTACTGTCTGTGCCCATGGGTTATGCATACATGTATATAAGTCCTTTGGTTTATCTTTTCCAGCCCCCTGCCCACCCCTTCCCTCTGAGGTTCCTAATTCTGTTCCATGCATCCATGTCTCTGGATAGTTTTTGTTCTTACTTATATTTTGTGCATTAGATTCCACATATACTTATCTTTCTCTGACTGGCTTATTTTACTTAGCATAATGCTCTCCAGGTCCCTCCATGTTGTCTCAAAGGGTAAGAGATCCTTTTTTGTAAACTGCATAGTATTGCATGGTGGGATGTACCACCTCTTTTTTCACCCACCCACCTACTGATGGACACTTGGGCTATTTCCAGGTCTTAGCTATTGCAAATTGTGCTGCTGTGAACATAGGGTTTCATATATTCTTTGTGGTTGGTTTTTCAGGATTCTCAGGATATATTCCTAGAAGTAGGATCACAGGGGCAAATGGCAGTTCCATTTTTAATTTTTTGAGGAAAATCCACACTGTTTACCATAGTGGCTGCATTAATCTGAATTCCCACCAGGAGTGTACCAGGGTTCCCTTTTCTCCACATCTTCAGCAGCACTTGTACTTTATTGATTTTTTATGGTAGCCATTCTGGCAGGTATGAGGTAATATCTCATTGTGGTTTTAATGTGCATTTCTCTGATGATTAGTGACTTTGAACATTTTTTCCATGTGTCTCTTGGCCATCTTTATGTTCTCTTTGGAGAAGTGTCTATTTATGTCCTTTAACCATTTTCTTATTGGACTTTTTTGTCTTCCTTTGTTAGGTTGTATGAGTTCTTTAAATATTTTGGAAATTAACCATGTATCATTGGCAATATGTTCTCCCATATGGTGGGATCCCTTTCCATTTTGTTGATGGTTTCTTTTGCTGTGCAGGTTTTAATTTTGATGTAGTCCCATTTGTTTATTTTTTCTTTTGTTTCCCTTCCCCTAGGACAGTGGTCGGCAAACTCATTAGTCAACAGAGCCAAATGTCAACAGTACAACGACCGAAATTTCTTTTGAGAGCCAATTTTTTTAAACTTAAACTTCTTCTAATGCCACTTCTTCAAAATGGACTCGCCATGGTATTTTGTGGAAGAGCCACACTCAAGGGGCCAAAGAGCCGCATGTGGCTCGTGAGACGCGGTTTGCCGACCAGTGTTGATATTTGGCTCTGTTGACTAATGAGTTTGCTGACCACTGGTCTAGGCCATTTCGGAGGGTCTCCGGTGCAGGTTAATGGCAGACTCTGTCTGTGGCTGGCCCTGAGAAAGCTATTAGGAAATATCAGTGGCTCCCTCTGCTAGGCCTGGGTGTACATGGAAAGGATCAAGCTGCACACCAAGGGCTTGGTTTTTTTTTTTTTTTATTGTTTTAAGTATTACAAATAGTAGTACATATGTCTCCTCCTCCCCCATTGACCTCCCCGCAACCTCCCCTACCCCCCAGTACATGCCTTCACCTGCCCGCCCTCCCCCCCCCCACCCCAGTGTCTTGTATCCATTGGTTGTGCTTATATGCATGTGTACAAGTCCTTCGGTTGGTCTCTTACAGCCCCCCTCGCCCAACCTCCCTGTCTTCCCAATGTAGTTTGACAGTCTGTTCAATGCTTCTTTGCCTCTGTATCTTTTTACCACCATTTCTTTCCTTTAAAAAGTTTTGCCTTTGCAGACTAGAAATAAACATATAATAACAAAACAAAACAAAACAAAACAAAAAAATGTTTGAGTCCCAGTTTCAATGTCCAACAGTTCTGAGTTCCCGTTTCAATGTCTAACAGTTCCTTATGTGTACATGTCAGCAATGATATCTAGATGGTGGGCACTTGTGGTCGAGAATATATTTGTATATTTTCAGAAAACAGCCCCAAGACCAGGTGGATTCCTGCAACAGAGAGGAATTGACAGGTGTGCTCCAACCATGAAGATAAGAGGAAAAAACAGTCCAGAGATGGAAGACGCTGACAACGCCTTGCCACGCGAGCAGTCAGCAGCTGTGCACCGCTGCAGGTTACCTAGGACCAAATCAGAGAGGGTCGGACCTACATTGCCACCAAGGGCTTGTTTTACTAGCCCCAGTCCCAGAAGCAGGTCAGGCAGAGACTCAAAGCACCTAGTGATCTGTCTCTGCTTAAAGGCTGTCTATTAATCTCAGTCACTTAGTGAGCCTCCTGCTATAGTTCTCAGCAGGGCATAATCTCCACAAGGTGGAGTGAGAGTTATTGCTTTCCCCCAGGCTATTGCTGCACGGATGGAAAAGTTCTGCCTGAGAAAGATGTCTTTTGCAGTATGGGGGAATGATTCAGCACAGATCCTGGTGCTGTCCTCTCAGCTTTCTCCCCAGAGCCACCAACCCCAGACTTTCCTCACTGAGCCCTAGTCCACTCTGCCTTCCCTCTGCCAAAGCCCAAGGTGAATGGCTGCCAACAAAATGTTGTGTGTTGGCCCTTTCAGAGGGTGCCGTCTCCCCTTTGGACAGAAACCTGTTGCTTTTCACAGCCAGATTTTATGTGGTCACTTTTCCTAGTTCAGATGCCCTAGGCTGGGGAGTCCAGCTTGGGGTTTAGACTCCAGAGTTCTCAGTGGGAAACCCCACAGCTGAGCTAGCTATCTGGAACTTAGCTGCTATATGTGGGAGCCCAGCCAGCCCTCTCACACCTCCATACTAGTCATCAATTGGTTATTCAGTATGATTTTTCTATATTTTAATTGTAATTCCAGTTTGGTCCTGGGAGAAGGTCAGTATAGTTTCCACCTAATCCAACACCACCTTGGAATCCTTTGCCTTTTTATTTTATTAACAGTATCTTCCAAAGAGCAAAAGTTATACTTTGGATAAAATCTAATTACCAACTTTTTTCTTTTATGTTTGAACTCATTCATTTGTTATAGCACATTTTTATCTTCTCATCAGCCTTATATGATACTGTAATTGTCTGCATTTTCAAATTATTAAATTCAATCATACATAGATTACATGAGTTGCCTCAAATTATATATCTGTAAGAATGCTAACTTCAAACCACAGAATGGGTATGAAGTCAGAGGAATGCAGTCTGGGGCTATTAGCAGGAGAACAGAGTCAAGAGCCAGAAAAGTCTGTGTGAACAAACATGAGAAGCATAAAATAGGGCGACAGTTTGGATTCTGTCACAGGCATGATGATTCATTTCCTGGGAGTTTGATATGAGGATCCATTCTGTACTTTTTTTTTTTAGTTGAGACTTTTCCAGGTTGAAAGACCCTATTTTTTATATATGATGCCTGATGCTCAGCTTATAATCACAAGGACCAAGATACACATTGGGTCTCTTCTAGTCTAGTACTCTGTCCAAACTTCTGGGACAAAAGCCCTGTCAAAGTCAGCAAAACAGCAGACTCATCATGATCTCAAATACAAAAACCTCTGATAGCTTAGGTAGCAAGAGCAAGCTATCTGTTCTTAGAGATAATACAAAAGCACATAGTTTTGTTTTTGTGTTTTTTTCCCCCAAATATAAATGGCAAAATAGTTTTCCTACTTTATAAGAGTCACAAAGGATTGAACAGTCATTGCCACAACTTCATCTTTCCATACTTTTCCTCAGAGGAAAACCCAAGAAAACCTCCCTCTCCTAATTTCCTATTATGCATGTAGGTGCCCTTAATTGCCATTGATTACTTCTTTACAACTGCATCCTGCCATTTCTCTTTCTGTGTTTCTGGCCAAGTCTACACTCATACCTCTTTGGGCAAACATGAATTCTATATCCCTCTCCCCCTGTGGCTACCTTTGATTACCACAGCCCTGCAGCATTGCCAGTCCATCCATCACCTGAAGGTGTGACAAAGAACACTGTACAACCACTACCCATATCAACTCTAAATGGAAATTAGATTCCTTTCCTCGCCATTTTCATGTTCCACTTTAATTCTGGCAAACTACAGTTCCAAACATGGTTGCTCACAGCAACCATCTGTCTTACAGAGAGTACAATAGTGGTCCTGCTTGTTTAAGTATCTTTCATTTTGTGTGGCAGTCTTTCTCTCTCCCTCCTCCCACCCACCCTTTTTTTGTAGCACACCTCTGCCAGAGGGAAAGGTATAAGTACTTTCATGAATCTGGCTGCCCATTCAAGCAACAGGAAACAGAAAGGTCACTTATCTGGTTAATGAAATGCGCTGCAGTGGTCTAGGGGCCCTTAATACCTGATTTTATTACCAAAGTAATGTGCATCTCCAGGAGAAGTGCCCTGGAGCCCAGATGGATCTTTCACAGACTTAACTTTAAATCTCCTGGTATCTTTGAAATTGCAAGGGGTGGTGGTATTTATGTGCATGTTAAGTGCTGTTGAGCTGGCTGATTCTTAAGGACTTTCTTAATGAGTGATATCCACAATGTCCTGTCCTCAACAGCCTATCTTAGCTCCTATAGACCCAGGCCTATAGCTTCTTTTACAGAGTCAATCCAGTATCTATAGGAACACAGAAAAGGTTACCAGTAAGCAAACAGTAAACTCCTTGAAATAGTCAAGTAAGCTCTCAGAATAAACCAAATGCTCAAGTCCACCAAAATGTAGACCTAAGCCGATGTGAACATTGCAGGTTATCTTTATTTAACAAAATATTCTGTTGATTTATTGGGGTTGGGGGACGATCTTTTGGTTCTAATTCTGGCAGAGCTTGTAGACAAAAAGAGAAGTTGGTAGGTTTGTTGACTATTCTTAGTTTGCCTCCACCACATGTATCTTGCCCTTTTCTACCCTGCTCTTTGTCCCTGGAAGGCTGAACTCTGCATTTCAGCCCAGGTTCTTTTGCTCTCTGGTCTTTGGTTGGATTGAATCAATGGGAGACACTAATAGGAGATTGGAGAGTGGGAGGGAAGGAAGGTAGAGTATTTTATTCCTTCATTGCCTGCCCTTCGGCTGTGCTGTGGTATGGGCAGTAACTGTGCTCTTCTGCAGCCCTTGTATCTACCAGCCAGTTATTTTGGGTCTGGTAACACCTTTTCTACTGGTTGCCCTTCAAACCCAGGGCTGATAATGGAGACCTACTGTCTGACTTTCTAATCATTTTCTTTAATCCTGTCTATACCCACATAATTGTCTAATTAATTTTGACTAAACTTTTTTTGGCATCTGTTTCCTGAAATTATTTGGCTTGATAGAGTTTACTTGCTAGAGACTTTCTCTTTCTTGATAGATTGTTTTTTATCTGAGTGTGATTACTTAGTAAGCTACAAATACTTACTCCTAAGGGTATCTTAAGTATGTTTTGAGAAAATAATAATATTCACAAATTATATAACAGACACAAATTAATCACAAATTATTTCCTTTATACTTATCTCCTTATCTGCATGGCCTTTTCAGATATTTGAGATTGAGTTTAGATATTTAGATATTTTATATGCACTGTTGCATCCCTCGAGCTTCGAAAATTTCCCGTAAAGACTCTTGAGGCATTTAACAAAATGTTTGAATGACAGGAGTCCTTTCCCTTTAGAAAGTCTTGTGCTGTAGGTGAGCAGGTATTCAATATACCTCCTTCCTCAATGCCTGGCAGGCACGATGAAACTATATTTTCCCTTCCTCCCTCCCAGAAAGTAATTCTAAGGCCTAGGCCAGTGGTCATCAAACTCATTAGTTAACAGAGCCAAACGATTGAAATTTGAGAGCCAAATTTTTTAAACTTAAACTTCTAACGCCACTTCTTCAAAATAGACTCGCCCAGAGCCGTGGTTTGCCAACCACTGGCAAATGAGCATTTACTAGGCCAGTGGTGGGCAAACTGCGGCTCGCGAGCCACAGGCAGCTCTTTGGCCCCTTGAGTGTGACTCTTCCAAAAAATACCA
Source organism: Corynorhinus townsendii (assembly GCA_026230045.1). Taxonomy (NCBI): domain Eukaryota; kingdom Metazoa; phylum Chordata; class Mammalia; order Chiroptera; family Vespertilionidae; genus Corynorhinus; species Corynorhinus townsendii. Next base: position 146,881,468 of record JAPDVU010000006.1, on the reverse strand, counting down.
CGGCCTGGGCGAGTCTGTTTTGAAGAAGTGGCGTTAGAAGAAGTTTAAGATTAAAAAATTTGGCTCTCAAAAGAAATTTCAATCGTTGTACTGTTGATATTTGGTTCTGTTGACTAATGAGTTTGCCGACCACTGGGCCCTAGGCAATTAGACCTCTAGAGAGAATGCTCCTAAAGCTTTACTTACTGTTGAAGGCAGAAGTGGAGAACCTTTTTCTGTCAAGTGCCATTTGGATATATATCATCATTCATGGGCCATCCAAAACTATCAACTTAAAAATTAGCCTGTTATATTTGTTCAAACATTTAATTATCTCACTCCTAATGCCTTGGTAGGGCCAGACCAAATGATTTAATTGGACTTATATTGCCCGAGGGCTGGACATTCCCCACCCCTGCTTTAAGGGCTGAATTGGTACATTAAAATATACTCTTAATTTTTTTTCTAGGGTTAGAGAAAAGATTTCAGTCCATTAGAATGAAAAGAAAAATACCTTAAACTATAATGGGCTTTTGAAAACCCCACCCCACCTGCTGTTTTACATTTTTTCTTGTTTTAAGTGAAATGGAGCTAACTGGCTTCCCTTTTCCTACTTTCCAACTCTGCTGTAGCACATTTTTACAATAAAGAAATTGCTTGCAGTAAAGTAAATACTTTGAAATAATGCCAATTCCTTCAGATTGATATTGCTACATTTGCTAACTTTCTTGTGTTTTTTGTTTTTCCTTCCTTCTTTTCAATAAGTTCCTGATTCAGTGGAATTCCTCTTCTGTATATTTTGTGTACTCTGGTAGACTTATTCCCAAAACATAAAATACTATCAAATATAAAATGACACATTAGAAATGTTAATACTTATAAATTCTTATACATAGGATATTCATATTGGTCTTCTGAGGCTGGCTTGACCAATAAGTCTGCTTAGGATCACTGTTAAATTCAGGGTACAGTAATAGTGGTAATTACAACAAAATAATAACTACCTATGTTGAGCACTTACTATGTGCCAATAAATATGCCAAACTATTTACATGCTGTATTAGATTTCAACCATGCAAGAATCCTTCAATGTAGTTATAGTAATTATCCCAGTAGTCACACAGTTGGAAGTGGCAGAATCAGGCAGGATCTAAGCCCAAGTTTGTCTGACTCTCCAGTCCTAGTTCTCAATAGCCACATTTCAGTGTCTACGTCTAAGACATAACCATGCCCTAAATTGTGGCACCTAACTGGCTATAAGTCTGCCTTTTCCTTCTTCCCTCTAGGTGTAGTTTATTCCCCAAAGTTTCTGATGTGTCATGCTGGGACACCAATATACTGAAAGAGATGTTTTAGAGGCCATTTTAGCTTTCTTGTTTTGCCAAGATTGAAAGATTTGGGGAGAAGAAGGATTTGGTAAATGGCAAAGGAATTAGACAGACAGTGGATGCTATGAAGTGGTCTTCTAATTTCAGCTTTTCTGAATCAGTTTTGTAATTTTTAGACATTGCCAACCAAGAAATTGCTAACGGTAAATTTTTTTTAAATCCTTCAAAAAATCATGGTAACTAGATTATACAGCTGAAAATGTACAAAAAGGGCATTTCTAATATCTTATTTCAATTAGGCTTTTACCAAAATGTGATTCAGTCAATAAACACTAAGCACTCATTCTGAGCCAGTGCTAATCATGGTTGGGAATATAATAAGAAAAAGACAGGTTTTTGCTCTGAATGGGTTCACTCATCAGCCATGCAGACATATAAGTATTATCTGACAAGTTCCACAAGATATCTTGGAAAATTCTGTATTTGTGGTTGCAACTATTCCCAAGCACTAAACAGCCACAAACCAGGATGATGTGTTATTTTGCTTAAGCATGGATTGAACTGCTCAGGCTTTGGGGTTGGTATGAGAAGAGAAACAGATCCCTAAACCAGTCAGTGAGCAATGCTGACATCTCAGATTCTACAGCTCATCATGCCCAAATGCTCATGACCCACATTAAGTGACAAAAGCTTTATATTTTAAGAGAAATCCAACTGCAGTGCTTGTGACAAATGTGTGGAGAACGCAAAGCAATCTAAGAAAATGCTGGATCTTTACAGAATGTAGAAATGATGGGTAATTTAAGAAGTAACATGTCACATTCCTTTATGGGTTTGGATATATGACAGGAATGTGCCACATGCTTTATATAACTGGCTTTGAAACTTTCTTTATCCACAGCCTATATAGAAAAACATTTGTTCATAATCTAATAAACACACACATATGAAACTAAACTTCAGTAATATAATTTTTGCCTTTACTGTAGGTCACATACTCTACTTTCCTAATCCTTTCTCTTTTTCTATTATTTTTTAATACTAATTGTGAACCACTTAATTGTCTTTATGACTCACTAATGATGCATAACCCCCAATTTGAAAAACACTGCTCTATACTATTATGAATGAACTAGAGGCACAGTGCATGGGATTCATGAACTGGTGGGGGGCGTGGCCTATGCGGATCAGCCTGCTGTTGGAGCACCACTCATCCGGGTCAGTGGAGTGGCTGTGGACCCACCCTCTAAGAGGCTGCTCCCTGGTCCGGCATCTCCCATGGAGCCGGAGCACTCGCCTCTCCGGGGGACCCGGTGGGGGCCAGGCCCAGGGACAATAGCACTAAGAGGCAGAGGAGTAGGCCTCAGTCCCGTGGCGGCCACAAACCCGCCTCCCAGCCTCCGGGGTCAGCTCTGCAAGCCCAGTGGTGGTGCTGCGCAGCCTGCAGGCATCCGGAGGAAGCAGCAGGGATTGAGGAGGAGGAGCCTGGGGCAAGGAGGCAATGATCGCAGCCTGGGTTCCTGCCCCTGGGCCCGGGGTTCACAGTGGGAGCAGCGCTCCCGCTGTGGTAGCGCACTGACCACCAGGGAGCAGCTCCTTGTTGAGTGTCTGCCCCTGGTGGTCAGTGCATATCATGGCGACTGATTGACCGGTCATTCTGGTTGTTCCGCCGTTTGGTCACTGGGCTTTTATTATATAGGATAAGCAAGTAAATAAGTCCGTAGATGAACCTGTTTTAGCTGCTTATCCAGCTAGAATTAACTTAATAGTATTATACATTACTTTTATCCAGTGTTTATAGAATCATGAGAGTCTTACAGGGTCTCTTAAATTGGTCATTTGTGCTCCACCACACTTTATGAGAGGAATGGTATACTACAGTAAATCTTGTGAATACAGGGTTTTTCAAAACTCTCACGAGAAAGTCAGGTGTAATCTTTATAAATAAAATGGCGAAGAATATAAATGCAGGAAGGATTATGTCTGAGTGAGTGCTCTAAGAGAGTAACATTTCCATTTATCTTTAAGATGGTGTGAATCAATCACAAGCATGTTATCGAACTTTTACTACATAGGAATATTGATAAACAATATAAACTATTATTATGAGCCTTACAGTTTTTACATAAATATTATCAGCTATGTGCAACTTGAGTTTTAGGTTGTTCATTGTTTCCATTTAACCTTTTTGAGATTTAACCAGACTGGTGTATGTCATTCTATACATTCATCTACTCTATAATATTTCTGTACACCCCCCACACACTGTGTATTTAGGAGCTTCCCAACTGAAGTCTACATTCTAAACACTTTACAGACTGTTGGACAGGACAGGCTCCCTCTGTCTGAGGCTTGATAAGAGTTCAGCAGCTCACAGATTCTGCAGAGGGCAGAAGGGAAGGCTCTGTCCATGGTGCTGGCGGCTGCTCCACTCTGGCCTTGCTCTAGTAGTGCATCCTCTGAGCTATCTTTTATTTATGCTCTGATAGGAGCATAGGGGTCAGGTAACCATTAACACAGCAGTCTCTGAGACCTGACTGGGTTGATGCTGTTCTCTAGAATCCTGTTTATTGATGCTTTCCTAAATAAATGGGTCTCTATGCAAATAAAATCCTAAGAACTAACTTTTAAAACACGCATTCATTACTAAGTGACTGAATTTATGTAAAAGTTTCCACTCTTCCTGAATATATTTAGTTGCTATCTTTTGATGTTCTGATCTTATATATTTAAAAGCAACACTGGTATCCTAGATAGGGAGACAGGCAGCAGGCACAGGGTCTATTTCCCCTTCCTTGTGCCTTGTCCTCCCAAAGGATTCTGTCCTTTGTGGGATGCAAAATCCGCCTGGAAATTTTTAAGAATTTCAATAGAATGCTGACTGTATGTTTCCCACCCAGGTGGTTTAAAGTGCACCTTGGTTACACTTTCTTCAGTTGGTAGACCAAACCTGTTTTACCTACAAGATGAAACTGCTTTTGTGCTGCTTCAAAGACAGGACACCTTGGAAAACATTGATCTCTTTCATTGTTACATTCCAGGCATTTCCACACTTTAAGTTATTGGTTTAGAGAACACACTAGCGAATTGGACATTTTGACAAATGGAGAATTCAGAGGGGGAGCCCAAGACTGACTATCTAAACAGTGCTGAGGTTCATTTTCACTAATTGCATATTCTAAGAAGCCCACACAAAACATAATAGAAATGTAATTTCTCAACTTAATTTAGTTCAGTAAGGCAGTATATACTGAGGTGCCTCATAATGGTTGGGACAGTTTTCATTTTTTCCCCAGCACAACACTTTCTTTCCAAGTGAAGTCTAATGTAAAAGTATTATGTAGGGGGAAGGACCTGCGCATTACCCACCCCTTACTCGGCTGCTCCTTTGCTCCCACAGGTTTACAGAATACAAAAGTTCTGAGGGATGCAATGTTAGTAAAGATTGGTAATACAAATTAAACCCCTAGAAAACTTGTTTCTGGACCTTTGATGGATTGGTTATTCTAATTTACCTTACAAATGAAAACAACTAAATCTTGTGCATAAAATATTTTTATTTTATTTTTTTATTTTATTATTTTTTTAGCATTTTTCTCTTTTATTAGTGTAGATAGGAAACATGCTACTCAACTAAAGGGACTAACTGCTTCCTTAAAAATAACATCTTGTCTCAATACATGTATACATCTATGAATGATATCCCAATGTATTCTTTTTTTGTTTTGTTATTGTTTTAAGTATTACAAATGGTAGTACATATGTCTCCTTTTTTTCCCCCATTGACCTCCCCCTGACCTCCCCTACCCCCCAGTACATGCCTTTACCTGCCCGCCTTCCCCCCCGCCCCGGCCCCAGTGTCTTGTATCCATTGGTTGTGCTTATATGCATGCGTACAAGTCCTTTGGTTGGTCTCTTACAGCCCCCCTCGCCCAGCCTCCCCTGTCTTCCCAATGTAGTTTGACAGTCTGTTCAATGCTTCTTTGCCTCTGTATCTTTTTCCCACCATTTCTTTCCTTTAAAAAGTTTTGCCTTTGCAGACTAGAAATAAACATATAATAACAAAACAAAATAAAAAATGTTTGAGTCCCAATTTCAATGTCCAACTGTTCTGAGTCCCCGTTTCAATGTCTAACAGTTCCTTATGTGTACATGTCAGCAATGATATCTGGATGGTGGGCACATGGTGGCAATGCAGGTCCGACCCTCTCTGGTTTGGTCCTAGGCAACCTGCAGCGGTGCACAGCTGCTGACTGCTCGCGTGGCAAGGCATTGTCAGCGTATTTAAATACATTTAAAAATACCTACCACTGGTGTTGCAAGAATATAAAGTAGCTGAAATCAGCAGACACACAAAGAAGAAAAAAAAATGAATCCTGGGAGGTAAGCTGGCATTTAAAATGAATTTTACCTGAGGCAACCTTGTTTACTTAGGATTCTGTTATACAGCTATGGAGGGAATCAGAAGATGGAAATAAAGTCTAGGGCCAGCATGAAGTGAAAACATGTTAGAAAACTCCAATACCAATCTGGAGACTGACAAGGCTACTCTTTCAAAGTGTGGGTGACAAATAAATTAACCACCTAGAAGAATTCAAATATAATCCTGTCTCATTTGACCTTGGCACTGGTTGGAGGGAAAAAGAAATACCTCTTGAGATTAGTAAACCACCAACTGCCCTTACTTAGGTTTAGAATCCCAATTCCTATACCTTCTACAACTTAAATAATCTTAAATAGATCATTTCAAGTAGGCTAACTTCAGGTAACTAGCAGAAATCAAATGCAACATTGTCTCGGGGATCCAACTTTAGCCTAGTTCAGTGGTCGGCAAACTGCGGCTCGCGAGCCACATGTGGCTCTTTGGCCCCTTGAATGTGGCTCTTCCACAAAATACCACAGCCTGGGTGAGTCTATTTTGAAGAAGTGATGTTAGAAGAAGTTTCAGTTTAAAAAATTTGGCTCTCAAAAGAAATTTCAATCGTTGTACTGTTGATATTTGGCTCTGTTGACTAATGAGTTTGCCGACCACTGGCCTAGGTTTCAATGATTTCCTGCAGAGGCTTTCCCAAGAAATATAACCTCACTATCAAAAAACAATATCTATATATATAAAGAGCCAGGGGCTGTCACATTGAAATGACCGAACAGGCTGAGTGGGGCGACAAGGCTGGGAGGGGGATTAGTGAGAAACAACCAAACAACTGAGCAGCAGGCTGCATGGGGCAACCAGGCCAGCAGGGGGGTTAGTGAGGGATGACCAAATGACTGAGCAGCAGGTTGTGTGGGGCAACCAGGTCAGCAGGGAGGGGTTAGTGAGGGATGACCAAATGACTGAGCAGCAGGCTTTGTGGGGCAACCAGGTCGGCAGGGAGAGCAGTGAGGGGTGGTGACCAGGCCTGCAGAGGGGGGCAGTGAGGGGCAACCAGGCTTGGCAGCGACCAGGCTGGGGTTAGTGAGGGGCAACCAGGCCAGCAGGAGGGGGCAGTTGGGGGCAACCAGGCTGGCAGGGGGGCAGTTAGGGGTGATCATGCAGGTGGGGGGGGGCAGTTAGGTCCAACCATGCTAGCGGGTGGGACAGTTGACCAGGCCGGTGCGGGGAGGAGGGGGCAGTTACGGGCAATCAGGCTGGCAGGCAGAGGTGGTTAGGGGCAATCAGGCAGGCAGGCAGGTGAGCAGATAGGAGCCAGCAGTCCTGGATTATGAGTGGGATGTCCGACTGCCGGTTTAGGTCTGATCCTGGGGATCGGGCCTAAACTGGCAGTTGGACATCCCCCTAGGGGTCCCAGATTGGAGAGGGTGCAGGCTGGGCTGAGTGGATCCTCCCCCGTGCCCCCATGCACAAATTTCATGCACCGGGTCTCTAGTATCATATAAGCAGACAAGGCACCATGAGTTAGAGCCTGCTGATTGCAGATACTTTGCATGCTTGCCATGCCAGTGGTAACAACAGTAGAATCCTATCCAAAGAGATCAGCTGTATGTGGAACTGGAGAAAACATTCCTGGGAATGCTGCAAGGCCCAGCCAGACACCAGTCCACCTGCTACTGTGGAGAAACAGCAACAGGTAGCTTCTCCTTCCTCCAGGCTTGCGATCCTTGTAATGTCCCTTTTTGTCAGAGCTTATCATAGAGCCAGCTAGAGAAGGAGAAGTTTAACTTGTAGAATCCAGCTCAAGCATCTAAAAGTAGGACAAAAGGAGAGTGATTGTGAACTGAGAACCAAAAATGAATAATGGATATACTGAGGATTCAATATAAGGAACTAAAAAGAAAATGCAGAATAAGCATAAAGGAAGAACATATTAAAGATAGGCAAATAAAGCAAAATAAAATCAGACCAATAGATATAATTTTTATATTGATAAAACTAATAAAATTAAACTCTGATAAGATTAATAAAAAAGTATAAAAACACGATACATCTACAGACATGGTAGAAATTAAAAAATACAAAGCTATTTTGTGTAAATAAATTTTAAAACTTAGATGAAATGAATGAAATTCTGAACAGTACAATTTACCAAAACTAATTCAAGAAGGAACAGAAATTATAAATTACAATATAATTATTAAATTGAATGAGTACTTAAAATTTTTCCCTCAAAGAAAATATCAGACCAAATGAGTTCAACCAACCTTTAATGAGTATATAGCTGAAATCCTACAGTTTCTCTTAGATAATAAAAATATAGTGAATCCTAAGTATTTCAAATTAGCTGAAAAGTATTGATAGGAATTGAGAACAATCAAGTAAGGATAGTACATGAAATAAAAGCTGCACTTCTCTCTCAACAACCTATGAATAAATATCCTAAACAAACTATTATAAAACAAAATACATAATAAAAGCAACATAACCAACCAACGTATACATCACAAATAAAATGTAATCATTAATTGTGGTATATTTATTTAATAAGCTACTTACTGTGTAGTAACTTAAAAGAACAAATTATGGCTACAAGCTATACCATGGGTGAATTAGAACAATGTTGAGTATATAATGTAAGTAATATAAAAACATATACATTATGATACACTTTAATTTGGACCCTGTTTCTTAATAGTAACATTTTACTCTCTCTTCATCCTCTTTTCTTCTCTGATTTGTCTTGCCCTAACACAACATTTGGCAGAAAGAACAACAGATACCCATTAAATATTTGATGAGTGAATGACTATATAATACAAATATAGCTCCAATTAGAAGATTGTATTAGGTATCTGTTAATGAGCAACAAAGTCCCAAAACTTAGCAGCTTAAAAAACTATCTTACGATTTTTGTGAGTCAGAAATCCAGTCATGGATAAGTTAGGTCCTCTGGGTCAGGGCTTTTGTATGGCTGCAATTAAGATGGTGGTTGGTGTTGTTATTTCAATACTCAAAAGATGTTTACCCAGTTCTGAATTGACCCACTAGGCTGTTGGCTGGATTCAGTTCCTCTCTGGTTATGTCCTGATTCTGTCTTCAGTCTCTTACTACATGGACATCTCCAATAAGGCAGCGCACAATATGGTAGCAGACTTCCATCAGAGTAAGTAATAGAGAGCAGTGACAAGAAAGACATCGTAGGCAGGATGGAAGTCACAGCCTTTATAACTTAGTCCCAGGAGTGACATTCCATCACTTTTGCCATAATTTATTTATTGGAAGTACATCTTTTGCCCAATACTAATACCACACTTTCATGTTTTTGTTGTTGTTTCTCACCTATTCCATAAGGGAGCACCACAGTGCATTTGCAGGGGAAAGGAAGTGCAGCAATGTGAATCTCAACACAGTACCCATCTCTTGGGAAGCGAGGATCATGGTCCTTTGATATACAACCCAATGTTTAAAGTATGAGGTTTCACTAACTAGCTGTTAAAAACATCCCTTTGCTTTAGGTTCCTTATCAGTGTGGTTAGTTATTGTGGTCAAGTGCCACCATTTCTAAATAAACGCCTTCATGTGTCTGTCCCTGCTTAGGCTATTGCCTAGAGAATTCTAGAGAAATTCTTTGCTATAGCTCAAGAAAAGTACCATTATGTCTGATTAAGCTCAAGATGTAACAGTGACTTTATCTGTTGCTTTTTAATGAACCTGGTATCCAAATGGCCTCCTTTTTCTTTCTTTCCCATTACCTTACAGACCTGAGAGGGGAGTAAGTGGGAAAATGCTGTATTCAGAATTTAGGAGGTTCACCTGCGATAACTTTACTGTGTCTGTGCCAGCCACAAACCTCAGACTCCAGGGATTTGCCTCTAAAAGCCAAAGTAATTCTATTCAGTAGCGTAGAATAAGTAAGGGATGAAGGTTCATTATTGGCAAATTTTAGAGAAAGGCCTTATTTGCTACTTTCATTTGTTTATGTTTTTTCTTTTAATCTCAAATACTGTTTTGTGCACATACTTTTCTAAATTTCTTTGGCTTGCGTTTTGTTTGTTTTAATCTATAAGCTTTGAGGAATATTTAGTAGGAAGCAGAAACCCTGCATATTTTTTGTAAATGTTGGTTTCTAATGCTGAAATTATCATCATTATTAATCACCTACTATGTGTAAAAATCTTCAATAAGACATGAAAAAGTTATGTGAGTATAAAGTTTATAAGGAACTTTATACTCACATAACAACATTAAACATAAATATTTTTTGATTGTCTCTAAATACTGAATTCCCAGCTATGGCAATGGCATTTAAATTGAGATTTAAAAGACAAAATGGTCTCGGTAGATCAGTCCCTCTAACACAGAGACATATAAAAGCATCTTTCGGGACTCTTCCTAACAGCACTTCTTCAGAGACTTGTCTTGATTCAATCTAAATAATGCCTTTATGCTAAAACCTCCCTCCCTCCCTCTCTCTCTCTCTCTCTCTCTCCCTCCCTCCCTCCCTCCAACCTCCCTCCATCTTTTTTTAATCCCTTCTTCTATCTTTCTAAAAATCATTTTCATCATTTAGTACTGTATGTGTGAAAAGACTTTTTATGATACAATAATGATGGATACATGTAGACTATTAGGACAAAGTTAGAAATGACCATGCAGAGTTATATAGCAGGTTACAGTCTTTCACTCCTGGGAAGCTCTTGGACACACACTGGCCTGACAGCTGAGCTCAGGGAGCACGAAGGGTTTTTCTCAGGTGGCCCGAGAACCTCTCCCTTAACAGCATCAGGTTTCAAGGCTCTTGATCAAAGTAGACACTCTATCAATGTTACTGATGGGTGACTGACTGCCCAGAGCTAGTGGATAAAGGCAAAAACCAAGTAAAGAAAGAAAGAAAAGAAACACAGAACTGGGTTTTCTTTCACTTTAGCCAGAGCTTCTCTGTGGTTGAATATGACATGTGCTATATTTAAATTGAAAATGCAACATTTTGGTTGGCGTGAAAATCTGTGTCAGGTAATGCCCCCAAGAGAACAAAATATGTAGCAGGTGATAAGGGATGTTAATACTGGAAGCAACATTTGTCTCTTTTTTTTTCCCTGACTCTCTCTTAACCATAATAAATTTTAATATGTGTGTTAGGTTTCCTGCAATTTATAGAAAATGGAATTCTTTGGGGGAAGATAGCAGCTGAATGTCCGCATGATTTCATGCTGCAGTCTCAACTTAGATCTAAAGCTAATGTCAGTTTCTCATACATTCTCCTGGAGAGATGTCAACAGAATATGCTGGTTCAAAATGAATGTGTCCCTGTGACTGGTATTTCTGATGGGCCTGGCTGTGCTTCTGCTCTCAGAAATCACCCTCTTCTGTGATCACAAAAGTATAGTTCCATCTTTTAAGACAGGAAAAATGTTTGTTTCACTGGGCACTGTTTCCTAAAACCATTTTTAGGTTTAAAATCTATTGACTAATCTTTGTGTTATATCTTATTGTGCCCAAAAGTTCAATATATATAATCTGGTTCCCAAAACATGCTTCAGGTTTAATAGAATATGGTTGGTTCCTAAACCTTTCAATTAATTATTGTTATGATTTATTTTTTTGGCTTGGTCTTCCTCTCCCAGCAATCATTCCTTTGCCCTTTCTACCACTTGAGGTTCGAGTTGTAAAACTTGGAGGCACCATGAGATAGCCATCAACAGACACTGAGAGAGTACGTATCTGGACCACCGTAACTAGAATGGAAGATGCCAGACCGTGGTCTATTAATGGCACTTTAAAGGACCATGGCTGTGCTCCTTGGATAAGTCCAGTTTGGAGTAGGGAATGTGAGTGGCAATGTCTGTCTTCAATGAGCTGAAGTGTGGTCAGGTGACGATGTAAAGCTGCTTTTGTTGTGAAATCCAGCCAAGGGAACTAGCATCAATGACTGGGTTCAGCCTCACAAATCGCTCTGTAATCTTTCAGTTTCCATCTCAACTCTCCCCCACAGCCTCATAACTGATCTACCCATTTCACTGTGCTCCCTTCCAATTCATGCCGCACCCCTGCTTGTAACCCTTCCATAGCTTCACACCATGCTAGATCAAGTTTGTCTTTAGTGGCCCACATACCCTGACTAACCCTGTCCCCCTCTCCAGCCACATCTCCTTGCTCCTTAGTCTTCGCTTCAGCCATGGTGAAATTCCTTGAGAAAGATGACATTCAACGGTCCATGTGATTTCATGCTGCAATCTCAGCAGCATATTCCGTTTTGGAATCTTTAGGTATATTTTTCTCTTTGCTTGGAGTCACCCTTCCTTCTTCAAGAACCTCCTTGGCTCTCCTCCCTGTACTGTCTGACCCCTATTCATTCTTCAGACTTCACACTCCTCCCTTCATGTCCAGCATATGCCCCTCAGTTATTAGTTCTATTAGTACCATCTACCTATTTTCCAGTGCTTTTCTTGCAGTTATGTACACAAATGTCTATTTTCATAGCCACCCTGAGCACTGGCAGAAGAAACTGCTTCTCTTATCCACTACTGTATTGTAACCCCTTCGTATTTATTCTAAGGACTAGCACGGTGGTTAACACATGGTAAGATACTTACAAATATGTGTGAGTGAGGGAATGAATGAAAGAATAAAAGGAAGTTTTTTCCCTAGATCAGTGGTTGGCAAACTCATTAGTCAACAGAGCCAAATATCAACAGTACAACGATTGAAATTTCTTTTGTGCCCTAACCGGTTTGGCTCAGTGGATAGAGCGGCGGCCTGTGGACTGAAGGGTCCCAGGTTCGATTCCGGTCAAGGGCATGTACCTGGGTTGTGGGCACATCCCCAGGAGGGGGTGTGCAGGAGGCAGCTGATTGACCTCTCTCTCTCATCGATGTTTCTAACTCTCTATCCCTCTCTCTTCCTCTCTGTAAAAAAAAAAAACAACACAAAACAAAACAAAAAAATCAATAAAATATATTTAAAAAAATTTCTTTTGAGAGCCAAATTTTTTAAACTTAAACTTCTTCTAATGCCACTTCTTCAAAATAGACTCACCCAGGCTGTGGTATTTTGTGGAAGAGCCACACTCAAGGGGCCAAAGAGCCACATGTGGCTTGTGAGCCGCAGTTTGCCAACCACTGCCCTAGATATAACAACTCTAACACTGACAGTGGTAAGAACATAAATTGGACTATCTGTGAATGGCCTCCATTATTGGAATTATTCATGTAGATCAGAGATTTTCAACTACTGTGCTGTAAGAAATTTTAAAACATGCAATACCTGACTATGTAGTCAGGGGCACTGACCTCTTTTCCCTTATATTGTCAAATAAAAAAAAAATGACAACAACCAACCCAAGGAAAGCCATCTGATGTGAATGAATCAAATTATACCTATTTTTAATCAGGTCAGCAAAAGTTATATATTTTTTGGTGTGCTTCAAATTTTTAATAATTGGTTTATGTGTGCCATTAGAAGAAAAATGTTGAAAATCACTGCTGTAGACACTAGGAAGCTTCTTAGTGGGAGTCATACAGTGGCATATGAAGCACCAAGTGGGATAATTAGACTATCTTTCTCAGTTGTTCCTTAAGCCCACAGAATTAGAAGAATGCCACTGTGATTTGTAAATTATTTTAAAGCCTCTTTTTTTGGGGGGTGGCGGAGATTAAATATTTGGCCAAAGATGAATGTTTTGAATGTCCAGGTTAAGTAGAAGGGTTTGTGCATGTGTGAATGCTATGTTTTTAAGCCATCCAGTCTGTGGTACTTGGTTACAGCATCCCTAGGAAATGAACACAATTCTCTAGCCTCCTCTACCAACTTTTTCAAAGCTGCACTCACCCTCAATAAGGCATTTATTTAAGTCATTAAATCATAATCACAGCCCTCAGTGTTTGTGCTACATTATCTCTGTTCATGGCCAAATTAGCTAATATCAAATAGAAATCTGAATGGCAGTAGTGTGACCAAGTGGACTCTCTACATGATTCTCTAATAGGAAAAGAATCTACCTTAGTGACTTCTGCATATCCCCCAGAAAGTTCTGGCATAATTCAAGGAGCCAACTTGTCTCCCCTTTCTAGCCATCACTGACTCCAAAGTATTAATGTTTGGCCTCAAAACACCCCACTGGTTTCTTTCAGGAGCCCAGGCTTGAGTGATGCTCACTGTGGGCTCTAAAAGCACCCATTTACAAACATCGATGTCCTTGTGTGACAGTCTGCCCAGAGCTTTTCACACCTCTCTGCCAATGTCCTCCAAGACTGCCAGTCAGCCCAAGCAAACGTGTGGCCAAGCAGGATGCCAGAGCAAGATACAGAGATGTGCAGCTGTGTTCTCTGCTTAACCAGCATGCACACCACGTGAGCCAGCCCCTCACATCTTACCCATCCAGCCAGGCCAGTCTAAATTCCACTCCTTTATGAAGGCCTCTTAGAAATACTTCTGTGCCAAGCCCTATGCTATGAACTTGAGATATTTTATCCCACGTGTTTTTCACCATCACCCTAAGTAAGATATAGGAGATACCATGTTACAGAGGAGAAAATGGAGGTTTGGAAAATTTCAGTGGCTCACTCAAAGTCACAGGCAGTAAAAGGTTGTGCTGGGCTCATATGCCCACGTTTATGTGTCACAGAAGTCCTAGCTTTTCTTCTTTCTGTAAGGATTAATTGTAAGCCTTTCTAGATGTCTTCAGCCTTCACTCATCTCTTCCTTCTCTCAACTCCTGCATCAAATGTTGCTGGAACTAAATTGTGGCTCGCTTTGAATTGCTGTTAAACCAAACACTTATCATCATAGCCTGCGGTGTTTGTATTGCATTATCTCTGTTCATGCCTAATTAGCTAATATCAACTGGAAATCTGAATGGCAGCAGTATGAATAAGAGGACTCTCCAAGAAGAATCTGCCCTAGTTATATCCTAGCTCTTCTGTGATAGAAACAGTACTTACAGCTACACCGGGTGCACTCCTCTACAGTCTGGAACTCGGTGGAAACTCAAAGCTCCTGATCTAGGAGCTTAGGGAAATCTTTTTGAATTCTCCTTTAGAATTTGTCATAGTAACAAACACCAAACAAGGGGTCATTTGGTGGAAATCTTTTGGGAGGCAGTGTAATGTAGAGTTGCGTTGTGGCCTAATACTCAGAATATCGCAGTTGTTGCCACAACTCCTAACGCTTGCTAATGCTTTGGCCCTAGATGAGTTAGTTTAACTCCTCAGAGCCTTATTTTCCTCATGTATAAAATGGGGATGATAAATATCACCTCATTGATTTGTGAGAACTTGAAGTGGGACTAGGCCTGAAGATGCTTCATAAACTGTAAAGTGCTGTTCACCTATAAGAGATTATGTTCTTCAGTATTAGTAGCTTTATAATCAATATTGACCAACAAGGAATGACATCTCAGTGATCTTATTTTCTACATATATAAAAAAATGTCATTGTCCACAAAGTTTCTGCTTGTTTTAACACTCTAGGAATTTCTCCTTATGGTGGTGAGAATGTGTGGTGTTGTTGGGGTAGTTGTGTGGAAAAGACCTTCCAAAGTGAGAACTGGCACCTTCCATTCAAAGGGCTTATCGCTCACACCCAACTTGCCAGCAACAGGATCACATCTCACGTGGGGGCTGTCTGTGGCTTCAGGGAAGAGGTGGTATGGTTATATAAATCATGTTGTCACCAGTGCAGATGGAGAAATGCCACTGTTCATGAGTCTGTGGTTTTAATGATTTTTTCATGTATCACGTGTGTCTATGTGAACTCACAAGTGTATGCCAATGTCTTTGAACCCTTGTCCCAAAGTACATTTTTTTCAAGATATCTCCCCTATACCCCAGAACACAAATTCCTTGGTATTTCTCTCTTTTTCTGACACACAAAAAAAGTGTGAATGAGGGCATGTTTAACAGAGGTGGAAATGGAATAAATATAGTCCCAAACTAACTGATAAAATGCAATTTTCCTTAACATATACCAGAATCTCTGAGAGTGCTAAAAGGGTCTGAGATTTCCACCAATGGCATTAGGTCTAAACATAAAGGTGTTATGACTTTGTGTTCCTTGACCTTGCTGCAACCGAACGCCTTGAATAAACTGAAGCAAAGTAGACCGGAGATCCCAGAGGTTTGGCTTCTTCTCTTAAGAATGGTGGCAGTTCTAAAATGTAATTTTAGTACTAAAGTGTTTAAAAATGAAAGTTTATGTTCTCTGGAGAAAATAGGTCTTAACTTCTTACATGGTTTAAATGCCTAATTTCCCCCAGAAATGTAGAAGCTAAATGGAATGGTCCGAAGAGTTGAAGTGACTTTGGGGAACCACAGCCCTAATGAGTACCAGTTATTATTCTCTGAATTATCTTTGAAACACAGATTATTTCATGGATTATTAAATTTCTTGCCCCCAAACTGTAAAGTCTCCAAAATATCTATAGAAAATAGTTGCCATCCCTTGGTCTGGATTCCAAAGAATCCTTCATAATTTGTCCCTGAAACCTCTTTCTGGTCATATCTTTTTTCTAATCCTCTAGGTATCATGCATTATGGCCATCCAAGTCACCTATCAATTTTTCAATTATCCAAACAATTTTATATCTTCTTGTTATCCCCAGTGTTCCCCAAGCTTAAAAAAATCTTCTATAGGTTGAAACTTTTTGAGTCCCCATTGAAATGCCACTTTCTTCACAACATTGCTCTTGAATTCTCAAGTGAAATATTCACTTTATATTTAATATTTAGTAGTTCATTTCTTATACCATTGTTGAGGATTTCATTCTGACTTAACTTAGAAGTTGTGAAGCATCGGTCTTCTCCCCCCTCCCCCCCTGTTTATCTACCTAATAAAAGAGAAACATGCTAATTGACCATACCTTCATGATGCCCATCAGCCAATCAGGAGTGAGTATGCAAATTCACCCAACAAAGATGGAAGGTTAATTTGAATACACAGGCGTGGAGTGGCCAGGGATGCAGGCTTTCTGCACCATCCCAGCTGTTCCTGGCCTCTGGGCAGCATGGGAAGACAGAAAGGCGGCTCTGGGCCAGAGCGGAAAGGCTGCTCTGGCCAGAGCGAAGGCGGTGGCGGCAGCCAGGGGAATGAAGGCCCATTCTTGCATGAATCTTTGTTCATGCATCGGGCCACTAGTTTGAAAATAAAATTTTAAAGAAGCAGGTTGGGCTCATTCATTCACTCCATTGGTCTATCCATTGAACAAAAAAGGAATTATTCTGTATTAAAGTGTATCTGTGTCTTGCTTAATTTCTACCTAAACAGGTATTTGAGATAGCTGTCTCCTGTTTTGATCAAAAGCCACTTGAGGACAAAAATTACATTACTCAACTTTGAATTCCTTAACACCTTTTAAGTGGATGCTTCATAAACATGTAGTGAGTGGATGGAAGGATGAGAGGATGATGGACAGATGACTTAGGCAATAGCAGAAACTAATGGAATAAATTTTGAATTCAGGGTATTATATTTACTCTGCCTTAAGTAATTGCTTTTTCTTGGAACCACTGCACAGTGTGTATGGCATACCTGTTAGTTTTGTCATTATTTTTCTCTGCTTCCTTTGGGGAACCCTCTCTTATTCATTCTGTAGTAATTTTCTTGGTCATGACACTCAGATGGACTTTTTTTATTCCCAAAATTTGGCACATGATCTAGGTCTCACAGAATACTCCATTCACTCGGGTACAGGGATTGGTTCAGGGATAGAAACAAGACCCAAGTTGGAATAGGTAGAATAGGTAGACTTTTCTCAAGACATTTAACAAAATTACAGGGGGAGACTGTTCTGGGACATTGTTTCCACCATCACAAGACTGGAAAAAGTGGAATTTAGGGTTAGACAAAGAGGGGAAAAATGCAGATACTGTGTTTAAATCATGAGGGCTAGGCAAGGCCTTGACCACTTTTCAGAGCATGAGTACATAAATTTCCTTATTTATTAATTAGAGTTCCAGTGCATGAAAAATTCATGCACTCAGGGTGAGGGGTTCCCCCTCAGCCTGGCCTGCGCCCTCTCGCA
Source organism: Corynorhinus townsendii (assembly GCA_026230045.1). Lineage (NCBI taxonomy): Eukaryota > Metazoa > Chordata > Mammalia > Chiroptera > Vespertilionidae > Corynorhinus > Corynorhinus townsendii. Next base: position 146,863,770 of record JAPDVU010000006.1, on the reverse strand, counting down.
GTCTGGGAGCCCTTGGGGGATGTCCTATTGATGGCTTAGGCCTGCTCCCCGCTGCAGTCTGGCCTCCATCTGTGGGAGGTGATCCTGGCGGGTTGATTGGGGGATGGCGCCTGGCAGTCTGGCCTCGAATCCCGCCGCCGCTACCGCCTATGGCCTCCCTCTGTGGGAGGCGACCTGGTGGGTGATCAGGGGATGGTGCCAGCCCCCATTGCCCTGCCACTGGTCACTGCCAGCCACCCCATCACCGTCCCCTCCCTCTGCCCACTGGCACATGCCTTGGCTGGTCTGGTGCACCTGCTCACTGGCCCTGTCTCCCACCGACCTGTGGTTCCACCATTCAGTCAATTTGCATATTATGCTTTTATTATATAGGCTTGTTTTACATTAGTTAATCTTCAATTAATGTCTCTTAGAAGCAAAAGAATTCAAATGAACACAGGAGGATATAAAGAAAATTTCCCAATATTACCACACTTTGTAATGAACACTGTATCTCTGAGAAAAATCATTAAAATCAATTGGGAATTTAGTCAGCTATTAGGAAATGGGGTAAAAATTCCTCATTAATTAAAGCATATAAAAATCTGTACCTTCATACTTACCCTTAAGCACTCTCCAGTCCTTTTTGTAAAAATTTACTTTCTTATTGCCTTTTTGTAAAAATTTACCTTTTTTCTAATTTTACTGAGATATGACTGATATATAATGTCGTATTGGTTTAAGTTATACTACAGAATGATTTATTGTCTCCTATATAATAAAAGGTTAATATGCAAATAGACCTGGCTGTACAACCAAACAACCAGTCACTATGACATGTGCTGATCACCAAAGGGCATGCGCTGAACATGGTGGGCAGCGACAGCAGGCAGGATGGTGGAGCAAGTGAGCAGGAGCACCAGACCAAGGCAGGGCGCTGGTCACTGTTATCGGGGTGAGCCTCTGGTAGTTACGGAAAATTCTTTGCTCCCGCACACCATGGTCCCGCCTGGCGATCATACCCACTGCCTGCAACAACCCCGATCACTCGGTGACGTCAGTGGGTGTGAGCTGTGGCTGCGGGCCCCGATCACCCCTGAGGGCTTCTCCACCTCCCCCTGCTCCTGAGGGGCCATTGGGACAGCAGCCACCACTCACACCTGCTGATGGCGCCAGCCCAGGCACAGTCAGCATGTGGGAGCAGTGGCGGTAGGAGCACGGCTGCAGGCAGACAGGAGACCTGGGGCTAGAGCGGGAGGGGCCAGGTAGGGGCATGAAGGATGGGCTGAGACCTGCCCCTGTGCCCACCGTAGCCTCTCGGCCCACAGTTCCTTTCAAGGTGCACAAATTCATGCACCGGGCCTCTAATGTATTATAAAATAACTAGAGGTCCGGTGCATGAAAATTCAAGCACTGGAGGGGGGACCCTCAGCCAAGCCTACCCCCTCTCACATTTTGGGAGACCTCAGGGCTGGGAGGTGACCTGGTGATCAGGAGAAAGCAATGCCCTCATCACACCTCTGCTGCTGCCACTGCCAGCAGCGCAAGCCTTGGCTGGCCCTGGTTACCAGATCCTCGGGCTGCCTGGGCAGCTGACATCTGAGGCTTGCCTGTGCCTCAGGCATCAGCTGGTCAGCCACCATCCAAGGCTTGCCTGTGCCTTGGGCCAGTCCTGGGCAGCTGGGGGGATGAGGGCGGGTCTGGATGCACCGTACGCCTGCCGCCCCCCTCCCCCCAGCTGGGCTGAAAGGACTGGGGGACTCTGGTGGGGCTGAGGGGACTGAGCACTGCCATCTTGTGGCTATGGGTGCCACCATCTTTGTGATGGCATGATGGTCAATTTGCATATTCCCTCTTTACTAGATAGGATTACCACAATAAGTTTAGTTAATTTTTATTACTTCATATAGATACACTTTGAATTGCTAAGTCCTGCAAGTCCTTCTTAACTAAATCTCTTATTTCTCTCCCAAATACATCACTTGTTTTCCTCTCCATAGCCACTCTTATGACTCAGGCCACCATTCAGACAGCAGCCTCTCAACTAGACTCTTGTCCTCTAATCTTTTGACACTTGATTCTTTGCCCAAAGCCAGGATGATTTCTCTGAACACATGTATCATGTCAATCTCTACTTGAAATATGTCATTGTCTCTCATTACTCTCAGGAAAAAGAGCCTAAAATCCTTCAGCTGAACTTACAGACTCTACCTTTCTGTTCATCTTTATCGCTTTCAACTCTCTCCTGCCTTCCTTCCTCTGGCCACATTGACTTTTTTTTTAATTCCTTCAGTGTGTTATACTTTTTGTTCATTCTAGGACTTTGCATATCTGTTCTCCATGCTGGGATGCACTTCCATTACTTATTATCTAAAATTGTTCCTACTGCTTTGTAGTACATTGAATAATGCCCCCCCCCCCCCCCGAATTCATTTCCACCTGAAACCTTAGAATAAAACCTAATTTGTAAATAGGGTCTTTGCAGAAGTAAGATAAGGGTTAAGATGATATTTATATTGGATTAGGATAAGCACTCAATCCACTGAGAGTCTATCCTATCTAATAAAGAGGGAATATGCTAATTGACCCTCACACTGTCACAAAGATGGCGGTGCCCGCAGCCAATATGAAGGGAATATGCTAAATGACTGCCACGCCCTCAAAGATGGAGGTGCCCACAGCCACAAGATAGCAGCGCCCAGTCCCCTCAGCCCCCCCCCCATCTCCCGGGGTGGGGGGTGCGCAGCAAGGCTGGGCTTGCCTCTGGCAGGCTCGGCCTCTCTGCATGCCTACTTCCAGAGTCCCCCAGTCCCCTCAGCTCCCCAGCCACCCAGGGCCAGCCCGAGGTGCAGGCAAGCCTTGAATGGCAGCTGCCCAGCTGCCCAGGGCCACCTGAGGCTCAGGTAACCAGGGCTGGCCAGGGCTTGAACTACCAGCAGTGGCAGCAACAGAGGTGGGATGGGGCGTCTCCTTCCCCTGATCGCCAGGTCGCCTCCTGCCCCTGAGGGCTCCCAGACTGTGTGATGGGGCAGGCCGGACTGAGGGATTCCCCCTCCAGTGCATGAATTTTCATGTACTGGGCCTCTAGTAAATATATAAAGAGGTAGTATGCAAATTAGGCCGGGACTCTGTAATGGGTCACAACCAGACAGAAGGAGGTTGCACGCACAGGTGAGGCCCAGAGCGGAGACAGAGAGAGAGGCGGGGGCCTGCCCGAGCTGACACAGTGGCTCAGGCAGCCCCAGAGTGGACACAGGCAAGGGGGGGCCTGGGGGTGCTGCAAGTCAGGGGCAGGTCTTGGCCCCCCATGGCGCTGGTCCGGCCTCCTATGGCGCCAGTCAGGCCTGACTCCCACAGTGGCCGGCACTGCATGAGTCAGGGGTGCCTCCTGACACGGTGAGAGGCGGGGCACCTCCTCGTGTGATTTCAATCATGCGCTGGGCCTCTAGTGTCTTTATAAGAGACAGAAAATGACATACAGAGACACAGAGAAGAAGACAAAGAGGTTGGAATGAGGCATTTACAAGTCAAGTAACACCAAGGACTACTTGCAACCACTGGAAACTAGGAGACAAGGCATGGAGCAGTTTCTCTCTCAGGTTCCAGAGAAACCCAAGCTATGGACACCTTGATTTCAGATTTCTGGTTCCTGAACTGTGAGATTACATTTTGTTGTTTTATGTTATCCAGTTTGTGGGACTTCGTTACAACAGCCCTAGGAAATTAATACAACTTTCTATGGCTATCGTTGTACATGGTTACATCACTAGTCTGAATCAAGTATTCCTCTGATGTGTTGCCCTTGAATTCTCTATTTTTTCCACTTGATTATGTTTAGATTTTGTATCTTGTCTTCCTGTAAGCTCTACCTCATAGCCTTCCACAGCTGTGTGCCCAGGACTAGCACAATGGCCAGCATGGAATAGGTTTCCATAAGCAGGCTCTGATTGAGTTATGGTATCTTACTCCCCTCTGTCCTTTTTCACCTAGTAAAGTGGCTGCCCAGGTACATAACAAGTGCTCAGTAAATGCTGTTTACTCAATGATGGCTAAGCAGTGTGGTTAGCAGTGCCCAGCCCACTGACTGTGGCTCTCACTGATCTCTGTCCTCACTAAAGAGTGTAAAGCTTGTCTAGTGGGGGTACTATTTTGAACCCTTCATAAGTCCAGAAGGCTTTCTTACACATAAATGAAAGTGATTGTCAAAAACCCCTGAAGCTTATTAAACAGATGTTCTTATCTCCAATTTGGGGATGTGAGGGGCCACATTTTATGACTAGACAGTCACAATAGGACTGAGAAGTTCTATTTCCATATTCATCATTCCTGCCACTGTATCCTAAAATGCTATTCGGATTGGGACAAAAGCATCCCAAGCCTTCAATTATCAAGTTAAACAAAGGGCTTTTGGTTATCTTTGTGACAAGTGAAAAGAATGCTGTTGGGAGAACTTATATAAATTGACAGGAAGTGTGGGCCAGTGGAATTCTAAGGGCAGAAATCCCTGGAGAATTTCAAGTGATGGCAGACATCCATGGCTGTCCTGTGAGCTCTTATCAGCCTTCCTGGACATTTCCAGATATGTCCTACCTCAGTAGGAACACATTATTAAGCCAGCAAGCTAGCAGTTAATGTGAAAAACTAAATGGAAAAGGAGAGAAGAAAGACCAGTGACTGCATACCTGGTCTGAACAAAACAGGAGGAAATGGGACGGTGCATTACAATAAGTCAGTTCTCTACAGAAGCCATGGGGTTGGCCAATGCCTAGAGCAGTGGTCGGCAAACTGTGGCTCGCGAGCCACATGCGGCTCTTTGGCCCCTTGAGTGTGGCTGTTCCACAAAATACCACGGCCTGGGCGAGTCTATTTTGAAGAAGTGGTGTTAGAAGAAGTTTCAGTTTTAAAAATTTGGCTCTCAAAAGAAATTTCAATTGTTGTACTGTTGATATTTGGCTTTGTTGACTAATGAGTTTGCCGACCACTGGCCTAGAGCAAGAGCAATTGAAAGTGCAATGAAAGGCGAGGCAGTGAAAAATAGCAAAATGGTTTTTCTTTCAAAATTTCCACTTGTGTATGTGAAGGTTAGTCAGGCCTGGGATTTCCTGATTATTACTGAGACAGATAAATAAATGATGCCTCTCTCTGTATCTCTATGTCTCTCTCTTTTTCTCTCTCACTCTCACACACACACACCTGCTGATAGGAGAAAACCTACTTTTTTATTAGTAAGAGTGAATATAATGTGTTGAAACAGTGTATACCCTTTGGGAAAGGAAAAATACAGGACAGTGTGAATGCTAAGTAGGTTCAATCTGGAAGTGCAAAGGAGTCTCCATGCATTTCTACTCATCTGTATACCGTGTGGTTCAATGCACAGGCTTTGCAGTTATACTGACCTGGTATAAGTCTTGGATCTATTACTAACTCATCTGTACAATCTTGGACAAGTCATTGCTTTTCTCCATGTCTTAGTAGCTTCATCTATAAAATGGGGACAAATTATATACAAAATTTATAGGGCTGTGGTAAGAGTAAAAGGAATTGTTATGTAGATGTAGAATATTGCACAGCATGAAATACACACTCAATATAAGACCTTATTTTTAAAGTTTATTTTTCATAGATTCAGCAATAAAACTGGAAAGGTGAAAGGGAAATATACACAATAGTAGAACAATGAGTATACTCATTATAGAATACTATTGGACAGTACATACATATATACTAACATATAAAATATCTAATATTGTAATACAATGGGACGCAGTGAGTATAACAGCTCGTGCAGCAGGGTCACATAGAGTCTTATTGGCTGTGTGCTATTAGGGAGTGATTTAATTTTCTTCTTTGGTAAGATAAGATGGTAATAGCATCTTTCTCATAAGGTTGTTGTATCATATAAAACATTTACTTAATTACCTGTACATAGTACAGGTCTACAAATGGCAGCTGTTTCCACTACAAAGTTAGATTTCCTATGTGCTAACTGACTGCTTAAGCAAAATACAACATGTAAGCAGTAACGTTTTTCATCCCATGGGCCATTAAGAGGAAAAGCTAATTTAATTCAACCCTTTAAAGAAACAAACAAACAAGCAGACCAAGGAAATAACCTTGCTGCAAGAAGGTACTGCCTTTTTAATTGTAGTGTAAGGCATGTTTCTGCGTTCGTGTGTGTGTATTCCCTATGGGTCCTAAAGTGATAGCAGTTGTTCCTTTGTCAGACTTTATTTGGGGATGGAACAAACACTGAAGTTGCACACACCTCCACTGTGTACCTTTGTGGTACTGTCCTTCACCAAGAGACCTCTGGAGATCCTTCAGAGGCAACTCAATGGGTGTAGCTATGAGCTAGCGTGTTCAGTGGAAGCCTATACAATGCTGAAAAAGTTTAAGAGGATAGCATGGGAGCATAAGATAACTAAAATGCTTCACAAAATTTAGCTTTTAGTGGATCTACAAATGTAAATTTAGTATGAAACAGCATCAGGATCTGATGATGGAGGTCCCAGCATTAAGGCAAGATGATGTTCATATGGACACCCTTGGAGGTGGCTTGAAAGCTATGCTAAGAGTCAGGGTGAGAAAAGATAACTAGTGCTTACTAGTCACTGCACTGAGTATTTTCCTTTACTTAATCCTTCTCATAAGGCTCTTAGTAACATGGGGGTATTTAAAATTGGGTGATTGATTCAGGTGAGGTGCGGTTCCAATCTCAGCTCTACACCTTCTATCTGTGCACAATAAGCTCCACTTCACATGGGCTAATAAATCTCACTTCCTGGGCTCATCTCAGGCCATGTAAAACAATGAATGTAAAGATCCTAGCACAACGCCTGCTACACAGTACTTGGTCACAGAAAGGAAGTTATAACTCTTGTTATTCTCATTTTGCAGAAAAGGAAATTATGGCTTGGCAGAGGGCAGAACTGGTTATAACTAGAATACTTAATTAATGGAGAATTTGGTGAGAAGATATGAAATTCATGTTATTTATAGGTACTGCTAAGCTCCTCAATTCTCCATCCACAAGCCATGTGTATGGATAATTCCTCAAGAGCTCACTCACCCATCTGCTCTTACACTCGGCATTCTTCCTGATGCTAACTATACGCTTTCTGCCATATGTGTAATACTTTCCACAGGGCAGGTTTTGTGCTAAACTTTTTATATACATCATTTCAATAAAAACCTATGAGATAAGTGAGGAATTGAGAAAACAACAAATAATTTGCTCAAGTTTCATAAAATAACAATAGTAACAGAATAAGAATTTTTACTTAGTTTGTCAAACTTTAAAGCTTATGCTGTTAACACATTATAACCTGTAGCTTCTTCTATTTCCCCCTGGGCCCCCAGATACCGAAATATAACTCAAATATAGAAATGAGTTTTGAGCACCCTTTTTAGATCTGTGGACTCAGTAAATACAGGGTTAACAAAATAATGATCATATGCCACCATGGGCTCCTGCTTCGATGCTCAAAATATGGCACTTTTTTTTTTTTTTTTTACAAAAACTGAGTTGATGTAATCTCAGAATTTTTTCAACAAATATTTGTGGGACTGTGATTAATCAATAGGAAAAATACTTTTTGCAACCTAAGATCTATTTCAGCTGGCTCCTTTTATACCAGAGGATATTCAGATACTGAATACATATAAAGTTACCTTCCAAAAATGTTCCCTAAATAGTATTAGTTGTGGTCTACAATAGCCATGTTGTTCAGCTCATGTTTACTTATTCAAAATTTTATTATAAAATTTTGTTTTTATTTTACATACACGTATATTACAGTAAAAATCCTCCTTCCTTGCATTTCTATATGCTATATATCGGCTTCATACAGGATGGCATGTGAGTGTAATTGCATGTATAGATTCATATTTGAGTACACTGGTGTTTAGATTCCTTGGATGAAAAGTGTTAGGATGTAAATGATGAAGAGTTGTATGTTAGTGCTGGAAGTTGAAGCAAATTGGGGACCTGAGAGGATCGGGGTGAAATGAGTTACTTTATTCTTTAAGCAGTTTTCATTCCATGGCTCCTTCTCTTTCTTAGTAATAGCCATGTCTCTGTTCATCTGCCACCACATTCCTCCTCTTCGTATCCATCTTTCAGAGAACTGCTAGACATCACCATTACACCTGTGGGGATGATTTCACCCGCTTATGATGCCACAAACAGGGTGCTGGTCCTAAAACCTGCAGATGGTGTCCCTATAAGTACACAGCACCAGAGGAAGGGGATGCAGGCAGGAGGTTGAGTTAGGAACTCTTGGGGACCAGGATATATTATTGGTACACTGTCTCCCACAGAACCTGGCAGTGCTTGCACATAGTAGGCCTTCAATTAGTACTTGCCAAACTAAATTAACCTGAATTACTTTACTAATTATTAAATAGCTCTTCTAGGACTTGCAGTGTTTAATTGCTTTCTCTTTCCAAGTAAATTTTCAAAATATTTCAAACAGAAAATTAAAGCCATCTCCCAAAATACTTGGCCCTGATTAGTGTACCGTAAGCAACATTAATGAAAAGGTTTCTTGTTTGCCTCTAGGCGGAAAAAAAAAAAAAAAGTAAATCCTTTCTTAGCAAGCGGTCCACTGTGGAATGCTGTTTGGGGGAAGGCTCCAGTGAGTTGGAAAGATGTTCAGGTGACTGTGTAAATAGATTCCACTTGACAACCTTTCCCACATGGGAGAGTTGTCTTCGAAGCCCATTATTGTATTATCAAAGCTTGCCAGAAGCAGTGTAGCTGAGGGAAGACTCAGATTCAAGCATTCTAACTCAAACCAGGAGGGCTGCTGGGTAACCTGGCTTCTGACTGAAGGTTATGGGATCCCAGGTCTTCCTCGAGTCCTGGCAGAGGCAGGCAGAGCTGATCTTTAAAGCACCTTCGACTCGGTTCCTGAGATTTCTATTTAGCTCATTGTGGGCTTTGGCACGCTTTCCCTCTCCCACCATCTCCTGGCTCTGAGCTTCTGCTGAGTCCCCTACTGACTTAAGTAAGCTTTTTTACATTAAAAACTAGTTTATTTCTTAATACAGAAGTATTTTTCCATTGATAAAAAATTTGAAAATGGGTATAATTAAAAGGACAAAATGGTACCCATAATCTCACCAAACACACACACTTACGTTTGTGTACGTGCTGCATGGTACAATATTATGTATTCATATATGGTTAACATGCATAAACATAATATACCTATATGTTAATCCTCAGTATTATCTTAATAGCTGAAAAATGTACTATAACTAATTTAGCTCATCTCCTTTCATGCTTGTACTTAGTTTATTTTCAGTTTAGGTTTTTTTTGTTGTTGTTGTTAATCCTTACCCAAGGATATTTTTCCCCTTGATTTTTAAAGAGAGTGGAAGGGAGGGATGGGGAGAGACAGAAGCTAGGTGAGAGAGACACTTGATTGGTTGCCTCCCGCACACACCCCAACCAGGGTCTGGGTTTGAACCTGCAACCCAGGTACATGCCCTTGACCACAATAGAATCCACCACCCTTTGGTGTGTGGGCTGACGCTCTAACTACTTAGCAGGGCTATTTTCAGTTTAATATAAAGAGTCAAGGAGGAATCTTAACTGAGGGAATCTGAAGGTAGCCAGGCAGATATTTGCTGTGTGAGGAAATGTACTGCCTGGGAGTTGTCAAATCTCATTCCTTCCTGCAAGCACCAGTTCTTTTCAAGACACTACTCCTTTGTTTCAACTTATTAATTTTCTTGAACAAGATTCTACAAGGATATTCCCAACTCTGAAGCTGACAACACTTCTCTTAATTTTTCTTCATCTGAGAATATCTTTTATCTTCATTCATTAAGAATGTTTCTGCTGAATATAAATGAATATTCTTTCAAATGCTGCTCAGTAAGTGCAGAATGTAGATATTGAAGACATGTACCCATTTCTATAAGAGAAACCTAAAGCAATAGGATTGTTTGCCATTTTCAAGTTATAATTCAGGGTCCAAATTGGTTGAATGATATCTATCACTCTATCATATATCTCACAAATATTACACATATGTACATATCTATAATAATAAAAATATAATATGATAATTAGACCAGACAGCCAAACGACCTTCCAGACGTCATTCTGTACATCCTTCTGGACGAAGCTGCCATGGCGAGGGCCGAGGCAGAGGTGATTAGGGGCAATCAGGCAGGCAGGTGAGTAGTTAGGGGTGATGAGGCCTAAACCGGCAGTCAGACATCCCCCAAGCAGTCCCAGATTGCGAGAGGGTGCAGGCTGGGCTGAGGGACCCCCCGCCCCATGCACGGATTTTGTGCACCAGGCCTCTAGTCCATATATATATATATATATATATATATATATATATATATATATATATATAAAAGGCTAAGTGACTGTCTAACTGGCCAGTAGGTATGATGCGCACTGACCACAAGGGGGAAGACACTCAATGCAGGAGCTGCCGAGCTGCAGTGACTTGGCAGCGGCAGTTCTCTGGTGATGCACCCTGGAACCAGAGAGGAGGGAGTGCGATTCCACCACTGGCCGTGGGTTATGTTGTTGTTGTTGGGGCACCTCAGCCCTGAATCTGGTATACTGCACACTTGTGTTTGCAGAGTGCCCTCTCGTACTCTGGGACCCCTCGGAGGATGTCAGAAAGCCGGTTTTGGCCTGATCCCTGCAGGCCAGGCCAAGGGACCCCACCTGCCGGAGGGACCCTGCTCACTCCACAGATGCCCTTTGAGCTGTGGCACTTCCCCAGCTGTGGCCAGCGGGGGAAGAGAGCCTGAGAGGTTGGCTCCAGGGCATGCCCGGCCCATCCCGCCCTGCCTGCCACCTTCTAATTAATTTTCTTTCAATATGCACAAATCCGTGCACCGGGCCACTAGTATATTAAAATCATATATATTCAAAGAGAATGAGAGAGAGTAGGTTAACACAATAATAGTAATATAGAAAGAGACTATTATATATACTGTCTCAATGAGTAGCCCTCTATTTTGTCTTCTATGCTCTATTTTCCTATCAATTTAAATACACTATTTTATGTTTATTTTAATATGACAAATACCCTACCAACACCATGAGTCTAAATGTCATGAATCACCAATACCATCTACTTGGCCATATCCAGTGGATCCTTTTTAGCCTCCAGTGTGACAACCTCTTACTTAAAAGTACCTTAATGTTCCATAATTCCCCTCCTCCATTTCAAGATGCTTTGTTTAAGTCCTTTTTGGGCTCATCTACCTCTACCTAACCTTTAAAAGTTGGCATTGTTCAAGGATAGGTCCTATACTTTGTGTTCTTTTCACTCAATAATATCTTCATAAGAAAGATCAATCATCTATACCTCGATGCCTCTCAAGTTCATATTTCCTTCTGGATCTTTTTTTCCAAAGGTCAGACCTGCATATTTAACTCCCTACTCAAATTTCCATTTGGATGTCTAACAGATGCCTCATTCTCAATACATTTATAACTGAGCTCATATCTTTGTGCTGGCAATATCTCAACTTACTTCTCCTTAGCTCAATGTCACCTCTCTTTCTCTCCCCCTCCCTCCCCTCCATATACCGCATAAATCCCTCTGGCATTTGGTTGAATGTTCTGTCACCTCCTCCTGGACTATTACATCTTCTAACTGGTCATTATTTACTACATAGTAACATAGTCATCTTCTTTAAAAGCAAGTCAGATCTTGTAACTCTCATCCCTGAAATGTTTCTCCTCTTTTTATTTCATAATCTCATACTTAAGTTAATTTCTTATTAACTTGTACTAATTAACGCATCAAAACTTAAAGAAAATGCCAAATAATTCCTTCTTGACCTCCTAGTCTGGTTCTTCTCTTTTTAATCTCCTTTAAGGGACTCCACCCCTTCTTTATGTTCCTTTTCACAATGCTGTGGAATAATTAATTTTGAAATTACTTGTTTAATGTCTCTCTAGGGCCAAGAAGAAGAAGGCCCAGTTAGGATTCCAGTTTAAAGAAGAGAATAATCATGTCTTACTACTCTTCTATTTCCAGCCCTTAGCTCAGGACTTGGCACATGGTATATAACAGTAAATGTTTGCTAAATTATTTTGCTGTCCCTCTCATTAATAGCCTCTACTTTCACTTAGCCAACCCTTCTAGTCTTTTAAGATACCTCAGACACCACTCATTCAGGAAGGCTTCCCTGTTGTCCCCAGACGCCCCACCTCTGTACTCCTATGACTCTCTTTATTTTCCTATTTTGTAAATATTATCATACCATCATGTTTTTGTTTGAGGAAAGGAGTTGCATCTATCGGGTAGATTCTATTGTATACATATGCCCAAGGTATAACACAGTGAGGACTCAACAAATGTTTGTTAAGTGAATGAGTTAGTAAATTATGCTGATAATTTTGTAGGTAAAGAAATTGAGACTCAAGGAAGTTAGATAATTTGTAGACTTTGACATTAAATTCCGAAATATTTTCACTTCTTTCTCCCTGTACCTTCTTCTTCTTGGCCCTAGGCAATAAAGTTCTAGATAATATTCAAGGCTCTTAACTCACATCACTCTCCTGCTCAACATCTTAGATGGACACAGTCATTAAAATTATCAGATTTAAGTTTTACCTACTTTCACCTTTTCCCACATTGGGTGAAAATTCTAATACTATTTTAAGGACAAAAAGTAGAATGAAAAACGAGTAGAAAATAGTGTTGCATAATTTCTGACGAAATGGAACTCCTGGTGTAATTGAGAACAGCCTGGGTTTTTAACAGGTTCCCAATCTCCATGAATCAGAAGGCATTTGCTCTTGCACAAGGGAAAATGTCAGGGAATGGTTCTGAAAGACCCCGTCTGAAGGTGAAATGTTTCTGCGTTTGAAATGCATTTTACTGAGCAAAGTACAGAAGTCATAAAGGCTAAGAGGTTTTCATTTCCATAATTCTATCAATTATTTTTTTAGGAAGAAGTAGAAAACTCAGCTTATACATTTGGACCTTCATAACTCACCAGGAAATACTAGTATATTTTAAATAATAGTTCCAGTATGTGTGAGGTGTCTTATAAAACTTATCCAACTTCCTGGAATTATGTCATGTTGTACAGCATCTCTAAGATAATTTTTCTTTCTGGATTCCTAAGAACAGCAAAAGATCCAGCTCATTCATTGAATTCATTCAAGCTCTTTTTTGAGTAGCACCTATGTGTTAAGAAGCATATTAGAAATTAGGTAAAGAGCAATGAACAAACCACACAAAAATCTTGGCCTTCATGGAGTCAACACTCTAGTGGAGGAAAGCTAACAATAACAAATAGGTAATAGGAAATAAAAAATACTTAATATTTGGAAGCAGAGACAAACAAAGCTGGAGTGTTGGGAAAAAACCTGTGGAGTAGAAGGGAAGGGAATTACAATTTAAAATAAAATGATCAGAAAAGGCATCACTAAGAAATTATCACATAACAACCTGAATAGAGTGTAGTAGTAATAAGTAGATCCTATGAAATACCTAGTATGCAAATTAGAGGACACTTTACAAGTTCTCTGGGCATGACTTTGAAAATCTCAAGGTCTTGAAAGATATAGAAAGTCTAAGGAACTGTTGCAGAGGGGAGGGGACCAAGGAGACATGGCAACTAAATGCAACCTGGTCACCAGGGCTGGATCCTGGAATAGTAAAGGGGGACTTAGTGGATGAACTTGTCAATCCAAATAAAGTGTGAAGTTCAGTTATAGTATGACACCAATATTAATTTCTTTGTCTTGATAATTGCACCACAGTTATGTAAGATAGAAATACTAAGGGAAGCTGGGTGAAGCATATACAAGAACTCTGTGCTATTTTTGTAACTCTTCTCTCAAACTTTTAATTATCCTATGTAATAAAAGCCTAATATGCTAAGTGTCTGGTCTCTGTTCAACCTATCAAAGCATAATATGCTAATGATATGCTAAGGCTGCTCAACTGCTCACTATGATGTGCACTGACCAACAGGAGGCAGATGCTCCAACCAATAGGTTAGCTTGCTGCTGGGGTCCTGCTGATCAGAACTGAGAGAGACAGACCAGACATGCCCTGGAGCCCTCCGTGGTCCCTCTCCAGCCCTGATCATGTACCAGTAGGGTTCCTCGGCCTGGCCTGTGCCCTCTCGCAATCTGGGACCCCTCAGGGGATGTCAGAGAGTCAGTTTTGGCCTGATCCCACAGGCCTGGCCGAGGAACCCCACTGGTGCATGAATTTGTGCACCAGGCCTCGAGTCTTACTATAAAAGGTAAAACGAAGTGCATGTATTGTGGAAAAAAACTTTCCAAAGAGAGAGGATAACTAGTACAAAGGTTTCTAGCATGTCAGAAAAGAATCAAAGACACAGGGAGGCTGGGGCTGATGGGGCCACGGAGACAAGCAAGACCCATAATGGGTCCAGGAGTGTGTAGGCCTCTCAGGCCACTGAAGGACTTTTAACTTTTACTCTGGTTACATGATACTTCTTGAGCAAAGAAATAAGATCTGAGTGAGATTTTAGGAGAATCATTCCAGCTGCTGTGTGGATAGGCTAAAGCAGATTGTCAGGGAATGGTAGTGGCTTAGACCAGGTCATAGTGATGGAGGTACGTTGCTGAATTGCTGGCCTATCAATCCTGTCTATCAAACTGAAAGTAGAGCCAAAAGGGTACTTTCAGGGTAAAGTTTGTGACCTTTTTTCTCTCTCTGGTTTACCTCTTTAATGTTCTCTCATCTTATTCAGATACTAGAGGCCTGGTGCACAAAATGCGTGCATGGGAGGGTTTGTCTCTCAGCCCAGCCTGCACCCTCTCCAATATGGGACCTCTCAAGGGATGTCCGACTGCCCGTTTAGGCCCAATCCCGGTAGGATCGGGCATAAACGGGCAGTCGGACATCCCTCTCACAATCAAGGACTGCTGGCTCCCCACTGCTTGCCTTCCTGATTGCCTCTAACTGCTTCTGCCTGCCTGCCTGATCATCCCCCAGCCAACTCCTCTGCCAGCCTGATTGATGCCTAAACTGCTCCCCTGCCAGCCTGTTTGCCCCTAACTGCCCTCCCCTGTAGGCCTGATTGCCCACAACTGCCCTCCCCTGCAGGCCTGATCGCCCACAACTGCCCTCCCTTGCAGGCCTGGTCCCTCCCAACTGCCATCCCCTGCTTGCCATCTTGTGGTGGCCATCTTATGTCCACATGTGGGCAGCCATCTTCTGTGTTGGAGTGATGGTCAATTTGCATATTACTCTTTTATTATATAGGATAGAGGCCTGGTGCATGGGTGGGGGCCAGCTGGTTTGCCCTGAAGGGTGTCCGGGATCAGGGTGGGGGTTCCCTTGGGGTGTGGTGCAGCCTTGGCAAGGGGCCTGTGGTGGTTTGCAGGCTGGCCATGCCCCCCGGTGACCCAAGTGGAGGCCCTGGTATCTGGGATTTATTTATCTTTTATAATTGAAACTTTGTAGCCTTGAGTGGAGGCCTAGGCCAGCCAGGGTGTGCTGAAAGCTTGGCTTCCTCCATTATGGGGGAAACCCAAGCCTCCTGCTCACTTCATGGCTGCAGCCATCTTGGTTGGGTTAATTTGCATACTCACTCCAGATTAGCTGGTGGGCGTGGCTTGTGGGTGTAGAGGAGTGATGGTTAATTTGCATATTGCTCTTTTATTAGATAGGATGCTTGTTTTCAGTTTTCCCCTCTGCAAAGTGGGGGAGGGAGCTGACTTAGTTTCTTCTAGTGCTAAGGGAAGAAATACTCATAATATACCGTTTCCTCTTATAATGGAGAATATCAATATGATTGGTTCTTTCACTTTAAGGTATTAAGAACTTAGTATGTCTCTCTTCTTAGAAGTGTTTAATAAAAAGGCTACCAATAAAACAAAAATATGTATTCAAAGCAATGAATAATTTTGGCTCTGATACATGAGAGGGAGAAGGGAATTTGAGGCTTTTGAACTTCTCCCTTTCCCCCCTTTACAGGCTCTCCAATGAGTCTATGCAAGGTCTACCCCTGGAATGCAGCACTAGGTTATTCCTTTAAAAAGATCTGTAGCACCCTCAGGATCCACCCCAGTTGCTGAGTGGACGACTTGCTCTTCCCAGAGAGCTCCAGCAATGACTACAGATGGGCGGTATCCAGAGTCTGACCATTTCTGCTCAAAGTGGAATTCCTTCTATTTACCAGGGAGCTCTCCTTTGGGCTGGCTGAGATTTAGATCTGCTCATGATTTGAGGCTCAATCTTGTTTCTTCTCTTTCGTTTCCCAGGTAGTACATATACTAGTACATTGAAGACTAGCATTCAATGCTGCCTCTTCCCCTTTCGCTCTTTCATAAGTATACTCCACTCCTCAAAAACCTCCTGCACTCTTCATTCTGTTTCAGGGTCTTTTCCCTGGAAGTCCTCACTGAAACACTGGACTTATCCTTAAAATCAATTCTATTTTCCCCTATCCCAGCTGCCTTTTGCATTATTTTATGCTTATCAAATTACCTAATTTTTGGCACATATAGAGATTTGATAAATACTTGTTTAATAAAATCCTGGGTTTTGGAATCCTAGTCCAGCTTTTCCACAAGTATTCTGTGTGACAGGACAATTAATATGTTCCTTCTGGCTCTAGTTGTCTCACCTATGTGATAAGGGGTGGAAGTAGATATTATGAAGATCTTACCACCTGAAAACCAAATCCTAGGGAAAAGCCCCCTCTCTGTGCTCCTACACTCCTTTCCAGAGGAGACCAAGCCTGGCACCTTGGAAGCATGGTCTGGTTTAACAATAGATTGAGCCCAATAACAATTGTGTTGAGTAGCTTTCCTTGAGGGAACAAATTTGGTGTAAAAGGAACTGCTAGAAGAATTTTCAGGGATTATTCACTGCTGAGTTGGGTGGTGAGAAAAGTCATAGCCAAGCCTTCTAAGGCAGGGATAAACATTTTTCTTTTTTCTGAAAAAAGCCAGATAGTAAATCATTCAGGCATTGTGCACTACATACAGTTTCTGTTACATATTCTTTGTTAATTATTATAACCCTTTCAAAATATAAAATCCATTTTTAAGCTTAAGAGCCATATAAAAACAGATGTAGGCCCGATTTGGCCATTGGGTCATAGTTTACCAACTCTATTCTAGATGGAAGTCCTTTGTAATTACAAAAATTAATTGTATTCTCTACATTTAATGCAAACTTCTGGCTCCACCTGCACTGTGCCCTCAACTGACAGGCCTCTGATCTGTAGTATGTGGTCTGGTCCCAAGATTATCCTACCTTACTGGTTTCCAAAATAGCTACTTGGGAACTTCCTGGAAGTGCCTTAGTGGTTCATCAGTGAGGAATCAGGTAAGAATCATATCAACTCTTCAACCTACACCAATCCAGAGAGCTGCTTTACACATTCACTGCAGCGGGTTTCCATTTCACAATAGACGGGTTTCCTTCCATTAAGTTTTTTCTTGAATCAAAAGAGTTTAAAATTTTGTGCGTGTGAAAACTATGTGAGAGAAGCAATCCCCTGAGGCAGCCATGATTAGAGAAAAGCAAAATGTAGGGCAAGTGGGTGTGATCTGGAATCAGGCCCACCTGGCTTCTAATTCAGACCATGTCTCTTAAGCAGCTGTGACAATTCACCTACTTTCCCTAAGGCTCAGTTTCTTCATCTCCTTTGGGGGATTATTATTCTTACCTCACAGGCTCTACATGAAGATTAAATAAGACAAGGCATGTAAATATGCTTATTTGAGTACTTAGCACGTAGAGACTACTTCTGTATCCCTTTGGTGAACTATGGTCTCCAGAAAAGGTGTCTTTCCCAACTCACAACTATTGCATATGCATTTCACATGTATAAGCAAAACTAAAAACAAAAGAGGTGAGACAAAGTCATTTGAACTCCTGTAGAGCCTCCTCATCTACACAGTTTCCACAAACTCCCACAAATCCCAGTTCTCAGGAGATGAACTTGTAATTATCCACTATTGTTGGAGCAGGGGCACAGAGCTCCACACTTTCAGTCTCCTCTCTCCTCCCCTGCAATATACCCATGAAAGACCCAAGATTAAGGCATCAAAACCTCCAAAGTCCCCAGATAAGTGCGACAAAACCAATAACAGCAGAAGCGTTCCTCCAGGAGAGCCATTGCTGTCTTTGCAGAGTTCTGTCTGTTGCATAACTCTATGGGCCTCAGATGTGATGATCCTGTTGCTCATTCTCTGGCTTTACATATTTGTCTGACAAATCTGAGGGATACACAGCACTAATCAGTCTTGGCTGAGCCTGGATCTGCCTGGAGAAAGCAGACTGGTAGACTGTGCCATCAAAGAAAAGTGAAAACCAGAGGAACATGAGAGAACTGACTCCTAAAGGCATAGAGGAGCTTGTAGAAGAGAGAAGAACTTAGGATCAACTGAAGCTTCAGAGTTTTAAAACACTGAATTATTGTTGACATACAATATTATATTAGTTTCAGGTGTAAAACATAGGGATTCAATATTTTTATACATTAAAAAATGATCACCATGGTAAGTCTAGTTACCATCTGTCATCATACAAAATTATTACAATACTATTGGCCATAGTCCCTATATTGTACATTAAAACCCCTGGCTTATCTATACTAATAAAAGGGTAATATGCTAATTAGACCAGATAGACCAGACATCTTCGGACATCCTTCTGGAGAAAGCCACGGTGGTGGGGGCTGAGGCAGAGACAGTTAGAGGCGATCAGGCCAGCAGGGGAGAGCAGTGAGGGGCGATCAGGCAGACAGGTGAGCAGTTAGGAGCCAGCAGTCCCAGATTGCAAGAGGGCAGTCGGACATCCCCCGAAGGTCTTGGATTGGAGAGGGTGCAGGCTGGGCTGAGGGACTCCCCCTACCCATGCAGGAATTTTGTGCACTGGGCCTCCAGAGTGTGTGTGTGTGTGTGTGTATATATGGCTAATATGCAAATTATCCCTGTGGGAGTTTGATCGGGAGACTGGGTGTTCAACTGCTCATTATGAAATATGTTGACCACCAGGGGGCAGCACGGAATGAAGGAAGGCCCTGGCCAGCAGCTGGAAGGTCCCTATTGGCCCTGATCACCAGCCAGGTCTAGGGACCCTACCTGTGCACTAATTTTGTGCACTGGGCCTCTAGTTTATTTATAACCAGAAATTAGAGCATCTTAATCCCCATCATCCCCCCACCCCTAACCCCTCTGGCAGCCATCAGTTTGTTCTCCATATCTAAGAATCTATTTCTGTATTATTTGGTTTGGTTTTAGATTTCACATATAAGTGAAATCATGTGTTACTGGTCTTCCTTTTTCTAACTTGTTTTACTTAGCATAATACCCTCTAGGTCCACCCATGTTGTAAATAGCAAGGTTTTTTGTTTTTTTTTATGGCTGAGTAATAGGACAAAGATTATATATATATATATATATATATATATATATATATATATATACACATACATACACACACACATACACACATATATCACACATTTTCTTTGTTCATTCATCTATCCATTTATCCATGGACACTTAGGTAGCTTCCATATCTTGATTTTTGTAAAATATGCTGCAGTGAATATAGGGGTACATATGCCTTTTCAAGTTAGTGTTTTTGCCTTCATCGGATAAATACCCAAAAGTGCAATTGCTGAATCATATGGTAGTTCTATTTTTAATTTTTTAGAGGACCCTCCATACTGTTTTCCATAGTGGCTGCACCAATTTACATTCCCACCAAGAATGTATGAGGGTTCTCTTTTCCCCACATCCTCACCAACACTTGTTATTTCTTGTCTTTTTGGTAATTGTCATTCTGAAGCTTCAGATATTTAATTCAGGGAATCTTTCAGTTCAGTAAAAATTATACCAACTAGCAAATGGATGTTGGAATCTTTGTCCTGGGAAGTCTCTAAGGGATAAGATTCCTTCCTCAGGGAGTTGATTAGAACCCAAGCGATGTTTAGTCACTAGATCTGGATACTGAAAGATTCTCTGCCTTCTTATTTCACTTTAGTCCACATGGCCTTTGAGAGGTGGTAAATAAGCCAGCATCCCTAACTAAAAACAAAAAAACACTGTTTTCTGGCAACCAATGTGGCATCATTTGTTACAGCATCCAAATGACTGACAGAGGATCCACTTGATTGAAGGAACTGATGTGGCTTTCCCCAATTACCTATTCCATTCTTAGCAGGCAGAGAAGAAAACAGGACAAGAGGCAGAGACTGAGCCCATGGACAGTGGACTTCTGGAGAATGGTCAGGGATCAATCCCAGGTCAGTCTTATTCCCTTCTATCTTACATTTAAAGATGACCCCCTTTCATTCCAACATACTCAAATACCCCAGAAATATTTTCCATGTTCATTACCAACCTACGAATACAGTAAATAGAGTTAACACGCATATGAATGATCAATGGTGAAAACTGAACAAGGTGTTTCCAGCTTGAGCCAAGGTAACTTTTGGATTCCCTGGACATCCTGGGTGATGGAAGGGGTGCCAGTAAGAGTGGGGAACATGATGGTGGAGCCCTTCCCCCATTGTGACCCCTTCCAGCCCTTCAAGTGGAATTTTATGAGGATAATATGAATTCATTTATATGAAGTGCTGAACCCAGAACTGCACTCAAGTAGGTGCTTAAAAATGGGTCATTGTTATCTGTAATTTTCTCAAATTCTTCCATTGCCACAAGTTTTTTAGTCACTCATAATACCCGTATGAAGAACCAAACAACTACCCCCAGAATTATCTAGAATGTCATGAGCAGTGAGCTTGTTAAGACTAAACACATTTTATATTTAAGATGTTTCTCTTAAATGTTAGTATTTTGATGCCATTTATGTATGAGCATAACTGTTGCATCAAAAATAAAACTGCAGAATGCCAAAGTTTTACAACTCTAAAAATGTACATTTCACAGGATGAATATACTCTGATAAATTTCAGTGGAAAGGTATGGTTACAATTTGTTACTTAAAGAGAGCATTTTAGGCAAGGCCTAGCTACAGGGACCAAACAAGTCACTGCTAACCATCAGGAGTTCAGTAACTTCTTACTAAGCTTTACAACATTTCCATGCTTCTTATTTACCATTAAAGAGTTTCCCAAGTATATTTTCCTATCCATATCCATGTGTTTAATTTTTAATTTTGGACTATTAAACCCTGCACCAGAGGGTGAATCTTAAATACTGCCTTTTAAACACCCTGTCCTTTTCATGGTTAATTTCTCATGGCTGCCTGGGACACTTTTCTGGAATTAGCCTATTTGAATAGCATAATTTCAGTGGCATGAATCACAGCTAGATATTATTCTGTAGTAGCTTTCCCCTTATATAATTGATAGACACTGTTGATCTTTTTTTCTCCTTTTCCTAAATTGCCTCCTACAAAAAGGGTTAGTTACGTGTTTGCCTTTGCAGCCTTCATGGACAGCCTCTTAGCAGTATGTCAATTTTCCCTCTCTTGACATTTCTGCACTGTAATATATCATGATAAAATGATGACAAAGGCATTGTCTTTGATAATTGGAGTGAAACAAGGGTCAAGAGACCCAAATCCATGTGCATGGCTGAGCTGATACTAATGAATATTAGTTTGTTTACTTTATCTGCTTGTCACCTAGAGAGTTAGGTAGTACTTTTGAAGGAAGACCTTTCCTATCAAAAATTCAAATTAAAGTCTAAAAGCCACTGGAATTTCCTTTACTTAACCAAAATCTAATCCAAACTGAGATGAACTTCTTGATCTATTGCAAGTTAAAAAACAAAACAAAACACCACAATTATATGAATATTACCTGGTTAAAATTATAATCATATTTCACATTTACAAAATAATCATATTTCACATTTACAAAATAATCTTTCTTATCTAAATAAATGGCAACCAGTTTCCAACTGGAATTTCTTCCTTTTATCTTACCTATCGCTCCTATAGAACAAGACTTACTGGGTCTGTCTCCAAAATACAGTGAAACCTCAGTTCTTTAACTTAGTAATTCATTTAGGAAGGCTGTTCAAGAGGTGATTTATTTTTGAAAACTGAAACATTTTTTTCCATTAGAAATAATGTAGACTTTTTCTAAAAGATGGTGGCTGGCAGGACAGAGGTGAGGGAGAGAAAGTGAGTGAGGGTATGAAAGGAGAGTGTGTGGATGTGTGTGAGTGAGGGACAGTTAAATCTTGCAGGAACAGCAGGGGCTGGCAGACCAGGCTCTCTTGGACAAGGAGAGACTACTACTGCTGTGGGCACTACCTGTACTGCAGGACTGAGGCATGGAACCCACACCATCTTGAAAGGGAGAATGACCTTTTTTAGAAACTCATCAGCACCACCACTCAGACAGGACTTTGAAACTGACTGCAACCCAGCAGCCACTCCAGCCCAAATCCTGCTACCCCAGCTGCAAACCCTCGGACCCTGGGACCTCCACCTTCAAAGGTGCACCGTCCCCACAGCAGTAAGTGCATCTTCCCCCTCCCCAGTGGCAGAACTCCAGACACCACATTCTTTCACACATTTCCAGCCATGCAGGCATCCAGGGCACACCACTCTGTAGGCAGTACCTGGGAGCCACTGGGAGCCCCCACTGGTGTGATTCTGTACAGACAAGGGCGTTCTGCCTCACAATAGAAATTCTGAATTTCCTTTGCCTGAATAACTGCCCACAGATACCCCAGCTGTTTAACTTCAGTGCCAGGGCCCCTCAAAGTGCGTCAGAGCTCTGCACAGGCAAACACACTGCCACAGATGTGCACATTTTCAAAGGGCAGACACCCTGAGCCCATATATCCACAGGGTCTTCTGGGGAGCTGCTTTGAGACCCTGCTGGGTGTGATTTTGTACAGACAAGGACCCTCTGCCCCACAGTAGAAATTCTGAATCCTTCCTCCTGAATAACTGCCCACATACACCCCAGCTGTTTAACTTCAGTGCCAGGGCCCCTCAAAGTGCATCAGAGCTCTGTGCAGGCAAACACACTGCCAGTTTGTGCACGCATTTCCAAAGGGCAGGCACCCTGAACCCATCAATCCACAGGGTGCTTGTGGGAGCTGCTATGAGTCCTGGCTGGGTGTGATCTTGGACAAACAGGGATGCACTGCCCCCGGCAGTAGAAATTCTGAATTCACTCATCCTGGACACCTGCACAGACACCCTAGCAGTGTAACTTCAGTGCCAGGGCCCCTCAAAGTGCATCAGAGCTCTGTGCCGGTAAATTCACCCCAACAGATGGTTCCTGGGTGCCACTGTGAGTCCCAGCTGGACATGTGTGATTTCAGTCAAGGGCGCAAAACAGAAAAAATTTGGACACCCCTCTCCACGGCTGCTGACTTCTAGACAGCGCAGTTGTACCTTTCCAGCTCACAGGCCTACATCAAGAGAACCCAAATTATTCAAGTAGGGAGCTACACTAGATCACCAAGCTCAGGAAACCAGAGGGATCACACCAGTAGCACCATCCCCAAAAGAACCTGAGTATCAAACCAATCGGACCTACAATTAAAACGTTACAGCAAAACATGGGAAGACAAAAAAGCAATCCCCAAAGGAAAGGAAAAGAGGAATCACCAGAAAGGGAGTTAAATGAAATTGAGGCTAGCAGCATATCAGAGAAAGAATTCAGAGTAATGGTTATAAGGATGTTTAAATGGCTGGATGACAAATACACACAACTCAATGAAAACTATAAGGAGCTGAATGAGAATTTCACCAACATGAAAAGGAACCAAGAGAAGATAAAGTACAACATAGCTGCAATAAAGAACACAATGGAAGGCTTAAACAGTAGATTAGAAGAGGCTGAGGACTGCATCAGTGAATTAGAAGACAAGGTAGGAAAAAAACACACACATAAACACAGCAGCAACTGTAAACAAGGCTTAAAAAGCAAGAGGAGAGCCTAAGGGAGTTTTGGGACAATACAAAATGAAACAACATTCGCATAATAGGGGTACCAGAAGGAGAGGAAGAGAAGCAAGGAATAGAAAACCTGTTTGAAAAAATAATGACAGAAAACTTCCCTGATATTGGCAAGGAAAAAACTATGCAACTCCAAGAAGTACATAGAGTCCCAAACAAGTTGAGCCCCAAAAGACAGACACCAAGACACATCTTAATTAAATTTGTGAACACCAACGAAAAGCTAAGAATCTTAAAGGCTGCCAGAGAGAAACAGAATGTTACCTACAAGGGATCTCCTATTAGAATATCAACTGATTTCTCAACAGAAACACACCAGGTCAGAAGGGAATGAAATGAAATATACAAAGTGATGCAAAGCAAGGGACTGAATCCAAGGATACTATACCCAGCAAGGCTATCATTCAAAATTGAAGGTGGAATCAGGATCTTCATAGACAAAAAAGGACTAAGGGAGTTTATTACCACCAAACCAGTAATGCAAGAAATGCTGAAGGGTCTGCTGTAAAAAGAAGAAATAGGAAGTGAAGAAGGAACACAGGGGTAAAGAATAAAAATGGCAAAAAACAAGTACCTATCAATAATAACTTTAAATGTAAATGGATTAAATGCCCCAATCAAAAGACATAGGGTAACTGAGTGGATAAGAAAGCATGACCCATATATATGCTGTATACAGGAAACGCACCTCAGAATAAAAGATGCACACAGACTGATGGTGAAGGGATGGGAAAAGGTTTTTCAGGCAAATGGAAATGAAAAAAAAGCTGGGGTAGCAATACTTATATCTGACAAATTAGATCTCAAAGTGAAGGACATAACAAGAGATAAGGAAGGCCACTTCATAATACTAACGGGAGCAATCCAACAAAAGAAATAACTCTGCTAAAGCACCCAACTACATAAAAAAAACTCCTGGAGGATATCAAGGGAGCGATTGACAGCAATACAATCATAGTAGGGGACTTTAATACCCCACTATTGCCATTGGACAAGTCCTCAAACAAAAAATCAGCAAAGAAACATCAATCCTAAATGACTCACTAGACCAGATGGAATTAATTGACATCTTCAGAACATGTCACCCCAAAGCCACAGAATATACATTATTCTCAAGTGCACATGGGTCATTTTCAAAGATAGACCATATATTGGGTCACAGGCAAAGTCTCCTCAAATTCAAGAAGACAGAAATCATATCAAGCATCTTCTCAGACCACAGTGGCATAAAACTGGAAATCAACTACAATAAAAAAAAAAATCCCAAAAAACAAACACATGGAGACTAAATAGCATGCTATTAAACAATGACTGGGTTACCGGAGAGATCAAAGAAGAAATAAAAAACATCATGGCAACAAATGACAATGAAAACACAACAATCCAAAATCTATGGGACACAGTGAAAGCAGCCTTGAGAGGGAAGTTCATAGCTCTACAAGCATAGTGCAAAAACCAAGAAACAATGGTAATAAATTACCTAACCCTACAACTCAAGAATTAGAAAGAGAGCAACAAGAGAAGCCTAGTGTAAGCAGAAGGAAGGAAATAATAAAGATCAGGGCGTAGATAAATGACATAGAGAACAAAAAAGCAATACAAAAGATCAGCAAAACCAAGAGTTGGTTCTTTGAAAGGATAAACAAGATTGCTTCTTGGTGAGCCTGGCTAGAGGTTCATCAAAGAGAGAGGACCCAAATAAACAAAATCAGAAATGAAAGAGGAGAAATAACAACAGACCCCACCAAAATAAAAAGGATTGTTAAAAAATACTATGAAATACTCTATTCCAACAAACTGGACAACCTGGAGGAAATGGACATATTCCTAGAAAAATACAACCTTCCAAAACTCAATCAGGAAGAATCTAAACATCTCAATAGGCCAGTAACTATGGGAGAAATTGAAGCAGTCATCAAAAAGCTTCCAGCAAACAAAAGCCTGGGGCCAACGGCTTTACACGGGAGTTTTAACAAACATTCAAGGAAGAACTAAAACATATCCTCCTCAGACTATTCCAAAAAATTCAAGAGGAAGGAACACTTCCAAGTTCCTTCTATGAAGCCAGCATCACCCTAATACCAAAACCAGATAAAGACAACACAATGAAAGAGAATTACAGGCCAATATCCCTCATGAACATAGATGCCAAAATCCTCAACAAAATTCTAGCAAATCAGATCCAGCACTACATCAGAAAGATTATACACGATGACCAAGTAGGATTTATCCCAGGAATGCAAGGATGATACAATATCCACAAATCAAAAAACGTGATACATCACATAAACAAATTGAGAGATAAAAATCACATAGTCGTATCAATTGATGCAGAAAAAGCATTTGAGAAAATCCAACACACCTTCTTGATAAAAACTCTCAGCAAGGCAGGAATAGAAGGATCATACCTCAACATAATAAAAGCAATATATGATTAACCAACAGCCAACATCATACTCAATGGGCAAAAACTAAGAATAGGAACAAGACAGGGATGCCCACTCTCACCACTCCTGTTTGACATAGTACTGGAAGTATTAGCCATTGCAATTAGACAAGAAGAAGAAGAAATAAAAGGCATCCAAATTGGAAAAGAAGAAGTAAAGCTGTCCTTATTTGCAGATGACAAGATATTGTACATAAAAAAACCGAAAGACTCCATAAAACAACTATTAGACTTAATAAATGAATTCGGCAATGTAGCAGGATACAAAATTAACGCCAAGAAATCTATGGCACTTCTATACACCAATAGTGAACTTACAGAAAGAGAGACTAAAAAAGCAATCCCATTTACCACTGTAGCAATCCCATTTACCACTGTACCAAAAAAAAATTAAGATACCTAGGAATAAACTTAACTAAGGAGGTAAAAGATCTATATTCAGAAAACAACAGGACACTGAAAAAGAGATAGAGGAAGATGTAAACAGAAGAACATACCATGTTCATGGATTGGTAGAATCAACATCATTAAAATGTCCATACTACCCAAAGCAATCTAGATTCAATGCACTCCCCATTAAAATACCAATGGCATATTTCATAGACCTAGAAAGAACTCTCCAAAAATTCATCTAGAATAAAAAAAGACCCCGATTAGCCACAGCAATCCTGAGAAAGAAGAACAGAGTAGGTTGGATCTCAATACCAGATTTCAAGCTGTATTACAAAGCCACTGTTCTCAAAACAGTCTGGTACTGGCACAAGAACAGACATATACATCAATGGAATAGAACAGAGAACCCAGCTATCAACCCAAACCATTACGCTCAATTAATATTTGACAAAGGAGACATGAACATACAATGGAGTCAAGACAGTCTCTTCAATAAATGGTATTGGGAAAATTGGACAGATACATGCAAAAAAATGAAACTAGACCACCAACTTACACCATACACAAAAATTAACTCAAAATTGATAAAGAACTTAAACATAAGACGGGAAACCATAAAAATACTAGAGGAATCCACAAGCAGAGAAATCTCAGACATATGCTGAAGGAATTTCTTCACCGATATGGCTCCTAGGGCAATGAAAGCTAAAGAGAAAATAAACAAATGGGACTACATCAAAATGAAAAGCTTTTGCACAGTAAAAGAAACCATCAACAAAAACAACAAGAAAGCCCACTGTATGGGAGAACATATTTGCAAATGTTATCACTGATAAAGGTTTAATCTCCCAACATCTACAGGGAACTTATACAACTTAATAAAAGGAAGATAAATGATCCAATAAAAAAATGGTCAACAGACTTAAATAGAATCTTTTTGAAAGAAGACAGAAGGAAGGCCAAGAGCTATATGAAAATATGCTCAAAGTCACTAATTATCTGAGAGATGAAAATCAAAAGGACAATGCGGTACTATCTCACACCTGTCAGAATGGCAACCATCAACAAATCAACAAACGACAAGTGCTGGTGAGGATGCGGAGAAAAAGGAACCCTCGTGCACTGCTGGTGGGAATGCAGACTGGAGCAGCTGCTGTGGAGAAGAGTATGGAGTTTCCTCAAAAAACTAAAAATTGATCTCCCATTTGACCCAGTAAACCCACTTCTAGGAGTATATCCCAAGAAACTAGAAACACCAATCAGGAAGGATATATGCACCCCTATGTTCATAGCAGCACAATTCACCATAGCTAAGATTTGGAAACAGCCTAAATGCCTATCAGCAGGTGAGTGGATTAGAAAACTATGGTATATCTACACAATGGAATAGTACGCTACTATAAAAAAGAAGGAATTCTTACATTTGCAGCAGCATGAATGGACCTGGAGAGCAATGTATTAAGTGAAATAAGCCAGACAATGAAGGAAAAATACCACATGATCTCACTCATTTATGGAAAATAAAGAACATTATAATCTGATGAACAAAAAGATAGATACAGAGGCAGTAAAGCATCAAACAGACTGTCAAATTACAGCGGGAAGGCTGGGGAGTGTTGGGGAGGCGGGGGAAAGAGATCAACCAAAGGACTTGTATGCATGCATATAAGCACAACCAATGGACACAAGACACTGGGGGTGGGGTGGGCTGCGGGCATGTGACAGGGTGCAGGGGAGGCTGGGGGAAGGTCTATGGGGGGAAAAAAAGGAGATATATGTACTACTGTATGTAATACTTTAAACAATAAAATAAAATAAAATAAAGAATAATGTAAATTGAATTAATCTGTCCCAGACCCTTAAATGATTCCATGTTTTAACCTTTCTTATATATAGTACATGTCCAATGTACAGTTTAATTTATAAATAAACACTTCTTTTCTTAAATTTATGGAACCACCCCTACTATCCTTAAAGGAATAACGTTTAGCTTTCAGTCCAGGGATGTCTTTTGGGTCAGTATGCAGCATCTTTGCTTTTTCACATATCACTGCCTCCAAAATGAATGTCACCTGCTCACTGCTTTTTGTTCATCCTTATCAACAGTTGCTGGTAATCATTGTTTTTCACACCTTTGCCAACATTAGCACTCTTGATTGCCTCTTTAAGTTTTAAAATTGTGCTAATTCACCAGCAACAAAAGCATTCTCTCCTTTGTCCCTGAGAGATGATTTTTGTTACGCTGAGGTATCACCTTGAAAGGGTTATCAGTTTGAAAACCAAAGTTTGGTTCCACAATGGGTACAGTTTTCCTGTGTACACGTTGGTTGAGAACCAAATTGTTCGACATGGGGGACTTCAGGAAACAAGGTTTGACTGTGTGTTACATTATCAGTACACTTCTCTTTATACCCACTGCTGCCACCTTAGTTTAAACACCATTGTCCCCTGCCTAGAACATTTCTCTCTGCTTCCTCTCTTGCACCTACAAGTAGTTTTCCATAGAGAAGCCAATGTGATATTCTAAAAGTACAACTCTTATTATTTTCCTCTGCTTAAAGCCCTCCAGTGGGGTCCTGGTGTAATTTTAATAACATTTATTAATAGTGGACTACAAAGCTCTCAATGATTTGGCCTCAGCCTGTTTCTTTAATGTCTTCTATAACACTCTTTCTCTTGCTTACCGTGCTTCAACCACTCTGACTTTCTTCCCATCGTTTGGCAACTCTAGAATTATTCACAACTCATAGTCTTTTACTAGAAATACTCCCCAGTTATCTCTTCACATGGCTGCCTGTTCTTCATCATGCATATTTCCCCTCAAAGATGTCTTAATCTAAACACTCAGTCTAAAGTAACACCCTTCACTTCAATCGTTCTTCATGGTTTAATTCTGTGTGACAAAGTGAATCATTGGCCCCAATTATTCATTTTCCCTCCACCTTTATGTTTGTATAGCCTCATCGTTAGGCAAAATTTACATCATTGCTCCTGGACTTCTGGCTTGTCCATATGATTTCCTTTCATAGCTTACCAGTTCCAAACCAAGGACCTGAAAGACCACCCTTGTTTTTGCTTGCTTTCTTGCACCTCTGGCATGTCGTTGCAAGGAACATGTGTCATACAGCACTTTGGTTTAAAGATGAAAAACCTATATAGCAGATCTATTCCAGCTGACCTAGGGACATGTGAAGCTACACAGGCCCTTAGAGCCTGAAACCAAGCCACCTGTCTGAGTCTGGTCTGACTCAGCTAAACCCCAGACCACTCCCAGATAAAAATAAATGTCAAATGTTGCAAACTACGGAGTTTTGGAATAATTCATTGCACATCTTCATTGTCGCAATAGGTTACTGGTATAGTTTTTTTCACAGAACTTAAAATTTATCATTCTCACCTATTTATGTGTCTTTACCACTACTGGAATGTAAGTTTCATAGGAGCAGTAATATAATCTATCATATATTCCATGAACCCATAATAAATAAGTAGTGCCTGGGACTCTAGTCACACACCAAGTGTTCAATAAATCTTTGCCAAAAGAAGCAGTGAATTGCTGCAACAGTTTTACTGAAGGGCCTAATTAGCAATATAGAAATAAAGGAAAACTAAAAAATAAAAATTCACACAGCCATGGTAAACAGAATAATTGGAGTATAGTATTCTGAGGAAAGGTTAAAATCTGTTGATTACAATTTTCCTATTAATAGTAAAACTCAGACTATCAAAGATAATGAGGTTGTGAAGAGGCAAAAGGCACAATATTAGAGGAATGTAGAGGTGATTTCTAAGTAATTGCAACATGATATCCTATATAATAAAAGCCTAATATGCTAAGTTTCTAGTCATCCATTCAACCAATCAAAGCATAATATGCTAATGATATGCTAAGGCTGCTCAACCACTCGCTATGATGTGCACTGACCCCCAGGGGGCAGACACTTTGGTGGGTTAGCTTGCTGCTGGGGTCCAGCCAATTGGGACTCAGAGAGATGGGCCAAACATGCCCTGGAGCCCTCCCGCATCCCTCTCCGGCCCCAACCATGCACTAGTGGGGTTTCTTGGCTTGGCCTGCACCCTCTCACAATCCAGAACTCCTTGAGGGATGTCAGAGAGCAGTTTCAGCCTGATCACACAGGCCAGGCCGAGGGACCACACTGGTGCACAGATTCGTGCACCAGGCTTCTAGTCTTGTGATAAACACCCTCAAAGCTGAACTCAAACAAAACTGGATTCTAAAAAAAAATAATACTCTAAATCTAAATGCTCTTAGTACCCCTATATTTCCCAAACTATATATATTTACTGAGTGTTTCTTATGAGAACATCCATCAGTCCCAACTCAAACTGATTTACACAACAAAGAAAATGCAATTGTTTATATTTTTAAAATATCTAAAAGAAGAGTAAATTTCAGGAAAAAATAAGATTTAGCAATTCAAGAATAACACTGAGGCCCTGGCCAGGTGGCTACCTTTTTCCCTTAGATATAATCTATCTATTATCTTTTAAAAAAATATTGTTTTTATTGATTTCAGAGAGAAAGGGTGAGGGAGATAGAAACATCAATGATGAGAGAGAATCATTGATCTGCTGCCTCCTGCATGCCCCCCACTGGGGATTGAGCTGCAACCCAGGCATGTGCCCTTGACCAGAAACAAACCTGGGACCCTTCAGTCCGCAGGCCGGCATTCTATACACTGAGCCAAACCGGGCTATCTTAATAGCAGAATAATGTTCCTCACTAAATATATTCTAATCCCAGGAACTGTGAACTGTCAAGTTACATGGCAAAGAGATTGCTAATGATCAGACCTTGAGATGGGGAGATTTCGCCTGGGTTATCCAGATAGGCCCAATGAAATCACAAGAGTCCATATAAGTAGTAGAGGAGGGCAGAAGAGTTAGAGAGAGATTAGATGTCAGAAGTGAAGAAAGGGGGTGGACTTTAGAAGATAGAAAAAGTGAGGAAATGGATTCTCATCTAGAGCCTTCAGAAGTATTTGATAAGTCCTACCAATAACTTCATTTTAGCCCACCGAGGTACATTTTGTACTTCTGGCCTCTGGAATTATAAGATAAATTTGTGTTAATATGTTACAGAAGCAATAGGAAACTAACACAGAAATAAATAAACTTTAGTATATTTCACCCGTTGTCCTTGTAAGCAAATAGGCTTCCTAAAAGGAAGATGACCTCAACTAAAAGCAGAAGCAAACCATCTAAGATGAAGATTCAACTTTGGACCTTAGCTTCTGGACATACTATGAAACCTTGCCAGTAAGTGACCAAACTGTAACTTTTCAAGACAATCCCTGGCATCTGGTCAACTTCAACACAACCCCCCTCCCTTCCTTTTCACTTAGGAAATATAACTGCTTACTCTTTAAGAGTGTAAGCCACTCTTTCTTCCCCACCCCATATTGTCCATCAATACATGGCTCTTTCCTTACATAGAAAGTAAAATAAATTTCCTTGCTGTATCTCTTCTCTTACTTGTGAATTCTTTCACAAGCCCACATCACCAACCCAAACCCTAACAATTACCTTTCTTTTATGACAAGACTTTTGTCTTTCTGTTAGCCAATACAGATAGCTGTTAGAATCTGGGGGAGGGGAACAAAAATCAAATGTTAGATTTTTTAACCCGAACCTCTAAATAACTGAGAGCTGGAGAAGAAACCTAGAAGGGACCCAGCTCAATGGGCAATAGGCTGGGACATAATATACTTGTTTCTGGGATCTTGTTTCACTGACTTAGAAATACAGCCTGGTTTTCTAGCTGGCTTATACCGAAGTCATAGTGTTCTGCAAGCCCAACTCATTTATTGCACAGACAGAAATACCCTTCAGAAGCAGGTGCAGCTAAATATAGCTCAAGCAGCATTGAAGGTGCAGCTCCCAGCTTCAGAAGCCTACCTCAGGTCTGCGAGATTTCCTAGCTTCAGGGCAACCGAGCTAAACGGCTAACTACTCAGTTTTGGGTAAAGACTAATACAATGGCTGTGCACTGATATCTCAAAATCCGATTCCAGTTAACATTTAAGGAATTTAATTTTTTAAAAAGACTATTAATAATGGTAACAGTGATCATGCCACACAATCATTTGTCATATTCTTACAATACATAGACACTGTGTGTAGTGACTTATGCACATTATTTACTTCATTTATCTAATACATATTTACTGAGTGCTTACTATGGGCCAGTCTGTTCTGGATCCTAAAGATAATGCAGTAAAAAAGACATTCAGAATTCATTTCCACAGGGAGTTTATGCACTAGTAGAAAAGGAAAGACATTAAATTTATGTACATAAAAATAAATACAAATAAACATATTACAGTTTACACACATGCACATTCACCATATGTCAGTTACAGAAAGTATTGTGGAGAAAAATAAGCCAGAGACAGTGAGTGGAAGGATGCAGCCATCATATAGAAGTCAGGGGAGGAAGGTGCTCTAAGAAGGTAACTGAGCAAAGACCTAAAGGAGGGGAGGGCCTGAGCAATGAAGAGCCTTTGGGGGCAGACAATCCTGGAAGAAAGGAGAGTATTTCAAAGGCTGGAGGTGGCAATGTGTCTGCTGTGCTCAATACTTAGCACACACATAGTATCTAAAGTAGAAGTGAGAGAGGGGAGACCTATAGAAGATTACATCAGAGGTAAGGGATAAGGCAGATGCACTGATTAAATAGGGCAGTAGCAGACCCTGTAGGGATTTTTCATTTTTTTATTTTGTGGCTATGGGGAGCCAAAGGAAGTTTCTAAACAGGGAGCAACAAGATCTGACTTATGTTGTAAAAATATTACCCCATATAGTCTATTGAGACGCTAGAGGTGTTCTTGGATCTTCCATATGCTTCCACCTTTGCAGTTTACATTATTTGTACAATGTTGTCTGTGCTGTGGAGAAACTGAGGATGCATAAGAAGTATCCCTTTTCCAGGTGCTCATATGAACCTCCTCATTCAGGTCTGCCTTTTAATCATCCTACCACAAAGTTGTGAGCTCAGTGCATAGGAGTTCTCTCATCCTGGGACTGAGTCACCTTTTTATTCATATTTAAATAATTGCTACACATGTTTGAGGAGGACAAGGGAGGAAGGCTAGCATCCCCCACCAAATACAGACAATTATTTTTCAGAGCTACATAACCTTGCACTGTCTATACTTGTATAGCTTTTATCTATATACTTGACAATGGCCAATAGCAAGCACTAGATTATAAAATTGCCTTGTGGATTTCTAAACCACTGACCACTTCCTACCAGTAATTGTGGCTAGTTCCTAATTGTAATTGTGGTGACATGGTTCACTTCCCTATATACCTTCTTGAGGGAATCGTATGCAATGGTTTTAAATATCACAAAGACCTAGTAAGTCCCAAATGTAAATCTCCAACCCTATCTGAGTAACAGACTCAAATATCTAGTTCATATCACTTCTTTGACCTTCAGTTTGTAGAATTATCTAATTACTTGACATTTTGTTTTGCATGTTACAGAGGTATCTAAACATAACAGATCTAAAAGACACTTGATTTCCCATCTCAAAATCTAGTCTTCCTCGCTGGATCCCATTTAGCTCATTGCCCTAGGTTCTTCTTCTTCCCTCACACAATGTCCAATTTCACCTGTACCCTCGAATTATATCCTGAAATTGATGTTTCTTATTATCTCTGTCATGACATCTCGTTCACGCCACTGTCGTCTTTCACCTTCACTACTGCAATAGCCCTACTTGCTGCTTTGTCTTCCATTCTTGCCTATTACAGTTTCCCTTCAGCAACCAGAGTGAGATATTAAAAACAAATATGAAAGGCAACAACCTCCCACCCCCAAAGTATGTGGGTGAAGATGTGAAGCAACTGAAATGCACACATTGCTAATGAGAATGCGAAATGGTGCAGCTTCTTAGGAAAAGAGTTTGACAGTTTTTCCTGCTTTTATACATATACTCTTCATGTGACCTAGTAATCCTACTCCTTGGTACTTACCCAAGTGAAATGAAACCCTATTTTCATTCAGAAACCTGTCTGAGGATGTGTATAGCACATTACATTGTAAATGGGGGAAACTGAGAAACAGTTTAATTTTTTAAATTTTAAATTAAGTTTAAACATATAAATGATAGTACATACAATCAACACTATACTATCTATAATAATAAAAGCATAGTATGCTAATTAGACTGGACAATCTTCCAGACGAAGCCAGGGCTACAAGAGAAGCCCGGGTCCCAGGGCCAGAGGGAAGCTGGTGCCAGCAGCCAGGGGGAAGGAAGGCCTACTCTTGCACGAATTTTGTTCATTGGTCCTCTAGTTCAGTCATAAAAAGGAACCAACTACTGATGCACTCAACAACAGGGCTGAATCTCAAACACATTATGTTAAGTGAAAGAAGTCAGACACAAAGACTGCACTATGTGGTTCCATTGATATGACATTCTGAAAAGGAAGAACTGTGGTGACAGTGAGATAGCATGTGTGGCCGAGCAGCTACAATAGATAAAAGCTCAGTAACTGTCAAGAAGGAAAACTGTCCCTCCCCTGGAGTAGTGGTTTAACACAACCTAAACCCGGATTTATGATTTAAAACACAGACCATTTCCATCCAACATAGCCAAATTGTATCTAATGTAACCCTCATTATGCACTCACTGCAATACATTAACATGCTAAACCACACAACCAGAAGCACCACCTTGCTTGGAAACAAAAAGCCCATATAAGGACACAAAATGGTCAAGGGAGCTGTAGCTCCACTAAGCAATCTCCTCCCCTTTTCCTGGAAGATCCTGAATATTCCTTCCCCAACCCCCAATTAAATGCACCTCAGAAAAGGAAGCAAATTCCACTAAAGGGGGGCTGTGCTGTCTGTGGAATAGCCCCTCTCTATCTCACTGCCTCACTAACAAATATTTTCACTTTAAACTCTATGCTGGCTTGAGTTTGAATCCTTTCTTGTGAAGCCAAGAACCTACCTTGGGTCCTGGACCCTCAGGTGCCCAGACCCCCAGGATGCCTGCATCAATAGTGAAAAGATTCAGTGGGCGTGGAGGTTACAGCAAAGGGACATGGGCAATTCTTGTGGGTGTTAGAGCGGTTGTTTATGTCGATTATGGTGATAATTACACAATTATTTATCTATGTCAAAACTAGAAGAATTGTACATATTCCAAAGGGGTAAATTTTACTGTATGTAGATTATACTTGAATAATTAGAAGGAAACATAATCTGATATGTTTGAGTTGCCAAGTAAAACACTGCAGTGTCTTCCCACGGAACTCCGATTAAAATCCAAGCTCCTAATGTGCATCAGGCCTGGCTCTGACCTCATCCTGTTGTTCTGAGAAGGTGTGAGTTCATCATCACTTCATGACATGTGCCTCTCCTCTACTGGGAACACCCTTTCCTACCTCCCCATGGCTCACTACTTTTGGAAGCAGGTGTCCTGCTCAAATGCCCTCTCTGGCTTCTCAAGCTAAACAACAGTCTCTATCGTCTTACTCTATTTCTCTTCATAGCATTTAACACAACTTAATGGCTTTGCTAAGGAATTTCTTTACTGGATTAGAATGTAAGTCCCTCTAAGGAAGGAATTTATCTGATTTGATCATTGCTATCTCCCTAGCACTTAAAATGGAGCCTCGGGAAAAAAGTATAATTAATATATACTGTTGATATATGTTGAATAAATTGATAGCTGTTTGGTAACCCTATGATCACACTGGGATATATGCTCAGACATTTGTGAAATAACTTTCTAAATTGATATGCATTATCTTGTCTGGTTGCTATGGGGCTGCCCCAGAAACAAAGCAGACACGAAAACCTTTTCTACTTCTTACACATGAGCTGACTGCTTATTTAGAAGTACAGAAACAGTTACCTGGAAGGTGTGTTGGCTAAGATCTCAGTTTAAAGTTGCTTCTGTGTCCATCTTCCTGTGTGAATTCAAGGAACTCAAGAAAAAGCGGGTCCAATTTGCCTCATAGGATTGTACAGATACATAACATATTAGATTTTTTTCCCAAAGAAATTCAGCACTGTTTCAGTTTTTTTCCTTCAGTCTTTGATTTCTCTGATTTTATAATTAGGTTTCTCGATTCCATGATTATGGTATAATTAGGCTGTGGCTAATAATGATTGTCATGTGCACAGAAGCATGCAGTTAAAGAGTTTAAGCATTGCTGAAATGTGTAAGAATGTTATTTAGCTATGTAATAGACTTACACCTAATACATGCAGAATAATTCTTACTCAGCGTTGCATTTAACATTGGTAACATCCAGAACTTTTCTTTAAACCTGATATGGGTGATCATGTTGTTGGTGTGTAGATGATACTGCTATGTGGGAAAGGATGCTAAATATAATCTTAAATTTGATTACATTTTTCCTTTTTACTTTTGACAGTTAAATTACTTAGAAATGGCTTGATTCACCAAGGGAGGGAAAAAAAAACTTTAGCTCATATAATTTATCTAAAGCTCTGAAGTAACATACCACCTCAATAATTAGATTTTATTAGGATAAAGTCATTGATTGAACACTGGGACTCTGCCCCTTATATCCAATCTGGGAAGAGATAAAAAGGATTTGGGGGGGGGGGGCGGTAATTGGCTGAGCTCAGTTAACTCCTGGGAGAATCCCTAGGACATCAGAGAATAAAAATAATTCTATGGATAGTTGTCAAAGAGTGTTATTTCCAAACTCAGTGCTTAGCTAACATCCAATTAACTGGCAGCATTTCAGATCTCCAGGCTTCCCCTCTGGATCAAGGGAAGAAAAAAGGAGAAAGCCTGAATTCATTTCTTTTTAACATTTATTCATTGCTCTAGCCAGGAACGTATTCATTTCTAAATAAGGTTAGAGTTTGCTTGATTAGTCTCTCCATGATGCCAAATATCTGGACAAAACCTGAAAATCGCATTAAATATAGCCTTTGTTTTCTGGGCTTGCAGATGAACACAACTATTTCTGGGTAATTGAGGCCTATTGGTGTTATCCAATCTGGCTCTTTTCTCACTGGGGGGCCCTAAATTTAATCTCCCCTATCATTGGCCTTATTTTGTACTTGTACCATTTTAATTAGTGGTACCCAAAATGTTTACATCTTTAGGTCCAGCTCAAACTCTCTCTTAATTCAAATCAATTTTATTTCCTCTATTCTTGTGCTTGCTTTGAAATCAGTGAGGGGACGATTTTTTAATTTTTTTTTTTTTAATCAGTTGACCTCTGTTATATTCCATGCACTATGGTAATCATGTTACAGGCAGTATCTCATTTAATCTTCATACTGAAGAGTGGAAATTATTTAAAGTTAGAAAAACTAAGCATTAGAGAGTTGTAATATTTTCAGGGAAAACAAAGAGAAACAGAGAAGGGAGTCAAAGCCACTTCCATGCAAAGCCCATGGCCTCCATTCAAATCATGCTTTCATATGCCAAACCTCAAGTCAGTCAGCAAACCAATTAACAGTTTCAAGGAGTGCCAGGATGTGGTGTAAGTAAAAATATTTTAAAAACTGACTTTTTGGCTTCATTCAATCCTGTTCTTATTCACATGCTACTCATAGTTAATAAAATCTATTGTAGAACCTTTGAGCCATGAAGCCTATAGCACTGGTTGTTAACGGAGTTGCAAAAATAAAAGGCATTAGTGTTAACTGCATTTCCTAGTTTGTTTCAATCTTTACCTCTCTTTGTCAGGTACATTGTTGGATTAGAACATGGGTGTTGAATTTCATTCATTTTATATTAGCCTCAAAGGTCAGCTATCCAGTTTTATCTCAATTAGAGTGTCATGAAGTTGGTTGGCTTTTTACCTCTGTAAAAACTCTAACTCCAATTAGAACCAAAAGTTCCTCCAAGAACTAAGGGAAAAAAAAAAAAAAACACATCAAGAGGATTTAATAAGAGGTAAAAGTAAATGAACTCATTTTTATGCTAAATTTTGTCATTACATTCTTCAAATATTATACAGTCTTTAAGCTGGAAAGGAATTAAACATCAAGTAATCTAAACACCTCATTTTACAGTTGGAAAATAAATAAAATGAAAGTTCATGGAGAGGCGAGTAGCATTACTGCTTCCATTTCACACATTTCCTACGGGCTAGTAAGTAAAGGACACAAAAACAGGTACTATATATGGCACTGTTACCCATTCAAACATGTCTAGAAGTGTCCTATTTCATGAAATTTTAAATAAAAAAATAAAAAAACCCATATAATATAATAATAAGCGTTCAAGGAAGAAAACAGAACTAACTTAAAATGCAAATCCCTTTATCCCACTTCCTATTTCATGTTATTTTTTACCCAGGACCAGGACCTTAGCTGATCATGATGGTTTTTATGCAGGGTGAACCAACTCTTGATTCCTCAAAGGTCTCACCCCTGGAAACCACGTCTCTGATGGGTTGCTCTGATCTTCTATGAACATCTACCTCTCTACATGGAAGTCCGTATCTAATCATTTCTCAAAGGTTTGCGTATTCTCCTATCACTTGGATATTGCTGCAGGTCC
The DNA here is from genome assembly GCA_026230045.1 of Corynorhinus townsendii. Classification (NCBI taxonomy): domain Eukaryota; kingdom Metazoa; phylum Chordata; class Mammalia; order Chiroptera; family Vespertilionidae; genus Corynorhinus; species Corynorhinus townsendii. Next base: position 146,824,525 of record JAPDVU010000006.1, on the reverse strand, counting down.
CTTGGGGGCGGGTAGGGTTTGGGATAATGAGTCCTACTTCAAAGGGACATGGGTTCCCTTTCATTTAAGAAATATTGAACCTGTTGTGAGCGAAAGGAGCCACATGCTAACAAGCTCAGGGGAGGCCTGCGTGGCAGTCTTGCAAACTCAGCGACCTAAAATAACCACAAAAGATGGTTTGAAAATTAAATATTTAACTACAAACAGGTTATAGTGGGTAGTCATGTCCTAAGCTGATATTTTCCCTGACAAAGATCAACTTAGATCTTTACTGCGCCATTTGCCTTTTTGCCTCTAAGATAACATATCTGTGAGATGTCTGGGTAACTTGTAACTTCCTTTTTACCCCGGACCTCTCAGGGCACAACAAATGGCACTGGGATATTCCCTCATTGTTATTGTTATCAAGTTAATTGTCAACTGTTAATTGCCTTAAAGTATCCTGTATCCTTCTCTGTAAAAGAAGGACATGTCCATCATTTCACTTTTTACCCTATCCCAGAGGTTTCCCCGCTTTGCTTTATCCCACCTCCCTAATCTATCACCAATGAATTTCATGTAACTCACCTACGTCCCTTTCCTTTGATTGCAATGTATAAATACAGATGTAACTCTCCATTTCTCCGGAGCATTATCTCAGTTCATTGAGGTTCTGCTTCCCGGCATATGTCCACAGTTTGGCTCAAATAAACTCACAAAAATTCTTTACAGGTTTCATTGGTGTGTTTTTTTTCCATTAACACTGTGAATTGGCTTAGGTCTGAGAACTGGGTAAGGGATTAGATGTTAGATTATATTATTTTCAAAATGCCACTTTCACAGGTGAAATGCTGGAGTTAGCTTAAACAGCACAATCTTTCCCCTAATCAGCAGGTTACATGGGAAGCCAAATGGTCACAATATTGGTTGGGGAGGATGGAGTCAGAAGGGCCTAATGTTTAAAGCATCTTGGTTATAATATCTGGTGGCCCTCACACTCAATACAATTACTACAAAGAAAACCGTCACAAAAAGCCATAGACAGTATTTCCCCATTATCCACAGTTTAGCTTTCCAACGTTTCAGTTACCCATGGTCAACTGTGGTCCAAAAATATTAAATGGAAAATTCCAGAAATAATTCATAAGTTTTAAATTTCACACCATTCTGAGTAGTGTGATGAAATTTCCCATGGTCCAGCTCCATGCTGCCCAGGACACGAATCATTCCTTTTCCATGCTACCTGCCTGTTAGTCTCTTAGGAGCTGTCATGGTGATCAGATCAACTGTCTCATTATCACAGTGCTTGTGTTAAAGAAATCCGCACTTTACTTAAAAGCACAAAGGGAGTGATTCTGCAATTTGGATACGCCAAAGAGAAGCGTACAGTTCTTTCTTTAAGTGAAAAGGTGAAAGTTCTCCACTCCAAAAGAAAATTTATAAAAACCATATGCCGAGGTTGCTAAGATCTATGATGAGAGCAAATCTATGAAACTGTGAAGAAGGAAAAATAAATCCATGCTGGTTTTGCTGTCGCACCTGAAACTGCACACCTTACCCCCACAGTGCATGTAGGAAAGGAATTAAATGTGTGGGTGAAAGACATGAACCAAAAATGTGTGGCAAAAAAAAAAGAAGAAAAAGAAAAACACAAAGTAACGGACAGGGACACAGTATGGTGATTGCGAGGGGTAGGGGGGTGTGGGTTGGTGGAGGTCAAAGAGGGGTGGGGGGATGAATGGTGATGGAAAAAACTTTAAAAAAAGAAAATATGTTCCGATGATGGCCACATGTTGAAAGACAGCACTGAGCCTACACGGAGACTTTAGTAGGAGAGCCCCGAAACAAGTGACACCAAGCCTCCTCCTGCAAGTAAGGGATGGCGCACAGATTCAAGAATTCGTTTAGCCATTTCATCATCTCACATCATCACAAGAAGAGGGGTGAACACACTATAATATATTCTGAGAGACAGACAGAAAAAGACCACGTATACAGCCTTTATTACAGTATCCTGTTATAACTGATCTATTTTATTGTTAGTTCCTCTTTTTAGTCTTTGCTGTGGCTGATTTATAATTAAACGTTGTCATAAGCATGTTTGTATACACATAGGTTTGGTACTCTCCGTGATGCAGGCATCCACTCGGGGTCTTGGAACACATGCCCTGTGGATAAGGGGGAAGTACTACAGGTAACGTTATCTGCCCCAGACTAATACATTCACATAAAGGGCTTATATATGTATTGATGAACATTTTCTTTATATTCTCTCATGTCTGGCTAATCATCTTTTTAAAATCTCATTTATATTTTAAACCAGGCTATGCATGATATTCATTCCTTTTTTTTTTTTTTTTTGCTTTTACTAAACACTGTCTAGTCCTAAATTTCGAATATTCCCCAAATTTGTATTCTGTTAGAAACATTTTGCTAATTTGCTGCTACAAATGGATCACATACCTAATTTGATAATTTTATGACTTTAAGATAAAAAAGTAACTTTATTTCTAATTTAGAGTGGAGTGTGGAGGAGAGACCTCACTGTAGCCATCAACAACCATCAGCCATCATTATTAGCTACAACTAAACAACAGATAGTTAACACTGACAGAGGAAGAGATTTGTGAAAATTATAGTTCAAGTTGTCCTCCTGTATAGTAGGGGAAGCCAATCTGAGGACTTATAATTCTCAGGATAATTTTTCTCTTTCTCCAATTCACAAAGCTGAATTTTTCCAACTTAAAAATGAAGATGGAATGAAATCTACATCTTCACAGCTGGTCTCTAATAATGGTGATATGTACTGTGTACAAACCTATTAAAATGAATAATGGTGCCCTGATATGCCATTCCAGTCATCTTACTATGGGAAATTATTCATCAAAAATGCATAGAAATCTGGAATTCAATTAATCATCTCATAAAATGAGTTAGTCTATGGTAACTTTTATTCTAATACTTTAAAAAATTGTAGTAGTCACTGGAAAATGCCAAGCCAGCACTTCTTAACACATATAGGTTTGTAATTAAACCAAATAAAATCTGCAATGAAATCTATAAAGTGAAGAGCTAAAATCCAATTAAAATAATTATAGGAAACAATACTGGGTTACTCCTGGGTAGAGCACAACACAGTCTGGGTTTTAACAGAACACGTCGTTAGGGGTTTTCATAATGAAATTGAACATGAGGTTTAATGGTGCATTCATTGACTAGCTGATGGCAAGAAAAGTGTAGCCACTATTAGACAATTCCAGTGGTGATCTAATATACTTCATTAAAGTAGTCAGGCATGCCACATGTTGACTTTAAAATACTTTATGGACCTAAAAGAGGAGATTGTGGCTGGAAAAACAAACAGACTATGCAGTGATGCTGGAACTGTGCAGCTAGCCAATTGGAAGCAAACAGAATTAATTATCAAGACTTCATTCTTATTGCAAATGGTCAAATGTTGCTGCCAAGTGAATAATTGATTTAAATATAACTAAGTGTGAGAAATCTAGCAGTGACTGCTTTTATTTTCCCTATCGTTTTCTATTTGGTGTAATTCTGATGCCAGCTGCACTCATTGAATTATCCAATTAACTTACAAACAAAATATCTATTGACCTCAAGTACAATTTATAAAAATTTCTAATGATATTAATTGCTTCAGTCTTCTTGACTTTTATAGAATAAACCTGATTCAAATTTCTCTTTTAAAACTATTATTGTTTGAAACATCTCATCTAATGAGCTAGGGGAAAGAATTGAATCAGTTCTAAGTATATCAGATCCCAGATAAGAGTTGCAGTCATTCACACCCAGATGGTGTGGCTCAGTGGTTGAGCATCCACCTATGAACCTAGAGGTTGTGGTTCAATTCTGGGTCAGGGCACATGCCCGGGTTGCTGGCTTGATCCCTAGTGTGGGGCATACAGGAGGCAGCTGATCAATGATTCTCTCTCATGATTGATGTTTCTGTCTTTCCCTCTCCTTTCCTCTCTCTGATATCAATAAAAAATATACATACATATTTTTTAAAAGTTATACTCATTCATGCCTACCCTTTGTGCTCTTCTCCTATTTGGCAAAGTATCTTTATATGAGAGAAGCTAAATATATTATTTCCTATTGCTACTGAAAGAAATTATCATACATTTAGTAATTAAAAAGACACAAATTTATGAGCTTATAATTCTAGAAGTCAGAAATCCTAAAACAAAGGTGTCCATAGGGCTTCGTTACGTCTGGAGGCTCTAGGGGAGAATCTTTGTTTTTTCTAATTTCTACATAGAGGCTGCCTGTGCAGCTTGGCTCCAGTCCCCTTCCTCCATCTTCAAAACCAATAGTGTAGCATCTTCCAATCAATCTCAATCTGTCTTTCTCTCTCCCTCTCTCTCTTTTCTGCTCCCTTGTCATGTCTTCTCTCTCTGTCATCATATCTCTTTCATTTACTTTGACTTGCCTGCCTCTCATAATGTTCTTGGGCCCACCCAAATAATCCAGGATCATTTCCCCTTATGAAGACTGTTCATTCAATCACATCTGCAAAGTCCTTTTTGCTATGTAAGGTAATACATTCTCCAGGTTCATAGGTGGATGCTCAACCACTGAGCCACACCATCTGGGTGTGAATGACTGCAACTAGGATGTGGGCGTTTTGGGGACAAGGGACATTATTTAGCCTACTGTAGGAATATTCATGATATCCATTGATTTTCATTTTTCTTTTACCTGGAAAAATCTGCTCAAATATTCATTCATTCGGTTTTAGTATATTTGGGGCAAGATCAATATCACCTTGTAATATTGATTCATTAATTAAACAACATTGTATTGGCAGTTGTGTGCTAAGCTCTGTGCTAAGTGCTGGAGACACTGTGATAAAAATGGCAGACAAATCCATACTCTCAAAGAGTTTATAGTGTTTTGAGGGAAAAAGCCAAGCAAACAGGCAATTGTGTCATAGTTTATTAAGTGCTTTGAGATCAATAAGGTCAGGTACCTAACACAGACCTAAGTAACCAGGGAAGCCTGCATGCAAGGTTGAAACATGAAAGATAAGTAGGAAAAGGAGAACACAGGGAACATTCCAGGCAGAGGGAATAGTATGTGCATGGGCATGGAGGCAAGGGAGTGCAAAATGCATTTGGAAATGTCTCCATAGTTCTGGAATGTAGCTAGTGAGGGAGGAAATGACAAGAGAGAGGAACTTGGGGTAGTCAAGGGCCAGCAATGGGAAGTCCTTAAGAGGCTTAAGTGAGGTGTTGTGTACTTAGATTTGTATTTAATAAAGATTATTCTGGTTAGAGTACATAAAATATATTATAGAAATAAAGCAAGTTTAAAAGATGTTTTTCTAGACCAGTGGTTCTCAACCTTTCTAATGCCACGACCCTTTAATACAGTTCCTCATGTTTGGTGACCCCCAACCATAAAATTATTTTCGTTGCTACTTCATAACTGTAATTTTGCTACTGTTATGAATCGCAATGTAAATATCTGTGTTTTCCGATGGTCTTAGGCTCTACAGCAGTGGTTCTCTGTGAAAACACAGATATTTACATTACGATTCATAACAGTAGCAAAATTACAGTTATGAAGTAGCAACGAAAATAACTTTATGCTTGGGGGTCACCACAACATGAGGAACTGTATTAAAGGGTCGCGGCATTAGAAAGGTTGACCACTGGTCTAGACTCTATGACTCCCTGTAAATGTCTAGAAATAATTTTTTAGATTATCTCTCCAGTTCTACCTTGAATACCACTGTCTCCCTCAGCCTTCAGGTGAGTTTTTTTTCCTTCTTTTTTTTTTTTTCCCTTTTCCGTCTTTCACCAACCCCTTTCCTGCCTCAGGTCCCTCATGTGAGTTCCACCCTCTGCCTGGAATACTTTGCCCCTGGTCTCCTAACTTAGGAAACCTCACTGATCCCCCTAGCTTACTCCTGAAAGTCACTTTGTCTTCAAGTAACTTGGTTTAGTACTCCCACAGACAGGTCTTCTGCTAAGGACTCCTATAATATCTGGTGCTTCTTCCTTCTGATAGTTATTACACTTTTAATTAATTTTTATTGTCTTCCAGCCTGATAGACTATAAATCCCCAAGGGCAGGGTGAGTGAAGTCTTATTGGTGGCTACTTCTCTAGGGCCTAAACACATGCCTTATACTTTGTATGCATTCAACAAGTATTTGTTGAATAAATAAATCATAGAAAGAATTTTAAAAATCAGTGAATAATGGAACAAATTGGACCACTGACCAATATTTATTCACTTAAAATTATGAAAATTAAAACTCACAGTGAAGTAGTACTTGACTTCCATCCATTAAAATTATTACAGCCACATAATTTTATTGAGATATAAATGTGCAAACATAAAACATTTGTATCATAAATGTGTCTCTTGATGGGATTTTGTAAATTGAATAAACTCAGGTAACCAGAATCTAGATGAAAAATAAGAATATTGTCAGCCTTCCAGAAGTGTCCTTCCTACTGCCAACTCAGCCAATGTCCTGTGCCCACAAGAGCCGCCACCATCCTGTCTTCTAATATGCCTTAGCTTTGCTTATTATTATTCTTCCTTTTTATCTATAGAAGAAATTACCCTCTGTGTTTATTTGTTTTTTGGTATACCTGGCTTTTTTTCTCTCAACATCATTATTTTGAGATTTAACAACATAACCATAGTTTGTTTATTTTACATTTAAAAAAACCTTAGAGACATAATTCACACATTATACAATTCACTAGTTTAAAGTATATAATTCACTGTCTTTACTAACTTCACAGGGTTGTGTAACCATCACCAAAATATATTTTTAGAACATATTTGTCCCTTTAAGAAGAAACCCCATACTAGTATACTTTGTGTCTCTGTAGAGACAGAAAATGGAGCCATACAGTATATGATCCTTTGTGACTGGACACTTCAGCAATCCTTTTGTTGAGAGAGGGTCCATTTAGTGCCCAATTTCACCATTCTGGAATTTCTCCTGCCCTCTCTCGTGTGTTTATACTATGACACCACATATACATTTCTGTTGGAGATAGAGAGAGATGTGGAATTGTTGGCCAGATATGTATCTTTAGCATTAGTATATACTGTTTAATCATTTTCTAAAGTTGTTATACCAATTCACACTCCCCCCAGAAATCTATGAAAATTCTGGACGCTGCATATATTCACCAAATCTTGGTGTTTTGTTTTTTTTAACTATTTCATTTTAATCATTCTTGTGTGTGTCTAGGAAAGTATTGCATTGTGGCTTTAATTTGCAGTAACCTAACTAACAAATTTGACTGCATTTTTATATTTCTATTGACCATTTGGGTTGTTCTCTTTGCAAAGTATGAGTTATCAATTAGAGACTTTATGCCCATTTTTCTTTTGTATTTTCTGTCTCATCAAATGATTTGTACAAGTTCTTTATATATTCTGAATACCCTATTATTTTTTAGAATAAAATAAGAGAGAATATATAAATTAGTAAGTCTGATGGGTATATTTTGATGTCATATTAAGAAAATTTCAAAACTAAGAGATGATTTTAAAAAGTTAGTAGATAGGATTAAAAAATAAGTCAGGCAATTTAGAAGCTGAAAAATATTCTGATGTTATGGGTGTATGGTAACTTAGGGTCTTATATATTACTGAAGATTGGATATCTCTATTCTTAAAATTCCATAACAATAAGCATTAATTATTAGTGAGTTCTAGGCACTGTGTTAAGTGCTTTGCAGTCATCATACTTAACTACTCTAATCCTGTAGGAAAGCTTTTATTAAGTCCACTCTAAAGAGGAAATTGAGACAACTTTGCCCAAGGTCACACACAACAGGACTAAAGACTGATGTCTCCATAATCTTGGCGATTAAAACCACACTATAGAAAAAGACCAACGAATCTTTCAAGCAAGCAGAACCATTGATGAACAAAAGAGATTTAAGAGGAAATGAGTCCTAAAAGAAAACATTAAATAAAATTACTGGTACTTATCTCGAAGAAGAAAAGTTGTGTCTAAATGCTTTTCATTGTAGAGTATTTTGGGGAATAAAATATCTATGAAAACTATAATAAGATATGGAAATGAACACATATTGAAGCATGGAGGATTTCAGTTATTAACAATAATAATCTCCTTGGTAATAATGGATAGCAATGCAAAAATTATTGAGCATAATATTCAAAGTCTAACCTCATTACCTTATTGTTCAGTATTCCCTTCAGCCTCTTACAAAAGTCCAACAAATTGCTGGGCCCCAAAGATACTTCCCTGTCTCTCTGACTTTTCTACATACACAGAATGTCTTGTCTCACCTCTATTTGACAAGTCTTACTTATCCTACATAATTTCATTTAAATATCACCTCCTCTGTGAAGCCCTTCCCAATTTTCCTACGTATCCAGTAAAAAAGTCTCATATTTCTTCTAATAAGCTTTAATTGAAGCGTGTCATAGGATGTAACTGAATTAATTAATTACATATGTATGTATCTCTCACACAGGATTGGGAGATTAGATGAGGGGAACAATGGTCTTTCCATCATTATCTGTAGCTGGTATGTAATAAGTACTTAATAAGTATTATCAAATACTTATCAGTGCCACAAATGTTCCAGAAGTTGGTATATTGAAAGACAAAAGAGAAATGCTAGTACTATGATATATGGCAGCTGACACTTGGCTTAGTGCCAAAGGGCAAGAAGGAGGTGAGGACTCTGAGAAAAGGAGAACATTCACCCAAGCTAATGTGGAACCCATTCCTGTGCTCTGGTCAAGTGTTGCTAAGGTACAATGCAGATCCCATATTGCCAGACACTTAAATTCAATCAAAAGAAGCTGAAATCCAAACTCACCCTTCCATCCATCCATCCGCCTACCACCCACCCATCCACCCACCCATCTATCCATATATGGATGTGTGAAACTCCTGATGTTTATATTCTGCTAATTTTTAAAAATCAGTTTGCAAAGGCAAACAACAATATATCTTAGGGTCAGATTTGCCTAGTATGTCTCTAATTTATAATTCCTGCCACAAGAATATTTCTGAATATCTAGCAATAAAGCATTCTACTACCTCTGCTTCCCAAGAAATAGGAAAACCTTCTGAAGACCTTTAATAAAACCAAGGGAACTACAGCCTGGAATGTCCTGGGGATGGCTCCTTGTCAATCCATCTTCAATAATCTGGTCATTAGCAGTTAGTCATCTTAAGAGACATGATCTGGTAGGACCCCTCCCACTTTGGGATCCAACAAGATATGGGATAGCTCACTAAGGAAAGTATTCAACTAGTAAAACATGACCCTACATTTGCACACTTGCACCTAGGAACATAGTAGTTGGTAATAACTTTTGCTATTAGTCAAGATAGCCAGCCATAGAAACATATTAATGTTGTAAACATAACTGGTTATCTGTTGATCGCCTGATGATCCAAATTTGGAGGAAATGGAAATCTATTTCACATATTCACAGAAAGCTGCAAGTTGAGAATTTCAGATGTCCAGATGAGTGCCTACTGTATTATAGGAACTCCCCCCCCTTCCCGGACCTATAATGACATATGAATTAATGTTTAAAAAATACATCTTGCATTTTGAGTGAAGAATAATACAATGATATTGAGTTATAATTTTCAGGGTTGAACTGTTGAACGTAAATATTAAAAATGTATTATCATTTTTGAAACTCTATTTTGGGATTTCTTCATTTTTTAACATATCAGGTTGCTTAAAAAGCAAGGGGACCTGAGCCTTTCTCCATCTTTGAGGGGCCAGTGGTCCCTCAGCCCTATTCATATAGTAGCTTTGTTAGATGGTAAGCTCCCTGAGGTGTCAATGTCCATTTCTAGGATAGGTTCAGTTTGCTTCATTTATTCATCCCCTTGTGTGTTTTGTACACAATCATTTCTCTGTAAAGACTCTAAGAACAGATAATATAACTGCATTACAGGTTGCTGAGTGGCTCCATTGGTTACACTGGCTTAGTTTACAATTATGTTAGTGCGGCAATAGGGAAAATTACTTTTCTTTCTAGCAATTTTGGTGATATTTTTGATGCACAATTGATGTTAGAGGTAGAAATTATGTGATCGTTTGGAAAAACAAAGCCATTTCAATAAAATGTAAAGTATTCTGATCCTCTAATGCAGCGTAACTGATACATAAAACATTCTGAGATGTTATGCTTTATTCCTCTTTCTCTCTCCACGTATGCACACACCTCCATGCATATCCACACATCTTTACATAAATGGGCAATAAGTTCAATGGAGAGAATGAATAAATGGGAATGAAAATGCTTTTAGTCTTATCTGAGAAGTGCAGTGGGCATTGTACTTGGAATAGGCTTGTGGCATAAAATATGAGATATCCAATTAAATTTGAATTTCAGATAAACAACAAATAATTATCTTAACATAGTGTATGGTATATATTTAGTATAAGGATAGCCCATGTTGTGCTAAATCTGAAAACCCTAACTGAAAGATAAAGAACAGACCAAGATATCTGAAACAGCCATGTGAAGAGTGGGTGAGTGAATGAGTAACTGACACTTAGTAGGTGCTCTGTAATATTGAATATTCCTCCAGGTGGGCAGTCATGTGTAAATTCCTTCTTTAAGATCCTCTGCGAGGATATAGAAGCTTGGGAATTCCTAAACAAAGAGGCATCTGGCATAGTCTAAATCGTTATATTTAACAAATTAACAGCTTCAGCATCATTAAACCCTTAAGGTGATGTATTATTTATAGCCACAGGATTTGTTTTTTGACATTAATTCACAAGGCTCTAGACATTGGGTGGCTCAGTGATGGTTGGAAGTTTAAAAGTGGCTGACAAATCCTTCCATCAACACTATCAGTTTATCATTTGAGCTGTTGGATTCACTTGGCCCTTGGTGAGTACAGTAATAGGCTGGGCCAGCGATAGGCTCTCTTTCCATATGACAAATGAGGAAACTGAGGTCTCGAGGTGTAAGATGTAGCCTAGGCTCAGAATGCCAGAAGTGGTCGGACAGGGACCGGACATGGGATTAGGGCCTGCTTCCTGGACTGAGACCTGTGCAGGAACAGGTTAACAAAGACAGATCCTTAAAAGCCTGTGTCCTCTGTTTTTTCGACCTCCGTGGTCATTGGGACGGGAAGTATGACTGACTGCAGCTGCGATAATTACCTCACTAGGAAATTATTTCTTTAGTGTGCTGAATTGCTTGTTTCTGGTCCTCCAGGCACAGAGACACCAAGAAAACAAAGTTAATTAGGCACTTCGGAGTCTAGACAATTGCCTGCACAATCAAGTTGGAGGATTTCCATTTCACCCTGAAGGTTGGTAGAGTTAGTTTCTGTGAGAAGTGCTTCGAAGATGCCCTGGTAGAAAATGATGCTAATCAAGCTATCATTGAAAGGCAATTCAGCCATGAAATGGATGGTCTGCTCTTCTGTCTGGAGTAAAGGCTGCTGGCTTTCTGTTGACAATTTCCAACCTTCCTGATAGAGGATCACTTCTGCCTTAACCTCAGGATTTTCTTCTGCCAGCCTGCTGGGCTTTCAACAGGGGCTAAATAAATGGCAATACTGCAAGTTAGAATATATGTAGAACAGTAGTTCCCAACCGAGGCTAATTGTCTCCAAGAGGAAATTTGACATCTGGAGATATTTTTTGGTTGTCACAACGGGGACCATGCTATTGACATCTAGTGCATAGTAATCAGGGATATATGGAAATACCCTACAATGAGCAGGATAAACTCTCACACCAAAAAGCATCTGATCCAGAATGCCAGTTATAGCTGGTTGAGAAAATGTGATGTATATGAATCAATCATACGTTGGGTCTACAAGTGTTACTCATATCACTTAACTCACAAGCAGCATCTAAGAATAAGAATTAACGCTATCTTCACTTGGCTTCAGGCTATTTTCTCTCTTTTAGCAAACTTTCCCAACCTCATTGGCGATCTCTCCTTATCTCCCAGACCTCTTAAAGTTGCCATGCCTCAGATATCAATTCTTCAACATTTCTGCTCTGTATACTCCCTAGGTGATCTCATACAGTCTCACAACTTCAAACATCACTGGCATTGTTCACCTAAAATTAAAAAGCCAAAATGAGAGGCAGTAAGCATTTGTTTAGGATCAAGGGATTACAGTTATGGAATCACAGATTCAGGCAGAAATCCAAATAAGTGTCCTGATCACAGGGTAAAGGCAGCAGTTTTTATGAGAAAGGGAAGGAATAATTACATAAAAAGAAGAAGGCATTTCTATAGTTGCTGGTAAACTGAGCTATTATTGGCTATGCATGGTTGGTGACTGATTTTATATTCAGATAGAGGGTCCATAATCATTAGTCCTGTGGCCAGGATGTCTACTTCCTGATGGCTTTCCAAACAATTGCTTGTAAGACAAGGTTGGCTTGGCCTAGTTCAGTGGTCGGCAAACTGCGGCTCGCGAACCACATGCGGCTCTTTGGCCCCTTGAGTGTGGCTCTTCCACAAAATACCACGGCCTGGGCGAGTCTATTTTGAAGAAGGGGCATTAGAAGAAGTTTAAGTTTAAAAAATTTGGCTCTCAAAAGAAATTTCAATTGCTGTACTATTGATATTTGGCTCTGTTGACTAATGAGTTTGCCGACCACTGAACCTAGTTGAAACATTCCACAGATTCAAAGGACAAGATTTGCAAGGCATTTCCTCTGGAATGGCAACTCCAACTTCATTTTAAAATGGCTGTTTATGTCAGCTTTTACAGCATATCAGGTTCCCAATTTTACACCATTTCAGACTTAGAACTCCATACTTACATATCTCACTGCCTACCCGACTTCTGTATTCTATGCCCATTAGATATTCCAAATGCAGTGTGTCTAAAATTAAACTTCTAATTCTTTCTTACATTCTCAATCTGATCCATCCACAGTCATGCTGTTAATATTTAAGTCCAAAATACTGCACTCATAGTTACTCTTTTTTCCATGCCCACATTTCATCTGCCAGCAAAAACTGGTGACTCTAACTTCAAAATACATCTAGAATCTGGTCAATTCCTATTATTTTTACTGACCCAGGGTCTTAGTCCATCTGAGCTAATATAACAAAATAGCACATCGGGTGGCTTATAAACAACAGACATTCATTCTTCACAGTTCTGGAAGTTAGAAGTCTGAAGACAGGGTGTTAGCATAGTCAGGTGAGGCCCCTCTTCCATGCTGCACACTCCTCATTGTACCCTCACATGGTGGAAGGGGCTAGGGAGCTCTGTGGGATCTCTTTCATAAAAGCACCAAGTCCACTCCTCAGGTCTCCACCCTCACAACTAAGGACCTCCCAAGGGCCCCAGCTCTAACACATCACTTTGGGTAAAAGTATTCCAACACGAATTTTTGGGTGGACATAAACATTCAGACTACAGCACCGAGGGTCAAGCCACCCTCCTTTGTTGCTTAAGTTACTGCAGTAGCCTCCTTGCTGCTCTGGACCACTGCTTTGTCCACTGAGGTTGAGATGACTAAATATCCCCCAGTATTCAAAATTATGTGAAAGCATGCTTACAAACTTACACAAATAAGCCAGATACATATGTTTTATATAAGTAAGACATAATTATTATTGCTAATTGTATTCCTTTTTACTGGTATAACAAATTCCCACAAACTTAGTGGCATATACAATGCACAAATTTATTTTCTTACAATGCTGTGGGTTAGGAAGAAATCCAACCTAGGTCTCCCTGGACTAAAATCAAGGTGTCTTCAAGGTTGTATTCCTTTCTGGAGTTTTTAGGGAAGAATTTCTTTCCTGTCATTTTCTAGATTCCAGAGGTATTCTGCATCTCTTGGTCTGTGGCTCCCTTTTTCCATCTTGAGAGCCAGCAGTAGTAAGTCTAGTTTTTTACAACCACATTATCACATTACTCTGACCTCCACTTCCATTTCCTTTCTCTGCTTTTAAGGGCCCTTGTGATTACATTGGGCCCTTCTAGATAATCCAGGAAAAATTCTCCATCAAGTGATTAGCAGTCTTTTATATATATATATTATTGATTTCTTACAGAGAGAAAGGGAGAGAGATAGAGAGTTAGAAACACTGATGAGAGAGAAACATCGATCTGCTGCCTCTTGCACACCCCCTACTGGGGATGTGCCCGCAACCAAGGTACATGCCCTTGACTGGAATTGAACCTGGGACCCTTGAGTCCACAGACCAGTCTATCCACTGAGCCAGACCAGTTAGGGCTGATTAGCAGTCTTAACTCCACATGCATCCTTGATTTCTCTTTGCCATATAACTTTGTAAATTCACACTTTCTAGAAATTAGGACATGGGTACATTTGGGGGTGCATTATTCTGACCACCATATTAATCTGAACTTCCTCTAGTCCAGATCTAAAATGCTGATACTTGCCAGTGTGGCTCAGTGGTTGAGTGTCAACCTATGTACCAGGAGGTCACAGTTCCATTTGGGTCAGGGCACATGCCTGGGTTGCAAGCTCCATCCTCAGTAGGGGGCATGCAGGAGGAAGCTGATCAATGATTCTCATCATTGATATTTCTATCTTCCTCTCACGCTCCCTTCCTCTCTGAAATCAATAAAATAAAATAAAAATTTTGATACTTATTGCTTGGCTCCTCAAATTTAATTAAATTAGAGCAAAAACCTAACATTATGTATTTATAAAATAAAGCAACAAAGGAGAATAATTTATCATAAACAAAATATTGAAGTTTAAGCCAAATAATCTTTCATGGGAAGACTTTTTTTTACTGAAAAATTAAGTCAAAGGAAAAATATTATTTTGACATGGAATTAGTTCCAAAATCAACTTTTTAGGACATCAACCTAGAAAATTGAGTAGTATTTCAACTTATTTCTTTGACCAATTCATTTGCTTCTCCATACGTTCATTTCTTTGAGACAATAGTAGTAACAATAATTAGGTGAGTGCCTGCTTTGTGCCAAGCTCAGTCATGTTTTAACATGTGGTTCATTTATGCTTCATAGCATTTGAGAGAAATATATTTTTCTTCTCAGAGACAGTAGAACTGAGGCTGAGTGACTTGTCTGCCCTAATAGAGACAGAGTGGGCATTTGAAATGAAACAAGAAAGTCTGAGAGGTTTAAATGATGATGTTCTGTGGGGACCCTAGAAAGACAATAGCAAAAACACATCTGGAATTCACAAGTCTCAAGTTAAACTAGTCATATTGTCACTAACCAGGCAAAAGATCAAGATTATGTTAATTAAGCCTTTGGTTTTTTTAATGTCCTCTTCTGCCTGGGAGAACCTTCCTTCTTTATAAAAAAGCAGTTTGGGAAAAGCGAATTCCCAATGCCATGTTTACTGTATTCTTCATTTGGAGGGAGCATCCAATTCCAGAAACACTTTTGCCATCAATAAATTCACTTTAACCGGAAACGTT
Organism: Corynorhinus townsendii; assembly: GCA_026230045.1. NCBI lineage: Eukaryota > Metazoa > Chordata > Mammalia > Chiroptera > Vespertilionidae > Corynorhinus > Corynorhinus townsendii. The sequence goes on along the minus strand of JAPDVU010000006.1, from coordinate 146,809,124 downwards.
AGAGGATTATCATAAGTGCCTGCAGAGCAGAAACGGCAAGTTGGAGGAACCATCCATTACATTCACTGATAATTGGATACAAAGTGCTGAACCCCCAAAATTGTGTTCCAATAATGCAATTGCTTGTCAAAAATCTTAATCAAAAGCACATTTCTTCCCTCATGCTTCTCAGAGCAAGCCACTTTAAAAATCCCAATCAAAGACAAATGCAAAGGCTCATAACACTTGTGGTTTTGGTTACATACCTTCTCTCTGATCTTACGCTAAGATGATGAATATAAACAGTGCTGTCAGGACCAAAACATTGCTAAATGTGACATCATAAATCATCTGCATTAGTAAATGTAGTGTCAGGTTCTCATATATTTCAGACTATTTTACACCCACACTCCATTATTTCATGCTCTGCCTGAATGAGTCCTGGTGGTTTCATACAGCAAGTGAGCCAGATGTCCAATCAACTTCTCTTTCTTGGCTGAGCTCCCAGAGGGTCCTGGAGGTTTAGACTCCCAGTTTCAGCCAACATCTCCTGACCTGTTTACCCAAACACTGAATTGATGGGACCCCTTCTCTACTTCTGCAAGAAAATGTGTGTCTTTTCCCCATTGAAGGATGTGAGGAAAGGCTAAGATTGCATTTGTACACTTCACTGGTTCTGCCATTCGGGTAAGGGCTGGGTGTCCATCTCTCTTCCTAAATCAGAATGACAGCATGACCTTTTACTCCAATAGTCTATTCCTTTTTTAACTAAAGTCCCTTGCATTTCATGCTTAAAGGCTGAGATCTAGCAGGGGATCTTAAACATAAAGTTTCAGAGGTCGTAAATCCCTAGAAATTGCATGCCAAATTTTATGTGTATAAGGGGAATACATGCTTTTTTCGGGGAGAAGAATTCATCGGATTTAAAAAAACAACAACAAACAAAAGCATATAGCATGCATGACGCATATAGTTTAAAACTCCCTGGAAAGAGGACTGAAAAGGGCTTTTCTTTCTCCAAAATTGATATGTGAATTCTCACTGTGCTGACGCTGCAGTTCCTCTCTGACATGCACTAATGGGCATCGATGCGGGTCCCATGTCAGAGATGATTTGGAACAAGGCTACCTATAAGTAAATCCATCAATAAATAGAAGAACAAACAAGTACATAAGTTAGATGCTTCTCATAAGCAATTAAAGGGGAAAATCCTCTAATTCACAAAGTATTATGAAAGGAATGGGGTGACCAACAGGACCAGCCTGGTCTGGGTTTTATGTGTCAGAAGCCATGGAAGGACGGCACCTCCAAAGCTTGCCTTACTCTTGGCAGGTTCCACTCTTCTCTGCCATTTCCTCTCACGTTACGTGTATTAGTGAAAACACAGCAAGGTGAGAGCTACCATACGGCTAAGCACAGAAAGCTCTGAGCAGCTGTGAGGAGCACCTGGCCTAGGTTAACGAGTGGATGGGTGCAGGAAGGCTTTTTAGAGGAGTTGAAATCCAGGTTGAATGTTCAACTGTAAGGTCAGAATTCTCTAGGCGAACACCGGATGTTAGAGCTATAGAGAAAGAATATTCCTTGGCAAAAAGAAGAGGCTATTCAAAGCCTAGGGCTTTTGGAACCTGCTATCTTTGACACATTGAAAGAAGTGCCAATGCCTGGACATTAGAATGGGAGGTCTCCACCCTTTTCTGCTCTCACTATCCAAGTAGCCTGCTCTCAGTCACCAGAACTGTCCTGTCAAACTCCTCCATAGTCTATGTTGCATCTGAAATTACCTTTATCTGGCCACTGACCAAACAAACATCACTGAGCACCTTCTATGCTGAATGTTCCATTCTTCTTGTTGGGGGATGAGCAGAGAACAAAACAGATCATAGTCCTGCTCTCATGGAACTCAGCATCCACTTCAGTTACTCATTTACTTTCTTTTAATCTGTTTTCCCCACACCCTATACAATGTTCACTCTGTGATGGCGGAGACCTTATGTGTATTCTACATTATTCTTTGCCTACTATCTAGAACACTGCTATTTTAATGAAGAATCTACACTAATAAAAGAGTAAGATTCAAATTGACCATACCTTCGTGACGCCCACCAGCCTATCAGGAGTATGCAAATTAATCCAACAAAGATGGTGGGTTAATTTGCATATGCAGGTGCAGAGCAGCTGGGGGCAGGATGGGACGCTTGCATCATCACCATGGCGATGACACAGGTGTTCTGCACCGCCCCAGCCACTCTGGGCCTTTGGGCAGCGTGGGAGGGCAGAACGGCAGCTCCAGGCCAGAGCGAAGGCAGAAAGGCAGTCTGGGAAGGCGGAAGGCGGCTCCAACTGGAGCGAAGGCAGTGCCGGCAGTCAGGGGAAGGAAGGCCCATTCTTGCACGAATCTTCGTGCATCGGACCTCTAGTATAATGTAACAGACTTTTGGTTAGAAAATGTCATTCTGGTTAATTTATACAAACAGAGTTGGAATGGACAGATGGAAGACAGAGTAACTGTTTTTTACATTATTGCTTCCTCCTTGAACACTTTGTTATTTGGCTGCCAGACCACCATTCTCACCCCATTTCCTCCTCTCTCCATTGCCACTCCTTCTGATCTCTTCTCCCTGCCCCCTCACACTGGAAAAACCCTAACCATACCTGGATTCCCTAGCTCCCTTCTGACTTAGGGGACCTCATTCCATCCTTTGGCTTTAAATACAGTTTACATGCTGACAATTCCAAATATTTATCACCAGAGGGACCTCTTCTTTGAATTCTAAATTCACCTTCAGGATTTCACATTAACTATTCCTTCTGTCTGGAATGTTCCTTTCCAATAAATTCATATAATTTTTTTTCTCATCTCTTAAATCTTTGTTTAAATGTCACCTTCTCAGTGAGGTCTTCTCTGATCTCTTAGTTTACAATGGAAACCTCTTCATTACTCCCTATATGTTTTCACAGCTTTTATTTTTACCCATATATGTGCTACCTTCTAACATGCTATAGGATCCACCTTTATTTTATCTTCCTTTCCAACTATCATGTAAGCTACTGGATGTTAGAGATTTTTAACGATTTTATGCTCACACATATTCATTCACACAAACATATGCATGTAATGATATTGAATTAATCATTATTTAGAAATAATTTACAACAAAACAAATAACAAAATAATACAATGTGGTAGCTCTAAATTACCAAGCACTGCAGTGTGTCAAGAAAGAAGCGAGGCTGTAGGGATGTAACCATGAATGTCGTCATCTTTGGTATAAAGGACCTAATTTGTTTCTGTGTGTATGTATGTACACTTCTCCCAACAAAAATAGTAAAATAGATGCGTAATAAATAATTTGACTGACTCATGACTTCTATAAACTTCTACTATATTCTAAATTGAATTTTATACAAATCACAAAGTGAGGTACTTTATAGTTTTATGCAGAAAAGAACTTAAAGGTGTGTAGGTGTGTGTGTGTGTGTGTGTGTGTGTGTGTGTGTATGTTAGTGTGTGGAATTCCTACTTTAAGAGCAGTAAGAAAAGAGCTTTAACTTAAATTCACTCTCTTACTTTTTGGGTAGTTTAACCATTAGAAAATCTGGATTTTGATTCTAACTTTATAGCTGTGTGAACTTTTTTGTTTTCTTGTTCATAAAACTGAAATAATGATGTCACCTAATGCAAGCATTATGGGTAGTGATTAAGGGGGATGATATTTGCAAAGATTTAATGAAGACTAAATTTGATGACATTCCACAAATATCACATATGTATTTACTAAATATTCGGCACTATCTTTAATTTTGATTATACAATGACACAGAGCTGGCATGTTCCCTGCACTGACTATTATCACTGTCATAATTAGTAGTTATTTCTTCTCTTTAAACTTTAACTTGTACCTTACCCTTCCTTTTCCACTCTGACAAAAACCAATCCAATTGAAGCACCTGCGCTGTGCGACTTTGGTACTGACACAGGCTCAGTGTGGCTTGGCCACTGTCTGTATCCACAGTCCCTTGGCTAAGAACTGGGACACTGTGGGAGCCTGCATATGGTGCTGACGTTGCCAGTGTCTCTGAAGAGAAGGTAACATGGGGACTGTTTTTATGAAATAAATTCTGTCTCCTGAAGAATCTATATACATAAAAGGCTAACATGCGAAGTGTCCCCTCAGGAGTTCGATCAATTGCTATGACATTCACTGACCACCAGGGTGCGGCATGGAATGAAGGGAGGCTCTGGCCGGCAGTGGGCAGCCAGGGAAGGAAGGCCCCAGCCAGCAGCCAGAAGGCCTCGATCAGCGCTGATCATCGGCCAGGCCTAGGGACCCTACCCATGCACAAATTTCATGCACTGGGCCTCTAGTCCTTTCATATTTGCAATCTTGCAAAAGTTAAAGAAGAATGATATCCCAGCCCCTGAATGGGGATGGAGGGCTTCTTCATGTCTGAGATGACAGGTTCTATGATGAGGGCCTCTGGAAGGGGATGGGTTAGGGTGGGCTACCTTAAAGGAGGTAGAGCTCTGCCGCTCTCCTGCAATCCTGCCAGGCCTGTGCTGGTACACTAATGCAATGGCTTGTCGAGTGGCTGGAAACAAACAAAGGCTTCCTACCAAGGAAATAAAATGTTGGATTTTAGAACTCAAACCTCAAGGAAGGGCTTCCTGATCCTGTCATTAGTTTAAGACAATCAGCTTAGGCCCCCTTAATTCTAATCCAGCCTGGGCTATTCTTCCCACCCCCATCCTGGAAAAAATATTGGCAATGCATATGTTTTATATATGCATCCAAAACAGCTCTAACAACTCAATAAGACAGACATTTCAATTTTAAAAATAGACAAATTGAACAGACATTGCCCAAGATAGATAAATGCCCACTAAGCACAAGGCAAGATGCTCAACATCACTAGATAGAAGGGGAATACAAGTTAAAACCACAATGAGATACTGTTGCAGACCATTACAGAAGCTAAATGATAGTGATAATGAGTGATAAGCAATTATATTGAGTGAAGGTGAAGATATAAAGCAACTGGAACTCTCATGCATTGCTGGTAGAAATGTATGATGATCCAGTCACTTTGGAAAACAATTTGGCAGTTTCTTACGAAGATAAAAATGTGCTTATTATATCAACCAGCATTCCAATACTTGGCATTTACACAAGAGAAATGCAAGTGCATCTCTATATGAAGACTTGTGCAAAAATGTTCTTAGCAGTTTCATGCACAATAGCTCCAAACTGAGAACAATCCAAATACTGAAACACATGAATGTATAAACAAACCATTATATATTCACACGATGGGACACTACTCAATAGCATAACTGAATAAACTACTAATGCACAAAAATCCCAGGTACTTTTCATAAACGTTATAGTGAATGAAAGAAGCCATACACAATGGCCCGCATACTGTGCTATTCCATTTATATTAAACTATAGGAAAAATAAAACCAGCTCCATGGTGCAGAGTAGGTCAAACATTGACTTTGGTGGGAGATTTGGGATGTGATTGGGAAGGAGCACAAGAGAACTTTTGGAAGGCATATGAATGTATTAATTTGTCCAAACTCATTAACATGTACACTTATAATAGTTGCATTCTATTGTATATAAATTATAACTCAATGAAGCCAACTTGAAACAACAACAAAAAGAAGCAAACAGGATAGTGTGGCCAAAGGTGATGAATGGAATAGAAATAACAAAGAGCATATCCTGCTAAGGGTGACCAGGAAGCCCATGGAGGGTAGAGAAGGTTGTCCTTCATGACAAAGCAGACTCTGAGTAAAGACATATAATACTTGAGGAAGTTAGCTTTGTGGATACTTTGGGCAAGGATGTTCCACACAGAAGAAGTTCATACAACAATATTAAGGCAAGAACATGCCTGGCATGTGGACCAAGAAGTCCACAGTGACAGTACAATGAGATCAGGCAAGAAAAGGATGAGATTCCATAGTCTTTTACTCTATAACATAGGGAGCTATTAGAAGTGCTACGCACAGGAGTGACACAAGTTGACACCAGCAGGCCATGGATGTCGCTTAGTATCACAGTCAGAGAACTTTCCAACTTCACATAGTTTTGAAGGTAGGGAGATAGCAGGAAATACATTCTATTGACAAAAACACAAGCACATCTTTATTAATTCTTAGCAGAATACTTTCAAAACATAAATATAGCCACAGTGGTAAACCTAAGAGCAGGTGATAATGATAATTGTGGAAGTTGCTAACAGTGAGTCTTTCCTGCATGCCTAGTGCTGCTGTAATTGCATGTGTGTGGGTTTGTGTTAGTGTAAGTGGATATGTAACAATTTATATCTGACCACAACCCTACAAGGTTGGCATTATTATTATTAGTGATAGCCTGAGAAGGGCCATTATTTTCATAGAATCTATTACTGAGGGAAATGAATGAGGAATTAAAGAAAAACACTAAGTTATTTTTATTATTTCTAGATAGTTTAGAATGCAAAAAAAAAAAGCTTATTGTAAATAAAGTAAAATCCAAACCATACAACTTTCTTAAAAGAACAGGGCTTTGTGTTTTAGTTTAATTGATTTAAAGGTAAAAATTGTTTAGCAGTTCCGATGACCTCGCTGAAGAGTCAAGCAATTGGTAACAATCATTGTGATTACAGGCCATTTAAGCAACCTCAATTAAATTAGTGGTAATTCTAAACTACTTCATTTTGCATAAAGATTGCTTTAATTTTATGTAAATTCAAATTCTGGTTGTGAAAATCCTACTTGTTTTACAACATATCCAGCTAGATTATTTTCATTTATCTTTGTGGAAATCTCAAAGCTGGATTCAAAACATTGGTAGGTGTACATAGAGACTGGAATCATCCCTGCAAGGAAGAATTGCAGAGACACCCAAAGAGCAGGCCCATTTTGCTGGCTTTACTGAGTCTGTAAGGCAGACTCATGTATGAAATAAGGAGAAAGTGAGAGACTGAAGATCACCAGGTTTAAAGAGCATGATAGTGTAGAGAATACACTGGACCAAGGGTTAGGAGCCCTGACTTAATTATGATTCTGCCATCTACTTACTGCGTATCTGCAACTGTGTAAAGAACAAAATAGGTCCAGAGACATGGAAGCATGGAACAGAGGGAAACGGGGAGAAAGTGGGAGGAGATTACCCAAAGAACTTACATGCATATATGCATAACCATGGACACAGACAATAGTGCAGTGAAGGCCTGGGGGGGAGGTGCGGGGACCAGGTGGAGGGAGTCAATTGAGGGGAGGAGGAGAGAAAAAGGGACATCTGTAATACTTTGGACAATAAAGATAAATTAAAAAAAAAAGGACTTACTGAGAAAGTCTCTATTAGCCATAACAGTGTGCTAAAGGACCTGGCACTTTCTATGGATTAAAATAAGCATTTATTTCTTATTTAAGAATCTGCAAATGCAGGTTGGCTCTGGTTCTGGCTGATCTTGGTGAGCCTCACTTGGGCTTCCCTCTAAGCTGCTGTTTGAGTCTGGGTCTCCTCCACATGTCACTCAGCCTCCTTGGGCAGCATTACCTAAGGCACTCTGTGCACATTCAGAGACAGGAATGCCAAAGGGCAAGCTCCTAGCCAGTGCTGGTGTCATATCTGTCTACCAAACAACTGGCCAAAGCAAAACATGATCCACTGCTAAACTGGAGGGGAAGGGAAGTCTGCTTCATCACATAACACCATGACATGGATGTGGATGACCAATAAATTCAAGTTACCATACCCTCCTTTTTTCTGAGCTTCCATGTCCATAAACCAAGATAGCTGGATTTCATAACTATCAGGACACTTCCAGTTCTTAATATCATCCTGCAAATGTAGGAGAAATTCTATGACATGCTATAGCACTATTTATAAACTATTGCCCTGCAGGCAAGATTCAATCATGTTTTAGTTTGTCTGCAGAGAATTTTAAAATAATCTTAATTAGTTGAAAATCTTTTTAAAACCAGGGTATTTCAAACAAAAATCCAGAATTCCAATTTTTCTCTTTTTCTCGAAGGCTCAGAATATTTGGCAATGGTGATTCTGATGAGCAGCTGCCCCCTTCCACAGGGCATAGCTCTCCGGATCATCACAGCTCCAGCCCACGCCCAGCCCACTTCACTTACTTATATTACTTGCCTGAGCCCTGTGGGCATTTTTGATTTCCAGCCCAGGATTTCAGGCCTCAGCTTTTGCTCTTCTTCTGTCACCAGCTACTTACATGCCTTGCCAAGTCATTTAACATAACTGGGTTATACTTTTCTCATTTGCAAACAGAGAAGGGTAATTTTGGACGTCTTTAAGGAATCCAGCCCTTCCATCCTGTAATTCTAAAGGTGTTCGAGCAGAGAAGCATGGTATGTTTCAGGACATCTCATGAGGAAAGGAAGGGGGTCTGTTTCCAGAGATGAGGGACACTAATGCTGGAAACTGGAAGCCAGAGGGGCAATCATGAGTGGCGCTGGCACTGTGGGCCCCAAGAGAACCTGAGAGAAAGAAGGAGCAATTAGAGAAAAAGAGAAGTTGTTGAGTTAGGCTGGATATCGGCAAGGTTTTCCTAATGGGCAAGTCCTTACACCAGCTTGCCCAGGAGAAGTGGTAGAAGTTTATTTAAAACAGGGCCCAACAAAGCATTTCAGGAACCTACTATGAACAAAGTTCTTAAGAATTACAGACTCAAAGGTTACTTCTTTCTCTTCATTGTGTAAGCTGATTTAGGCTCCAATTGAATAGTGGAAAAGATCAAATCCTGGATTGGGGTGAGGCAATGGACAAATCCTCGCTAAGGCCACATGTATGGATTCTTCAGGCCCATTAATTTAATGCAGATAGTGAAGGCAGCTCAGAAATTACCCGTTTTGGGTGGTCCGTGTTATAAGCACATACAAAGCATGAGTGTGGGTATAAGGTTCTGCACACTGTGTAAGGTGAAGTTTCAGGCTCTCATTGGTTTGCCCTATAGAAGGCAGAGATGTTTGTTTCCTTCTTATCTGCTGCACATCTCTTTCTTCCCCCTGGAGGTATTTTGGGATAATGGTGCTTGTTATTCAATTATTTAAGACAGTATTTGCTGACAACTGGGTTTTCTATTTTTTCCCTCTCCGAATTGAGTAGGACTGTGCAAGATAGGTAAAGGAAAATAACTGGCTGGGCTTGGGAACGGAGTGGGGGCTAAACAAACTAAAAGCAAGCGAGCGAAGCTCCCTCTCTCCCCCACCCCCCTCATTTCATCAGCCAAAGCATTAAGGGCGACCAAGGAAAAAGCTTACCACAACACTTTGAAGTGCCACATCACATGTACACACTCTCCTAGAGGATTAACTTAATGAAAGCAAGCAGGCCCTTGGAATCAACTCATTGACATAAAGGGCAAATTTGATTAGAGGCATATAAGAATGGGAACTGATTAAATTTGTAATAATCCGTTATGCAAAGCTCTACCATATTCATTTATTGAACAAACATTTACTGTGACAGTCAGTCTAAAATCTGAAAGGATAGCAAAGGTTGTTTCCCATATACCCCAGCTCTCTCTTCTGTCTCCACCCCGTCCCTCCCGCCCCATCCAGTAACTCCATCTTTGACATTCATATGCTGCCAGGGCATCACCGGGCACTCCTGAAAACCATCTGATAAACGTGGGCAGGATTTCACCAATTCCACCTTGTGGATCTGGAGGATGAACTGACTACTAAAACAATGATGTGAATTATCAATAAGGATCGTGTCAGAAGGATGCAGGTGGGAGGAAGGGGAATACTTCAGAGCAGGAGAGCACCTCAAAAGCCGAAGTCTCCTCCCTCCACAGAAAGGCTGTCAAAGAATAAGTTCAGGGAATATATATGAAAGCAAACATAAACTACCAACAAGCATAAGAGAGGAAGTACATCTTACAAGTCCCCAAGAAAGTATAAACCAAAATAAAACAGAATTCTAATCTATTAAATTGGAGACAACACTAAGAAGCATAAGAGTGAGAAAGAAAAGGTGCAGCCACGTGTGCTAGGAAGACTGCAGGTGAGTGCAATACCGTGGAGGGCAATTTGGTCACATCTGCTAAAATGTTAAACGCCTCTCCCCTAGGATCTGACAGTTTCACATCCCAGAATCTAACCGAGATGCTCCTTGGTCTGTAATGGAAGGCACGTTCAAGCACTCTTCATAATGGTAGAAATTTGGAGAAAGCTAAATATTCATCAATAAGGGACTAGCTCTATTTTGATTTGTCTCTGGAATCCTCTAATTAAAAAAAATACTGTGAACTAATCTAAACCTATAAGCACACGCAGGCATACACACAATGAGCAAATTGCCGTATAGACCAAACCAAATGCGGCCGTAGGAACAGTGCAGCCCAGGGCCCTCAGTCTTCACCTCTGTTTCAATAACCATTCAGATCCTTAATATTCTTGAATTCAAAATGTAACTTTTAAAAGTGAATAATGGTAATCAATAAGTATACATTTTTTTTTAATATCTCCTAGGTGTCAGTTACTATGTCTAGTGTTTCACATACATGTTCCTTGTCCTTGCGACAATCATGCTCATTGTTAAAGGCGGGGGGCGGGCAGTTTGGAAATGTCCACCCTGGAGGACGAGGTGTCTTTATCACCCGTCTACTCTTGAAAGGGAGCCTCAGCCAGAGTGGAGTGGAGTTTATGCTCCCAGAGAATTAGGTCCAGTTTCTCTCAGCTCCTCTAAACAGACGGGATTTTTCTTGACTCTAGGCACCGACACCCTCCCCTCCCTCACCTTTTCCTTGAAGCATTTTCTTAAGAAAACTTGTAATTATAAGTCCTGTCTCTCTTCCTTCAAGATACAAATCATCTTAAAAGCATCTTGCCCCTTAGGACCATCTTTGTCAAGGACCTGGGAGTCTTGGGAATGTAAACATTAAGGGAGATGGCACCCTATCTCCTAGTAATCAGGGACGAGCAGGAGCCTAACTTCGGGGTGTCCCTTGCTCCAACATGAACTGCCTCCTGTCACGAAGCTACAAAGAAAGTTTCATTTCCTTCGGGGTAGGCCAATAGCAAAACACGTGTCCCCTTCCCAGATCTTAGCAACTCTCCTTTTCATGTTTTTCAGCCGAGTTGATTTCTGTCGCAGTTTTGGCCTCTCCGCGCCATTGCGATTGCCTTGAATAAAGCCTCCTTTGCTTGTGTAATGTTGGTGCCAAGTTTGCTTTGACAGGATCACCTTTGCAATTTTCAAGTGATGAGGGGTCAGCTGGGGGAATGAAGGGAAATGGCCTGAGGAGAAACGATAGAAGAGCTCTGTTAATATAGAGAAGGCAGCGGCCCACTCAGGTCTCTGTGTTAAGGAAAAAGAACCCAGGTTCCCAAACACATATATTTAAAGCTGAGTCTGGCAGGTTATCTAAAGAGGCATCTTACATTTTTTAGGATTTGGTGTTATTTAGGTATTTTTGCCATTTCCTCTCATCTTTGTCCATTTTGTAAAACCTCTCTTCCAGCAAGACTTGTTCTTTTGCAAGTGATAGAACCTAACTGAACCCAAAGGTCCTTACTTAGCAAAGTAACTTACTGTATCCACAATTTAAAAGTTCAGAGGCATTTAGGCAAGTTGCGATCTAGGAGCTCAAGAATGTCTTCAGGGGTTGTCATCTCCCTTGAGGCCCTGAGTTCTTCTTTCTCCCTTCCATTCTTAAGCTGGAGCTCTCCTTGAGGCCATAAAGTAGGTGCCAACTCCAGGGTTGTAGTGTGTCCAGGGGAAAATGAGCATGCCCCATAAATAGTTTCAGCCAAGGTCCAGATGGCTTGTGGTTAAACAAACTTGTATCACCGGATGTTTCCATTTGTCAGTAAGGCATGCAAATGTTTGACATAGCCAGACCCGAGTCAGACACTATGTCACGAAAGGCACAAATACTAACAGTGAGAAAGAGGGCTCCTTCAGAGAGAAGCAGGGCATGTCATCCAACAAAGAAGAAACAGAAACTATACCCATCAGGCTACACCAACACATTTCCATGGCAAATATTTCCGTCAACTCTACAGACCAACAATACCTTACACACCCACTCAACAGCCAGTGTTTTATCCAGGCTTCCTTCAAAGCATGTAGCCCCTTTGTCTTCGTATTACAATTTGCTGTGGTTTCTTCAAAGCAAAGTAAGGTTTATCTTTTATCCTCACCCCTTATGGCATGTTCGCAGCGGGCAAAGAGTGAATGAACCCTGATAAGTTAGTTACTCAATCTTCTCATGCCTCAATGTTTCATCTTCCCTGAGAACAGTAATATTCATTCCTATTCAAACATTGACTCATTCATTCAAAAGCGACTTTATTATTCCCAATAACTAAAACCACTACCATGGTAACACTAGCAACTAGCACATATTAAGTGCTTACGGCGTGTCAGTCAGGATTTTGAGTACCTTTGGCCCCTCTTCCTTTCCCATCTTATTGCTTGTAATTCCCTCTTGTTTATTGTGCTCTGGCTACACTGGCTTCCTGTGCGGACCGACCCAGGCACCCAAAGCTCCTTTCTATGGCAGAGGCTTACTGAACCCTCCAAGTAGACTGTCCTTTCCTCAGTTGCTCACATGGCTAGTTCCACTTTTCCATTCAAATCTCAGCTTAACTGTTGCATCTATAGAAAAACCACCCTTAACACTGAATGTACATCATCCACATAGCTAAACTCACCCTTCACACATTAACCCTTTTTCTTCCTTCTGCTCCTCCTCCTCCTGGACCTCCTCCTCCTCCTCCTCTTCTTCCTCTCCCTCCTCCTCCTCCTCCTCCACCTCCTCTTCCTCTTTTCTTTCTATTAATCTTACTTATCACTTCTTAACATATTGTGGGTACTTGTTTCTTTTCCCCCTGTTTCTCTCCCCTTGGAATATAAATTTGAGAGCTAGGACCTCATGTGTCTTGTACCTAGGAACGTGCCTGTCATGAAGTTGCCAACAATTTTTTTTTATATAAATGTGTCTATTTTAACCCTTATAATGATCCTATAAGGTAGATATTAACCACCCCCACTTTACAGATAAGAGAGCCAGTGCTGGAAAAGCTCACTGTCTTGTGCACTGGCAAAGCCCACATCTGGACTGAGGAATTCTGACTCCAGGACTCAGCTTCCGGGCCAGGACTCTAAACTGCTGTGGCCGATTCTATGTGGAACACTTAGAGGTAAACACAATAGACAATGCCCCATCATTCATGGAATAGCTAGACTTCAAAAATTAATCAAATAAATACTTATAAAATTCTAATTGTACAGTAAGTGCTAGGAAACACACAGAAAGCTATGAGGAGCCCATAAAACGAAGTCCTAATTTATGAGGGGGTCAGTGAATTGAAGACTTTCAGGATGAGTGGCTTTTACCCAGGGAAGGACAGTGGGGAGAGAGACTGCCCATGAACGGCATGACATTGGCAAATTCCTGAGGCATTCAAAACAAGTATGTGAGGTATGATATTAAACGGGGACTTTAAAAGGTTCTTCAATTTTAAAAGATCAAAGAGGCTGTAAATAAATTTGAAAGTGGAGAAATGAAATAATTAATTAGGTTGATTTATAGCTAGATATTGAACTTTATCCTACAGACTGAAAATAGACTCTCTTTTAAGGACCCACTGAACATTTGCAAAACATTGCCTTATATTGTTTCAGAAGCACATTTTCAATCAATAAATCAAGAATAAAGAAAACTAATTTACAGTTCACTGTCTCCATGGTCAATGCCATAAAGCTACAAATTAATAACACCAGCATAAATAACCTGGAATCAAGTCAAGTAGCTTGGAAATGAGAATAATAATAGCTCACATTTACTGGATGTTTACTGCATACTTTTAGTGTGTCGAGGTTTTTGTCTTAATCAGCCATTTAATCCTCACACAATCTTTATTAAGTTACTGTTATTATTACCATTTTGCAGGTGAATAAGTTTATGACAGGAGAGAGATTATGTAAGATGTGCTCAGTTATTCAGTCTAATTACAGTATGTGTGAGTGAGTGAGAGTGTGTTAGTGAGTGTATGTGTGTGTGTGTGTGTGTAACCACTTTGCTATTCTGCCTCTCCTAAGTAGTTCTGGGGTCAAAGAAGGAATCAAGAGCATAATAGTATTTAAAGGAAAAAATAATGATAATATAAACAAACTGAAAAATGCAAGAAGTGATTATTAGCAAAACATGTTGATAATTGTTGAAGGTGTATGATGGGTATATGTGGGTTTATTGTGCTGTTGTTTTATTTATGTGTATGCTTAAAAGTTTCCATGATATATAGTTATACATAAAAGATAAAAACAGAGATTGATGAATTAAAAATAGTCACTCTTAGCTACAACAGCATTTCCAGCAAACCTTTTTTTGTAGTGCTTAAGGTTCCTTTTACTATAAATATTTATAACCATATCTCTGGTGTAAATGGTTACCCTGTATTAAGCATTTATTATTAATGGTTCCATATATTATTATGTCTAATTCTCATAACAACACTATGCAGTAAACATTATTATCTCCATTTCACAGATGAAAGAAGGAGTTTAAAAAGCTTCTGGGGGAAAAAAAAGCTTCAGTAATTTGCCTAAAAGGTTTTAGTTAGAAATGGAAAAGCAGAAATTTGAGTTTTAGTGTTTTTTTATTCTGAATTCCTTACTCTATACACTACACCCCATGGCAACCAAATGGAATTCTATATAAACTTTTTGGTGGCGGGGCACTTTTAAACTTATCTTTAAAAATATATATCCTATCCTAGACCATCTAGCATAGCACCTGCCACAAAGTCCGTACTTGCTAATTACTTGATAAGATTGAAGAAGAAGACCAGCAGGTTTACGTCATCTTATAGAATCAGTATTCCTAGGAAGTTAATCTTTTTAAGAATAAACTATTCATCAACTCGCCCAAAGTTCAGCAGCTTATTTTTGATGGGTTGAGACACGCAGTCCAGCTAGTTCACATTCTGTGCAATCCTCTGGCCAGGAACTCTTCCCTTCATTGACTGTGACCACATGATGGGAGCAGAAGGAGGCTGGCCACAGAAGAAAACCCCTAAGACTTCAAATTCATGATTTCTAACATTTCTATTAATGTTTCATATCACTCTGAAAAAATTTTTGATTTTTCTGCACTCATTTGTCCTCCCTAGTGTTGAAGTCATCTAAAAAGTTTTGAATTCATCTTTGTTTCATCCAAATAACTGGTGAACTTTATAGAGTAAAAAATCATTAAGGATTGACCTTGGAATAATTCTTCTGAAGAAATTAAAACCTTGGTAATTCTTCACACATTATCTTACTCCCAGCTAGAGCAAGAATGACTTCCTCTTTTTTTTTTTTCCTGATCTTTCTGTAAATGCTGTTGATGAAATTCATGTCAACTGCAAGGTTAGAAAAACAACAGAAGAAGTCCATAAGCTATGATTTGTTCACAGAGGATCCCCTAGTGGCCACCACTTTTCTGTGCACTCACAAGCCTAGTAAATAAGCTATTTTTGATGGTTTCTTTGTGATCAGAATCAGGCTTGTTGGTTGGCAGCTTTGGAAATCAATTTTTAAAATGGCACACTATTTATCTGCACAGCATTCAGTTTCTGATCACGTGTCTATATTGTAAGATTTCTCATGCATTCTGAAATGTATTTCACTACTTGTGAGAATTAACAGAAAGCAAAACCATTTATCAAATGGAATTCGCTTTTACTTGCAACCCTCTCTACTATATTCCTCTCGTGATTATCAGGAAGACTGGCTAGCATCACTCTTTTGCCTTAAATCCAAAAAACATATGCCTTGAGCGCCTTTTTTTCCTGCATCCACTGTAATGTCTACTTCATCTGATGGTAAATGTCATTTAAAATATCTTCGTTTATCACATTTTGACACATTTCTCTCTTTTAAGATATAGCCTGCAAATATGTACTTAAATTTCTGCAGTGGTGTAGGCAGATAACACTCTGGCTTTTAAAATATGTATTAGCATATAAGTGGCTTCAAAATGTTTAAAATGCTATCATGTTTATTATTAATATAAAAATAATTATAATACCAACCTAGCGAAAAGTCCTTTATTAATTCTGTTAAAATATGTAAAAAAAAAAAAAGGAAACTATTTTCTAGCATGTACCTTTTATTTATAACTTGCAATTGCTGCAAATTTGATGAAGCAGTGTCAATGTCCAGCATTATAATGTTTAAAAATTATAATTAATTAAAGTAATGGAAGAGTATGTAGAATTTAAGAATAATGAGTTCTTCTGTATAATGAAATATAGAAATCTCTAGGTCATATTGTTGAGCCAAATTGAATCAATTGTAGGAGAGTAAGAAATATATCCTATATAATAAAAGGCTAATATGCAAATGACCGAATGGTGGAATGACTGGTCACTATGATGCGCACTGACCACCAGGGGGCAGACACTCAATACAGGAGCTGCCCCTGGTGGTCAGTGTGCTCCCGCAGGGGCAGAGCCGCTCAGCCAGAAGCCGGGCTCATGGCTGGCGAGCACAGCGACTGGATATCCCCCAGGGCTCCTGGACTGCGAGAGGGCACAGGCCAGGCTGAGGGACACCCCCCCAAGCATGAATTTTGTGCACCGGGCCTCTAGTATTTACATAATTATCCTTATTTGTGTGAGTATACATTTCAATAAATCTGAAAGAATAAACCTAAATATTGAGATGTAAAGTGATGCGAGCAGTTTACTTCCTATCATCTAAGCTTATTTCACAGAAAGGCTTAGTGTTAGTGGACAAAGGAACAGAGCCTCGGTAAGCAGTTATTCTGCAAACTTTCCTTGTGCCTCTTCTCAGGGCTGACTACACTTCTAACTAAGCCAAAGAAAAGATCTCTTAAACCAGCTTCCATTTTAACTCATCATTCTTGGGATAGAGTCAATTAAATGACCAAAGGATATTTACAGAGACCAATAAAATCTGACTTTGAAGCTAACCAGTCAACGTAGACTCCACTTATACCAGGAATGGTAGATTGGTAACAAAGATACTACGCATTTAAAAGAGAAACACTGAAAGCAACCAGTCACGGAGATTAAAATTCTGATAGAAAGCATTGCGTGACACTGAATTTCTCATTTCTCTGTCTGCTGACAGCATTTAAATGAATAGAAAAGAGTGCGGTTTTCAGGAAATATTCAGGGGATTTTTTTGGACCACTCTGTATCTTCATGATGATCATAAGAAGAATGTGGTATTAGAAGGCTGTAAGTATCCATTGGTGTGCTTATATGCATGCATACAAGTCCTTTGGTTGATATCTTCCGCCCCCACCCCCCAACACTCCCCAGCCTTCCCGTTGTAATTTGACAGTCTGTTCAGTGCTTTACTGCCCCTGTATCTATCTTTTTGTTCATCAGGTTATAATGTTCTTTATTTTCCATAAATGAGTGAGATCATGTGGTATTTTTCTTTCATTGCCTAGCCTATTTCACTTAACATAATGCTCTCTAGGTCCATGACACTGGGGGTTGGGATGAGAGCATGTGACAGGGGGTAGGGGAAGCTGGGGGAAGGTCAATGGGGGGGAAAAAAGGAGATATATGTACTACTATATATAATACTTTAAACAATAATATATATGTGTGTGTGTGTATATATATATATATGAAGGCTGTAAGTAAAAATGAATTCGATTTTGATAAAAGCTTTTGTTTTCTTTTAATTCTCACATTAGTGAAACACGTGAGAAGTCTTACAAAATCGAAAAATGATCAAATAAATATCCTGTCAGTTTTAAAAATTTATTTCAAAAGTTACAAACCAACAAGCCTGATTCTGATCAAAAAGAAACAGTCACAAGTAGCTAATGACTATTAGGCTTGTGAGTGCATAGAAAAGTGGTGACCACTAGTACATATGTAAGCATCAGAATTATATTTTTGAGAGACATCCATCCATTGGTTGCCTCCCTCACTTGTCCTGACCAGGTCAGGGACCAAGCCTGCAACCTAGGTGCATACCCTTGACCAGAATGGAACCCGGGATCCTTTTGTCTGTGGGCTGACACTCTAACCACTGAACAACTGGCCATGGATGGCCAACTATGCGTTTGGATGTGAAAAGTGTTATGTTTTTAAGATCTGAGATTTGCTTATTTCTACAAGCAAGAGTTTGCTTTGATGCACACACGAAGCTCTCTTAATCTGATAAAAAGTTAACGGTAAAGAAAACACTGTCCCTCTTCATCACCCTCGCCTCTAAAACAGGTCAGAATGAAGGCAAGTAGAGGATGGTTAATTTGCCAGCAATCAGTTTTGTTCACCGCTCAGGTTACATAAAAACACTGTATTGAGTCAAATGCTCCAGACCTGTTTGGTTTGGGGTGGAGGATAATAAACAGGGTAGCACTTTGATGAACCTTTTCTCTGAATCTTCACTTTTTCTAGAAGTAAAATTCTCGGCTTCCAGCTGCCAACCAGGGATTGTGTCACCCTTTTGGTCCTCAGTATCGGGAACTCCCCCCAGGCCTCCTGGCTCCGCCGCCAGAGGTCCTGCCTGCCTGACAGGGAGGAGACATGGAGGACAGCTGCCTTCGTGTCTGGAAAGATTCCAGCGCAGGAGACGTTTCAAAGAAAAGTATTCCGACAGGAGACTTCTAATAGGAGCTTTCACATCGTGCACTTAAGATTGCTCTGTATTCTTTATAGTCCCTTCCTTTGGCCCTTGGAGATGAATATATCCATTTAACAGCATGAAGACACGCAGTACCTGCTATATGCTAGACACTTACAGACTATTTACTGGGTGGTTCTGGTTACTTACTGTGCACAACAAGTCATCTAACACTGAGTGTCTTAAACCAGCAGCTAATTATCACCTCTCAGTCATCAGGGTTGACCCCATTAGCTGGGCAGCTCTCACCAAGGGTTTCCCAGGTGACTGCAGTCAGATAGCAGCAGGAGCTGGAGTCACCGGAGGGCCCAACGAGGCTGGCATCCAGGACGGCTTGTTCTCTCACCTACTGTGCCCTGTCCTCTCCCTTCTCTCCACATGGTCTCTCACCTTCCATGGGACTCTCCACATGGCTTGGTCGCCTGACAGCATGGTGGTCTTAGGATAGTCACCTTTTGCTACATGGTGACTGACTTCCAGGAGGAAAAAAAGAGGTAAAAACGTCTGGGCCAGTCCTGACTGGTGTGGCTCGGCTGGTTGGGCACAGTCCTCTGCACTGAAAGGTTGCCATTTTGATTCCAGGTCAAGTCTCATGCCAGGGTTGAGGGCTCGATCCCCAGTAGGGGGCGTGCAGGAGACTGCTGATCCATGTTTCTCTCTCACATTGATGTTTCTCTCTCCCCCTCTCCCTTCTTCTTTAAAAATCAATAAACTCTCCTTAAAACAACAACAGCAGCAAACCTGCTAGGCCACTTGAAGGCGACACTCAAAACTGGCCCAGTGCCACTTCGGCTATAGTCTGTTGTCACAGGGCCGGCCCGCCTGGAAGCAAGGATGGGGCTGGTGGGCTCTGTCTCGTGCTGGGGAGTGACAGAACCACACCGCAGAGGAGCTCTGGGAGGGGATGTTCCTGCAGCTGCCTGGGCAGGCAGTATGGCACACTTGCTCCCTGTCCACATTCCATGCCGTGCTTTCAAATCCTGAAGCCTACTGGTAGTAGTGCTTCTTCCTCCTCTCTGCCTTTCCCCCTCCCCAGTTCTCTTCCATAAAAATTTACTGAGTTCCCAGAAAGGGAAAGCCTCTCTGTTACTAGACATCATTAAATTCAAGTAATGGTCTCAGTTACATGTTCTTTGTACTAAAAAAAAAAAAAAAATCTCTTATCATGTATCCCTACTTTTTTTTTTTTTGAGTCAGAATTTTGAGGTTAAGGTGGAAGAAAAGTAATAATACAGAAATAATCCTGCCCTGTTATGGAGCTAATTCCTGCTCCTGGCAATGTTGCTACACAGGTGCTAAGAAGCATCACTCACCTATTTATTTATTTATGGCTCTGACACAGCTTAGCACTGCAGACACAATGGGGGGTAAAATAGACACTGTCCCTGCAGTGGGTTGAAGTTCTAATTCCCAGGGCAATCGAAGGTGACCTGTTTGTAAATAGGGTCATTGAATATGTCTGCTTTAGACTTGTTCAGATGAAGTCCTTAGAGCGGGCTTTCATCCAATATGACTGATGTCTTTACAGAAAAGAGACATTTGGACACAGAGACAGACATGCACAGGGGGCATGTGGCACAAAGAGACACAAGGAGAACTCAGAAAAAAAAATTAATCCTGCTGACATCTTGATCTCAGACTTCTAGCCTCCAGAACTGGGAGACAAACACTTCTGTTCTTTAAGCCACTCATTCTATGGTGCCTTGTCACAGCACCCCTGGTAAAATGATAGAGTCCCCATTCTCATAGGGCTTATCTGCCAGACATTAGCCAAATGATTCCAACTAACAGGCATCATTCCAAAACCGAGAGCTAAGTATCATGAAGGAAAGAAACGCAATCCTATGAGAGCAGGGGCCAGAGGAGTCTTTCATGGGCACAGAGAAAGTTCCCATGAGGAAGTGATTGAGGTGAGATAAAAAGCAACCAGGTGTGACTAGAAGAAAAAGCAAGTCCACCAGGTCCAAGGTGAGCGGTGCAGGGGTGTGGGGGCCGCAGGTGCAGAGGCCTTGGTCTGGTGACAGTGTGTTGCAATTGAGAAACCGAAACAAGGGCAGTGTGGTTTTAGTACAGAGAATGCGAGGGAGAGAAATGCAAAGTAAGGTGACAAAATAGGCAGAAAGCCGGTGCCCTTGTAGGCCTTGTTAAAGACAATGGTCTCAGAGATAAGGAGAGTCCCTCAAGGGGCTCCCAGTGAAGGTGACATGACCATATTGGAGTTGTAAGAACACTGTTCCCCCTGTTCTTGGGAGAACATGCTGGAGAGGGCTGGGGACGAGGCCTGGGAGGAAGACCTGGACTCAGGGAAACAAACTGCAATTGCTTGCAGGTAGGTAGCTCATACAGGTGGGAGGGAATGCTAGCTTAATCCGGGAAGGGGCCAGGGAGATAGCAATGGAGGCATCTGAGACGTATTTAGGGGAAGGAAGGGATAAGACTCGCTGATGGGGGACGTCAGAGATGCAGACCTGTTTCTTTCTGCCTTCACTCAGGGAAGCTAGGGAGAAGCGCATGGATTTCAGACTGCTCATGCTTTGTGTCTGTGGGGACCGCACATTGAGAAGGCAAGAAGGCAGTTGGATGTACAAGGAGCTCAAAAAGTGCATTCTGGTTAGAGGATCCTTAGCAAATAGATGGTAGTTGGAGCTTTGTGTGTTGTTGAGATTGCTAAGAAAGTACAAATCGGGGAAAGAAAGAGGCCTGGAACAGAGAGCTAATTCACTGCAATATTTACTTTACTTTTCTCTTATTTTGCTATTATTTAATAAGGAAATGATACTAAAGTTTGTACCCAATTATTCGTGTCAGGTCATTTCTAAAAAAAAAACACACAACCCTGAAGCCTCTGAAACAAATCTTGTATCTCCAAGTTACAGCATGACGTTGGGCAATTCTCAATCACATGCGTTTTTATATTTTTCTGAGAAGCCATTGTAGTTTGGATTTTCTACTTCAGATTACAGAAGGGGAAAATGTTTTCATAAGTATTTTAGATAAAAATAAAGCAAGAGTTGATTTTATTCTTCATAGCTTTAAAAAAAAAAAAAAAAGGGTATCTTTAAAAATGCCCTACTGCCCACAGGGAGAAAGAGCCGTATCTGATTGAAACAGTGATTGGATTTTTTTGTACATGCTGACATCTGGGCCAGGCCCTATCTTTGAATCATTTCATTTCCAGCAGCACTATGATGGTATTTATAAGTGGTTTGCTGCCTGTTAAAATAGCAGGACACATACATGGGCTTTTTCCCTCTTAAAGGAAACCTCCTTGGGTCGGGCCCTGGGAAGCTGTTAAATTGTGTCCTTGTTAGTATGGAGAGAACATGGAAGCCTGAGCCTGCTCACTTCGCCAAACCAGGAGAAGTGCTCTTACCTTGCCTGTAGATGTTCCTAGCTGCTCCCTCTAGCTGTGAGGTGGGCTTGGCCGGGGATAAAAGGAAGGACTAGGACAGGCCAGGAACCACCCTTAGGATAGGCTGGCCCTACAACTGGTTGAAATGTGGGCTGTGTCCACTTCACCGCTGTAAATAGTGACACCTGGTGACAGGGAGAGTAGAGGAGTGTTCATTCTCTTTAACAATACCTCACTATATTTGTAAAAACACTGCATACCATTTGACCCATAATTTTACTTGTAGAGCCTTTCAGTTGAAGAACCTTAAGAAATTCATCATGAAATTCTGAAAGGTTTGATCTACAAGAATGCTCATCTCTATTTAGTTCTTAGAAGCCAAAATTTAGAAGCAATGACCTTTCCAACCATAGAACATGGGTTAAAAATGGTAAGGCCCATCTCCTACCAGGTATCATAACCTGCCGCTATTAAAATTATGATGTAGAAATATGAAACTAGAGGCCAGGTGCATGAAATTGGTGCATGGGGGTAGGGGGGTCCCTCAGCCCGACCTGCACTTTCTCCAATCCAGGAGCCCTCGGGGGATGTCCAACTGCCAGTTTAGGCCTGATCCCTGTGCAATCTGGGACCTCTGGCCCCTAACCACTCACCTGCCTGCCTGCCCTGACCACTCTGCCTGCCGGCCTGATCCCCCTAACTGCCCTCCCCTGTCAGCCTGGTTGCCCCTATTAACTTTTATTTTATTTATTTATTTTTTAATCTTTATTGTTCAGATTACAGTTAACCCTCTTTTTTCCCCCCATAGCTCCCCTCCACGTGGTTCCCACCCCCACCCCACCCCATGACCTTACCTACCCCCCACTGTCCTCATCCACAGGTGTATGATTTTTGTCCAGTCTCTTCCCACACCCTTCCCTCCTCCCCCGCCCCAAGGATTGTCAGTCCACTCCCTTTCACACACAATTGTATTTGATTTCCTTATTGGCTTCTTCTTCTCACACATTTTTTCTCTCTCCTTTATGTAACACTTTTACCTACTGACTCATCATTTATAAACTTTTCTTTCCTCCTTATTTCCTACTTCTATTCCATCATCCTTTCCCCCCTCTTTCTCCTACCCTTCCTCACTCCCTACATTCCTTCTGTCCTTTATCTTTACCCCTACCCTCCCTCCCCTTTTCCTTCCTTCCCACCTTAAATTGTTTATTCACTTCCTCCCTTGGACCTGCTATGCTCCCTCCCCCATTTCTTCCTTCTTCCCATTCTCCTTTTAAGCTCTACCGGCTCCCCTTTAAAACTTTTCTTCCCTCCCTCTTTCTCTCTCATCCTACCTTTCCCATTCATTCTTCTCTACTTACTTCCATTGTTTTAATATCTATCTATCTGCCAAATTATTCACTATCATTTATTTTTTTCTTTTCTGACTCTTACTTTTAAAATCTGTCCCTAGTACATAACTATACTTGATTTTCATTATAGCTCCTACAGTTCACTCATACATCCTCTTTCCTTCTTTAACTCTGCTCTCTACTGACTCCTTATAAAGTTCTTCCCTCCCCTCCTTCCCTTCGTAAAGCTTCCATTGGGGTGGGGGGACATTAACCCCCA
The DNA here is from genome assembly GCA_026230045.1 of Corynorhinus townsendii. Classification (NCBI taxonomy): domain Eukaryota; kingdom Metazoa; phylum Chordata; class Mammalia; order Chiroptera; family Vespertilionidae; genus Corynorhinus; species Corynorhinus townsendii. The sequence continues at coordinate 146,785,556 of JAPDVU010000006.1, read as the reverse complement.
TCCCAGGGCTCAGCCCTGGCCAGGTGTTCGCTGCCCCCCCCCCCTTCCTCAGCCTCCCCACCACCATCCTGCTCCCATTCCCTGACCAGGATGCCCAGCCCAGCGAGAGTGGCTCACGCCCGTGTGGCCAGTGCGCTGCTGCCGCCACGAAGCAGGAGCGCCTCTACCCAGAAGGCCTTGGACCGTCCACCACTCCGTCCTGGACCCATGGGCACCTCCCCACCAATGGCCTGCGCCTGGGGCCATCTCCCTCCTCTCCAGCTGGATGGGGTGCACCTGCTTCACCCCTTCTTCCCCTCCCCCCTTTCCCGCAGTCGCCACCCCCCTCCCCCACGCAGCCCCGAGTTTCCTTCCCCTTTCCATTCCTGCATCTTTTTCTTGTTCCCTTTCTGTATTTCTGTTTCTCCTCTCGGCCTGTCTGCATGCAGGCCTGCCCTCCTCTCCCTCTCCTTTCATATCCCCTTCTATTGTATCCTATCCTACCCTGGGCCTTGCAGCTGCCTGAGCAGAGGGCGGGGATGCAGCCTTCTGATCCGGTTGTGATGTGATGTCTTAATGGATAATTTGCATATTTCTCTATTAGTATAGATGGGAATAGTCAATATATAAGAGCAGTTTACAAGTAAGTATACGGAGTATCCTTTTGTGCATATTTGTGAAATGGTGCTCTTTTTAAAAGTTTTGAAAATGTATTTGCTAAATTCTTAATCACTCAAGTCTGGGGTGACACTTATTTTCATTTTTGTGGGTTTTTTGGGATATTCCAAACATTTCTCAATAAACGTTAGTTTTACATAAATACAGCAAACAATTTTAAAATATGACTACCTTGTCCAAAAAGATGCCTATCCCTTTGCCCCTTGCCTAGTTGTGAATGTTTGACATCCCAAAACTAGAGATTGATTCCTCTTCAACCCCGTAAAAAAATATTTCCTTAAGAAGAGGATTTACAAAGCTCTATCAGTCACTTACACCTTAGTTTGCATAGGCTCATTAGCTCATTCCAGGGAGCAAAGTTTGATCCAAAGGAGGATGAGTTGTAGGACAACGGGGCACCTAAACAGAAGGTGAAGTGCAATCACTAAGGCTCACTCAGCCCATGCGAACCTCTGACTTTTTTATATGTCACCAGCGTAGGAAGAAACAGACAGCAATTTAGTAACCTAAGAACTTTGCTCATTGTCTTGGCATCTGACAATTTTATCACTGGATAAAAATGTTTGGAGTTTATTTGTTTAAAGCTTATTTGTTTAAAGCTGATTCAGATGGAGACCCCACTTCCTATTGCCCTAAATGTGTAATAATGCTACAGATCTGAGGTACATGTATATTGCATAGGCTCCAGCACATTACTTTGTTGCTCTTTGAGTGTTTGAAGTAACCTAGACTGTTCTGAATCTCTTCCTTCTCCTGGACACTCTCATCATTTATTCCTTTCCATTGGGAAAATTCATTTTTGAGTAGAATATTATTCAAACAACCCAAATATTAGATGTAGACAGCAGATTAAAGTAGAATTAGACTATATCTAAAGAGAAAAAAATACCCTACTACTTCTAATATATATATATATATATATATATTTATTTTTTTTTTGCCATTAATACTACTCTGAAGGACGAAGCCTTTATTGATCATCTATGATTCAGATATGTTCTATGATTAAATTACACATTGAATCATTTTCCTAGACATATAAATTAATTATATAAGCAACCTTTTAATGTCAGTAAGTTTTTTTCTTATTTTACAGATTAGAAAACTGTAATTTAAAGATTAGGAGGTACCAAACTGGATTTAGCCTTGGTCTTCCTCAACCTCCAGGTCCCTGGTACACCCACAGCGCTATGCTATCTATCCAGATTTCTAGAAGAAAAAAAGAGAGCCCACCACACCACCATTAAAACTGGGGTCACTACTGCTCTCACCAACCAGAATGTGCTGTTTAGGGCCATCTTCAATAATAAAACGCATCACTGACTGCCACTCTCAATACTTTTTAAAAAAAATCTCAATACTTTTTAATGACAATAAATTTGAGTCAATCATAGTGTCTGATTCCTAGGTGATCTGCGCTTTCTAAAGCACTCAGTGTGAGAGTCACTCAGAATTCTCTGACATCCATCTCCATTTTTCTTAATATAACTGTCACTTCACACATGAGTTTATTTCCCCCATCTATCCTCAGAATCTTTGCAATCAAGTTATTTTAGACAACTGATGATAAAAGAGCACTCAAGTCAGCATTTTGGGTGATTTGAGGCCCTTATTTCATTTCTTGGTCAACTTTTTCAGTGTCCTGTAATCTTTTATATATAAATGACAAGCCTGAGTTGAGTACATTTTCACTGCCCTTGAAGAGCTCGCTGGACTGAAAGACCTCTAGCCCAGGTGGGAATACACACGCTCCAATGTCTAAATTACTTAAACATATATCCTCTCAGTCAGAAATGTGAGTTCTCGCCAGGCCTGTTGAATGCAATTGGCCATTTTAGTTAAGGCACTTTGAAATGACAGAGAAAATAACGTTTTAAAGAATAGATGAACAATCTCACAGGTATATCTGCTATCTCGGGCACTTTTTGTTATAGATTTTATAGGACTGGGGGAGAAGTAATACAAAGATGGGGGGCATGCCAAGGGAGAGTACACTTATATTTTTATGTATAGTACCAGAGGCCCGGTGCACGGATTTGTGCCTGGGTGGGGTCCCTCGGCCTGGCTGGTGATCAAGGCCTATCTGGGGGCCAGCCAGGGGGAGGGTCTGCAGGAGGTTGGCCAGCCAGGCGGAGGGGGGCTGCAGGAGGTTAGTAGGCCAGCTTGGGAGGTTGGCTGTGGGAGTGCACTGACCACCAGGGGACAGCTCCTGTGTTGAGCGTCTGCCCCCTGGTGGTCAGTGCATGTCATAGTGACTGGTCAACCAGTCATTTCAGTCGTTCGGTTGTAACAGTTGCTTTGGGATATATATATATATATATATATATATATATATATATATATATATATGGACTAGAGGCCCGGTGCATGAAAATTTATGCACTGGAGAGGGGGTCCCTCAGCCTAGCCTGCCCCCTCTCACAGTCCGGGAGCCCTCAGGGGAGGGAGGTGACCCGGTGATCAGGGGAAGGCAATGCCCCATCACACCTCTGCTGCTGCCACTGCAGGCAGCGCAAGCCTTGGCCGGTCCTGGTTACCTGAGCCTCGGGCGGCCCTGGGCAGCTGGGCAGCGAACATCTGAGGCTTGCCTGTGCCTCAGGCATCAGTTGGGCAGCCGCCATTTGAGGCTTGCCTGTACCTCGGGCTGGCCCTGGGCGACTGGGGGGCTTAGGAGACTGGGGGACTCTGGAGGCAGGTGCACGGAGCATGCCTGTCACCCTGGCGGGGCTGAGGGGACTGAGTGCTGCCATCTTTGAGGGCATGGCAGTCAAATAGCATATTCCCTCCTTATTGGTTGTGTGTGCCGCCATCTTTGCGACAGTGTGAGGGTCAATTAGCATATTCCCTCTTTATTAGATAGGATATTACATGTTAAATACATAGATATCCGTGGTAGGGCAAAAGTAGGTTTTAGTTGTAAGTGAAACACAGAGTTTATTCTTGTATTATTATTTATGAATTATTGTTTCATTCTCCATCTGAACAACCATAAACCTACTTTTACTGTACCCTGCATATGTATGTGTATGTATGTGTTTGTATGTGCCTGCTCACATATGGGAATTTGGGAAATGACTTAGTGACTTTCAAAACAGCAATAATGTCACTTCTTAGGGAATATTTAAAAGTACAAGGTATATGACAAACACTTTATTGATAACAATAACTAAAATTTATGAAGCACTTATGCACCAGGCACACTGCATTATATGCACGCGTGCACACATGCACACACACACAACTGTAGAGATACAATTCTCACAACTCAGTGAGTTCTCATTTTACAGGTAAGGTAACAGACTCCAAGAGGCTCAATAACGAACTCATTCAGATGTACATGATTAGCAGTTAAGATTATAAACACAGGTCTTTGGGCTTCCCAGAAGGATACTAACCTGTATATTTTACATCCTCCCTAATGATACCCTCCCTGGTACCAGAATTTCCCACGTTATGACTGTCAACATCAGAGTCACCCGAGGTACATGCTAAAGCACAATTCCTAGGTTCCATCACTGACTTTCCAAGTTAAGAGTCTCTGGGAGGCAGGCCCCAAGGATTTACATGTTTTATTTACTCATCAGGTGACTTTTAAAATACATGAATATTTGTGAGCCAGTGTAGCGGATAAATGTGAGAGCAGCACAGTGGTGAGACCATGGTGTCAGGAGTCAGGTGAGCCCGGTTTTAATCACACCATGCTAGTGACAAGTTCTGTGACTGTGGAGATGTCACTTCATCTTTCTGGGCCCGCATTACCCCATCTGTAAAGTGATAAGGCCTACTGTAACATTTTGCAAATGTTTTCAATAAACTCACTCCAAATTCATTGTTAGACCAGGAAACGGCACACACATTCATATGAGAAATACTGGTTCTGCTGTGCTCTGCATTGGTCAGTCTCCTTACAAGTCCTGTTTGCAGGGCCAGCCACTGTACATCAGAGACTTTCAGTACCTGGGGGAGAAGCAGGGCTGCCAGGACCACAGCCAGGGAAACTGGAAGCTGGGAGCAAGGGTGGGTGGCTCTTCCCTGGCGCCCAGCAGTCTTCCAGGTGTAATTAAAGAGACATGAGTGAGCACTGCCGTTCCAAACGTGCTAGGGTTGAGGCCGAGGTAGTTTTCTCTGACGAGCAGCATACTTCCATGGAAAACAAGGGATATTTCCTGTTCGATAAAACAAGGGCTTATACAACCGACAGCGACAGCTCCCTAATCTATTCCAGCCAAGAAGTAATCATTTCCACCCTCCAAAACTATCCTGGCAAATCCAATGGCACGCATTTAATCTGTGGTCCTCCCAACTGTTCTGGCCTTTGCAGGAGAAGTAAATATGTCCTCAGTGGCTGCGTTGTGTTTGCAGTGAACAGGCCTGTTGGCAGCACCGGGCATCGGCCCGTGCAAGCGCAGGTTCTGCAGCACACTGCACACTGCAGGGACACACGCCACTTGCAGGCACATTTTGGGAGCCTGGAAGAAAATGTGGGCTTTATTGTAATCTGCAGTGGCTTGTGTGGTGCTTTCCACACCTACATGTTTACTAAATAGTATTTGTCATTTAGGTCCCAAAATAAATAGCAAATGAATATTCATGCATGTTGAATGCAATTAGAGAAAAACCCCAGAATAGAACCTCAGAGTGCAGACTCCCACTCCCCATCTGTAACCATTAGGGTAAAAGGACTACGTTGCCAGTTGCTAGGAGTCCTTCACTCCACAAACATTTATTGGTTATGTCCATTATGTACAGCCAATGAGATAAACAATGGAGGTGCTTTTTATTTTTTAATTTCAAGGAGGAGGAACTACCTGAAAGTAGAGAATAATGGTTCAGAATGTTCGTTCAACAAATATTGAGTACATATTTCATGCGAGACACTGATATAGGTACTGAAGATTCAAGCAATGAATTTTAAAAGAAGTGATAAAAATATTTCCCCTACAGGGTTTATGCTTAGTTTGATGAAGACAAAGAACAAATGAATATAAAACATACAATATGATAGATGGTGGTAAGTACTATGCCAAAAATAAAAATATAGAGAAGAGAATAGGGGGTATGGGTGAAAGGATATTGATTTAAATAAGGAACAGGGATGACCTTAAGAAGAAGGTAACATCTGAGTATACACTTGATGGAGAGAAGCCATGGGGATATCAGCAGGGAGAATGTTCTAGGAAGAGAACACCCTAAGTGCCACATGCTAAAGCAGGTGAGTGCCCAGTGAGCAGGAAGCACCCGGGGGTGGGGGGCGGGGAGGATGGCAGATGTGGATAGCACAGAGGGGATACGTTTTAGGAAAGAAGTCAGAGAGGGAAGAGGATGCCAGGTCATGTAAGGCTTTGTAAGCTATACAAAGTCTTTCACTTGGATTCTGAATGAGATGGGAATCCGTTGGGATATAAGCAAAGGAATGACCTGGTTGAACTTGCATTTTAAAACAACGACAGTAGCATATGGGCTGAAAGACTCTAGGGTGCAAGGGCAGAAGAAGGTGGCCCAGTGGGTTGGTTTTGGCTATTGACAAGTTAATGAATGATGGAGACTTGGATTGGGGTAGGCATGGTTCAGGAGGTGGTTGCATTTTGGATATTTTGAATGAGGAACTAATACGGTTTCTTTAACCAGCTAACTTTGCATTTTGAAATATAATCCACATGCAGAAAAATTTACCCCATTATGAAAGCAAACACCGTGGATCCACCACCCAGGTTAAGAAATAAAGCATTGCCAGCACTCCAGATGCTCCATAGATTCAACACGCTGGGAAAGAAAATGGGATATGTTAAGCAGAGCCATGGGAGCTGTAAAAGAGACCCAATCAAACTGGCAGGGATGAAAATGACAGTATCCTAAATAAAAAATTCACTAGAGAGGATGAGCCGCAGAAGAGACGTGACATTTCAGAATAAAAGATGAGTGAACTTTCCAAGATGATGTCTTTAATGAACAGGATGGAACGATGTTCTTGAGAAACAAGACAAATATCTTCCAAGAGAAGTAAGCGCTGTTCCCCAGGGCGCTGCATCCCCAGAGGGCGTGTGCCCTTCACAGTGGAAAACAGGTCCCGAGTGTTACTAACAATCTGGACTGCAACTATCCTTGTTCAGTCCTGGTGTCTGGTCACGGTGGTCGCACGTTCTAGAGAGCAAGTGTAAATACTGGCTAAATATTTGTTAGAAACTTCCAGTTTCCTAGATCATCTGGCATATGGGTGACATGCCCTATTAACCTCTTCCCCAACATTTGCACCACGCTGTAGGTGTGAACACTAATTTTATCCAGGTTTCCACAGGATGGCAAATGGAATCAATTGACAATAACAGTCCAGACTCCCATAGTTTTGTGAGTACTTCCTCAGGACATCCAGGACATTGCTTCGTTTCGGTGTGTATTTCCTAAAAAGCCTACGTGGTGGCTTAGACCTGCTCAGGAACAAGTTGGCTCCTGGAGGAGGACCGCGAGACAGCAGCACACGAAGTCCTGGACTTCTAGAGTGTTTTCTCAGTTGGTTAACTACAAAGGAACAGATACAACAGCGGGAATTGTTTTACTTTAAAAATACAATGGAACAAAACATTCTGTTCCAGCCTGCTCTACTAAGTGGCAGAATATAGCACCATAACAACGTGAGGGAAAGACCATGGAAATGATACTTCCGGATATAGATTAACAGACTGTTTTTCATCAGTGCCTGTATCTGCTGTTAGGACAGCTGTAGCACTTACAATGCCCGTGATGAAATAGGGGTAAAGATCTCAGACACATAATAGTATCAAGCTGTACAGAGGCACCACTACTGATGAGACCTGATTCTTGAAATTCTCTTAACACTGTACTAAAGATTTTGGATATTTTAGGCAAGAAGTTCTCCATTACTGATCACTTAAAGGGTTACCAGTTGCATCTTATCTTAGAGTCAGTCAAGGGGATGGTGTAGATCTTACAAAAGATTGCAGAAGGTATGAAGTAAAGAACAAAAATGGAATGATAAAAATGTTTCCTTTGGTCCTGGTGTATCTTTGCTCCGAAAGTTAATAACATATATCTGGAACTTTTCCTTCAAGTGTAGTTAGGTTGTAACTAATGATTTGGGGATTAACGTCTTCAAGGACCGAGTTGCTGGTCCCAAGAAAAGGACCAGAAGGGGCTAATTATCTTTTCACAGGATACCAGGAGGACATTCTGTTGCACTTGAGGAACCAGTGGCATGGTGAACTCAGCTTACAACAACTCCCCACAACTGACTGTGTGTATCTTTTCCCAACCACTGTTTCAGTGACATCATGTGGCTACCTTGAAATCAGCCATGATGGGAGCATTACACCATGGAAATGGACACCTTCAACAGATTAGGGCTTTTTTTTTTCTTTTCTTTTGAAAAATCAGTTGTTAAACATGGACCAGTAAAATCTTTGGAGGACTTTGAGCCAAAAGCAGAATGCATTGTGGGTACTGAGACACAAGGCACCGTAAGCTGGCTCTCAGGGAGGCAGACTCTGAAGGGAAAATTTCTGTGTAGGATGTTGAATTCACCATGCCTTTTACCTTCTGTATTTGAATGTTTTGACATCTGCAGCCTTGCTGACACTGGACTGCCCAATTCCTAGAGATAGTAAACAACCTGCCCGGAAGTGGGCTTTTCAAATTCAGATCAAACAATGCAGAATCCACACCCACAACCACCCATTCTAACCACATCAAGGCCAGGCACCGGACAAGGAAGAGCAGGCTCTGTGTGCCAGAGCCCTTTGGGATTATCGCTAACCAGCCAAATCCCAATGGAGCACACCCTGGGCCATTTGTTCCTTCCTTGGAAATCACAATAAAGGCTACTGCTCACAGTTCATTCCTCCCGCTTCACCTCCTGACCCCGGTGCTCCCCAGCATTGCCCCACGGTGTGGCCTGCCCCCTCCTCCCGAGAACTGTACCTCACTTTTCAGTGGCAATCATCTCCTGACTGTTGATTTTACCATACTTAAACAACGGAAGTTCTTTGAGAAATGCTCTCAATATCTACATATTTTAGAAGGACATGGAAATAGCACTGGGAAGAGAGAGTATTTAACTATGAATTAGTCTCAAGAAAGGCCTCAGAAATGTCAATCTCCCAGAAAAGGAATGGGCCTTCCAAGTGGTTCTTTTTGAGACAAGGGGCCCAGCTTTCATAATCATTTATTAATCGGGGTAGGGTGTGCCCTGACCCTACACAGGGGACTTGAACTGTTTGGCTGAGAGCATTACCCAGAGAGGGACTCAGCCCAAGCACTATGAGCCACCAATGTTCCCAACAAGGGGTGGTGCCTCAGTTCTAAAGGAGGGCTGGGAGGGGCACCTCTGCTTCTACTAAGTAACAGGAAGATAAAGTCATCTGCCAAACGTTGTCTAGCTTATATGATTCAAGAGCTTTCTGATGCAGCCAACAGCACGGAAGAGAATAAAGGCTGTAGTTGAAAAGGTCCTAAAAGTCCATGCCAAAGGCAATAGTCAGATATGTCCCTTCAACCCCGGCAGAAAATAAATGTAAAATAAATGAGCCATTTACAACTCTGCAAAACCCAACATACTGTGAAGATCTATCAGGTGGACCATGAAAAAAAAATTGACCATCTTCGACAAAGCAATTAAAAATAAACATTGGTGCAACTGAAGTCCAAATGAAATAAACTTCAAGAGTAGAAGAAAAATGGAAGGGGGATGTTTGTTGGGTTTCTCTCTCTCCTCTCTCTCTCCCCCCTTTGACTTTAGAACTTCATATCATGTTGTTAAGGTGGGAACTGATTGGAGAGGACAGGGCAACTGACAAAGGCTGATTAAGCGACTCATATTCCAAGAACAGTGAGCCCAGGGCATGTAGCCATGTGGATTCTCGGGAGCAGCAGGGTGAATGCCATGAAAATTTTGTTTGTTTCTAGTTGTTTTCTTTCCCGTAACGAGAGCGTGAAGGCTGTGTAATCTACACTTACCATTCTTTCATTATCCTAATAAGCAATAACAAAAATGAAATAAAACATTTTAAAAACATATTATGATTGATCCATGAAGTCCTATGGCTTATCCTGTCAAATGGAGGGGGAATGCACAAAAGACAATGGGTTTTATTGAAAGACAGCTAGCAAATGTATATAGGGAAAGCAAATACCCAGGCATGTCATACAAATGTAAAGAAACTGCTGCAGAGGAGGAGAGGGAGCCAGTCAAGGGAGCAGCAAGAAATGAACACCTCACTCAAGGCTCCTTGTATTTCCTGGACTATTGCCTACATTCTGTACGTCTTTAAATCTCCTTAGGTTTTGTTTGGGGGTCTCAGCTAAAATGAACTTTCCCCAGATAGATCCAGTAACCCTGCTAGAATCAATCATTGCAACCTGTACTTTTTGTTCAGAGGCCAAATCCTATTTTGTGTTTATATAGACATGTGGATGTAATTTTTTAATGCCTTAGATATGCAACTAAACTAAGCTGTCCTAGAACAGTAATGGGCAATAAATGTTTTTTTTCCTTTTTTAAAAAAAAATATTTTTATTGATTTCAGAGAGGAAGGGAGAGGGAGAAGGAGAGAGAGAAACATCAATGATAAAAGAGAATCAATGATCGGCTGCCTCCTGCACGCCCCCCACTGAGGATTGAGCCCACAACCTGGGCATGTGCCCTGACCGGGAGTCACACCATCACCTCCTGGTTCATAGGTCAATGCTCAACCACTGAGCCACGCCAGCCTCGCAAATGGTTCGCTTTTCAGTGAAATGATTATGCATTCCTATTTGGTCCTCTAGGAAGCGGCTGGATTGAATATGAACTAACGCTTTGATAGCAATCAACTGCATTCTCTTGACAGACACTCAGCTCTCACAGGAACATCCCTTCCATTTCTTCTACTTGCATCCTTCCACCTGACCCCCAGACTGCTGAAGGGGGCGCTGGGCAGGATGGGAGGATCTAGCACCCCTGAGCCCGACTGCTTTCTGAACCCGACTGCGTGCTCAGGGTAAATTAATTACTCTTTTCCCATCTGCCCAAAGCTTTTGAGAAGCAACAGCTGCAAAGCCTGGTGAGTCTGGGAGATCAAAAGCAGCCTGGACACTGTGGTGGACTGTCAGGCCTGCTGCCCAGCTCCCTACCTGCTGGCAGCTTTGCCATTTGATCAGTCTCAGCACAGCCCCGAGGGGGCAGCATCTCAGGTGCTCTTTCTAGAATAAATTCCTTTAAATAAAATTTGCTGGACTCAGCCCCTCTCTTCCTTCCCTTTCACTCACGCGAATAAACCCGCTGAGACTTTGGCCAACCCACCCTTCACTGTCCAACTCAAACGGCACAATCTGTTCCAAGAGAGTGGCTTGCAAATGCAGTTACTGACAGACCAATGGGAAAAGAAAGTGCCCTTTTTCCGCTTCTCTCCTCTGGAGCAATAAATCATCTCTCCGGCCCGGGTGACTGCCGCAGACAGTCCACCTAAAGCAGCACTCCATGATTTAACAGACAGAATGCTTCTTCCACGGACCATTTCTAACCATTCGCCTTTCCTCCTAACTTTCCTCTTATTTGCAAATCACCTGAGGTCCAACCAGACAAAGTTCTTAGGAAATACGGTCTATGACTTCACGTTGTGGCATTTTCCCCTCATCTCCCACTTCCAGAAAGAGTGTCTCTTTATGAACGGAATGGCGATACTGGACGGGAACACAGACTGCTGAGCACGTTGCAACCTGCAAACCCAGACAACCTGTTGTTTTTGGAAGAAATGGTGGCCAGTCTGATGTGTTTGCCTTTTAATGTTCATGGTATGTGTTAAGTGATATTTACTTAAGATGAAAAGAGAGGGTTAAAATGGGTTTGGCCTTGAATCTTGGCTATATTTTTCTTTTTTTTTTTATTGATTAAGATATTACATATGTGTCCTTATCGCCCCCATTGCCCCTTCATGCCCCCCACTCGTGCCCTCACCCCCCTGGTGTCTGTGTCCATTGGTTAGGCCTATATGTATGCATATAAGTCCTTTGGTTCATCTCTCCCCCTTACCCCCACCCTCCCCTACCTTCCCTTTCAGGTTTGACTGTCTGAGCGATGCTTCGCTATCTCTGGGTCTGTTTTTGTACATCAGTTTATGTTGTTCATTATATTCCATAAATGAGTGAGATCATGTGATATTTATATTTCTCTGACTGGCTTATTTCGCTTAACATAATGCTCTCCAGTTCCATCCATGCTGTTGCAAATGGTAAGAATTCCTTCTTTTTTTACTGCAGCATAGTATTCCATTGTGTAGATGTACCAAGTTTTTTAATCCACTCATCTGCCGATGGGCACTTAGTCTCTTTGCAAATCTTAGCTATGGTGAATTGTGCTGCTATGAACATAGGAGTGCATATATTCTTTCTGATTGGTGGCTATTTTTTTTTAAATCTTACTGTATCTATTAACTTTGAGGAAAAGTAATTTCGGCAATTTAGAATGGAAGGGACTTTGCTTTTGCTTTCCTAATAAATTACACACACAGCTTAAAGGATGCGAGGAAGACTTTACTTGAGTAGTATTCTCAATAGGCATGAATAGCAAAATATATTTTGTTGCTGTTTGCCTAATCCTCTGGTCTTATAATAAAGCCCATAATTTAATTTTCCCATTAATATCCAAGGCCTGGCTGTGCATAAAATGATACTACATTAAGGGTGGCTTTTATGGTATTTAAAATCTGTTTCCCTTCCTCTGTTACCCAGACGTATTAGGGGAAAGTTTTTAAATTAAGTAAAATATAATGCTTCGGTATAAATGAGAAACAGAGACCCAAACCAAAGCAGTGCCACTTGCTACAAGAGTCCCCATGTTCTGTTAGCACGTTGTTATTTCTCTTCATTGCTTTTGGGTATGAGATAATTGAACCTGCCAAGGACCTCGTCATCCTGTGTGCCAAAAAGGGCCTCTCCAAATGCACTACATCTGTACCAGGCACCCTTTTTGCACTAAGTTTTAAATTGAACTCTCTGAACTCAAAATCTCCATCAGTGTGAAGGTCATTAATTTTAATTAAATGGAAATCTTTTTTTTTATTTTACAAATAGAGCAAATTAAAATGCATAATACATTTCTAGATGGATCTAAAATGGTCTCATCAAAAGCCTATTAGTTGGCAAGAAGGGGAGTGTCTCAGTGGATTACGATAAAAGTTGTACCCAGAATCCAGAAAAAAAAATAGGGATCTGTTTGCCTTTACTCCAACATTATATTATTATGCTTCTATTATAACATTATAGAAGGGAGACAAATCTAGCACCAACTTTAAGGCTTTGGTTAAAATAATTTATTGTATTTACTAGGCACTGTTACACATGCCACGCCTTGATTTGAATGATTCATTAGAAATAGTGCATGCTTTAGAAATAAACATTCTGGACCACAGTTCTCTCCAGCATTTATTAGCTCTCACTTCAGGAAAATAACTTCAACTCTCTGAGCCTCAGTCATCTTATCTTTAAAGTGGGGATAATAATCTCAACTTTATAGGAGTGCTGAGAGATAGAAATAAAATAATATGTGAAAGAAAATATGCATAGGCCTGGCTCATATAAGTGCTTAATAAATACAATATGCTAATACTTCTTCTGAAATTAATTTCCCAGGGCTGCCTACCTGTAAGAGCCTGGGATCACTCAATTATTTAGAGAGTTGGTGTTGGCATTTTGTTTATTACTCATTTTAGCACCTTTTAATTTCCTGCCCATTCTATATTACTCTTGAAGATATACATAAGAAAAACTACTTGACAAATAGAGTTTTATTAACAACTGAACCTGCCCACTCTCAATTTGTAATAACAATATTTATAGCCACCAGGAACCACATGATGGTTAGTTCTGGGCCTAGATATATTTCTCAGTGGCTAGTGGGGTCAGTATATGATAAGGTTTGAAGGTAGAGACTTTGGCATCTTACTGCCTCAGTTCAAATCACACTATTACTTCCTTTTTATTTTAGAGAAAAAAGAAGGGAGTGGGGAGAGAGAGGAAAAGGGGAAGGGGAAGGGAGAGGGAGAGGGAGAGAGAGAGAGAGAAACATGAAACATCGATTGGTTGCCTCCCTGTAAGCACCCTGACCAGGAATCAAAGCTGAAACCTAGGTATGTGCCCTGACTGAGAATCGATCTCATAACCTTTTGTGGTACTGGGCAATGTGCCAACTAACTGAGCCACCGGCCCGAGCTAAGTCCCCATTACTTCTTATCAGACCTACAAGATTAGGCAACCAGTTCATCTCTTTGAGTTTCAGGTTCTAAAAATATAGAACTGAGAAAGTAATGTTAGTTTTCTTAAGCAATTCTAGTGGTAACTAAATAAGTTAATCCATATAAAGCATCTTACCTCTGACTTCAGTGCATGCTTATCTTTGTTAATTTTAGAAAGATGTGCGGTTGGGTCTGGTTTCTCCTTTCATAACCAGTTAGACTTAGAAGATATTTAACCTAATCACTTTTTTCCTTATTTTTTAAAATAAATTTTAAAAATAAATCCACTAGCAGGGCTGCTATGACGACTAAATGACATCATGCTCAAACATTGCCTCATCCACTGCTGCCCATGAGGCCAGGCTTCCACACCTCACTGCCCAAACAGCTTGTAAATTTAGTGACAGCAACGAAAATGCTACCAATTAGAGAGCAACATGAACATTCACAAGTTCAGCTGCTACAATCTGTTTTATAAAAGCTTTGAGGAATTCTGGATGTAAGACAAAAATTGGATGGTGAAAATGAATCAATTACAGTATCATATTAATTGATGTTTAAGATGGAAGAGGAAATATTTTTAATCAATATTCAGACATAACTATTTTAAAAGTTAAATTCTAGTTGAGATCTTAATTACAGGGTGGGACAAAAGTAGCTTGACAGTTTTTCATATGGAAAATAATACAACAATAAACTATGTTTCCAGTACTCACAACCGTAAACCTACTTTTGCCCCACCCTGTATTTTCCACCATGACTTTTGAAGCTATTAACCCTCCTGCCTGAAGACTTTGCTCTTCTAGGTTCATAAGCTGCAGTTAAAAGGGACAGATTCATTCAGCACCTTGGTTTGTGGATCTTTACTTATGGCTCCTACATGCGTACATTCTAGGTTGGAATCTACCTGTCGGGTCTTTTGGGAGAAGCTAATGTGAACTGTAGGTACTGAACAAATATGTGTTAAGTGAATGAATTTATGGTGTGTAACCTGCTTTTCAGTCTAGAGACCATGATCACAGCCAGCTATTAAAAGGAATTTAAATCTAATGTGGGTCAAATGGGTCTCCCAATTTGAACACAAACATGTATGAACACACACACACACATTGTAAAACCACCAAACACCAAAATCAGAACAGCTAAAGCGGGCTTTTTTTGCGTTGCTTTATAAAGAAGCATCCCTCCCCAATTCCATTTCTCTACTGAGCAGAACATCTTGTGCAAAGTTGATGTTCAAAAAGTACTTGTTATATAATTAAATGAATTAAAACTAGACATCAACACTCACTACAAACAAAAGCATTAACCAAGGCCAGATAGGTGAGTGGATTTTGCTAGGAACCCTGTGAAGCAGTTCAGCCCCTTATATGGATTGTTAAATTTAGGACAAAAACTGAGAGATAACAGTACACACACCTCGGGTTGGCTTTGAGAATTAGTTGCCATTTAATCACTTGTGCCTGTTTCATCGCTAGATGGAAACAGCAATACCCATGTCTTTCACAGAATTGAAGCAAAGGCTAAGGCACAAAGAAAGTTAAAAGAAAACATTATCTATACTAATAAAAGGGCAATATGCAAATTGGTCAGGATGCCCTCACAGTAACGACCAAAAAAGCAGGTTGTATGGGGTGACCAGGCCGGCAGAGGAGTAAGTGAGCGATGACCAAACCACTGAACAGCAGGCTGCATAGGGCAACCAGGCCAGCAGGGTGGTTAGAGGGACAACCAAACCACTGAATAACAGGCTGTGTGGGGCGACCTGGCCAGCAGGGGGGCAGTGAAGGGCAACCAGGCCAGCAGGGGGGGCAGTTGGGGGTGACCAGGCCAGCAGGGGGGCAGTTGGGGGCGACCAGGCTGGCAGGGGGGACAGTTGGGGGCGACCAGGCCAGAAGAGGGGCAGTTGGGGGCAACCGAGCCAGCATGCAGGGCAGTAGGGTGACCAGGCTGGCAGGGGTGGAATTTGGGGGCGACCAGGCTGGCGGGGGGGGGCCTGTTAGGGGTGATCAGGAGGGGCAGGAGGGTGAGCAGTTAGGAGCCAGCATCCTGGATTGTTAGAGGGATCCCAGATTGGAGAGGGTGCAGGCTGGGCTGAGGGGGAACCCCCCCGCCCATACACGAATTTTGTGCACTGGGCCTTTAGTATATAAATAAGCTTTTAGAAAGAGTTATTTTCTTCTTTTTTAGGAGATTTTTCATCTGTGTTTTCAATAATAAACGAAAGCCATTAAATGAATGAGGGTTTCTGTTTTCCACTGGGTTATGCTATTTAGCAGCAGAGGACAATATTCTCTGATAGTTCTAAGGAGGTGAATGGTTTTGAAACTGTGGGTGGGAAGTTGCTGTGTAAACACCTTCCTCTTCCATCTTAAACATCAATTAATATGATATTGTAATTGATTCCTTTTCACCATCCAGTTTTTTGTCTTACAGCCAGAATTCCTCACATCTTTTATAAAACAGACTAGAAGCCCGATGCATGAAGATTCATGCTAGAATGGGTTTTCCTTTTCCTGGCTGCTGGCATCGCCTTTCCACTCCAGCCCAACCCCTTTCCGCTCAGGCCCGGAGCTGCCTCTTTCTGCTCCAGGAGCCGACTCTTTCCACTCCAGCCCTGCCTTCCCAGGCTGCCTAGAGGCCCTGAGAGACCAAGGGTGGGGCAGAATGCCTGTGTTGTCGCCATGGCGATGATGCAAGCGTCCCACCTACCACGTCACTCAGCACCTGTGTCTGCAAATTAACCGCCATCTTTTTTGGTTAATTTGCATATCACTCCTGATTGTCTGGTGGTGTAGTGGAGGTACAGTCAATTTACATGTTTGTCCTTTATTAGATAAGATTGTAGCAGGATATGGCCTACCTATTTTAGAGAGAAGCTAGAAAAACCACTCATTTCTCCTCAGCCTACTTGACATCATACTCTCAATCTAAACAGAATAAATTGTGTTAAGTGGACAGACATTGTAAACAGTCCAGGATTATGACTGGAGATGGTCCTGCTCTTTCCCTGTGTGTTCAATAGTAAAGTCCCAAAATTGGCTTCTGCTCTGCTGTGCATTCAATTTTTCAGCACAATTGCTCCAACTCCTTTAACATATCAGTAATTAGTGGAAAACAGTGTGACTGCACCATTAAGTTTTTATCCCTGTAATATTTTTAGTTCTCCAAAATGTATGTGGGTGTATGCACGTGTATAAGTGGGCATATTGACAGCTGAAATTATTTTTAAAATAAAGAAACTAGAAATCAAGAATTATTTTGAAGGTTGCCTCTTCCCTCCCTTCTTTTGTTTCTATAATATGCCAAAATGGAAAATAGAAGGGGATATAACTAAGTTTATTTAATCAATTTTGTCTAAACCATTGCTTGCATCTGAAATGAAACCCAGTGGTTTTGTCTTTTATCAGTGATTGCTTTGAAGATTTAAAGACACAGCTTCTCTGTTGGTGAGAAGCAGCACAGTCTGTTGCCTGTGAACAGACAGAAAATTATACTTGAAGTAAATAACTTGAGCATATCGAGTAGCTCACTTTTATGTCAGAGGTTTTCTTAATTATAGCATCTATTTCTGGAAGATGAGAGGGAGCCTGTGTCACCTTTGCTGCATATGACATTATAAGAAAATTCTGATTTTACCCCTTCCCTAGAGGAGCCCTCCTAGCACCTTGATGTAGAAAAAAAGAGCAGGTGCCCTATTGATCAGAAATTTATCTCAGGGCAGAGCCAGTGAGGGCCGTGGTTTATGAAGAGTTTTTGCTTTAAATAAAAATGCATAGCCCTTTGCTTCTACCCTTTGGTGTATATGTTGCTAGAAGCTCTTTCCTTCTCTAATAGTAGCATTTTCCTGTTAACTTCAAGGGGATAATAATAATGATAGTAATAAGTGACAGTGTAGACACTATACAGGTGTTAACTCATTTAGTCTCCACAAAACCCCATGAGATGAGTAGAAATATGAGACTTATGTTAAAAAATGAACAAAATGAATCCAAGATGGGTTTAAAAAAAGACTTAGAGTTTGCAAAGGAGTATCAGAGCCATGATTCAAATCTGGACTGTCTGGCTCCAGCGACTGCACATTTTAAATATCATGGTCAGGGAAGACGATAAAGGGAAGCTGACATCTGAACAGAGATCTAAGCTATAGGCACGAAGCTCCCCGAGGAAATGGTATTCCAGGCAGAGGAGGGCAAGGGCAAGGACCCTGCAGGAAGAGCATGCTTATATAAGAGGCAAAGTGTGTGGCAAGATTCCGGGCCCTTTTGCCTTGTATCTGGAGTTGCTGTTATCTGAAACTGAGATGATACCGGTGATACAGGTTTGGTGGGACAACCAGGAGTTCAGCTTTAAACAGGAATTCTGTGTTGAGCAGGTTGTGATTGAGAAATCTATTAGACATTCAAGAGGAGGCATCTAATAAGCAGTTAGATGTCCAAGACTGGGTTCTGAGGAGATAACATGATGGTGCCGCCAGCTTTAGGGATGCACTTGAAGCCATGAGACTAGCGAAAAGCACTTGCAAAAAGTACCATGTACATGAAGACGGGAACGTGGTCCAGGAACTGAGCCCTCCAACATTTAGAGACAGAAGATGAAGAGTCAGGAGGGAAACTTGGTGACTGTGGAGTCCTAGATGTCAAGTGAAAACAACCTTTCATGAGGAGGACATAGAGTAGTCAGATGTTGCTGGTAAGACAAGGAGACAAGGACTGAGAATGGAGCAATGAATATAGCAATGTGGACCTCATCAGTGACCTTTCATAAGAGACTTTTCATTCTAATGATTGAAGCAAAAATCTGATTAGAGTGGATTTATGAATGATCAAGAATTTTCCCCAAATCACACAACTAAGATCTTTCAAAGAACAAGTCATTTTCCTTATTCTTATTGATTGCATCAAATGGTGGTGTGTTATACTATGGAAAGGAAACATGTTTTAAATGATGCACAATTTCTGAATAAAATATAAAATTCAGTAAACAAAGAATGAAAAATATACAAAGAATCACTGAGGAAAGAGATTTAACAGAGAACTTCTTGAAAGAATGGAATAGATCTGAGAATTCCAAACACTCAATTCACCATGACTTGGGAAAATTTGAGGGAGATTTGTTGGCCAATGTCACTGAAAGTCCAGGCCCAAAGAATGAAGGTGCCATTGAGTGGACTCGGTGAAGCTTCCCCTCCGCTGCCCTCTGTGTTGGCTTCACTTCCAGGTGAGCTCCCCAGTCGTGCTGGCCACCAGTGGCTCCAGGTTTACCTCTCAGCATCCAGCAATCTCCCTCAACAGTACCTGGACATGGTAAGCATTGGTTCTGTTCATCAGGACTGTAGCTCAATAACCCTTTACTGTGGTCCCAGGGGAGGATTAGCTAAAGTTTCATCTCCTCCTCTTGGAGTGGTGTCCTAAGGTCAGCTCTTTCCAAACCACAGATATTAGCAATTAAGTAGAAAGTTACCCACAAAAAATTAAGGTTCTAAGCCTATAAAATGGAGGGATGGATATTGGGTGCATAAAAAAAGATGTCCATTATAGGGGAGAAGGAAGAAGACTCAAAAGAAAGAAGAAAGGAGACAAGGAGTTGTGCAGCACTGACTATGTACTTTACCTAAACCTGTTCACATTTTCTCATTTAATGTCCATAGAAACCCCAAGAGGTAAGTACTTATGTTTGGGAAAGCTTTGAAAAGAGAGATCTCAAATAGTTGCTTCAGAGAAAGCCTGCCCCTAGGATGACATTATAAACTAATATTTCAAACCTTAGGATAGATGTATTCATAGTCATACACTGGGGGGAAAAGGTATGGCTCATCTGTTTAACACTATAATCAGTAGCCATAAAAACAAATCAATATATGCAAATAAATGTTACAGAAAGTTGTAGTCATATAGTTTGATACAGATCCAGAGGTTCTCTGGTTCAATTTCCCCAGCAAGTAAAGCTCTTAGGTTCTGAGGGTGAGCAAAGAGCGGTCACATGGGTGTGAGAAGTGGTGAAGGAGCTCTAGAGTGGGGTAGGGGTCATAGAGTAACTACAGCTTATAAGGGTTTTCCAACAGTCCTCTCCCTTCAGCCTTGCCTCTCTCTAGTTCCCGGAGACCTACACAATAGCTCCAAAGCCTGCACCTTGCTGAGGTTCCGGGGCTAACACTGGCTTGTTGCAATTTCACTCTTCACATTAGGCACTAGATTTCAGCTTCATTTTCTTCCTTTGTATGTTGTTGACACTTCTTATCTAGGGTCTTCTCCTCTGTCACTCTTTCTTTTTATTTGTACACTTATATCTCTTTTTCCCCCCACTGTCATCCCTCTCCCGCCCCCTGCCACCCCCCCACCCCCAGCCGCAGTGTTTTGAGAAGTCACAAGCATAACACGTGTACACTCAATCTACCTCATTTGGCCAGAGTCCTCTCATCCATTTCTACATAATCCATTTACATGTTTAATAATTGATAATGTTAGGCATGCTATTATAATCCCTCTTGGTAGCCTAAAGCCCTACCTCTCAATTTCAATAAATCTTCCCATCCCTAAGGGGTAGTACATACACCGACCTCTAAATCCTACCAACATTCATAAATTTGAACATATTCCTTGGCCTAAGTCCTACCCCCATATTTATTTGATCATCCTGTTTTCAGGTTGGTTCCAAATCTGAGGTATCACTATGTATCAAACAGAATTTGCCTTCTGACCATACTGTAGTTAAGAGGTCAGAAAAAGATGGCAATGTTTAGATTGGCATTTTGATCTTTGATCACTTAATGTTTCCAAGTGCTTAGATAACACAATTGATCCAACGGAAGTTCTCATTCTATCTGGACATTTCTAACCTACTGTGGCAATGTTACATCCACAATTGCCACGTCTTTGGAAAGCACCAGCTATACATAATGCAAGATTGTGAAGCCCAGTATGAAGTAGTGCTGAAATGAAAACACCATGCGTCTCTCCAGGAGGCTTTAATAGGATATACACTTGGGAAGGAAAGACACTGAATCCCAGAACCTGAGAAAATGCAGCTCGAAGCAGCCCATTTCTTTGAGCTGTCAGTGACTTTTCAGTTGTTTTATAGCTTTCTTTGACTCTATAAAGTATCTTGACACACTGCCTGAGACCTCTGGCTTGCTATCTATTCCATTTTTTTAAGAGTAAGTGAGATGCCATTTTGAAAGGCACTGAGGCATTGCAGTTAAATTACACCCACTGTATGTGCAGACAGCCATGTAAGTGAGCTCACTCCTACTGACTTGGTATGCTTTAATTTATTTTAGCTTAGAGGGGAGCAGGGGTGACCACCATGACATAATAGACTTGATACTTAGATACATGAACATTCTTCCTTATTAGATCTAAGTATTACTCCATATTTTACAGGTTGACAGGGTTTATTGTGTGTGTGTGTTTTTTCAGTGGGAATTCAGGTATTCTGACTTTTCTTCTTGTTCATCTTCTCAATATTTAACATTTTTACAATTAGTATATTCTCTGTGCCAAGCACTGTGTCTTCACAGGAAGTAAGTGGAGAAAATAGCAATGAAACAAATTATCGTGATGTGAAAGTACCTTCGGGGCGGGGTCTATAGAGTGTTATGGGAACACAGAACAGGGGAACCTGCCCCATCCTTGCACAGTTAGGGATGGCGTCCCAGAAGAAGTAACATTAAATTGACACTTCTATGATTACGATAAATTTAGAAAATTAACTGGATGGTGGGATTTGAAGGACAGAATTCTTCAAAGTGTGTGGAACTTTTAAAAAACTTAAAGAAGTTACAGTGAGTAGAGAGAGGGTCATGTGCTTGTACGATGGTGGCAAGGGTTGAGTGTGAGGACCAGGCCAAGTTCTGAAGAGTTCTACAAATTATGTAGGGCAGTTGGCCTTTATTTAAAGGAAAGTGGAAACTAGTAAAGGGTTTTAAATGCAATAATATGATTATATTTGCTTTTTAGAAAGGGTGATTAGGCTAACTATAGATAATAGATCATGGATAATGTATATATGAACTTGAGAATGGCATAATACTGAAGGCTGCTGTTGCAAATCTCAAGGCAAAAGATAAAAATTCCAACTGGGGAGATAGAAGTGGGGGTGCAGGAATGTTGGAAAGTTGGGAAATGCAGAAAATTGTTCTTTTCAGGACACTGCTATTATAATTAATTATCTGGTTGAAACAAGAGGAAGAGGAAAATTGTTAGTTTTCTAGTTTGTTCAAATTCTGCAACCATAGAAATTCTTTAAATTCCTCCCCAAGTCATCATTTTGTTTCTTTCTACATTTCCACATGCAACCTTGATGACTGTCTCTAAGTGAGTCAATCCTATATACCAACTCTACATTCAGCCATAACCACAATTCTTTTTCTCTGTCTATACATATATATATCTGATAGATAGACATATAGATATAGATAGATAGATAGATATAGTTTTGTCTATAGTTTTGTCTGCCTTATAGTTTTGTATGGGATATCTAATGAAGTTTGCATAAAAATAATGAGTACTGGCATCCTTGCTTGTTTTCACCATTAAGTATAACAATAAAGATATTTTTGAGTTGCCAATCAATTGAGGAAGTGCTTTCTTTTTAATTTGCTTGTAATTTTTTCATAATAAAGGGTATTGAATTTTATCAAAAGCTCTTTCTCTGTTATTCCCTGAATATGGTCAATAATATTGATTGACTTTAATCTGTTAAACCAACCTTGCATTCTTTGGATAATATTTATTACATGGTGTAATATACTCTGCACATATTGATGACCTTGATTTTGTAATATTTTTAAGTATTTCTGCATATATATTTATGAGGGATATCGATCTTAAATTTTTTTTATGCTATTCCACAAACTAGAAAAAATGAACACACATGAAATAACTCTTCCAAAATTATGTATCAGAGAGTCCCTGAGAAAACTAAATACAAAAAGTGAGCCTTTTGAGCACTCCATATTTCTGCTTTGAGTATTTGTCTGACCCTTGT
Source organism: Corynorhinus townsendii (assembly GCA_026230045.1). Lineage (NCBI taxonomy): Eukaryota > Metazoa > Chordata > Mammalia > Chiroptera > Vespertilionidae > Corynorhinus > Corynorhinus townsendii. Next base: position 146,762,691 of record JAPDVU010000006.1, on the reverse strand, counting down.
GTACAGAGGGAAATCCTAAGCAAAATAGGGATATCTTGCTGAATGAAGGACAAAGAGGTAAATTTTCATAGAGGCTAGGCTCCCAGAAGGTAGCTACAGGAGGAAAGAGTTCCATAAATCTATATAGGAATATGTTTTGCTGAATGCTAAGACATGCAAGTCTAAAATCCAGCTGAAAATTGTTTTTTAGAAATACCCTGCATTCTTCTCTTCTTAATGAAATATTTGGCATAATGGGGATTCAACCTTTAGTTGTGGCTACTTGACCCAAACTGGTGAGTTGAAAAGTATAAAATGTTTTCAATTTTTTACTGTTTTCATATGTTCAGCAGTTTGTTTTCCCACTGAACTGGTGGTTTCCTTTGTTCTGGAAGAAATATTTTGTTTTAGCAAGTGGATAGATAAATTAATTAGGTATGGTATGGTCCTTTTCCATTTTTAATTTCAGTGATGAGAGCTGGCAGAAGGCAAGGAATCTGTAGCCTCCACCTCAGGTGTGCTAGCATACTGCAATTAAAGAAAGCCACTCTTGGTCACCCAGAGTAAAAGTGATTGATCAAAGTGACAAATAACTTACTTTCAGTGAAAACTACAACTCCCTGACCAAAATACTACAATTTATTTAATAAAAAGAGGATATCATTAAAATCCAGGCACACATTATTCACAAATGGTGGTCTAATGGAATGTGAATAGCATAATTATTCTCCAATAGGTAAACACATTCAGTGGCTTCTCCACATCCATCCTTATTATAAATAATACTTTCAATTAGTGTTATCCAACTGCTGTGTGAAGGCTTGGGTAAAGATGCATTATAAAGCAATGTAAGTAAGATTATTTTTTATGCGCACTGAAATAAATACAAGCCAGGCAAAGAAGGGATTCATGGCAGAGCAGTAGAGATACAGATGGCAAACCAACTTGAAAATTATATAATCAAATTAGGTCGACAGGAAGAATAGTATAATCTGGAAGCGAGTCACTCTAATTATCACTGTTGCCATCAATACTTTATATTGAGCAACAATGAACAATGACTCCAAATCACTAGTTAATTTGGTTTGGAATCAACACCAAGATGTGAGGCTTCCCTGATTATACAGTGTAAAACAGTAACAATTATACAGGAATGACCACAGTGTGCTCCTTATATTGGCACTGTGTTTGATTTTTTTTTTCTCCAAATGGCATTTAAAGTCTAGTGTGTCATTTTAACTTCACATTGACAGTATAAAGTTGTTTAAGAGCAAATGCTCTGGCACCAGAATACCCTGAAATCCATTGCTGATTCTGAAACATAACCTCCCTAAGCCTTAGTTTTCTCAGTTGTAAAGTGAGGGCTAATTAGAGGCCCTACTTCTTAGGGATGTGGATGTCTCAAAAGCCAGATAAAGTTCTTGGTGATGGCTAGTGATGGCATTAGGATGCGAAACATAGCAGTCAGCTCTAGAGTCTGCATTCACACCACCGCGCCGACTGCCTTTCCTCTTTCAGGGGTTTGTGACACTTTAACAAAACCATACACGTGGCTCCACTTACTTCACTGTTTGGTGTGCAGTATTCAGAGACTGGTAGCGAGAAGGAGGAAAAGGAGGGGGAGGGGTAGAGGCGGGGGAGGATGATGAAGGGAGGTAGAAGAGACTGGCCACTATAACTAGATTAGGGCAGGGGTTGCAAATTTTTATTGTCAAGGATCAGAGAGTAAATATTCTAGGCTTGGCACAATATACATCCTGTCTGAACTACTCAACTCTGTCCTTGTAGCTAGAAAGCAGCCACACAACATACATAAATAAATGGATGTGTTCCAATAAGAGTTTCTTTACAAAGCATGTTGGATTGGATTTGTCTCTCAGAGCATAGTTTGGAATCTGGATCAAGGAATGAGGATTTGAATTCAGTCTCCTTTTCCCCCACCTTTATTGTGGTATAATTGACAAATGCTAAACGCAGTCCTTCAATGAAGTCTAGTATTCTTTTCACTGTTTCCTAACTGCCTCCCTCTGGCCTACTGCATCATTGGGAATAGTGCAAGAATTAGACCATTATAACCTCTAGACTGTTTCCAGAACTTAGACTGATGGTCTAAGATTATACGGTGCATTATCTGAAGATGATTTAGTGACTGTCAACCAGGAAAAAAATAAGCACGTAAATACTAATTCTAGGCCTGATGGACATGAATCAGACCGTGGTGAAAACCATACCTGTAAGTCCTCATTCTCTTCTCACATCAGAATAATGTATTTGTTCAATGATAGAATACATATGTGAACCTGGAAGCCCCTCACACTTCTCAGTCACTGCTGCCAGGTGATATTTGTGCACAGATGTCCTTGTTTACCTGTGAAAGTTCCAGTCTATGGCTACTGTGCCTATCTAATTATTATTAGCATCCTCTTTCAATCTTCAAAAAGTGTCCCAGTTCAGGTAAAAATTTACCTGGTATGCCTATTAATAGGAGCTAGACACCAACTCTATAGATTTCCACTCACTTTGGAAACTACACCTCCACAGGGATAGAAAGCAATTCTCATCTAATATTCTCTCTAGTTAGAGGTTTCCCCATTAAGCATTTTTTTTTGTTCCCACATTGCCTGAGAAAGGGAAGTGAATTATTATAAAGAATTTAAAAGGCTTGTATGAGTAGCTGCAAATACTTACCTTTATACTTTATACCTATTATTTATTTAGAGTTCACTTTATGCTCAGCCCTAAATTAAACTTTTATATACTGTACAGCACATAATCCTCACCATCACTTTATGAGGTAGGAACAATTGTTTTCTCTATGTTGTAGATAATAAAGCTATTACTCAAAGAAATTGGGAAATTGACATCAGGCCACATAGCTAGTAAGCAATGGAAACAGGATTCCATCTCACATTTGACTCCCATGGAGACTGAAAGCTGTTAGGCAAAGTACAACTCAGATATATAAACACTCAATGACATCCTTGACCAAAATGCTGGATTTAATACTATTGCTGTCACTACTACAAATAGTGCATGGGACATACTTATATTAAAACATTATTTATTGTTTATTCCGAAATTCAAATGTAACTGAGTGTGCTGTCTTTTTATTGGCTAAAGAAGGCAACATTATCTGTTGCTCATGCTATGGAGGATATTTGTACAAGGAGAGTATATATCATTCCTAATGCAATTCTCGTCTTAGTTCTATGTGCCATCCCTGAGCTCATGGTCCTGGTTATACGTGGACCTGGAAGATATTCCTAGTGCAGTTATGACAAGGTACAGGAGGGCACTGTTTAACTTTCACTCCAGCTCTCATGGTGCGCATTGTCTGATCTCAGGCAAAAACCCTAAGTACCCAAATGTCCCTTGAGTAGTCAACATTATATTGAGCTGGTTCCCCCACTGCACACATTAATCCCTAGAGTGAGTCATCTAGCCCTCCTGCTGTGGTAATGGGATGTAGTGTAGAGTTCAGCGGTCCAAGTGAACTACCATAACAATTACAGCAATGGCCACAAGTAGGTAGGAGGAGGACCAGCAATGAGGCTCAGGTGAAAGTGCTTTCTGTGAAGTCTTTGACCTTTGGTGGGTAGCCTAGAGGTTTGTGATAAGCTTCCTAACATGTGTTTCGAAGGAAACGGCTTGTTCATGTACCTATTCACAGTGTCATCTAGTGAAATTCCAAGGAATGGCTCAGAAGGACCACAAGTTACAAAAATCTAAAAGTGAAAGTAGAAGAGAGGAGAATGATCACTTCAGGGTGGAGCAGATAAGGAGCCTATGGGAGGTCAGACTTAAATTGAGCCACAAGAGATGGAGTGAGTTGTGTAGGGAGAAGGTGAACCAACATTCCAGAGAGGGGAAGCTGCACGAATAAGCTTAGACTTGAAGTGAACTTGTGAAGAGAACTATGAGGAGATGGGTGTGGATAAAGTTGAGAGAAGTATGGCAATAAGGAATCAACAATTATTTCAAAACAGTCAAAATGTGGAGTAGTATGCAAAAAAAAAAAAAAGGAAAAAAACTATTAATAAATTGAATAGAAGTTCTCAAGCTTATTAAGTTCTTATATTTCTTAAATTGTAAAATATAGACATGCCAGTAATTTTGGCTTGATGAAAGTAGAAACAGTCTACAAATAAATCTTGACAAAAAATAAAACAGACAATAAACAAACTCCCCTGCAAAAAATAAACAACATATTGAGTTTCATTCTTCTGTTGTGTAAATTAGTCCTCAGGAGTAATTTAGGAAACTTCTATTCCCTAATCCAGAGATCTAAATCATGAATAAAATAATTGTCATTTACAGCCTGTCAAGATTATATACCAGATGTTTTAACATTGCTTTTTAATCTGGAAGGATGGAGAATGAAAAAAAAATAACATTCCTTACTTACATGTAATCAACTCCATGGTCATCATTCTAGCTGGAGTGCTCTATTAACTAGCCCTGTCATATTGTTGAATTATAGCACACACAAATCACTCAGAAATCAAGAATTATCAGTGGATCGTTTGTAAAAAGCACCTGCTGAATAGCTGTAGGTTTCAATTATATTCTGACATAATTACCATAGTAGCTCTGAGACCTGGAGCAAGTGAATTAATCTCTCTGAACCTTGGATCCCTCATTTGCAAAATAGGTGCAATAATAACTACCTATTAAGGTTTATGAGGATTAAGTGTGAAATATATAGCAAATGCTTAGTAGGAGGAACTATCATTTGAGCCAAAGTCCTAAGGTCGTTACATGAATTAATTATTTTAATTCTCATTAAAACCTAATAGAGATTTTTCCCCCTCTCTATGGATGAGTAAACTCAGAGATTTTATCAGCTTACCCAATATCGTCAAATAAAACAACCCATATAATATACATTACTTCTCAATTTAAGAGAGTACTCTATTATCACCAGCATGCCAAATTAATAAAACTTATTTTACCACTATTTCTAAGGAACCAGAAAAAAATTTACATTCACATGAAATTATTTGTCCTTAGAGAAGCTCTTTGAGGTAGCTGAACTCATATATTACAGATTCTATCTTACAGACAGGTGTAAGAAGTGACAGAGAAATGTAAGACATTAAATCGATGATTTATTTTGGGAGAAATTATCTTTATTTAATCACTGTGTTTCAATGATTCTCAAACTTCAGTATTTCTAAGAATCACTTCGGGAATCTGTTAAGAACACAGACCACTGGGTCTAATCTTCAGGGATTCTGCACTGGGGAGAGGTCCAGGCATTATCAGAAACTTATATAAACTGTCCATGAGCTCCATTTTATTGAAACTGACCTGGAGTTCAGTAACCCTTTGAAGTCGGGGGTTATAGGTGCACGCACCATAGGAGGACTGGCTGGAAAGAAAAAAAGAGAGAGAGAGAGAAAAAAGTGAAGTGTCTGCTAATTGTTTGCCTCCACAGTAATAGCTCAAACTTTTCTAGTGAGTATTCTTCATTCCTTCACTCTCAGTTCATCGTTGAAGGCAGCACCCTCCCCACCTCCAGAGTGATCATGTGATTTAAGCCCCAGCCAATTGCCACACTAGATTATCACTCCTGCATGCCATGATTGGTTCAAGCCGGCCAAAGCAGGTCCAATCAGAGAAAAACACAGGACCATCAGCGCTACCAGAAGAAAATGGTCTGTCTCCTTCTGCAGTGAGAGTCTTAAGGGTGTTGAGATCTTGGAGGCTGAGATTAAAGTGAACAAGGCATGATTCATCCTGAAGATATTGTTTGAGTTCTGAAGCCAGCCACGCCTGAAGCCAATCTATCTCAGGACTTCTCAGTCTTGTGAGCCAGTAAATTACATTTTGACTTGAGACAGTTCCACTTGCAACCCACACAGATAGATGATTTTCATGAAAACGTAGGGACAGAGCAGATAGAAATTCGCTGGGTAGCAGGTTTTCAAGCGATAACTTTCTAAAATAATCTCAAAACAGTCTTCCCAGGCCTTACAACATGCTCATAGTGATACAGAAAAAAATTTTTTTAATAATTAATCTTTGAAAACTTACTATACTAGACATTATGCTAAGCACAATATCCTTTAATCCTCAGAAAAACCTTCAGTGGTAGACACTGTTTTTATTCCAATTTTACTTAAGAGAAAAATGAGGCTTAGAAATATTAAGAAACTTATCTAATATCATCCAGTTTGTAAATGGCACTCGAGATTCAATCCCTAGCTGCCTGACTCCAAGGACTGCTATCTTAACCACTGTCATATATCATCTCTAAAATATTTGGTTGTACTGAGCTACTGTAATTAGGCTTGCTTGGAAAATAAATTACTTTGGGGAATGCACTTTTTCTGAACTTCAACTTCAACTTGACTCCTTTATTGGGGGCAGGTGGATTTATACCACATTGCACCACCTTTCAATTACTCGTGGTTGGCAGGTCACCATTTATCTCTGTTCCTTCCTGTTTTTTAGCGGCTCAACCTGTTTTATGAGGAACCTGGAGTTTTCTTTTGGGTCATGTTGCCTACAGAATGGGGGGATGCATGGGAATGGTAGTGGGGGAAGGGGGTACAACATTCTCAGGTTCCAAATGGTACCACCCCTTCAGCTTCTATCTACTGATTAGATTGATGCTCTTCCTCCTTTTGTCCCATTCATTTATCATCACCAGCCTAATGTATGTTTGGATTTACACCCAGGGCTCCATTCAGCTAGACCGCAAACTTCTAAGCCTACAGACCTCATGATTGGGGCAGGCTGATTTGACACAGAAGGACATGGCTCGCTGATCCTCTGGATGCCAAACACAACATCTGTTTGTGATACTGCTTACTGCCTCTTGCTGCAGAACTATTTGTGGCTGAAATCTGCCAGTTTGAATCTGCATTTAGGTTGCTAAAATGCAAATTTTTGTTGTTGTTGCCTGGGCATTGTTTTGCAATAGTCAAGATTCTCAAAGTCCTCTTCAAACATGAGAAAATCTTACAATGTCAGTGTTAAAGTGTTTTAGATGAAGAATGTGATGAGGAGGATAAATAATCATTTAAATGCTAAGCTTTTGGTTGTGTATTTTACATGTGTTGTCTCAATCATAACAGACCAAGAGGAAAGATACTATGATTGGTCCCATTTGATGGTTCAGGAATTAAAGCGGTTCAGTGAATTGTCAGTACTCATGAAGCCAGTGAGTTGTGAGGTGTGGATCAAATCCATGTCTGTTTGACTCCGAAGCTCTTAATAATTATAATTGACTAGAGGCCTGGTGCACAAAATTTGTGCACTCGGAGGGTTCCCTCAGCCTGGCCTGCACCCTCATGCAGTCCAGGAACCCTCAGGGGATGTCTGACTGTTGGCTTAAGCCCATGAGGAGGGACCCTAAGCTGGCAATTGGACATCCTGAGTGCTGCTACAGAGGCAGGAGAGACTCCCACCACCGCCGCTGTGCTCGCCAGCTGTGTGCCCAGCTAATGGCTGAGAGGTGCTCCCCCTGTGGGAGTGTACTGACCACCAGGGGGCAGTTCCGACATTGAGCATCTGCTCCCTGGTGATCAGTGCACGTTATAGCGAGTGATTGACCAGTTGACTGTCTGCCCCCTGGTGGTCAGTGCATGTCTTAGTGAGCGGTTGAGTGGCCTTAGCATATCATTAGCATATTATACTTTGATTGGTTGAACGGACGATCAGATGACCGGACACTTAGCATATTAGGTTTTTATTATATAGGATTATATAATATTACCTAGCCCCATGGTTCTGAAAGTTTAGTGCATATCAGAATCACTTGGAGGGCCTGTTAAAATACGAATTACTGGACCTCTTCCAGACTTTCTGATTCAGTATATATGGGGTACTCCGTGATAATCTGCATTTCAAACAGGCTCCCAGGTGGTTCTGAGGTTGCCTATGTGAGGTCCCCACCTTGAGAACTACTGATCTAGTCCACTGCCTCGCTGCCAAGTTTTAAAACCAAAACTCAGAGGAGGAAAGGACCTGTTCAACATCACAACAAGGATGGATGGCCAAGAGAAAATTTGATTCTAGGTCTTTCATTGCTCAAGCAAATTGTCTCTTAAATATGAGGAAGCATCTCTCCCCTCTCCTCTTTACGTTTACAGTAGAGAGACATAATATTTGGCTAAAGTTGCATATAATAACTCCTCTGACATGTCCTCATTCACCAAGATGACAGGTATTCATGAATGAGAGTGAATTAACCTCCTTGAGTTTTAAAGTCCTGTAATTTGTGGTAACCAATTCTCACTTTGTAGCTCTGTTATAAAAATTAGATATAATTGAAATTTTCCCCCACTGAATATGAGCTTCATGAGGTCAATTCTTTGTTTATTTTTATTCCCTGATGCATTCCTATATCTACGAACATTGCCACACACATATTAAATATTTATAAATAATTTTTGAATTATTAAAAATGGATACTTGCTATACTAAGTAGGAATAAATGTGGTTTTGTTGCTATTTTAATATTAACACCACCACTGCCACCATTGTCAGCATCAGCAGCATTATCATCATCATCATCATCATCAATTTACAGTTTCCTGATTCATTTCCCATCCTATTTTCTCCCTTTCAGATTTTTTTGCACTCTCTGTACCTGCCAGGAGCCATCATATTTTCTGGTAATGAGTTTTCTAATTTAATGGCTTCAGAAAACCAGGCCAGATGTTAAGTTTTTGGTTTGTTTGTTATTCTTTCTGCAAATCCACACTACAGCCATTGACATCCTGTTTTCAAATAGGGAGCTCTAAATTACGGCAGACATTCTGCCTTGGCTGCATTCTCCAACCTGTCTAGCTGTCAGCTTTGAAGGGGAAATGGCCATTAGTCATATGGGACGTACTTTAACCCGTTGGGTAACAGTGAGCATGAGCGCTCTCTCCCCCAGCAGTGTTGGAAGTGAATCCCCCCTGCCCTGCATGCTGTTCTCTCATCTCAGGCAGGCAGACAGGAGAGAGACTGCTGAATTTAGTTTGTGGTCCATTCTTTAAACCTAAGATAGTCTGACATTGATGCAAGCTACCTGTGCAAGGAAGCACACATGAGCCCTGATGTAAGGTATAGCTTTGAGCAGTGAACAATTTCTGGAGGAAAACAGTGATGGAGAAGGAAACATGTCTCCCCAGCTATAGACCCAGAATTCTCAACCCTGGTTGCATGGCAGATTCATTAAGAGCACATTTTAAAAAATCCTCAGGCACAGGCACCATTCACAACTATTTGCGATCAGCCTCTCTGAGGGTTGGGACCCAGGCATGCATGGGTTGTTCTGAAAAGCTCACTGTTGACCCAATTCCCTCCAAGGACCAGGGCAGTTTTCCAGAAGTTTCTCATGGGTCCTCAACATGGTGAGAAAAATGAAGTCATAGTAATAGGATTCCCACAATCTAACTATGGTCCTTTAGGCTGTTCTTTAGGCTGTCCTTTATTGTGAGAGCACCCATCCTCCCTAATAGTGCTTGAGGACATCATTAACCACCATTAAATAAATAAAATGTCACTATCACTCAGCGTGCAGCAGGCTACAAATCCTGAGAAGCAGCAAGATTGTAATCAAAGCCTGTAATTTAAAACATCTGCCCTTCTGGCTTCAGTCTGGAGCTCACGTTCGAAATGAGCGCCTTTTCCTCTGTTGGTAACAGAGGCATGTGACAGTCTCAGTATGCACTGCGGGTGTCTCCCTGTGGCCCTCAGGAGGGTGTCTCCTCCAGGCTCAGTTTCAGCCGCTCTGAGGAAGGGTGTCTATTGCTTTCAGGAGGCCACCCAAGCTCCCCAGTGGAAATCCCATGTCTGACATCCAGTTTCTGCTTTCAATCAGATTGTCCTTGATGTGCACTCTAAATATTCTGAAAGTCCATATGATAAGTTCACTAAAATGCATTATGAAACCTGTAAAGACCAACTTAATTTTATTTACCTAGACTACATTCTTCCTGCATGCTGTGGCTTCAAACTATTCTTTTTAAAATGACCACTATACTAATTGTAGGTTCAAAAAATGATACATCTATGTAAAAAAATAAAAAAAGGTTGGTAACACTCTTTGTGGGAGACTTGATAATCTGTTTATTTTAGTTGTACTGGTTTGTGTAATCCCAAAGTCTGGGGGTACCACACTCTGTGATAGAAAGATCCAGAACACAGTAACTCTCAGTCCTCATTGTTTTGCCAGTAATCAGTGATGACTATTTACTAGTCAAATGAGCTTTTAGGAGAAGGTTCCCATTTTCTCATGGGCCACCAGAAGCTAAGAGACAACCACCCCTTTCGTGCCCAGTTTTCATTTCATGCCATTCTGAGGACTCAAACCAGTTCCATTATAACTGAGCTCAGGCAGCAAATGATAAGTGACAAAGAAGTGCTTGGTGAGAAGGGCATGCTCGCTATAGCCTTGAATCACTCCTTAAAATGAAATCTTTTCCTCCTGCAACTTCCCCCAGCCCGCATAAGTCCTCACGACTGATGTTTTATCATTACTTTCTTGAGTGATATGTAATTATATACAAGCAGATCCTTGGCATCCTTGTGAACATAACACTCCCAGCTTCAACTCCTCATAAGTGACCCTGAAGGGTTCAGAATTTGTATAATTTGTCATATTGCTGTGGGATGAATTTAAATCATACTCACTTTGAGCTGGTGTAAAAAACAGAAATGGCTTAGCCAAGGCAATAGCCCGGACAATCACCCAGCATCTTCTCTTAAGATAGCTCTGTTGCTCTTGTTTGCCATTTCTGAGAAATCCAAATTTCAAATTTTTTGGAACAATTAAGAAATAGCAATTATTTGGTGGTATAAGGCTGCTATTAGAAAATGATAGAAATTAGATTCAGAGAAAATAATAGCTAGAGATAACACTGAATGCTTACTATGTGCCTGGCACTAAAAAAAATACATATTTATGATCTTATTGGATCCTCATGACCCCACAATTAAGTTATATTTTAAATCTCTTCTGCAGATGGGGAAAATGAAGATTAGAGGGTTCAGTTTAAAGTCACATAGGCAGAGCCAAGATATGTAGAAGGTATCTCTGACCCCCAAACATACTTTTCCCTATTAAAAAATTTAGATATAATTGCTATGCAACATCATATTAGTATTTGGTGCATAAAATAATGTTTTGATATTTATATATACCACAATAAGTTTAGTTCACATCCATCACTACACATAGTTACAAATCATTCTTCATGTGATGAGAACTCTTAAGATCTACTGTCTGAACAATTTTCAAATATACTATACAGTATTATTAATATAAGCACCATGCTATATATTACATTCCCATGACATACTTATTTCATAGCAGGAAGTTTGTATTGTGTGACCCTTTTTACCCAGTTTGCCTTCCCTCCCCCAACCTCTGGAAACCACCAATAATCTGTCTCTGTATCCATGAGCTAATTTTTTAAATTGAGGTATAGACGACATATAACATTGTTAGTTTCAGATGTACAACATAATTACTTAATATTTATGTATATTGTGAAATGATCACCACAATAAGCCTAATTTACATCCATCACCAGACATAGATATAATTTTTTTTCTTGAGATGAGGACATTAAATATATACTTTAAAATTCCTATTGGTCTCTATTTTACTCACCTCTACCCATAATTTTTTGTATTCCTTCAATGTTATAAAATCTTTTTGGCCATGAGCTTAACTTCATTTAGATAGTCCTTGGAGCACCTAAAACACAACTTTTGCTATATCAGGATTTGTTGAATATGGGTGGATGGGCAAATTAATACAAGAATGAATTATGCATTGTGTAAATGTACCACAGATTTTTTTATCTACTCATCTACTGATGGAATGCTACCAGCCGTAAAAAATAAGGAAATCTTATCTTTTGCAACAGCATGGATGAACCTGGAGCGTGTTATGCTGAGTGAAATAAGCCAGTCAGAGAAAAACAAGTACCATATGATTTCACCTATACATGGAATATAATGAACAAAATAAACTAATAAACAAAATAGAAACAGACTCATAGATAAAGAGAACAGACTGACAACTGTGAGAAGGGAAGGTGGTTGGGGAGCTGGGTGAAAAAGGTGAAGGGACTGAACAAGAAAAAATTACTCATAGATACCGACAACTGTATGGTGACTACCAGAGGGAAAGAGGGGATAAGGGGAGCTAGAAGAGGGTATACACAATATAGTATACAAGTGATGCATTATAGAATTGTACACCTGAAACCTATATACTTTTATTAACCAATATCACCCCAACAAATTCAATAAAAATTTAAAAACACAATAAATGGTGCATTTGCTAATTTTCACTTACCTTCTTTACTTCATCAGAAAAAATAAATGAGAATAAAGACACTTCTATGTGCACTTAATCCAGCAATGCTATAGAAATTCCAATGTTGAATAAAAAGAAATTTATCTGTATTTAAGGGGCTCTAAGATCAAAGGAAGTTGCCAAATCCCTTCAACACTATAAGTCAACCCTTTCTAACTCTTTCAATTGTGTCCCAGTGTCATTTATGGATTTCTAAGTGAGTGCTACTTGAAACCAGAAAGTACCAGGGAGGCCCTGCCTACTAAACTTTGAGAGGAAGAACGCAACACATCTCATTCTTTCATAGTAGAACTGACACCCTAAAATAACACATAGTTAATGTCCCCACCTGTGTGTCAGTCAGAGGTCTCCAGAGAAACAGAACCAATAGGATATATATAAATGTATATGAGAAGATTTATTGTAGAAATCAGCTCACGTGACCATGGAGGCTGAGAAGTCGCACGAGCTGCTGTCTGCAAGCTGAAGAATCAGGAAAGCTGGTGACATAATTCAGTCTGTGTCTGAACCCCGAGATCCAGAGGAGCTGATGGAGTAAATCCATGTCCAAAGGCCAGAAACCAGGAGCACCGATGTCTAAGGGCAGAAAGAGATGGATGTCACAGGTCAAGCTGAGGGAGCAAATTCACCCTTCCTCTGACTCCTTCCATTGAGGCTTTCAATGGATTGAATGATGACCACCTTCCTTCCCCATTGGTGCTGACAGCCTTCTTTACTCAGTTTATCTATTTCAATGCTGATCTCTTCCAGAGATATCATCACAGATACACACACAAATAATATTTTACCAGCTTACAGGGCATCCCTTAGCCTGGTCAAGTTGATAATGTTAACATGACAATTCTCATACACTGTCATGAAAGGAATTAGACAGTTATTTGTTTTTAATTATCATAAATAGCAAGAAGGAGAAAGAGGGCTGTGAGAGTGGATAGAAGGCAAATATTGCCTATTTGAGGACCAGGGTCTGGGAGAGCTTCCCTTTGGAGATGATATGAGCTGAAGAGGAGGCAGATAGATAAATTAGGAACCATATTCAATATGCATGGGAGCTGAGTTGTTGAAATAGAGAGAAGTGTCCAAGGCAGATGGAACAGTATATGTGAGGGTTTAAAGCAAAAGGCAGGAAGCACTTGAATCGTTTTTTAAACTATATTTTATTGATTTTTTACAGAGAGGAAAGGAGAGGGATAGAGAGCTAGAAACATCGATGAGAGAGAAACATCGATCAGCTGCCTCCTGCACACTCTCCACTGGGTATGTGCCCCCAACCAAGGTACATGCCCTTGACCGGAATCAAACCTGGGACCCTTGAGTCCACAGGCCAACGCTCTATCCACTGAGCCAAACTGGTTAGGGCTTGAATCATTTTTTTTAAGTGGGTGAATTTTCATGATTGAAATCTTGAAAAATTTTTGAATTTAAGAGCCGCAGTTCAGTTAATAATGTTGTACCAATGTCAGTTTTCTGGTTTTGATAAAACAGTATAATTACGGAAGGTGTTGCCATTAGAGAAACCATGGGCGTTTCCTATATTATTTTTTCAACTTATTATGATTCTAAAATGATTTTTTTTTTTTTTTTGGAAAATGACCTCTGGATTTTAGTTTGAAATGGGGACTTCATGTTCATAGGTATCAATAAAACTATACATATGCTATGCCATTCTTAAGTTTATCCATTGTGTTCTTTTGACATGTGGGCAGTTATATTGCCTTAATTTACGTTCTAGTGGTGCTTCACATCTGCCATCTCTCCCCCAGGCTTTGATGACAGTATTCTAGAAAGCAAACTGTAATCAGGATTCTGGGCAGGAAAAGATGAGAATTCTTATCTACTTCTCTTCAAAGGTCAACACTCAGCTCTGGGATATATGGTAAGTTGGCATCTATGATCCCACGTATTAGCTGAGAATCGAGGCTCGGGGAAAGTCTAATTAAATCATACTGCATGACAATGTAAGTAGGATATGCTCATGGGAGGTCAAAAAGAAATAACACCTACAATATTGTGTAAGAGCTGAAATGACAGTGATGCTTAGTTCTAGACAAGACTTTTCATCAGTCTAGCAATGGTTACAGCATATAGGAAAACAGGACAGTAAGCCTCACAAATCACTAAAGCTGACCTAGGACTGACTATCTTCAATAGCACATGTCATTCCTCTGAATAAATGTGGCACTGAGCACATACTTCTAATGATGGCATTTCTCCTCTCAAAATTCTACAGCCATTCCCGGTTGCTCACTGGATTAAATATAAACTCCTCGGAAAGGCGTGTAGGTCCTCCATAAGACAGTTTCTGTCTACTAGCAGTCATCTAATCTCACTGCTTTTTTCTTACATTCCAATATTACAAATTCATTTATTGATCTTTAAAGACCATAGGCGCTTTTATGCTTCTAAGCAATTGATTGTGCTTTCTTAACCTTCTTGTCTTAATTAAAAGCCTACTGTGTCTGTGAAACCCTTGCAACTTGTCCAAACTTAGGGACATTCTCCTTATATTCTCATCTGTCCTATGAGTAGCTATATGATAGCATTTGTCATTTTTTATCATAATGTGTTTCTTCATAGGCCTGTACTCCCCTAGGCTGCAGGCTTCTTGAGGACAAAGTTCTTCCTTACTGGCATCTTTAACACCTGGAAGCCTGCCTGACAACGTGTAGGAATTGATTAAAAAGTTAATGAATAACTGGAAACAAAACTAATTGAATGGCACTTGCCTTAATTAAAAGAAAAAAATGCTGCAATAGTTTACAATAAGAAATATCAATATTAGTACAGAGCAGGTTGTGCCCACGGCTCTGAAGCACCAACAAGAGAGCAATCTGTGGTTACGCCAAATGGATTTGTCTACCATCACATCCCATGTATGCTACTTAGGGAAATCACAGGCTATAAAAGAACATATCTATCTCAAAAACCAGAAAAATAATCAGAATTTTTTATCATACTTATATTACATAAGATTATTCTTTAACAAAATATCTATTTCCTCTTTACTTGGCCAACCTCAAGACTATGAATTTTTACTTTCCATTTTAGTAAAGCTATTTTTATTATTATTTTTATCACCTGAAAGGACACTGACTATAGGTTTAAGAGTATTAAATTTCACAGTAAAATAGTAGTTAAGTTCTCAGACTAATTTAAATTGGCTAATTGAAATAAGTGAATATAATAGAAAAATTAATGGTACTGGACAAAAAGCTGTTCCTAAAGTGTTAACTAAAATTTTTACTGGTAGTTCCTCTCATGGTAAAATTGTGTAACATGTAATGAACCTAATCAGTCATATTTTAGTGCAAAAAAATAAAATTTAAACTACATTATAAAATTTCCAAAAGCCTCCTAATATTTAAATTAAAAAAGGGGGGATAGTAGAAAAACAACCAATGGATACAAGATACTGGGGTGGGGGGGAGGGCGGGCAGGTGAAGGCATGTACTGGGGGGTAGGGGAGGTTGGGGGGAGGTCAATGGGGGGGAAAAAAGGAGACATATGTACTACTATTTGTAATACTTAAAACAATAAAAAAATTTAAAAAAAGAAAAATATCATGTAAGGAAAAATATCCTGTAAGTAAATTACATCTAGAAAACTTTTACTTTAGAAAATTAACTTTCATTTGAAATGCCAACAGTAAGACACCCATGAAAAACACACATGGTGTCAAAACAAGCCAAAGGAAAACTGTTTGGGCAAAAAATGAAAAAGGATCCCAAGTCAAATTTATAGAAAGGATTCCTTTATTAACTTCTGGTTGAGAATATGTTTGTATATTTTCAGAAAACACCTCCAAGACCATGTGGATTCCTGTAACAGAGAGGAATTGACAGGACTGCTCCAGCCTTGCAGACAGACGAGAAACAGTCCAGAGATGGAAGACGCTGACGACACCTTCACATACTAGCAGTCAGCAGCTGTGCATTGCTGCATGTTGCCCAGGATCAAACCAGAGAGGGTCGGACCTGCATTGCCACCATGTGCCCACCATCCAGAACTGAAATATCATTGCTGACATGTACACATAAGAACTGTTTGACATTGAAATTGGGACTCAAAAGAACTGTTGGCCCAGAAAGAAACTCACTACAGACTGATTCATTTGCCTCTCAGCATAACCATTATTGCTTGTCTCATTTTCGGTTCTTATAAGTGTATTTCTAGTATCACATGATCTCACTCATCTAGGGGAAATAATGAACAACATAATCTGATGAACAAAAACAGACCTGGATACAGGGAAGCATTGGTCAGACTGTCAAACCTCAGAGGAAAGGTAGGGGAGGGTGGGGGTAAGGGAGAGAGATCAACCAAAGGACTTGTATGCATTCATATAAGCCTAACCAGTGGTCATGGACAACAGGGGGCTGGGGGCATGCGTGGGGAGGGGTTTGGGATGGGAATGGGGGGATGAGGACAAATATGTGATACCTTAATCAATAAAGAAATTAAAAAATGCCAATGGGTAAAACCATTTTAGGGAAACTCTTGGGTAAATATATTTCCTTTCTCAGGCCATAACTGCAATATATTACTATTTTAGAAAGGGACTGAATAAACACAAACATATGAGTGTGATATATAAAAAGCTCTAACCTTGTATGATCTGAGGTTTGCAAAATTATTTCAGGGATTGCAAAATAATATGTTTTATAAACATTCCAAAGTATTCCAAAATATTCTATAGAAAACAAAAAAGGCAAAGGGAGTTAAGAAAGTAATAGAAACATCTGTAAGCTGAGCTGATAATAATGAATTCTTTGACAAATGTTTGAGATATAAAATAGGATTTACATGAATATTTTTGAAATTTATAATCCAATTGAATTATATAGTCACTTTTGCTAATTACATAGCAGATACTTTATTATCTGAGAGACTTTGATCAGTAAAACTTAGACCCTGCCTTTGAGAGGCTCATAGTCCTGAGAAGCAGAACAGTAGAGTAAGCAATTCTGTCCTGTTTGAGTCAGATGCCACAGCATCAGATTATTAGCTGTGGTTCTTGGGCTAATTAATCTCTCTAGATTTTAGCTTGTTTGCCTGCAGAAAGCAGGTAATAATGATAAATCACAAGGTTGTTGCAAAGATTATATAAAAGAATTCTTGTAATGTGCTTGAGAATGCCTCGTTGGGAGCAAAAACAACTACATTTTAGCTGAGAAAGTAAAACAATCATTTTTCTAGTTTATATTTGTGTAGGTTCTGGGTCTAAAAGGATAATAAGAACTCATAGTGATCTAAGAAATTATAAAACGGCAGGGCCTCAATTTAAAAAATAATTTTTAAAGAAATCACTGGAAAATTAGAACTCTTTCTAAAGAAAAAAGGGTGAAAGAAAGATTATATATGGTTCCTGTGAGAGGAAGATACAAAGAAAAAGCTTTCAGTTCAATTTCAGGAAAACTTCACATTTGTCAGAATCCTCTATCCAAAAATGGAATGAGCTGCTCCGTGAATGAGTACAGCCGTCACATCTACCAAACACCAGTGAGGAATAATCTGACTGTAGAGAGATTAGGTGGGTGATAATTAAGAAACAATAATAAGCCGTTGACCTGATCAAATGCTGTGAAAGGCTGCCCAGCACGGACTACAGTCTGACTTATCACTTTGCCACAGAAAGGAGCCCATAGTCAAGTTTTGGCTGTCACTGTACACATCAAACTGACTGTGATCTGGTTGATTCGGAGTTAATTTTAGAGCAACCCAGGAACCATGCTGTGAAACCATTCATTTCCTAATCATTGGCCATCACTTTGCTTTTTTGTCCCCTCTGCTTCCTCCCCTGCACCCAAATGGAATCAACCAAATCAAAATAATTACAAATCATTGATAAAAAGCCTGTGCACTATTATTCAATACTGAGTTTTTTCTTTATTTGGATTTGTTCTTGAAGTTCTGAAAACAATCATCTTTTCCTGTTATTAAAGACACTCATATTTTGTACTTTTGCCAGAATAAAACAGATAGTTAAAAGGATCATCACTAATTGTTCCTAAAGGCAGTCACTGAAGGCTATCATTTGATACTAAAGATGGAGTTTGAAATCAGAAAGACCAAGGCCTGAGGCACTGCTCTGTGCAGTATGCCCTTAAGGAAAGGTAACTTCTCTATCAGGCAGCTTCCTTATTGCACACAAAAAATTATGGGACCCAAAAGAGATACTGTTTCACCATGCCTAAATGGTATTTAACATATCTAATATTAAATAATAAAGAAATAAATTTTCTTTTATTACTGTATGCCCTTATTTCTACATCTTTATATTTTCTACCATCAACTAATTCTTATTGACTATAGAGAGAAGTGGAAAATAGAAGTCAGAGCTGAGAAAAATTAAAAAGTTTTTTACTTTGCCTCTCCTTTTATAGAGGAGAAATTGAGGCCCAAAGTCCCACAGCTAAATAAGAGGAGAGCTAAATGAGGAAATGGATGCATTCTCCATCCCCTACATCCTTTCTTTAACAAACTAGAGGCCCAGTGCATGAAAATTCATGCACTCAGGGAGGGGGTGGTGGAGTGCCTCAGCAGGCCGGGAGCCCTTGGGGATGTCCACCTGCTGGCTTAGGCCTGCTCCCCAGGGGGATTGTCCCTACGCTGGCAGTCAGTCATCCCTCTGGCAGCCCAGGAGCCCTCGGGGGACGTCCAACTAAGGGCTTAGGCCCGCTCCCCCAAGCCGTCAGTCAGACATCCTTAGCACTGCCGTGGAGGTGGGAGAGGCTCCCGCCACCACCGCTGCACTGGCCAGCCATGTGCCGGCTTCTGACTGAGTGGTGCTCCCCCTGTGGAAGCTCACTGACCACCAAGGGGCAGCTCCTGCGTTGAGCGTCAATTTGCATATTACCCTTTGATTATATAGGATGCTATCTCTGGTAATGTCCCAAGTTTGAAAGAGACACTTCTGTTGTCTTAAGAAAATTAAGGACAGTGTAGAAGAGTGGGAAGAACACCAGCTTTGCAGTTAGACCATTGTGGGTTTGACTCCGAGGTTTGCCACTTGTTGGTTGGGTGCCCTGAGCAAAACACAATGTTTCTGACCCTCCAGTTTGTACCTAAATTTGTGGGTAGTCATGTGCATACCACAGGGCTTCTGGAAATTTTAAATAAAGAACATAATGTCTTGCCCTGGCTGTGTAGCTCAGTTGGTTACAGTGTCATCCCGATATGCCAAGCTTGCAGGTTTGATCCCCTACCAGGGCACATACAGGTGCCAATCTGTGAACGCATGAATGAGTGAAACAACAATTGAGGTTTATACTGTGAACATATCCTTGGGTGAGGATAAAAAAAATAATTCTTGTACATTCTTGGTTTAGGTATCATAGCAGGCTCAAAGAGGAGATAGGAACAGGGGGTCCTCTTGTTTTCCCCCAAATCCCACCAGTGTGGTGGTGGCTCTTGGAGCAGGAATTAGCTTTTACAACAGAAAAATACCAGTGTTT
Organism: Corynorhinus townsendii; assembly: GCA_026230045.1. Lineage (NCBI taxonomy): Eukaryota > Metazoa > Chordata > Mammalia > Chiroptera > Vespertilionidae > Corynorhinus > Corynorhinus townsendii. The sequence continues at coordinate 146,742,930 of JAPDVU010000006.1, read as the reverse complement.
CATGTCCTCCTTTTGCTCCAGGAAAACAAACAAACAAACAAACAACCATTTTTTAAAAATCTCTCCCGTCAACTTTTCCAAGTACTGGTTCTTTCTCCACGCCTAATAAATGTTTTCCGCAGAGAACACTCATGCAGTGCCTGCGACTGCTCAGTTGCTGGCCTGACCATTCCTGAGGTGCATGGGCACCTCTGAGCGCCACGCACCAAGGCTGAGACATCCATCAAAATCTTTTTTCAGTGACTATCACTGTCTCCAAGGTCTGTTCACTGTTCTGGTGAATTAATTTACACCCACAGCTAAGTCTTATCCTGCCAAGCTCTTCAAGGAATTTACGGCTCCTTGAGTTTAGCTGTCTAATCTCTCCTCACCGCCAGGCTATGTGCAACCAGGTGCCATGTGAAGTATATTCCATCCAATTGCTACTGCTCCAGTGGATTTACTCTGTTCCATGTCCACGAAGATGCTCTGACCCATGGTTATAGTTCATGTACATATTTCCTTATTTGCTAAATATTTCTGCTGGGTAAACTGGCTGTAGAGAGATGTCTTCATAGAAAAAAATTGAGTTCTGTGATGCACACAACGATGTTTCCACAGGATTAAATTATATGACTCCCCAAAAGGAAGTTAAAACTTTAGTTTGAATATTGAAAACAACTAACTCATCTGTATCGTGCCCATAATGCCATATGTGTCAAGAGTATTTATAGTGATTCTAGAAAGTTCCTTATCTCTGGTGGCTACTGTATTGCTACTTTCTCTGTCATCCTTTCCTCATTTATGAGTGGTCAAGTTTTACACTTCTTCTTTACCCTTGACATAGACTGAAATATGCAGACACTTTACATATAAGGCCATGGTTAAGAGTCCTGTTTTGCAACCCCAGACCTGGTTTAAATTCCAGTTTCTTAGTTATCCTTCCAAAATATCAACCTCCCCACCCACAACAGTTCATATTCCACCTCCATGTTTGGTTTTTGTCCTAAACTCTTATCACTCTTTAAAAATGCTGTATTTTTACTTACTCCTCTTACTTATTGCTGGTGCCCTTTGATAAGCTCTGAGAGTAGGAATAATTGTCTTTCTTGTGTATTGCTGTCGCCTTGCCCATGGAACAGCACCTGAGCTAAAATACTTGTCAAATGAATGAGTGATTAAGGGTGATAATCCATGCCAAGCCCTAGAGCAGTGAATTCATACATTTTCTTGGCTTAGACAAAATGGAAAAGAGGACAGAATTCTTTCTCCTTACTCCATCGCTCCACAGGTCCACAGCTCCACCATATCTTAAACAATGTGCTGCCCAAACTAGACCATAGCTGAAGCCTAACCTGCTAACTCTCTTTCTCAAGCCTGGTTTGGAAAGGCATGCCATTCATAGTATCAGGGGAGATATTCTCTCCAAAGCCAAGTGCTTTAATGGCTCATTTTTCCTTCCACTCTGAAATGAAAACTAAAATAAATCAAAGTAGCAACCTAACAGTCCAGAACAGCCCTAGACTGAAAGTGTAAATAAATGTGCTCAGTGATGAAAGAAAACGAAATTCAGGGAGAGAAACGTAGTTCAATTCCTGGTTCCTGGGGATTTTGTGTAAGCAAAACCAAAGCACGTTTTGTACAAACCTTACTTTAGGATACTCCTTTACTTATTTCTCATAACTGCCAAAAAGTTAAATGAGCATTTACCAAATTTGTAAGCCCTAAAGAATCAACTGCATATTTATTTATTTTCATCCAATAACTTGTCAAAAAGCTAAGATATCAGCAATGAACAAGTAAAGTTTAGACAGAGAGCAATCTAGCCCAAAGTGCTTTTTGGCTTTTTCTATGTTGACCGGACCCAAAGACAGATGATAAACAGGCCCCCATCCTTGATAGATATAATGGAGTTTGAATAAGTTGACAAAAGCTTTGTTGCACTACCCTACAAGTACCATTTGATTTTCTTGTATGCATCACAACAGACTGGTGCAAACTGGAACTTTGTGTAAACATAGATACTGGGATGACCTTTTCCATATCAACATACAGTTTCCCTCAGGCCACCAAACATTGAGTATCTCCTTTATGAAACCCAATCCCTGCCCTTATGCATCCCACATCTGATAAAATACATAGGGAATTCAAGTGGAATTGCAAATTCCCTGGGTTGGTAACTCTAGTGGAAATCTGTTGCATTTTTTCCCTCCAATCTTCCATACCCCTTCTACACATGTACTTTAATACTCTCTTGGGAAATTTTCTCTCTCCTTGATAGTTGTTTCATTATTCAAGATGGCATGCTTGATCATTGGACTTCACCTTCAAATCTTTAACATTATAATACTACTTAATACATCTGAATATATATTGACATTGATCTAAGCCCTTTGGTATCCCTCAACAACCCAACAAACTGGACACTATTATTATACCCAATTGAAGCAAATACCTAAGCCCAAGGAGCTAGTGGCTAAGTGGTGACCCAGAATTCAAACCCACTCCTGTCTGATGTGAGCGCAGATGCTTTTCAGCATTAGGCCATCCCGCTTCTCCTTGTATAGGCACCCAACAACACAGTATCCAGTAGAGGTGATTCACCCAGCAGCAGTTTCCTGATGAACTGGTTCATTCCTTCTGGCTGCCTACATCCCTGGGGCTGCTTGGGCTCTTATTTTTCTTCAGATACTGTAGCCTTCATTTGTATGACTACACAATAGCCTTCAATTTCACTTTTGGTATTTATTTGAACAAAAGACAAACCACTAACTCAAAAAGATATATGCACCCCCATGTTCATTACAGCATTATCTACAAAAGCCAAAATAGACAGAAGAATGGAAAAAGAAGATGTGATACACACACACACACAAGGAATATTGCTCAACAATAAAAATGAACAAAATTTTACCACTGTGACAACATGGATGAACCTAGATGGTATTATGCTAAGTGAAATAAGTCAGAGAACAATAAATACTATATGGTTTTGATTATATGTGGAATAAAACAAATGAACAAACAAAATAAAACAAAATAGATTCATAGAAACAGAGATCAAATTGATGGTTGCCAGAGGAGGGGGTGGAGAAGGTGAAAAGGTGAAGGGGAATATAGTCAATACTATTGTGATAACTTTACATGTGACACATGATTATCAGACTTATTGTGTGATCACATTGTAAGATTTATAAATGTTGAATCACTATTTTATGACATCCTCACCATGTATGTTAAGGGGTGAGCCATTGTGCATTCCTGGAGTATGAAATCCTTCTATTCAAGGATAGGGTTAGAACTCTGCTACCAATGAGTGGACCCTTTGGTTCACTCCATGAATCCCTTTCTGGGTCAAAATGACTGTTTGATTTCCCCAACTTCAAAATCATAGGTGTGTTTCAGCTTGGATCTCCTTACAAAACCGCAGTTGCTGTTGGCATACCCTGACATTCCAACTGGAATATTACCATTCATGCGTGACCAACCTGATTCAGGAATGCAAATTTACCAATGTCACCAATGAAGAGACATTGTTTTCTTTCTCAGTATCTAGGCCTATAAACCTATAGGAAACATTAATGGCATCATTTTTTATTTTGTCCCTTTTAAGAAACACCCCTCCTCCATTCCATGTGCTATTAAAGAGGGTATCAATCTAGGGTCCTAGTTCCCAGCCACAGGGATGGGGCATCTAATCCAGACTGGCCAATTAGAGCATACAACCCAGCACAGTTAGCAAAAAACAATTGGTGTTCCTTTTAAAATAATTGATGTGGCCACTGAAAGGGAGAGAGTCCTTGGGATTAGGACATGTAAGAATATAACTCTGTAGCACTTTATAACATCTATGCAAGAGAGGAGAGACCTTAAAACAGAATAGCCTAGCAGAGAGTGGAGAAGGAGCCAAAGGGAGACAGATAGCATCATCTGAACCCCCATATCCTTCATTGCCTAAAGAACTATGGCTTTCATTTCCCTGTTATAATGTTGGTTAGTGTCCCAACACGATCCCTTTACCCTTTTTTGTATAAAGAAGTTTGAGTTGGGCTTTTGTCATTTGTAACTAAAAAGTCCTAGTTCATCTTTGTGTGCCTATAAACTAGAATATGTATTTAGGTTTTTCAAGTGTATTGTTTTGCATTTTCCTATAATACCAACACAGTTTATAATATCTATCCATCTATCTAACTACACACACACATTTTCTTTCTATAAGACACTAAACATCTGAGAAAAAATTTTAAACCCAGCCATTTAGAAGCATGTTACAATACCATCTGTCTACTGGTTGTTATATGGTTCAAATGTCCTTCTAAGTGATTAGAGTTTATATCTTTTTTATGAAAGGCTTCTTATGAAAGGTTTCGGTATTATCCCTTACCTAGTTGTCTCATCACTTGATAACTCGCTTCCATGAAGATGTTTGATGTGATTCTTTTTCTCCATGATCAAAATTAGTTTTTCCAAACATTCAATGTGGTCAACCAATATTTTAATTCATTTTGGACCTCTCCTCTCTTATAAGACTTAGAAGAAGTTAGTCTTAACAGTAAGTGATGCTTGCCTACCTTCATTCACTGAACATGGACAAATTATTAAGAGAATTCCCAATAAGAATATCTTCCTATAATTCTATTGTAGACACCTTTTGGATGCTGGTGCATGCATTACCTTCTTTGTTTTTCATTGTATGCAAGTACATTGAGATGACCACTGTACTACAGAAGAACACATATTGAGAAAAACAGGTGGCCTGCCCTATACTCAGCTAATAAGAATCTGGATTCAAATCCAAAACGTTTAGCTCTAAATCCAGTGACATCTTGACTCTGAGCACTTACTCTTTTCTGTGATCCATACACAGAGGTTCTGGTTACACTTTATTAGAAAATGACTTTCTGTTGTTTTTTTAGGGAATAACTGCATAACTACATCCCTTCGACTTTTTTACAAACTTGAAAAGACAGTGTTATGATGATGTCCTACAGACCATGATCATGAAAAACACATTTCTTATCTGAGATTCAATTTAGAAAAAACCTTAAGTTTCGGTATTAATTCTTGGGAATTGGGAGAAGGGCAAAAGATTCTCTCTTTTCCAGCACAAGGAAACTGGTACACATCTTCCTCCTGTGTCTTCTATCAGGACAGTTAAATTCTTCTCGGAGCCACCCTGCACAGCTGGGTCATTCATGCTGCCCTTTGATTAGAGGCCCTTTGATTCCCAGCCCCGTCTCCACACAATGGTTGTTGTTAAGGAATTAGTTCGGAAACTAAAAATACCTTCCTCCTCTGCCTGGATAAACCAGCTGAACTCCGGCTCTGTGAGCAGCCTTGATCTAACACTGCCTTTTATTATTTATTAATATCTGTGTTCTGTGATCTCAAGTCCCCTCCACTGCCCACATGTTCATGCTCCACAGTGGAGGTCAGGGCCAGAGCAGAGCTCTCCAGGGGGGGTCTGTGGCCTGACAATAGCTTCAAAGTCTCTTGCCTCTCAGTGAAAAGAAGGAAAATCTTTGACAGGCTGCATTCTTTGCTGCTGAACAGGATGTGAAAACCTTCCTGCCATTTGTCATTTCCAGCCTCCTCTGTGGTGCACATTAACTATCTGGTTTAATGTCTCTGGCTTGTGACCTCCTGTCATCTGTAGCAGAACTATGTGGTTTGGTGGCTGAACTCACGTCAGGAAGAGGTCATATTAATCTCAGCAGGGAATGTCACCAATCTGACCCTTTTTAAAAGATTCTGAAATAACGATCGTAATCTGTAGTAAGTTGCTATGTATTTATTATCTAAGGGTATTTATCATAAATCATAAAAATTTGAATTTTTCCCTTCAAATTATTTTGCAATGGCATTTTAATTTGAATGTTGAATATAAGATTCTTGTTTTAGGTTCCTTCCTAGGTTAGAGGGTAAAAGAAAATAAATTTAATACAAGGTTGGGCAAAAGTAGGTTTATAGTTATGAGTATATGAAACATGGGGTTTATTGTACAGTATTACTTAATAATTATTGTATTATTTTTCAGAGGAACAACTGTAAGCCTACTTTTGAATCCCCATCCCCCATAAAAGCATCTGGTTTTGGATAATATCAGAAGTGAAAATGATTTCTAATCTTGCCATTATCATATCAAAACAGTATTTTAACTTTTCTTTCTATATAAAGGTAGATAAAAAAATTTGAGTATGTGGATAATAGCCACCCTATATATTTTGCCAAGCCAACATCTATTAGATTTTTTAAGCTAATAATACCCACATTATCATTTTGGGGACCAGCACTTCTCCACTATGGATTCATGGCATTCAGTTCAGGTTGACTCTATCACTTATTTGTATAAGAGGAAAATGGTTCAGGTGTGGCCTATTATACCTACCCCAGCCCTCAGGACTAACTCTGGGGAGAGCATGTGACAAGGCAGGCCAATGGTATTCAATCCTAGGACTTCTTTAAGTAAAGCTGACTTTCTACTGGGGTTACTGAGCTGGTGGAATGCAAACTTGGAAATTATGCTATTTATTTTAACAGCTCAAAGGCAAGGCCTGCCTGAGAATAAGCCAATATGAAGGAAAGCAAAATTGAGAGACTGAGAGGCTCGCTAAGTCTTGTGAGATCCCAAAACTGGCATCCCCTTTGCCACCAGAGCCAGGTGCTCAAGGGCAACCCCTGTGTGGACTATGGGAGCCTGTGGGTTTTAGCAGTGCCTCAAGGGAACTCAGGGTGGGATAAACCCACCAGCTTCATGAAAAGCAGATGCTCAAGCTCATTAATGTCCATTTAGATAAGTAATTGTAAGGACAATAATTATTTGACTTGTGAAATTGTGGTTCTGATGTTTCCACTGTAAGAGTGTTGTCATAAAGAATATTAATATTCTCTGGGATACTTATTGTTATCATATAAGAACCAACACAAGAATAGCAATATTCCTTTCAATTTTTTACATTAAAAGTATAGTCTAACACTGAATGAACTATTCCCACATTACTTAAAGTGTGCTAGTGTCAGAGAAGCATGCTTGACTTTGTCCTTTACCAATATGCACTTGAATATCTCGTCAATATTCATCTTCTATCAGAAGTCCATAAATATTCAAGAAATTAACATCTGCTATAGCTCTGTAACATGCCTACATTTAAGAAAATCTTATCATTGTCCCTAGCAATATTTCAAAACTCACGTGAAATTTTGTGACCCAGGCACTTTTAGAACTCTCCTCCAGTGTGAAAACTTTATTCTAAACCTGCATATGTGTTCATTATTTCGTCATTATTACCTATTTTATGTAATTTTATGTGTTCATTACCTAAGTTTTGACTATCTTAATAATTCTTGTGATATGTCATATGTAAAATATGACTTCACTGATTTAAAAGTTAGATTCATAAAGTGTCACTTTAAAATCATATTAGGGTCCAGATTCCTAATATATTTAATAGTTGATTATTTGTCAGTAAACAAAATTACTGTAAAGTTACACCTTACCCATAAAGTCTTAAAGTAGCATAGGTATCTAATACTACTGCACTGGACCAGTTAAAAAATTAGGCTTACCAATTATTAAAACAAGTATCTAGGTTCTGGCCAGGTGGCTCAGTTGGTTGGAACATCATCCCCTAAACCAAAAGGCTGTAGGTTAAATTCCTAGCCAGGGCTCAGGGCATGTACAGGAGGCAACTGATCAATGTTTTTGTCTTACATTGATGTTTCTCTTTCTCTTTCTCCCTCTCTTCTTCCCTCCCTCTTTAAAATTGTTAAACATATCCTCAGATGAGGATGTAAAAAACACATTTATCTAGTTATCCCTTCAACATTTGTAGCAAACATATACTTACAGAAAATATTTTAGATGAATTAATCAATATGATCACTGGCTATAATTAATAGTTTTATTCTGTCACCTGAACTACTCAAGTAGCACATACTTAGGTTAGAACTAAAACGATTGTTGGAAAAATTAATAGAGTAACGGTCTAGGACAGTTTTCTGATCATGACTGTGCAGTGTTTGCTTTTACAATTTTTACATCCAGTTAATTAGTCAGAAAGTTGAAATAAAATTAGTTCATCAGTTGAGTAAATAGCAGTGTTAAATTCCAATCTATTCTGTAGATACTGGATTATTCAGCACCATGGACAGCAAAAGGTCATTCCCTTCTCTATAAGGGCTTCTGCATGTTACCAATTAGCTGTGAAAATATAAGGCTCATCACACCTCTCTTTGGGTACACTGAAAAGAAACTCTATATTCATAGCATTAAAGGTATTACAACTTTTTCTGTTTGGAAAGCAATGGGCTCAATGCTTCATTTAAGGGAGCATATGTCTTCTTTCACCACAAATATGTAAGTTCACTGATTGCAAGGACCTTGTCTTATTTATTGCTGTATCTTCATTGCTCAGCCAACTATGTGGGACATAATAGATTGCTGAATAAACAATTAAGGCGGTGCCTCTCTTTGAAAATTGACTAGACTTGTGCAGTCATCTTCATTCAAATAAAAAGTCAGCAAAGAGCTCATAAATTCTACATAACAAACAATCTATAAGGGCTCTTAATTCATAAATTCAGTGAGATCATTTTGGGTAACTAAAATGCTTCTAAAGAAAAACACCATTAAAAATACATATTCTCAGGACTTCTGCGGGACTTAGGAATTGTGAAACCATGGATCATCCATATATGCTTTGAGACATGATTTTTCCTGGAATGCCTACAACTACCCTAAAAAATTAATGTATTGTAAAACAGACCTAAGGCTAATAGTGGCAGAGTCCACATAGATATATGCTTCCTGGTGTTTTGGGGAAAAACGTTTGATTGGTTGACTATATTGTTCAGTGTGACTGTATAAATCATTGTGCTTTTGAATATGTTGATGGTGTTGTCATGTGTTCTGACCATCAGTGGAGCCTACAATTCAAAATTCAGATATTGTCTTTGCAAAAAATCTTGGTCAACATTTTTATGGTATCCAAGGAGGTGATATTATAATTGCAAAAAGCCCCAGTGATCCAAAATTAAATATTTGTAAAAGAGTATGTAATCAATTTGAAAGGAGATCTAATCTTGACCAATATCCATCTGATTTCTTTAAAAGCCAGACTTACGTACCAATGAATCATGTGTGGTTAAAAGGTGATAATTGACAGAATTTTAGGTACTATGGACCTAATCTATATGGAATATTAAGAGGACATATTTTCTTTAAGGTCTGGCCTCTGAGTGATTCTGGATTTCTACATGATAGCCCTAATGGCCACAGATTTTATGATGATTAGTAAGTATTTATCCTTTTGCTTTGATTACTGTCCTCTTTCATGTGAATTTATTATTGTTAATGCAACCATGCATTTATTAATAAATTATTTGCTATTCAGTTTTAGTTGTTTTGAACTATTATATGTAAAAAACAAGTAATTCAAAAGATATGGATAAAAGTAATCCAAAATAGATCCCCTAAATTTAAAAAGTACATATTCTTAAAGACATAATTATGGACAGAATAAAAACACTTTATTCAGAGACTATGGACTTTACTATATAGGAGGATAAGATGAATAGCAATGTATCATGTCATGAACTGTTTGAACCTCCATATGGTGCAGGGATGGGTAGGGATTTGTGTGCTGGCATTCATGCCATTGGCATGGATCATGGGAGGATGACTTCAGCTATAAAATAGCTATTAATGGTTAGAAAAACATGATGTGTTTCAGCCTACGGTGAAAAAAATAAAATCAAGAGAATGTTGACACATGACATATCTTTGAACATGCAATGGGGCAAACACACTTTGGTAAAGCTTAGCTGACTAAAAGCATTATACACAGTTAAAACCTGGCAATAGTTTGCATATAACTAGATGCCTTGCACTAAGCTCTCAGCTACTATGAACTGAATACTAGCCCTTTGTACCTTGGAAATGAAGAGAAAAATATTATTAGTATATCCTGTCACTTTCTATATATATTCATAACATTATTTAATCAAATCTACAGAAGTTATTTTTTTAACTTTCATTTTTTAAATTAAATCAAATTTTAATAACCATACAAGTTATTAAGAAATTTTATTCAAATTAAGGGTCCATCAATGATGGCCATAACAAGGTTTTTTACAAGCCTTATCTGACCTACAAAATTTCAAAGCAGATCTAAGCAACAAAATATAGAATGTTTTTGCTTCTTCTGATATATGGCCTGTGTGATTTGGAGTGATAGGGAGATTGATAGTCTGCTTATCTTCCAGACAGTGTCTTCAAATGTCTCTAAACTCTGATGAAATATGATTTTGGAAATGTTGGCCATAGAAATTCTGAATGAATACTATATACCCTCCTCCCAACATGCGAATGCACATACATATCACCTGAAAATTTCTGTTCTGTTTTCAAACTGTGTAAGGTGCCCTTTTCACAGAATATGGATGGACCTGGAGATTATTGTGCTAAGTGAAATAAGCCAGTTAGAGAAAGTCAAATAACATATGACCTCACTTATATGTGTGATCTAATGAACAAAATAAACTAATGAACAAAATAGAAACAAAGGCATGGACACATGGAACATACTGATAGCTGCCAGAAGGGAGGGAGGAGGTAGGAGCCTGGATGAAAGAAGGTGAAGAGATTAGTCAAAGAACATATATCCATAACCCATAGACACAAACAAGTGTGGTGAAGACCAGAGGGAAGTGGGAGCAGGGACTGGGTGGAGATGGGCAAAAGGTGGGAGATGGGGACATCTGTAATAGTGTCAACAACAAAATAAAGTTTAAAAAATCAGCTAGTCTTTATCTGCCACAATGTCAAGCAACTGGGTTGTTGATTATTTTTTCACTGAACTATGTAATCAAACCCAAAGCAGTATTTTATTTAAATACTAGAGGCCCGGTAGGTGAAATTCGTGCATGGGGGTGTGTGTCCCTCAGCCCAGCCTGCACCCTCTCCAATCTGGGACCCCTCAAGGGATGTCTGACTGCTGGTTAGGCCTGATCACGTTAGGGATAAAATGATAAAGAAAAGAGCCTGATACCTTGGGATACCCTGGGGAGATATCCCAAGGTATCAGGCACTTCCTGATTGCCCCTAACTGCTTCTGCCTGCCAGCCTGTTTGCCCCTAACTGCCCTCCCGGGCAGGCCTGTTCACCCCTAACTGCCCTCCCCTGCAGGCCTGGTCCCCCTCCCAACTGCTCTCCCCTGCAGGCCTGGGTCCCCCCAACTACCCTTCCCTGTAGGCCTGGTCACCCCCAACTTTCCTCCTCTGCCAGCCTGGTCACCCCTAACTGCCCTCCCCTGAAGGCTTGATCTCCCCCAACTGCCCTCCCCTGCTGGCCATCTTGTGGTGGCCATCTTGTGTCCACATGGGGGCAGCCATCTTTGACCACATGGGGGCAGCCATCTTGTGTGTTGGAGTGATGGTCAATTTGCATATTACTCTTTTATTAGATAGGAAAATACAAGAAAATACAGTTAAGTCCAAATTATCAGTGTTAGATCATCATGTGCATGGATTTAATTCTTCAAAAATTTAAGCTTTTTGGATGAACTTCCATCATATTTTTGTTCCAAGCAGACCTCTATGTAAAAGCACTAATGAAACTGGCTGAATTAAACTCTAGTAGAAAAAAATCTACATCAGTAGCCATCTCTACACGCAGTACTAATTTTGGACAAAATAAGCATCAACCCATAGGAAGAAGGAAAGAAATAAAGGCATTACTTATGTCATAAGACAGTGACTACACTGGTTGGTGAGTAGAGCCAATGTTTCATTTTTCTATCATCACCTTATATTTACTTGTAAGGCAGCTGGATGACATATAAGAAAGAACATAGAGCTAACAGGCAAGAGAACTTAATGATGAAAAAGCACGGGGCTTTGGAGTCAACCAGACAAATTTGTATCCAGATTCTTTCAATTTATCTCTGGGCTCATTTAGGCCCCAGGGCTCTACTTCTCTTTCAGTAAATTGGGTAATGATAGTATCTAACTACCAAGTTATGAAAAGAGATAATACATAAAAATGTAATTTCACACAGTGTATGACACATAAAGAATACTCATAACTGATAGCTCTTAATTTTAGTAGACTTAACTATATCATTAACCTACAATGTAATATTTTCTAGTTGATAACAATAGCAAACTAATGAATTCTTATTTTGATTCAGAGACTACACTAAAATCTTAATCTGAACTAAATTAATATAAAATTAAAATTTCAATATACACACAATTGCTCTTCTTAATGTTTAAATGAAAAAAAACAAGGTTCAGAGAGTTTAGTAATTGACCCCAGATGACAGGTAAGGTTTGATTTACACCAAAATTGAATCTAGCCTTCATGTCAGAACACATACATTCACCCCCACACTTCCCACTTACTAAAATCGAAAGAAAAGAATGCAGAAGGATGTGATTCCTGCCTATAAGATACTCAAGAAAAAAAGGGAACTGAAATTTCTTGAATGTCTATTCTGCATGTATTTAACACTGTACTAATTGTTTGATATGTGCAATCCATTTAATTCTCACTAAAATACTGGTTTCAACTATTTTCACTTATCAGATGGGTCATAGGGAGTTCCATTTCACTTTTCTCTCTCCCTCCAATATATGGCCAGGGTTCACTGTTGTCAAACCCAATAGGAAGCTGGAATGCAGGAGAGCTTGTTGATGACATCTACACAGGTCAGCCTTGGCCTTGAAGGCATGAGGCGGGGTGAAGGAGAGAGAATAAACCTGGAGTTGCTCAGAAGTATGCCCTTCACAAACTTTTTAAGTAAAAACTGTGTTTATAATGTAAGTGCAATGCAAAATCCTGTGCTTCCAGGAAGGCCATTCTCTGCCCATCTGTCTGGCTGTAGCACTATTCGTAGTTCCAAAATTCAAAACAAAGATTTCAACTAAATACTTGCTTAGTCAACTTTTATATTACAGTGGCCTAAAAATATAACTGGCATTCTTTCTTCTTACTGTATTCTTCTCTGTGCACTCTTTCTTCTTATCTCATTTAGTCGCCTTAGCAATTTACCCCTTATATATTTTTTCTTGATATTTTACAGATGAAGAAACGGTACCAGAGGAGAGTTCCAGGAAACCACAGAGAGCCTACATGACCTAGAAAGGCTGCTCACCCTGACATTGGGGCCAGGAACCTACTCCAGGGCTCCAGACCCCAAATGAGCAGGGCTCTCGGTACTGCACCATAATCAGCAATTTCAGGGCGGCTGCCTTAGTGAGGAAGGAAACCATCCTGGGCCTGTGTGATCTGATTTTACTCTTTTCAAAATTTTACTTTTCAATTATGATTTACAGTCAATATTATTCTGTTTTCGTTTCAGGTATAGTGGTCACTCATACACTTCACAAAGCGCTCCCCCACACCACTGATATTTCTATGATTGAACCCCAACTCTCAAGTAGACCACAGAGCACCCTGCTCTAATAGATACAAAACTGATACCCACTATGCCATACCTTTCCAAGCAGAATGGATGTCTTTAGTTTGAAGACCTGGCTGTTCTGGGAGATGAATGGTAAATAAAGGTGAAGAGATTGGTGATAATTAAATTCTGAAAAATAGGTTAAATTTGCCTTAACTTAAACATAACAGACACTTTTTATCCTGATTTATTACAAAAGGCCCATCATCCAAATAAATAATAGATGATAATGATGGGGAACTTTGACGATGACCTTCTCATGTTTGCAAGATTAGGGTCATCATGATAATAAATATCACAAATAAGCCTAGGGAAGAAAAAGATAAATATAAAGATTGCAAATTAAGGAAATTAAAACTCTGTATTAAGCAACATAAAACACCGGAGTCTCTTTCCCCCCGGATAAGCTAACGTAATTGTGTAACGTGAAAATTGGAGCAGGATATAATGTGCAATTATTAGGTAATAAGAAGAAAATGACTAATTCTCTGTGTGTGGGTATGTGTGTGTGTGTGTTGGGGGGTGGACAAACAAAATTAAGGCTTACAGACAAAAAAGTTAATTACAAGTAATTATCTTCAGGGTAATTTTAAGTAATATGAAACATATTTAAATAATATGAAAAATTAGCATACCACAACAATAAGGTATTTTAGCAAGGGGTTCTATGGAATAATCTGAAAATAAGAACCAGGAGGCTTAGTAACAAGTATGTCAAAGAGATAACGTTAATGGTGGTTCTAGTACTGGCTTCAAGGCAAAAATGTCTGTTTTGTATTTCTGTGTCATTGGGAGCAGTTTCTGTTAGGACAGGATAAAACACAACAGCGTGCTCACGATTCCCTTCGCTGGTTAGGCATTTGTTTCAGGACAGACTTGGTTTCATAGAACCCTTGTTTTCATTATCCTCGGTTAAACACGGCCACTAAATAAGTTTTCTCTATTTTTCCTGCTTGCTTAATCCCTATGTTTCCACCTCAATAAATCTCACATAATTAGCTTGAGCTTTGGAAAATAGTGTTGACTGCTGCAAATGAAATGAAATTTTGTGCCATGCCGGAGGAAGTTACAACCTGTTGTGGGAGTAGAAATGCTTTACTGGGAGTTCCTTGCCCATGGCTACATATGAATTGAAGAAAGAATAGAGGAAATTATTCAGTTCTGAAAATCCTTCTTCAGCCAAGAAAAATTTTTAAAGGGTAAAATAGTTTATTTGCATTCTTTTTGTTTGATATCTTACACCTAAAACTATTTTGTCTCTACTGTATGTATACCAATAAAACTGATTACAAGAAAACATGTAAAGAATCAGACAAAACATGTAAGTCAGCTAAATTTTCTCAGGGCCTACCACAGGGCCTGACACTCATTGATAATTGTTTTATGAAAAGTAAAAGATAATATCAGCTCTCTGAGAGCACTCTATGATCATACATTCTTGCTCATATTCCAACACAGCATTTTTTCATCTTTATTACAGAATTGATCAGTTGTATGGATTTATTGTCCTATGGCATCAATTGAATTTCTGAGCAGAACAGGGGAGAGCAGGGCATGGGTGAATGAGAACCATGTGATGGAAAATGTCTGTAGATGACAAGGAGGAATTACGTAGGAAAAACTTACACAAAAGTGTTTAGGATCTAAACTCAGTGCATAAGCAAAAATCATCTGGGGTCAATTTTATCTCTAAAAATTTCTAAAACTTCAACAATACATATAGAAGGTTGACTATAGTCAATCCGGTAGAATCGCATGTGCATAAAATACATAGATGAACATATAAAATATGATAATGCCTACATATGAAAGCATCATTTTATATTTTCATACCACAAGACAGGCATGAATACATATGGATTCGTCTATGTTAAACACTTATATGATGAGACTCTATTTACAACATGTCTTCTGAAACCTCAAAATACTTATATTTAATGCACTCCCATTTGAAAATACTAGTGTTCCCTGTAAAATATCTCTTGTGGGTGGAGACAACCATTTGCTGAAAACGTGCTTCATTCATGACTCACTGGGTAATAGGAGTTCTGCCACCTACTATGGAATTAAAGTGGCGTTCGGGCCTCCAACGTGGGGAAGGTGATGGATGCATGGGTGGAAGACTAATGTGCTTTGTGAGACCTGGATGTCAAAGAGTTTGAATCCAGAATTGTTACGTCCTGAGGGTTGTAAGCTTTGACATTGATATTGTTCCACACTCAAAGTGTGTACTCAATTTCAAAAAATACATACTACTAAGGTATAATTTGATTTTTTCCAACCTCTTTCAATATCAGTTTGTTTGCTGAAAATTACTGGAAGCTACAAAGTGCCATCTGTTTCCTTATCAAATTTCTCCC
Organism: Corynorhinus townsendii; assembly: GCA_026230045.1. NCBI lineage: Eukaryota > Metazoa > Chordata > Mammalia > Chiroptera > Vespertilionidae > Corynorhinus > Corynorhinus townsendii. The sequence goes on along the minus strand of JAPDVU010000006.1, from coordinate 146,727,128 downwards.
CCACAGCCACAGGCAAATATGGTTGCTTTTTTATTCTTGATGTTGCTTAGGAACAATGTGGTTGCATTCACAGGTCCAGTGTGATTGAGTCTCTGGTGATGGCCCTGGTAAAAGCATAAAAAACAACAACAACAACAAAAAAAAAAAACACTTGCCTGAATTCTGAAAATCAACTTTCATCCAGAAACACATTCGTGAGCAAACTCCCCAGGGCAGCATCTCACACACAGACCCACACACTAAGAATGATGTCTTCTCCGGTCTCTGTCATCAACAGCTATGAGACCCGCTGGGGCATTTTCATGTCAGTTGGGAACTGTAGCAGTGGGATCCCTTTGCAGGCGACCTTTAAAAATATACTTTTATTGATTTCAGAGAGGAAGGGAGAGAAAGAGAGAGATAGAAACATCAATGATGAGAGAGAATCATAGATCGACTGCCTCCTGCATGCCCCCTACTGGGGATCCGCCTGCAACCTGGGCATGTGCCCTTGACTGGACTAGAACCTGGGACCCTTCAGTTCCCAGGCCGATGCTCTATCCACTGAGCCAAACCAGCTAGGGCTGCTGCAGGTGATTTTTAATAAGTGTTAGCAGTATACAGTGTGCCCCTTCAGAAGATTGAGCTGACTATAAGCAGTCCCCCACAAAATAGATTTCTTGAGCCAAAAATGATCAGAGCATCACTCTGCCAACCCACCCAGGGAGAGTCAATATTCCAAGTCTATTAGCGTCAGTGCAAATGCAGAGAGATGTGAGCACACAGTGCAGAGAATGGCAGAATATATCCTAGGAGAAAGGTGACCTCTCTGGGAAAATGTACAAAAAGCAGGGAAAAAAAAACACCAACAAAATAACAAAATACTATGAGTCCCACAGTGTGTTTATTCAGAGAAAAATGCCAGTTTGAAAAAAGATAAATCCAATGGCCTTTCTGTCCATTATTTTCCCAAATTGGTGATCAGACCAACCTATTTCATTTAAAATGGCCAAGCAAATCTCTCACAGCTTCTCAAATAGAAAAAAGTTCATGCATAGTTTTTAAAGTATTATGCTGGACTTACATTGACACGAACACTATTCTAACTATCTGGCACAAAAGTGAAGTATTCAGCAGGATATTTCATTTATTCTGAATAATTGGATATATTAGGCTGCGTGCTAAACTTATGACTCAAAGATAACACACATCCTGCTAACCAGTGATGTCCTTTAAAATGCCAGCTCTCTATATTTCAGGCATACTTCCCCCATACCCTAAATTCTTGGCAATATCGGACTTTCTATTTGAATGTATTTACTTGTCAAAGCCACTGTGAACACCTACTGTATGTCAGGCACTATACACGGCACTTTAAGTAAATAGAATTGTCCTGATGGCTCCATGGCACAATTCTTATTATTTTTTTCTAATTGCAAATGGGGAAACTGACACCCCAGAGCTTAACAGTTTTCTTCACATTTGTTTGGTTACAAAATAGATGTTTTTTTCCATTACATTACAGAAAATCCCTTTATCAAGATACTATTTTTTTAACTTCAAAAGTACTTCAATGTTCAATTAATATTTGACAAAGGAGGCAAGAACATACAATGGAGTCAAGATAGTCTCTTCAATAAATGGTGGTGGGAAAATTGGACAGATACATGCAAAAAATGAAACTAGACCAACTTAGACATACACAAAAATAAATTCAAAATGGATAAAAGACTTACATGTAAGACTGGAAATGATAAAAATACTAGAGGAATCCAAAGGCAACAAAATCTTAGACATATGCTGAAGCAGTTTATTCACTGATACAGCTCCTAGGGCAATGGAAATTAAAGAGAAAATAAAAATATGGGACTACATCAAAATAAAAAGCTTTTGTACAGCAAAAAAAAAAAACAACCCTCCCCCCAAAATAAACAAGACAAAACAAAAACCCATCAACAAAAGAACAAGAAAGCCCACTGCATGGGAGAACGTATTTGCCAATGTTATCACCAATAAGGGTTTAATCTCCAATATTTACAGGGAACTCATATAACTCAACAAAGAAAGATAAACAACCCAATCAAAAAATGGGCAACGGACCTAAATAGATACTTTTTGAAAGAGGACATAAGGAAGGCCAAGAGGCATATGAAAACATGCTCAAAGTCACTAATTATCTGAGAGATGCAAATCAAAATGACAGTGAGGTACCATTTCACACTTGTCAGAATGGCTATAATCAACAAACCAACAAATGACAAGTGCTGGCAGGGATTTGGAGAAAAAGGAACCCTTGTGCACTGCTGGTGGGAATGCAGACTGGTGCAGCCACTGTGGAGAACAGTATGGAGTTTCCTCAAAAAACTAAAAATGGAACTCCCATCTGACCTAGTGATCCCACTCCTAGGAATATATCCCAAGAAACTAGAAACACCAGTCAGAAAGGATATATGCACCTCTATGTTCATAGCAGCACAATTTACAATAGCTAAGATTTGGAAAAAGCCTAAATGTCCATCAGCAGAAGAGTGGATTAAAAACCTTTGGTATATCTACACAATGGAATACTATGCTGATGTAAAAAGGAAGGAACTCCTACCATTTGCAACAACATGGATGGAGCTGGAGAGCATTATGCTAAGTGAAATAAGTCAGTCAGAGAAAGATAAATATCACATGATCTCACTCATTTGTGGATTATAATGAACAAAAACAGATCCAGAGACAGAGAAACATAGATCAGATGCTCAAACCTCAAAGGGAAGGTAGGGGAGGAGGGGGAGAAGGAGAGATCAACCAAGAGACTTGTATGCATGCATATAAGCATAACCAATGGATGCAGGCAACAGAGGGTGAGAGTGATGGGGGATAACCACACATTTATAATACTTTAATCAATTAAAAAAAGACAAAAAAGTACTTCAATGTTTAATTTTCTGGTGTAAGTGTTTAAGACATTCTGATTTTAAGAAATTCAGGGGGAAATGAGATAAATCATTTGTATTAGTTTTAAAGTTATAGAAAATAGGTGTAGTATTTTATTCATGTAAATATAGTAATACTGCATTATAGGCATAGTGAAATTATGTGAAATTATTTTATGTTGCTATACTATCAGTAAAGTTTTTTAATTAAAAAAAGATAAATTATCTTTGAATTTGCTTTTTAAAATTTAACACATGCATTTTAACACATGTATTTTAAGCTCTGAATCAAGAATTTATGTTTGGACATTTTTTTCTCATTAGTACATTTCTAAATAGAACTTTAACATATATATACTAACTTTATATATACCTATTTTAATAGATATTTCTATACATATTCAATTTACTTCTTATTTGTTTGTTTTAATATAAAAAGACTCAAGACACTTGCCCTAGCCAGTTTGACTCAGTGAATAGAGCATCGGCCTGAGAACCTAAGGGTCCCAAGTTCAATTCCAGTCAAGGACACATGCCCAGGTTGTGGGCTTGTTCCCCGGTATGGGGCATGCAGGAGGCAGCTGATCAATGATTTTCTCTCATCATTGATGTTTCGATCTCTCTCTCCCCCTCTCCCTTCCTCTCTGAAATCAATAAAAACACATTTATTAAAAAAAGACTAAAAAAAAAAAAAAAGATACGTAGTAGCAAATAAATTGTAGTCCCATGCCCTATGGCAGTGGTCGGCAAACTCATTAGTCAACAGAGCCAAATATCAATAGTACAATGATTGAAATTTCTTTTGAGAGCCAAATTTTTTAAACTTAAACTTCTTCTAACACCACTTCTTCAAAATAGACTCACCCAGAGAGAATCCAAGATGGCGGCGTAGGTAAACACCTAAACTGCTGCTTCGCGCAACAATTTCAAAAATTCAACTAAAAGACAAAACGTCTATCACCCAGAACCACGGGAAAGCTGGCTGAGTGGAAGTTCTACAACTAGAAGGAAAGAGAAAAGAGCATTGAGACGTGCACGAGTGCTGAAAAGCTGAGGTACGGAGGCGCGAGATCCGGGCTGGCGGCGGGCGTTGTTTTTTTCAACCCAAAGGGAGACAAGCCCCCGACTACTCTGATATCCAGTTTCTGGGGAGACACGGGGGACCCAAACTCCTATGGGGAGAAGCTGGACTGTCTGCCAGTGACAGTGGCTTGCTTGCAGAGCTGCACGCAGGAATAATTGTTTACTGCACTGGGGCACGGGACTCCCAGACACCATCGGGGACACAGATCCGGCTAACTAGCAGCCATTGCTGTTTGCCACGCCCTAGCCTAGTGACACCCTGAGACCCCGCCCTGCACAACCTACAAACCCACCCAAGCTCCAAGCAGCGTATTTAGCATAAGAAAGCCCTGCCCTATGGCAGCTTAACCTAGCAAACTTGCAGCCCGGGTCAGACAGCTCCAAAACCTCCAAACCCCAAGCAAAGAGGAGAAAACTGTAGCTCTCACTGTAGCTCCTGCTGGATGGCCTCAGACAGTAGCTGACCTGCACCCCATTGGAGATCCAGAAGCCAGTGTACCTAGTGGTCAGAGTGAGACACCAGATTTCAACTCCTCACATCCATAAGTGACACATTCAAGAGGCAGACTCAGTGAGCACCAAAGCCCCACTGAAACAAGTCCAGCCCCATAAGTGTGTCTTCAGCGCAGCAGTTCTTCCATTATAGACACAGTGAGTGCTCACAGCTAATTGGCCTGGAGGTCAATTCCTCCCAGTATACCAACAGCAGTTAAGGCTTAACTGCACCAAGTCTTTGCACTCAGCCCACAAAGGGGTGTACCAAGAGTGTCCACATCAGGTGATTGGGGAGGCTGAGCTACTGCCCCCTATAGGTCACCTACCACACAAAGCTACTCCATCAACACAGGGAAGCAGCCAAAATGTGGAGACAAAAAAACATGTCACGAATGAAAGAAACGGAGGAAAGCAAACTACTGGATGACATAGAGTTCAGAACCACATTTATAAGGTTACTCAAGAATCTTCTTAAAACCGCTGAGAAACTTGATGAGACCTTCAAGGAGCTTAATGAGAATGCCAAAAAAATGGAAAAGGATCAGTCAGAAATGAAGCATACACTGTCTGAAATAAAGAATATACAGAAACTCAACTGTAGATCAACGTACCCCAAGAATCAAACCAAAGATCTGAAATATGTGGAAACAAAAAACATCCAACCAGAAAAACAAAAAGAAAAAAAGAATCCAAAAATATGAAGATAATGTAAGGAGCCTCTGGGACAAGTTTAAGCGAACCAACATCCGAATTTTTGGGGTGCCAGAAGAAGGGAGAGAGCAAAATATTGAAAACCTATTAGAAGAAATAATGACAGAAAACTTTCCCTGCCTGGTGAAAGAAATAGACTTACAAGTCCAGGAAGCGCACAGAACCCCATACAAGAGGAATCCAAAGAGGACCACACCAAGACACATCATAATTAAAATGCCAAGGGCAAAAGACAAAGAGAGAATATTAAAAGCAGCAAGAGAAAAACAGTTAATTACCTACAAGGGAGTACCCATACGACTGTCAGCTGATTTCTCAACAGAAACTATGCAGGCCAGAAGGGAGTGGCAAGAAATATTCAAAGTGATGAACAGCAAGAACCTACAACCAAGATTACTCTACCCAGCAAAGCTATCATTCAGAGTTGAAGGTCAGATAAAGAGCTTCACAGACAAGAAAAAGCTAAAGGAGTTCATCACCACCAAACCAGGATTACATGAAATGCTGAAGGGTATTCTTTAAGAAGAGGAAGAAGAAGAAAAAGGTAAAGATAAAAATTATGAACAACAAAATGACATCAAATACATACCTACCAACAAGTGAATCTAAAAATCAAATGAATAAAAAATCTGAAGAACAGAATGGACTGGTGAATATAATAGAATCAGGGACATAGAAAGGGAGTGGACTGACGATTCTCAGGGGAAGCAGGTGTGAGGGGTGCGGGAAGAGATTGGACAAATATCTTACTCCTATGGATGAAGACAGTGGCAGGGGGTAAGGGCATGGGGTGGGGTGGGGAATCAGGTGGAGGGTAGCTATGGGGGAAAAATAGAGGAACACCTGTAATAATCTGAACAATAAAGATTTATTAAAAGAAAAAAAAAATAGACTCACCCAGGTCGTGGTATTTTGTGGAAGAGCCACACTCAAGAGGCCGAAGAACCACATGTGGCTCGCGAGACGCAGTTTGCCGACCACGGCCCTATGGCTTTTAAAGTGTGAAGCTCAAGAATTTCCAGTTGAGTAGTATAAGCAGAGTCCGTCAATCAGAGTGGAATACAGATCAAGGGGGAAATACACACCCTAAGTGACTACACCTTGGGAGTATTCTAGACATGGGGAAGGTTGCCAAGTGAGATGGAGACCAGATCACTAGACTCACTGATGACTAATAGAGAGAAACAGCATGGGGACCTTTATTCCAGCCTAACCTTCATTGATGGTTCTAGATAAAGATATATTTATTACCTTCTACAGGCTATCAAATGCTGAAAGTAGAGGCATAGTTTTCACAGAACAATTGTATTTGCAGCCAGAATTGCTTAATATTCATCTCAAAGTTGCCTATAAAAAGCGGGTGCCAGCACACACCGTTAGGAATTCTTGAAAGAATAAATACAAGTTTAATGTTATAATACACTATTTAAAATGCTGACACTGTACCTGATCCCAACTGCACTGTTCAGATTTACTTTTTTTCTTTACACGTCCCTGATGGGACACAGGTGGCAGGGAGCAGGCTAAGCTTAGGTTGTAGGTACTGTGGTTTGACATGCCAGCATTTGAGGAGCCCTATATTTTTAATGTTTTAATTGTCTCGTTTAGCCAAGAAACAAAACATGCTTTGTTTTCTTGAGAGGATTTTGTTGCTTTCTTTATGCTGCCCAAATCCCAGATTTGTTAGCAATAGAACAACAGGCTGCTTCTTCTCAATGCATAATTCCTTTTGCAATGGCTATTCCCTTCAATAGCCAAAAATCCCCCAAAAGGTATGATGCTTGGGCCTTTGTAACACTGTTGTTATGGCCTATAATGTCTGAAGGAATCTGAAAAATAGTTCCTACTAGAAAGAGCCTAATTAAATTGTACTCATCCTTGAGCAATACCAAATGGTAACTCTCCCCACTAGATCATATGTTAATTGGCACTGGCAAAGTTCACATTCGATGATATACGGTGAATCCCCACACCTTGGTCTTTCCTTTTACCTCATTTAATATCCCTCTGTCATTTCCCCTGGCATCTTATTTTAATCTTTCTACTGTCCCTTGTGTTTGAGGGGTCAACATCCTGTTACCTTGGAGCCTTCCCATTCTTCATAGTGGAGGATTTCCAAGACACACAAATTTCTTCCTTGCTGGAAATTATTGCCTTTTTTTCTTTACTAGAGGCCAGATGCATGAAATTTGTGTAAGAGTGGGCCTTCCTTCCCCCGGCTGCAGGCACCGGCTTCCTTCTGGCACCAGGACCCGGGCTTCCTCCACCTGCTGGCAGGCACCTGGGACGCAGGCTTCCCTTGCAGCCCTGGCTTCATCCAGAAGGACGGAAGAATGTCCGGAAGGACATATGGTCTAATTAGCATATTATGCTTTTATTTATCTATTATATAAACAGCCTATGGTCATCACACCATCATGCTGTAACAACCAATCAGCAGGAGGCTGCATGCATGGGGTGAGCGGGGCTGCGTGCACAGTGAGGCATGCATGGGTGGGCAGGGACTTGACTGGATGGGTTTCTGGGTCCCGCGTCTTGTGGCGGCAGCGGCCGTGGGACTCTTTCTGGGTTCCGCCAAGCCATGGGATTCTGGGTCCTGGGTCTCACATGATTTCACATGCTCAGCCCCTAGTCTATAATAATAAAAGGCCAGATGTCATGACCAGAATGACCAATCAACCAGTCACTATGAGGTGCATTAACCACCTCTCGGTCCCTCTCCCCAGCCCGTAGGCTCCCATTGCTGGATGGTCAACGGGTTACCACGGAAACCAGGCTGGGTGGCAGCAGAGCAAGACTGGGGACTGGACTCGTGTGGAAATAGCAGCATTGTGGAGGGTCATGGGGTGGCTGCAGCATCGTGGAGCATCCTGGGGCATCCTGGGGCGGCGGCAAGCAGTGCTGCAGAGTGGTGGACATGGCTCTGATCGCAGGCTAGGCCTAGGGACCCTACATGAGTACAATTCCATGCGCTGGGCCTCTAGTTATAGATAACAAAAAACCACTCCTTTACAGAAGGAAGAAGGGTCAAGTATTAAGGAGGACTAGGGACAGAGATTTCTGTCCTACCTTATTTGTCCTAACCCTTAGAGTTGTGTCTCTATGAAGAGTATGATGTCAGGTGACAGGGAGCCTCCCTAGTCTGTGGTCCAAAGATGGAATCTTTGGATGCAGCAAGGAATCAATGTGTAACCCCTAGTAGCTGTGAGCTGAATCAAAACCAAGTTATTCATGGTTCACAGATAGTCTTTCTGTTATGCATTCATTTATTTATTATTTCATATATTCACTCAACAGATATTTACCAAGTACCTACAGTCTGCAAGACAATGAGCCAAGTGCAAGAGAAATAATAATGAACAAGAACAAACAAAAAGCAAAAAGCTAAACAATCTGAAAAATCAACTTTTCTTGGATCCATCAGAAAAGTGAAGTCACAGGGCAAAGTGCTTCCCTACAAATTGGAGAGACAGACACAAATGACCTGGGATAAGACAACATCCTATATAATAAAAGCCTACTGTGCTAAGTGTCCGACCATTCAACCAGTCACTATCATGTTCACTGACCACTAGGGGCAGGTGCTCCAATCGGTAGGTTAGCTTGCTGCTGGGGTCCAGTGGATCAGGACTGGGCAAGATGAACCGGACACAACTTGGAGCTTTCCTGTGGCCCCTCCCCAGCCCTGATCATGCACTGGTGGGGTCCCTCGGCCTGGTCTGTACCCTCTCGCAATCCGGGACACCTTGGGGGATGTTGGAGAGCCGATGTTGGCCTGATCCCCACAGGCCAGGCAAGGGACCCCACCGGTGCACGAATCCGTGCCCTGGGCCTCTACTAAACTATAATTGGTGAATTGCTACAGATCACCAATGACATGCCTGAGAGATACAAACTTTAGGAGGACCAGTCACACTTCTGTGGGTTTTACCTCAGAGTGATTGGAGAAATATCCCTTCCTGCTTCCAAAAGGGGAGGGAAAAGGAACCGGTTTTAAATACATTAGAGCACTCAGTTCTGAACAAGCCCTTCCCTCAGAAGACACTATTTTAACAGAGCTTAATCTGAAATGTTATCAAGCCTGACATACTGGAGGAAGGGAAATATCCAACTCCAGTCTCCTCCAGCTGCCGTGTTTCACCTAAGAAGCACCAGTAAGTTCACAGTCTAGGGTCACAGGCTCACCAAAAGACAGGTCTAATCATAGGATCATGTGTTTATATGATTCTACCTTCTTCTTTTGGAATAAGAGATAGAGAAGATAGAGGAGTAATGATAAATCCACTTTTTCTCCATATGCCTTTATCTCACTTGTTAACCTATATGAAGGTATAGGTAAGAAATATCCAAATAATTAACTATAAGTGCCTGAGAAATTCTGTCTTTATTGAATTCACTAGTAGTGCCCTTAGTGCAAAATATCATCAAATGATGATGGTAGCCTGCAATTACTGTTTATACATTTTAATTATAACTTGTCTCATGCTAATCCTCCCAGACATTTTCTAACAACCAAAGCAGAACAGATTCCCTACACACAGAAGATCACTTCAAAATCAGAAACTTCCTGTAAAATACAAAGTACAATAGACACATTTGTTATCATACGTGAGCTAACTCACCCCGAGTCTCAACATAAGGATGAGTTACATGGGAAGCAAGTAACTGTATTTGATCCTGGAAATCTTATCCTGAAATCTTTATCAAGTTGGTTAATAATCTCTGTGTTCATTGTTCTCAAGCCCAGAAGGAAGGAAGTCATAGAAAAACATGCTACATACATCTTGATGATGTAAAGGCCTTTTGAATTAAAATTATATAGCATGATATTGATAGAAGTTACCCTAATTCAGTTTACCTTGAGTCTGATTTATGGGAAGTCATACCTCCAGTGTGTATAGTGAATTTGAAACTACTGAAAAGGCACAGAATTTTAAAAACCACCAAATTCCCAAATACCACTGGCAATTCAGAGACTGCTAAGCTTTTGTTCCATCTATCTTCCTTTTAGCTCATGGAAAATCTTGCAACATTCTCTGTTATATCAACCATGAATATTCAATACTTTTGTTCATTTATTTGTATGTGAATTCATTTGGAAAAGTGACAGAAGAGGAGAGAGTGTCTTGGTTGCACAGGTAAGTTAATTGGATAAACACGACTATGCCCAAATGTGTATAATAAAGCCTCTGGAAATGTTATGTCCTGGATTATGTTTTTGAGTAATGTTGCTCATTTTGTTTCTCCAAGATGTTTTCAAAATGGAGCAGCAATTTCAAAAGATGTAACTACCTGCACCCAAGAAAGTAATCCTTATGCCAGGCATCAGGGTCTATAAAAATTCAGGGCGGCACACAAACAATTCATTTCCTAACTCATTTCATGGCATGTCCTATAATATAAAACACAGAGGCTTCACATCTGAAGTAACTTACCCCCTATGCCAACAGAGGAAGAGTAGGAATGTTTCAAAAATTTAAGCCACTGCAGCAACCTAATATTATGTTAGAATCTTGGTTAAACATAATGTAAGCAAGTAGAACTGTAAAATGAGCTAAGAACCAGAAGAAACTCTAGGAGTCATTTGGTCTAACTACCTGACCACACAGTACTCTCTTCTCCAGCATCCTTTTCTCAGTGGTCATCTTACCACTGCCAATATCTTTCCAGGAAAGGGATTTGCTTCTTGAGATTGTCTATTCCATTCCTGAAATTATAATCATTAGATCATTATTTATTAAGATTGAGGTGAAATCTTTCTTTCTCTACTATGCCTATAGTTTTTCATTCTAAATGACAAAGAGCAAGTCCTATCTTTCTTAAATTGATATGATACTCTATTTTTATTTCCTTTCTATTTTTAGATTGAAGTGAAGAAAAGGGGGAGAAGTGAGTCATAAAAAAAGCAGAAATTATTATTTTTTAATTAAGTAATCAACTTCCTTGGGTATTGTCTGTGAATGTCCATATTTCCCCTCAAATCCTCACGCTTGCATATCCACAGCAAAAAATGATAAGCACAAATGTATTCATGTCACTCTTCTGTTTAAAACATTTCAAAGGATTCTACATATTTTAGGGTAATGTTTAAACTTCTTTACATGTAGGACCTTCTTCATAAGGACCTGCATGTACTGGCCTCATGTTCCCTTAGCCTTCTCAATTCTCATGCCCACCTGGAAATCAACCATCCATTCACACCAAGTGTATTTCAGTACTTGAAAACCACTACACATACAATCTCTCTCTCTTTTGCTTTCACCTCCTGAGATTCTTATTGTTCTCTGTCAAGAACATTCTTTCACGCCTCTTGCTCTGCATCACTAACTCTGGTCTCACATCAGGCATCTCTCAGAAAGTTTCCCCTAACCATCTAAATTTGAATTTGATACCTCTCCCACAAGGTTTCACAGCATCCTATAGTCTCATTAACATGCTCTTCATAGACAATAAGTTACTCACTAGAATTGTAAGCTACATGAGAGCAGAAGCCAGACCTAATTCATTCACTCTTTCAGCTCTTGTCTCTATTATAAATGCTTAAAAAACAGTTGCTGCTTAATGAATATTTGTGGGATTTATGAATAAATAAATTATCAAATATGAATAATATATGTAAATCAGTTCAAGGTCACTTATCAAAGAACAATAAAATTATTTCCAGTACATTCCACCTATTAAAACTGAGAGTTTATTTTAGAAATTTTTCAACAACCACAGATGAGAACAGAAAAAAGATTTCTAGCCAATTAAGCTGTGAGATTCTTACAGTAATGTCTATGTGTTATTGTTAGTTTTGACAGTCCTTAGCACAGGGTGGTTGTGTAATTATACCTTTGCTGGTGGACTTCTTTATGTCTTGTTTTATAATGAAACTCTGGGACATGTATTTATAAAGCACATAGTTCCATGACAACTTTTTTCTTTAACAATAATTTTAAAAGACCTACACAAAACCAATCATTAGTCTCAAAACTAGAAAGACCCCAAATAGATGTTTTTACTCCTTTAGGAGTGAGTGAATTGGGATGATTCCAACTCCCAGAACTAGGGTGGGACATTAAGCCACTACATCTGACCTCTTGTAAAATAAGATCATAAAAAAGAAATTGAAAAAAGAAGTAAATCAATGACCAAGATATGGACAATTTTCCTAGTAAGCTTTAAGCACATATCCAGCTTTTCTTATTATTTAGTTGGAACCTGCAAAACAGTAAGCCAGGAAGGAGGCCTGGAGATGCATTTTACATAATCAATGCCATAAGTTACTACCTGGTCCCATTGCCCAAGGGCTGTCTCAACCTTGAATGTGGCCTTTTGCTTGAATATATCACCATATGCTCCCAAATACTGTGCAAAGACTAATTGTTCCTCACTCTCTTCTTAATATTTTTTCCTGGGCATAATGTTCACTTTATTTGTCAGAACTGTTCCAAATTGCCAAGTAATTTAAAAAGTACTATTAAATTTTGCAAGGAGGCCCTGCTATTCTATCACTGAATTGCATAGTTGAAATATGTGCAAACATCAAGATATAGCTGACAATTGTCACTTTTCAGCTGAAGGAGTTGGGACTGGAATCCAGGAAGAAGCCTTCAAAAGTTTTTTCTTCTTTCCATCACCTTGATCTTCATATTCAGCTCATTAGCCTTGAAATAACACAACTGAATGATCTTTTAGGGAATTTAAATCACTTGGATAATATCATTCCAGAGTTTCTAGGAAGGGTAGCATATGTCTCTAGTAAAATCTTCAATATTAATGGGTTCAATTTTTTCTTTGTTTTCTTCAAGGACACAATCAGTGTGACTCCAGAGCTCAAAGGGTAGGGAGGGACTAAATTGGAGAGGAGGACTCCACTCCCTTCTCCCCACACCAGTCTGCCTGCCCCCCTTCATTCTATTCTTCTCCAAAGAGCAGCAGCCACTAGCCTATGATAAATGCGATCTAGGAAAAGCCCTCTGCTACCCCCCCCCCCCCACACACACAAAATGCAATTTTAATTACAATGTCTTATTGGCAAAATATGAGATCAGGCCACAAATTAGACATCAAAATGGACCATCTGTCATCCTGCATTGTCCCTTCATGGTGCTGAAAGTACTCTTTCCTTATTGGTCTCCCTTTGATAGACTCTCCGGGGGGAATGGGAACTTCAGTTGCTGCTTATGTTTCTAGTGCCTCCTGGGGTTGTAAGGCATCGTGATTAGAAACCTGAATGTTGGAGTCAGACAATTTTGGATCTGAAGCCTGGCTATCCTGCTTAATAGCCATGTGATTACAATTTTCTACATTTGCAAAAGGGAAAAACAATAGTGCCTACTTCTTAGGGGTGATCTCAGGATCAAATGACAGTTTACATATAAAATATGCAGCCTGCACCTGACTCACAGTTATTGCTCAGTAAGAGGTAAACCATGATGATGATAATGAGATTGAAGATAATGATGATGAGCTACTTTGGCACATAAACATTGGTGAATACTACAGGATATTTTAATATTTCCTCTATCTTAAGCAAAAAAGTTACACTCAGCAGATGGGTAACAGACTTACCAGGATGATCACTTTGTAAGCTATATAAATGTCTAATCACTATGTTGTATACCTGCAACTAACATAATATTGTATGTCATCTGTAATTAAAAAATTTAAAAAGATTTAAGAGACAATACAAAAAAAGGTACACACTCAGCTTGTGTATACCAGTAAACTGAGACTTATTACCCAAGATCAGACATGTAATAAGTGAAAGAGCTTAGGTTCAAACTAAGATATGTCTGATTTCACAGCCATTGTCTTGATTGATCGGCCCTATTCACACCATGCCCTTATAGACTGGGAAAAAGAGTAGGTCTCTCATAATTAAGATGAAAAGCCCGGATTTTAGGTCTTTGCCACATATCCTGGCCTGTTTGCTTGGGTAAACATATTATGTTTGCCAAGTGCTAAATATATGATCTTGAGTATATTTAACCTTTGTTTCTTCAGATGTAAAATAGGCATGACGATAACACTAATTACTTTTCTTCCTCTTCATCCTCTCCTTCCTCTCCTTCCTCTCCTCCTCCTCTTCTTCCTCCTCCTTCTTCTTCTAATCCTCACTGGAGGATATTTTTCCAACAATTTTTAGAGAGAGTGAGAGAGGGAAAGACAGAGAAATAGCGATGTGAGATACACATCGATTGGTTGCCTCTTGTACATGCCCTAACCAGGGCCCGGGCCAGGGGAAGCCTGCAACCGAGGTATGTATCCTTGACTGGAATCCAACCCAGGTCCCTTTGATGCTCTATTCACTGAACCAGACTGGCTAGGACTAACACTAATTACTTTTCTATAGGACTAAGAGTATTAACAAAGTTAATAAGCATAACATACTTAGAGCCTTGCCTATCATATAGCAAGCAAGCACTATAAGTACTAATTTATTATTAGTGTTAATATTATTATTATCATCATTATAATTACGTGATGCATATAACAAGTGATAGCGATCCAACTGGAAGTGACTTAAGCATATAGTTAGATAGTTTTTCCTCATGGAATCAAAGGTCTGGATATGGGCAGCTCCTGGCCTTGGTTCTGTGGCCCAATAATATCCACAAAGACCAAAGTTCTATGTTTTTACTCCACTATGCTTAGCATGTTGCTATTTTATCCTCACAGCCTCAGAATAGCTGCCAGAGATCCTACATTCAATTCAGGAAAGGAGAGGAAGAGGCCAAAGAGACAGTGCAAGTGATGGCTGTCCTCTTCATCAGAAAAATAAATGTTTTTTCAAAGGCCATCCCTTCACTCTCACAAGACATCCACTGTTTTATTAACAAAGTGATACTGTATGTCCTCCAACGTAGGCTGGGAGGGTGCCTTTCTAGCTTTTCAAAGTCTGTGTTAGAAATGGGAAATGGATTTGGGAATGGATGTCAGGTTAGGCGACCAAACCTGCCATTGTATTCACACAGAGACATGCCTAAGTCCTGAAATACAAAGTAAGTTGATGGTGCAAGTGTCATCAATATTCATTCAACTTTAAAGTTTTTATTTCAAAAGCACTGAATAAAACAATAGCGACTTTATTTAATGGGAAGAAAGGCAGTGTTCTGATTTATGGCAGCATGTTGGAGATAACAGCGAACATCTCAATGCTCCAGTGTACTAGGGATTTATCTGCAGAGACAAGTTCCAAAGTCAGCTTTGGAAGCCATGACTGCAATATGAAAGTCCTGCAAACTGGTTCCCCTGGACACAAGGACCCTGCCTGCAGGCAAAATGACCTTGATACCCTGAAAGATAGTAATACCAAATTAATCTAGAAGGAACCTCACATTACTTGTTTCCACAATAATGTAACTTGCCATACCAACAATTAGCTAATAAGGAAAAGCACATATTAAAACTGGTTTTGGCTGATAAATTATATTTAAATTGAGTGTTTGTGTGATTCTTTGCACTGGAAGAACTCTTTGATTTGTGGATTTGAGAGGTGCTATTGTTTTTTTCTAATTTAAAATAACATGTAATTTGTGTCTTAGACAGGCAAATACTTTTAAAGGCTTCAGTCTAATAGCTAGCCACTTTCCTGACTTGCTAAGCATATGGTATATTTAACACCACATTTTAACAGCAAAACCAAACCCATAGTGTTTGTGAATACTATCTTGAGTGACCAAGACATTCAAATCATAGTAGCATATATTTAGCCATTCTTTTTCTTTGCCCTCTCTCTCAATCCCATTTTATCTAATATAAGTGTATAAATAATGTTTCAACCCATATCTCAGTATCTCAATCACAGAGTATCATAGTAGGAGTGGAAACTGGCTGAGAGAGGAATGAGTATTACCAAAGATGAAGTAAGTCCATGAGCCTGTGTCTCCTCAGCTGGGGAGATTCATTTGTCTTCAATTTTGGATAGAATATATACAGTTACTAGTATATGTGTGAGGGTGGCATCATATTAAATGTTTATGTAATTTTTATTGGGAGCCTATATAATGGTACAAGGAGATGGACAGAGACACTGAACTGACAAAGGACACTCTGCCAGAATGGGTTCTGTCTACATGGCACCATCACACAATGACCAACCCTTGTTTTGAATGACAACTATGGTTTCCAGAGTCCCCTTGGCCATGCAGTTTCAATTTAGAAATGCCCAATGAGGGGAGTTCATGTCTCTTCTAGGCTAAGTGAAGCAGACATGGGCACTCTTTGGAAGGCCATTGGCAGTCAGAAGAGGGATGCTTCCAGACCTCTCTACACGCTCCCTTCACCGTTATGGTGCTTTGCAGATTGATTCAGGATTGGTGACTTTGTTTTCCAAACCCAGTGCTTCAGGCTGTGTGATGAACACTTCTCAAACCCTGGGAGATGTATCTTCCATGTGTTCACTTTCCCAGGCCTTTCCACATTTATTTGAGCCTTAATTCATACATCAACACCCTGAGTCACATACTACTTATAGTGTATTTTCTTACTAATCATGTTCAAGATGATGCAATATAAAAAGAATAGCAGACCCTGTAGCAGTGTTAACTATGATGTCCAAGTCTCATATTTATGTGTCAATGCATTTTGCCTTAAATCTGTCCCAAGACAATTTCTACTGGATTCAATAAGGCATCAAAACACATACCAACAAGGGCTTTCTTTTCTATTTGAGGCGAAATAATTAAAGTTATGATTTGATTTCAATACACTTCCGACAGCATGACTTCTGTACATGAGCATAATGGAATGTCATCTACAGAGAAAACAGACATTGTGAGTGATGGCTAAAGATTTGCCAAATTGAAGTTTCTGTTCTGTGATAAATCACTGTGGAGCATGAGAAAAGTCTGTGCTCATTTATTTTATTCAAGAAAAATTGACTCAATAGAAGGAGCTCTCAGAGCCAGAAAACAAATCTGTAATTAGCCAAATAGATCAGGGGACCTTAGAAGTATTTCCACAGCAGGTAAGGCCTTTAACACAGAACAGTGCTTCCTCCATTTATCCGTAAGCCATCTCCATGAGAGGTTACTTGGCGGGTAGGCTATTTCAAGAGTTGTGTCCTTTGTTCTGGCGGGGGGCCCAGTAGGGAGCATCATCCCATTTACCCAAAGGTTTGATTTCCAGTCAGAGCACATAGCCAGGTTGTGGGTTCGACCGCCTGTAGCAGGGTGCAAGCAGGAGGCAGACAATTTATGTTTCTCTCTCACATCTATATCCGTTTGTTCTTTCTCTCTCTCGCACTCTCTCTAGACAAATCCTCTGGTGAGAATTAAAAAATAAAAGAGTTGCATCATTCTATTGCCATAGATTAATAAAGGTGCATAATCTTGCTTTATATCTTTAAATTTTTTTAAATTGGTAATATTACTATTTCCACTTGTTAATATTGCTATTAAAAATGAAGGCAGTCTCTTTCTGAGTATCCCAAACTAGAAAAAATATTAATTTATCATTGAAACATCTTGGGTTTAAAATAAATGAAAGGGAGAGAAACCAAGATGGTGGCATAGGTAAGCACCTAAACCGCTGCCTCGCACAACAATTTCAAAACTACAACTAAAAGACAGGACGGACACCATCCAGAACCACAGGAAAGCTGGCTGAGTGGAAATTCTACAACTAGAAGGAAAGGGAAAAGCTCATGGAGAATTGGGGGAACGGCAAAGGGTTTAGGTACAGCAAAGGGTCTTTGTGCGTGCAGAGAGGAAGGGCGGCTGAGAGCCTGGCTGACTTTCTCTGGTGGGAGGGGGAAGGAAGCTCCCAACTGCACTGAAACCCAGTTCCGACTACACTGAACCCAAGTTCCGGGCGAAACTCCGTGGACCCAGGCTCCTACAGGGGGAGTCTGGACTGTTAGGTAGAGAGAAAGGCACTAGGACACTCGGAGACCTGGGGGAGAGCTGGGGGAGCCCCAGTGGGCAGGGGTCTGGAAGCACACGCACGTGAGTGTGCACAAAGACTGCAGAGGTTGCCACAGGCTTTCCCTAGCAGAAGGGAGTCAGAAGCTCCTGACTGCACTGAACCCCAGTTCTGACTGCACTGAACCCCAGTTGCAGGCGAGCCCCTGGGGACCCACGCTCTTGCGGGGTGAATCTGGACTCTCGGGCAGAGGCTTGGGAGGTGGGGAAGGCAGAGGTCTGGAGGAGCACGTGCATGCAAGGGCAGGCCTGACTGGAAGCCAAGACTGTCTGCTCTGCCCTGAGACTCCACCCCATCCAAGCAGAACACAAAGGCTTTTGCAATTTGGCAAGTCTAATCCTATAAGGCTATCTCCAGCACCGAACTTCTGCCAGCATAGACACAGCTGATGCTCACAGCCAACTGGTTTGAAGGTCAATTCCTCCCAGTGATACCAACAACAATCAAGACTTAACTACAATAAGGCTGTACACACAGTCCACAAAGGGGTGCACCAAGAGTGTCCACCTCAGGTAATTGGGAGGCTGACCCACTGGGCCATATAGGAAACCTAGCACACAAAGCTACCCTACCAACTCAGGGAAGCAGTGAAAATGCGGCGACAAAGAAACAGATCACAAATGAAAGAAATGGAGGAAAACAAACAACTGGATATAGAATTCAAAACCATGGTTATAAGGCTTTTCAAGAATATCCTAGAAAAGGCTGATAAATATAACGAGACCCTCGAAGACATATAAAAGGACCAACTAGAAATTAAGCATACACTGACTGAAATAAAAAATATTATACAGAGACCCAACAACAGACTAGAGGAATGCAAGAATCAAGTCAAAGAATTGAAATACAAAGAAGCAAATAACACTCAACCGAAAAAGCAAAAAGAAAAAAAAATCCAAAAAGTTGAAGATAGTGTAAGAAGCCTCTGGGACAACTTTAAGCATACCAACATCAGAATTATGGGGGTGTCAGAAGAAAAGAGAGAGAGCAAGATACTGAAAACCTATTTGAAGAAATAATGACAGAAAACTTCCCCCCACCTGGTGAAAGAAATAGACTTACAAGTCCAGAAAGCACACAGAACCCCAAACAAAAGGAATCCAAAGAGGACCAAACCAAGATACATCATAATTAAAATGCCAAGAGCAAAAGACAAAGAGAAAATATTAAAAGCAGCAAGAGAAAAACAGTTAGTTACCTACAAGGGAGCACCCATACAATTGTCAGCTGATTTCTCAACAGAAACTATGCAGGCCAGACGGGAGTGGCAAGAAATATTCAAAGTGATGAATAGCAAGAACCTACAACCAAGATTACTCTACCCAGCAAAGCTATCATTCAGAATTGAAGGGCAGATAAAGAGCTTCACAGATAAAAAAAAGCTAAAGGAAATCATCACCGCCAAACCAGTATTATATGAAATTCTGAAAGGTATTCTTTAAGAAGAGGAAGAAGAAGAAAAAGGTAAAGATAAAAATTATGAACAACAAATATCTATCAACAAGTGAACCTAAAAATCAAGGAATTAAAAACCTGAGGAACAGAATAAACTGGTGAATATAATAGAATCAGGGGCATAGAAAGTGAGTGGACTGATAATTCTCAGGGGAAAAGGGGTATCAGGGGGGGTGTGCAGGAAGAGACTGGACAAAAATCGTACACCTATGGATGAAGACAGTGGGGGGGAGGTAAGGGTAGAAGGTGGGGTGGGAACTGGGTGGAGGGGAGCTATGGGGGGGAAAAGGAGAAACAAATTGTAATAATCTGAATAAAGATTTATTAAAAAATAAAATAAATGAAAGGACACTCATCACACTAATATACATATTTATTTTTATATGTATATATGTTTATATACATATATATTTATATTAAACAGATCATAATGATGATTAGTGGTAAATAAAATTATTTTTCCTATCCCTCCTAAGCTAGATAGGATCTCATTGCTTAATTTCTGAACACTAGTTAATATTAAAACAAACTTGGTATTAAAACTATAGTGTATATATAAAAGGGCAATAAATATCAGTTTATAGAGTGTTGAATTATCACACAGTGAGCCAGCCATTCAACCACTATCCATATCAAAACACAGAATGTTACAAAAAAGTGAAATCTTCCTCATCTTCCTTCCATTATCCACCTACTGCCCATTATCCACCTACTGCCTTTAAAGTAAGTAGTGTCTTCACTTCTAATACTAGAGATTAGGTAGACCATAGTGGTCATAATCTCTAATACTAGAGATTAGGTAGACCATAGTGGAACCATATAGTATGTGTTATTTTGTGTTTGACTTCTTTGCTCAAAATTATGTTGTTAGGATTTATCTATATTGTTTCATTAATAGTTCACTTTTTAATTACTGTAAGCATTCCACTGTATAAACATATTGTATATTATTTGACACTTTAATGCTTATGGAAAGATGGGTTGTTTCTAATTTGGAAGTATTATAAATAGTGCTCCTATCCTAAACAGGTATAAAATTTAGTGTCTGAATGCTGAACACAGCTGAAAATCCTTTAAGTCATGTAAAGCTGTATTTTGGAGAGCTCAGTTCATGTAAGAATACAGAAGTTTCCTCTTAAGGATTGGAGAAGTTCAGAGTTCTATGTGAAGTATCCCACTATCATGACTTGTCGGCACCATGTCTCAGGAATTAAATGTACCCCTCTCCCTCCAACTTGGTTCCAAGTGTACGTGTGACCTACTTGGTAGGTAATAAGATTTGGATTTGTTCTGGCTGAACACAAAGGATAAGCTGCTATATATTACCCAAAGTCTCTTAGCAACTAATTCTATTCCCTTCCTTTAACATGCTTTGGGATGAGCACGGCTTAAGTTCTTCAGTCTGGGGTCAGCCTCAGCAGGTGCATAATGTAACTCTGGCAGAGGGTGTAGACATTGATTTCATATATCTCCAAAGGTAAATGAATAGGTTCACTGTGCATAGGCATTTCCCATTCACAGTCTGAAAGCAAAACCTAATTATAATTCCCATCTTCCAAAGTCTCTAGATTAGAAAATATTTTTTACAAGCACTTATTAAATCTGAACCAAGCAATAAGAAGAAAACTGAATCACTCTTAGTTGTCTGCCTGAAGAAGGGAATTTTCAATCATATTAACAATTCTGGGCTCCAGACATGCAGAGTGGGGAGGGATGGCTAATTTAGGGGAATTGAGCACAGCTCTAACCAAACTCTTTGTAAAGACTGGCATTCAAGGAAAGTAGAGGGAATGTTCTTACCCTTTGTCCTTTTTTCTTACTTTTCCCAGGGCAGAATCTGTTGATCCTTAGTTATATATATTCACTAATTCTTTCAACTTTTTCAGTAAATAGGGATCACATTATTCACACACACACACACACACACACATATATATATATACACATATATATATACATATATTATATATATATATTTTTGCTTAGGCTTTTATATATATATATATTCGCTTAGGCTCTTATATATATACATATATATGTATATATATACATATATATGTGTATATATATATATAATATATATATATGTGTATATATATATAAAAGCCTAAGCGAACATTTGACCCTTTGACAGCTGGACCATTTGACCGGTAGCTATGACACACACTGACAAGCAGGGGGCAGATGCTCATCGTACAGGCATAGAAATATGGAACAGATTAATGAATCTCAATGGAAGAGGAGAGGGAGGAGGGCAGTAAGATCTTATATGCATACCAGAGGCCCAGTGCATGGATTCATGCACCGGGTTGGTCCCTTCACCTGGCCTGCAGGGATTGGCCAAATCCATGCACTGGGCCTCTGATATCCCTCAAGGGGTCGCAGATTGTGAGAGGGTGCAGGCCAGGAAGGGACCCCAGGAAGGGCCTCTAAGTATCTATATACATAAAAGCCTAAGCAACCATTATGATGGAATGACCAGTCGCTGTGATGCACACTGACCAACAGGGAGCAGATGCTCAATGCAGGACCTTCCCCCAGCACTCAAGCTCCAATTGCCAATGGGGCCTATAGGCCAACCTCTTGGTCCCTCTCCTCACAGCTGGCAGGCCCCAATTGCCTGATCAGGGCCAGGCACTGAGGCACCCAGGCTGGGACAGGGAACCAGGGGTGGGTGGTGGTAGATGCAACCCCTTTCCCAGAGGGGCCGATGGCCGGCTCTCACTTTGGGGCCAGCTGCCAACCTCCTGGGTTCCTACCTCTGTCCCTCCCCCTGGTTGGTAGGTCCTGATCAGCCCACCACCCACCTGCCACAGAGGCAGTTGGTCCCTCTCCCCAGCCAGCAGGTCCCGATCACATGATTGGGGCTGGGATCTAGGCTGGGATGGGGAACTGGGAGTGGATGATGGTGGACTTGCGTGGCAAGGGAAGGAGGAGGTGGGGAGGCAGGGAACTGATCAGCCCTGATCCCCAGCCAGGCCTGGGGACCCCACCCATGGATGAATTTTGTGCACCAGGCCTCTAGTCCTATCTAATAAAGAGGGCACAAGCTAATTGACCCTCACACTGTTGCAAAGATGGTGGCGCTCACAGCCAATAAGGAGGGAATATGCTAATTGACTACCACGCCCTCAAAGATGGTGGTGCTCACAGCCAAAAGATGGTAGCACCCAGTCCCCTCAGCCTCCCCAACTGACCAGGGCTGGCCCGAGGTGCAGGCAAGTCTCAGATGGTGGCTGCCAAGCCGCCCAGGGCCACCTGCGGCTCAGGTAACCAGGGCCGGCTGAGGCTTGTGCTGCCGGCAGTGGCAGCAGCAGAGGTGTGATGGGGGGGCGTCGCCTTCCCCGATTGCCGGGTCTCCTCCCACCCTGAGGGCTGCCAGACTGTGAGAGGGTACAGGCCGGGCTGAGGGAACCCCCATCCAGTGCATGAATTTTCATGCATCAGGCCTCTAGTGTGTATATATATATATATATATATATATATATATATATATATATATATATAAATGCCTACAGAGAGAAAGGGTAAGAAAATATAATTTCTCATCCCAGAGGCTTTCAGCATTTCTATATAGCATATGTTCCCCCTCCAATGGGCAGAAAACAGTCTATCTTTTGGATGGGGCACAGGCACCTGTCATATATAGTTTAAGAACAATAGGCACATCTGTTAATACCATCCCTTTCTTGGAGAGGAAAACATAAATCATCACATGAAAGTCTCACATTCCATTTAGGAACTTGTCCTGTATGTCCCCCTAATATCATGGGTCTTTATGGTGACTGTGGTTTTTTAAAAATATGTTTTCTTAGTTTCTTTTTTACAGCAAAAAGGAAAACATCCTCTATTGCCTCTGGCTCAAATTACTTTTCTTCCAGGTTAGAATATTAGCTCACAACCCATTTGGAATATTTGGTGCAGGTCAATATGTTTGTTGGTACTGATTACTGTCCAGTTGATATGGCTGACAAGTCCGGGCTGTGTCTATGCCAATCCATTTAAGGAAATTCATATAGACTGGGTCAATGAAGGCAAGGGGATCCAAACACTGAAGATAACAGTTTTAATAATTCACAGACAAAGCTTCCAGTTAAAGAAAACCTGATAGTATTGGACATCTGCATTTATCAAACTTATTGAAAATTGCCTAGTTCTCCACTTCATATTCCCTCTGAATATAACTGAGTTACATAAAAAAGCATGTCTTTTCAGTGACACAAGTGGAGAATTTTAGATCAAAAACTCTATTGAGATTTCCTTCTTAAAAATAAACTATATTTTACATGTTCTGAGAGAAGTATGAAGCTGGAAAGCCAACAAATGTTTAAAATGAGACAAATTAATAAATTATAGCTTCTTCTGTAAATTATTTTCTTATTATAATTCACTAAAGTGATGCACTTATAGAACAGATGTTCATATATTCATATTCCAAATAGGTCAATTTAATCCACATGCCCAGACCATGTGTCTGATCAATGATTTTTTTAAGGGTCATGGTCTAGGAAATTTTGCTGCTTTCAACAAGGGAAATTTTGACTTCCTATCATTAGAGTTTGTATTATTCTACAAACTTAAAGTGACTCATTGAAAGTACTGCCTTGATCATTTACTGTAATTATGATAATATTTGATTATAATGGTACTATTTGTTTATTTTGGGCAAGAGGGACATTTTCCAGATAGACTGTCTAGATGGCCAGGTTTATTACTTCATTTTTGTTTGTGTGCTTGAAAATAACCCAAGGATTTTTATACATAATTTGGAAAATATCTAAGACATATAAACATTTTGTAATTTGAGTATTTTGGAAGCTAATTCTGACATATTACAAGACTGATATAACTAATAAATTATATGGGATGAATTAAATTACAAACAAATCCATCATATAGGGGTACTGAATGGAAAAGTCAATGATAGTATATTTACTTGCAGAAATCTATATACCAATGGATAGGAATCATTATGAAAATAATATTTAATGTTTTAAACAAACATACTATATGTCATTTACTGTTCTAAGGGCTTTTAAACTCATTTAATCTTAATACAAGCCTATAAAATAGATACAACTATTATCCCAATTATATAAATGAGGCTACTGGACTAGAGATTAGGAGCTTACCCAGGATCCAACAAAAAACTGATGGATGGAGCCAGGTACTGAACCCAGAGAATATGACTCTCAAGTCTGCACTAATTTTCCCCTCTGTTCATGATTTATCACAAAAATATCTATATGTAATGTAAACCAGAACATTACATTTGTTGTAGAATGCATGGACTGACTAAACATCCAGGTGGCAGAGGAACTGCTTCTAGGAATCTTTAGGAGCAAGTAATCAGGATTAAGTCTTTTGCCTTACTATAAACATAATTTTATATAGAATAGAGAGTGTCTTTAAAATTGTTCTTTAAATTTAAATAGCCTAGAAGGAATCCAAATATAGTGGAGATAGTCTAATATCTTCTTCCTGGGTGAGAGCTAAGGGCATGATCAGCCTCTGGAGTGTTATCTACATACTAGAGGCCCAGTGTATGAAATTTATGCATGGGTAGGGTCCCAAGGCCTGGCTGGTGACCAGGGCTAATCTATGGGTGACTGGCAGGGCAATTGGGGCCTCCGCTCCCACCCGCCTTGGCTGGTGCTGCCCGTTCACTGGCCCTGCCCCCCACCGCCACCACTGGTCACTGTCTGTGGGGTGACTGGCAGGGCGATTGGGCCCCCGCTCACACCCGCCTTGGTCTGGCACTGCCTGCTCACCTGTTCCTCCATCCCACCATTGTCCTGCTCTCATCAGGGCCTATCAGGGCTGGCAGTGCCTCCATGTTCTGCGCCACCCCCTGGTGGTCAGTGCACTTCTAACTCCTGGTGGGTCAAACTCCCACCAGTGGGGAATATTTGCATATTAGCCTTTTATTATATAGGATAAGAAATGAGTCAATTAACTATCTTCACTGTTCACTTGTAGGACACAGACCTGCTTTTAGATAACTGTAACTTTAAAATGCCTACTATTTTATCACAAGGGTATTAAAAACTTCTTTGGTGAATTAACTTAGTCTGGGAGGCACTGCGAGGAAAAGGATATTTCTGTCCAACAGAAAGACAAATACTTGATTTATTTAAAAAAATGATTTCTGACCACATGGGTGGATCTTGAGAATATCATGCTAAATGAAATAAGTCAGGCAGAAAAAATCAAGAACCACATGATTTCACTAATATATGGAATCTAAAATGGAAAACAACAGATGTATAAATAAAATAAATAAACAAACCACAACTTATAGACACAGACAACACTATGGCAGTTACCAGAAGGAAGCGGCGGTCGGGAGGGGTAGTAAAGGGAAAAGGGAGTCAAATGTATGATGATGGAAAGAGATTGGATTTTGGATGGTAAACACACAATGCAATATAAAGATCACATATTATAGACTTATACACTTAAAACTATATAATCTTATTAACCAATGCTACCTGATTAAATTTAATTTTAAAAATCCCTAGCACCTAAATCCTTCCAACTACCCCTGTTGAATGTACAAAATTCTGAAGAAGAGTGAGCTGTTTTATCTGTTGAAACTTGTCCTTATAATGTGAGAAACTCACTATAACCAGTCAACTTACAGTGCAACCACCAAGCAATCTAGTGGAAAATGTTTGAAACTATAATCTCATTTTAATTAAAAGTAGTGTTTTCTGTAAATTGACAAATATCATTTAATAAATGAAAACACTTGTTTCTTTTTCTTCCTGTCTTCAATAAATGTCCCTAGATCCCAAATCTCACTGGCTCAAATAGGCCCAGGGATTTCCAAAACACATTCTTTGCTTTCCTAAAGCCGCTAGTCAAGACAGCCCATCCCTTGAGTAGTTCTGCCAGACTTTTGAAATACTTTTCTTCCCTGTTACTTCTGAATTGTTCTAACATCAAAAATTTCAATCACATCAGTAAATTCTTCTTATTTGGCTGGGAAAACCTGGCATTTTAATGTAATTTTAAAGCCAGAAAAATTAATGTGAAATATTATTTTCCTCAGCTTTTTACATCTGATTTTCTGTATATTTTATATTGTTCAATTTAGTTTAATTGCAGTATAAATCCCAGAGAACTTTAAAATGAAATTAGGCACATAGGTGAAATATATGTGATTCTTCTAAATATGTTTCTTGGAATGATTCTTCTGAACCAGAAGGGAATATGTAAAATCTTCTTAAGCATATTTAATGCATGTTTATGAAGGTATTTAATTAAGATTATGTTCATATATTTTCTATCTACTGGAAACATTAATAAATTTCTACTATACATCCATTCTTCAATAAGTATCTATCAGAATTTTTATAAACATCTAATAAAAATATGTGTATTTTTCCCTTAAGTTATTAGGATATTTATATGCTATAAAATTTTTTTCAATTTATTTTTATTTTTAAGCTCTAAAAATTACTTTTAAAAGCAAATGCATTCAAATTCTTTCTCCACAGCCATAACCATCTCACAAGATTATGAGGTCTTTGAATGAAAGGTGTGACCCCTTCTCACTAAATTTTTGTTCCCACTTTTCAAATTTCTATATTCAAGTACCAATTTTTTAATGTAAGAGATGCATTTGGTAATTTGTGCAATAACCTCTGTAGCAATTTGAATGGAGAAATTATCATTGGTGCAGCCAATGAAATGATGCTGTTGGTAATAGGATGATAGGGGGCAATATATACAGTAATTAAGTGGGAATTATTTGCATTCAGACAGACATAGACTTAAATCCCTTCTCATCACTTACTAGCCATATCCATAGGCAAGTTGGCAGGTCTCTGAGATCTCAATTTCTTACTCTATAAATGTAAATAATAACAGTGCCTACTTCATAGAGTTTTAATGAGAATCAATTGCTATAATGTTTGTACAAAACTTATCACAGTGTTTGGGAGACTTAATCAATGCTAATTAATGTTGTTTTTAACTACTACTATTATTATTAGATTATCCATTTGCATTAATCAGCTGCCAGATAATTTGTGGTGCTGAATGCCTTAAATATTTACTTATGTATTCATTTATATGTAAAACAACCCTTTTTATTAACACAATCAGAACTTGTACACTGTAGAAATGTTGAAAATAAAAACAAGCAAAAGAGCTCAAAACAATAACAATTAAAACTTTACATTTTTACCATTCCAGATTCGCTGCCAATAATATCTTCAGCCCATAGGTTTCTTAGATGTTCTTTATGTGAACATGCTCATGTACATGTAATATTTTTCCTACTAAAGTAAGATCATATTGTGTGTACTGTTCTACAATCTCCTTTATTATCTATTAATTTCAACTTTTCATTTTAGTAAAGTTTTATCTTTTTGATAGCTAGATCATATTTTACTTTTCCTTAATGACCCTAAATATTCTTTATAGCTTGTTATCTACATTAGTATCTAATCCAAAACCATATTTTGCATCTGGATATGTCCCCAAACACTCTTCCAATCAAGTACAACCCTTTTTTTAATCTTCTTTTCATATAACATTGATTCACTGCAGAGATAAGATAACAATTTGCTTTTTCCCATAATTTTCTCCTTTTAAAATGACCTAACCTAGTAGTTATGGCCTCAAAAGTCCATGTAATAAAAAGAGAGAAGATAGCCCTGTCTTTTAAAAATATTATCACAGATACTGTTTGACCAGATGACTTCATTTGGTGTACAGTATATCCAGAGTATTTGAGTAATATAGGGTCTTTGCCTTGCCCTGTCTCAGCTAGAGAAATTTTACCAAGTTTTATAGATGTCACTACTTCAGTGTTTTACACAAATCTCTCCTATTATACAATGTCTTCCTGTCATTTCATCCTCCCTCACATTAATATATGGAGCAAAGATATAAATATATTGTTGTCCAAGTGTTTTGTATCATCTTAGATTTCCAGATAACCCAGGACCAGACTTTAAATAAACCATGTTGTACCTTAAAAACCTTAAATCTAGATGTTTAGGCAATAAAACTACTGGGAATGCTCTATTTTCCAGTCTATATGCATGTCCATGCAGGCCTATGACTGATTTTCAGCTAAGATTGCACCAATCTTAACAAAAGTATTCCAATTCTAGCACAACTAAGAAGACAGAAATGGAAAGTCATAAAAATATCTATGCACATAGAGAAGGGAAATTTCTCATGAGGGAAAGGAAACAAGGTTTTCCTGTTCCTCTGAAGTCTCTTCCCTTTATGGTTTACTGAAATAAAGGGAAGAAAACAGTGATTAATATCAAGATGCTGGAATGTTCATTACAGATTTCTTATGCTGTCATTCTCTAGAGCAGCAGCCTTTCAACAATCCAAGTGCAAGAACTGATGTTACCTAGGTGTTGGAGAACAAAGTAAAATGAATTGAGGTCTTCAGGAGGCAGATACGCCACTGCCCCAGGGGGCCAGTAGACTAATAATAATAAATGGGCTATCAGATCACCTCTTAAGAGTTTCTAACAGTTAACTGGTCTCAACTCCGGCCCAAACAAAATTCCTAAATATATCATTCCTAATCATACTGTACATTCCTAATATAGAGTCCATATCTATACTAATAAAAGGGTAATATGCTAATTAGACTGCGAGACCTTCCAGACAAAGCCATGGTGGCAAGGCCAAGGCAGAGGTGGTTAAGGGCGATCAGGCCAGGAGGGAAGGGCAGTTGGGAGTGATCAGGCTGGCAGTTGTGGGGGGGGGACACTTGGGGGTGAGAAGGCCGGCGGAGAGGAGAGAGGGGCAGTTGGGGGTGAGAAAGCGAGCAGGCAGAGTGTGATGGGCAATCAGACAGGCAGGCAATAGAGTGGTTAGGAGCCAGCAGTCCCGTATTGTGAGAGGGATGTCCCACAGTGATTGGGCCTAAATCAGCAGTCAGACATTCCCCAAGGGCCCCAGATTGGAGAGGGTGCAAGCTGGGCTGAGGGAGACCCCCCCCCCCCCAACACACACACACACCGTGCACAAATTTCGTGCACTGGGCCACTAGTTAATCAATAAAAGCATAGAAAAATGACCAGTAGATAAAATAGTAACTGCATAAACTTCTAGAGCAAAACTATATTTTTGAACCAGAAATTCTATTAACTACACACTCAATGGAAATGAATATGTACACCCACTAAAAGACACTGTATAAGAATCTTCATAGCAGCACTGCTGATATCAAATAATCTTCAAATTTAACTGGAAACCACCTAAATGACATGCTATAGGTGAATAGATGTTTTTAAATAATGACAATATATTCATATACTAAAAATGCTAGAACTGTAAGAATACTAGTAAACAATAACTACAGTAAAATTAATGAACTTTCTATGCATAATATTGAATAAAAATACTCAGGCACAAAATATCACATATTATTTGCTTTCAACAGGCAAATCCTGTCTATCCAATTTAGAAGACAGGATATTTCTTGATCTGGGTGTGGGTTACACAGGTGTATGAAAATATATTGAATTATCCAATTTTGGTTTGTATACTGATGTACATAAATATCATACACACTTGTATAGAATGTATATAATATATACACACACATCTATAATAATGAAAGCATAATATGCAAATAGACTGAATGGCCAAACAGTGGAACGACTGTCCGGACGACCTTCCGGATGAAGCCGGGGCTGAGAGGGCCAAGCACCTTGCATGAATTTTGTGCATTGGGCCTCTAGTATATATGACAATTCAATAAGAAATAAAAACTATATGTTTGCATCCCTTACAGCTCAGTTCCAAGTTTCTGTAACCTACACAAATAATAAGCAGTCTGATACAATAAAAGTATACAAAGTTGGATTCAGAAGACCTGGATTTTAAGCTTTACCATGAGAAAGTTATTGCTCTGAAACTCAGCTTTTCATCTACATAATAGAATAACTTATAAGGTTGTCATTAAGATTAAGTGACATGATGCATGATAAAATTATTGGTAACCTTTAAAATGTAGTATGAATATATCATATTAATAGAGGACAAGCTACTTAAGAAATATTTTTCAGATGAACTGAATAGTCTCTGCCATGACTTTAGGCATAGAAAAATATTTGGATCTTTTTGAGCAATTAATGAGCAATGCTAAAATTTTAGATTATTGAGAACGTGCTATATTACGGAAGGTAATGGGCATGAAATTTCAAATTATTCATTAAACATTTCACTCAGCATTTAGTAAAGATTTATTGCATGTATAGTGCAAGCCAGTCAAGAACAGAAGAAAATAAAGTATTTTGCACTCATGCATCATGCATTGTATGGAAGAAAGGTGAGATTTGTGTCTAAATCTGAGCTATGCCATTTATAGTTCACGTTACTCTACCTTTCTAAGCATCAATGTCCTCATCTTTACAACAGAAATGGTAACATTGGCTACCTCAAAAGTTATTGTAAGAACTACTATGTGTAAAATTACTGGTTCACCGTTTAGCATTCAATAAATGAATGTTAAAGTTACTACTACTACTGCTGCTACTACTACCACCACCACCACTATGGGCCTGCCATTCATGGAATCATATGGGGATGATTACTCCCTTTCCACTGTGAAGGAGCATGTCTTATCCTTTCTTTAATCCACACTTCATAAGACATGGTAGCTCTCTTGATCTGGATTTGCAATATCTAAAATAATTCAAAAATGTGCAAATTTAAAATAATTCAAAATCCAGAAAAAGTTTGTATTGACATTCTAGCCAACCTAAATTTTCTTAAGTTTTCTAATCCTGGCAATACTTAATAATAGGCATGCTATGTAAACCACCAAATCACTTCCCAGCTCCTCACCCTGCCTCTATTTAATTATCTGCCAATTATTTTTGCATTATCTCTGTCACAATGATCCAGTCCAAAAGAAAAAATTAGAATGTCACTTTTGAATCCTGCGGGACTTCCCAATTCCGTAACTCTTACAAGAGAAAGTCCCAGCCCCTTAAGATAATATCTACTATCAAGCATGATTTGACTGCCATCCAGCTGCCTAATTTCATCTTCCAACTCTATGTTCCTAGCTCAGTACCTAATGCTCCATCAACGTGGCACTACTCACAGTCCCAGAGAAACTCCACATCATTTCTTGCTAATATACATTTACAGGTGCAGTCCTATCTACCTGATACATCCTTCTCTGCCTTCTTCCTGTCTCCTACCTACCAACTCAAAGAGGCTCTAGTATTTATCCCTCAGGAAAAAAACTGTCATGAGGCTAGTTTGTTCAACTTTAGTCCTTTTACTTTCCCTTTTTCTCAAATGTTCTATAAGAAAATCATATCCAAAACTTTAACATATGATGTGGCTGAGGTAGAAACCAGAGATTGCTTCTTGGCCCTTCCATCATTTTCCAGAGGTTTCAAATCACTGATCAGTGTGAGTAGACTTTTCTTTTTAATATATTTTATTGATTTTTTTTACGGAGAGGAAGGGAGATGGATAGAGAGTTCAAAACATCGATGAGAGACACACCGATTCAGCTGCCTCCTGCATACCTCCTACTGAGGATGTGCCCGCAACCAAGGTACATGCCCTTGACCGGAATCGAACCTGGGACCCCTCAGTCTGCAGGCTGATGCTCTATCCACTGAGCCAAACCAGTTAGGGCGTGAGTAGACTTTTTCTGTAAAGGTCTCTGCTATAGCTAGTCATCACTGCTATTCCAGGGCCAAAACAGCCATAGAAAATGTTTTCAACTGAGTGTAACTGTGGCCCAGTAAATCTTATTTACAATATTAGAAACAGATTGTGGATCACATTTGACCCGCTGGTTTATAGTTGGGTGAGCCCTGGTATAAATAATAGTAACAATGATGATGATGGTGATACTGAAGCAGTGAGCTCAACTTTTTTCAGGATAACCATATGCCAGGAGGTGTGCTGAATATTATCTAATTGAATGCAATGGAATTACCAGATAAAAACAAATTGTTATTTTACATGT
This sequence comes from Corynorhinus townsendii, assembly GCA_026230045.1. Taxonomy (NCBI): domain Eukaryota; kingdom Metazoa; phylum Chordata; class Mammalia; order Chiroptera; family Vespertilionidae; genus Corynorhinus; species Corynorhinus townsendii. The sequence continues at coordinate 146,694,590 of JAPDVU010000006.1, read as the reverse complement.
AGACCTTGCCAGTTGTAACACTAGGTTGTCATTCATTGACAAATACTGCAGAAGTGAGTTTGCAGCAAATAGTCAATTCATCCTTACTTTGGCAAGTACGTACCCAGCATCTCATTCTATTATTGGGGCTGTAAAGTGCCTTTACAATTGCATAGAGCCAAAGTGGGAAATCCAGCTCAAATTCCAGAACCTTCTCAGTTTGCTGATGCTGACTTTAGCGGATGCTAAATTGAACTTCTTTATGATCTCTGGAGTAGATGGACCCATTAGCGGATTTAGCTGCTTGGGAAAAACCACTGAAATCTCCAAGGAGACAGAGCCTGGCATGTCTTTGTCCAGGTCTGGAGGCTGCGGGACTTGAAAATCACTCTTTTCAAACATGCCAGATGTGAATAAGAGACATAGTCGCCCTGAGTTTTTCTGCAGTAAGACTAGTAATAAAAGCAGCATTTAGCGATTGTAAAACTTCTTGACATGAACTGATGAAGATTCATTGTCTCATGTGGATTTTTCTTCAGTTCAAGAGAGAACAAAGACAATCATTTCCATTGCTCAGGGCTCACTCAGACTGATGGATCCAGTCAACCAAAGCCACAGCGGAGGCCACTGCTCAGCTCACTCTGTTACCTCCCTCTGTTTCTCTCATGAAGTGGGGACTTTGCTAAACACCAGCTTTCAGATTCACTCAGGTCTAAGAAAAAATTCTCCGGATGCAATAGCAATGATGAAGGAAAAGAAAAAAGGGGAAATGATTTACACAGAATGCCAGCTAATAAGTGATAGAGCATAGGGGTGATTAAATGCATTCCTAAATTGAAAGTTCAGATTCTTCAAAAAGAGATAAACTTTTCTAGATTCATGAAAAGGGTAAGAAAAGCAGTGTTAATTAATTCCCCCTCATTAATCTTATTATGATTATTAAGAGTTCCCTAAGCAAGTGTATGTATCACATCCTATATCTATGACAAGTACTATATACTTCCTTGAATTATTGTTACTTATGTACTTGCATCTTTCTCAGTGATGTAGTTGAGCCAGCAAAGCCTGGTGATTAAGTATTTGGGCTTTGAGGCAAAGAGTTAGTTTGAGTATTGATTTAGTGTCTTATTAACTACCTCTGAGATGTTGTAAGTTTGTTGTACACCATTGCGATAAAGTGAATATCATAATAAAGCAAGTCACACAAATTTATTGGTTTTCCAGTGCATTTAAAAATTATATATATACTATACTGTAACCTAATAAGTGTCCATAACATTATTTCAAAAACTGTATATACCTTAATTTTAAAAATAGTTTATTGCTAAAAAATGCTAACCATCATCTAAATCTTCAATGAGTTGAGCATAATCTTTTTGCTGGTGGAAGGTATTAGCCTTCAATTTGTACAAAAACACACACACAATATCTGTGAAGCACAATAAAGCAAAGTACAATAAAATGTGATATATGAGTTTGTGTGTATAGGAATTTGGAAAAATATTTGCCTTCTCTGATCCCCAGTTTCCTTCCTATAAAGTGGGGAATGACAATAGCACCTACATTGTAGGATATTTGGGAGGATTAAATAAAATCATGCATGTACAGTGTTTGAGCACAGTATCTGGGATATATAGAGTAAGCAATCAATAAGTGTTAGTTATGATTTGCATTGCTGTGAAATCAGGAGTTTACATAAAAATTCATCATAGCATGTGCTCAGCAAATTATTTATCTGTGTACATTCAATGCTTCATGGTCCATGCATCATGCAACAACATAGGACAGAAATTGGGAATACTTCCAATATGGTGGGTTTCACTGTGTGTACCCTTTCTTCTAATTTCTCTATAGTCTTTTTGAAAATTATGTAAACAGATAGGTATGGATGTGATGATTGCCAAAGATAAAGAAAGCTAGACACTGGGTTAAAGCTGTAACATAGATTTTATTCAGTAACTACTGATAGTGAAGAGTTGAGCTTCATTTCAATTTGCACAGAGGTTACCGGGCATTTTTTAAAAAGAATGAAGATGTAGGGAAGGGGAGTGAGTGAAACTCAAGTGAGAGCTTATAAAGAGTTGTCAATGTAAATGTGATTAGGCCAGCTGGGTGCACCTGCTGGCAATTATGGAAGTCAGGGTTCTCTCCTCCCAGGGAGACTGGGAGACAGAGGTCATATCCCTCCCAGCTATTACATTTTAAAGGAAAGGTTGCCATGTCTACAAGTCAGAAAGACACTCCTGACTTGCAGGGGCTGCATATACATCTCCAAAGAAGAAAGACAGGACCCACAATGATAAGTCCTTTTTAGTAAATGCTCTAAGAAAGGGATATCAGGGCCTATCATTAGGAGTTGGCTAGAAGGAAGGGTAAATTATTTTTCTAGCCATAAGCTTTGCCAGACAGGAACTCAAAAGGAAGCTGCGTTGTCCCAGGAACAAGGTGCTAGATTGCTAGAAGCCATGGTAAGTCTGGGCGAATCTCTTAGTGCAGGAGTTTGAAAGAAGTGTACCTGCCAAGAGTTTTTGCAGCATTCACATCACACTGGTATATAGGGTCTCTCACTCCATTCCACTGGATGTCATTGAGAGTGAGGAGAAATCAGGCTGGATCTAAATGAATACAGGGATCAAAGCCAGAGATCACGGCTATGACTATAAGTGGAATTAGTCCAGCCAATTCAAAACTGTCACTGTGTTTTTTGTTTGTTTTGAATTGTGGTCTGATCAGCTAATTCATTTACTTGTTTACTCATTCATTCATTCATCTGTCCATCCACCCATCAATTATTTTTTAAGAGTTTATCGCATGCCAAGTAGTGAAAATAAAGATATAGTCTTTGCCTTCAAAGAGCTTAAAATATGAGGAGACACGCAGCATATTACCTACAATAAAGCATGTAAATTGTGATAAGGCAGGCTGCTTTGGAATCTAAGCAGAAAAATACAAGTTAGTGGAGGATAGAATCTTGGATATGTGGCCAAGTTCCCCTTCCCACCTTGCCCTTCCTCACACGAAGGCAGGCAGCTGGGCGGATCTGTTCTTATTGCCTTAAGAACAGGACACTACTGCAGAAAGCAGGGGAAAAGGCAGATTTCCCTGCCTTTGGAGTGTCAATATCCAGGCCCTAAAAAAAACAGAAGGGACTCCTCATTGATAAAAAAGATTCACTAGAGTCCTAACTGGTTTGGCTCAGTGGATAGAGCGTCAGCCTGTGGACTCAAGGGTCCCAGGTTCGATTCCGGTCAAGGGCATGTACCTTGGATACGGGCACATACCCAGTAGGGAGTGTGCAGGAGGCAGATGATCCATGTTTCTCTCTCATCGATGTTTCTAACTCTCTATTCCTCTCCCTTCCTCTCTGTAAAAAATCAATAAAATATATTTTAAAAAAAGATTCACTAGAAAACACCAGGAGAGGAAGAAAGGCCTCTTACTATCAGACAAAAAAATGATTCGTCACCTGTAGGAAAAGAGAAGCGTGCAGGGAAATTCATAAATAAGTAGACATCTGTGATGCCCAGAGAAAGATTCTCTGGAAATGAATGTATAGGACAAAATCCCAAGTGAATGGGTTTGGTGCAAAATCAGGTCCTTGCTTCTTAGGTAAAGCTCAACCAGATTCAAGAGAGCGGATGTGACTCTCCATTGGTGCTAAGTACACATGATGATAGATAGACTTACAGTGATTTCCTCACTGCACTGTGGTGATGAAGAGGACAGTCCTGTTTTCCCAAGAACAGCATGGAATGAAAATTTAGATGGTAATGTGAAACACTGCCTTTGTGATGTATGAAGATGGTTGACCCATGACTCGGTGGCATGATAGATTACTCAGTGACTATCTAAGTAGACAGATAACATTAAGTATCAGTTGTATACAACCCTGTCACATTGATGGCATACAGTATGACAGTGATTAAATGCAGTCTCTAAATTCAGAGTGTCTGGGTTTGCGGGCTCACCAAATTAAAACTATTTAACTCTCTGTGATTTATATTTCTCGTCTGTAAAGTATAGATAATACTAACTTCTACCTCAAGGGTTGTTATGATGGTTAAAGACATGCTCAATGATGGTAATGATGAGGACAAAAGCCCCATTCAAGAAAGGGGGAGGGATCCAATGGACTAAAATTAAATTTTCACTTCCACTTCAGACTAGGGAATAAAGATAAAAAATAATCTGAGTTATTTGAAAATAATAATGCATATTTCTGGTTTACCTTATTTGTGGACTTGGATTCATTACTGGTCCACCAGCCTAGATGTGTAGGCAGGTGGACTAATTGAATGCTTCTTAGAAAATGAGATGTTTCAATGTGAAGACCTAATGACTAAGCAGTTGAAACTTTTTAGGAAAGTTGAAAAAGACAGTATATTTTAGTTAGAAATAATGCCGGGTAAAAGTTCAAAAGCCGGAGAGAAGAGTATATGGCCAGAATATGAATAACTTTTGGTCTGGCTGCAGTGAAGTGTGAAGTGTCTAAATCTTAGTGAAAGTTTAGGGAAGGATCATCTCCATAATGCTCCTGGCTGCCCACCCAATCCTATATAATAAAAGCCTAATATGCTAAGTGTCCAGTTGTCCAGTCATCCGTTCAACCAATCAAGTGTAATATGTTAATGATATGCCAAGGCTGCTCAACCACTTGCTATGACATGCACTGACCACCCAGGGGGCAGACAGTCGACCAGTTGCTATGATGTGCACTGACCACCAGGGGGCAGATTTTCTGACTGGTAGGTTAGCTTGCTGCTGGGGTCCAGCTGATCAGGACTGAGCGAGACGGGCAGGACATGTCCTGGAGCCCTCCCATGGTCCCTCCCTGGCCCTGATAGTGCACTGGTGGGGTCCCTTGGCCTGGCCTGTGCCCTCTTGAAATCTGGAGAGCCGGTTTTTGCCTGATCCTGCTCAACACAGGAGCTGCCCTCTGGAGGTCAGTGTGCTCCCACAGGAGGAGTGCCACTCAGCCAGAAGCCAGTCTCATGGCTGGCGAGTGCAGCAGCACTGGCGGGAGCCTCTCCCACCTCCGCGGCAGCACTAAGGATGTCCATTAGTTGGACATCTTTCAAGGACTCCTGGACTGTAAGAGGGCACAGGCCCAGCTGAAGAGAGCCCCCCTCTACCCCCACCATGCAAAATTTTGTGCACCGGCCTCTAGTATTATAAATAAAATGAAAGGCAGATAATATCAGTAGAGGTAAAGTTATAAACTTTATATATTTATGTATCTTCATGACTGAGATGGACAAGAAACTAAGGTGAAGATTTTTCAGACCCAGGAAGATGGTTAAGGAAAAATACCTCTCTAATTTGTGTCACATGTACTGTTCTTAGTTCTCCAGTGGCTTTCTACATGTCAGAGATGATGCTTTCTCTCTCATAGAAATCCCACATGGCACTTAGCAGCCACTGAAATCAATAAAGACTTGTGAGTTAATTGATTATAGTATTAAAGGTACCTATCAATTCTCTATGCCACTTGGGGTTTTCACAGTAATAAAACTAGCCTGAACTTAGGTAACTATTCTGTCCGAGTTTCTATAAAATGAAACAACTTAAGCCCTACCAAAAAGAGGAGGGAGGATATTTTCTTTTTTTCTTTCTTCCTTTCTTTTTTGAGTTACTCATTAAGTATGATTTTGTACTAAGGCAATCCAAACTAGAGAAAGGCAAATCTTTCCCACTGCATTAAAAAAATGGCTTCATAACAATAAAGAACCAGTTGTACTTGAGTGTGTGTTATATTGCCATTCTATGAGTCAAATAAATCTTTATGACATATATTAAATCTAAACAAACAGATGAGAAAGGGTTTGGGGTGACTTATCACTACTTAGTGGCTGGAAACATAGAAGACAATATCAGCATGCTGTCTATTACTATGTATTATCTATAGTACTTGTTTGAGCAATAGACACTATCCTTTAGCAGATGGAATTACCACTTTTCTCAATATTCAGAGTGCAAATGATAAATCCTGTGAGTCATCAAGTAAAAAAAAATCAAGAAGGATCATAGCTACTTGAGATATTATATTAGAAATGCATGAGATGTTATCACATTTACATACAGTAAAGGAAATATTACTTAAAATTTTTAATGTAAACTAATCTAAAACATTTCAGAGATAATTATTTTTGAAAGGTATGAGTATATTTACCTTTAAAAAAATAAGATTCTATGAATTAGAATAACCCTAATCTGATTATACAATGAATTAGGCTTATTTTTTTAATTAACATTTTAGTTGATTTGCATGTATCACAAAATCATAAATGGCTGTAGTTGTTATAGACAGAAAAAGTAATAAATCAGTTCTATCAGAGGTAACATGTTAGAACCTCACAGAAAGAGTATATCATAAATTAATTAATAAGATGTTATATTTGACCATCATAGTTGATACCTGACAATTATGGGTAAGATGAAATTATTTTAGAAGGAGATAAACAAAATGAAATAACTTAAAATGCCTTTTTTTGGGGAAAAAAGGTCTATTTATTAATAGTAGAATTCTCATAATAGTAACTATATGGGAAGTAAATTCCATAGTAAAATATAAAATGCCAAAAATATTTATGTAAATGTCCTTAAGAATGAAAGATCCCCTGGGGGAAATTGAATAAGAGTGATTTTGTTCAAATAAAATCTAAAATTTGTATCATCTAGTGTCAAATCCCACACAGTTACCTGACAGGATTAAAATGTAGGAAAATTTTCTTTAGATTATCAACTAAATGTTTTGAAGAACATACTGTAAAATTTATTTCACTGAAAATTACATTTTATATAACATAATATTAAGTATTTTAACAGGTGATTTTGAATAAATCCCTGTCATTTATGTATTTATATAAGTATTTGCAAGTATTAAATGTTTCTCAAAGGAATAAATAAATGAATGCAATCAGAATAAGTGCATGAACAAAATTTCCAGTCAGTAGGTATCTCCTAACAATAAGAAAAACTCACACAATAATAATGACAAAATTTACCTTTTACATTTGTGGAGTTGGCAGGACTGAAATTAGGAGCTCCATCTTCCCAACAAAGAGATTAAGATCCACAGATATACAGAGATCTCCCTAAAGTCACACAGATAACATGTGGCAGAACTGGATCTTACACCCATACCTGCTAACTTTAAATTTATCTTCCTTTTATCTTTCTATCGTATGTTATGGCTTACAAATCATGCCCACATACACTCTTCATTTGACCTTCACAACAACCTTGTGAGGTAAGGGAATGAGTGAGAAATGATAGGTAAAAGTTGGAAACCATGAGCAAGTTTGAGGACTGACCTCCTGAATAGGAGCATCAAGTGGGTGTCAGAGAGGTCAACTGTGGGAGCAATGGGAAAGCAGACAAGTTAAAAATGGGGCAAGATTGTGATGGGTTCTGAAATCCAAGAAGAGGGGCTTATTTACTTCCTGTTTCTCTAGCAATATATGGGGGCAGGGGGATGGGGGGAGCAAAAGTAGTTTTATAGTTGTGAGTGGACAAAACACAGTTTATTCTTGTATTTTTATTAATTACTAGAGGCCCAGTGCACAAAATTCATGCATGGGTGGGTGGGGGGGAGTGCCCTCACCTCAGCCTGCATCCTCTCACAATCCTAGACCACTGGCTCCTAATCGCTCACCTGCCTGCCTGGTCACCCCTAACTGACCCCCTGCCGGCCTGATCGCCCCTCACTGCCTCTGCATGCCAGCCTGATCGCCCCTTCCTGCCCCCCCTGCTGTCCTGGTCACCTCTTACTGCCCCCCTGCCAGCCTGGTCGCCCCTAACAGCTTCCCCTGCTGGCCTGGTCACCCCCAACTGCCCCTACTGCCAGCCTGGTCACCTCTCATGGCCCTCCCACCAGCCTGGTTGCCCCACGCAGCCTGCTGTTCAGACATTTGGTCGCCCCTCACTAACCCCCCTGCCAGCCTCGTCACCATCACAGCCTGCTTGTTCAGTAGTTTTGTAGTCCCTCAGGCTGGCCCTGGGCATATGGGCAGCTGCCATCTGAGGCTTGCCGGCCCTGGGCTGCTGGGGGGCTGAGGGGACTGGGGGACTCTGGAGGCAGGCACATGGAGCGGCCGGACCTGCCTAGGGGCGGGCCCAGCCATGCCACATGCCTGCTGCCCCAGTGGGGCTGAGGGGACTGGGTGCCACCATCTTGTGGCTGTGAGTGCCTCCATCTTTGAGGATGTGACAGTCAATGAGCATATTCCCTCCTTATTGGCTGTGGGCACTTCCATCTTTGTGAGGGCATGATGGCCAATTAGCATATTCCCTCTTTAATAGATAGGATTGTACTATTTTCCATAAGAACTGTAAACCTATTTTCCCCACCTCTATATATTATTTTCTGATTCTAACCTTATTCAGCAGTTAGACCTAACTGCTAGCAGACTATTCCAATCTTAATGCTATTCAAACATTTGATGAAAACTGTAGGAGGAGAGTAAAGGCCATCTTACAAGTATTCAAGAAGGTAAGACATACATTGTCACTTAAATCTGAAGCCCATTGTATTTCCCAAGTATTTAAGGAGATAATAAGCAAAAGAATACTGTAGTAGCATCTAAATACAAATTACAAATCAACCTGCCTTCAATTACAATAATGCAAAAGATAAAATTACATTTGAATAGCATTTTATTACATACTTATCTTTTTCAATTTGATTCTCATAACCCCTAATTTCCAGTCAATAGTTGACATCCACAGAGATTAACTGCCTTTCCCAGTGTTATATAATCCAGGTCTGTTAACTAACTTAAATAGTATTTATGCTGTTCTTTAGCTTCCCTTGGAAGCTCTCAGTCAGACAGATACTTGCTTTCACCAACTCCCCAAATCAGTTACAGGTGGGCCCTTCAGTGCTACAAGGCCCAGCCTGGAAATAATACCAAATCCAGTTGTATTTGGTATTTGGTGGCCTGTGATCAGAGATAACTTTCCAGATGCCAAATCATTGATCCACCTATAATCTGTGCCTCTAGATCCTTATGGTTTGCTCCTAGTCTACTCCTATTTTGAATGAATGTTCCATATTCTTTGGAAATCTAGATTGCTATTTGGTTTCTTTGGCACCTGTTACATACCAGAATATGATTCTTTGGTCTTTGTATTTCTCTTTTTCTAATGTAATATTTTTATGAATTCCTTAATCCCTCTAGTTCTTGGACTTTGTCTTTGGACCACAGGTCCCTCCCTGATCAATAAGACATACCACACATTTCCTAATGGACATGAAGTGGCCTGCCTTCTCTTCAACTACTGACTCTCAAGTTCAAGAAGGGCTTTCAGACCATAGCCACTATCTGGTCAAAATAGACTATAACCACTATAACCATTATAAAGCAGTGCTCCCCTCTTCCCCCCCAGCTGCTGCCCCCTGCCCATAAGCCCAGTTCTCCTAGCTGATCTCTCAGTCTTTCATTCCTACACCTATAACTGAAGCTCCCTTAACTAGAAAAACCATAGTGAGGAGCCTGATTTTGCATTATCTCAATTGATTCTAGAAGGAGCCCACCCTGGGCTGGACTAGCAGAGCCCATCCATCACAGAGGCTGCTCTGAATAGAGTTGCACTAAGCATTTCCTGCTTGAAATACTTCTATATTTATCATGTTTTGTTTTCCTATCCTTTGGGAAAATGTGATCAAGGTGTTTCTCAGCAATTCAACTTTATTGCTCACCGGAAAGAACAATGTAAGCATGAAAGAAAGAGATAGGGATGGTGGGGGGTGAGCAGGCAATTGAGTTTTAAGCAGCTAAACAGCTTTCTGTAGCCTGGAGAAAATTATCAAATCTTATTTAACACGTTATTCAGTAAGACACGCTTTAATCAGGTATATAAACATATACGTGTAATTATCCTACATTGCCAAGTACAAGTCAATAGACATATGAGACAGCACATGTGGATAAATGGCATGAGCATCTCCCCGGGGCTGAAAATACAACACTAAAACTTAGTCACGGGTGAAATATCTCTTACATTGGCATAATATTTTTATGGATTTCCCCAAGCGGCAAAATTGGTATTTTAAAATCAGACATACTCTTAACTCTGAATTACCCAAAGCATTAGAATGTGCATCATGAAGAAAATAAGAGGCCAAAATACGTCTGAGAAAACATCAGGTACCCTAAGCTCCAAGACTTGTTGTTGGGCAGGGAGCAGATAAATAATGCAAGTCAGAAAGGACCTTTTCCTTTGCTTCCTTTCCTAGGTTGGTTCTGATGCAATTCCTTCTCAGCCTTGGTCTATCTTGAATCTCTCACTCTCAGGAGAAACTGCCTGACCACAGTGAGAATTTGCTCTCTTCCTCCCCCTGCACTGAGTTGGCAATTCTCAGTCATCACTTTGTGGGTGTTTTAAAAGACAGGACTCTAACAGGGACATCTGTCTCAGCCATCCTTCCCCAAATTATCATGCTGTTTAATGATGTTCAACTAGCCATTTAACCAGTCTAACTTCCCCAACTTGTAAATATTTATTGCTTTAACAAGCACTCTCAACCATATATTTGCTAAGGCACAGAGATATAAAGCACTGTGGCTCCCTCCCAGGAGATGTGAGAGTTTGTAGAATCTGTCAGGTTGCAATTAAGAACTAAATGGAAGACATCAATTCAAGTGCACATGAATTGTTTGGCATCAACAATACCTGGAATTGTTTGGGGTGCCAGTGCAATTTACAATGTGCCTACTGGAGAAGCAGAGTGGAGACACTAAAATGCCTTTTTCATATATTTTCCAAATACAACAACAAGACTTTCTTGGGAAAAGAAAACTTATGTCATGAGCACAGCCACAATCATCCGTATTTCCAGGTCAGACATCACTAATTGACTACCACACACTTTACTTCCGAGTCAGGTAAATTCTACTTCAATCTGCTACTCCAGGCAACCACTGCCAATTGAACAGTGTTGGCACACAGGATGACACCTACTTCCCAGTCTTACATAGAGACTAAGTTTTCCATGCCATGCAGTTTACACAGTCTAAACCAAGCATGTGAAACTCAAAGGCTAACATGGTCCAAATAAATGAGGCATGTGGCCCTCAGGCTGTGAGTTTGACATGCTTGGTCTAAACCATTAAATAGTCAATCTAATTTAATGTTAAATACATGTTTGTGTAATGAATATTGAACATCTTGCCCCCTCGAAGTGTTTTACATACCGTAGTTACTCCTAAAATGTCATTAGTTATTAAAATTTCAGTGAACTTACAGAACTGTACACCTGAAACCTATCAAATTTTATTCCCAAAGTCTCCCCAATAAATGGAATAAAAAAGTAAAAAAAAAAAAATTCAGTGAAAAATTCTCAGTCTTCTTCCACCCCTGTCTTCACTAAATGCACTGTTACTGCTATTGGAGTTACCCTTCCCCCCGCCTCGGGGTTTCTTTATTGTTTACTTCTTTGGCTAAAGATGAATTTTAAGCATCTAAACGGACTATATGCCTTCAAAAAAGTCTTCTAAATAACAGACCATAAATCACTTGCATTGGATTTCCTTGGAATACTATACAAACATGGCTCCCACTACAGACCTAGCAGACCAACATTTAAGGAGGAGACTATTGAATTGTGTGTGGATGGGGAGGACGGTAGGGAGTATGTAGTTCTGAAAATCTGTCATGTGATTCTGACACACTGTAAGGTCAGTCAACTACTGTCCAGGCCGTCCTTTGAAGATTCATGGCTTTCTTGCCATGTTTTCCCCAGAAGTAGTTAAATCTTAGAGAACCTCTGCTGTGCATATTTCCATTTCTGAACTTTAATTCCTTACTGTCAAGCCCACACATGTTAAATAGTACCTTACTAATAACAAGTTTTTATTCCCCCAAAACTTCTTATCTTTTAAAAACTCATGAATTCTGCCTGATGTGAAACTCCATTCTTTGGATATGGCATCCTTCTAAGGAAAAACAAATGAAGCACTCTGCTCAAGAGATTTTTATTCAAATTCTCTCCATTTGACACAGTGAAACTTTGACTTCCAGAGAATACAATGGAGAGGACAAGAGTGTGACCTTTTTCTTATATAGATCCTAGCAAATAATTCTGTTTCTTTCATAGTCTGGCTTGGATTATTTCTGGTTTACCCATTGCTCATGACACAATAATGTCAATAAAGAAGCGAGCTTGAACTGTGCACGTATTTAGAGTACCATTGACTTAAATGCTTTTAGAAAAGGTGTGCGCTAGTTCATTGCTTTTTCAACTCAAACTATTTTCCTATCCTCAGAGACTCATGTACATGTTCACCTGTCTATATTCACTGTAGATATTATACTTTATGATCTCTAGTCAAAATCATACACCTGATCTCCCTTTTGGCAATCATCTGAGAGTCTTACTTGACATAAGCTGAGAACTAGCATTTGTAAGTGTTAAAATGGAAGTCCTAGATAATATTTTGTTTCCTTATTTCACTTTGACTATTTCAAATTTATCCTATATTCCTACTTGGGACAAACCTAATTTTCCACAGTAAAAAATTCAAAGTTCATAATACACAATTGACTGGACCACAAACACTTAAAATGCACCCAGGATGTCAGGTGTGTCTTAGACACGTTTTACCCTTTTCACATTTACCTTCTTCACAGTTAAATCAGTTTAAACATGAGGGGAAGCTATTTCTAGATTCCACTTTCAATCTTCTTTCACCCCTGTCTTCAATAAAGGGAGAGGGAAAGGGAGCTATTTCAAGAGGGAGAGGGAGATATTTGTTTATAGAGTCTAGACCATTTATATTAATTTGGAGATGGGTTGTGAAAAAACCATGTAAGGAGCTGTTTGATTCCTGTGATTCTTAATAAATAATCTATAATGACAGGCTTACTTTTACCAGAGAACTATTAATTAACATTTATTACCCAAAAGACATTTATTGGGTACTTACTATCTATCAGATACTATTTTGGGTGATTGAAAAAGAACCATTGAGTAAACTCCCTACTCTCATAATGTTGACTTTATAGCCTCAAAAATAAGAAAAATAAATGCTCTTTTCCTAGAGAACCACAGACCCTATGCTATAGTTTCAGTGTCGAGTATCATGGGTACCCAATACATGCTGGCAAATATCTGCCATATATAAACATGAAAGCTGCCTGGCATTGTTTACATCTATACCAGATTTCTATATTATGCCCCCACTTAAAAAAAATACATAAAGAGGAAAGGAAGCTAGGAAGAATATGAAGAAGGTATTTTCTGGTTGAAACTTTAGGCACCAGACAAGTTTTGTATAATTGTTTCTAATAAGAGCCTATGTTAATCTTTGTTTTAAATATTTCTTTATTGATTTCAGAGAGAAAGGGAGAGGGATAGAGAGATAGAAACATCAATGATGAGAATAATTGATTGGCTGCCTCCTGCATGCCTCCCCACTGGGGATCAAGCATGCAATCTGGGCATGTGCCCTTGGCTGGAATCAAACCCCCTCGCCCCCCCGCCCAGTCCCCCAGTCCGCAGGCTGACGCTCTAGCCACTGAACCAAACCGGCCAGACATGTTAATCTTTTTATAGCCTATGTTAATTTTAGAGCAGTAGCTTTCTAGCATAATAAGATCTGTCAAGTGCAAGTCATCTCATTGTGCCCACAATATGAACAGACATCCATATTATCTGGAATACAGCAGATAGATGTTGCTATTATGGGAAAAGAGAAAAGGTGACAGGGTTGTCCCATTTCTTGGTGTGCTCTGGTCACATTTCATTTTAATGTGATTAGGGGCCTTTTGACACTTTAATCAGGGTGGTATCTCATATGCCTGGAACACTTAGCTTGGGACAGGAGACAGAACACTGACATTTGTTTTCTCCCCATGTTCAATGTGTCACTGTCACCCCAATCTGGTGGGTACCAAGAGGTGTGCAGAGAAGAATCATGGCTAAATATTTTAGTGTGTTCTGGGTCAGAGGCCAGATGACAAGTATAGCAAGACTTTTACAAATGGACTTCTTAATGATTAAGCCAATCCCATCTTCATTTCATGCCATTGCAATTGGCTGTTTTTCTGTACTGAACAAGTCCTCCTGAGTGAAATCTAGGTGACATATGCTATCTAAGATGAAAATTCTTTTTGGCTCATACTGAAGTCAATTTTGTCCAACTTTAATTGATGGTGTAGGTACCAGGCTAGTAGTTTTTATATAAATGTCATATGTATTTGTCATTACTACACTTAGAGATAAATATTTTATTCAAATTTCACAAATGAGGAAACGGAGACAGACACTGAATTGCTCACTTGAAATTATGTAATTAGCTGTGGTACTGGAACTGAGCCTTTCATCTTCTGTCCTAAATCATTGGGAAAACTGAAGTTGCAATAAGAGAACTGGCAGAAATGCAAAGTATCATGAACTTCCACACTTAACTTATTGTTTTAGTTGCAATTCAATTATTTTGGCTGTTGAATCATCCATTGACCAAAACGGGGTGCTCTGATCAATAACTTAGCTATCAAACTTTGCAGCTGAACTTTCTGAACCACCTGGGCTTTGTTGTTATTATCCTTCCTCCACAAGCAAAGTGAGAGAAGTGAGACAACCATATGAGTAAATTTGGAGGCCATTTCCTAAATCTAATTCCATATCCTCAAAAAATATTTTACATTAGCTTTCTTCATTCTGCGTTTATAAAAATGCTGTGAAGCAGGTCTATTACACCTGGGTTAAACAATGATGATACTGCAAAGTAGAGGTGTAAAGTCAATTACTCAAAATCCCAAAGCCAGCCAGAAGGAGAACTGATTATTTGGTTATATATTGGTGTCCCAGAAAATGTATACACACTTTGAATAATTATTAATTCCAATGGGTTAAATCTGAAAAGAAACATCAGTTGAGTTTTCAGAAAAAAAACACACCTGTGTATACATTTTTTGGGACACCTATTTATTTTCCATTCCTATTTTTAGTGGGTATTCAACTTTCAATTAGTAACTTGTAAAAGCTGTTTATTCATTGGTAGCATTAATTCTTTATCCAATACAGTTTCATATATTTTTTTAGTTTGTCATATCTTTTAACTTTGTATGTAGAATGTTTAAACTTTTGAGGTGAGATTGATCTTTTTCATTACATTTTGTAGCTATGGTAAAATACTTTAAAAGTCCTACTTTATCTCAAGAGTATAGAAATCACTACCTATCTTTTTTTCTCATCCATTTGGAAATATCCAAAACAACCTAACATCCTAACAATATGGAAATGATTAATATGTCTGAGTGGGTGGGTTATGGGTAATATTCCACTTTCTTCTTCAGATCTTTGTGGTTTAAGTATATCAGGACTCTTCTTATCTCCTTAAATCCACTGAAGTGTCTATATCAAGAAAGAGATTTTACTGCCTCATGGATCTGGCCAGTTCAGGAATAGGCCCTCTACAGGTTTTTGGGACCAGATTTGTGTTTCAGGCTTTTTTCCCTCTGACTTTGAATTTAGTTGCTCTGCTTCTTCTGCTTCATTCACAAATATAATCTCATGTAGTCATGACAAGATGGCTGTTTGACATTGTTCATGAGGGGCAGGTAGAATGGTGTCACAGCTTCATCTAGAGAAGTAGGGTTTCATTTAACCAGGAGCCTTGGTTTCGTATTAGCTCATTGGCATGGGTTCCTTAAGTCCTTTGTCCATCCCTGATCTAATCACAATGGCCCTGGGTCACTTAAGCCAATCAAGATCCATTTCTGAAGGTTAGAGTGGCGCCCATTTCACACCAAATATTCTGCTAACAGTAAATTTCTTAAGAGATAAACAAAATACTATTTGGCAGGGAAAAAGAATGGATACCAGTGATGTAACAAACAAATGCCCTCTACAAATCTACCTTCATTGTTCTTGGTAAGAAAGGAATATATATGCTCAAACAAAATTTAAAAAAAAAATGTGAATGAAGTAGTTTTCTTCTCTCACCCAACCAATGTCTCCCAGAATAAAGAGAGAAGTTATTTCTGGAAGTGCAAATTCTAAATTATTATATCCAGCATCCCTGGCCTGGCTGTCAACTGAACTTGTTAACAACATGGTCCTTGGAAATGTCATCCATCTGCTTAATTAGCCCTAAAGGAAGCACTTGTTTCAAATTAGGAGCAACAGCATTTCTGAAAAGGACATAATAGCATTCACAATGGCAACTTGTTAAAGTAACAGGGCTTTTAAGGCTGAGTGTAAATGAAACTGACTGGACCCAGAACTACTTTTATTCACTTGGTTTCCCAAATCTCACAAGCATCCACATCTTCATCACCTCCAACTATAACTACCATTCTTGTCACCAAGGGGGAAATGAGTTCTGGAGTAATGGGTTGTATACTATGACAACAGCAGTGTTGTGAAAATATTGCAATCATAACTGTGATATAAATACATAACTACTGGGGTTTTGTGTTTCCTTATGATTTACACAAGTTACAAACCAGTTTCTTAACAGGTATTTCTGTGCAAGTATTCACATATATTTGAAAAAATAGTAATTGAGACAAGAAGGGGAAAGAGTAAGAGTTAAAGAGAGTAAGTTGACTCAGTGGAAACTAACTTTTTCCTATTTGTTTAATTCAAATGAACTTGATAATATATCTCCCTAAATAGTTAACAGTTTACATCTAGTGGACTCAGTGGGTGAACTGTAAATATCTTTGTTTGATTTTCCCACTTTCCATTGTTATCGCCCTGGGTTTTTGCAAATAAGCTTATTCTTTCTCACCTTTGTGCTTTGGTTTATGGGGATTTCTTTACCTCAATTTATGGGTCCTCCCCACTATTCTCAGTTGCTTCAAACACTTTAAGGGAATAAATAATTTATAAATAACCATATATGTGCAGTGGACATATGCTGCTTGTCTGGCCAACCAACTTTTATTTAGAGAATGAAATTTCCCTCTGCCACACTCTCACTAATGCTGTCAATCCCAGCCACATAAAGGAACACATGACAGTACTCCATGCTACAGGCAAAGAGATCAGCCCAAGGTGAGCTGACATATGCAAAAATCTGGTGGCCATTCTCCTTTTAAACATTACCTGTAATTGTATAGGGTCCTGGTGGTCTCCTTCCCACAACACAGAAAGATATGACCAGAGAATGAAGCTCAGTAAAGCTAATACAAAGGGGAGCAGAGCTGAGTTATAGAAAAAAAAGAGAAATAGCCAAGAGCACAGTTTCTGAGCTCCTAGATTCAGCAGGAATTAAAGGTCACTATACTTCCAGATCCCCTAAGTGTATGAGCCAATTATATGCCTTTATTGCTTAAAACAGTCACACTTGGGTTTGTGTCACCACAAAAATACTTATGACCTATCCTTTTGACACTTGCTTTTTCTTATCTTTTAATGTTTCATATTAAACTGCACTTGAATGGTATTTAATAGCCACTTGCTGAATGTAACGTATAATAGCTTTCTAAGTCAGAACCACACACTACACAGAATGTGGGAAGAGCCAACCATGAGGATGAGGTGTGATGACAGTAGTGATGGCCTTGGTGAGGGGATGTAAGTGACATAAAAGTTTTTGAGGATGAAAAATTCATTAGCAATGTTGGAAGAGTTTGTCTTCAAAACACACAGCTCTGTCTCAAAGCCCTTATTCACGATTTTCTTGTGTTGCCAATGTAACTGCAGAAAAAAAATGTTGGGTTCATGTACATAAAGAGGTTTTCTTTTAACCCTTGTTTGGAGACATGGGGAGTATGTCTAATAGAATCCATTGCTTGTGATGTGGCATGATGATTGAAAATCAATCTTCCCTCATCATTAAAGCTCTCCCCACCACTAACTCTTGCCCCCACAGAATGGCAAGATCATTGCTTGCTGAGTGTTCCCACTAATTAAGAAATTCAAACCAGGAGGATTGAATATGTATTTTATCTCACCACAGCTCCACAGGCAAATTCTACACCAAATTATAGACCCCAATGTACAGTAGAAAGTATTTTACAGGCTTGGACAATATAAAAATAATCATCTTCATAGCAGCATAACATATTTTAGGGGCCGAAACAGGTTAACTGTGCAGGCTTTCCCAAAATGATTTCAATGTACTGCCCCTATGTTAGGAGTTCAGGTGTAAGATTCCTCTACACTCTGGTGACAGGTTAGCCATGAACAAGGCAGTGGAGCCCAAGTTTGACTCATAACCTGGAGAATATTAATGATCATAGCACCTCATCCAAAGGACTGTTGTAAGAATTACATGAGCAAATCCTAGAAAGTCCTTTTCCCAGGACACTAAGTGCCTGAATATATAAATATGTGTATGTGTGCACATGATTTTTAATTAGGACCTAATATGTGAGCAGGAAAGATAGTGATAACGATATGCTTTCAGTTTACTAATGTGAATCTAAGGCTCAGATCATAAAAGGCCATGGCCCAAGACAGTACTACCTGAGGCCGACAGATGCAGAGCTGGGTCCAAAGTCTCCTAATTCCCAACCCAGTGAACCCTCCACCGAACAGAGGCTTTCCTCCAGAGCATGGACAGAAACCACACATCCTCCAATGTACTAATGATAGGTTGGAGCTTATCTGGCAAAGCACATCCTCACATATTCCTACACACTCACATTTTGATATCCTAAGACTAATTATTCTGCTTCGCCATTGTACGTCTCCTCCATTTTTCATATTTCTCTGAAATATAACCATTATTCCTCTGTTTAGTGCTGTGCCTGTTAAATCCTTCCCTCTTCCTCCTTCTTTTTCTTTCAACCCTCATGCGTATTTGTGTACATCACTTTAGTTGGATTCATGTTTTCACTTACACATACATGGAACACAGAACCACCACAACTACCTCAAGAATGTGATTCTGTCTCTGGTGGCCTCTCTGTAGAAGCTTGATTCAAGTTGGACTGTGCAGTATTTCCAACAGGCTTTCAATGCACTGCTGCCCCACCACATCCCATCCCCCACCAAGTGTAATTCCTGGTGTGTGGCCACATAAAGAGGCCATGGGGACACTGGAAATATAGGCCATAAGCACCTGCTTTCAGGTTTAGAGAACCATTATCCAACTTGCAGGAAGTGGGGCAATAATACTTTCAATAAAAGGCTCACTTCCCCCCACAAATTTGATGTACGTTAAATTTAATTTGCTTTTCGGTGATAAACATTTTTTTTTTCCTCATAAATTGAATACCTTATCTCAGACTGGAAAAAGCCTTTTCAATTCCTTCAAAATGTTCTGTAATAATAAGGCAACTCACTCTTCTATTTTTTTTTTCTTTCCAAAGTAATTGGCTTTGATTCACTTTTGATTTCTTATATTATACTTAAAAAGCCCAAGCTCCTGAATCAATAATGCAGAACTGAATTTTCTGTCCTCAACAATTATTTACAGAGTATGGGAACACTTGTAATTTAAGGTGCCATTTAGGCAGAATAGTAGTTGAGTTGCTTGCCTTTTAACTTGATAGAATGGGGATGAAAGAAGTCATTGTGGCCAAGAAAAAAAAATCAGCTCATAAGCTACCAGTATTCTAAACATCATTGCTTTAGGAACAAGAAGAAACTTCTAGGTTTGTGCATATGGAGAGAAAACACAGTATTACAACATGAGGTAAATAGATGAAAAAACTATCAAACCATACAGGTGCTGAACCATGTTAAAATGTACCAACACAAACAGAATTGTAAAGTTGTCGGTTATCATAAAAAAAATCTATGGTATAGATCATTTGATATGGGTATTCTTCATCACATCACTTAGGCAGTTACTTGCTACATTTATGCATAAGGCTCTAATTTGCAGTAAACAAAACTATCTTGTTGTCTAAAGTTGCTGTGGTGGGTGGCTGATGGGAGAGAGTGCTAGAAATACAACACGAAAAATATTAAGAAAAGAAGGATAAAAATACCTAGAAGTGGATCATAATGCCAGTAGGCTCTTGACAGCAGATCTGTCCTAAATGTGAATGGAGTCTAGCAGTATGAAAATAGACTTCAGCCCAGCCAGTGTGGCTCAGTGGTTGAGTATCGACCTGGCAGGTGGTCATGATTTGATTCCCAGTCAAGGCACATGCCCAGGATGCAGGTTTGATCCCCAGTGGGGGGGAGGGGTGTGTGAAGGAGGCAGCCAATCAATGATTCTCTCTCATCATTGATGTTTCTATCACTCTCGCCCTCTTCCTCTCTGAAATAAATAAAGATATCTTTTTATAAAAATAAAATAGACTTCCTCTCACAAGTCAATGATGATATGCTGATTTAACTGTCCT
Source organism: Corynorhinus townsendii (assembly GCA_026230045.1). Lineage (NCBI taxonomy): Eukaryota > Metazoa > Chordata > Mammalia > Chiroptera > Vespertilionidae > Corynorhinus > Corynorhinus townsendii. Next base: position 146,674,358 of record JAPDVU010000006.1, on the reverse strand, counting down.
GGAGTGTGAGATTGAGAGAGACTCTGAGGCTGTTCATAGGCCTGATATAATCTATTAATTTCTGTTATAGATGTGAGAAAAGGGAGAAGGCATAGTGGACCTGAGTCACTTAATCAATTTTTGTACTAAATTATTTCCTCTCCTTAATGCCTTCTTTATTAGCTCATGCTAATTATCACTCAATAAATAGTTGCCTAATGAATGTGTAAATGAACCAAGGACCTTATCCTGTCATTCTCTCCCACAAGAAATGCTTTGAGTCCTTACTTATTCAGCTTCCACAGTAAGTAGAATTATCTCATTCTGTGACTGCCTGATGAACTACTTCACTATATTCAAGTCTTTGTCAAATACCATCTTCATGGAGGTCCACCTGACCTCCCTATTTCAGATTTCATCCATCTAATCTGCTCCTTTTAAAATCAAATTCCCTCAGACTCTATGAATAACTTCTTTATTAAGACTAATGATTGTTCCCCCAGCTAGAAAGTCCATGCTACTGGAGTAGGAACCTTTGCTTCATTGCAGAAGCCTAGTAGACACTCAAATGAGTATTTGTTAAAATGAATAAACTCTTCACAGGAAAGCTTTCCCCATCTAATGGCTTTGTTAGCAGCATAAACTGAGGGGCTGTATTCTATTTCTTTTGCATTATCCAGTGACATATAGCAAAGCACTGAGAATAGGCATTTTCTTGAACATTTGCTAATTGATTTGACCTAACTTCAATAAGCCATTTGTCATCTATGCACTGCAATCAAATAGGAATGTTTTTCAGCACTTGCTATGTACTAGGCACCATGCCAAATTATTTACATACATTATCTCATTTAATCCTCACAAAAACTCTGTGAGACAGGATCATTACCTCCATTTCACAAATAAAGAGAGTGAGGCTGAAAGGCTACACCATTTCTCCCAAGTCAACTTAGCAGGTAAGTGACAGAGTGTGGGTTGCTTGGGGCTATCTGACATCAGAGGCCCAACATTTAACCAGGAGACAGAGAAAGTATGGATTTGGGGCATAGTTGAAGGCTACCAGATTGAAAGTAAATTTCTAAATCTGGTTCTACTGGATGCTGAGTGATTCATTTTTCTTTTTCTTTTTTTTTTTTAATTCTTTTTGTGTTTTTGAATGATTCACTTTGTCTCTCTCCTAGTTTTTCCTATCTAATACTGAGATTTTTTGCCCAGGCTCAGAGAAATGACCAAAGTAAATAAAAAACCTACACCTGCAAAGTGTTTGGGATTCCTAAAATAAAAATCCTGCTCTATATTTCTAAGGAACATTAAAATAATATTAGCTTGAGCATTACTAACCTGTTGCTGCAGGAGGAATGGATTGCAGTTAGCAGAAAACAGCTCTTCACATGTCATAAACTAAAAATCACTGGGGAACACTCAAAAGTTCAAAGTGGAAGGAGCTAGAGCAGGGGCTGGCACAGCCAGTGCTTTCTGAGTGACTGCAACCATGGTGCCAAGCTGGAGGAAGCTGGACTAATCCCACTCAGCTGGAAGGACTGGGACACATAAAAGTCACTGTTATTTCTAAAGCTAGTTCTTCTGGCGGTATGGCATTGAAATAGCCAAGATATCCCCAAATGTCCTCTACAGATGTTAAAAAGAAAATCAGATGTCAGCTAGTAAGCATTAACTTCCAAAGCAGGGTATTAGCACATTCATGAATTTGAGTTCTGTTTTCCCTTCTTATCATCCAGAACCATCTAAGCAAACCAAATCTTCCATTTTTTTAAGGCCCGATTCATTGCAAAGAACAAAGGCTTACTCAGATGCTCCATGAGAAGAGGTGCATTGTAAGGAATAAGACCTCCTGCACAGACCATTATACAGGCACTACCACCCAATAAAACATTACAAAAAGCACAAAACTGACAGGGAGCACAGGAAGTCAGGGCTGGGTCTCACACTCTATATATTTGTTACATTTCCCTCTACTAACCAACATCCTCTCCTTAATTTTGCCCATTTCCAATTATTTTCATTGTTTTCTTCCAAAACTCCTAATAGAGCATAGCATCTCATTATATCACATATATGTCTAAGTCAAAACCACAATGAGATACCACTTCATGCCTGCTAGCATTTGTCTGACTTTAAAGTTGAGTTGTAGAAAGTATAAGGAAAATGAGGGATTGTTGAGAGGAATAACTTTCTCAAAAGAATAGCCATGATATGCCTAGCCCCACATAAGAGGGAGGGTGGGTGGATCACAGTAGCAAAGAAGAACATGGGAAAACATGAAACTTAATCCATAGGCAGGGACCATCTTGTGGGCACCATAGAGGACATGCAATATTTGGGTCTTTAGCATAGCAAGAAGCTAGAGAAGGAACTTAAACTAAGGAATAACATCATTGTTTTTTGCCTTTCAAAGAGATTGCTTTGGAGACAACGAGGAGAAAGAAATGTAGGAGAGCTATATGGAGGGCAACAAGAGCAGTTAGGTGGCCGAAAGACAGCCCTGATGAGAAAATTATGTCATAGCCTCATGCTAGGGCAGTGAGATGGAGAACAATAGGTGGCTTAGAGAGATGTTTGGGAGTTGTAATCTACAAGATTGATTGACTAATCAGCTAATGACCACATATTTTGACTTGAATGACTGTGTGGCTGTTGATATCATTTACTCAAAGTGAGAATCTGAAAAGGAGTAGATTTGATGGGGAGGATTAAGAGCTCAGTTTTAGTCAATTTGCACTTTAGGCACCAGCAACATCTCAGTTGAAATGTCCAGTTAATTGTTAGATGCAAAGACTGAATGTCAGGAACGAATGAAAGATACAGGTTTGGGGATATAGGCATAGAGTTGTTAAAAGAAACTGTGGGAATATCTGAGGTCACTTCTTCCTAAGAAATGCGATCTTCCCCAAAAACCATTTTTAGAAATATAAGAGATCTTAGAGGTTATTTACTACAATTCCCCTATTTCTCAAATGAATCAGCTATCCAGAGAGAGCAAGTAATTTGCTATGGACCATGTAGTAAGCAGTAAGTGGCAGGGAGAGAGAAAGGGAGAAAGAGTCAAAATTTCTCTCTTCCAAATGCAGTCCAGCATCTTCATATTACATTATACATCTAATTATACTGTACTAGAGGCCCAGTGAACAAAATTTGTGCACTTGGGGGAGGGTCCCTCAGGCTGGCCTGTGCCCTCTCACAGTCCGGGAGCCCTTTGGGGCAGTACTAAGCTGGCAGTTGGATATCCTTAGCACTGCCACAAAGGTGAGAGAGGCTCCCGCCATGGACGCTGTCCTTGCAAGCAATGAGCCGGGCTTCTGGCTGAGCAGCACTCCTCTTGTGGGAGCACATTGACCACCAGGGGGCAGCTCCTGCATTGAGCGTCTGCCCCCTGGTAGTCAGAGCACATCATAATGACTGGTCAATTGCATATAAGCTCTTTATTATATAGGATAATTTGCACTCCATAAAATAAAATGGCATTTTAGCTTACTTTAATTGTATGTAAACATTCCCTGATTTTTAAAAGATCACATTATACTTATGGATTGATATAGGAATACTATGTGATTATGATTAATTACAATCTCTAAAAGTTCTAGTTATTGTTATGCTATTAATTAGTTTAGTGAAGCATTAATTTTGATTGAATATATACTAGTAAGGTTTTTTTTAACATTTGCATTTATTTTTTTAACTTTTTTAAAATTCATTAAATCTTTATTGTTCAGATTATTGCAATTGTTCCTCTTTTTTTCCCCATAGCTCCCCTCCACCCAGTTCCCACCCCATCTTCTGCCCTTACTCCCTCCCCCACAAACTGTCCTCATCCATAGCCGTATGTTTTTTGTCCAGTCTCTTCCTGCACCTCCCACACCCCTTTCCCCCCGAGAAATGTCAGTCCACTCCCTTTCTATGCCCCTGATCCTATTATATTCACGAGTTTATTCTGTTCATCAGATTTTTTTATTCACTTGATTTTTAGATTCACTTTTGATAGATATGTATTTGATGTTCATAATTTTTAACTTTACCTTTTTCTTCTTCTTCCTCTTCTTAAAGAATACCTTTCAGCATTTCATGTAATACTGGTTTGGTGGTGATGAACTCCTTTAGCTTTTTCTTATCTGTGAAGCTCTTTATCTGCCCTTCAATTCTGAATGATAGCTTTGCTGGGTAGAGTAATCTTGGTGGTAGGTTCTTGCTATTCATCACTTTGAATATTTCTTGCCACTCCCATCTGGCCTGCATAGTTTCTGTTGAGAAATCAGCTGACAATTGTATGGGTGCTCCCTTGTAGGTAACTAACTGTTTTTCTCTTGCTGCTTTTAATATTCTCTCTTTGTCTTTTGCTCTTGGCATTTTAATTATGATGTGTCTTGGTGTGGTCCTCTTTGGATTCCTTTTGTTTGGGGTTCTCTGCGCTTCCTGGACTTGTAAGTCTATTTCTTTCACCAGGTGGTGGAAGTTTTCAGTCATTATTTCTTCAAATAGGTTTTCAGTAACTTGGTCTCTCTCTTCTTCTGGAACCCCCATAATTCTGATGTTGGTACACTTGAAGTTCTCCCAGAGGCTCCTAACACTATCTTCATATTTTTGGGTTATTTTTTCTTTTTGCTTTTCTGGCTTGAGTGTTTTTTGCTTCTTTGTATTTCAAATCTTTGACTTGATTCTTGCGATCCTCTAGTCTGCTGTTAGTCTGTATAATATTTTTTTATTTCAGTCAGTGTATCCTTAATTTCTAGTTGGTCCTTTTGCATATCCTCGAGGGTCTCACTAAATTTATTGGCCTTTTCTAGAAAATTCTTGAAAAACCTTATAACCGTAGTTTTAAACTCTATATCCAGTCATTTGCTTTCCTCCATTTCTTTCATTTGTGATCTGTTTCTTTGTCTCCACATTTTGGCTGCTTCCCTGAGTTGATAGAGTGGCTTTGTGTGCTAGGTGTCCTATAGGGCCCAGTGGCTCAGCCTCCCCAGTTACCTGAGGTGGACACTCTTGGTGCACCCCTTTGTGGGCTGTGTGCAGTCTTGTTGTAGTTAAGCCTTGATTGTTGTTGGTATCACTGGGAGGAATTGACCTCCAGGCCAACTGGCTGTGAGGGTCAGCTGTGTCTACACTGGGAGAACTTCTGTGCTGGAGACACTCTTATGAGACAAAAGCCTCTGTGCTCAGCTTGGATGGGGCAGAGTCTCAGGGCAGAGCAGACAGCATTGATTTCCCATCAGCCCTGCCCTAATAGGCCCCTGTGTCTCAGTGTCCCATGGTAATCACTGCAAGCACCTCTGTGAGAAAGCCACCCTCGAGTTCCACCCACTGCCAGACAGTCCAGCTTCTCCCTGAATGAGTCTGGGTCCCCAGAGTTTTGCCCGGAACTGGAGTTCAGTGCATCCAAGAGCTTTTGTCTCCCTCCCACTTGAGAAAGCCAGCCGCATACTCAGTTGCCTGCCCTCTCTGCACACACGCCTCAGTACCTCTGCCTTCCACAGTTCCTCTGAGTCTCAGTGTGCTTTTCTCTTTTGCGACAGTCCAGCTTCACCCCATATGAGTCTGGGTCTCCAGATTCTCTCCCGGAACTGGAGTTCAGTGCAGTCGGGAGCTTTTGTCTCCTTCCCGCTTGAGAAAGCCAGTCACACACTCAGTTGCCAGTCCTCTCCACGTGCATGTCTCAGTACCTCTGCCTCCTGCAACTCCTCTGAGTCTCAGTGTGCTTTTCTCTTTCCTTCTAGTTGTAGAATTGCCACTCAGCCAGCCTTCCTGTGGTTCTGGATGATGTCCGTTTTGTCTGTTAGTTGTATTTTTGAAATTGTTGTGCGAGGCAGCAGTTTAGGTGTTTACCTATGCTGCCATCTTGGTTTCTCTTTAGTAAGGTTTTGATTTTAGAAATCATTATCTCATTTACAAGTTATTGCTGTATCTATAGGAATCACTAGATTAACCTCCTAGTGTAAAAGAAGCAACTTCCCAAATAGCAGAATCCAGAATTACATTCCTGAGCTGTTTTTACAATTGTTAATATATTTGAAAGGAATATATTTTCATCCTGTAGGAAAGGTCATATTACTCTGATTTTATCCCTCCTTTTAGCTCTAACAATTTTAAAATATACTCCCCCTTTGTGCTCTTTATGGTAATGAAAATATGTGAGCCATTTAATAACTATAATTTAGCACACTATAACAACAACAAACATAAATAAGTTTCAAAAATTGTGCATGTTTTCCATCTCTGTTCTCCGTGGCACATAAAAAAATTTAAAATCTCTGTGAATAAGCTCAGAATTCTAATCAATAAATGAATATGCTATCTTATTCCCTTCTAAACTATTGAAAAAAATCAGAATTACTGCCCAGTCTTAGAAAACTTCAAAAATTAAATCAGAAAGAGAGGTTAGGAACCATTGAAAGACCCTTGCTATGATTCTAACTTCTTTTATCTTATCTCCTGCCCTCACTGTATTGGTCACACTGACCTTCTTTGTTTCTCGAGCACAGCAAGGTCATTCCTGATTGGGGGCCCCCAAACGAACTGTTCCTTCTGCCTGGTATAAACTTTCCTCAAATCTCTCTATGGCTAGACCATTTTCATCATTAAGAATTCAGCTTTAAGTCAGCTTCTCAAAGGCATTTCCTGACTATCAATGTGATCCTGCCCTTACTTTCCATCCCATTTACCTATTCTATGTTTACTATTTACAGTAGCTAATCCCTCTGTTTACTATGAAAGTATCTTCTTTGTGTATTTTCAACATATTTTCCCATATCTCCCTCTGGAACGGAAGCTCCAGGTAAGCAGGGACTTTGTCTTTTTCACAGTTGTGCCTACAGTGATTACTTAGGCGTCTCATGCAGAGTAGGGCTCCACGGATGTTTTTAAATGATTGTTCTAGCATAGCCCCTTCAATTTATGCTTTGGAGCCTGTGGCCCACCAACCAATGATAATGCTGAGGCAGGGACCCCCAATTTTTTCACTGAGAGTCAAAAACACTTCCTATCCTGATCAATCACATCTGAAAGGATCCTCCTGACGCCATTTAAATATTTGTTGAAAATTTATAAATAGTAACAATAAGAAGATGTCAGGTAACATTTACTGGACATCAATTAGGTGCCAAGCATTGCACCATTTTATATGCTTTAACACATTAATGTTTGCAATAACTTTAGGATAGTAAATTCTATTCTTACATTTAGATAGAAAGACAAACAGAAAGAGACCCAGACTGATCTAAATAACATGCCCACAGTCACAATTTGACATTACCTACAGGATGAAAATGTATTCCTTTCAAAAACACTGGGCTTTTTTAATGACGCCAAACACAGATACTTAATTATTTTGTTACATCATGTTGTGAAAACCTTATATTTTATTGAACGCTGAAAAAGAAAGCACCCTACAAGAAAAACAAACCTCAGGACAAGTAATGTCACAGCCAATCGGACTGATGAGGTTTGTATTCTTCACAAGTTTCATTGTGAAGGTAACATCGGCAGGAGCTTTCACTAGGTTGCATCATATTGATCACTGGAAAGCTCCATGGCCTCAGGCTTGCTAATAGGTCGTCCATCACCATAACTTCTCCAGCGCCTAATGGAGAAGTGCCAGCATTTGGGCCCCAAGGATAACAAGATTAATAAAATCCACAAGGTCATATTTTACATGTATTTTTCACTCCAAAATAAAATGAACCCGAATCCTGCATTCTTCATATTGACTTTTCTGAGTGTTAATGTCAGAATTTACAGATTTCTTTTCAAGGTCCTCACAAGTGTCTAACTGGCACAATAAATAATAGACTTAAACAGATTATTTAACTTAGAGAAGAGAGATGAGACTGTAAGTTCTTGTTTGAACAACAGGTATGTTGATTATTTTCAGGATTGTACACATTTAAGGAATAGAAATTGTCTTCCTCCCAAGACTGAAGTGGGAAACCATCGAGTCCTGTGTTATGTGTAATTAAATGAGAGCACTTGGGATAATTATAAATATCTATATTGACACTGATTTCAAACTTTGTTGTAATTTTTACAGTATCTAAAAGGAATAATAGAAATCATGTATATCAAAATAAGTTTAATATCTGGCCCCCTATTCCAAAGAGCCTAACAATCTCAGCATCCTTAAACCCATTCTATTTTCTTTGTTCTTAAAGAGAACTTAACATTTTTTCTTTTCCCGTGTTTTTTCATTTTCCTTACAAAATAATTAATTTATTATTTCTTTTTAATCATTCATTTACCCGAATCCATTAAAAACTAGTTCTAACCTATTAAGAATAGAGTTTCCAATATTGTTAGATGTAGGAAGGATGGCTGTGTGGTTAAGAGAGAAAGGCACTAGTTAATCTTCCTGGGTGACCTTGGAGGAAATGTTAGAGCTTGTGGTACCTCAGTTTTCTATGTCTCAAAAGACAGAGTTGAAATGATAAACTCATGGATGGATTTCTCCCTCAGGTGCCCTTAACCTTGAACTTAAGAACCTCCTCACCTGTCATCCCATGCAAGGTCCTTGAATTTAAAGGTTATAAAAACACTGAAATATTTCAAATACATGTATATATGCATTATCCTATTTTTTATTCTAGATTAAGAGACAACAGTTTTTGTTCGATTCTAAAAAAAAGTTCATGACTCTGCCCCTGCTCCTATTTTCAGAGTCACTGTCTGCTCTCCAGCTCTGCCTATGAGAGGCTGTATCTTTTTTTTTTAAAGAATGTTTTTATTGATTTTCGAAAGAATGGAAGAAAGAGAGAGAAACATCGATGTGAGAGAGAACATCGAGCCCACAACCTGGGCATGTGCCCTGACTAGGAATCAAACCAGTGGTTCATGGGATGATGCTCAACCAACTGAGCCACATCGGCCATGGGAGAGGCTATGTCTTATAGTAGATGAAAGTACATACTCTGGATTCAAACATTTTGGTTTCATTCCTACTCTTCAAAATACTAATTTTTGGCCTTGCACAAGTTACATTTATTGCATATTAGTTATCCTATCTAAGAAAAGAGTTATATGCAAATTGATCATCACTCCAACACACAAGATGTCCTCCCCCATTTGGTCAAAGATGGCCGCCCCCATGTGGACACAAGATGGCCACCACAAGATGGCCGCCACAAGATGGCCAGCAGGGGACAGCAGTTGTGGGCAATCAGGCCAGCAGGGGAGGGTAGTTGGGGGAGACCCAGGCCTGCAGGGGAGAGCAGTTGGGGGGACCAGGCTGACAGAGGAGGGCAGTTGGGGGCAACCAGGCCTTCAGGGGATGACAGTAAGGGGCAACCAGGCCTTCAGGGGAGGGCAGTTGGGGGCAATCAGGCTGGCAGGGGAGCAGTTAGGCTTTGATCAGGTTGACAGGGAGTGGTTAGGGGTTGATCAGGCTGGCAGGTAGAAGCTGTTAAGGGCAATCAGGCAGGCAGGCAGGCAGGTGAGCAGTTGGGAGCCAGCAGTCCTGGATTGTGAGAGGGATGTCTGACTGCCCTTTTAGGCCCGATCCTACTGGGGAGAAATGTCCCTGGATGGGCAGTCGGACATCCATGAAGGCAGTGGTCGGCAAACTGCAGCTCGTGAGCCACATGCAGCTCGCAAGCTGCAGTTTGCCGATCTGTTGACTAATGAATTTGCCGACCACTGACCTAGACTCTCGATTTCAATAATTACAGGCTATTGTTCCTTGTGATTAAGCCCCTGTCCCAGTGGTCAGCAAACTCATTAGTCAACAGAGTGGCAAACCACGGCTCGCGAGCCACAGTTTGCTGACTACATGTGGCTCGCGAGCCGCAGTTTGCTGACCAGTGCCTTAAGGTGTCCCAGATTGGAGAGGGTGCAGGCTGGGCTGAGGGACACACATCCCCCCCTCCCATGCATGAATTTCATGCACCGGGCCTCTAGTCTTCTCTCTAAAAGGAATAATAAAACAAAGTTCCTTTTAAAGCTTAAGTGAGATTCTGTAATCAAAACTCTTGGCACATAGGGAACACTTGTTGCTATTGTTATTTATGTTTTAAAATAAAATGGTCATATAAATCTGATTATATATTTATTTTTCTAATACGTAAGTAGAAAATAAGAGTTTCAATAAATATTTGAGAAAATAATGAATGAATACATGGACAAACTAAGGCTTTTGAGTAGGTCAGTAAATATTCTTAATCAAAATCAGATATAAAATACTTTGCCACAAATTGTGCTAAATAGTGAAGGAGTGTTAGAGGAAAACCCTGAAAATGCTCATGTTTTCCTTTTTTATTTGCCATTTTTTTCTCTCCCTAGTACCAGAGCTGTTATCCAATCTTACAATGTAAACAAAAGCCTGCTTGGATTCAACTGTTTTATTTCTTTACACTCACAAATATAATTGCCCCAAATCACTAACCTGAATGTATGCTAGGTAATGATTTTTAAATAGTTTAAACTAATATCCCCGGCACACAATCTATTTTGAAACTTTCTTCCTCAATTTACTCATTTAGAATGTTTATTCAAGAAGCTACACATATGCATTAATATTTAATATTATAAAAGAAAATGAGGATTTAAGGAAGTGTGTGTGGTTTTTCTTTTGTTCTTGTAGGCTAATTGCAGAGCTCCTGTTACTATTTTAATTATTAGTAGTAAGCGTTTAACAGACATCTGTTTATGCTGGAGTTTTAGGCAGCCTTGTCCTGTAACAGCTGGAGATCTGAAATAATGATCTTTGAATACTAATTCACCTGTAAAGTTCATTTTGTATGCAACCAATTTGAGACGTTTTTCACACGTCTTAATTGTTCCAGACTTGAGACATGGTTTCGGGACATTAGAAAGAGCCAGACTCAAGGTGGTCTCACTTGTAGTAACTGCTCCCCATCTAATTAGCAGCGAGATTTCTGAACAACCCTTAAAGTCTCCAGGTCTTGGTTTCCTCATTTATAAAATTAAGTGTATGATGAGTTGGCTAGAAACCTGTGATTCTAGGTCTGTAGAGAAATTAATTACCTGAGTTTTTTAAAAAATAAATCTGATTGAGTTGTTCCTGCTAAATCACCATGGAAAGTTCAACACATTATTTTTTTCATTCATGGTTGGAAATAGCCTAACAATGCCAAATGTTACTCTTTTTTTTCTTCTTTTTTAATGGTTATCCTGACTCCAATGAATGATTTTTTTGTTGTTGTTAATCCTCACCCAGGGATATTTCCCCACTGATTTTTAGTGAGACTGGAAGGGAAGGGGAGAGACAGAGAGAAACATCAATATGAGAGTGACACATCAATTGGTTGCCTTCCACACAAGCCCTGACCAGGGCTGGGGATCTAGCCTGCAATCAAGGTACTTGCCCTTGACAAGAATCAACCCCAGGACCCTTTAGTCCATGGGCCAAAGCTCTATCCACTGAGCCAAACTGGCTAGGGCCCAAATGTTACTCTTAAGTATAAAGTCCCATGTAATGTAAGTAAAAAAAGGATGACCAGAGTATAAATCTGCTCAGTTTATTTCTAGCTTGATTCACATACTAGTATATCTCTCTCCATTAAGCATTTGATGAGAGCTCATAATGTAACAAACACAGGACATAAAACTAAATCTCACATAGTCCCAACCCTTAAGAACCCACAGTACCGGGAATTTACGGTAAGACTCTCCGATTGACAACAGTAAGATAATGGAATAGAAAGCCTCATTCCCCTCCCCCTACAGAGACATCAATTCAACAACAATATAGGGACCAATTCCCTTTGTGAGAAATTCAGAAAGGAGGCAAGAGGCTCCTGAACCCCAGGTGAGTATAAAATCAGCCGCACTGAGGCCAGTCGAAAATTCATGGTACACAATCAATCACCATAGACTTGCCCGCCAATTCAGCACAACAAAATCCGAGAAAACTCCCAGCTCCAGGGTTCTTGCTGGGGAGGAAAAGAGAAGATGTGCTTGCTTTTCAGGGAGCTTCCCAGAGGACTAGTTTGTGTCTTGCTTGAATCTAAGCACTGGCAGGAAAAGGTGTCTTTCATGGAGCTTCCCAGAGGACTCGTTTGTGTCTTGCACAAATTTAACACTGGCAGGAAAAGGTGCCACATTATAGGCTACAGAGAAGAAAGGCAAATTTTGGACTAGCACACCCGCATCCTCCATAATTCTTACCCCTATCCAATATGAAACAAGTTTGGGAAACCGTCCAACTCCCAGCTTTTCCGTGGAGAGGGACAGAGTTGAAGCACGCACTCAGAGTTCCAGCTTTTGAGAGGAGTTCCCAAAGGACTGGTTTCTGTCCCACCTACTCTGCTGTACGGACTGGACAGACATCCTCTCTCTGCCTGGAGGCCGCTAAGAACAAAAGAGGGCAGGGCAGCTTGCTGCTCCTAAAGACCTGTGGTGCAGCAGATTGGGTGACACAGCTCAGTGCCCTATCCCTGGGGGAAAGAGAAGCGTGGAGCATATACCCAAGGTTCTAGAATCTCAGGGGGCTGTCTACCAGGCTGGTTTCTGTCTGGCCTACTGAAGCACTGATGAGTGCTGGCATAACCAAGAACCATGGGGGCCACTGAGAACAAACGAGAGCTGGGTGGCAGCTCGAAGGAAGCTACAGTACCACAACCTATTAAGACTGAATCATTAGGAAACAAAAAACGGGAACAGACCAGTAACAAATAAGATGAATCAGTAATCAAAACCATGCCAGCACAGAAAAGCCAGGATCAAATGAATTCACTAATGAATACCACCAAGTATTAAAAGCAGAATCAATGCCAATCCTAGTCAAATTTTCCATAAAATTTAGAAAGGAACATTTTTAAACTCATTGTATGAGGCTAGTATTACCCTGGTACCAAAGTCAAACAAAGATACTGCAAGAGAAAATTATAGGCCAATATTCCTGATGAACATAGATGTTAAAATCTTCAATAAAATACTAGCAACCTGAATTCAACAGCATATTAAAAAAACAATATACCATGACCAAGTGAAACTTACTCCTGGCAAACAAGGGTGATTCAACATATACAAATCAGTAAATGTGATACTCTACAAAATCACATGATCATCTCAATAGATACAGAAAAAGCCAACGAAATTCAAAATCCTTTCATGATAAAAACGCTCAACAAACTCATTACAAAAGGAATGTATCTCAACATAATGAAGGCTATATCTGATAAACCCACAGATAATATCATCCTCAAGAGTGAAAAGTATTAAGGGAGACACAAATAAATGAAAAGACACTCCACATTCACAAAATGATGATGTAATCTTGTTAAAATGTTCATATACCCAAAGTTATCTATAGATTCAATATAATCCCTTTCAAAATTACAATGGAAATTTTGCAGAAATAGAAAAAAATCCCAAAATTCATATGAAAGCACAAAGAGCCTTGAATAGCCAAAACAATCTACAGAAAGATAAAGCTGGTGGCATTACACTTACCGACTTTAAAGCATATCACTAAACTACAATAATAAAAACTGTATGTTATTTGCATAAAGATAGACACATAGGTTAAAGAAACATATAAGGGAGAACTAATAACTCAAGGTAACAGATGGTAATAGTTGGTGAGTGTATATGAGACGTGCAAACATTAAATGCTACAGATATTCTGAAAGCTTAGAGGTTCAACACCCCAGAGATTCAGGCTCCTTGGAGGGCATCTAGGGAGGCAACACTGAGTGAAAGATAAAGCTGAAAACTAGGGGGCAAGACAGGATTTCAAGGAGGCTTACTCAACTACTTAGGGACTTTCAAACATTATTGCTCCACTCACACTGCACTGGTTTTAATTCACATGCAATTACTCTCTGTTCTTTAGCAGGTCTCTGACTTGCACACCTCTGTGGCTATGTGTATGATAATTCCTTCACCCTAGAAATTCCCCTTTCCTCCTCTTGTCTTCCTGAAAGATTTTTTTAAAAATTAAATTTATTGAGGTAACACTGGTTAATAACATTATATAAGTTTCAGGTGGACAACTTTATAATACAACATCTTTATACTCCATTCCGTGCTCACTACCCAAAGTCTTGTCTCCTTCCATCACTATATCTTTGGCCTCCTTTAGCCCCCTTTGTACACCCACTCCATCAGCGCCCACATCCCCATTGGTAACCACCATTCTGTTGTCTGTATTTATGAGTTTGTTTGTTCCTTTTGTTTGTTCATCTGTTGCTTTTGTTTTATATCCCACAGATGAATGAAATCATATGGCTCTTGTCCTTTTCTGTCTCACTTATTTCACTTAGGATGAATACACTCAAGATCCACCTATGTTGTCACAAATGGCAATATTTCATCTTTTTATGGCTGAGTATATATGTACCATATTTTCTTTATCTAATCTATGGCCAAAGGATATTTTGGTTATTTCCATGTCTTAGTTACTGTGAATAATGCTGCAATGAACATAGGGCTAAATATATCTTTATGGATAAGTGTTCTCAAAGATTTTTAATGAGCCTTTACACTCAACTCAAATGTTTCATCTTCTCTGTAACTCTCCTGGACTTTCCTACCTTGCACCCTCATCTCTGCTATGAAGTACTGTGTTACCTCTGTCACAAAGCATTATAATTACTTCTTTGGTTGCATGTGCCCTCCACTAGACTGTCAGAAATTTGAGAACAAGGTGTTGTGTCTCTTCACATGCCATGCCTCATATATAGCAAGTGCTCAATAAATGTTTTGAATCAAATGGGAGTAGAAAAATATAGACTCTGGTAGATAAGCTACACATGTTTCAGACCAGTACTTTGATATGATTGCCCATATTCTCAGCAATGAATTTAAAAGACGAAATAGAAATAGTTGGGAGACTCTCAGGAGAAACAATAAACATCCTATTTTCCAGTTTCTCTTTTTGTGTGTGTGGTGAGTCTTGGTCTGACCCAACAGAACATTAGGCATTCCCTTGTTAAAATTGCTATCAAAATTCACACCAATGTCAAAATGACACTTAACAAATCTGCTGTTGTAAATTAATCACTCCCTCCCATTAACAGGGATCATTAAAAACTGAAGCTAACGGAAACAACACCTGAAGTATGCCCAGAAGATCTGGAATCATAGAAACACATGAACTGGGCTGACTGTAGGTGTCCTAATAACTATAATTTCAGCCAGATGCATTTATTAGAGGTCTCAGAATCGCTAAGTGCTGTCAAGAGTCTCTCAGAAAGCACTGTGCGGTCACATCCCTGGTGGGAAGAACTATGCCAGCGGCAATCTTGCTCATGTCATTAGTGTGTGGTGAGCAGATGCTGCGAACCTCTTTGAGAGGTTCACAGAACAGTCGCTGTGCAACTGGGACAGAGTCCACACTCTCATTACTGGAAATGCCACGCTGGGAAGAAAGTGGGTCAGATGTTCCTCGCACTCCTTGAGATGACATCACTGGCTGTTTCTGACCTTTGTCATTCAATGACCATTTTAATTTCCCTTCTTCTGCGTGAGGCTTATGCTAGATGAGTGTAAGTGGCACATTTACAGACCAGAAAGCTTTTCCTACTTCATTGTCATTAATCTGCTGTGAAAATAATAACGATGCTTACTTTGGCCTGAATCTTGGCCCTGTCCTCTAATTGAGTTTTCTGAATAAGAATCAGGTCAGCAGCCATTTTGGCTACTTTGCCTCTTTGTCGTAACCTTGGATAAAATGCAGCAAGAAGGCCTTGAATTTGCAAAGAAAGTGGATTCTTAAACACTCATCGACTTCAGAACCTGAGTCACTCCTCTTCTGATGTTTAATTCAGAATAAAAATAATATTTAAAAAATCCCCACCAAATTCCCCTAAAGAGTTTATCTCAGAAGTGTTTTACCCAGAGGATTTTCCTAAAAATAATTGCTAATAAAAGATAATATGATCCTTTCTCAGGCAGTCACAACGTCTCAGAACTGTAGGGCTGGAAGGCAACTTAGAAATAACCTTAATCAATTCTTCCATTTCAAAGATGAAGGGGGAGATCCTTTTGGACAGCCTGAAGGACTTACCCACTACCACCTCCATCTGTCAGTGACAGAGCTCAGTCTAGAACTTGAACCTCTTAACTCTGAACAGGGGCTGTATGTTCACTTAGTTTTATTTTTTATATAATCTTCACCAGAGGATATGTTTTTATTGATTTTTTAGAGAAAGTGGAAGGGAGAGGGTGAGTGGCAGAAAGGGAGAGAGAAAGAGTTGTGGTCAGATTCCTCCCATATGCACCCCAACTGGAGATTGAACCTGCAACCTGGGTATGTGCCCCAACCTGGGATAGAACCTGCACCCTTTCTGTGCATGGGACAATGTTCCAACCAACCAAGCCACGTTGGCCAGGGCTTTACTTAGCTTTTTTGTGTCAATGAGGAGAAAACTGTTTTTGTCGAATTTCCAAATCAGTACAATCATAATATGCATCTGTTTTAATCTGCCAGTGCAGACAAAATAAACACATACAACCAAATAAAGAATAAACCCTCTGATTTCCAAAGAAAAACAGTGAGTGTCAGAATAAACCCCTCAGCCTAGTGGCAGGCGTCAGGTTCAGAATACTGGTATGGTATACATGTTTTGATCAAATAAAAGACGCATTAAAATGAATCAGAGTTGGTTATCTACACGATGCCAAAAACAATTCAGTAAACCTGGATAAATCAGGGAGGAAGCACTTCCAAATTGGTCTATTCAAAAGAATTGCATGCAATATGTAACCAGATATTGTCAGAAAATAGGAGAGCACAGGAGAAAGGGGAACATAGCATCCGAATCCTACCCTGGGAAAGCACAGCACAAGGATGGAAGGAAACCAGCTGTAGGTGTGCTTAGACACCTTTTAGAGGCAATCCTTTGCACATGTCCCTTAAATGTCTTCATCTGAAAATGTGGCATGGATTTGGCTCTTAGCATGAATGCTTTCATAACTTGAGACACCCCTACTAGCCATTGTTACCTGTACCAGATCAGGTCACCAAACCAACCTGAGACAATTAGTAGTGCCATCCTCCAGGAGTTTGGAATTAGGACAAGAAGAGTCAGTCTCATTGGATGACTGAAATCCTAACAGGTAACAACAGAAGATACAAAGCAGCAAGGAAAGCTGATTGGCTTGGGAATTCACAGGTGCTCAAAAAACAGCTCATCTATACTAATAATAGAGGAATACGCAAATTGTCCGGGATGCCGTCACAGTAACAGTAATGACCGAACAGCGGGCTACGTGGGGCAACAAGGCTGGCAGGGGAGTTAGTGAGGGATGACCAGGCCAGCAGGGGGGGCAGTTGGGGGCGACCATGCCAGCCAGGGGGGCAGTTAGGGGTGACCAGGACAGCAAGGGGGGCAGTTAGAGGCAATCAGGCTGATAGGCAGAGGCAGTTAGGGGTGATCAGACTGGCAGTGGGGGCAGTTAGGGGCTATCAGGCAGGCAGGCCTAAACTGGCAGTCAGACTTAAACTGGATCGGGCCTAAACCAGCAGTCGGACATCCCCTGAGGGGTCCTAGATTGGAGAGGGTGCAGGCTGGGATGAGGGGATGCCCTCCCCCCCCCCAATGCATGCATTTTGTGCATCCTGCCTCTAGTGATTGTAATAAATGTAGTAAGAGAGATAAATAATATCCTGTGGCAGAGCACAAGGGAGTGAGCATCCTCATAAGAGTAGATGGCCAAAGGATGGTCATATATGGTCCTTTAAAACTGAGACCTAATGAGTAAGGAGCCAGCCATGCGAGGAGCTAGGTGAAAGTATTTTAATTTAAGCGCACAGCATGTGCAAAGACCATGAGGTGTGAAAGCTTAGCACTTTTAAGGGACTGCAAAAGGCCAGTGTGATTGAAGCAGAGTAATAAGGGGGATGGAGAGTGAGTTTAAAGACAGCTTTCTAGTTAGGGTGACAATTTGTTCCTATTTGCTCAGTGCAATATGAGTTTCAGCCTGTTGCCCATTATAATTATTCACAACATTCCTTTTATTTTATTATTTTTATTTTTTTCTGTTTATTTTTTTAATAAATCTTTATTCAGATTATTACAATTGTTTCTCCTTTTCCCCCCCATAGTTCCCCTCCACCCGGTTCCCACCCCACCTTCTGCCCTTACCTCCCCCCCCACTTTCCTCATCCATAGGTGTACGATTTTTGTCCAGTCTCTTCCTGCACCACCCATACCCCTTTCCCCTTGAGAATTATCAGTCCACTCCCTTTCTATGCCCCTGATTCTATTATATTCACCAGATTATTCTGTTCCTCAGGTTTTAATTCACTTGATTTTTAGGTTCACTTGTTGATAGATATGTAATTGTTGTTCCTAGTTTTTATCTTTACTTTTTTCTTCTTCCTCTTCTTAAAGAATACCTTTCAGCATTTCATATAATACTGGTTTGGTGGTGATGAACTCCTTTAGCTTTTTCTTATCTGTGAAGCTCTTTATTTGCCCCTCAATTCTGAATGATAGCTTTGCTGGGTAGAGTAATCTTGGTGGTAGGTTCTTGCTATTCATCACTTTGAATATTTCTTGCCACTCCCGTCTGGCCTGCATAGTTTCTGTTGAGAAATCAGCTGACAATTGTATGGGTGCTCCCTTGTAGGTAACTAACTGTTTTTCTCTTGCTGCTTTTAATATTTTCTCTTTGTCTTTTGCTCTTGGCATTTTAACTATGATGTGTCTTTGTATGGTCCTCTTTGGATTCCTTTTGTTTGGGGTTCTCTGCGCTTCCTGGACTTGTAAGTCTATTTCTTTCACCAGGTGGGGGCAGTTTTTAGTCATTATTTCTTCAAATAGGTTTTCAGTATCTTGGCCTCTCTCTTTTTCTGGAACCCCCATAATTCTGATGTTGGTATGCTTGAAGTTGTCCCAGAGGCTTCTTACACTATATTCAACTTTTTGGATTTTTTTTTTTTGCTTTTTGCTTTTTCGGTTGAGTGTTTTTTGCTTCTTTGTATTTCAATTCTTTGACTTGATTCTTGCATTCCTCTAGTCTGTTGTTGGGTCTCTATAATATTTTTTATTTCAGTCAGTGTATGCTTAATTTCTAGTTGGTCCTTTTTCATATCCTCGAGGGTCTCAATATATTTATCGGCCTTTTCTAGGATATTCTTGAAAAGCCTTATAACCGTGGTTTTGAATTCTATATCCAGTCATTTGTTTTCCTCCATTTCTTTCATTTGTGATCTGTTTCTTTGTCGCCACATTTTCACTGCTTTCCTGAGTTGGTAGGGTAGCTTTGTGTGCTAGGTTTCTTATATGGCCCAGTGGGTTGGCCTCCCAGTTACCTGAGGTGGACACTCTTGGTGCACCCCTTTGTGAACTGTGTGTACAGCCTTGTTGTAGTTAAGTCTTGATTGTTGTTGGTATCACTGGGAGGATCAGCTGTGTCTACGCTGGGAGAAGTTCGGTGCTGGAGACAGCCTTATAGGATTAGACTTGCCAAATTGCAAAAGTCTCTGTGCTCAGCTTGGATGGGGCAGAGCAGACAGTCTTGGCTTCCTGTCAGCCCTGCCCTTGCAAGTGCACCTCCAGACCTCTGCCTTCCCCGCCTCCCGAGCCTCCGCCCAAGAGTCCAGATTCCCGCCCCCCCCCCCCCCCCCCCGCAAGAGCATGGGTCCCCAGAGGCTCGCCTGGAACTGGGGTTCAGTACAGTCAGAACTGGAGTTCAGTGCAGTCAGGAGCTTCTGACTCCCTTTTGCTAGGGAAAGCCTGTGGCAACCTCTGCAGTCTTTGTGCACACTCGCGCACGCACCTCCAGATCCCTGTCCGCTGGGGCTCTCCCGGGTCTCCGCTGGGGCTCTCCCGGGTCTCCCCCGGGTCTCCGAGTCTCCGGGTGCCTTTCTCTCTACCTGACAGTCCAGACTCCCCCTGTATGAGCCTGGGTCCATGGGGTTTCGCCCGGAACTGGGGTTCATGCAGTCGGGGGGCTTCCTTCCCCCTCCCGCCAGAGAAAGTCAGCCAGGCTCTCAGCCACCCTTCCTCTCTGCGCGCACATAGACCCTTTGGAGTACCTCAACCCTTTGCCATCCCTCTGATTCTCTTTGGGCTTTTCTCTTTCCTTCTAGTTGTAAAATTTCCACTCAGCCAGCTTTCCTGTGGTTCTGGATGGTGTCCGTTCTGTCTTTTAGTTGTAGTCTTGAAATTGTTGTGCGAGGCAGCAGCTTAGGTGCTTACCTATGCCAGCATCTTGGTTTCTCACCCCACAGCATTCCTTTTAATCTTAAAATGTCCTGGCATAGATATGATTACATGGTTACCTTATTGTTTCTTGCCCAGAAGTAAGAATTTATATTTTCTTCCATGTGCAAGGGGGAGCCATGGAAGATCTTTCAGCTAAGAGGGGCAAGATTAGATCTGTATTTTTTTGAGAGATCATTGTGGTAAAGATTATAAATATGGAAGCACAAACTATGAATAACTAGGCTTTGGGTCTAGCTTGCTATTGGCTTCTGTCCTAGTCGGGTGCCCTTCCTACCATCAGGTACAGAAGTTCCTGAATAGGTTTGTAAAGAGACACACTGATGGGATCAGAAGAGTGTCTGAATACCGCTCATTCAGAAGAGGATCCCAGCTATTCAGGCCACACCCATGCAAAACAGAATTCAGGATTTAAGAGCCTGAATTACCTGCACAGATGGCTTAATTCTCCTCCTTGTAGGTACATCCTCAGGACAATAACAAGAACATTTGCTCACTTTGCTTCAATGCTATTGCTTAAAGATAATTCCTCTGAAAAAAAATGCAAGCACAATCCCCAAGCCAAGTCAGAGATGAAAGAAAAACTTACACGAGAAGATAGGAAAGAACTGCACATATAGCTGCTGAGTTTTGCATAAGATCAAAGACCATTTTCAACAGCTGAAACAGGGATGTCTTTAAATCAGAGGCTTGCCTGACAATCATCAGTGCCCTCAAACAGTTATGAGGCAAGAGAAATAAAACAGTTAAACATATACTGTTGGCTTTCAATAATACTAGAAAGTAGAAATTAAGACAGGTAAAGTTGGCTACTTCTTTAAAATGAGAGACTCCTCCATGTCACCCACTTATCTTAGATGGTTATAAAGACTTATGAGAAATTAATTTGGCAAATAAACATGACTGAAAGCTTATCTTTAAAGAAGTAAGAAGGTCAAATCAGGTGTGATGGCCTTTACACAGGAAGAAAAGGTCTAACGTTGTGGTGATTTGTAAGGCATCTCCATAACATGGTGCTTCAATTCCTGGTCTGTTTCTAAATCCAATTCGTAAGTGGTGAGTAATTTTTACAGACACATCCTCTCCTTAACTCCAACTCATATTTCTCACACCCTGACCCTCAACAGAAAAGATAATCTATTTCTTCCTCAAATATCGCTACAAGCCTACTGACTTTATCAGGAGCAGTTTTCTTTAAAAATAGCCTACTCCTAAGGAATGAGGTTAGAGTAAGGGAAACAGTAGAGTTTCCATCATTAAAAGTGCATGAGCTCCATGACCACATGGAGAAACCTAAAACATATTCTGTGGTTTTGAGATTATGGTATATTTTGGGAAATTGTCTACAAGGAAGAGAAAGAGAGGGGGAAAATACACATGTATGTGAGGCAGATAAATAATTCCAAAAGAGACACAAAAATCAAAGCAATATTTGTCATAATGTGACTAGAAGACCACCTGCATGGGCATCAGGGGGTTCTCCCACAGATGCAGGTCCTCAGACCCTTTCACAAATCAACCAATGAACTTGCATGCCTATATGCACAACCCACGGATACAGACAATTGGGTGGTGAAAGCCTGGAGTAGGGGGTGGGGGCAGGCTAGAAGAGGGCAATGGCGGAAAAAGGGACGTATGTAATACTTTCAACAATGAAGATTTTTAGAAAATGACTGACTGAACGAATGATGGACTTTCATAACAAATGCATGAATGGTTATTATACATGCTTTTATTTCTTAACCATTATGTCAGAGTTTAATGAAGGCACAGTGACCAAGTCTACCTAGTTAGCCTAATTTCGAATTAATTCCAAATCTCTGACACAGTCTCATGTCCACTATATGAGTGCAGCATCTAGTATATTTGTACTATGTTACAGAAATGCCTTGCTTTTATTGGAAAGTGCCCATAATGGAAAAATGTTTTATGTCGAACAAAAATCTCTTTTATTACCACTGAAGCTCCTTTCCTCTACAGTGGCTTTGAAGAACAGAAAAAAGGCTGTGCTCTCAATACACTTCAAGAGATGCAAAATCAGATGATGACTGAGGAGTGCACAGGGGATGGAAATGAGTGGAGCTGGAAGGTTGAAAGACAACAGAGTGGTGAAAATTGTGTGTCTCATAAAATGCATGCCGAGTCAAAAGAAATAAGAATTCTGTGCTGCTATAGCTTCAAGTGAAAAAAATCTGAATTTTCATGTGAAATGATGTCTAACATAATATGTAGGTAAGAATTATTTTGCTTCAAGCTATGACAGAGTAGCACATCTCACTAACAGCAGCGAAAAATCCAAATCCAAATCTCTCTCTCTCTCTCTCTCTGTCTCTCTCTCTCTCTCTCTCTCTCTCTCTCTCTATATATATATATATATATATATATATATATATATACACATACACACACACACACATGCAAGATAAAAATGCCAACGCAGCCAAGATTTGTGAGATCAATATCTCAGAAAAAGGAAGTCATTGAGGTGAGGTGTACAAGGTGTACACTGTGAATACCACTTTTCTGCTGGGAACGTTTGCTGTGTTTTGTAGAAGATAAGAGACTGAGAAGCCAAAAAAGCAGGAGGTGGCAAATGCAAAGAGGTAGAAAAGTCATCAGAGTGTTTGGCAGTTTCCCAGGACTGGGGAGACAAAAATAGAAGTTTGAGTTTGCCAAGGCTGTTCTTACAAGTGGAAACAAGATTCCTGAGAAAAGGGAGGGTGGAGACAGTAGCCTACAAGGCAGTGTGTTTTCCTTTGATGCACATGCCCATTCTTAAGCTGTGCCTTATTTTATGTCTAACAAAACTCCATTTTACTGCCATCGAAGCTTCTTTCCCCTATTAGGTCTGCAGAACAGAGAATGCCCTATTCTCCTACTTGATTTCAGGAGATATAAATCAAGTGATTATAGGTGGGAACCAACCAGCTGATGAAAATGAATGATGTTTCTTGGGTGTAGAATGAGAGGAGGTAGTGGAGTCTACAGTGAGATGGAACGTGATGCAGCACCTAAAAAGAGAGCAGTCACTGAGTACCAAACAATTTTTGCCTTTCAGGAATAAGAATTCTGTTTGTGTAAACCAGAACGGACTTTTCAGTAGTTTGGAGAAACAAAACTGGAGTTCAAGATCCCAAGTAGAAGGAGTCATCATAAGAACTGCAGGGTCTCAGTTTGAACCCCTGAAGACCTACATTTTTGGAATCCTGATCTTTACACTGATCTTTACAGAAAATTTCTCATTTATTGTAGGAGAAGTCAAATAAATGTCTTGGGAAGTATAGTATCATCTACAAATATTTAATAAAATTATTACCAACTGTAACAAGGAAATGGCCAAGACAAGAAAACAAACAAACAAAATGCAATGAAAACAAGCCTACACATAACCCAGATGTTTGAGGTACCAGGCGTGGACTTTACAATAACTATGATTAATTTGTGGAAGAAAATAGGGGGAAGATGGAGAATTTCACCAGATAAGTTGACTCTAAAAAACCAAATGGACATTCCAAAACTTAAAAACATGATATCTGACATTATTAGTGCAGCAGAAAGTAGGTCAAAGAAAAAAATTAGATATAAGCACAGAGGAAGAATGAATATATATATTCTGGAACAGCAAATGAAGTTCCAGAGAGATATCTCAGCTGTGGGGGATTCCCACTGAGAACTCTGAGGTCTATTCTCCAAGCTGGGTCCCCCAGCAGAGAGCACCAGAACTGAGAAGGGTACCCAAATAACATATGGCTGAGAAAAGCAGAGGGGTTGCTGTCTGCCTGGGAGAGAAGGCTGGAAATTCAGACACCCTACTAAAGGCCAATGCACAAAATTCCCTGTGGAGCCACCTACCTTATGCTCCAGTAGAGAGAGGGCAGGGTGGACTAGAGCTGGGTGAGCAGAAACCAGGATCAGGGGTTCTGGGGTTAGAGCTCATAAGGCAGACACCCCATTTTCCTGTGCTGAGACATTCCCTCATGCTGCAGAGGACATCTTTCTCACATAGGCATTAGCTATACAGGCAGCTTTGCCTGAGGGGAAGACAGTTGACCCACCCTATTGGAAAACACCTTGCCCCACAGTACAGAGTTACTAAGGCCACTTAAGAGACTGAAAATAACAATAAGCCTCCAGGCAGAAACAACTGCCCTACCCTGTCGGAAAAAAACAAACAAACATTCACCACACCTGAGGAAAATTGCCTCAGGATAATTCAAGTTGGAATCCTATCAGCCTATATAGAGGTAGTCTCTGGATGCATTGAGTCTTTGCCTGATCTAATTAGTCAGAAATAGCATTTGAAATTATCCTACACTGGTGTTTCAGAGGTGTAACAGATCTACCTAATACATAGTCACAAACCCAAACAGGCAGCCAAAATGAGGAGGCAAAGAAACAACAAGAGAATTCTCCAGAAGAAGAGATAAATGAAATGGATATAAAAAAAATTGGACTGAAATGGAGTTCAAGGTAATGATGGTAAAGATGCTTAACAGCATGAAAAAAAGATATAGCAACTATGAAAAAAGAACAGTCAGAAATGAAGAATGACATAGCACAAATAAAGAACACATTTGAAGGAATACACAGCAGATTAGGAGAAGCTGAGGATCGAACCAGTGAATTAGAAGACAGTGTTGAAAAAAATCACTCAATCAGAGAACCAAAAGGAAAAAAATTAATAAAAACAGGAGGACAGCTTAAGGGAGCTGTGGGACAATGTGAAACATAACAATATTCAAATAGAAGGTGTGCCAGAAGAGGCAGAAAGGGATAGAGAACATGTTTGAAGAAATAATGGCAGAAAATTTCCTTAACATGGTAAAGGAAAATGTCACACAAGTGCAGGAGGTACAGAGAACCCCAAGCAAGAAAAACCCAAATGGCCCACACCCAGACACATCATAATTAAAAAGCCAAAAATTAAGACAAAAAGAGAATCTTAAAGGCAGCAAGAGAAAAGCAAACTGTTATCTACAAAGGAGCTCCCATAAGGCTGAAACCTGATTTCTCATTAAAAACTTTACAGGCCAGAAGGGAATGGCATGAAGTACACAAGGTAATGGAAAGCAAGGATCTAAGACCCATTACTATATCCAGCAAGGCTATCATTCAAAATAGCCGATCAACTAAAGAGCTTCCCAGACAAAAAAACAGCCTAAGGAGTACATCACCACCAAGACAGCATTACAAGAAATGCTAAAGGGACTACTGTAATGAGAAGAAGAAACTAGGCATATAGAATTAAAATGGCAATAAATAAGTCCCTATCAATAATAACCTCAAATGTAAATGGTAAATGCTCTAATTAAAAAGCATAGGGTAGCTGAATAGAGTTTTAAAAAATGACCCAACTAGATGCTGTCTACAAGAGACCCATCTCAGAACAAAAGACACACACAGGATGAGAGTGAAGGGATGGAAAAAAATTTTTCATGCACATGAAAAAGAAAAAAAAAAAAGCTGGAGTAGCAATACTCATATCTGACAAAATAGACTTCAAAATGAAGACCATTATAAGAGACAACAAAGGTCACTACATAATACTAAAGTGATCAATCCAACAAGAGGATATAACCCTGGTAAACATATATGCACCCCATATTAGAGCACCTAAATATATAAAAAACTTTTATTAGAGGACTTTAAAGGAGAGATCAACAATACAATCATAGTAGGGGACTTTAACACCCCGCTGGCTTCACTGGATAGATCTTCCAGACAAAAACTTAACAAGGAAATAGTGACTCTAAAGGACACACTGCATCAGATGGATTTAATTGACATTTATAGAACATTTCACCCCAAAGAAGCAGAATATACATTATTCTCAAGTGCACATGGATCATTTACAAATATAGACCACATGTTAGGACACAAATCAAGTCTCTACAAGTTCTAGAAGACTGAAATCATATCAAGCATCTTCTCAGATCACAGTGGGATGAAATTAGAAATAAACTACAGTAAAAATACCCCCAAATATTCAAACACATGGAGAATAACTAGCATGTTATTAAACAATAAATGTGTTGCCAATGAGGTAAAAAAATAAATAAAATAAAATAAAATAAACTTCCTGGAAACAAATGAAAATGAACACACAACAACCCAAAATCTGTGGGACACAGCAAAAGCAGTCCTGAGAGGAAACTTCATAGCACTAGAATCATAACTCAAAAAACAAGAAAAAATAAAAAATAAACTATTTAACCTTACAATTTAAAGAATTAGGAAGAGAACAAGAAAAGCCCAGAGTAAGTAGAAAGAAGTAAATAAAGATTAGAGCAGAAATAACATAGATATTTAAAAAAATAATAATAATACAAAAAAAATCAATGAAACCAAGAGCTGATTCTTTGAAAGGATAAACAAAATTGATAAACCATTAGCCAGACTCATCAAGAAACAAAGAGAGAGGACCCAAATAAATAAAATCAGAAATGAAAGTGGAGAAGTAACCACTGACACCACAGAAATACAAAGGATTGTAAGAATATACTATGAACACTATATGCCAACAAGCTGGACAATGTGAATGAAATGGATAAATTCCTAGAAAAATACAATCTCCCAAACCTGAATCAGGAAGAATCAGAAAACCTAAATAGGCCAATAACTACTCATGAAATAGAAGCAATTATCAAAAAAAACTCCCAACAAACAAAAGCCGAGGTCAGGATGGCTTCACAGGGGAGTTTTACCAAACATTCAAAGAAAAACTAATACCTATACTCCTCAAACTATTCCAAAAAATCCAAGAGGAAGGAACACTTCCAAACTCTTTTTATGAGGCTAATATTATCCAAATTCCAAAACCAGATAAAGATACTACAAAGAAAGAGAATTACAGGCCAATATCCCTAATGAACATAGATGCTAAAATCCTCAACAAAGTATTAGCAAATCAGATCCAGCAATATATTAAAAAGCTCATACACCATGACCAAATGGGATTTATTCCAGAGATGCAAGGCTGGTACAATATTTGCAAATCAGTGAATATGATACATCACATAAACAAATTGAAAGATAAAAATCACATGATCATATCAATAGACACAGAAAACGCATTCAACAAAATCCAACATCCATTTTTGATCACAAAAAAAAAACAACTCTCAGTGAAGTGGGAATAAAGGGGCATATCTCAACATGATAAAGGCTATATATGACAAAACTACAGCCAACATCATACTCAATGAGCAAAAACTAAAACCATTTCTCTTGAGAACAGGAACAAGACTGGGATGTCCGCTTTCACCACACTTACTCAATATGGTACTGGAAGTCCTAGCCACAGTGATCAGGCAAGAAGAAGAAATAAAAGGCATCCAAATTGGATGGCAGGAGGAAGTAAAACTCTCATTATTCACAGATGACATGATATTTCACATAGAAAAAAAACCTAAAGATTCCACCAAAAAATGACTAGATTTAATAAATGAATTTGGCAATGTAGCAGGATACAAAATCAACATCCAAAAATCGATGGGTTTTTTTTTGTCCACTAAAAATGAATTCTCAGAAAGAGAAACTAAACTAAAAATTTCATTTACCATTGCAACAAAAAAATTAAGATACTTAGAAATAATCTTTATCAAGGAGGCAAAAGACCTGTACTCAGAAAACTATAGGATGTTGAAAAAACAGAGATAGAAGAAGATATAAATAAGTGGAAGAATATACCATGTTCATGGATTGGTAGAATCAACATCATTAAAATGTCCATACTACCAATGGCAATCTACAGATTCAACGCAATCTCTATTAAAATATCAACAGCATACTTCACAGATCTAGAACAAATACTCCAAAAATTTGTATGGAATAAAAAATGACCCCGAATAGCTGCAGTAATCTTGAGAAAGAAAAACAAAGTTGGATGAATTACAGTACCAGATTTCAAGTTATACTACAAAAGCCACCATAATCAAAACAGCCAGGTACTGGCACAAGAACAGATATATAGACCAATGGAACAGAACAGAGACTCCAGAAATTGATCCAAGCCATTATGCTCAATTAATATTTGACAAATGAGACAAGAGCATACAATGGAGTCAGGACAGTCTCTTCAGTAAATGGTGTTGGGAAAATAGGACAGACACACACACACACAAAAATGAAATTAGACCACCAACTTACAACATACACAAGAATAAACTCAAAATGGGTAAAATACTTAAATGTAAGTTGTGAAACCATAAAATTCCTAGATGATGCCATAGGCAGCAAAATCTCAGACAGCTTTTGTAGCAATATGTTTATGGATACATCTCCTAGGGCAAAGGAAACTAAGGAGAAAATAAATAAATTGAACTACATCAAAATAAAAAGCTTCTGCACAGCTAAAGAAACCATCAACAAATCAGAAAGAGAACCCACTGTATGAGAGAACATATTTGGCAATGATACATCTGAAAAGGGTTAATGTCCAAAATATATAAGGCACTCATACAACCTAACAAAAGGAAGACAAACAATCCAATTAAAAAAATAGACACAGGACCTAAATAGACGTTTCTCCAAAGAGGACATACAGATGGCCAAGAGACATATGAAAAAATGGTCAAAGTCACTGATCACCAGAGAGCTGCAAATTAAAACAACAATGAGGTATCATCTCACACCTGTCAGAATGGCTACCATCAACAAATCAACAAATGACAAGTGCTGGCGAGGATGTGGAGAAAAGGGAACCCTCATGCACTGCTGATGGGAATGCAGACTGGTGCAGCCGTTATAGAAAACAGTATGGAGTTTCCGCAAAGGTAAATATGGAACTGCTATTTGACCCAGTGATCCCACTTCTAGAAATATATCCTAAGAAACCTGAAGCATCAATCGGAAAGAATGTATGCACCCCTATGTTCATAGCCATACAATTTATAATAGCTAAGATCTGGAAAGAGCCCAAGTGCTCATCAGTAGATGAGTGGATAAAAAAGCTGTGGAACATTTATACCATGGAGTACTATGCAGCAGTAAAAAAGAAGAATCTCTTACCCTTTGAGACAGCATGGAGGGACCTGGAGAGTGTCATGCTAAGTGAAATAAGTCAGTGGGAAAAAGACAAGTATCACATGATCTCGCTCATATGTGGAATCTAAGGAACAAAATAAACTGATAAATGGAGTAGATCCAGAGACATGGCAGCATGGAACAGACTGTGTGAACTTAGAGGGAAGGCAGGGGAGGGTGGATGGGTGGGAAGTAATCAACCAAGAACTTGTATGTATATATTCATGGCCCATGGCCACAGGCCATGGGGTGGTGAGGGCCTGGGGAAGGTGAGGGGGTGGGCTGGAGGGGGTCAATGGGGGAAAAAAGGGGACAAATGTAATACTTTCAACAATAAAGAATTATTTAAAATAAATAAATAAAATAAAATGAGGTCTCTTTTAGCAGTTCAAAGTAGAATGGGGTCACCTTTTTAAACTAATCACTAAAGCCTGAGGATTCAAGGTTATGATTTTAAAGTTCTTGGTCACATGGAACATCTGGCTAGGGGTCAAACTTGCTCATCAGATCCCACAGAAGAGATGATTCTCCAAGTGCAATAGGGGTTCTGTTTGATATCACAGAACAGGGAAAGGCGAAGAAGCAAAGAAAATAAGGGATCGTGCTCTTCACCTGTGACACATTTGCAGGTTCCTCTAGGGTTCCATACATTCTCTTAAGTAAATAAGCAGCTCTAGAAAGTTTTGATGGGCTCATTACGCTTTGTATATCAAATCAGGTTGCAGATACAAATTCAAGGAAGACAGTCTAGTTTACTCTTATTTAGTTATGCATATCTGCAGGTGACCATCTATTGGTGATAAAAATCTGTGACTTTTTAAAAATATATGTTTGCATTGAATTTAGAGAGAAAGGAAGGTACAGGGATAGAGAGATATAAACATCAATGAGAGAGAGAGACATCAATCGTTTGCCTCTGTACTCCCCCTACTGGGGAATGAGACCGCAGCCTGGACATATGCCCTGACTGGGAGTCAAACCATGGACTTCTTGGTTCATGGGTCAATGCTCAACCACTGAACCACACCGGCCAGGCTAATCTGTGACTTTTGAAAACGCACATTCAGCCATCCCCTTCCTTCCTCCCTTCCTCCCTTCCTCCCTTCCTCCCTTCCTCCCTTCCTCCCTTCCTCCTCTTCCTCCTCCTCCTCCTCCTCCTCCTCCTCCTCCTCCTCCTCCTCCTCCTTCTTCTTCTTCTCTCTCTCTCTCTCTCTCTCTCTCTCTCTCTCTCTCTCCTTCCCCCCTCCCTCTCCTGCTCCCTTCCCTCTCTTTTTCCACTTTCTTTCCTTTTTCATATATTTGTTCCAGCTGCATTCATTTATCTAAGGTGGCTCCCTCTGAACCTAAGGTTTTCTTCTAGAAACATAAGAAAAGTTTGACTTTTTTCCCATAATTATCTTTTGGTATTTCATTGTATATGTACAATCTTCTTAAATTTCAAAATGCCTATAACAACTTCTCTTATTTTCCATTATTGTAGATTTCTACTAAATGTTCAATCTCTCTCCCTAATCATGTGCTTTCTTCACTCATCAAGATTATCCTAACAACCTCCTATATTCACTTTCAGTGTCCATAATGAACTTTTATTCTTTAGAAAAGACTTTATAATTCCCTGGTCAATAGGTTTATATGTACAACTTTCATTTCATTTATCAGATAGCAATGCAATTATATATTTCCCTTCTCTAATATTTTTGATTACTCCAACGGTAAGGGCTGCATCATATCATTATATTTTCAGTTCCTGCTATACTTCCCAGCACACATTACACGTTTACTGAGATACATGGAAAGGAGAACAAATAAAGAATTCTGTGAAGCAAATGTTATTTTTCTAAATTATTTTGAGATTTCTTTCTCTCCCTTTAACTCTTCTCCCTCCCTTTGGAATTGCTTTTTGAATTTTCTGGGTTATAAAGTGATGAAATAGTGTAATATCATAGTAAAGTCTTTTTTCTTTCCTATCAGATCTTTAGAACATTTAAAAAGTAATTACAAGGACTCACAGTGTTATTAGTTATGTTCATTGAATTGACATTTCCATTATGAATCCATTTTTAATTACACTGGACACATTTCATCAATATTTCTTCTGAGAGCAGCAGAATGTGTAAAGGCACGTGCACCAGATTAAATGGAAAATTCTATACCTGTAAGCTATGCCAGCCATCACTGGAGGTTTGATAAGGCCTCTGAAGAACCTCACATACTTAAATGTGGTCTACACTAGAGGTAGGATAGAGAATTCATTTATAATCTGATTTGTAACACCACCCAAAATCTAGGAAGTATAGACACAGTTGACTGTGTTTCTCCATTTTTCTTCTTCATTTGTGGGTTAAGGGGGGAGGTGCAGATAAAGGGGAAGTTCTAAGTTGAAAAGTCAAAGGCCTGCTGTCACTATTTGAAAGGGCTGAGGAAAGCAAGGGCACATATGTTGGCAGTGTATGTTGTACACATCAGTCAAGACCTTTTTGTCACAAGTGTCAGAATCCTAACTCAAGTGCTCAAGTAGCTTCAGAAGAACAAAGGAGATTTGTTGGCTCATGGAAATGAAGGGCATCTTGCTGGATCTAGGAGCTTAAGTAAAATATTTCTTGACTTTTACTGGTATTCTAGTCCAGGAGTTAGCAAACCACCTTTCATAAAGCACCATATAATCAATATTTTAGGCTTTCAGAGCCTTGTTAGGTCTCTCTTGCATATTATTAGAATTTTTGATTGTTTTTACAACCCTTCAAAGTGTAATAAAAAAATTCTTGGCTCAAAAACAGGCCCTGGAATAGATTTGGTTCACACATGGTAGTTCGCCAATTTCTAATAATCCATAGTCCATATTCAAAATTTGTTAACTCATGCAAAAGCATCCCTTTATAACCATTTTTGTCCCATGTGTGGAACCCAATTCAGGATAATGCATTTTATTTAGTTGTCACGTCTCTTAAACAGTACTTCAGTTTTCTTTCTTTTTAACCTTCATATTTAGAAAAAAAAGTATATGCCAATTATTGTGTAGAATATCTTGGGTTTGTCTAAAGTTTCTTCATAATTAAATTAAGGTTATGCATTTTTATAGGAATACCAATGAAGACATGTTGTGTTTTTCTCAGTGCTTAAGGACAGGGGACACGTGTATTCGTCTCAATATAGGTAGCATCAGATGTTAGTTCGATTACTAGCGTAAGATGGTATCTGCCAGATTTCTTCACTGGACAGTTATTATTTTATCCTTTTGTAATAAAAAAGTAATTCATAGGAGATACTTTGAAAATATATAAATATACAGTTCCTTATCAAACTTACCCCTACAAATTTCATTTTCCATTGATGATTTTTCAACTTCCATATGCATTAGTTGTAATTCCATTGTAAGAAGTTTTTTTCTCTCTCTCTCTCTTTTTACTTCCTTCCTTGCTTGCTTAATTTCACCATAAAATCATATACTTCTCACTTTAATTAATGGGTTTTAATTCCTTACTAGCATTATTTATTTTAACATTCAAAGTATTAACTACTTGATCACTGCGATCCTGTGTCCTTTTGATATGTCTCTTCCTTACTTTTTGATAAAGTAAGATATTCCTATTTCAATCCTGGAAACAGCCATTTCTCCAAGAAACCTCCTTGGTTCTTTTCTTTGCATAATAACATATAATATTTATAACAAGGTCACCTTTTGAGATGTCAGTGAAGGTCATTTGGAAAGAGTAACAAGTCATCTTTAACCCTCCCAGCCATGGTGATATTACAAATGGGAGCCTGATGAGGAGTCTGAACTCCCACCCCAACCCAACAATATTGAGCTATAACCCCACTCAGGTTGTCAAGGAGGCTGAGTGAGGAACCTGGCATTCCAACCCTACTGACAGTAGCCAGGTGGCCCTCTGCTTTGCCCACTGTGCAGTGCCAGAGGAGACTGCTAAAGCAGAAGATTTAAATTAGATTAAAAGTCTCATAATATAGTACTCCATATGTCAGGATTCAATCACAATCACTCATATTACAAAGAAGTAGAAAAATCTAGACAATAAAACAATGACAACACTGAGATGACAAAGATTTAGAATTAAGTGATACCTTTTAGAGCAGCCAACGAAAGAATGCCTGAATGAGCAATTTTAAATATGCTTGAAAGTAAGAAAAAATAGAAAATTTCATGAGATACAGAAAATATGATAATGGATGAACATTTTAGAATATTAAAAAACACACAAGACATATAGATGAGCTCAACAGCAGAATGGAAGGGACAGAGAGAACCATCAGTGAATTTCAAGACAGAACGGAAATTGTCCAATAAAAACAATAGAGAGGTAAAAGACTAAAAATCTATGAAAAGAGCTGCAGATGCCTATAGTGCTGTAACAAAAGATCTAGCATTTGTGTTGTTTTAAGTCCCAGAAAAAGAGAAAAAAAGAGGGTTTGTTGGAAAAATATTCAAAGAAATAATGGCTAAAAATTTCCCAAACTTGATGGATGACATGCAGACAAAATATCTTACTCATATTCAAAGGTATTAAAGAAAATTTGAGTAGATCTGGGACCATTTAATGGAGAGACCCATGTAAGTTCAGTTGGTCCACTGGCTGCCTTTAGATCAAATGACAAAAATCTGTGGCAAGGAGACAGGGTGTCTCATGGTTCAAAAAGAGTTCCATGTTTAACATGCAACCATCAAAATTAAAAATCAGTTTTCTGTTCATCTTTGTCCTAAATCTGAACAAAGTTTTGCAGGTTACTTATAACACCCCTTCCGCGTGAGAACCCTGGATGACATTGACTCCTGGAGGACTGTCCTTGCAGTTATAATTAACGGATTGATGCCCGAAGCGATAGGCAGCACATTAATTGCAAGACTGATGAACAAAGAGATAAGGACAAAGGTGCACACAGCTATTCTTTGGGAAAATGATGAGAATAAAAGGAATGTAGGTAAAAAATGGAGGGCAGAAATTGCGTAACAAGTAAAATGCATAATGCTTGTTAAGTATAATGGTCATGTCTTAGTTTCAAAATTTTTCACTCTTCTGTGTGTATTCTTATGCCATTTCCCAGGTAAGTGGTTATCCATGGTGAAAGAATAACTGAGAGATTAGTAATGGCATTCAGCCCCAGTGCTCCTTTGGGAGCAGGAAGATGGCAGGGAGGCACTGCTTTAAAAACCTGGGAGAGGAGGATGGGAAGAAGGGATGAGGAAAGGCTGATCTCTGGGGCAGTCTTTCTTCTCTCTTTGTACAAGCTGTTTCCACCTAGGACACTGAGGCAATCCATAGGATACTCCCAAGAGTGCCATTAGTCTCAGGGATTCTACAGATACTATTATTACAGAGGAAAATTACTCTCCTTGAGGGAATTATTTTTCTCCCTTCATTGAGCATGACTAACAGAAGAGTTATAGAAAGAATATCATCAGCCAAGATGAAACTGCTCAGTTCTCCTTGGCCCTTAGACATCCACCTTTTTGGCATTAAGTAATATGCTAATAGATGGAAAGTGCAAGTGTGTTGCTCTTTGAAGTGTGAGTATGTTTTCAGATTTTCCTATCATACAAACATAATATGGCATTCTATACAAAGTGGTTGCTAAAAATGGTTATGAAAACAAAAACTGAACATTTACTATGTATCACATATATGCTAAGAGCTTCATATTTGTTATCTAAATTATTATTATACCAGGGGCCTGGTGCATGATATTCTTGCACTTGGAGGTGGCAGGGGGTGGGGGTGGGGGGTTCCCCTCAGCCCAGGATTCGCCCTCTCACAGTCCGGAAGCCCTTGGAGGATGTCTGACTGACAGCTTAGGCCTGCTTCCCATGGAGAGAGTGGGCCTAAGGCAGCAGTCGGACATCCTTAGCGCTGCCACAGGAGCGGGAGACACTCCTGCCACTGCCACTGTGCTCGCCAGCTGTGAGCCTGGCTTCTGGCGGTGCTCCCCCTGTAGGAGCGCACTGACCAACAGGGGGCAGCTCCTGCATTGAGCGTCTGCCCCCTGGTGGTCAGTGCACATCATAGCAACCAGTCATTCCACCATCAGTTGATTTTTATATTAGCCTTTTATTATATAGCATAATTCATAAAGTAGTTACTATTATTCTCCCCACTTTGCATATGAATATACTAGGTCATACAGGTTATCAGTTATGGAGCCTGGGTTTAAATTTTATTCCATTGTCCAAGTTCTTATACACAATGCAGGAACGTAGACTAGTGATCAAGAAAAGGCTTTGAAGTCACTAGTTGAGGCCAGGTCAATATGATTTAGAATACAAATGAGGAGTCTATGTTTTATTCTCTAAATGTTTAGGAATTAATGAAGGTTTTGGGCAAAGATATGACATCATTAGAACAATGTTCTAGGAGAATTAATGTGAGCACAGTGGTACACAATAGATTGAAGGAAAAAAATAGATATTTTATAAAATGTGTTAAATCTACTATTTATTGAGCACCCATTATGTACCAGGCACAGGTTATCTTATTAATGAAAGATACAAGGCCCGAAATAGAGCCAAATGAGTGAGATTCAATCTAAGCATACAAGTATACAAAATATATAGTAAGCAAAATTAGTAGAATTAACAATAGGAATCAAAATGTAACACCTAGGAACTTCTCATTAGACTTACAATAGCTCATTTCTCTTATCTATCACATTTTTTAAAAAGAGTGATTAATACAAGATTTACGAAAGACTGGACACTGAGTCATGAAATAATCAGCCCTATTTCCTGACAATGGTCATCGTGTGCTGCAACAAGCATTGTGGGTCAGCCTTAGCCAGATAGATTTTACAGCCTCAATCTGCTTCACTCAGAACCTAAGATTGTAGCATATATTTTACCAATCAGTAAACAGCATTTATCAAGAGCTCATAACATATATAGACCTATACCTGCTGTTGTATATCTATTCTAATATATCTAAAAAGCAGCAAGTTACATATATTTAATAATTTATATAGCACCAGGATAATCTATAATAATAAAAGCATAATATGCTAATTAGACCGGACAGCTGGACAACCTTCCGGGTGAAGCCAGGACTGCAAGAGCCAAGCCCCTTGCACAAATTTTGTGCATCGTGTCTCCAGTATCTATATAAATTTTCAGAGCTTACCTCAAATTCTCTTAAAGAGATTCTTTTTCTTTTTTTCTGATTTGCACATGATTTCAAGCACTGGAGCTTTGAACAAAAATGTTCAAAATTCCAAAACTTCATGAATAACTTTGATGTAAAAGACTTTTAAAACCCACTGAGCTGAACATAATAAAACATTTCTTTCACTATTTCCATTTTAGGGTTGATTCTAATTTACAAGAGATACTAGAACAATGTCAGTCTCTAGAAATTAAATTAAATTCTCCATTAATTATTTTCCTTACTCATCAGCTAGATGCCCAGCACAGCTCTTTGCATTACTGTGCACCTCCTCCCTCCCACAACTTTTCCCAAGGATTGAAAGTGTGAACAAAAGATGCATTTCAATGGGGGTGAGGGATCAAATGTGAAGTAAGGCCTAGAAGAGAGGAATTGGATGGGGAATGAGAGACTGGATTGATTATTGGAGGAAGTAAGTTATCTGGTTTGATTAGAGAGGAGTGATGGGAAAATGGCACAAAGAAGTAATTTTTATACTAGCTATGAATTTTTATTTATTAACTATACTCTAGAGGTGAGCATTAGAGCTTATGCATACATTCCTTTCAGGTTCTCCTTGACCTGCCTCTGGTTTGGAAGACATCAAGAAACTGCTTCTACAATGCAATGCCCTGTCTGAGGTTTTATAAACCAGCTAATTTTACATGGACCAAAGATCAGATAGAAAATTAACAACATGTGTGGAGTATAAATATACTTAATACATCAGTCTGACACTTAAAAGCATTTAAATATCCTGGGTTTCAGGTATCACCCACTATGAGAAGTGATAGCTGTGCCAGCTACCAGATATACAAACTTGAATAAGACAAGGCTTTTCTTTCAAAGGGCTTAAGGGTTTATGCAAGGAGAGTGATGGTAGTGGGATAGACACGTAAATAAACTTCTTCCATGTAGTATCAGAGAGCAGTATATGCTAGGGAAGCACACAAAAGGGATATTCAACTTCATTCAGGAGATCAGGATTGTTTCCCAGAAAAGATCGTGTTCAATCTGAGTTTTAAGGGACCAAAGTAATCTAAGCGTTGCGACTGGCATGCAAGGTAGAAGGAGGGTCAGGATTTTGAAGACTATTGATATCCTAGAATAAAATAAACCCAGATACTCAAAGGCTTTCTAAACTCTACGTGTGACTCTCATTTTGATGATTTTTAGGACCCCACCCCCAACCTTTGAGAGAATTTAGATAATAATTACCTGTCACACCAAAGATCTTTTCTTACTATTCAATTTAAAGGAAACACACCCTCATCACAATAACTCACTATTAACCCTACTCCATTTAATTTTCTTGAAGTATGTATCACTTTCTATAACTCACTTATTTATTGTCTGACTATGTCCACTAAAATGCGAGTCCAAAAGAGCAAGGACCTGGTAGTATATCTTGTTCATCTCTATATCCCCAGTGTCTAGAATAGAAGAGGCTCAATAGATTCTTGTCAGATGAATGAATGGTTGCCTTCTCTACCAACTGGGACAAAGGGTAATAACATCTGGTATACTTCACCTTGGCATTTCTAGAAGCATTTTAATGGACCACATTCTTCGATTTTAGTGAACACTGAGTCATAAAACAACATCAAAACATCTATTCAGTCACTTTAAAAAGTTATTGTGGTGAAATATTTGACAAAATATAATCATTTGTGACCGTTAAATATTTTTATGATAGCAATCTATAAATTCTGTGCAAATATTGTAAATCTCAAATGGTGAATTTTATACATAGAGATGTATTTTATATGCTTACCTATCTCACATGAGGACAAATAATACAAAGAAAAACCAATTTAATTTATCAAGTGCTTGTTGAGTCGTTATTATGGGACAAAGCTTTTGGGTGAACGAAGTCAGTAATTATTCCATGACTTAAGTATGGTTTTCAAAGCCAATCTGAATCTCTTTGGAAGACTCACTATAATTAAAATGTCTTTTAAGTTGTAGACCTGCCTCATGGTATAAGAACCCCAGTGAAATAATATTCAATTTTGAATTGTCTCATGATATTCTCATCTTTCTACATGCTATTTCAGTGGTAATCATAGTAACAAAAATTATAACAATGGTTAAAATAAGAAGACTCACAGCAGGGCTCAGTGTATATGAAGCAGCCCTATTACCCTCATTAATACTTCATGAGTGGGCAGGTATTACCATTATCTCTGCTTTGTTGTGAGCAGACTGAGGCATAGAACTATGTTCTGAAAAGTCTTAGAGCTATCATTTCAGGACCTGTAAAAATATCTGACCACGGGGCTAAAGTTTCTGGTCACTACACTATATGTAATTAACATAATTGCACTTTTCTTTTTAAGTGAAAAATCTACTCATTTAGTTCTTACTTAGTTGATTTAGAATTCATATTAACTTCTGTTATTAAGAGCAGTTTTCCTGTTATCTACTTTATCATAGACTTAAATGTACAAAGAATCAATGCTAAATCCATTTGCTTTTGAGCTAGAATCTCATTTTCATTTCTGAGGTTCCCGTGGGGACCTTTGAAGACAGTGAACATAAAAATGATAGACATCATAGGGCCCTGGTTGTGTCTCAAAGCAATTAAAGATCGGAAGTCCTTCTCACAACTTGGCTCTTGATGACTTTTCTTAAGCAGCAGTTGCAAGGGCATACTCACATCATATCATGAGTAAGTTCATTTGAGATAGTGTAATATGTTTTTTTCAAGTTGTTAATGCCGGCTCTCAAATGAGGTGAAAACATTTTGTTAACCCACATAATACTTTCTCTCGCTTGCCCTCCTTTCAGGCTCCAGTGATACTTGATGCAAATAATGACTTAAGTGATAGTGAGATCAATAATCCCCATTGGATCTGGCTTTGAGCTCAAACCCATTTGTTAAGGAATCCATCTGTGTATAGTGGAGAGCTAAAAGACATCAGCCCTACACAGATTTTTGTTTGTGGTGGCCCTGCCTCTTATCATCTGTATGTCCTCGGGCAGTGGTCGGCAAACTCATTAGTCAACAGAGCCAAATATCAACAGTACAATGATTGAAATTTTTTTTGAGAGCCAAATTTTTTAAACTTAAACTTCTTCTAATGCCACTTCTTCAAAATAGACTCACCCAGGCCATGGTATTTTGTGGAAGAGCCACACTCAAGGGGCCAAAGAGCCGCATGTGGCTCGCGAGCCACAGTTTGCCGACCATGGTCCTAGGGCATATGCTTATTCTTCTTGGTCTTCTGTTTCTTCTATTTAAAAAAATATTTTAAATACTCACACCTGCTTCTCGGGGTGTATTTTTTCCCAATAAAGACTGTGCAAACACAATGTTAGACGTGAATAGGCACTTAATAAACCATACTATGCTTTGATGACACAGCCCGGGACAACTTCAGCATGAATCAGCAGGTAAAATTTCCATCACCCCTAACCCTGGAGTTAGCCCACGGAATAGGAAAAGGATAGATGAATTTATCCAGCAGGCTCTGATCCCATCACAGGGATCAGAGCTGTAAGATTTTAGTCTCCTTATTTGATCTTTCCTTGTCTAGGCACAAATCTGACCAGAGGACAAAGTCGAAGAGAAAGTCCAAATAAAGCTCTTTGGCTTGGGCTTTGAGCCCTTCATTAATTAATTCATTTATTCTTAATGAGCTAGGAAACTCACATGTACCAACTGTTGATGAAGTATAGATGGCTAAGTCAAAGATCTAGGTACTACTAATAGTTACCTGACTAGTGAGTAATGAAAGGGAAGCAGAGCCAAATGTGAGCATCAAACATTCCTAGATCTTCAATGTTTTCCCATGAATATAGCTTCCTCAATCACCACCCAGTATGTATTTGCATTGTTTTCTTAGAGGATTAGAATTTGATTATATATTTTTTCTTTTTGTGGTATTAAAAGATAAACTATTCAGTTGTATATGTTTCTCTATTTAAAAAGTAATGTTGAACAAATCTTAATAGGGACTTATTTGGGAAAG
Organism: Corynorhinus townsendii; assembly: GCA_026230045.1. Lineage (NCBI taxonomy): Eukaryota > Metazoa > Chordata > Mammalia > Chiroptera > Vespertilionidae > Corynorhinus > Corynorhinus townsendii. The sequence continues at coordinate 146,634,104 of JAPDVU010000006.1, read as the reverse complement.
GGGAAAAGAAAAGAAAATCTCTCTGTAGGTAGAGCCTATGTGGAAACAAATGGGGGGCAAGGGGAAACTGTAAAACATTTTAAGTTAGCTTTTCTTAAATGTTTCAAATAATTCATGTCCAGTTCTTTTAATCACTATTCCTCTTTCAAAAAGTATTAGCCACAGTGTTATCTCCACTGAAGCAGGGAACATTATCTAGTTTTGCAACCTTTAACTGAACTTATCAGAGCCAGTGAATTAGAAATAGGTTAGGGTCTTATTTGCATATGTAAATATGAGAACTTCTTTGGGTTCTCCAACAGTGTGGCCACAAAGTCTCCATCTCTGCTTCCAGATCCAAAACACTGCCTGAAAATGTGATGAAAATCAAAAGGCACAAATGACAGACAGGGAGACCAGATGGCTGTGCTATAGTCAGGAGACAGGGGTCCTTGCTTACAAATCAACACCAGGTTTTTAAGTAGTGACAATGCTTTCTCTTCAAAGCCAGATTAATTTTGTTAGCTGCTGGCTCTCCAGTGGCTGCCTTTTTATGGTCCAAATAATTCACTGAAACATTTATGTTTTATCCATTTTTACATTTTTAGTTCAAGCAGCTATCTACAACACAGACATGTTTCCACGAATTAACCTCCCCTGAATTAATATAAACTAAAAACATGCAACACATAGATGCTAATCATTCTGAGTTGAAAGCTTTACCTCTCCTGAAAGCCTTCTTTGTCTCACTCAAACTGGCCTTACCACCTCTGAATTCTCACCAGCATTTTCACCAGGAATTTCAATATTTGAAGAGTTAAGAAAGAGTGAAAGATGCAAAAGCCTTACTTTACTCATCCTAAGCTAATGCCTGTCAAAATGCCTCATTCTGTCCCATGCCACACATAACTTCCTGGCAGAAATTCCACTAAAACATTAAATACTACTAAAAACACTTAATTCTGGTAGGTTGCTCTATTACACAATTTTATTCCATCTTCCTTGTCTCCCTAATTTTTAATACACTGTGTGATACATAGCAAAGTTGATGCTATGTTGCTGGAATGGATGAACAAATGTTAACCCTGGGAATTTTGATTTGTATATATACATGTAGATTTGCACAAAACTAATATACAGACATTTTATTTAAATCACTAATATTCAATATATAGTTTTGCAATTTACTAGTAATATGTTAAGTAGTAAGCAAAAATGATAAATAAAATTCTACTAGAAATCTTTCTCACTACCTCTTCATTCCTGCCCCAGGGCCTTGGCTTACACTTTTCCTCTGTCCTAAAGGAGTTTCCTCCTCCTCCTATCTTCTCTCATCCAACTCAATGCCCTCCTCCTCTACAACATTTTCTCAGCTTAGTCCAGATTTTGTTGAGCCTTTCTTCCTAGGAATCTGTCTGCTTCCATCAAAGCAGAGAGGATCATCATACCCTGACTTACTAGGGTGTTGTCTACTCTACATTACTATTCTCCAACCTAGGAGAAGTTTAAATAACTGCATTAAATAAAAGGAGTGGAAGCAAGAAAGGATGAGAGGGAGGATGAACAAAGGTAAGGTAACCTTTCTTTTATTTTGTTTTTGTATGCAGGCACCCTGCTGCTGTTTAGTAAAACTATCTACTTTGCAGTGATAAATTACTTGCAAATTATATCAACCCTAAATTGCTTCTCAAAGTTCCTAGCTGCTGATAGCAGCAATGTTTTATGGAGATTTAAACAAGGTGATTTGGCAAAGGAGCATCAACTCACACTTGTATAGCCCTGAAATGAGTTCTGGTGGCAGAGAGAGACTGAGAAATGAGGTAGATGTCCCAAATCCGTAATTTGTCATTTTGTGTACTTGTGCTGCCCAAGTTAGCTGCAGCACAGATGTTTGGTGGTCAAAGACATTTAACCTTCATTACTGCTGAGGAGAGGCATTTGCCTATACTGGTTTAGACTAAAGAAAAAAAATACTTCTATGCAGATGGCTTCTGACTACAGTCTCCAGTGAACTTTTACTGTCTTGCTATTTTGTTTAGTGCCATGCAAAAATGCTCTAGTGGGGAGGGAGAAGTGAGAAGTTAATACTTGAGTCTCTCTTTCTCTCTCAGACAACACACACACACACACACACACACACACACACACACACACACACACACACACACTGCCATTTTCCAGAGTGACAGCCTAATAAAAAATCTAAATATTTATTTCCTTCTACTGAACCAAAGTTGAACTGCAATCATGTGACACTTCTGTTTTTAAAATAAGATGCAGTCACTGTGTCAGCAACATATAAGAATTATTATTATACTTAGGAATCAAATTGCACACAGTCTTGTCTGACTCTTAACCTGGCCTCTGTCTCTTTGGCACAGAATCTTCACACATAACAACCTATCTGCCATCTTTTTGGGAGTTCCCTTTGCTCTCTCACACTGCCGCCAGGTTTAGGCACCAAAACAAATCCATTTACACATTCTTGTCCTGTGCTTGGCCTTCAGCAACCACTGCCTTGCATGTTATGAAGGAGTAAAATGCCTTGAAGGGTTATCTTAAAAGTAGGTCAAGAGGAGAGAATTCAACAGAGAACATTCTTTTGCATCTAAGCAATTGAATAGACATTTTTTCCATTGTCTATGTCCTCCCATCAAAATGTCTTCCTTCCTGAACAAATGGAAATGTGGAAGATACTTTACACTTTCCAAAATAATACTCAAAAGATTTTTTTTAATTTAAAAATAATATGTGCTTTGTGATTATTAGACACTCTGCTCATCTTAGTATATTCCAGTTGAGTGCCAATGTCATTGCAATTGGTAGGTAGAAAGTCAATTCTTTTTTTTTTTTCGTTTTTAACCCTCACCAGAGGATTAAAATTCTATTGATTTTTAGAGAGAATAAAAGAGAGAGGGAAAGATAGAGAGAAATATCGATGTGAGTGAAACACATCAATTGGTTGCCTCCTGCATGCCCCTGACCAGGGCCTGGGCCAGGGAGGAGCCTGCAACCTTGGTACATGCCCTAGACTGGAATCGAACCCAGGACCCTTCAGTCCACAGGCAATGCTCTATCCACTGAGCCAAACAAGCTAGGGCTAGAAAGTCAACTCTCATCAGGTCTCATTAATTTACACTACAGCCAAATTAGAGGAGTATGAACAGGCAATGCATCCAGCACTTGTAGCACTTGGACCCACACATCCCACATCTTCCCTGTATAAAGGCCTTCTTCGTATTTTATAAATAAGTATAAACAGATATAATCAAGAGTTATCTGGGGGCTGAAGCTGGGGAACACCAGGCAGTGTATTTTGCAAGCATTCTTCATTTTAATATTGAGATGAAGGTCAGTAGGTTAATTGAAACTTAGAATATGCTGATGAGAGCATCAATAAAGTCTGACGATTTTGTAACTTCATTAACTTTTGGTCTTTTGCATCTGGGAAAAACAGATTTCACTATTCTCCGTATGGCAGTTCTTGAGAGATACCTGACACCTACCCTGAATACTCTAATAATAATATTATAACAAAAGCGTACCATTGCCATTTCCCTGTGAAGTGTAGCTATTGCAATCTAAAGCATATAAGAATCATAAGGGGATGATGCCAGAATGCAGATTCCTGGGTCTCTAAGCCCAGGGATTTTAATTTATAAGGTTACAGGTGATGCTCAGGTATGAATATAAAGACTGAGGTAAGTCCTATTTGAAGCACCACCTTATAATTAAGACCTAAATGTAGAACCTTACTAAGTCCCAATGACTCCTTATACCATGATAGGGCATGTCCAGTTCAAGTATGTCCTTTTAAAATTGATCTTAAGGCTGAGTAATATTCCAAAACCTATATAATCTTAATAGCTATGTTATCCCAATGCATTTAATTAAAAAATTGATTTTTAAGATGTGTACATGCTTGTAAGATTTCTGATGATAAGTTTATTGTAATGAGGTTGACTTTACTACAAATGTCCGTGATCCTGGCTAAGAGTTCTATTCAAAAGTCTAGTATTATAGTAGATAGTACACATTGCAATTTAAAAAATTAAGCCTAGATAGGAATCCTGAACCTACTGTTGATAAATGTATGAGCTGAGACTAGTTAATGTCTCTGAGCAATTATTTCCTTATCTATATATTAAAGATGACAATATTTTTTTTCTTGAGCAGGAAATGTGATGATGTTACAGTAGGCAGCTAGTTAGATATTAACAGAAGAGAAGAGAGCCAGACATCTAATTAAGCCAGATTAACTAGGAAGCAACATCTTCCCTGACACCCCAGGAGACAGACACATCCTCCACCAAAGAGACTTAATCCTCCAGCAGGCAGGAAAGACCACTTTCCAATCTCCCCAGAGAATAACCTATCCATGTCACAGGCTAATGGGGGAGGAAGAACCAATGAAGAGAAAATTCTTTTAATGGCCGCATGCACAGTAGAAGCCAGATGACAAAGCAAAACTATGAGGCATTCACAGTAGAAGCCAAAATGGTGACAGTAGAGGGGAGGAATCTAGCCTGGGATTATCTGGAAAAAGAATCGGATAGGGTAAGGGCATGAGACCCCAGAAGATCCACGAAAGTGATTGGATAGGGGGAAGGTCCAGCACAAGCCCATAAAAGATTAGGAAGAAGATTGTTTAGTTTGAAGGAAAGCCTGGTCTCTCCAAAGCTCAAGGAAATATAATCAAGTCTTAACCAAAGATCCAGGTATGTCCTCTCTCGCCAGCAGTCACTTAGGCTGAAGAGCAGTGAGGAAAGTAGGCTGGATGGTAACAGAGACACTCTGCTGGCCTACTAGGGCTTCATACACCAGACTAATGGCACAATAGCTCTGGGTCTCAGTCCTTCTCCTGGGCTTGGTGAGAACAGTGTGGGCCTGAGGCCCTTGAAGCTAAACTTCTACAATGAGATGGAGCCGAGTCACCTGATCATGGATGAGGCAGTGTGGCAGCCTCTTCAGGAGCATCTCTGCCCTGCATGCCCCTCCAATAAATCTTGCCACCATTGCTCACATCCTCCTATGCATGAGTCCCCAAAGTGTTTTTCTTGTGACTTCATAAGAACCCATTTCCTGACAGGTCTAGTAGACCCACCTTCGTCCCAACCCATGTCCAACAACAATAATGTATATAAAGCATCTACCACAGTGCAGAGACATAGTAAGCACTCAGTAACTGAGAGGAATTATCATTATTACTATTTTAGTGCTTGACTGTTAATAATACCCTCTATAATCAGTGATATGGCCTATTAGGATTTCAGCAGCACCAAAGAGAATAATTTGTCTTGACTTTCTCTCCCTTTATGTACCTCTTGTTTCAAGGCAGATGCTAATGCTCTTTCCTGGTTCAAAGCTCCACAGGGGGTATAGCCTTGGGAATGGAACAGCTGTGTGTGAAGCCCCACATTGAAACCCAGTGAGTTAATGTCATTTGAAACATGGTTTTCTTATGGGTAAAATTAGCTTACATATTTGCAAGCTTCCTACCACTAATTACTAGATTAGCTAGAGTTACCCTGCAGGGAGAGCAGCAATGAGGGAAGACAAACATGGCAGTCATTCTGTGAATTTTCATTTGCATAGTTACCGAACTCTAGGCTTGCAAGAAGACAGGCCCTGCGTCTCCTGGTTAAATCTAATATGACATTTACAGTTTTACACAAGAATATTAGGCAACAAATTAGCCCACAGCTGCAATTAATCACAATCCAGAGTCAACCCAAGGGAAAAGAGAACTAAACAAATAAATTTATTAACATTTAGCCCTCCTCTTGATACATGCAAGTTGGACAAGATAATTTGCTAATTCAAAAACATGCTGGCTGAAATTGCAGCCAAGAAGCTTTGGCAAGAAAGTTGTAACGTTCACAGTTTCAGATGTATAGTCACTTAAAATCAATACCTGACTTCAAATCTCAGTTCACTAACTTCTTGCATTAATTAAATGTTATCCAAGAAGACAATCTTGTATTCAAGGAGAGAAGGATTCCTGATTCAGACAGCTTAAGCAAATATCTTGGCACATCGGAAGGGAAAGGTGAGGGGTCAAAAGGGTTCCTACAGGCAGGGCTGGATCCAAGGGCTCAAAGGATGTTATCAGCATCTGGTCTCCCTTGTCTTTGTGTCATGGTTCTGTTTTCCTCTCTGTGTAGCACCTTTACAGCTAGAAGTCCCATAAGAAAAAAAACACTCTTTCTTTCTTAACAGCTTGAAAGCATCCCTAGAATTGAGTCACATGCCCACTGTGACCTATATTGTTGCAATGATTGGCTATGCCTGGGTCACGTGCCTAACCCTGAAACCTGGTGGAGGCATCTTCGCCTAAACCACACCAACTGAGAATGCTGGTGGTTTTGTTGTCCCAGGGAAAACAGAATGTTGTTACTACCCAAAGGGAAAAAGTGAGCTGAAACTAGAAAGGAAAATATAACCGATGCACACTATTGTAAATGATTCTACTGCTCAAAGTTTCAGTTCCCATAATTGTAAAAATATAAATAACAGCTACCATAATAGTATCTGCCTCTTGGAATTATGAACATTTGCATAAATTGAAAGCTAAATAATTGTGTTTTATTATCATTGCTTTCTCAATGTTATTATCTGTACATATTCCTATTGGCCCTAACAATTGATTTCACTTTACCTTTTCACTACTGCAATTACAAATACATTATCTTTTATAAGTTAATTATGTTATCCTGTTTAGCAAGTTGTTCTTTAAGCTAAGAATGGAAGTGATTCTGAAAGTCACACATAAAGTGGTAAGTATGGTTAGAGTTAGCCTTTCAGTCATCCAACCTGAGAGTGAAGATAAATTTGTAAGATTTGGGGAGGTCAAACACCAGGATCCGTCATCTGAAATACCTCTGATGATATATCCACATAAGAGTCAGGCAAAGATACAGCTGTGTGGGGCTTTTCTTTCTGAGATATTGATGCCTATGTAATTAGCTAGCTATTAACAATAGGAAAGGAGTGAAGGCCAGACATCACAGGCATTTCCCTGTAAAACACTTGGGGAGGGATCCAACAAAGGGAAGCTAGTTGCATGCCCAGTAAGGTTGGGATGGCACAGGGAAGGTGCCTGTCTGTCAACAGAGATGGTTGACCAGAATGATCATGGCCACTGCCAGCAGTTCACTCTCCTGGTTCCTCTTAGCATGCCTGGCTCATGGCTCACAGTAGGATTCCTGGCCTTCTCCCGTGTGGCCTAGAGTCATGTGGACCTCCCGCATGCAATGGACTAATGGGCTACCACTAGCCTGATTGTTGTATTAGACCCTGCTCCAACATGGAACGGAAACTCTGGACACTGGCTCTGGTTTTTAACTCTACTGAATTCCCAGTTATACTTCTTCCATGATTAGATTGAAGGAAATGGGTCTTTGGAAACTCAGGAGTGTAATTCCATGAAAATAAAGCTTTCCACCATATCTCATCCTCCCCTAGGGGCCTCCCGAAAAGCTTATTCCAGCAGAACCTCAAGAACCCCACTCCCACTAGCAACAGGGAAAGAAGAGGCATGTTTTTATCTGGTAATAATATCTGTGTCCAGATCACTTCATGAGAAAAGTCTCTCAATTTCTTGATATTTATGTGTACTTAAACCAATTTCATATTTTATAGTGTCCCACAGAGGGAAAGCAATATTCCCCAAAACTCTTCCTTGAATATAATATACCAGTTTCCATGATCATTAAGTAGTTGAAAAATGCCAAGATATTTTAATCTTCATTCTAACAATGCAAACAAACCCAATAACTTACAAAATAATAGTTTATAGAAACAAACAAAAAAAACATCAGAGCACAGAATGTAAAAAAAAAGCCTAAACTAAATTCCAGAAAATTACAAGTCTTTCAAAGAGAAGAGATAGATAACACTATTAAAATTATGAAAAACAGGTGCTAGAAGTGAAAAATTTCATATTGGAAATGAAAAATTAACTTTCCAGTGTAACAGCAGACTAGATTGACACAGCAGAAAAAAAGAGAGAGAGAACTTGAAGATTCATCAATAGAAAATATCAAATGGAAACATCAAAAAGTGGGGAAGGGGAGTTAAAAATCAGATGTTGCTGAGACAGTATCAGTTGGTCTAATAATGTATATGTATTTACAGTGCCAGAAACAGAAAGAGAAAGGGTCAGAAAAATATTTTTATTGATAATGGCCAAAGACATTCTAAAACTGACAAAAGACATCTATCCATAGATGTAAGAAGCTCAATGAAAACAAAGCAGAATAAATACAAAAAACTCACATCTAAACTTACCATGGTCAAACTGATGAAAAACAAGATCAATGGGCAAATCATAAAAGCAGCAAGAGAAAAAAAAAGACCATTTTTTAAATGTCAGCAAATCAAATACACAACAACCAAATTATGTTTATCCTATGAATCAAGTTTAGTTCAACACTTGAAAATCAACCAATGTATTTTACCACAGTAAAGAATAAAGGATAAAAATCATGTAATTATAGCAATACATGCAGAAAATTCAGCATCTATTTATTATAAAAACTCTTAGTAAATTAGGAATCAAAGAAAATGTGCTCATCTGATAAAGGGCACCTTAAAAAGTACTGAAACCTAGCATTATAATATTTAACAATTAAATGCTGAATATTTTCCTTCTTAGATCAGTAATGAGGCAAGAATGTCTATTTTAATGATTTATATACAGTATTCTACTGGTGGTCTTGCCCAGTGCAATACAGGTTAGAGAGAAAGAAAAATGTCTTTTTGTAGATGGCATGATTGAGCATGTAGAAACACAATGGATTCTATAAGAAAAGCAATAAAACTAACACAATATACAAAGCTCACAAGGGTTATAGAGATATTTCTGAGGAGTACTGATTAGGTATTCTGTAGAATGTTCCTCAATTTGGGTTTGTCTGGTATTTGTTTTCCTCTAACAGGTTTGCCTGGGGTTGGAGGCGTTTTGGAAGAACATCACAAATGTACTCTTTTCTATCACATCATATCTGGGGCACATGTTTATCCACATGATATACCACTACTATTACATTTGATTACCTGGCTAAGGTAGCATTATCAACATTCTCCATGGTCGTTTCCTCATTCCATCCTCTACTCTTTGGAAGCAAGTCAAGTCGCTAAATCTAGCCAATAGTTGGGTTGGGGAAAGGGAGGGCAGATTAAGCTCTGCCATAAGAAAAAGTTTCCACATAAATTAGTTGGAATTCTTCTACAAGAAAGACTTGTTTCCTCTCCCCCATTTATTAATCCAATCATTTATTTTGCTTTTACTTTATCTGAGGGTCTAATAGTACATTATTAATTTTGTTAAATTGTTCCGGCTTTGGACATTGGCATCTCTTTCAGGTTTGCTCCTATGTCCTCTGGACCAACCCTCCAACCTTTTGATTTGTGAGCCCTTTCTTATATTTAAGCACTATAAGAAGCTCCGAGCTCACCTGGTATTTCCCTTCTTCAGCCCTAGAATAAACAATTTCTCTAAGAGAGACGCAGGTACCTTTGATTGGAGAGTAGTATCAAGAAACCAGATCTGGGCATTGATTATTCTCATTGATACTGGGTTGTCACTGCTCCTTAGCTCTCTTTGTGGACAGAGCCAAGAAATGTATGAATGTATACTAACTCATGTATACATACATATCTGTAATTATTTCTAGGGATCTTCATCTATATCTATGGTAAACACATGTTAATACTAATATCTGCTACTTGAATCTAGTGTCACATAATTAATTCTAGTCTCCCCCGTTGCTTACCTATAACTTTGCTCTCCAACAAAGAGAAGACTATCTCCCGCTACCATGCATATCCATTTATTTATTTGTTTGACTTCAGTATACAAGGCATTTTCAAAATTCTTAACCTGTATCCCCATGATAAACAACCTTACCAAGTAGGTACGGGGTTTATGTTCAATTGATTTTTTTTTAGCCCTACAGTTTCTTGTTAAAAATCTCTTTTTCAAAGTTACTTAACTCAACTTATTCCCTCATTCCTTTCAGTGAAGTTATGTCATACATATGCAATACAGATAGATTCTTTTGTCACAGTCAACATTTTATCCTGCAATTTCCTCCAACTCCTCATTGATTTTTAATTCAATTTGCACACATTAAAGTTTACTCTCTGAGATGTAAATTTCAGTGGCTTTTCAGAAATTCATAGTCATGTATTCACCATTCTGATAACATATAATGGACCCACCACCCTAAAAATTCTTCTGTGTTTCCTCTTTATAATTAACCCCTCTTCTCTTCCCTAACCTTGGCAACCACTGATCTGTCTTTGGCTCTATGAATTTTCTTTTCTAGAATGTCATATAATTGGAGTCATGCAATATGTAGACTTTTGAGTCTAGGTTTTTCACTTAGCAAAATGCATTTAAGAATCATCTTGTGTGAATCAATAGCTCATTCCTTTTATTGGTAAATGCTATTCCATTGTATGGCTATATATCCACTCACCTATTGAAGGACATTTTGGTTGACTCCAGTTCGGGGCAATTATAAATAAGGCTTCTATAAACATACATGCAGGTTTCCATGCAAAGATAAGTCTCCGGTTCAAATGGATAACACTAGTACTTAGTAATGTGGTTGCTGGGTCATATGGTAAGTCTGTTTACTTTTACAAAAAACTTGCAAACTGTTTTTTCAAAGTGGCTGTCCTATTTTGCATTTCAACCAACAATAAATGAGAATTCTTATAACTCTGTATCTTCACCAATATTTGGTATTGTCACTTTCTTTTTTTTACTTTCTTATTCAGGGTATAAATCTGCATATAGTAAATATGAATAAATGTAATTCCATGACTGTACTTTAATCCCAACAGTATTGACTATAACATGTTAGGAAAATACCAGCCTAAATTAGTGTTAGATTTGTTTTATAAATGTTGGAATACATCAGGTCTCATTTAGAGGAATAAAATGATTTGGCACAGAAATGGCAAAATAGTTCATCTCATGTGAACTCTAATTGTTAGAGGTATGCTTGGAGCTTTTGTTGATGGAAAAATCCATGTGTCTGGTGGGACTCAGTCACTGCCTCAACCTAGCTCCCAGGATAAGAAGAGCAAGCCATTGACTCAGCTAACCCTGCCCTTTTTTTTGATAATCTCTACATCTTATTTATGACTCCAGATTGTGCCAACACATAATGAATGTCTCTATTATTTTCTGATGGGCCCCGTGTGCTCAAGGTTCTGCTTGCCTCATATTAGTGACTAATTCTTCCTCCTCCCTCATCTCTCATTCCACACCTCCTTATGTTGCCCCTTCCTTCAAATGGCATAGGAGGTGAGGGGAGAAGTGGGATCATGCTGTGAGCACATCTTTTCTCATAGCTGTGAGCTGTATCCTTTTTATTAAATTCAAAATTGTGCTGAGGGGAATGAACGCAGTGTCACGGATGGATGCAGTAGGTGCTGCTTTCTTCTCATGTAACAAAAAATGAAGTCCATGAACCATGCACACCAGTAAAAAGACATCTTTAGGGAAACATTTAAAAACCCAGAATAGCCTTAAAATCACGACTCTATCTCCAAAAAGATAAGTTATGACATAGATAACTTAAAATTTAAAATAAAAGGAGTGGGAAGAAAAGAAGCAGGAGATATTTTTCCCCTCCAACATGGCCAGAAGAGTCCTTTTCATCTCCAACAGAGGCAATCAAGGCTAATGGGAGCATGAATGTGGCCCCAAGCCAGCACTCAGGAGGCACAGGAGGAAGCATCAGGGGGCAGCTTGCCCTTCTGGGAGGCAGGAAGGAGTGACAGGGCCCCAGGGCCAGAGGAGCAGCCCACAGAGCTGTTAAAAGCTACTCTCAAAAGAAAAATCATCTTATTTTGATCTTGTGGTTTATATTCAAAGGGACATAGTTTCAGATATTTAAAACTTTGATTTTCCCCCCAAAAAATATTCATGGAAAACATTTACCCCAATTACATACCTGGGTTTCTCACTGCTGTGATTATGGTGATTAACAAGGGGAAAGGGTGGGGAAGCAGAAGAGGATAAAGGGGGGATAAATGGTGATGGAAGGAGACTTGACTTGGGATGGTGAACACACAATACAATATACAGATGATGTATTATAGAATTGTACAATTGAAAACTATATAATTTTTTAACCATTACCCCAATTTAATGTTTTTTAAAAAGAAAAGAAAATTAGTGAGTGAATGCCTCATCACAATAAGCATTTTATAAAAAGTTATTAAATGGTTGAATGATAAATGAATGTATGAAGTAATAAATGAATGTATTTAAAGGATTCCTGATCTTACTCCCAAAATTGCTCCACCCAGACCGTTCCCCATCTCAGCTAATAAGAATTGTTTTTTCATATTCTACATCCTATATGTTGGGAAATGTGGGTACCTACTCCATTCTTATCATCTAGTTTGAGCCATTTGGGGGATTACTGTAATACTCAACCAATAGATTTTCCTGTTTCTACCTTTGCCACTCCACAATCTAATCTCAGAGTGATAACTTTAAAATAAGGAATAGACTAACTCTCTCTTCTGTATAAAACCTTACTTCAGTCAAAATAAAAGCCAAAATTCTTACCATGACCTACAAACCCCGTGTGATCCAGCTACCTGCTCTCTCTCTAACCTCAGCTCCTTTCAGTCTTCCCACTCCACACTTCTGCCCCAGTGGCCTCTGCTGATTTTAGAGCATGCTGGGCATGCTTCTGCTTCAAGGCCTTTGCACTAGCCATCTTTTTGCCTGGAATATTCTTCCCCTCACTTCATACTTGCAACTCCTTCACACTACCCCTTCATGAAGCTTGCATTGGCCATTCCATTTAATTCTGTAGCCAGTCCCTAACCCACATTTTTCATTTCCTTACTCTGCTTTACTTATTCCCCCCCTTTTAAATATCCTTATCACTAAGCAAGATAGTATTTTGCTTCTTTATGTATTACTAGAGGTCTGGTGCATGAAATTCGAGCATGGGTAGGGTCCCTAGGCCTGGCTGGCGACCAGGGCCAACCAGGGCCTTCTTTCATTCCATGCTGTCCCCTGGTGGTCAGCGCACATCATAGCAAGCAATCAAACTTCTGGTTGAACTCCCAAAGGGACACTTTGCATATTAGCCTTTTATATATATATAGATGTTTATTGTTTGTTGTCTGTTTCCTCCTGCTAGATTGCAGACTCTGAGGGTTTTGTTTGTTGATGCATTCTAAAGTCTAGAACATGGGATGTGCTCAATAAATATTTGTTGAATAAACACAAACCATATTATCATTATTATCATCACATAGCAGTCACACACAATGGTCTCGGGTACTACCTTTCTATCTTCTTAAAAGACACTAGTGAGAAAAAGAAGGGGCTAGAGACAATTTCTGGGGCCAGCAGTTGTCTGTAGGGGACAGAGGTTGATTCTCTCTCCCCGGCAACTGAGAATCAAACAGTTATGTTCTGATGAATATCCCATAGTACCAATCCGCAAGCCAGGGAGACTGCAGCTAATGAAATCAAATCACATATCAATATCAAATTCATCTCTTGGAAGAGGATAAAATAAAAAAGTAGGAAAACATTAAACTTTGGGCATCAGGGGAGAAGTCTAATAAAGAAAATTCAGTGAAAACCTCAGGGCAAAAACAAGAAGCAGAAAAACTCTGATTTTTTTTTCCCAGTTAAAAGATATCTTATAGTATTTCTTTCCACAGATCCTGGTCATATGCATGCTGGGTGGGGTGAGCAAAGATAAAATAGGGCCTCAAAATTTCACTGGGATGAGAATTATCAAAAAGTTTTGTTTCTAGTGATTCTGTGATCAACAGAGTAGTGACCATCATAGGTTCCTGGGTCAGACTTCCTGGATTCCCTCTGTGACATTGGAAAATCAGTTTTTACAGTTTTAGATCATATGCATAGGATTCTTATAAGGAAAAAAAATTAGGTAACATTCATGAAGAAAATGCTTAATAAATGATGATCATTTTTATTATTAAAATCATATCCACTAAACGAATATGTTCTGTGATTCTCTTTCCTCTTGTTCCTAAATACAGATCGCCCTTCTTCCTCTTTTACCCCGTGTAAGCTGTTGCTGGGGCCTCTATTCCTTTCAGTCCATTACCTGTTGGGTCAGGAGTTTCAGTTGGAATAACTTGCCTTTCCTCTTGCTTGGCCCCCTTCAGCAATGCTAATGCTGCTGGCAGATCCCCCAGCTCTTGCCCTAACCCCAATCTTCACTATCCAGAGGGAAGATCTGCTTTTAATTCCAAGTCTTCCTAACCAGGGCACTCCCAGATGTCAAGAATCATGGTCTATTTTACTTATATGTCCATGTAAAGATCCATCGTTAGTATTTCCAGCACACATTTGCTATATTTGCCTGCCCAGAATCCATTTCCCTTTATTTTGGTAATAGGGTGCCAGCACACCAGCTTTCTCCACTCCTAGCCTTATGATCTGGGTGTGCACTATTCCACCCCCATCCCCCTGAGCCAGAAGGGGATATGTGATTGCTTTAATGTCCACATAAGAAAAGTTTGAGAAGAGTGCAAAGCAGATGCTGGGAGATGGAGAGGGCGAGAGCCAGTCCCATTGACATTGTTTGAGCCCCTAGATGAAGCCGTGCCTGAAGCTGAACCACCCTCAGTTTGTCAGTTATATCAGCCAATATGTTCCTTGGTTGCCTAATACATATTTAACTGGGTTTTCTGTCATTTGCTACTCTATCTTAATTCTCTATTTATGTGCAATTCTTCTTTCCTTGTCTGCTGTGAATATTTATGTCTTTACGGGGACACAGGCCCCTTTGAGAATCTGATGAAAACTCTGAACTCCTTTTCACTCAAAGGACACAAAATACAGAAACACAAATGTTGCAAATATTTTCATGTTGTTTTGAACTTCCTGGAAACCCGATGCAGACCTCATCACAATAGATATGAGAAGAAAAGAAAAGAATATAATATAGCTTTTGAGAGCAAGATAACTATTTCTTAATTATTTGATGTTAGATGGGTGAGGATGAGATGAATTATTTGGAGAGTGGGTGCAGATAAACCTGTTTACAAAACCTATAAAAGCTGTATACTTAAGGCAAAGAAAGAACATAGGGACAGGAAAAGCTCTGAGACTGTAATCTGTTCTGCAATGGGTCAATTAAAATATGTAAAACTGACATCAGATGCAGAATCAAATGGCAGTTAATTTCCTAGGCTCTTTTTTGTCATTCTTGCTTTCATTTATGGGAAATTTACAACACATACAAAATAGATAAGAATATGAACCCTCATAGGCCCATTATCAAATCATGGCCAATATTTTTCACCTATATCACCACCCACTTCCTCCTGTCTTTTATTTTCTATTTCTAATTGATAGAAATTCATATTACCTAACATTAACCATTTAAAAATGAACAATTTAGTGGCATTTAGTACATTCATAAAGTTGTGCAACACCACCTCTATCTAGTTCTAAAACATGTTAATCACCCAAAAGTAAATCCTTTAACCACTGAGCAATTATTCTCATTCCCCACTCCTCCCAGACCCTGCCAACCACCAAATGGTGTTTTGACTCTTTGAAGTCACCTAGTCTGGATATTTCATAAATATGGAACCATACGATGTCTGACCTTTGCGTCTGGCTTATTTCACCTAGCATGTTTTCAAGGTTCATCCACATTGTAGCATGTATCAGTACTTCACATATATTTTTAAGATATATTTTATTGATTTTTTATAGAGAGGAAGGGAGAGAGATAGAGAGTTAGAAACATCAATCAGCTTCCTCCTGCTGAGGATGTACCTGCAACCAAGGCACATGCCCTTGACGAGAATTGAACCTGGGACCTTTCAGTCTGCAGGCCAGCGCTCTATCCACTGTGCCAAACCAGTTAGGGCTTCACATATTTTTATGGCTGAATAATATTCAATTGTATGGATATACCCCCATTTGTATATCCATTCATCATTGATGGACATTTGAGTTGTTTCCACCTTTTGATTATAGCGAATATTGCCTTTGTGAATATGGATATACATGTACTTGTTTGAACACCTGTTTTTTAATTCTTTTGAATATATAACCAGGAATGGGATTGCTGGATTATTATACTAACTAGAGGCCTGGTGCATGAAATTTGTGCACAGGGGGTGGGGGGGGGGTCCCCTCAGCCCAGCCTGCACCCTCTCCAATCCAGGACCCCTTGGGGGATGTCTGACCACCAGTTTAGGCCCAATCTTGGGCCTAAACGTGCAGTCAGACATCCCTCTCATAATCCTGGACCGCTGACTCCTAATCGCTCACCTGCCTGCCTGCCTGGTCACCCCTCACTGCCCCCCGCCCCCCAGCCTAATCGCCCCTAACTTCCCCCCATGCCAGCCCTGTTGCCCTACGCAGCCTGCTTGTTCAGTCGTTTGGTCGTCCCACACTAACCCCACCTGCCGGCCTGGTCATAGGCAGCCATCTTGTAAGGGTGTGATGGTCAATTTGCATATTACCTCTTACTTATATAAGATTCTGTGTTTAGATTTTTTGAGGAACCAACCAAGCTGTTTTCCACTGTGGGTGAGCTATTTTACAGTTCCATTAGCAATGTATGAGGGTTCTAATTTCTCTACATTCTCATTGACACTTGTTATTTTTGTTATTTTCTGATTTTTTTTAATTATAGTTATCCTACTGTATGTGAAGTGGTACCTCATTGTGATTTCTATTTGTATTTCCCTAATGATTAATGATGTTAGGGCTCCTTTTATATGCTTGTTTGCTACTTACACATCTTTACAAAAATATGTACTCAAGTCCTTTGTTCAATTTTATTTAGGTTATTTATCTTTTTGTTGTTGAATTATAAGTTTTTGAGTGATCCAGACTTGGATCCTTATCAACTATATGATTTGCAAACACTTTCTCCTATTCTTTAGGTTGTCTTTCCACTTTCTTAATAATGTCCTATTTTACCAAAAACAGAGTTTTAAATTTTTATAAAGCTCAATATAACCATTTTAAACATATTTTATATAATATTTTATGTAATCTCACACTTATAAGAGTATGGATCTTGGTACCCCCATATTATTTTGTTCCTCGTGTTTTTCCTGGCATATCTACGAATCTGTTGCCAAGTTCTAAGGTCATAAAGATTTATCCTGTTTTCTTCTGCTAACATACTTACAGGTTTTTAGCCAGGCATTGCTCACTCTTCAGTGTGTTTTATGCTCCTCTCACGTTTTAAACCTTTAGTTACATGATAAGGATACTTCGATGGCCTCAAGATCTTCCTAGGCTATAGGGAAAAGTCAGGGAGCTGATCCAAACCAAGCAAAATCCTCACATTTATAATGATACAGATTCTGATACCCTGAAATTCTCACCCTGGACCTTTGGGGTTCTAACTGCATGATAATTCTCAGCTGGCATCCTGTGATTACTGTCCGCCCTTCCCTTTCCTTTCCTGTGACCTAGGGACTGAACTCTACCGGCTGCATCACCTGGAAAGTGTTGCCTGGTGGGTGTTACTTGGATTTGACACATGAGAGACAATGACAGAATATCGCAGGATGAGATTAGTATATTCTCTCCCCACTGTGCTAAGCAGTGGCCAAATTCCTGTATGACCACAGCTCCCTTGGGTGGCCTGTCTTCCACACTCCAGCTCTCAGAGGGCACTGATAGGGTATTTCCTTTGTCTGTCCCTTCAGGCCTAAATATGGGAACAGGAATGAGCAATAAAGAACTCTAAGCACAGTACAATTTTTATCTATAATGTAGGTTTCAAAAAAGTTGTTGAGATACAAGAACCGAACCATCATTTTTTACCTTGTGCCTATGTGAACGGATATTCTGGATCACAAACAAACATTACAAAGGAACTTTTGGAAGACCATCTGCTTGTATTACAGGGTCCCTGTTATTTGCGTCTCTGCCTTTCCCTCAGAAGCCTGCAGAAAGGAGTGCACTGCACCTTTTCCAAGAAGAAGCTGACTTCAGAGAGTGAGCTTGAAATATATCATCATTTTATGAAGTTAGAAGAAACTCTAATTAGCACAGCTGTTATCTTGGGGACATTCGCTGGACTAAAATTAATAGAACTAGAAGGAACACGATAAATCCTGCTAAAATTTAGGAGTAGGGAAACTCTTTCTAACTATGAATCAAAAATCTAGAAGCCATAATGAAAAATCCCTAAATTAAACTACATAAATTTGCTTAAATGAAAAGTAAAGCGGTGCGCAGTGCTGGTAAAGGATGAAAAGGATATGAGAGGGACAACCTGGGGGCAGGGGAAATGATGCTCCACTTCATTCGTAACAAGAGTAAGGCAGATTAAAATCCACTGAAAAGATTTTGTTTGTTCGTTACCAAAGAGATGGGCAAAAATCCATAATCACGACAATGTGCTATTTTGGCAGGTCTATTGGAAATGTGGTAGCTTGTAACAATGGCCAGTTATTCCTCTCCCTATAGCCACACCTCTTTGCAATGTGACTACAACTGCTCCCATCAAGATGTGGAGTTCATTCCCGGAATCTTGGCGGCCCCTGTGACTGAATTTAACAAACAGTAAACAGAAGTACCATCATGCTATCTGTTCCAGGCCTCAAGTAGCTTTGCGTGCTTCCTGGTGTTCTCTTTAAACTCTGTCCAGCAACTATGTTAACATGCCTGGGTTAGCTTTTTGGATAATGAGAGACAGACGCTTGGCCTGGTAACCTCCTTTCAACTCAAATACCAGTCAAGCTACCTCAGAAGTTGACTGGCAGTTGACCTCAGACCCATGACCGAGCCCAGCTGAGAATAGAACTTTTTTTATTGAGCCTGGCCTAAATTTCTCACCCACATAATTACAAACTAATTAAATTAAATGATAGTTGTCTTAAGCCACTAAGTGTTGGAGTGGTATTTATGTAGCACAAGCTGATACAAGGAAATAGGCACTCTCAGACTTGGTAGTAGTATATAGCTTCCCTATGAAAGGGAGTCTAGTAATATCTAACAAAATTACACTGCATGACACATTGACAGTATGACAACTTCCAGGAATCTATATTAGAGGTAAACTTGCAAAAGAATGAAATAAATTTTATATTTGGTTTTTTTGTGACATTATTTATAGTAGCAAAAGATTGGAAACAACACCAAAGTTCATTAAGAGGAAACTGGTTGAGTAAATGATGTTAGAAGCATATATTGAAGTGTTACATAGTTGAAAAAAGAATGAGAAAGTGAGGCTGCACTTCATGCAAGAAAAGAGAGAAAATAATATGTATGCATATATGCTTCTGCTGGGAAAAAGAGCCAGCGAAAAGATCAAATCAAAAGCTCATAAAAATGGTTACTTACAGGAGGAGGGAGAGCTGGAAAGAAAATGAGAATTGCTATTTCATAAAACTTTTGCACTTGAACCATGAAAATATTGTATGTATTCAAAAAATCCAAAGTGGTCAACAAAAAGATCATAGTAACTCAGATAAAATAATCATTCTGTATGCCTTAAAACATAACTCTTGGACTGAACATACATAGTAAGATATATACTAAGTACCAAAAGAACTGCAAAAAAATAAAATTCATTCACTAGTTTTAGTACAACCCAAAAATGTTTTACAGACATCGTAGGAAAACATAAATAAACACACATCCATATGTATATATGGAAATTGTTAAATCTAATCAAGGAATATACGGGTGATCATTTTTCCTCTACTTCTATGTGTATTTAAAATATTTATCATAAAGATATATGTAATAAAGAGGGTAAAAGTATCAGGGTTGTCACACAGTACTAATTTTACTATGCCTGTGCTAGAATTTTAAAATTCTACCTGTAAGGAGGCCATACAGTAAGGTGGTATGGGATAAGATTTAGCTAATTTCAGCTCTGTGAACTTGGATGAATAAGTCATCTTCATCACCCTCTCTCTGAATTTCCATTATGAGCCAGACACTATGCCAAAAGGTACTGATGGAACCTATAATGATGTATCCTATCTAATAAAAGAGTAATATGCAAATTGACCATCACTCCAAGACACAAGATGGCTGCCTCCATGTGGTCAAAGATGGCTGCCCCTATTAGGATACAAGATGGCCACCGCAAGATGGCCTGCTGGGGAGAACAGTTGTGGGCAGTTAAGGGTGACCAGGCCAGCAGAGGAGGGCAGTTGGGGGGACCCAGGCCTGCAGGGGAGGGCAGTTGTGGGCGATCAGGCAAGCAGGGAGGGCAGTTAGGGATGACCGGGCTGGCAGAGGAGGACATTTGGGGGAGACCAGGTCAGCAGGGGAGGGCACTTGGGGGGAGCAGGCCTGCAGGGGAGAGCAGTTGGGGGGGACCATGCCTGCAGTGGAGGGTAGTTGTGGGGGGAGACCATGCCTGCAGTGGAGGGCAGTTGGGAGGGGGCAGGCCTGTAGGGGAGAGCATTTGGGGGTGATCAGGCCAGCAGGGAGGGCAGTTAGGGGTGACTGGGCCAACAGGGGAGGGAAGTTGGGGGAGACTGGGCCAGCAGGGGAGGGTAGTTAGGGGCAATCAGGCTGGCCGGGGAGCAGTTAAGCATCAATCAGGCTGGCAGGGGAGTGGTTAGGGGTGATTAGGCTGGCAGGCAGAAGAGGTTAGGGGCAATCAGGCAGAGGCATGCAAGTGGTTGGGTGCCAGCAGTCCTGGATTGTGAGAGGGATGTCCCAGATTGGAGAGGGTTCAGGCTGGGCTGAGGGACACCCCCCCCCCCCCAGTGCACGGATTTCATGCACCAGGCTTCTAGTTATTATATATTGTCCTTGCACTGAAGAGGGTTTGCAATCTAGTTGTTTTCACCCAATTGATACCCTGTATATGTAATTTTATTTTAAGTATTATTTTTCCTCCCCCAGTGTACATGAGTTCATTGGATTAACAGTTCATTCAAAATGCACACAAAAGAAATACATCTAAACTCATTCCAAATCTAGAAATGACTTTAATATTGAAATATAATCAACAGTTGATTATCCTAGCAGAATGATTCATTCCATTTTTTTTTTCTTTAATGAGCAAGGTAGTTTGTTTTATGCTTGTGTAACTGGGTCTGGGAATTTTTCTCAACAATTAATGAATATCTTCATAACATGTAAAATATATTGTAAATGTACTATTGAGAACAAGAAACGGAAAATACACCTCCTTGCTGAATTTCAAGCTAAAAAACTAATGCTTGAGTGCCTCTTTTTTTTTTAAAACCAATAAGCCACACTACCTCACAGCTCAAAAAAGATGGAAAAAGGTTATTTCTAAGCCTTCCCTGAGTTAAGCAGTATTACTCCTCTGACATATGGTATAGGTTATGAGGAAGATTAGGAGCAGAAAGTTTGGGATTTTAAAATCTAGGCAAACACTATATATCACTCCACAGAGGTCATTTCTACTTTTTGTATTTCTCAGTTTAGCTATAAAATTGATAAAATATAAATTTATATTGATAAAAATTTCAGTTCACCTGCATTTTCTGTGTGGACATTTGCTACAATAGTGTAAATCTCCCATTGGTCTGACAATAACGATATTAGGGTAATAACAGAGTGATTCTGCAATCAATCTAATTCTATTGGTGCAGTTTCACTTATAGTAGCTACTTAATGAATTCTGTTTAAATATTTTATTGAAGACAGAAGATTTTTTTTTATATTTAATTGAAATTTAAATGCTTTATCCTAGAGTTAAAAGATGACAGCAAAGCCCTTTGTAAAGTAAAATTATAATTGATTTCAAGTTAGATAGCCTATTATCAGCCAAATGTCTCACGTAATGTTGGATTGTAGAAATTCATCATCTAAACATTTCATTTTCATGAAAATACAACATAGAGTATACATAAGGTAGTCATGCCCTAAACATATAAATAATATGTATCTAACCTTCAGACTTTTTATGTATACTATACCTTTAGAAGATAAGTGTTGAATAAACTGGAGATTTTCTGTTCCAATTAACAGAGAGAATATTCAAGGTGTGGGAAGATTTGGGAAGAGAAATATTGCTATACTAATGTGAAAAAGGTCTTTATCAATAAAAAAAATAATTCTGAATTTTTTGTGTTAGGAATGCTCATTTCCCTCCTGCAAAAAAAAAAAAAGAAACCACCACAAAAAAACACAAAACAAAACAGAATAAACCACGTGCTCTGGTGAATGCAGCATTGCCTGCAAAAGGGATCTTAAATACCTAATGTCAGAGGAAGTGGTAGAGGAGTTTACATCCACTGAAAACTTCCTATGTGCCACACAGTTGGCTGCATGTTTTCCCCCATCCCACTTAAAGAACATTTCTGTGCATATCTTGCATATGGAATTATAAAGATAAATAACATGCCAATTTCCCTTCTCCCCCAGAGTCTTATTTTTACCAGTAAAACACACATTTTTTAAATGTTGGTAATATTTATGATCCCTTTTGAAGTTAGTAGAATTTCCTGAATAGATTTCAAGGGACTAACAAGATAGTGTGGGAAATTAGATTAGGATCCATGTTTGAGAAATGGTGAATTTTAATAGTATGCCTCTAAAAAGTAAAGTTAGAGTAAAACTTTTTAAGGTTCATTATAGTTCAAACATCTTTAGGATAAACCTAAGAATCATCATATACTATGAAAAATACAGGCCAGGAAAAGATTACTAACTGCTTTTTAGTTGCCATGAAGCAGACACAAATTGGAATGGCTGAATGTTTGACCTCATTTCCCACCACTGCTTCTGGTAATACATTCAAACTCCTGGTTACAAGGAGGGTACTGTCCCAAGCGCATAAGATTCTTCCCTCACCATGGTTAGTGGTCCAAAGTGTGGGAATGTGACCTAAGCAAAGCCAATTAGACTATTTGCCCCAAAGTTTCAAAATCAAGCTAGGATTGGGGAAATTCTTCCTGAACAGTTAGGACATGAAGCCAGGGTCCCTGGTGTATGGAGAAAGTGCAGAAATGAGCAGAGAAAGGAGAGAGTGAGGAATGTTGATCAAGTCCTACTTGTCCTTGACGTCAGTTCTTCCCTATACAAAGCTACATTACCCTAAGTCAGTGGTCGGCAAACTGTGGCTCGCGAGCCACATGCGCCTCTTTGACCCCTGGAGTGTGGCTCTTCCACAAAATACCACGGCCTGGGTGAGTCTATTTTGAAGAAGTGGCGTTAGAAGAAGTTTAAATTTAAAAAATTTGGCTCTCAAAAGAAATTTCAATAGTTGTACTGTTGATATTTGGCTCTGTTGACTAATGAGTTTGCCCACTATTGCACTAAGTCGTGTTTGATGTCTATCACTTGCAACCAATCCACCTGTCTAATATACTCAGCAGTTTAGAACAGGTTGTCAATATTGGCAAAATCAAGTATAGATCCAAAGCAATTATATAGATTTTTTACAGAAACCTGAGATTTGATCCTCAATAGTAATTCAATTCACAGGGAAATCACACAAATTGTTACTTTACTATCACAACTAATTGTATTTCTAGTATCACATGATCTCACTCATCTAGGGGAAATAATGAACAACATAATCTGATGAACAAAAACAGACCCAGAGATAGGGAAACATTGATCAGACTGTCAAACCTCAGAGGGAAGGGAGGGGAAAGTGGGGGTAAGGGGGAGAGATCAACCAAAGGACTTGTATGCATGCATATAAGCCTAACCAATGGTCATGGACAACAGAGGGGTGGGGGCATGCGTGGGGAGGGGTTTGGGATGGGAATGGGGAGATGAGGACAAATATGTGATACCTTAATCAATAAAGAAATTAATAAAATAAAATAAAGAAATAAAATAATAAAATAAAAAATTCAAGCCATAACTCCCATTTTTATATATGTCTTTTTGTTCTTTTGTTATGTTTGCAATTACTCTTACCTCAATCCTGCATGCAATCTAAACCTATTCATTTTAATCTTTTGTTCACTCTGATCATTTAGTTGTCATTAGATAATTAATAATAATAAATTAATTACATACCATTATTAGCAGCTAGAATAATAAATGTTAACTATAAGCCAGATAGTTGCCAAGCTCATTTTATATCCTATTTTGATAGTATCAATACTTTTATAATTCAGCTACTTTTTTTATCCCATATTATAAATAAACTGAAACATAGAAAAGTTAAATAATGTGTCCAAAGTTACACAAGCTAGTAAATGTGAAGGAGCTGGGATTAAAACTCAGGCAATTGGACTCCAAGGAAGGCCCATTTCAACATGAAACAGTACTTATAAGATTGACGAGCTCTGAAATAGCAAGGTAGTGGAAAATTATACTTATATCAAAAGAGGAAGGGAGGGTCCACTATCATAGCCTTCTAGCTGCACTTCCATTGCCTGTGGAACTGTCAAAGGACAATGTGGGCAGTTCTTTAAAATCTCTCTCATCCCCTACACCTTTTTTTTTTCTCTCATTTTCATAAGATCCCTACTGCCTGCTATAGTGTCTAGGACATAATACTCACTTAATAAAAGTGAAATGAATGGAAAAATAGAGTCGTTAAATGAATGAATCTAGGGGAAGATGAGAATAAAGAATAAGGAGTGTGTAAAGAAAGATTAGAGGATCCATGCATTCTGTGAAGGGCATTGCAGAAAATTAAATCCTTCCCAAAAAATTCAATCAGATTGCACCCCACCCCTACCACCCCCACCACCAATCCTCACTGCAAGGCCACTATTGGACTATTTTCCCTATTTTGTGGGATGTTGAAGAGCTTCAAAGATGTCATACTCCTACCACCTCCCTCTTCTTTGCCATCAGCACTTCTTTAGGGTGGAATGACTATGTAGGTGCAGGGTGACTATTTTAGTAGGGTGCCTATTTTAGACAGCACTCTCTGGCTTCCCAGCTCAAGCTTCTGAAGACCAGCTTGCTTCCTGAGCATTTAATGAAGCCCACAGGCAAGTGGAAAAACAACACGGAAAGGAGGTCAAGCAAAATCCTCCCCGTTTTAGCACAGTGTGTTTTAACTGTGATACCTAACAGATAAGTAAAAACTAAAGGTGCATGGTCCTTCCGTAGTTCCCTTTTTTAGCTTCTTTGCCAAGAGTACATGTGTGTTACATTGAGGATCTGTTCGTTACTGAACTTCTTCACTTGTCATTGCTGAGACCAGGGACAGAGTATGGGGGTCGGAAGGGAGGTGGACAGGGCAGAGAAAATCTAGGCCATCACTAATTTCTCATGTGCTGTCTTATTCTGAATTCCATCACCAGAGAGAATTATGTATAAGCTGAATTAACTATTGACTTTCCTGCCTTCTGTAGACTGGTCTAATTAGAACAAGTGATTTTAATCTCCTAGGTCAGAATTCACATTGGTGCCCTACATTCTCAATCTAGTCCGCAGATAGGTTTTGTTTTCCTGGTGTTGACTTAAAAAATATTGAGCCAACATGTTAAAATTGAGAGGTTTTCTCCACTAAGATGAGGTATAAGGCAAAGATGCCCTCTCTCACCACTCCTTTTCAACATTGGAAGTTATAACTAATGTAATAAGATACCAAAAGGGAATAAAAGGCATACAGATTGAGAAAGAAGAAATATACCTGTTTTTGTTTGCACACAATAAGTTCATTTATGTAGAAAATCTAAAAGAAACAATAACAAAACTCCTGAAACAAATAAGAAATTAAAGCAAGCTTGCAGGATACATGGTTAATACATAAGAGTTAATCACTCTCCAATATGTTAGCAATGAACAAGTAGAATATGAAATACAAAACGCAATAGGTAATAAAATATGTACAAGATCTAAATGAATAAAGCTATAAAACTGTGATGAACAAAATCAAAGAATAACTTTAAAAATGGAGAAATATTCCATGTTCATTGACAAGAAGACTTAATAATCCCAAGATATTAGTTCTTTTCAACTTGACCTATAGATTCAATAAAATCTCAAAATTTCAAGAATTTATTTTGTGAGCATTGACACACTGGTTCTAAAGTTTATATGGAAAGGTTAAAAAGCAAACAAACAAATAAAACACCAAAATAGCTAATACAAGATTGAAGGAGAAAAAGGAAGTTAGAGACTGATACTACCCAACTTTAAGACTATGGGAGGGATTTGAAGGGAAGGGTAAAAAAAAGGGGGAGGGGGATGGGATTAAAAAGTACAAATTGGTGGTTAAGGAATAATTAGGGGATATAAAGTACAGCATAAGGAATATAGCCAACAATATTCTAATAACAATGTATAATAGCAGATGGACACTGGATTTATTGGGGTGACCACTTTCTAAATTATATAAATGTCTAATAACTGGGCTGTACACCTGAAACTAATATGATATTGTACATCAACTGTAATTATTTGATACTAGAGGCTCGGCGCACGAAATTCTTGCAGGCTCAGGTCCCTAGTCCTGGACTGTGATCAGGGCCGATCTTCCCCAGCTGCTGGCCTCACCCCCCACCACCACTGCCCCACACCCTCTGTGTGTAGGGGAACCTGCAGGGCCATCAGGGCCCCAGCGCCATTTGCGTTCACTGCCACCCACCCCCAGTTCCTGGTTCTGCATTGGGTGATTGGGGCCTGTGGGCTGGGGGCAGCTCCTGTGTTAAATGTCTGCTCCCTGGTGGTCAGTGCGCATCATAGCCAACCAGTTGTTCTACTGTCCAGCCAATTTGCATATTATGCTTTTATAATATAGATGTGGTTAGATTTCTTGGGCCAGAATCTAATAGCTGAATCTCTGAATACAACAGCCTTAGACAACCAGCCAGAGAGTGTAAAAATACATATCTCTGCATTATTTGGGACCCTAAAAAAAAACAACAGATAGTATACACAAATTGGCTAATCTAACAAGAGTCATATGTGTAGGTAGGGTAGTGGGAGACCACAAGGTATTATATCATTAGCATTCCTCAGATGAAAGAGCAAGATAAAGGAGCAGTAAGGAGAACAAGAAGATAGAGCTGTGTGGAAAGGGTCACCTGAAAGCACTACAGCTATGGTTAAAGGAAGCAGTCAAGTCATGGTGATGTCACTGGGATGGACTCAAGGAAACAAATACCAGCATCATGCTCTTCTTCTGGCCTCCTCTCCTCCCAGTTCTTGGCATATGTCAGAGGAAAAGAGTACCCAATGAAGTAGCCTATGCAGGTAAGCTCTTCCAGGGCACAGAGCAAATATGGAAAAGGGCAGAGGGTATGTCTGGAGTGGAAATATATTCAGCACATCCATCCAGGCTAAAATAACTAGGATTTTAAGGCTGACAGATGTATTTCCAAACATAAATCAGGGTAAAAGTATCCTGCATTTAACTGGGTAAGATTATAAAATAATGAAAAAGGCTCTCCCAGGATTTTAATATATGATGTAAGCTTAGTGGTCTAGTTTTATATCTTATCTGAAGCAATGAGTCATAGCTAACAATACCTCCAAAAGAGTGTCCTCAACCACCCTTGTTTTAAGCATCTAAATTGATAAAGAACTCATTTATCCCTCAATCAGACAGGATTCCTTAACTTACAAGTCATAGAAATCCAACTCAGAACACTGACATAGCTGGACATTCCAAGTGGGGCTTCCTTGCAGAGTTCGATCCAGGGGCTCACACAATATCATCAGGGACAGGATTTGCTTGGGGCTGGGTCTGCTTTCTACAGGGATTTTTGTGAATGTTGATAAAATGTTGTTAGTACCTCCAGTCTTACACTCCCATCCACCTCACATACAAAGTTTCAGCAACATTCATGACCTGAATCTCATTGCCCCAATCTGTGTCATGTTTCCATTCCTGTCCCACTAACAGTGAGTGTCAAGGGGGATAAAATAATGTAATTAGTCAGGCCTTAGTTAAGTACCCACCTTGAAGATGGATGAGGGGAGAGTTTACCCCACCCAAAGCATCTGGAGTTAGAGTTACATAGAACTGATCTCCAAGATAAATCAGGGTGCTATTTTTACCAGAAGGAGGGAGTATTAGAAAGGGGAAAAGGATGTCCACCATACTCATATGATTAGAAAATTCTTCCAAAATCTTCTTCTTGTCACATGCCTTTGTCTCATCTCCTCCCAATGGAGTTATCTGAAGATTATTTACTCCCTCTTTTGTACAAATCTCTTCATATATCTGAGAAAATCCCCCATACTCCTATATCACTCTAAGTCTCCACCTGTCACAACAGCACAACCACCAGCTTTATCTCCTCTTCACGGGATATATTTTCTATACCTCATCTCATCTTGGACACTCTCCTCTGTGTTCTGTGCAGTGTATCAATGACTGTCTTCAAGAGTAGTACCCAGAGAAGGAGACCAAATGGATAACTCAAAGAAGAAAAATAGACGTTAACATTTTTTTTTCTTTATTGATTATGGTATTACATATGTGTCCTTATTCCCCTATTACCCCCCACCCCCCACTCATGCCCTCACCGCCCTGGTGTCTGTGTCCATTCGTTATGCTTATATGCACACATACAAGTCTCTTGGTTGATCTCTCCCTCTTACCTCCACCCTCCCCTATCTTCCATCTGAGGTTTGATGGTCTGATCAATGCTTCTCTCTCTTTTTGTTCATCAGTTTATGTTGTTCATTATATTCCACAAATGAGTGAGATCATGTGATATTTACCTTTCTCCTACTGGCTTATTTTGCTTAGCATAATGCTCTCCAGGTCCATCCATGCTGTCGCAAATGATAAGAATTCCTTCTTTTTTTACCACAATGTAGTATTCCACTGTGTAGATGTACCAGTTTTTTAATCCACTCATCTGCTGATGGGCACTTAGGCTGTTTCCAAGTCTTAGCTATGTAAATTGTGCTGCTATGAACATAAGGGTGCATATATCCTTTCTGATTGGTGTTTCTAGTTTCTTGGAATATATTACTAGAAGTGGAATCACTGGGTCAAATGGGAGTTCCATTTTTAGTTTTTTGAGGAAACTCCATATTATTTAACATTGCACCCCAAAAAAATATTAAGATACCTAGGAATAAACTTAACTAAGGAGATAAAAGTCCTATATGTGGAAAACTACAGGACACTGAAAAAAAAAAGATAGAGGAAGACATAAACAGATGGTAGAACATACCATGTTCATGGATTGGTAGAATCAACATCATTAAAATGTCCATACTACCCAAGCAAACTATAGATGCAAAGCAATCCCCCTTAAAATACCAATGGCATATTTCACAGACCTAGAAAGAACTCTCCAAAAATTCATCTGGAATAAAAAAAGACCCCAAATAGCTGAGCAATCCAGAGAAAGAAGAACAAAGTAGGTGGGATCTCAATACTAGATTTCAAGCTATATTACAAAGCGACTGTTCTCAAAACTGCCTGATACTGGCACAAGAACAGTCATATAGATCAATGGAATAGAATAGAGAACCCAGAAACTGACCGAAACCACTATGCTCAATTAATATTTGACAAAGGAGGCATGAACATACAGTGGAGTCAAGACATTCTCTTCAATAAATGGTGTTGGGAAAATTGGACAGATACATGCAAAAAAAAAATGAAACTAGACCACCAACTTACACCATATACAAAAATAAACTCAAAATGGATAAAGGACTTAAACATAAGATGGGAAACCATAAAAATATTAGAGGAATCTACAGGCAGCGAAATCTCAGACATATGCTGAAGCAATATCTTCACCGATACAGCTCCTAGGGCAATGGAAACTAAAGAGAAAATAAACAAATGGGACTACATCAAAATAAAAAGTTTCTGTACAGCAAAAGAAACCATCAACAAAACAACAAGAAAGCCCACTGCATGGGAGAACGTATTTGCCAATGTTATCACCAATAAGGGTTTAATCTCCAACATTTACAGGGAACTCATACAACCTAACAAAAGGAAGATAAACAACACAATCAAAAAATAGGCAACGGACCTAAATAGATACTTTTTGAAAGAGGACATAAGGCAGGCCATGAGTTATATGAAAACATGCTCTAAGTCACTAATCATCCAAGAGATGCAGATCAAAAATACAATGCGGTGCCATCTCACACCTGTCAGAATGGCTATCATCAACAAATCAACAAATGATAAGTGCTGGTGAGGATGCAGAACCCTAGTGCACTGTTGGTGGGAATGCAGACAGGTCCAGTATAGACGTTATCATTTACTGGATACTTCCTATTTCCTAAGCAATGTTTCAAAAATGTTATACATTTGAACAGATTTAATTCTAACATCAATCTTCTGGAGTAGGTATATATTATTGCCATTTTTAAGACACAGAGAGGTTAAATAACTTTCCCTAGTTTACTTGTCTAATAAATAGAATACTGTAAGTTCAAAGCCAAACAATTTTGCTTTGCACATTTGTACTATGATATCCTACAAGAATCAAAATGCAGAGCAAAGGTATATAACTCTTTGACCGAAAAATGTTCAACCACACTCATAGGCAAAGAAATGGAAAATCTTCCAATATAAGATTTTACCTTCAAGTTGGCATCCTATCGAATAAAGAGGTAATGTGCAAATTGACCATCACTCCAACACACAAGATGGCCACCCCCATGTGGTCAAAGATGGTCGCCCCCATGTGGACACAAGATGGCCGTCACAAGATGGCCTGCAGGGGAGGGAAGCTGTAGATGAACAGGCCCTCAGGGGAGGGAAGTTGGGGGGAACCAGGGGCAGTTTGGGGGGGGGTATCAGGCCTGCAGGGGAGGGCAGTTGTGGGGGGACCAAGCCTGCAGGGGAGGGCAGTTAGGAGGGACCACACCTGCAGGGAAGGACAGTTGGGGGGAACCAGGCCTGCAGGGGAGGACAGTTAGGGGCAACGGGCTGGCAGGGGAGCAGTTAGGCATGGATTAGGCTGGCAGGGGAGTGGTTAAGGGGTGATCAGGCTGGCAGGCAGAAGCAGTTAGGGGCAATCAGATAGGCAGGCAGTTGAGTGGTTGGGAGCCAGCAGTCCTGGATTGTGAGAGGGATTGGGCCTAAACGGGTAGTCGGACATCCCTCCAAGGGTCCCAGATTAGAGAGGGTGCAGGCTGGGCTGATGGACACTCCCCCTCCCATGTATGCATTTCGTGCACCGGGCCTCTAGTGTTTTAATAATAGTCAAAATTAGTTGGTAAGAAATACAAAACCTCTTCTGCTGTTGGTAAAAGCCATGTAATAATTCTGTAAAACAATTTGGCATTATGCAAAAGAAAAATTAGTCTCAGAAACCTATATTCTTTGTAAACATATAGTTTATGGATATACTAAAATCTTTAGCTGCAATTATGTAAAATGCTATGAATAATAACAAATATCAGAAATAACCTAAACACTAAGCAATTCGAGCTTGGTTAAATACATTTTGAGACATCCACCCAGTGGAATACAAAGCAACCATTAAAAATGCTAATATACAATGTTTAATAAGACACAAATATGTTTATTCTATTTCATTGAATGTGCACACACAAAAGGCAGAAAGTAAATTGAGAGAATTGGAATGGAAGAGGAGGAGCTAATTATATCTCACACAGATGTTCACTAGAATTAATTTACATAGCAAGCTCCCTCAACAATTCAATTCACAGGCATTTGACTCCCATGAATCTTTCTAGGTGCATATCTATTATAAAGGGTTGGTCTAACTGAACTAAGGGAGAGCTATCCATGCCTGCACTCACACTGGCAATGGCCATAATTTCTCATATTGTGTTACACACTGGTGGATACCAGCATCAGTAATAAACAACAGTCATCCTCCACCTTGCTTCAGCAAGTGTATGTAAGGGAAAAAATACTTATTTTTTGAAAAATAAAAATCATGCCACTTTTGGGCAGAATTTCCAGCTTCCACATCTCTAGTGCTTTTAGAGAAAAACACGTGGAGGCATAAAGAAAATTATTCCTGTCTTCACTCCTATGAGATCGTCTTCATTTTCTCTCTAAATTTAGTTGAAAATAAAATATCAATCACATGTAAAAAGACCTCCCCCTCTGCATTGTGCTAGTTCCATGGTCGGCAAACTGCGGCTCGTGAGCCAATGTGGCTCTTTGGCCCCTTGAGTGTGGCTCTTCCTCAAAATACCACGGCCTGGGCGAGTCTATTTTGAAGAAGTGGCGTTAGAAGAAGTTTAAGTTTAAAAAATTTGTCTCTCAAAGGAAATTTCAACCGCTGTACTGTTGATATTTGGCTCTGTTGACTAATGAGTTTGCCAACCACTACTAATTCAATCATATAAACTGGAGACATAATATTGTTGTATACAAAATAAAACCATGTTCATTGTGAAAGATGTAAAAAAAGGGACAAACTTTTTAAAAATATAAATAATGCATAATCTCACCACTAGTAGTACCACTTTTAACATTTTGTGTATATATTTCTAGAATGTTCCCATAGATATATAACCTTTTCTTTACACACATAAGATCTGATGTTAATTCTGTGCTATAACTCTTTTACACTTCCTGAAGTAACATACACATCTTGACCTATCATTGCTTAGACTAAAGCATGATATTTATCACATAGATGTGCATTTGTTATTTAAAAAATGTACAGCTAAGTATTCTCAAGTGAAGAAAGGAAGAAAGCAAGACTCCTCTGATGTTCTTGGTATGTGTTAATATCACAGTTGACACTACAAGCAATTAAGAATGAGGAATGAGGGAAGAACAAGACGGAACCTAATATTTATTATTAACAAGACCTTTTACTAAGTACTTTATATTCATGCACTCATCTCAAACATAACCTCTTGAGGCAGGAATGTTTATTCCCCATTTCCCACATGAAGAAATTGCAACTCTGCAAGGTTACATGCCTTGCCCAAGGTTATCTCACTGTAAAATGCAGAGCCAGGACAAAACTTACTTGTGTCTGACTCCAATCATGTGACTATGAAATGGGAGGAGGGACCCTAACTCAGTTCTGTCTGACCCCAGAATATCCATGCCATTTCCACTTTATGACTGCCTCCTAAAATTTCTTTACAAAGTTCATTTAATTTTTTTTAGACAAATATATATATACTAGAGGCCTGGTGCATGAAAATTTGTGCACTGGGGGGTGGAGTGGGGGAGGGGGTCCCTCAGCCTGAACTGCACCCTCTCACAGTCCGTGAGTCCTCAGGGGATATCCTACTGACACCTCTGCAGGAGGCAACCGGGCCAGCTGATCAGGGGACAGCGCTGCTCCCATCATCCTGTCACTGCCGTCATCCAGCCTCCCTCTGTGGGAGGCGAGGACAGGGGATCAGGAAATGGCGCCACCCCCATCACCCCCCTCTGTGGGAGTCGACAGGACTGGCCGATCAGGGGATGGTGCCGGCCCCACTTCTCTGTTCCCTCCCTCTGCCTGCTGGCATGCACCTTGGCTAGCCTGGCGCCACCTGCTCACCAGCCCCAATCCTCACCGACTGGTCGTTCCACCATTTGGTCTATTTACATATTACACTTTTATATGATGGATGGATATATATATATATATATATATATATAATTTTCCAGGCACTGGGTTAAGAATTGTGTATGCAAAACTAACCAAGCCAGGAAGGTCCCCTCTATGAAGTTTATGTGCCGAAGAGGAAGACAGGAAATGGACAAGTAAACACATAAATAACTAAACCACCCCAAATGGAGGTTAGATAATGAAGGTTTTATTTCAGATTTAGAGGTCAAAAGACAGGAACACACCACAGCCTATACTGTCAAAGGATATCACATACTGCCTGGGAGCAAGGATTCTGGAGTCCAAAGCCTTTGCCCATTACTGACCGAGGTGGCTCGGGCAAGATGCTGAACTCCTCTGGGCCTTGATTTTTTTTCCCATTTACAACATGCAAATGATAACAGTACTTACCTCACAGGTTATTGTGAGGATGAGCGAGTTAAAACATGTGGAGAATCCTGAACAGTGCCAGGTAGATAACAAATGCTGTATAAGTGCTCTTACTATAGCATCATGCCATGGTGCCCTGACCCCGGGCCCTGGAGACCCCCCTGGGCATCAGAGAGCACTGGTGTCGCGCTCATCGCAGGAGCCTCTGGGCCCGACCACTCACTGCCCGAGTGAGACTGACCACATTACTTGACTTCTCCAAATTTCATTTTCCCTCACACATAAAAGGGGATTTTGACAGTACCTACTCTTGAAGATGGTTTTGAAAATTAAATGAGATAATGTGAAAAGGGACTGAGCAATTAGCATATGATAAAAATCCCATGAAATGTTAACTATGATTAAACTTTAGAGTCACAGAACATATTAAAAAGTCATTTTCCACCATTGCTCCATCGTGCCCCAAGCTTCTGGTTGCTATAATTCTCATAAGTCTCTTGTGGTCAGGGGGAAAAACATCTCGCCTTTTGCCAGGTGAGATATGTACTGTACAAGTGCATGCGAGCATACGTTCAAGAAAGGATGACCCCTAGTCTGAGAGTGCTCCCCTTGCTTTTACATTTCCCTTTCGTTCTGCTCTCCGTTGTCATACTAATGTTTTTATTTCCCGGGGTATATTATAGTATCAGAATTATTTTTCTCTTTTGGTATTCTGGAACTGTTATGTAAAAGAGGACAAGAAATGAGTTCTGCCATATGATTTAATGTGGTGCTTTTCAGGAGTCCCCCTAGCACTGTGTCATGCTAAACCCGTGGGCCAAGTTCCCACTGATTCTAAGTCAGGTGTTGGATGTGTCTGTTACCTTGATTATGGTGACAGTTTCATGAGTATTTTCATATGTCCAAATCCATCAGGTTGTGTACATTAAATATTTGCAGTTTTCTGTATATTAATTATGTCTCAGTAAAACTGTATTTTTTAAAAAAACAGCTGGACTGCTAAAAAAAATCTGCATTTCTGAGACAGTGTGGTGTTAATGTATATTTTGTTTTCTGCACTCACACAGCAGCTGGGAAAACAACTTTCCTAGAAGCCAGTCTTGTGCTTCGGACACGAATGCCTCCACAATACATTTTCAAGGCGTAAATCATTTTCTCTTTACCTTTCCTATGCTTCATAATGATGTATGTGGCTGAAAGGTCACCAATTTCCTGGATGTTTATAGTCAGCAGGGTTAATTTTTCCAACTGGTCAGGAAATGTCATGCCCAAGGGTAGCATTATTCACTTCATTAGCTAATGTAGTATAATTCATTGTTTAGGAATTAAAAAAAAGACACATTTTCAGAATACCCTGGCATAAGATAAAGGATATTACTCAAAATGGAAACTCTCTACTTAAATTACCCTCATCTCTATAGCTTGTCTTTTCTCAGAAAATGACCCCATATGTCTGCAGATTAAATGACCATATATGTCATTTTCCAAATAGCCTAAGCCATTGCTGTAAAAAAAATCTTTAGAACCATTATATATTCATTTCAATAGCAAATATTCAGTAAGCTTTTAATATGTGCAAGGCTCTGAGATGAGTATTTTAAATAAATTGCCTCACGGAATACTCATGACATTCTCCTGAAGAAGGAATTATTGCTCCTTATTTTGCAAATTAGAAAATGGATGCTTTACAAGGTCTAGCTGGGGGAAGGTCACCACACCCCTGAGGCCTCACCCCTTTAGGCATTAGATTGTGGAATAGGAACTGGCTTCTGCTCACTCTTGCTAAGGCTTCAAGTCAAGGGAAATGCTGTTTCAAGGTTTAGACAGCAGTGAAAAATCTTGCTATCACTCTCAGCTTTGTTCCAAGCTCTGCATCAACTTTGCATCCAGTCTTCCTGGTTTCACAGAAATTTATTTTGTCGGCAGGTTAGCCATTGAAAGAAGAAAGGAGCCATTGCCCTTGGATGTCCCTACCAAGATCCCTGCCATGACCACAGCAACCTCTCAGAGCACATTTCCTGAAACCTTCCTCTTCACACTCCAGCCACCCTATCAGCTCCCCAGCTTGCTTATGGTGCTAGCACACAGTGGGTCCTCAATAAAAACATGTTAAATGCATTATGAAATCCCACAGTTGAAAAAGGTAACATTTGGTTACATGTAATCCTCTGATTAAAACAGTTTTCAGAACTTTCTTTTTATCCCTACTTGAACATCACATCCAGGGCATGGAAACGGATAGGAAGACAAAGCAAGGTGCAGACTTTGTGAAGTTACTGAGGTAAAGTTTGTTGTCTGACACACTAATGAAAACTCATCCTTGGCACATAATGTGACAGCAAAGAAAAGATAATACTGACTTAAAGTCAATCGGAAATCAACATTCAAGTAAGAAATCCCCTTATGATACAAAAAATATAGCTGCCTCAAAAAAAAAGTCAAATAATTACCTTACTACCTTTACATAAGATTGCCAGACTATCATAACTGTAGAAAAGGCATTCTATCTCATTCCCAGGAGAAAAGTACCCAAAAATAAAATGATAATAGTTTTAGAGTAAAGCACCATTTTAATGCTTCTTTAAATAGATTTAGTGACTATTCCAGCTACATGTGTCCCATTTTTCACTAAGTATTTTTTATTCCTGCTGATAAAATGCTAAACTCCAATCTGTTGAAAAGTATTTTGTTGTGTTTTTAATCAGTGTTATTTATAGCTCAACAAATGTAATATGCCAGAGCTGATGTTGACATGTTTGTCCCCAAAGGAGGCCCAAACGGCACATTCCTTATATGACTGTGCTGTGAGCAGGGGCAGACCACTGCTAACTGCTGAGAGATGGCAAACCTCAGAGGATGGGCTGGACTCCAAGGTGGCCGTGAATGTGCAAATAAATGGTGGGAAGAGAAACTCTGCCAATTTTACAATTCTGTCGAAAGTTAGCCCTTGGAAAACAGGTGGAAAACTGTTTATGGCTAGCTCTAAGAACAATATGCATTAAAAATAAAAGGATGTTGCCAATAAAGAAGCAAAGGAAAGGAAAAAAACCAAACCCTGAAATGCTGATGTGGTGCCTGTATGTGGAATCGGGCATCCAGCAGACCTGCATTCTAGATGCCCTCTCACACCTGTCAAGCATGAAGCTTGCGAACCTAGTTTCATCTTCCAGACCCAGCTCTTGTCTCTGTAAAATGAAACAACAATTCCCATCTCAGAAGCATCTTCAGTGATAAACAAAACAGACTATTATAAAATACCCCAACAACTGCTCTTTGAAGCAGTTTCCCAGGCAGTTAAAAATAACTGAAGTTGGTCCATTTTTGTTGAGATCCCAGCTAGTGAGCTAAAGACCTTTGGGCAAGTGACTCTTGCTTTCAGAGCCCTAGTCTTCTTGTCTGTAACATGGGAACAAATCAGTTCCTCTTAGTGCTAGCCTTTTGCTACTGCTGTCTCACAATCATCCTGCTCTTGTTGAGATATCTCCCCTGTGAAAGAGATCAACAGGCTGCCTTGTGACTAACTGCCAGCTGGATGTGGCCACTGGGAAGCACAGATGAACAGCAGGTGGGAGAAAGTGAGGTAAGGATATTTATTCTCTGAGTCCCTTGCTAGAAGGTCTCAATGCTTGCCTGCTACTCTACCTAAGCCAAAGCTCCAGTTACATGTCCTGTCCTATAACCACAACTTGGGATTCTACTAACAACTCCCTCCCCTGCCCCTTTAGGACTGGAGGTGGTAAAAAATACTGTTAGTGATAATTAGGGTGGCTTCACCATCCTTGTTATCTTCTCTTGTGTTCACATTATGTAAATGCTTATGTAAATTTCTTTAGCCCATATGAATGTCTCATGTGTTTCCCACCAAGACCAAACCGGCTGCTGCTACCATAGAAAGAGCCCGAGGAGAAATTAGGTTTCTCATACATTTGAGGAGGCCACAGATACCTCCCCTGAATGAGGTAAAGGAAACACCAGCATTTCAAGTGATGGTGTGGCATGATAATTGTTTGAGTTATCGCTGGAGATGGCCTAGCTCGAGTGCAAATGGAAGGCAAGGGATTGAGAGATTAAGTGGCTGTGGCACTTAGTTTCTATGGTGACAATATTGATCAGAATGTTTTGGGGGTAGTTAGTTGCTGCTGACAACCCTGGAGAGCTGACAAACCCCCAGAGGAAGAACAAATTGGGATCTTTAACTGCCTAGCTCATACCTCAAGTGGAAAATCAGAAAGCCTTGATAATAACTTTGTCACAGTGTTTTTTCTCGCACAGTCATAGGCTGATATGTCTGTGATGAAACATGAGGCCTGATTGTAAGTAACGCTGGGTTGGGATACTAATTAAATGCTCAACTTGGCCATATCTTTTATATAATGGCTCTAATGGAGGAGTGAAACCCTGATACATGAGAAGCTACATTTGGGAAGAACATTTGATAACTTTGCATCTGTAAATCTTCCTGACAGAAGCAGGTATATTGAATACAAAAACAACAGAAGGTAAAATAATCTATAATAATAAAAGGGTTATATGCTAAATAGACTGGACATCCTTCCTGACAAAGCCAGGGCTGGGGGAGGGGCGGGGGAGGGAAGACAGCCCCAGTCCTGGGTGCCTGTCGGCAGCCGGAGGAGGAAAGCCTGGGTCCCAGGTGCCTGAGGGAAGCTGTTGCTGGCAGCTGGGGGCAGGAAGGCCTACTCTTGCACGAATTTTTGTGCATCAGGCCTCTAGCAGCATACATGCCAACAGAGCTGCAGAACATTGGCAGTTATATGGAGAGAAGTGAGTGAGTTGACACAGCATGCATGGGAGTGGACTCTGATGGTGTTAGACCAAAGGTGACAAAATTTAAAACTGAATTGAAGCCAAATTTATTGATACAGGTATGCTCACTGCACTGGGACTAGAATTAATAGTCTGATTGGTTTTGGATAATTAAACTTGGATTAAGGAATGGCCTAAGGCCAATGAAGTTGAGATATCAGA
The DNA here is from genome assembly GCA_026230045.1 of Corynorhinus townsendii. Lineage (NCBI taxonomy): Eukaryota > Metazoa > Chordata > Mammalia > Chiroptera > Vespertilionidae > Corynorhinus > Corynorhinus townsendii. The sequence goes on along the minus strand of JAPDVU010000006.1, from coordinate 146,595,359 downwards.
ACTTCCTTTACATATATATGGGGGAAGGGATCAGAAGGTTGAGAGAGTTGGGAATGGTAGCATAGACCTCAAATATGTATATGATCTGTTCAGTCATGCCCTAACTACCACAACCCTAGAACCAGAAGACATTCCCTTCACCAAAATCTTAAAAATACATCCATGAGGGGCATTGGCATTTGAAAACAATGTTGCCCAGGATAGAGATGACTGCCAGGGTTACAAAGGAAGTTGTTTTCTTGACCTCAATTGAAATAATGGGATCCTGATGTAGAGAGTAGGAGCAATAATTACTATTATAAGCTACAGGGTACTAGAGTGGTGATTAGGGTGATTTTTGTTTTGTTTTTAAATATATATTTTGTTGATTTTTTTACAGAGAGGAAGGGAGAGGGTTAGAGAGTTAGAAACATTGATGAGAGAGAAACATTGATCAACTGCCTCCTGCATACCTCCTACTGGGTATGTGCCCACAACCAAGGTACATGCCCTTGACTGGAATCAAACCTGGGACCTTTCAGTCCTCAGGCTGACACTCTATCCACTTATCCAAACTGGTTAGGGCTGATCAGAGTGTTTTGATGTACAGGAATAAGGTGGCAATGGTTAATGTACTATCGAATCAATAGGAATTATATAGATAGAAAATTTTAAGTATTGGTGGTGTATTAAGAAATCTAATTCAAATCTTTGGAACTGATCACAGTTAAACAGTATTCAGCCATAAGCTAATTCATAAATCCAGATTCTCTTGATTACGGGGGAAAATATTTCTGTCTGAGGTCAGTCTCAACAAGTGGCCATTGGTATCTACTATAAAAATTCATCCAAGTCTCCCTTGAAGGAATCTCTGAACATTTATCAGACTTTCTGAGAGCTATTAGATACTGACTCTGTACTGAAATGGATCTTCTGAGACCAAAAACATTGCTATGAGACACCAATCCTAATGCAAGTCAGGTGATAAATGAAGTCCTCACCCAAGACCATCTCATAATGGGTCCAGTGGGAGACTGATGCATGTTGTTTCTTCTTATAATCCTAGAACATATCAAGGAAAAATGTAGCAGAGCTCTTAATTTTGTTCCTTGACCCACTAAGAGCTATCATGTTAGGAAGGACTTAGTGGATAAATATGTTGACATAATTTATCCATGGGCTGCTGATTAAGATATAAGAGATTAGGTTTACCACCAAAGACTTTTAAAATATAGATGTACATATTACTGCCTCATCTGCATTTAACTCTTATGTTTGGCCAGAACTAAATCTAAGAAAATGATATTTAAATTCAGAAGCACGTGTAGAAATCACTAACTAAAAAATCATAGCAACATAATAATCATGTAAATTGATGTGGCTTTTTCACCTAACAACTAGTAGCCATAACTTGGGTCAGTATAGAAAGGATATCTAATTAGCCAGTTGAACAGAAGCTTGTATTGTGGAGGATAAAGAAGGTGGCTTAAAAAATGTATTTCCAAGATGTGTTCAAAGAACATTGTCTAATTTGCGACCAGGATTAAAAAGGCAATACTCCCCTTGCAATGCTAAGCCCAGCAGCCATCACAGAAGGACCTTCCCTAAGTGAATTATCCTTCCTATCATCTGATTTAATTCTTAGTATTAAATATGAAACCTAAGGAGGAGAGCAATGATTTTTAGGTAGCTTATATGACACTTAATTTAATTCTTCAGATTTTTTTCATTTCACCCAATGAGAAATGTAGGAACTCTGATATTTGAGATCTACTAATATTACATAAGGTGCCCCAACCAGATTTGGAGTAGAGTTTCATCAATAACCTATAGTCCATCAATGTCTTCTCATTTTTGATCAAGGACCTTTATTAGCACACTTTCTCTGGTACAAAATAGCAATTAGATTCCATTTTATTGTTCCCTTAGTTTCCAAATCTTTAAAGTAGATTCGTGACTTTTTAAATCAATATTTGGGATCAGTGAAGACATGCTTTTTCCTGACCTCCATCTTCCGGAGAATTCTGTCTCAGGGCACTGCTGCCTTAATCTTCCCGAGTGATCCAAAGGAACTCAGAACAATTGGCCTATTTTCTGGTGAAGTCTTGGTTTCCAGTAAATTCTCATGAATAGAGCCTGAAACCATTTTAAATGTCTCTGAAAGCACATGTCCTGATAGATAATCTATGACAAATCTCAGGTGTATCAAGAAGAAAAGAGGATGGCGTCTTAGCTAGAAGGGAAATACAAAGTAAACAAACAAAACACTCAGAGTCCCAAAGCTAAACTTCCCAAGGTTATAAATGAATATAATGTCAGGTCTCTGGAATTCTTCCCAGTTGCTAAAAATCACAGGTGACTGTTAAAAACACGTTTGAACAAAATCCACAAGGTAAACATAACATCAAATGCTTCATTTAGGTTTTTCTGTAGTATTTAAACAGTTTTTAAAACCTCTCACCTGGTCCTAGCCAGTTTGGCTCAGTGGATAGAGCATTGGCCTGTGGACTGAAAGGTCCCGGGTTCAATTCCAGTCAAGGGCACATGCCCGGGTTGTGGGCTCGATCCCCAGTAGGAGGCATGCATGAGGCAGCCTATCAAAGATTCTCTCTCATCATTGATCTTTCTATCTCTCCTTCTGCATTCCTTTCTGAAACAATACTTAAAAAAATAAAACCTGTCTTCTGAGTCCCATTAGAAACTAGGAGAGGGGAAAAGAAGCCATTCATATAAAGAGAAAGGTGGGACCACACAGGGGCAGGTAAAATTCTAATCTTCTTGGCCACTGTTTCTATCACCAGTGCACAGCTTGATGCTTGATATACAAGCAACAGGTGTTTAATACAAGTTGCTTGAATGAATGCATAGAGAGAAGGAAAAGAGGGCTGTCTGTCTAAATACTTGTGGAAGACAATCCCCACCTACACGATCCATCATCTCCCCATAAACTGAGCTTCAAGACATCATGAGGTACTTCCTTTGGGAAAATGAACATCTTTCGAACACTTTCTTGTTTTGCTTACAACTCAAAGGACGCAAAGAGCAGGCATGCAGGATCAATTACTATCTCTCATTATTTGTATTAAAACAACTGTGCTCCACAGCATCCTCTCCGGGATTTCATCCAGGCCGTGATTCATTTGTATAATATCTTACTATGCTGTCCAGAAAAAATCTTAGGGAGATAGATGTTACCGAATATTCCAATTATATTCTTCAGTATATTCAAATAAACTTCTCCCATCCTCTTTCCTATCTCCTTTCTGTTTCTTTTCTGGCCTTTTCTTCACCAATCCTAGTCAGATCAACCCATTTCTTTCCCTTCCTTCTCTGTTCCTATTTTCATGGCAAAACAGTTCCTCCTCCTGCTTCTTTTATTTAAATATAAATGTTTCCTGGATGTAACAATGTAATTACACTTTTTAAGGAAAAAAGCCATATTAATCTTAATTTTCCCCCTTCCTCATAATTGAGTAATTGCACATTTTGTAACTTAATCAGTTAATTGCATATGTGCAAGAAAACTGCTTTAATATGTTGAAGACAGTATTCTATTTAGTTGTTAGCAAAACAGATTAATGTTTGGGTCTAGAGGATCTGTGAGCAGATTTCTTTATAGCTTCCACATCCTGTTAATGAATGATACCTAGGGACAACACAACTTTTGTTCTTAATGAAGAAGTGGCTTCTCATAGACAGACTCTGATATCTAAGAAGAATTGAATTAAACATATTTTTTAGAAACAAAAATCCTGTGCTTTTACTGGTAGGGGGTATTTTGGCTGCTGTTGACCTGATTATCCCAAGCAGTCACAACCTTCCTGAAAAAAATAGAAAGTGTAAAACAAACAAACAAAAAACACCCAGCATCTCTTAAGAAGGTCAAAGAACTCATTCAGGCCCTAATTTGTAAGGGATTCTTATTAAAGTTTCATGATTAAACACTCTGGAGTTAGTTGATAGAGTTTATCTTTTATTTATTTATTTATTTATTTTTCTAATCATCATGAATAAAAAACGTATTATCAGGAATTTTTAGTGAAGGCTCCAAAGACTAATGTTAAAGATTGAAGTGGTCACTCTGTCTGCGTAGGCCACTCTCCTGGGACAGAGCTATGTCTAAGAATAGGCAAAGGAACATTTAATCTTCTCCTCCTCATAAAAGTTATGCAAGGGCACATTAGTACCTTGACAAAAGTCAAATCCTTGGATTATGGAATAAATACTGACTCACTGGAAATATTTTATAGTTTAACAGGGATTTTAAATGCTGTCTCTTAAAACCTCAAAACTAAGACTCCAGCATGTACTAGTATATGCGTGTTTGTCCCCATCCTCTAACACAGTTGCACTCTTTTTCTCCAAAGCTGATCAAAAAAAGAGCAGCTCTGAAATATTCTAAAATTCCCCGCTATTGTGATTCAAGCTCTTTCAGACACAGAGATTATAATTTTAGGATTCTGCTCACTAGCAACTTTATAACTTTACTATATTGTCATGTATTACTAAAAAACACCCCAAAAAGCATAACACAGTCCTCTCTGAACCCCTTCCCTACCACACACACACACACACACACACTAGCCCTATGCATTTGCATATTTTCTCTTCACAGCCATGTGGCCATGCAGACTCCAAACTGCAGGCTCCAGGTGGAAGCCTGGATACTGCAGCAGAGCAAGGGACTGCAGCCAGGAGCACAAGCTAAGCTAGCTGGATGCTGGACTGCACTAATATGGCACAGGATCTCTGAACATTAACTCTATTTCTGGCTCTGATTTTCCATCAGGAATGGAAAAGCGATGAAACATTGGGGAACTCCTTTAATTTTGCTTCCCAAATAAACCTTGCCACCAGACCCCATCCTCTCTCGTGGGTCTAGAAAATGCTTTTTCTCGTGGCACTGGCAACATCAGCACTTACCATTTTTTCTCCCTTCTCATCTCCTGTCAACAGAAGAGACACTACTGCAGCTGTTAAATTAAATCTCTTGTATCCATCCCCTGACATTCCCTAGACGCCGGCTTCCTCTTCCTGCCTGGGCTGCTGCTCAGTTCTCTGCTTTCTTTTTCTAAAAGGAACATCAATTTATCTTCTTCTCCACTTTTTTAAATTTTTTTTTATTGACTTTACAGAGAGAGGGAGGAAGAGAAAGGGAAGGAGGAAGGGAGGGAGGGAGGGAGGGAGGGAAGGAGGGAGGGAGGGAGGGATGGAGGGAGGGAGGGAGGGAGGGAGGGAGGGAGGGAGGGAGGGAGGGAGGGAGGGAGAGAGAGAGAGAGAATCTATGTGAGAGAGAAACATCCATAGGTTGCCTCCCGCATGCACCCTGATGATGGGGGACCAAACTCACAACCTGGAATTTGCCCTGACTGGGAATCGAACTAGTGACCTTTTAGTAGTGCATGGGTAGTGCTCAACCAAGTGAGCCACACAGGCCAGGGCTGCTCCACATTCTTATAAATGTTTCTGAAAGTATCAGGTGCCAATGAAGTGAAAGGTGAAGGCATTCTACTGATGTTCTCTTGGCTAATATAAACATGTCCCCTGGGAAAGGTTTTTCTTATCAGACCGCTTCTTCTGTGGTGACAAATGGATTGAGTTGAAAGAATTATTCAGAAACTCCAGACCTTAAATGCAACAGCTGCTACTGATAATGAAGTAGGATTTTACTCTGAACTACTGCACCATTACTCACATTTCCTAGATAATTTCTGGACTCTCTACTTGGCCTCGATGGAAAGAGTGAATAAGGCACTAGAGTTGGGAACAAAGAAGAAAGGTAACTCAGTGACTTAACAAATCAATTGAAGTTACCTTTTGATTTCAGCTTCTGAGTATAACAATGGTGGTACATCACATGGAATAATTCATTTTTCTAATAATTACAAAACTATGTTTCTAGTCGGCCTCATGTGGGCATTTCCCCATGGATGCAAATAATTTTTTAAAGTAAAATAACAAGAAAAAATCTTTGTGAAGCAGTTCTAACCTGGGCTAATTATTTAGCTATTCCAGAGAAAGGGTTTTGGGGACCTGGAATTGCTTGCTTTCTGCACTTTGTGTGACTAGAAATACCCAGTGCTCAGCACCAGATCTCAGTCAGCATTCTGTTGCAGCAAAGGGCAGACTGTGCAGATGACTATACACATTGCTTTCTTAATGGCTAGACTCAAGTGCCCCAGCAAGAAAACTTCAGTTTGGAGTCACTTGCGCACACATCAACCATTCTAATACCAGCCACATGTCTACACTGGGAGAAATTACTGTGCTCACAAATTGCCAAATAAACAACATCTTGGCCAGTTTGCTAAAGTTTGGTCATTAATATGCTTTCCTTGCTTTTACACAGTTAGAAGGCAAGGATGAGCCTGGGACAAAAAATATGTACTGTTGAACTACTATTTAAGGCAACTAGAGGAAAAACACAGTGAAAAGAGAAATATAAACATTACGTTTAATTATTTTAAAATAAATATCTAAGGAAGGCCCAGAGACTACAAGTATTAGGCTTCATTGAAAATTTATTGAGCACCTAGTAAAAATCAGACACTGGGGATGGCGCCATTGATAAGACCACTGAGATGTTGTGGTTCATTTTTATTGTATACCCCAATAAATATAATGTATTAGATGTTGCATTTTACACAAATTTCTTTTTAAATATAATGTTCTCACATAGTATAGCTTATAGAAGCATTTATAAATTCCCCTCAGCTACTTTTAGAATTTATCCTCTCTAAAAAGCATGCATAATTTTCATTAGTTTCAACATGTGCAATACACAGACACACAGACATCAAATAAAATTATCGTAAGCAAAGTCAGATTCTGATTCCTATTAGTCATTGATCACAACTTCTCTCTAATTGCATTCTCTCCTGTTCTGAAAATCACAAGGTAAGAACTATAAGAATCCACATATTTTAAAAATCAGTTCAGGGCATTGGGAAATAGTAAATTAGTTGATATTTAGAATAGAAATTGGAACCAGATAGAAGAATAGTGTCTTCATTTCATTTGTAGTAGAGTGAGTGAAACTCCACCATGTTCCTTCTTCTGTGCTTTTTAATATGACTATTTGAATATCCTAGAAACTAAGCAGCCATCTGTCATCAGGAGATTAGTCTATGGGGAACAGTGTTATTTTTCAGCTATTTTCCAAGATATTTGCTCTAGAACTTTTGCTTTCACTCCTAGTCATTTACCACTAAAAATATTTCAAGTACAAAATTCATCATGTCACAACATTTTTAAATGGTTATTAAATTGCAATAAGATGTATTTGATATTATGCCTTTTATTTTTTATTTTATTACACTGGTTAATATATTAAGCACAATGTTGAAGATAAGTGAGGAGAGCAGATATTCTTGCCTTATTACTATATAGTATGAAAGTATTATATATTTCAATATCTATAATAATAAAAGTGTAATATGCTAATTAGACTGGACAGCCGAATAACCTTCCGGATGTCATTCTGGAGAAAGCCACGGCAGTGGGGGCTGAGGCAGAGGGCTTAGGGGTGACCAGGCAGGCAAGTGAGCGGTTAGGGGCAACAGGCAGAGTGGTTAGGGGCAATCAGTCAGGCAGGCGAGCGGTTAGGGGCAATGAGGCAGGCAGGTAGAGCAGTGAGGGGTGATGAGGCAGGCAGGCAGAGTGGTTAGGGGTGATGAGGCAGGCAGGCAGAGTGGTTAGGGGCAATCAGTCAGGCAGGCGAGCAGTTAGGGATGATCAGGCAAGCAGGCAAGCAGTTAGGGGCAATGAGGCAGGCAGGCAGAGTGGTTAGGGGTGATCAGGCAGGCAGGCAGAGTGGTTAGGGGCAATCAGGCAGGCGAGCGGTTAGGGATGATCAGGCAAGCAGGCAAGCAGTTAGGGGCAATGAGGCAGGCAGGCAGAGCAGTGAGGGGTGATGAGGCAGGCAGGCAGAGTGGTTAGGGGTGATCAGGCAGGCAGGCAGAGTGGTTAGGGGCAATCAGGCAGGCGAGTGGTTAGGGGCAGTCAGTCAGGCAAGCGAGCAGTTAGAGGTGATCAGACAGGCAGGCAGGCAGGCAGGCGAGCAGTTAGGAGCCAGCAGTCCCAGATTGCAAGGGGTGCAGGCCAGGCTGAAGATCTCTCCCTGCCATCTCCTGTGCACAAATTTCATGCACTGGGCCTCTAGTCTATATATATAAAAGCCTAAGGTCAGCCGGTAGCTATGACGCACTGTGACCACTAGGGGGCAGACACTCAAACTGGTAGCTATGACATGCACTGACCACCAGGGGGCAGACGCTGAACACAGGAGCTGTGGGGCTGCATTTACTTGGCAACTGCAGTTCTGAGGTGACACACCCAGAACCATAGAGGAGGGATCCCAATTCTGGGGTGTGTCACTCGAGAACTACCCTCTCGCAATCTGGGACCCCTCCAGGGATGTTGGAGAGCTGGTTTTGGCCTGATCCCCACAGGTCAGGCTGAGGGACCCCACTGGTGCACCGGGCCTCTAGTTAATTATAATACTAGATTTAGGTTGTTTGAAAATGCCATTATCAGACTAAGGAGGTTTCCTTCTATTGCTAATTTCCTAGGAAGTTTTGCTTTTGTTTTTTGAAATCATTAAGTGGAAGATGAATTCTGTCAAATAGTTTTTATCTGACAGAATAAATACTGCATTCCTGTGATAAAATCCACTAGGTCCAAAAAAAAAAAAAATCCAGTAGGTCATATTTTTTTTCTTTGAATATATGGCTGGATTATATTTGCTCACATTTTGTTGAAGATTCTTGTGTTCTTGGCAATATTGGCCAGTAATTTTCTTTACTGCTGATGTCTTCATCAGATCTAGTATTGGTGTTACTCTGGCCTAATAAATGAGTTTGAAAATGTTCTCTCTGTTCTACATTTTAAAAGAGTTTATGTAACATTGGAATTATTTCATCCTTAAAAATTTTGGGGAGCATTTCCTAATGAAGTGGGCCTGTAATTATCTATTGAAATATTTTAAATGACAAATTTAATATCTTTTATGGATAAAAACTACCATATTTTCTGTTTCTTCATGTGTCAGTTTTGGTAAGTTTGGTTTTTCAAAATATTTGATCATTTTCTCACAGTTGTTAAATTTATTGGCATAAACTCATTCACAGTATTCCCTTATTTTTTTGGTATCTGGAATACCTATTATAAAATCCATTTTTTATTGATGATATTGGCTAGATGGTCATTTTTATTTTTTTCTCACATAATCTTATTAGATGTTTAGCAATTATATATTTATTTAAATTAAGGACTTAATATTTTTCTACCATTTATCTTTTTTATTTCATTGATATTTGGTCTTATTTCTATAACTTCTTTACTTTTGCATAGGTCAAATTTAATTCTTGTTTTCTTTTGTATATTCAAAGTTACAATGGTTCATAATGTTCAGTCTTCTAAACTATTACTGGCAGTTTTAAAAATGGGTAGTAATATCTGCAATCAAGACTGTAGATTTATCTATTCCTCTCAATTTTCTCTCCATCTATGTTGTAGTTCTGTTGTTAGGTGTATACACTTAAGATACTGTTTTCTTGATGAATTTACCCTTTTATAATTATGTTTTTTTTCTCTTTTTATCTGGTAACATTTCTTATTTTGAACTCTGTATTTTCTGATAGAACCATGTCTGATTTATTACAGTTCATATTTGCACAGTACATTTGCATCTATCCCTTTATTTTCAAATTACCTGTCACTTTATTTATCAAGTGTACCTCAAAAGAGCTGGAGAAAAAAAAAAATAGAAGTATACTGTAAGGCACACAGATACACAGAAAACCTATTAGGAGTAGTTAAATAAGGGAATAAATAGCAAAGAAAGTGTAAACCTTTCCTTCTCTATAAGCCTGGAAAACCAAGTGACTTTCACCAATATAAAACCACATGCTGGTAATCCCCACCATGGCCAATCAACATTCATTCCATTTTTCATAAATATTTACGTAGAACTTTTGACCTGCTCAATGGCTTTGAATTTGAAGTAACAAACAATAGAAAATCTGTTAACAATACTGCTCTCATGTAATAAGATATTTATTTTAATGAGGAAGAAAGACAATTTAAAAGTATACAAATCAACAAGATAAATGCATATTGTAATGTTATAACGGGCATAATAGAGCAATGGAAGGGGAAGGTCCAATATATAAAAGGTCATCAATGAAAGTCTCCTTGGTTGAAATCTAAAAGATATAAATATGAAAAGTAGGGAAAGAGGCAAGAACAAATCATTCCAGGAAGAAAGAAAAAGTACAAGCAAAGAGGTGGCTTACATACATAAAGGAATATGGTCTCATTATTGGCTAAGCAACTATACCTTTTCCTCTGGACTCAACAAGTCCTGGTATCCTCACCCTGGTCTTTCAATTTCCCTACCATTATCTGCTTATGTTTCCAAATTTTATTTTCCCCTGAATTTCTTTAGTGCTTTTATGTCGATGACCATCTGGTCCAACTTAAAATCTCTGTGAGATTTTAATCTTGTAATCATCACCAGAGGTACTTGGTACCTTGCACACATTTGATTTCAGTACTTCTATACTGATGAATGTGATTTCTGACACAGGCAAAGAGCCAACATTTCTGAGTGCACAGACAGATGGAAAATAAATGTCTAATATGCTACCCTGTGGAGAGTCTCTTCAGTAATTCCCTGACCACTGTACCCATGGGACAAGAATAAGGACTTCATGATTTCAGTGCTATGTTAATAGAAGAACATACTGATTAGCATGATTAGTGTGTGTTGTCAGTATGTCAGCACTGATTTTCCACTCTGATAGGCATTTAACTACTATGAATGGGCCTTTACTAGGTTCTGTACATATTACAAATAAAAAACTAAAATTATGGTTCCTTTCTTCCTTCAAGATTATAATTATTTTCTTCTCTGAGAGTCCAGAATGGGGTTTTTATTCAATTCATAGTAACCCAGATTTTTTCTCCTTAACATATATGTTAATTGTAATTAAATATCCTTGTGCATAATTATTTAATATTCTCCACTAAATATTAAGTTCCTCGGGAATAGGGGGCAGGCTTTCCTGTTTATCATTATATCAATGAATATCTTTCATTAGTGAGTAACATATAGTAGGTGCCAATCAAATCTTCTTGGATAAATAAGTGAAGAAACTCACAATCCAGAAGAGTGTTGGTCTGAAGAGTGCTAGTCCATTTGGATTTGGGAGGGGCAAGACATAAACTCATGAAATGGTTAGGAGGGGAGGCAGTAGTTATCCATGTATTCAGTAAATGTTTGAGTAACCATTATGTGCTTGGCATCATGGTGGGGATAGATTAGTAGGCAAAAAATCAGAAAAGGTCTTTGGTTTTACTGAGCTGACCATCTGGTTATGGAACCAGATGCTAGTTAATCACACAAACAAATGGAAAGGCACAACTCAGAGAATCGCCATGAAAATGTATGGGGGCTCATTTGGATTTTAAGAGCTCTGAGCAAGGAACTGCCAGTGGCAAGGTGGAGACAGTGCCCACAGTCAGGCGAGTATAGGTCTGATTTGCCTCATTACTATTAATAGCTTCCTCTCTGTCTATAGCCGCAGGCAATATGAAACCTGTTACTACATCTCAGCCAGTCAGACACTCTTTTCAGACCCTAGAGCCTGTCATCCACTGGGATCTTTCTTGCTGATTTCTATCCCGCTCCCACATTCTGGAATCTTGTCCTCACTTAGATATCACTGTTGGACACTTGGCTTGGTTCAGTTGGACTCTATATGTTGGTGTCCTTTTCTGGATTCTTGTTTGGCCAGTTTTAATCCATCTCGGCCATCAACATATAGCTCAGAATCCTGATCCCTGGGTTTTGTCTGTGTTAGAGGGCAACTGTGGCTTGTGTCATATATGTGTCTGCCTCTGACCAGCTTTCACCAATTCTTCCCTGCTTCTCTCCATCCAATCCAAACATTCAATTTCTAGCTCAAGTCTTATCTCCTCCAGAGATAATGATCACCCCATTATCTCTGCAATCTGCAGTTATCTGTTACTTCACTCAGACGTAAAAGTAATATCGTTATTGAATTTATTGGAGTGACACCCGTTAATAAAATTACACAGGTTTCAGGTGTACAGTTCTATAATACATCATCTTTGTATTGTATTGTGTGTTCACCACCCCAAGTCAATTCTCCCTCCATCACCACTTATCACACTTTACCTTCTTCCACCTCCCCCCACGCCCTTTTCCTCTGGTAATCCCCATGCTGTTGTCTCTGTCTATGAGGGCTTTTTGTTTGTTTTGCCAAGTTTTTTTGTTTTTGCTTAATCCCCTCACCTTTTATTTTTAAAATGTAAATCACCTAATGTCACTTCCTGCTTAACACTCTCTAGTGGCTCCTTTTCTACTGAAAATAAACCCAAACCCCATACCAAGTTCTGTGAGACTCTACTTGATCTACTCCTACCTACAATCCTCTTTGATGGCATGTAGTCTTTTTCCATCATTCCCACCCAATGGTCCTGGTGCTTTCTGCCCCTGTTTCCTGCAGAACCTTCTTAGTATCCAGAACACTACCTGCCTGGCTACTTCCTGCCAATGTATTATTACCTGCTTTGAGAGACCTTCTGTCAGATGTCTCACTCAAGTTACTTCTGCCTTACTCTAGTCAATCCCTATTAAATTGTCCTAATTTCACTTCTCCATGGCCTGACCACTCTCTGAAATTACCTTGTTTACTTATATAGGAATAATGGATGCTCTGATAAGGATCTAAACTGTCCAGTCAATCTTGATTACTGAGGAGTTTAAATGCATCTCTATTGCAGCAGGCTGTTTACTCCTTCCTCAAACATAGGATGCCTCTGTTCTTCATTATAAGGTCTGTTCAGTCTTCCCTGCAGCCCCCCTAGACAGGTGTTAAATCATCATCCTCTCCCGTGTTCCCTTGAACATTGTATCCCTGGGGAGAGTTTAAATATTATATTCCTCAACAAACTCAAGGTTTGCAGACACCTCAACGCTCCATGAGTCCACTATCAAAGCAGCGAACCAACGTCTAGTTCACTTTTGGGATATTTCAGAAGGAATCACTCAAGTGTACTGTGTTCTGCAAAATTTAAAAAAAAAAATCACATTATACTCCGACTGGTCTCCTTAAAGCTCTTATCTTAACTTGAAGTGAAGAAGAACAACTTTCCCTAATGGGGTTCTCTGATGCAGTCATGGAATCTCAAATGCTCTCAACAAAAATCCTCCTTTTTTATCTTCAACTACTGACTTCTATGCTCATTGCCAGTGAGGGTTTCAGTAGATGCAGAAGTGGATTTCAACACCACTGTTGAAATGTTTATTTTATAACCTCACATTTTACTTTGGAGTATGGTGTTTATCATCCTGGTGCTTCATCCATAACTTTCATTTCAGCATCATTTATTAAGTATCTGTATGGAGAATTGCATGCAAGTTCTTTAACAACCAATATGGCATGGGAACCTACAAACCAGGATGGAAACTAGCTGAAAACAACTGGTACAGCCATGCTATTCCACAAGATCAGCATTAGACCTCTCTGTCTCCTCCCACTACCTACACCCTGTGAAAGCAAGGCACTTGTCTGTCTTGCTCACCACTGTGTACTCTTTGAGCCCAAAACAGTATCTGACAGAGTACCTACTCAGAAAATAATGTCTGAACTAAATGAGTCAACATTTGCTATGTGTCCAACAACACTGACCAAAGCTTTACATTAAAATACACACTTTAAAGATAATTATTGTTCTTGTTCGATAAAAGAACTGAGGTTTCAGAGCAGTTCAGTGCCTTGTCCAAGGACATTCGTGTAAAAGTGTCTAGCTGGGATCCAAATCTAGACAGTCTGACTCCAGAACACTCAGTTTCTCTATTAGACTATCCAGTGGGTGCAAAGCTAATAGGTTTAATACATTGCCAGCCCTCAAGGGCTGGAATTGAGTCTGATGCTTTGTATATTCTATTCCAATGAAAAGAATAAAACAGGGCGCAGATAACTATAGTAAAATGTAGACTACATTTGCAACAAGAAATCCATTGCTTTAGAATTTCAGGAGAAGGCACTATTAAACATCATTGGGCAAGATGGGCTTTCAGAAAGGATTCTTAAATATTATGGCTTCTCATATTACTCTGAAAAGATGTTTTTCATTTTAATAGTTGTAGATGGGGAATAAAAGCATTGTAGGATATAGAAAAGATTCCTTTATTAACTTTTGGTCGAGAATATGTTTGTATATTTTCAGAAAACAACTCCAAGACCATGTAGATTCCTGTAACAGAGAGGAATTGACAGGACTGCTCCAGCCATGGAGACAGAAGAGAAACAGTCCAGAGATGAAAGACGCTCACAACACCTTGCCATACTAGCAGTCAGCAGCCGTGCGTTGCTATAGGACCAAACAGGGTCGGACCTGCATTACCACCATTTGTCCACCTTCCAGAACTGAAATATCATTGCTGACATGTACACATAAGGAACTGTTTGACATTGAAATTGAGACTCAAAAGAACTGTTGGCCTAGAAAGAAATTCACTGCAGACTGATTCATTTGCCTCTCAGCGTAACCATTATTGCTGTCGCATTTTCGGTTTTTATAAGTATATTTCTAGTATCATATGATCTCACTATCTAGGGGAAATAATGAACAACATAAACTGATGAACAAAAACAGACCCGGAGACAGGAAGCATCAATCAGACTGTCAAACCTCAGAGGGAAGGTAGGGGAGGGGGAGGGTAAGGGGGAGAGATCAACTAAAGGACTTGTATGCATGCATGTAAGCCTAACCAGTGGTCACGGACAACAGGGGGGTGGGGAGGGGTTTGGGATGGGAATGGGGGGATGAGGACAAATATGTGATACCTTAATCAATAAAGAAATTTTAAAAAAAGCATTATAGGAGAAGTTAAGGGCAGGATTATAGTAGGAACAGGAATAACAGAATCAAGAGAAACTATAAAGTCAAATCTATCAAACTTGGTAACTGATCAGATAGCATGGATAAAAAGAAAGAGGAAGTGACTTCTGATATAAGGATTTAAGAGCTCCCAATAAGAAATTTTAAAAAGGCAAGGAAAGTGAGAACTTTGGGAATTACCATAAGGAGAATAGGAGCTTTCTGAGGATGATTTGAAACAAAGGCAAAATGAATATAAATGACAGCAGTCCCCAGGATCAGATGTATAAATAATAGAACTAATTAGAATCCTAGGGGCTGGACTTCACCAATCTGTAATGGATCCAAAAACATCCTCCAAAAGATGTACCTCAGTTCCAGAAAATTCTTCAGAGAAACTGGTTAATTAAGCTATCTCTTTCCTGAGAAAGACAATAGATGATAATAGGGCCAAAAGAGTCCTTCCTTTATTTGTTTTTTATTTTATTGATTTTTTACAGAAAGGAAGGGAGAGGGATAGAGAGAAACATCGATCAGCTGCCTCTTGCACCCTCCCCACCGGGTATGTGCCCGCAACCAAGGTACATGCCCTTGACCAGAATCAAACCTGGGACCCCTGAGTCCGCAGGCTGATGCTCTATCCATTGAGCCAAACCGGTTAGGGCCAAAAGCGTATTTTTGGCTTCTGATAGGTCTTTACCACTTCTGGCCCCTTCATTACAGAAGATTCCCCCCTAAGAAAGGGTTGAGAATTGCCCATCCTGCCTGTGGACAATATGGAATAGACAGATGAAAAGTCAGATATATACCGTTTAATTTTTCACACAATACTAATTTTCCAGTCATTCAAAACTTATAGTTAAAAATCACCAGGTATTTGTGAACTTTCATATATCTACTTATATCTGTCAGCAAATTTATATCTACAACTATTATTCTTTTCCAAAAATACTATATGAGGATTTATTCCTTAATGTGCTTGAGCCATGTGACTATGTCCTACCATGGAAAGGTTTCTTCATCACCAATGGATCAATATTGCTGGATTGTACTTTAGTATTCACCTCAGGATCTCTAGTTCCAGAAATCAAACTATATTGGTGGTTGCTAAGTTCCCAGCTTTAAGCTTAACTTCGCAAATGGGACCAGCTACTTTTCCCCAAGTTAAGAAGAGATAGCAGCATATTTACTGCTTATTTGAAGGATAAAAGCAGAAACTTTGGTAATGTCCATGTCATTCTTAGCCTATTGTTTGTCAGTCAGCAACATTTGTCTAGCTCCTCAAATTACATTTATGGGAACAAGAATATAAGGAGTAATGGCTGAACCCAAGGTTGATAGGGCCCTACCTTATGTCTGTCAAATTGGAAAGATGGAATGGAGAGAGCCAAAACCAGCAACCAGAAAATGCTAGTTCTAATTTCATGTCTGCAAGGTCAGAGTGATCATTTTTACTCTGCCTACTTCCTGAGGCTGTTCTGGGAATTAAAAGGTAGTGTATGCAAAACTTGGCAATAAACAGAATAATTCACTCACTCTCTCATTCATTCCTTTCATTTAGCCATTCAACAAATATTTACTGAGTATACATTTGTGCCAGATACTGTATTACTGTCTGGGTACACATTGGTAAGAAAAATAAACATTGTTCCTGCTTTTGAAGATCTTTCTTACTATCTAGTGACATATCTGTGTAAGATATTGGTATTATGCCATTTATAGCCTTTATTCTAACCCAAAAATCATGTATATATATTTTTTCAAGTTCTGAATCCAGCATATATGTGTATATTCAAATCTATATATGTGTACCTGAATCATATCTATACATATATGCATGTGGTATACACACACACATTTAAAGTTCTGCTCAGGGGTTGTTCACTTGGGAGGTCGAATTAGAATTGAAATCAGCATACCTGTGTTTGTAAGCAGGTCCATCACTTACTAGCTATCACCTGGAAAATTACTCCATTTATACTATACTTGGGAGTCTTTATTTGTAGAATGAGGGTAATAATAGTTGCTCCATCGTAGGGTTGCTAGAACTTAATGAATTAAGGCTTATTAAGCATGCCACATAGCAGATGGCACACCTAGAATCCTCTGTAAATTATGGTTAACAAACTTTGCTTGGAGATACTCTTTTGGCCACACAGCTGCTAGAGAATAGACTATCATTCCCAGAGTAGCTGACAAGGCTACTCTGAGCAATTTCTAAATAATTCACCTGGCTAGAGGTGGCCCAGGCACAGGTACAGGTATTAATTGCAGCCTGCCAATTCCGGTTCATTCCTAAGCAGGCTTCTCAGGCCCTGGCGCCCTGTAAGTAACCCCCACTGTGGGGAAGGTACATCCCCCCAAAGATTTCCTGCCAGAATAATGGGAGTGTGTGGCCCCTGCAGCAGCTGGAAGTGGAGTCAAATTAGTCCTATTCCTCCACTCTAGGGAAACTCCTGAGGGTATGTGGCTGCTTCATTCCAGAGAAAGCAGCTCACCTTCCACAGGCCAAGCTCCAGGCACCTGAATGGGAGAGGGAACTCTGGTCAGCAGCCCCTTTCCCCAGGAGTGGACAGGACCTCTATGCTGCCTGAGGTGGGCAAACAGGCCTCCAGGGCCAAGGGACCCATGCTGGAGTGCAGCAGGCCACCTTGGAGGGCCAATCAGGAAAGCCACTGGGTCTGACCCAGGAGGGATCCCTAAGGTAAGCTAGCAAATGCCCTAGTTGGTTTTGCTCAGTGTGTAGAGTGTGGGCCCACAGACTGAAAGGTCCCAGGTTTCATTCCGGTCAAGGGCACATACCCGGGTTGCGGGCTCAATCCCCAGTAGGGGGCGTACAGGAGCGATCAATGATTCGCTCTTATCATTCTCTTTCTCTCTCTCTCTCTCTCTCTCTCTCTCTCTCTCTCTCTCTCTCTCTCTCTCTCTCTCTCTCCCTGGCTCTCTGAAATCAATAAAAATATATTAAAAAAAAAAAAAAAAGAGTGTCAGGAGGGAGCTGCTTCCACTGGGTCTCACTGCGCATGCCGGCTCTCTTTCAGCTCCTGTTAGTTGGAATGATTTGAAGCAGGTGCTACATTAATATTCATTATTCCTCCTTTAAACAGCATTTGATCTGAGAGTATGAAATGCCACACACAGAAACCTTTCCATGGGCCTGATCCCCAGCGCCTGGCTTCTCTCGGCGACACCTGCTTCCTGAAAACAGGAGGCCAGGGTTTCCAGGTAATTAGCAGAGTCCTTGCCAGTCCTGAACTACCAGGGCCCTCTTGATGAAATGCCCTTTCTTCACAGGTCTGTTGGGAGTTTTTTCCCACTGGATCTCTTTCATGACACTACCTGAAAGTGCCCTAGGGCTGCGGAAACAAAGAACCACAAACTAGGTGGCTTGCAGCAATAAAAATGTATTTGCAGGGTCCTGGAAGCGGGAAGTCCAAAGTCAAGCTGCCCATGGTTTGGTTGCTTCTGGAGGCTCTGGGGGGAAATGGGTTTCATGCCTCTGGGCTAGCTTCTGGCAGCTGCCAGTAATCCTTGTATTCTTTGGCTTGTGACATCATACATACAGTCCCTGTTTCCCTCATCACAGGGCCTTCTTCCCCATGTGTCTCTCTCCAAATCTCTCTCTCCTTATGAGGACACCAGTTATTGGATTTAGGGCCCACACTAATTTAATATGATCTCATCTTAATTTTATATTGCATCTGCAAAGACCCTTTTCCCAAAGAAATTCACATTCACAGGTATTGTCAGTTAGAACATCAACACATTGTTTTTACAGACACAGTCCAAACCACAGAGGGTAGAAAGAAAGAGGACTAGCCAGATGTCTGTTCTATACTTAGAGAGTTTCTTTGAAAGGCTTCCTGGTCTTCCACAGAGTGAGCATATGCTAGAGCAAGAACCAAAATTCCGGCCATGGCTGTCTGCTCAGCAACCAAAGAAAGTCAGAAAAATGGCCCAGTCACTTCTCATTATTTGCAGTAATTATGTTCTATAAAGTAGTCACAGATACAAATTAGCAAATGTGAAGGCAGCAGTCCTAGGAGAAATACAGTTAGGTTCCTGTGAACTTCAGGTTGTAATGTTTTTGTCAAGTAATCCATACATAACCTTGTTTTTGTGTCTTTTTGTTTAAAGAAACTTTATTTCATGTGAAACTGTTAATTCATAACATTGAGCACATGGCCAACAATACTATAACTCACACCTGAATGAAGCTTTTCTAACCTGTGTTTTCCCTGTAAGGCACATCACAGGAACTGGACAGCACTATGCTTGGAATCCACTGTAAACAGCAAAATCACCAGCAAAGGGCTCAAAAATGTGAAAAACGCAGCACTGAATAGATTCAAAAGGGACACTTACATTATGAGACTAAAACAAGAAGGCAGAGGGTTACCTTTGTTCAAAATGCGAATGTGAGTGTCAAGCAACTCAAATTTTTCACTGCTCTGAGCATGTCTGTGTGTGACCATGACTATCGATTTTGGATACAAAGAAATTATAACAAAGAGGACAATTCACAGAGACGGAATCTGCACATGAGTACTTACTGCTTATTGAAGCTAGTTCCAGGAGGGTTCATGTAGGAGTCCACCTATCTCAGCTGCAGATGCCAAAATACATGGATTGAATTTAGGATTGCAAATAAATTATAGCAAGTGGGCAAACTTATAAATATGGAACCTACAAATATTAAGGATAAGACTATACATTGCAACCAGTTCTAGCAGGTTTTGTGGTAGAAGCACATGCAATTCATCTGCAGATGCCAAAATTGATGGAGGCTATGAGGAAACACAACAGTATTACTGTATGTCTTGATGGGCATCAGGGTAGATGTACCAAGACCTACAAGAAGGACATCTATCCCCAAAAATAATGTAATCTTAAATAAATCCTAGATGATAAAATCTATTCCAGGGAGGATGGAGGGGAGAGACCCTGAATTTGGCCAACTTCATCTCTAAATATAAAAATAATGTAGCTACCCAAATTAATCAAAGTATGTTTTTCTGCTGACAGGTAAAAGGGAGATATAACATATAGATTGAATTGAGTTAAAGAAAAATTGTTAATTTTTTTATCACCTGTGCTATAGACTGTGAAATATATACAATTCACAACCAATATATATTGAGTGGCTATTGTGCAACAGGCATCATACTGGGGGAAGGAGGCTATAAGTATGAATGATCACACATATATTTAATGAAGAACACAGACATTAAACATGTAATACAAATAAATACTCAATATTTACCAATGCATGTCTAATACCTAGCCTATTCCATGGCATATAATGGGTATTTAAAAGTATTTTTTGAATGGAGGTATCAGTGAGCATGTACTTGAGAAAATGATATATAAGCTTACACCTGAGAATGAGCTATCCTTTCAGTGTAGAGGGGAGTGTTGGTTTGTAAAGACCCAGAAGCTAGAGAGAACAAAGTGAGTTCAAAGAACAAAAAGTTTAGTTGGACCACAATGTAGTATTTAGACAACGAGAAGACAAAACTTAGGACTACAAACAAAAAACACAACTTAAGATAGACAATGAAGATGTTGAATTTGCTAAAGATTTTGCTTACCTGAGTTCAGTCATCAATTCAAATGGAGACTACAGGCAAGAAGTCAAGGGAAGGCTGAGACTCAAAAGAGACTTAGAGACCAAGGCTAAGAACATTTACACACTTGTATTCCCAACTACTATCGACAGGTGTGAAAGTTGGACAGTGAGGAAGGAAAAAAGTGATTCATTTGAAATATAGTGTGGAAAAGAGCTCTACACATTCGCTGGACTGCCAGAAAGATGAACAAGTGGGTCCTAGAACAAGTTACACCTGAAATATCACCAGAGGCAAAAACGACAAAATTGAAGTTGTCCTCCTTCTGCACATCATGAGAAGGCAGGACTTTTTGAAAAGGGCAATAATGTTGGGATAATAGAAGCAGCAAGAAAGAGGAAGACCAAATAGGAAATGAATTGATTCCATAAAGAAGCCATAGGCATGAATCTACAGAAGCTGAGCAGGGCTATTGAGGACAGAACCATTGTGGACGTCACTCATTCATAGGGTAGCCAGGAATTGATCTAGTTCAACAGCATGTAACCACTACAGTATGCAAGAAGAACAGCTCCAAATGGGCCATTAGAAGCACAAAATAAAACGTACCGGTGTCACCAACTTAGAAAGTTTGGCACTAGCAGTGTTGACTCTAACATACAGTAGAGTGTCAAGTTCTTCAAAATCTAACTACTAAAGAGAAAGGTGACTTGATATAGGATAGAAATTCTTTCATGAACATCAAAGTCCCCAAGACCCTCTAGAGCTTCCATGAGACCAAAACTGTGTTCATGGTAATACTACATTACCTTTTCACTGGGTTGACACTTGCACTGATGGTGCCGAAGCAATGGTGATAACCATGCTGGTGCCTTTACACATATTTATCAGTGGCACCAAACTGTACTAGTGGGAAATTATAGTGTTCTTGACCAACATGCACTTACATTTTTTTAAAAAGCCCATTTACTGAAGAATATCTTGTTGAAGGAGTATAAATTGTTAATGTTATTAAATCTCAATCTTGAGTACATGTCTTCTTAATATTTTATGTGATGAAATGATGAAATGGAAAATATGCATAAGATATTGCTGCTGCATATCAAAGTACGATGATTGTCATGAGGAAAAATGCTTGTGTCAGTGTCTGAGTTGCAAGATGAACTTACTAGTTTGAGTTTTCTTTTTATTCTTTGTGAAATGTAAACTCTGATCATTCAGACTTGGAAATGTGACATAAAGATGTTATCTTGAAAATTCTTTGAGAATCGTAAAGTGAGCTTTAAGGAACATAACTGATATTTGTTGTTAAAGATAAAATTTGAATGGAAAAATGAGAATGTTGAATATGTTGTGTCTGCAAACATGAAATTGATAGCTTCCCAATATGTAAGGACTTTTTTAATGGTATTGATGGTATTATTAACAGCTATAATCTGTGTATACTATTTAACAAAATATGACAATATTTATAAAGTTCTCACAGCTCAGTAAATTAATATTTCCCAATAACCACAACATGATGTCATAAAATTATTCATTGATAAAATATTAATTCAGAATGCAAGTAGACCACTGTACTTTAATGTAACAGAGTAGAAAAAGTCCATTGAAAAGGGTCAGATTCCATATCAAACTGATCTTTGAGAAACTACCACTTGTTGAGTTTTGGTAGAGTATCAAAGAAAACTATCCACAATTGTCTGTAAAGGTTATTAAAATAGGCCTTCTTGCCCTAACAGGTTTGCCTCAGTGGATAGAGCAACGGCTTGTGGACTGAAGGGTCCCAGGTTTGATTCTGGTCAAGGGCATGTACCTTGGTTGTGGGCACATCCCCAGTAGGGAGTATACAGGAGGCAGCTGAATGGATGTTTCTCCCTCATTGATGTTTATAACTCTCTATCCGTCTCCCTTTCTCTCTGTAAAAAATCAATAAAATATATTTTAAAAAAATAGGCCTTCTTTTACACACTTGTATTTTTTAACACTGAGTGGTAAAATTTTCTCAGTCTTCAACAAAAAACATCATCTTGCAACAAATTAAATGCAACAGAAAATATGAGAATCCAGTCATCTTCTATTAATCTAAACATTAAAGAGATATTTTAAAATGCATGAGAACATAACCTCACTATTTTTTTGTTTTGAAAAATATGATTTTTATTATTAATGTTACTTTAAGTGACGTAACACTGTATTTTTAAAATTTCCTCAGTTTTAAATTCTAATATGGTAAATGTCTATAGACATAAAAACCATGAACAAAAGACCTTTGGGGTCTTCAGTAATTGAGGTTATAAAGTAAAAAATTCTAGGAAGCAAGGATATAGGTGAAGAACATAACTGCATCGTAACTAATAGAGTGATCCTAGAAAAAGTAACTGGACTCTTCAAAACCAGGTTCTTCTTTCATAAAATGAGAATAATAATTATAAATACTCACAAGGTCACTAGAGAAAAGTGTGCTTATATGTGTGTAAGCTCTTTGTACCCTCCAAAGCACTACACAATGTTACTTCCTTATTATTATCCACAACAATAACAGTTTCGACTATTATTTGATGAATCATGTTAATAATTATTATGTTTCTGTGATAAAAAGGAAAACATGGATCAGCTAAATCATATGCAAAACATTATTTAATCTCATCCCTCACACAGGTTCATTTGTTTGGTTTTCATATTTTTTAAAGTCTTTAGAAACCTCAGAAATTCTGATTACAGATTTAATTGATTGGTTTGATTGATTTAGACTAGTCTGATTACAGACAAATTAGAAAAATGGTTTCCTAAAAACTTATTTGGAGTGCATGTGAAAATTGCAGCAAAAGTCAGGAAAAGATTTGCAATGATCTAAAAGTAATGAGTACAGTGAAATAAGCCAGTCAGAGAAAAACAAGTACCATATGATTTAACTCATATGTGGAATTAACGAACAAACTGAATTACCAAGCAAACAGCTCTTGGGGAGGGTGTTGCGGGGGGGGGGGGTGGGGGGTGGGGAGGGGGGGTGGAGGAATTGAGAGAAAAAAGAGAGAGAGAGAACTCATGAATATGGACGAACAGTGTGGTGATTGTCGGGGTAGGGAGAGGGATGGCCAGAGGTGGAACAGGGCATAGAGGGGATAGTGGTGGAAAAAATAAAATAAAAAGAAATAAAGGTAAAACGCGCCCCCCACCCCCTCCACCCAATACATAAATAAAAGTAATGAGTACTAGTGTGGCTGAGATCTGTCATTATTAGCATGGGTCCATCTGAGATTCAGACTGAAACACAACTCACTTCCGGATGACAGGGGCAAAGAGCCTGCATCAGCGGCCTTGTTATTCAATGCCTCATCCCAGGCAAGAATTTCTTCTAAAACCCTCTTACAATGTATCTGTCCCTACTTATACACTGGAGACATACTGTTTTATGTTTTACTTTTTTTCCCCCATTATGCACATCTAATCATACGAAAAGAGAATAATCTTAAATTTCTACCAAGCTCCCACATGCTGCTGGTCAGGGACCACACTTCCAGAACCACTGACCTGGGGTCTCACCACATTTCCTCACACGGCTGATATGGTAACGTGTTCTGAGATGCATGCAACTGACTTGCAACAGTGCCCAGTCACGGTTTTGAGACTGTCTGGCTGGTGAACTATGAATAACTTTGTTAATAGCAGAGCAGTAGTGTGAATAATCCGTAACTACGGATAAACCAAGAGCCATTTCCACTTGGTGTTGGAAGGTATTCAAGTCGGATTTTAATTTTGCAGGAGCACTGGATTTGCCTTCGTAAGTAGCTTTGCTGAGGCCAGTGATTAAAATGGAGTGACTGCTCCCTTGAGTCAACACATGCTTTCCACCGTGGGGGAGGGAGGCCGTCGGCCCAGCATGCTGACCGTGGAGACAGTGCTAGCACTGCTAATTCACAAAGCAGACAAACTCCCCAAAGTTGACTTAGAGTTGAATCCACCTAAGACACTTTAAAAATTGTAGTTACTAAGAATATGCATGAGAGTTGGGAAGATGTGGGGAAAACACATCATGTCTCCTTTCTGTACATTCCCCAAACTAATTAAACTCATCCCGCTTCCGGCCTTCAAACTATGTCCCTTGTGTCTAACCCCTTACCCACCCCTCAAACCACACACACACACACACACACACACACACACACACACACACACACACACACACACAGAGAGAGAGAGAGAGAGAGAAAACCTAGGGGAGTGTGTGGCTGCATTTATGATTTTGCCTTAGGGAAGGTTATACAAGAAAAATGCCACCCGAAAGCTCACCACTAATGCCATTGTTATCATGGACAGCCATGCCAAAACTTGTGGTTTGAGATCATTTTAGTCTGTGAAAGTAGTTTCTGAATGTTGGCTTGTGGCCGGATAAGCTGTGTCAGAATAACCCCAGAACATAAAAGCACAGGTTCCCTCCCCTCCAACTCATCACGGGGACCGAGGCAGTGGCCATCTTTACCTGCCTTCCTCCAACAGCCTAGTTGTTCCCCTTCCATTTCAGTTTCAATTATGTCACAGAAAGGATCAATTATTGCTAAGCCAACTTGTGGGCATTTGGAAGAAAATTTATCGAAGGGTTCTGTAAATAAAGTCTTGCTCCCACAGAAATGCAGAATAATCTCAGAAATGCAGAAAATAACATTACCTACCAATTTCTGAGTTCTTATCAAAGGTCGGATACCATGAATTACTTTACTTACTCCTTACAGAACCCCACCAAGTAGGCCCTTTTCTTTTTTAAAAATATGTTTTTATTGATTTTAGAGAGGTAGACAGGGAAAGGGAGAAACATCAATGTGAGAGTGACACATCGATTGGTTGCCTCCCACATGCACCCGGATGGGGGATTGAACCCACAACCTGGGTATGTGTTCCGACAGGGAATCAAATCAGCAACCTTTCGGTGCACAGGATGGTACTCAACCATCTGAGCCATACTGGCCAAGGCAAGTGGGCCCTTTTCTTGGCTTCATTGTATAGGAGAGAAAATTTGGGTCCAAAATTATAGAGCTAGAGAGTGGCAAGTCAAGGATTTTCTAATCCTCCTTTGACAGACTGAAGCCCATTCTTTTTCATCACTGTTCAGTATTGTCCCCCAAATGGACCCATGACAATTAAAGTACCTATTTGAGAAAAGTGCATCCTTACAAATTAACTCATATACCAAACACCTCTGATGTGTCACTTCAGATCTTATTGGCCTGCTCCATTTCTGGTCACTTGTCAGCCTCAGCTACCTCTGACCGACCGGATCAAATTCCCACAGACACAGCTCCAAGCATCACATTTCATGTGTTCCATGCACACTGCTGACCTATATCCTAAGGTCAACCCCCCCCCCCCCGCCCCCACCATGCTGAGGTGACAGATGCTGCTGGCAACTAGGAGGTAATTTATGGAGGTGGGCTGCTCAGACCAATGGAAGTTTAGGGGGAGTAGATAAATGTCTTTCTCCTTCCCTTGCATGAACTGTCCAGAGAAGGAGTCTATAAATTTCTCTGATACAGCCCTCCAAGATGGAGCTGTCATTCCCACTTGATACCAAGAGGTTGCTAACTTGGTAATATGGTTTACTAGTATATTGGCTCACTGGTTCTCACTGCATCCCTGCCTCACACCCTTTCTCCATCAGGCAAGCTCCCTGGATTTTCACCCTCTTCATACAACGGTACCACAGAACCCTTTGGCCAGGTTCTGCCTTCTGAAAACTCGGCTAAGACAATTTGGAAACTCCCAGCTTGAAAGGCAGTTTTACTTTTAAGTCCTGTTGGGGGTGGGGCAAATGAGGAAGAAGAAGATTAGAAACAACATAATTATCAGACTGTGTTTTATCTCCTTTAAAACTATTTCTGGGGAAAGCAATCTCCTGTTCTAAGCCTTCCACACAAACATTGCCACAGCTCTGTAAGCAAGGAGGGACACAGTTGTAAACAGGCAAACAATAAATGGTTTGTCTTTCTGTTCTCACAGGAGGTTCTCACTCTTGGTCTGTCTCCAGAACTCACTGTCCTGGAAATCCAGTCTATTGAGGCATTGCCTTTGTTGAAGGCTCTCCCAAAGAAAGGAAAGTGATAAGTCTCCTGAAACCAACATCAGAAACTGAAATGACCCTTCATGCCTCACTCCTGGTGGGACTGAAAAACCATGGCGATTTTCCCAGAAATGAAGCCATCTGGGGCAGGTGTGGCTCCGAGCCAGCGCTGGAGATGAGCAGGTGTGCCTCAGGAGACAGGTTTTCAGCATGCTCTCCCAGAGAACAAAATGAACATGTGTTTCCTTTCTCTTCTATTCTAGGAAAATGTGTCCAACAGACTCAGAAAAACAGAAAAGATAAAGAAAAGGAAAAGTTATTTCAAAAATCCTTAGAAAGCATGTATCTATATGAGGAGTGAAATGTAGAGCTGAAACGCGTATTGAAATAATACAAACTGTGCATATATGGGCTTTGAAAAAGTTTTCCGATGTAAAAGCACTAAATAAGTGTAGTATTTATTGCATGTTCCTACACTTAATAGATTTCATGCGTATGTAAGTTCATAGTTCTCCATAAGCATAATGGCCTCAGTGCTAAGCTATAGATCAGATTAATGAACATCTTCCAATATAATATGGTCATTGCCATGAGCAGAATAATAATGCAAACCTGTGTCTGTATGGGGGGAATATGTTTGGGTTGTGCCCAAACACAATACTTATTTTCTAAATGAATCAGTAATACGTTTACAAGTGGATGGTGGGTTATTTTGATATTAAGTTTCAATAAATATAGATTAAGTTCAGAGAACATGGCCAGGTCTATGCTGGGATTGCTTTAAAATAATAAGTAAACATGCATAACACGTAATCCCAACATTTAATGAACTCACAGACTGCCAGGAGATTATAGTTATTAGCATTGTTATAATAATGGTTGCTAACATTTACTGAGTACTTACTATGGATTTTATGTCTTTGCATGTGTATCTCATTAAAATCCCATAATGAACCAATCAGGTAGATATAATCATATCAATTTTCATGAGGGAACAAACAGACTATACCAGGATCATATGTAAGATCCCATAGCTAGAAAGAGGGAAAAGACAGATGAGTTTTGAACCTGAATTTGTCTTTCCACAGAGGTGAATCCACTATGCCAGTGGTCGGCAAACTCATTAGTCCACAGAGCCAAATATCAACAGTACAATGATTGAAATTTCTTTTGAGAGCCGAAAACCAACTTCTGTGCATGGGCCACGAAGTTTCAGTCGCACTGTACGTGCGCACCCTCACGTGGTATTTTGTGGAAGAGCCACACTCAAGGGGCCAAAGAGCCGCATGTGGCTCACGAGCCGCAGTTTGCCGACCACTGCACTATGCTATCTTGCCTTCATAAATTATCATTTGATTTCCATAGTCATAGGCAAACATGGCAGTGATCGCTCCCATTTTACAGTGAAGAAACGAAGGTTCTGAGAGAGTAAGTGATACAGTCCTGTTCACACAGTGAGTGAGGTTACTTTTGTTCCTTTTGATCTCAAGTTCTGAGCTCTTTCCCTCATACCAACGTACTCTCACGGAATCCCAGACTCGACTTCTATATTCAGTTCCACTGCTTCCAACCTCTGGTGGCTCTGCAACCATGCTCATCCTGCCACCCAGGATCGCCCTGAGGTCTTCTAGCGGAAACCCATAGAGGTGATGACCCCTGGGAAGAGCATCCGCCCTTCTCCTAAGCAATATCATGTCTGAACACAACCCTGCCCCTCCGGCTACAGCTGACTCATTTATGGGTAAGCAACTAACTTAAGACAAAAGGACCGGTTCCATTCCCTGAAATATTGCACTTTCAACCAGAGAGAATCAGGACATTTCTTTCTGGAGGTTGAAGCCCTACAGATACAAAACTCAGAACCTCCTGATGGTTCTTTGCTCCTTGAGGAGAGAGCCTGGCTGCATGAGAGAGAATGAACCTGACTCCCTGGAAAGAAGCTGTGTCAGGAGTCAGGAGAAGGACTTTGGCAGCATTGGAGTTTCTGGATCTATTTGTTCTTACAGTTTGGCTGCCTATCTGCCTTTTTTGTGATGTATTTCTCAACTATTCCTTGAATTCTTTGAGTTAATAAATTCCCTTCTTGGCCTGAACTTAATACAAGTTTTGTTTTTTTCATGCATAATGAAAAATAACTCATCTTAATACAGTGTCCAATGAGAAAACAGACCAAAAAAGCTACTTAAAAAGCACTGAGTCCCCTAGCCAGTTTGTCGCAGTGGATAGAGTGTTGGCCTGTGGACCAAAGGGTCCTGGGTTCGATTCCGGTCAAAGGCATCTACTTCAGTTCAGTTGCAGACTCGATTCCTGACCCCGGTTGGGGGTGTGCAGGAGGCAACTAATCAATGTGTGGCTCACATCGATATTTTTCTGTCTCCCCTCTCCCTTGCACTATAAAAATCAATGGAAAAATGTCCTTAGGTGAGGATTAACAACCAAAAAAAAGCACCATGTCACTGATGAAAGCATATGCTTATTTTATTGGGACTCATCTTTGAGTCCAAATTGGATCCTCATTTGCTGTCTGACTCACCTGATCAAAGCCTGGTCCAGGCAGAGCCCACATGCCTGGTCTACGTGCATGCACACCATCTGGCCACCACAGGACTACACTCCCTGCTCTCGCACCGATCCGCTTCCCTTTCAGGGCCATCATTTGGGGCTGAGGAAAGATGTCTGCTTTCACTTTGTGATGGCAGGATTTATACCAATTGCTGCCACCCCACCATCCCTGCCTGGCAACTTCCTGGGAGACCCAGACATACATTTTAGAATGAGATGGTTTCTTTCCCATCCTTCAAGAACTAAGGCCTAGCCAGGAGAGTTCTGTGGTTGGGAGCTAGAGAAGAGATTAACTCATGTCAGATCCCCTAGATAATTCACAGAGCTCAAGCCTAAAAAAAGGACTTCAAAGCTCATGATTCATGCAGGAAGGGTTTTATTCGACATCTCATCTATTCCCATAGGTAGGTCCCTCAGGTGCCATCCCAACTTTGCTGCCCCTTAGAATAATTAAGCTTATCTTGAATCTGATGGCTATTGCCCAATAGCTTCTGATAGTCTGGAATCTTATTATGCCCACTATTTCCAGGAACCTCAGTTCTGTACCAGCATACTCTCCTGTCAGTCCTGGCCTTCAACTGACAGCCCCCAGGGAGTTTCTCAAGGACCATGTGATGTTGGCACTGCCCTCCTTATCACTTCGATAAATGAAGCATGCTCGGGGCCCTCCCCAGATACAGTTGCTGGTGGTTTTCTCTTCTTATACAGTAGACCCATTCTAGCATGCTGCTTCTCTGAGCCTTCTGATGCCTTCCTCCACTGTCTGCCAGTGGCACCTCAATTCCATTGAATGTGGGCCACCACTTTATCCAAGTTTCTAAGGCTTATCCCAGGCTTAGCCCTGCCAGGGTCTTAACCCTGTGACCTGGGAGGGTGACCCTATATCAACAACCTCTCCATTTTCCAGTTTAATATTTGCCCCACCTTGATTCTGCATTCTCAGTATCCAACCAGGTCCACTCAGCGCTTCTAGTTAGAACACAATAGCCGAGTCATGTGGCCCCCCGGCATATAACTTGTATTACACCATAGCAGGTCCAGCACATAGCCATCTTTCCCTCATGATTGCTCTGACAACCAGGACAGAAAGAGGAGGGGGCAGACCCTAAAGATCAGCATTGTTGTATAAAGCACCTGCCTCATTTGAGATTTCTCTATAGCCTCAAGCAAAAGGTAAGGGTAGGTAGGTACAATGGGCTCTATCTGCCAACAAGGGGAAGTGAGACATTTCTGCAGACCCAGAGGTGTTTGTGGGATCTGGGAGTTAAATTTGCTCAAGTACCTCTCTGCAGATATCTTCATCCCAATCTCATGGCCACACTTTTCCTCTATCTGCTTTAAGCAGAGACGACTAGGCGAGGCTCAGAATTTCAGCTTTCTCCAAAGTTCTGCCAAGTTCCCAGTTTGGTTATCTGCAGAATCCTCCACTCATCAGCCCTCCAGCTACTGGTGACAAGGGTCTCTGTAAGCGTTGCTTAGAAAACCTTCCGACCCTCACACTTTACTCAGAATTGGTTACTGAATCTCTTGAACTTGTCTTTTTCTCTCTTCAAATCATCAGTGCCGGCCAGCACAATATCATCATAATTAGTATCTTCCTGAATCTTTCAGAAGCTTCAGATATTGCACGAGTTGGTACACTTCTTTCATTCGTACTAGTCCCAGCTTAGCAAGTGCAGTACAATGTCATGCTCGGGGCTGCTGCTACCCATTGCAAATGGTGGTGGGTGACCCAACTCCAAGGCTCTATCCTAGTGAGCTACCTCCCAGGACCACTCTTGGGACCTCAGCTCATAGGCAGGCTTCCTAGCAATGGCAAAGGCATTCAGGGACAACTCTGAGGGAGTGCCCTTTGTGTACCCTTCTTTCTGGAATCGCATGCTCCTGTATCGCTGCTTCTTTACATGTATCTACTGGACAGTTCTCTCCTCACAATTCTCTTCCCTCTCCCACTCTCAAGTCAAATACCCTCTAGTCCTGTGTGCACAAAGCCGAGAATGACAGTCAAAAAACCAGTTTAAATCAATCCCCTTTAAATAACAAGCAGGCTTTTCAGTGTCTCTGATTTCTAATTCCATGTTCTAGGTGGAGATTTACTTAGCCATCAGCTAAGGCCATGGGTGGCTGAAATGGTAAAGACACAACTTCTGGGGTCTATTTCTGTGGGTGGCAGGAACTTACTCAGAGAAGAGAACGATAGGTTAAGCAGGCACACCAAACTTTCTACTAGAGCTCCCTTCTCCAGAAATAGACCAGCCAACTTACTGACATGTGAGTGAGCATAAATTACAGAGTGAAATGTCCCAATTATTTTCTGGCAAAATGTTCCTCTGGCTTCAATAAGACATATGAGAGGTAGTGTAGCCTTGCGTGACAATCAGTAGAATGAAAGCTCTGGGAGAGAATTTTCTCTGTTTTGCTCGGTAATGTGTTCCCAGCACTTATAAAATTACCTAAGTCATAGTATGTTATCAGTAAATTTCTAAAATGAACGCGTTAATCAATGCCTGATGTTAGGAAGATCTGTTTACAGCTCTAAATCCACACATTGGATCCCGGCTTAGTTTTCTTGCCTATAAAATGTGGTAACAAAAATACCTATTTTGCAGAGTTATTTTGTGGGTGACGTGAATACTGATACTATCATACTGACCACAGTTCAAGCACACCATGAATGAGACCTTCCATTAAGAGAGAGTCATGCCAGGACACATAATGACTACTGAAATGAACAAAAGCCCACTGTATTTGGCGGTGGCCACTGCAATGAAAACAAGCCATAGAATGCAGAGTAAATAACACTTTCCCAGGGAAAAGATGCATTTTCCTTTGTAGGTGAATGGAGAAAATTATAATAGAGATAAGTAATTAGGTCAGAACCATAGGTAGTATTCCCTGCAAAGGCAGGTCCTTGTGAGTGGTGAGAAAAAAATAACTAAAATCAACAGCAGCAGCAGCAGCACCAATAAAAATGTTAGCATAAAATCTCTTCTGACAGCATGGCCTCTTGTTAGCTCTTGCTTCACAAAGACTGCTGCATGTTCCCATAGGAGTGATTTGAGAAAAGTGAAACCTACTATCGATGCTGCTGGACTAACTAAGAAGAGTGCAGTAGACAGGGAAGAGAGCACAATTTTGAGCTACTCCCTGCTGGAATAAGGGCTGCTAACTCTTCCTCCTGATTTTTTGTTTCCGTTCCTCCCCTCCCCAGCCCCGCTCCCCCCTCCCCCCCCCCCCCCCCCCCGTCTTCCCGCCCCTTGAAAACAGCACAGATGGGGAGGAGAGAAGCAGAGGATTCAAACGGATACATTACGTGGGCACAAACAAGTTAGGGGAAAACATCTTTGCATGGTGAGAAAAATTCCACTCTTTTCTTGAACAATTTCTGAAGTAACAGAAACCATGGAAACTAATATAAATGTAGCCAGTGCATTGTACATTCTCAGTCTGAAACAATAAAAAACAAACTTAATCACTTAAAAAAAAGTTAAGAATAAACATAACTTGGAAAACAGACTTTAATAAACTTCTTACTCCCTCTGATGAAAACTTGTGAAATTTGGGCATTTTGAAAGAGAAAGAATTTTATAGATTCAGTTCATCTGTATACAACTGTTATATACATATACATCTAATATATGTATACATATGTATATATGTGTATATGTATATATAATACACATTTGTATGCATTACATAGTTTATAATAATACATATGAATATTGTGTAGTATATCGTAATGCATATTTAATATATTATACATTTTATTATACATTACTGTCCTATATACTAAAAAGGTAATATGCAAATAGACTGAAGAACTGAACAACCAACCAAAGCATAATATGCTAATGATATGCTAAGGCTGCTCAACCACTTGCTATGACGTGCACTGACCACCAGGGGGCAGGTGCTCCAACCAGTAGATTAGTTTGCTGCTGGAGCAGATCGGAACTGAGTGAGATGGGCCGACATGCCCTGGAGCCCTCCGGTGGTTCCTCTCCGGCCCAATTGTGCACCAGTGGGGGTCCTTCAGCCTGACCTGCGCTCTCTCGCAATCTGGGACTCCTCAGGGGATGTCAGAGAGCTAGTTTCAGCCCGATCCTGCAGGCCACTCCCCTTGGGAGGGCGCCAGACACAGGGCAAAAGGCTGGTGAGCACTGCTGCGGCAGCACGAGCCTCTCCCAATTGGGACTGATTGGGAGCAAGCCCATGGCAGGCACAGTGGGGCCAGGATGAGCAGGAGCAGCAGGTAGGAGATGCAGGCAGCGTTGGACTGTGGGTTTCAGCCTGATCCCCGCAGGCCACCCAGAGGGACTCCATCCCTGCACAAATTTGTGTATTGGGCCTCTAATATATTATATCATATATTATATATTATACATGCATGTGTACATATATACCTATACCAATAAAAGGGTAATATGCTAATTAGACCGGACATCTTCTGGATGTCCTTCCAGACAAAACCACGGTGGCAGAGGCCAAGGCAGAGGCAGTTAGAAGCCATCAGGTTGGCAGGGGAGCAGTTAGGGGCGATCATGCCAGCAGGGGAGGGCAGTTAGGGATGATCAGGCTGGCAGGGAAGCAATTAGGGGCATCAGGCTGGCAGGCAGAGGAGGTTAGGGGCAATCAGGCAGGCAGGCAGGCGAGCGGTTAGGAGCCAGCGGTTCCAGATTGTGAGAGGGATGTCCAACTGCCTGTAGGATCAGGCCTAAACCAGCAGTCAGACATCCACCAAGGGGCCCTGGATAGGAGAGGGTTCAGGCCAGGGTAAGGGGACCCTCCCCGCATGTATGAATTTCATGCACCAGGCCTCTTGTGTGTATACACACACACACACACACACACACACCCTGGGCTATGTATGTTCATGAAACATAGCACTGTTGAATAATTATAATGATATATTGATAAACAAAAGTGTATTAGTGTTGGGTGCAAAGGTCCTCCATCCTGCTCCACTATGCCAACTGTCAGGTCTGAGCCCCCCTGCCAGGGACTGGATCTTCTTGGACGCCAGATATTTTATGGAGAAGACATAAGAAGTTGTGAATATATAAGAGAGTCTTTATTGTAGAAGCCAATGGCTATGTAGCCATTGCTATCAAGGAGCCACTAGGCAAAACAGTTCTTTAAAGCAAAGTCCCATACAGTAGCCACACACCAGGGAGGTATCACTTTATCTTTCCCACACAGCAGCAGCAGCCTCTATACCCACAGCAGCAGCCTGCTGGTCAGTAATACATCTTTTCCATAATGCAACCCCATACAGGCTGGTCAGTAACAACTTGATACTACTTAGACAAAAGAGGCTTCTTTCCAAAATAGTGACCTCACTATTTTGGGTTCTATAAGGGCACACTTGAGAAGTGTACATTGTGATTATGGTATCCTTGCTTTGCACCTGCATGTAGCATCTTAGTCTTGAATACCCTGATTAAGATTTTCACACTCAGAGTGGCCTTGAACATTTGGTGTACTCTGAATGGGACCTCTACACTCTAATTGGCCTTGAGCATCTGACATACTCTGAATAGGGTGTCCACAGTAAGTATATATAATATGCACCATTGTTAGTATCATTTAACAATACCATGTATTGGGGAAATCTTAGCAAAAATAATATGATGACAGACAAATATGGTTCTGCTATCTTTGGGCATATAGATTAGCAGGGAAACAAAGACGTTCATCACATAACCAACAAAATCCTATATAATAAAAGCTTAATATGCTAAGTGTCTGGTCGTCTGGTGGGCCATTCAATCAATCAAAGCATAATATGCTAATGATATGCTAAGGCCACTCAACTGTTCGCTATGATGTGCACTGACCACCAGGGGGCAGACACTCTGACTGGTAGGTTATCCTGTTGCTGGGGTCAGGCCAATCAGGACTAAGTGAGATGGGCCAGACATGCCCTACAGCCCTCCCCCGGTCCCTCCCTAGCTGGCCAACCTCCTGCGTCCCTCACTGGCCCTGATCATGCACCGGTGGGGTCTCTGGACCTGGCCTACGCCCTCTGGCAATCCAGGCTGAGGGACCCCCCACACACACACACTCCAAGTGCACAAATTTCATGCACTGGGCCTCTAGTAAATACATAATTATAAGTAGCGCTAAGTTCAATGAAAGGAAAACACATGAGATATAAGTATAACAAGGAATATATTCTGGATGTTTAGGAAAATAAGGTACTAGTTTTTGGCAGCATGGAAACCCATTGTATGTGTTTTGAAAAAGTAGTAAAATATTTCACGGAGAAAAAAAAATTTCCATTAAAGAAGAGTGACAAGGAAGACTGATCCCCCACTGGCCCCCAAAAGAGAAAGCAAGCAGAGGAATCAATTATTTCTATGAAAGGAAGGCGAAAAGTTACACCAGATCTCCATTGCAGCATGGAAAACTCTACATAAATGCTTGGGAAACATCATCAGAATCATTTGGCAATGGAACAAGTTAGTGACAGAATTAACTTCTCTGGAGAGCCCAGAGGTAGTGAAAGGAGGAAAAGTCATTGGAAGAAGTAAATTGTTCTCATATAACAAAAAAAAAAAAAATGATTTTTTTCCCCCTCAGGATAATGAAAGTCATTTCAGAAAACACTGACCCAAATGTCAGGCAGACCCATGAGCCCATTAGTTTAAATGCTCTGCCATCTTACTTTTTTCCATATCTTAGTTTTAGATCTCAAGGCCCAAAATAAACTATAATCAAAATTCTTTTATCATGGTGGTGGGGGAGCATTATTAATTGCATTTTTGGAATGGTAAATAAAACAAAAGATTTGCATGGGTCATTCAATAGAGTTGTTGTTTGGTCCAAAAATAGAACTTACATGTTTGGACTCTGACGTTTACATATTAACTAAGACCATGTTCCCTTGTCTGTATTGGGAACAAAAAACTTAATGCTGGCTTGAGAATGGAATAAAATAAATAAAGCAACTAAACCATACACTTGAGAAATTATCTTCACATTATGTTGACTTTCTGACATTCTGAAACAGCCTATTTCCCACCTTTAATAAGTTTGAGTTTGCTGTGCTCAGCATAATTGGATACAGCTGCCTGCATTTTCTGCCAGGGTGTAAGGAAAAATGGAGTTATTATTAGAGCTTGGTATAGCAACCTGCCTGGCCAATGTAAATCTCCACATTCAATTGTTTATTGGTTGTGAATTTTCCATTGTACGGGCACCTAGGAAGTCTCTTCACTAATAGGAGTCTGGAGAAAAAGGCTGAAAAGCTCCCAGTATCCAATCAGAAAATTAATTGGTTGACCCATCCATAATGTTGGAGTCAACAATACAGACACTGGCCCACAAGAAATTGAGTTGTCCTCAAAATGAGTAACTGCAGGCAGCAATTTCCAGAACTTGCCAGAGAAGCTTGTGATGCTTTCAAGTTAGAGGCCTTTGTAAAAAGCATTCCATTCACAAAGGAGTAGGTTTGAAATCAGTCTTGGTTTTGGTTTCTCCAGAGACACAATCTGGGATCAGGATTCAAGGGTGTGTGGTTTAATGGGGGAGATGTAGAGAATACCAGCCAGGAAAAATGATAATGTTAGAGAGAAACGAAAACGAAGACAATTACTAACAGTAATCGTTTAGCCAGCTATGCCAATGAGCAAATGGAGGTTAATGTTACGGGGAATCTCTGGGAGATGTTAAAATTGCTTCATAAGAACTGAAGCCCAAAGGCAAGGGAGCTGGGATATTTATACACTGACTCCCGAGGCTGTTCCCAGGGTGTTCATTCCTTGTCATTGCTGGCCTGCCCTGAGTAGAAGTGGTGCCACCTTCAGAGAAGTTGGAGAAAGCCCTTGGGTGGAAGATAGGTAGGTATTGGCGGTGGAAGTCACCTAGAACATACCAAAGTTTAGAAAGATATGATTTGAGGACACTAACAGAGTCTATCTCAACACCCTTTTGAGTGAACAGTCCATGCAATAGAAACTTGGAGGCTAAAATGCCAGCTACACTAGATTGGTAATAACTTTGAGGAGCAGCAAGTTAATGGGAGTCCTAATGCAGATGGAGAAGAATTCTGTAACCATTAATGATGTCTGCCATGGGCAAGAGAGAGTATCAGCACCTAAGCCATAAATGTGCCATCCTTGGTTTACATTAGCAAACATTTCTGTAAGGGGCCAGACTAATATTTAGGAAAATATTTTAGGCACATACTCCTCTTAGTTATTTAACAATTCTTTTTAAGTGGAAAACAACATTCTTAGCTTGTGGATATACAGAAACAGACTACTGGCCAATTTCCCCCACCCTCTATCTGCAGATGAATAATTTCCAACTTTTTCCTGTATGGGAACCCCTTTTTTATTATAAAAAATTATTTAAAACAACAGGGTGCTACAAAGTAGTTTGTGTGTTTTATACATAATTCTTTTTTTAAATATATTTTATTGATTTTTCACAGAGAGGAAGGAAGAGGCATAGAAGGTTAGAAACATCAATGAGAGAGAAACATCAATCAGCTGCCTCCTGCACACCCCCTACTGGGGACGTGCCCGCAACCAAGGTACATGCCCTTGACCGGAATCGGTACCCTTGAGTCTGCAGACTGATGCTCTATCCACTGAGCCAAACTGGATAGGGCAACACATAATTCTTAAAAATTATATTCAAATAGTGTATAGGAAGGTCTTAGAAACTACAGCTGCTCTCCCACCCACCCTGAAGGTTCTTGGCACACAGCCCAAGTTCCACTTACCAAGTTCAAATGTCTAAGTTTACAGAAGAGAAAACCGAGGCAGAGAGAGGAAAAAGACTTTTCTACCATCAAATGCTTAGTGGTTCATCAACCAAATATTGGCAGGTGGATGATAAGGCCCATGTTAAACCAGGACACATGAAACTATAACAGAAAATCTAATTCTGTCATGCATAAAGTGCAAATTAGAGCCCTCTAGCCTCTTCGCGGACAGAGGGGTTAAATATGGCGTGAAATAACAAGGGAAGGCTTCATGAATAAAGACTCTCCCAGGAATGGAACAATCACTTTTGTGTTAGATTTTTTTCAACAAATAGGACTTGAGCCCCTACACTGTGTCAGATACCACGTGCATAATACAGAGCACAGCAGCCACGGTTACAGGTACTATAAAGACGCAAGTAAATGAAATGGAAATGAATGCAGTGTTTCTGGTTTATGTGTTGATTCATTAACATCTAGCAGAATGCTTTGCACATAGACCTCAATTCATTTTTCAATGAGTGAATCAATGAATGGTGTAAATAGCAATTTGGGCTCAGAGAGCACATCACAACTGCTGTTCCTCATAGGCATTAGTAATAGGTTCCTTTGTTGTCTTTTACATATCCAGCATTTATAAATCTATTAAGTTTTTAGTGATGCCTGGACCTGGAGGAGCAAACTGATATTCTCAGTCCATAATAAGGAATACAAAGAACCAGGCTGGGAAAGAGAGCCTGAGCTCACATTAATCCTTAGTTATTTACTTTCTGTCTATCTGGCCACTAATCAACTAATCTAGGGGTAGTGAGAGGCATTAGTCAAGAGAGATGGCCAATGCACCCAGCTATTTGGAGAATGAAACCTCAGTACAGCAGTAGCAATTCATACCCAGTTGCAAAATAATCAAGAGAGGGAATGACATGATTGCCAAGACTTGTTGGGCAAGAAGCCAAGAACAAACACGCAACCCACTGAGCTCAGCAGATTATAAACAAGAGATTCTGTATTCCTGTGGTTTTCTTGGAAGGAAATAGAGGTCCAATAGGCCAATCCCTTAAACACTTTACTCAGTGCAATGTGCAGCACCCTCTGGTGTGGCGTGCGTAATAAACTATTTAATTGGTTCAACTAAACAGCCCTGCAGTATTATCAGAAAGCAAGCGGCCTCAGGATATGGGAGTATTAACTTAACTATGATTAAATCCCATCATTCTGGTTATTCTAATGGCGTTAAACAATGACCATTAGTGATGCTCACAGATTCTGTGAATCAAGGATGCAGACAAGGCACAGATACGTAGCCTACACAGGCTCCACAATGCCTGGGGCTAAGCTGGGAACACTAGAAGGGATGGGAGTGACATAAACACCTGGGATAGGAATCTTCTGCAGATTCTGCACTTCCATGTCTGACAGCAGAGCCGGGACAAACTACAGATCATCAGCTGGGACTTATTTTCCAAAGATTATGGAATATTTATCAAAATTGGTTACATTCAGTGGTAATAAAAACATCTGCATAAATTCTGAAAAAAAATTGTATACCACTTTCTCTAATAACAAATTAATAAAGGTAGAATTAAACTATACATATATGCATATATTCCACAAAAGAAAACTTTTTTAAAAAAAGGAAAAGCAAATCTACAATTATAAGCTATTAAGAAAATAATGACAATAAGATTACTATAATATAGAAAATAGCTTTAAGCTATTTCATACTTTAGAATTAGAATAATATTTAAAAGAAAATAAAGGAAATAAACTGAACTTTTAACTTCAAGATTTAGAAAAGAAACATTAAAACATATTTGAGGAAAACTAGATGAAAATTATTAATTAAAAGTTAATCAGAAAAATAAATTCAAACAAAAGAAAGCCAAAAATTGGTATATGAGTCTAAGAGGTGGTTTTTCATGGGTGTGGAAAGTTCTTAGGTCTGGCGAAATCAAGAAAAGAACATGAAGCAAATAGAGAAACTCATGGCCCCACATTGAGTATTAATATCTTTATTTATCTGGATATCTATTGTATAGGTAGACACATTATATACATTAGTATACACATATATAGTATCCAGTAATAAAAACATGGTACATTTAAATAAAAAAGGACACGTTCTAGAAAAATAAAATTACCAAAACCTACCTAAAAAAAAAAAAAATAGACAACCTTGCTCTAACTGGTTTGGCTCAGTGGATAGTGTGTCGGCCTGTGGACTGAAAGGTCCCGATTCGATTCCGGTCAAGAGCATGTACCTTGGTTGTGGGCACATCCCCAACAGGAGGTGGGCAGGAGGCAGCTGATTGATCTTTCTCTCTCATCGATGTTTCTAACTCTCTATCCCTCTTCCTTCTTCTCTGTAAAAAATCAATACAATATATTTTTTTAAAAATAGACAACCTGAAAAGAATGACAACATTGGGAATGATAGAAAAAGATGCTGGATAATTGCTTCTAAAATTAGTCACTGTGCTTAAATTGCTTTAAAAGTGATAATGTTTGACTATTGAAGACAAAGATAGCTTCACTCTCCATTACCTCTCTATTACAACATGAAAGAAAATATGAAACTTTCCATTTCTTTTTACATTTCATTTATTTTAAAAAGCCATTATACCAAAATTTTACTAATATATTGAAATATATAAATATTTAATAAAATTTTAGAATATTAAATGTACTAGCATATTAAAATGATAAAATGGTGGGTTATGAGATCAGTTGGGCTGGTTTAAAACTTGAGTTCACTATTTGTACTAGTTTTATGAATTTATATAGCTTAACCTCAATTTTTTTAACTGTAAAATAGTAATAGTACTGATATAATAGAATTGAGGTGAGGATATTAGAAGACAATACATACAAAGAATTTAGTAATATTTAAATATTTATTGGGAAATATTTAGTAATATTTATCACCTTTCGTTGAAAATAAAGTCATTAAGTGAGCATTCCAATACTTCTCTTTCAAGAAATCATATAAAAGCAACTAAGAGAATGTGCACATTCCATTTTCAGCCACATAAAGAGACATAGCTATAACCTCAGATCTCAAGAGATAGCAAAGGATTGCCAAAGCCACAGAGAAAAATCATTCAGGGGAGGACTGGAGCAAGGTCATGGCCTCAGGTAATCAACTGATCAAAGTACTCTCCAGCAGGTGCGCGGAGGTGCTTCCCCGAATACTAGGTCTACACCAATACAAAGGGGCACAGGGGCTGGTAACAGAGGTTTCCCCAGATGAGACTCCCATCAGCCAGAGGAAGCAACAAATACACAGCTACTCACACCAAAAGAACAACTCACATGTTCAGAAATTATTTAACTTTTTGTAAACAGAAGAAAGATGCTGCATTCTGAACCATTTTCTCACTTCCTGGTCCAAATTCAAGTATTCCTAGCTAAGAACCACTGTTATAAAGAAGAGGGGGCGGGGGCGGGGGAAGAGGGAGGGAGAGAGAGAGAGAGAAAGAAAAAAAGAGAGAGAGAGAGAGAGAGAGAGAGAGAGAGAGAGAGAGAGAGAGCTGACCAAACATTATTGACTCAAAAAGTACTAGACCCCCCCAGTTTCAGAGGGATGTCCTACCCAGTATTTGGGAGAAAGAAATGAAGAGATAATTATAATGCTACTTAAAGTTTTCTAGGACATGGGGAAATAAGAAAATCTCTAAATTGATTTTATGAAAAGAGCATATTTTTGATACCCAAAGTTCAGAAAGGTTAGACAAAGTGAGTCTATATACCACATCATTTATAATTGTCATTTAAAAATCCTAAGTGAAATATTAGAAGTCAAAATGACAGAATCCAGCAATACAATGAAATAATTCTGCACACATGACCAAGTGGATTTACTCCAGGAATGCAAGTGCAGTTAAACTTCAAGACACTTATAAAATGTACAACATAGCTAACCAGAAAAACTATGTTCATCTTCATAGATGCTGAAAATTTTATTTCATAAAATTCAAAAATATTCCTTGATAGAAAAGTTTAGTATGCTAGACATTTGTCTTCTTCTTAACATCACAAAATATGTCCATCTCAACCCTAAAGTCAACATCTCACTTTGTGAGGAAGCACTTGAAGCATTCTCAGTTAAAATCAGGAATAAGACAAAGGCATCCAGAGCCACCATTAGTATTTAGCATTTTCTGGAGGATTAAAACTTCAATTAGAAACAAAAACCCGAGACAAAAATAATTGGAACAAAGTTAAAATTACCCTTATTTGCAAAGGACAGTATTGCAAACTATGAGATCATAAGAAAATTAACTGGAAAGCAACTAAAACAATAAGAGAATTTAATAAGAAGGTAGTATGCATGATTAATGTAAGAAACCAATAGTCTTTATATGCAAACAAAATAGAAATTTTAAAAAAATCTCATTTCAAGTTGCAACTCCTCCCTCCCCTTAAAAAATGATATAATACCTAGGAATAAACTAAGAAATGTGCAGGATTTATATGAAGCAAATTTAATTATAATTATATTGATAAATCTTTAACATGCAGCAGTAACTATTAGAAATGATACTGGTCATATGTAATACTTTCAACAATAAATATTTAAAGAATGAGACTGGTACTCAGCAGGTTATGATTTAAATAGTTCAGAAAAAAGACAATTTCCTATTTTATTTTATGACATTTATTATATAAGAATATCCATATCCAAGATTATATATTAGACTAGAGGCCCGGTGCACGAAATCCATGCAGTGGGGGAGTGGGTGATGCCCCTCAGCCCAGTCTGCACCCTCTCCAATCTAGGACCCCTCAGGGGATGTCCAACTGGTGGCAGTTGGACATCCCTCAAACAATCCGGAACCTCTGGCTCCTAACCACTCGCCTGCCTGCCTGCCTGCCTGATTGCTCCTAACCTCACTGCCTGCCTGCCTGATCACCCCTAACCCCTCTGCCTGTTGGCCTGATCGCCCCTACCTTGCCCCCAACTGCCCTCCCCTGCTGGCCCGAAAGCCCCCAACTGCCCTCCCCTGCTGGCCCGAAAGCCCCCAATTGCCCTCCCCTATTGGCCTGATCACCCCAAACTGCCTGTGCCTTGGACCCCAGTCTGGCCTCCCTCTGGGGGCACCGCCCCCATTATCCTGCTGCTGTTGCCACTGCTGGCCTGAGCCTCAGCCCTTCACAGCTGCCCATGGCTGCCTGAGCCTGGGCCCTTGCAGCCGCTGCGGCTTTGTCTGGAAGGATGTCTGGAAGACAACCACTCTAATTAGCATATTACCCTTTTATTAGTATAGATAATTGAGAGTGGGTGGCTATGTGGGTTGAGGGAGGAGTAGGGTGGAATGTAACTGGAAACCAGGAATCAGAGAACCCCACAGATTCTGAGAAGGTGCCCTGAATTCTCTGTGCCAGATATATATTTTTTTAAATCAGAGAAATCATGATGCAGAAGGTAATTTAAATGTCATTAGAAAATGAATATAATAAAAATTAAATGATTAAAAATCAGAACACAAAATACTATATATGGTTTACCTCAATTTTATGTAAAGCATATCATGAAAGAAGAGAACAAAAGAGTAATAGAATATTCACAATGTTATCTCTGTGTAGTGAATGGTTTGGATTATTTTCTTTCTCCTTTTAAGGTTTTCATTTTTTACTAAAACTTTTGATTTTATAATTAAAGTAAGCAGTAACTGTTAAAAGGAAAAATGTGCAAAAAGCACTAGGGAACTAGAAAAGAACACCTAGTTCCAAATCCTCACCCTCTTGTTTATTAGGTGTGTGATCAGGGGCCAACATTTTTAAACCTCAGTCTTTGCACCTGAAAAATGGGTCCAGTAATACATTCAATACATTTCAGGATTATTGTAAGGATCACACTAGGTACCACAGGTGAAATAATTTATAACCTATAAAGTTAAAGGTATAGGACTCTACAATTATTTATTTCAAATTTAGGGTCATATCTGCTTCAGAATTTTTCTGTTTCAGAGACATAATAGCACAGAAGTAACAAGTTATGTTTCATCTCACATAGCATTAAGGGAGCTATCCTGAAATCTTATTTCTTCAGTGAAATAGCAATTTTCCCATTCAGAAGAATCAGTAAATAAATAACATTGGGTCAGTTCAGGTTGTTGACAAATTAGTTCAAGTCACATCAGGTTTTGCCATCAAGTAAACTATAAAATCATTTTATTTTCAGAATTTTTGATTTAAGAATTATACAGAAGAGATTGGATTGAAACAATCTTATTGTCTTGTTTATGTAAAATTAGAGAGAACAACTCAGCAGTTAGACATAAATTTATCCAGCTAGAAACCTAGCTGTTTCAAGGAAATGCAAAATGGAGTTTATTCAGAATTGTAGGTTGGCAAAATGGGTTGTGCAAAAGTTGGAGCTGAAATATATGTCAGGGAGTAAAGAGAACACAGCTAAGTGGAGATGCATGAAAACCTTGGTAAGAAAGAATTGATGGCCTGAAGGCTAAGGTGAGGACCTTGAAGTCAAGGCTAGGTTTATTTGAGGTAAAGAGAAATGAGAAGATTGTGCCGATTAGGGATTTTCAGAGCTCCCAGCCTTGGATGGGTGTAAATATAAAGGATAAGTTTGCCACTATCACCACTGTTCACAAGCCCTACCAGGCAAGTTTAACTGTGCCTCTATCCTCCCCAAAGTGAATCTTGGCTTCTCTGTTGAGCAACGTTGTCAATTTTCATGGTTGCCAAGCCAACAGATGGTGTGGGCTGTGCCACCAGCAGTTTCCAAGTGTAAAAATACAGTCATTTAGATGTTTTCTGTGTACACCCATTTCCTCATTAATCTTCTCGGTGCAGCTATAAAGGGATCATTTCCA
Organism: Corynorhinus townsendii; assembly: GCA_026230045.1. NCBI lineage: Eukaryota > Metazoa > Chordata > Mammalia > Chiroptera > Vespertilionidae > Corynorhinus > Corynorhinus townsendii. The sequence goes on along the minus strand of JAPDVU010000006.1, from coordinate 146,550,734 downwards.
TGTGAAACACAGTGGTGCTCTGGCCACCTTCATTTACACACTTTCGAACCCCTTAGCATGCCTGCGTACAATGCTACAGCGGGAGGTGTGCAAAGAACATAGGGCAAAGTCCCACTTGTATTTTTCTCTTATTAGTGAATTTATGTTTTATCTCACCAGCTATATTTAAAGCAGGTTAGGAGAAGGGTACAAACTTGCAATTATAAGAGGAATAATGTCTGAGGGTCTAAGATATACCTCAGTGACTATAGTTGATAACATTGTATTGTAAAATGGAAATTTGCTAAGAGAGCATAAAAAAGTTCTCACAAAAATTGTATATATGTAGATGCACATATTGTGATAAATGTATTCGTTAACTAGATGGGGGAATCCTTTCTCAATGTGTACGTACATCAAATTATCACAATGTATACTTTAAATATGGCACAATTTTATCTGTCATGTATGCCTCAATGAAGCTGAAAAAGTTAATAAATCTTTCTTAAATTGTTTTTAAATCAAAACTAATTTGTAAGAAGTGCCCACATCCCTTCCAAAAGAGCGCACACATATCAACAAAACAAAAACAAAAATGAAAGCTGAAAGAATGGCTCTACAAATTGTAAAGCCACATATAAATGGTTATTGAATTGTTCATTACATTTGTTTTGTAATCACTATGAAGAACAACAATTGGACGTTATATATCTGTCCATTACTTCCTACCTTGAGGCTAGCAAGAGTCTCAAACTAGAACGTATGCCACTAATGCCTCCAATTTATCTTAAAAGTTCTGAGCAAATTAATCTCTCTCCAGAGCATATCTAATTTCTCCTAAAGGATTTCTATTAGCTACTCCAACAACAAACAAATATTTCAAAAGTTGTTGGCCTAGCAGTTTTTCATTATCTGGTCCAACATTGCCATTGCAATATGGGAGAGAGAACCACCTCTCATGACTCTGGTTAGTCCATGGGCATCAATCTGTAGGCAGTTCACTCTTCTACTGGCAGGTGCCATTCCTTTCTGTGCATATACCCTTTGAGCATGCTATTTCCTTCTGTCCATGCTCATCCCCACCATCTTTCCCATCTATACAGTTCCACCAGCTCTGTGAGCAAGCAAATGGCCTATGCCTGGCCAGTCATGAAACCTCTTCTTCCTAGCCAGAAAGGTTAGTTCAGTGACCCAGGCTAGACCTTCCCAAGAGACTTTTGTTGAAACTATTGGGAAAAAAGACACACATCACAGAAGTTATATCTGTAAGGTCCACAAAAGCCTGAAGCTGTCAGGGACCAAACACAGGGTAAAATTAAGGATTTTTTTTTCTTATATTATTCCTTAACTGCTTGAGAATGAAGTCAGGTATGTGAAAATAGAGATAAGTGATAAAGCAAAGTTAAAAGAATGATAAACCAACTTTGAAAGACAGGCACCAAACTTTTGTATCTTGAATCAGTTTTTGGTGTATGTCCCAAATGCTCTACAAAAAATGTCGCCCCACCAGGAAAAGATACCCATGCATACAAAACACACACACACTGCCTGGCGACTTCACTCATCTACCTTGACTTTCAAGTTACCTTATCTTGGACTTGAGTTTAGGACCTTGAATCTATTTCTTATTACTAATCAAAACTTTAGGTTCAGGTTTTACAATCTGTCATCTATAGTAGTTTTCCATTTTGTTGGCTTAATGCAGATTATAAACAAACCACTGACTCTTTACTTTCCATTTGGCCATTTTCTCCCTGAGTAGGTAGACTCAGCTTTTGATAGTTATCTGCTCTGTGGTAATTTGAAAAGTGTTTTGCTACGTAATTCTGTCCTGCCACGTTCCTAGGGTATGCCATGAAAAGGGTTCAGCTGGGACTGGGACAGAGGTGCTTTGATGGGAGAAGATAAATGTGGACAGGTGGTTGGCAGAGAGGGATGCTACGCAGCTGGCCATGTTTGAATGGACAGGTGGGTAGGTCTGGCTGTCATCACCAGAGCTTGTTGGCCCTTGGCCAAAAAACAGGGTGGAATTTTAATACCAGAAGATGCCACACCAGGAGTGAGCTAACAACGTAGGTACCTGGGTGGGAGCCAAACATGGACAAAGTCAGTAAGCTGAGAAGGAACAGCCCAGGCCCTGTTCTGAAGGAAAGCAAAGGTAAACAGAGGTCTAGCCATGAAGAGCAGTTATGGAGGCATAATCTTGAGGCAGGGGGGTGTGGAACTGAGGATGCTGCACAGTGGAAAACATAAAGGATTTTAAACGAACAACCTGAGTTAAAAAATTAGCTTCACTAGCTTCAACTTGGTCAGGGTATTTTCTTTCAACAGCATTTTCTTCAGGTATGAAATGACAGGGTAAAGAAAGGTACTTCTTAAGGTTGCTAGGAAAGTTCAATGACAAATTGCATGCAAATGCTTCATGAACGATATAATATTTACTAACAAATGTTACCTGTACATTTGTCACAGGCAAAACCAAATGTGTTTTAAAATAAAGGTTGTAGGACAAATAGAGAATTCAATATTAATACCTGGAGACTTCAATACCCCATTTTCAACAACAAACTGCTAGGCAGAGATCAGCAAGGAAATGTAAGACATAGGTAACATTACTAACTAGACATCCACAGAACACTCCACCCAAACAACAAAACAGACATTGTTCTCAAGTGCACATGGAACAGTCTGTAAGAAAGTCCACGTGTTAGGCCACAAAACCAGGAAAAAGTCTCAATAAGTTTGAAATTATACAAAATATGTTCTCCACCATATTTTGAATGAAATTACTACCAATAACAGAAGGATATTTGGAAATATTGCAATGTACACATGAGTGCAGATACCTTTCCAAGATAGTCAAGACATGGAAGCAAACTAAAAGTGTATTGACAAATGAATGGATAAAGAAAACGTGGCGCGACCCACAGGTTGAGAACCGCTAGCAGGGTCACCTAAGACCATCGGAAAACACAGATATTTACATTACAATTCATCAACAGTAGCAAAATTAGTTATGAAGTAGCAACGAAAATAATTTTATGGTTGGGGGTCACCACAACATGAGGAACTGTATTAAAGGGTCACGGCATTGGAAAGGTTGAGAACCACTGTCCTAAACAAAGGGCTTCTTTCTTTTGCCTCTCTTGCTGCGTGTGCCTGACTCCTAGCTGGCAGGGCTTTCATGCTCTGCACTTGCCCACCTGGCCCACAGCCGTGTGGACCCCACATAATGGACTGATGGACCGCGACTAGCCTGATGCTTTACTGGATCCAGCTCCACTGTGGAACGGAAACTCTGGACACTGGCTTTGCTTTTGGCTCTCCTGGATTCCCAGCTGCACCTTTTCCAGGACTAGTTTAAAGGAAATGGGACTTTGCAGCCCCAGGGATATAATTCCACGCAAATAAAGCTTTCTACCACACCTCATCCTCCCATGAGGGCCTCCGGAAATGCTTATTCCAGAGGCACCCCAAAAATCCCACTTCCACAAGCCACAGGGAAATTCTAATTTTCTAATAAAAATAGGAATGTTGATTGCATAACATTTTTTTATTTCACTTTTTTTTAGTTTGAAGTATTACAAATAGTAGTACATATGTCTCCTTTTTTTCCCCCCATTGACCTCCCCCCAACCTCCCCTACCTCCCAGGACATGCCTTCACCTGCCCTCCCCGCCGCCCCAGTGTCTTATATCCGTTGGTTGTGCTTATATGCATGCGTACAAGTCCTTTGGTTGGTCTCTTACAGCCCTCCTCGCCCAACCTCCCCTGTCTTCCCAATGTAGTTTGACAGTCTGTTCAATGCTTCTTTGCCTCTGTATCTTTTTCCCACCATTTCTTTCCTTTAAAAAGTTTTGCCTTTGCAGACTAGAAATAAACATATAACAACAAAACAAAACAAAAAATGTTTGAGTCCCAATTTCAATGTCAAACAGTTCCTTATGTGTACATGTCAGCAATGATATCTGGATGGTGGGCACATGTTGGCAATGCAGGTCCGACCCTCTCTGGTTTGGTTGCGAGAGAACGAAAAAGAGAGTGAGTGAAAGCAAGCGGGAACGCGGAAAAGGGGCTTCCAGAGCCGTGTGCCTGGCCCCGTTGCCCCGTGTCCTCTGCCTTGTGGTTCTTTGGCACCCTCACACCCCCCCCCCCCGCCCCGCCCCTCGGCCACAGAGAAAAAGGGCTCGCCTTGTAGGCGTTGTTCTCCCTGGCGCGACTTGGGAAAGAGCCGCGGTGCATAACATTTTGATAAAATTTCAGAGTCAAAACTATATCTAGGGGCGAATGCTCTCACTGTTAGTAAAACCAAGTGCTAATCAATCAATATTTATGCCGCAATGACTAAAAAGAGTGGTGATTGGAAATAGCTAGCGAACACATGCATAAATACCCAGGACACAGTTGGCACTTGCCAAATGTTTATTGAATGGAATTAAATCCAGTCAATGAAATAAGACATATGTGTGTTTTTAAATGTAGCAATTTGAGTTAGGCCAGAAACGTTTATCCTATCCAAGCAAGATTTACGTTGGTCTTTAAAAAAATTCAGGCTCTTTAAATAGGCAAATAGAAATGAGAACAACAGAGAAACTTGAGCAAACACCCAAGAGGTAATTGGCACTGCAAGATCAGGATACAAGAGCATCTTAAACACTTCACTGAGATAAGGGGAGAGACCTCACCTTGGCCTTGAGTAGAAGCATATATGAGTCTTCAAGAATTTTCATTCTTCCTGCTTAAGATGCAACTAGAGAGAGGCTGGGAGGCCACTCCTTGTTCTTTCCTCTTAGCCATCTCCTGTATTCTAGAACCCTGGGTCTTATAGTCACCCTCCGAATTCTCAAAGAGGAGGCACCCATAAAATTGAGCCTTAAAAAATCCAAGCACCATAGAAGCCTATCCACTGCAATCCTTTTGCCTTCCCCATCCTGGGGTTGACCCAAAATGAACAAATAAAGCTGATTTGCAGTAATTTTGGAAATGTCACTCTCCTAATGAGGTTCAAAGACTGCCAACAAAAATGCTATGGGTCATCTCATGCTCCTTATAATGAAACTCCCGGTGCATGAATTTGTGCACAGGTGGGGGGTCCCTCAGCCTGGTTGGTGATCTAGGCCTATTGAGGGGCCAGCCAGCTGTGGGGAAGGACCACAGGAGGTTGGGCTGTCACCTCCTGCCTCCCAATTGGGGCCCAGAGGGTGGGGCCGTGGGAGGTTGGCTGTGGGAGCACACTGACCACCAGGGGACAGCTCCTGCATTGAGTATCTGCCCCCTGGTGGTCAGCATATGTCATAGCAACTGGTTGACCAGTCATTCTGGTCGTTTAGTCATAATAGTCACTTAGGCTATTAGGCTATTAAGTATATACAAGAGGCCTGGTGCACGAATTCATGCACGAGTGGGGTCCCTCAGCCTGGCTGACAGTCGGGGTTGATTGGGACCTATCAGGGCCAGTTGCGCAGGGGGAGGCACCAAAGGAGATTGGCTGTGGGAGCACACTGACCACCAGGGGGCAGCTCCTGTGTTGAGTGTCTGCCCCTTGGTGGTCAGTGCGTCATCATAGCAACTGGTCGACCGGACATTCAGTCAACTAGTTGTAACAGTCACTTAGTCTTTTATATATATAAATAGACTAGAGCAGTGGTCAGCAAACTCATTAGTCAACAGAGCCAAATATCAACAGTACAACAATTGAAATTTCTTTTGAGAGCCAAATTTTTTAAACTTAAACTTCTTCTAATGCCACTTCTTCAAAATAGACTCACCCAGGCCGTGGTATTTTGTGGAAGAGCCACACTCAAGGGGCCAAAGAGCCACATGTGGCTCGTGAGCCGCAGTTTGCCAACCACGGGACTAGAGGCCTATGCACGAAATTCATGCACGGGTAGGGTCCCTAGTGGCTGCCAGACAGGGGTGCCTCCCTTCCCATGGCCACCTGCTGCTGCCGCTGCCCCCGCTCCCTGGTTGAACTCCTGGTCAAACTCCCAGTCCAGGGGACAATTTGCATATTAGGCTTTTATCATATAGGATACATATTACACCAAATCACCAAGTGCCCCTTCCTTCTGTGCACATCCAGAAGGGTGGCCTTTATTGTCAATCTTTTTCACAGTTCCATGTTCTTTATAATATTCATGAAAAACACCTCTAGTCATTTTCAGACAATCAGAATTTTTGTGAGAGGATGGTAAACATTCTGCCTTTGAAGACTTCGAAATGTCTAATATCTACAGAACACAGTGGAGTCCAAAATCCTTTCAGGGCCAGGAAAAGCTTTAGGCAGCAAAGATAAGGTGGATTATCCAGGATGTTCTAAAACAATTAGCAGTACTAATGAAATGAACAAAAGAAAGGTTTATAAACATATGTCTGGGAAATTTTCAAACTGCTCAAGATAAATGGAAATGAGGGAGAGAATTCTAAAAGGCTTTAGCTTACCCGTGTGGTTCACTTCATTCTTTGTTTTTATTAAAACCTCTGTCACCTCAACACAGTTTAACTTGTGTATCTTCTAAGAAGTACCTCCTAAATCCTTCCTAATAAGTAAGAGCCCTCTGGGGACTCCAGATACAAAGATTAACAGGACTCAATCTCAGAGGGAAGGGTGGGGGGGATCAATCAAAGAACTTGTGTGCATATATGCATAACCCATTGACTCAGACAATAGGGTGGTGGAGGCATGGGGCCGGGATGGCTGGGTTTAAGGGGTCAATGAGAGAAAAAAGAGGACATGTTTAATACTTTCAACAACAAAGACCTAATTTAAAAATATTAGAGGGGGTGAGGGCATGTGCTGGGGGCTAGGGGTGGGCAGAAACAGGTCAATGGGGGAAAAAAAGAGACTTATGTAATACTTTAAACAATAAAGAATTTAAATAAAAAAATAAAAAGAGATTAACAGGACTCAGTGCCTGTCCTCAAACAGTTCACCCAAAGCACCAGAGAGAAATAAGTAGGCCCCAGTTGTGATGCAGAGTAGTGAGGGCCTTTCTTCTCACCAGGTGACCAGAGAGCACAGAGAAACCAAAAGGTAAACCAATGAAGTCTTTGGAAAGGAAGTGCTATCTGCAGGTCAGTCTTACAGATTGCAGGTAAGGTAGCCAAAGGAAGACAGATGATTATAAAAGTGAGGAGGAACTTCATCAGGCAGAAGAAACAAGGCTGTGAACATAAGCGTGGCAATCGTGAACCTGTTGCATTTAGGAAGGTGTGGGAATTCTGTAAGGCTGGATAGGTGGGAGAAAAAAGCCCTTGGTGGGTAATGAAGCCATTCATGGAAACAGGGAATATGAGAGAAGGAGCAAGTCCAGAGAAAGGTGGGAGACTTAGTAAATATAAAGTGTTATATATTGATAAATATCGTTTAGCAATAAGATCTATATATGAAACTTCTTTTCTGAGGCAAAGCTTGATATTCCATTCGTTCTAACAGGGGTCCTCAAACTATGGCCCGCGGGCCACATGTGACCTGCCGAGGACATTTATCCGGCCCACTGGGTGCTGCTGCCTGTCCTGCTTAGCAGCCGACTCATCCCAGGCCCGCAGTGCGCATAGGAATTTGTTCATAGTTTTTTTTAAAACTATGTCCTCCAACGGTCTGGGGGACAGTGAACTGGCCCTCTGTTTAAAAAGTTTGAGAACCCCTGGTTCTATAGAAAAACCATGTTTTCCTTGGACCTATTGTTTGGACACCTAAAAAGTACTAAATTCACTGAAAAGTGTAAGTACAGCATGGACCTGTTATTGTAAATTCCCTGTTCTGCTTATATACATATTGGCAAGCTGTTTTGCGACCATGTTGACTTTAGAAATAAATATGGACTGTTCCCCCAGTTTGGTAACTGAATTTTTGAATGGCACTGCAGACAAAGGTCAAAGCTAAGGTTTTCTGTACAGCACATACACTACTTTCCATTGCTTGGGTGGGATAGAATTATTTAGGGTGCCCATTCCTGCAACAAGGAACTAAAACTTTTAGATAAAAATAAATAATAATTCAGGTCAATAGAACTGTAATTTGATCATCTTATCCACATTTCCCAAACAGACACAAAAACCTATAGAAAAGAAAGGTAATTCTGTTGAAAATATGGAACACGTAGAGAATGTGGGGTAAAATCAACATCCCCAGAGTTTGTCTTGGTGCACTGAATTCCGTAAGAAATGAGAAAGTAGGAGAAACCAAGATGGCGGCATAGGTAAACACCTATACTGCTGCCTCGCACAACAATTTCAAAACTGCAACTGGAAGACAGAGTGGTCATCGTCCAGAACCACCAGAAAGCTGGCTGAGTGGAAATTCTACAACTAGAAGGAAAGATAAAAGGACATTGAGACCCAGAGGAGCTGTGGAGGACAGAGGTGTGTGTGTGGGGGCGGGGGGGGGGGGCACACACGGAAAGGGTGGGCAGCTGAATATGCAGCTGGCTTACTCACGGAGTGCGGAGAGGGAGGGCAGCAAGCCTGCGGTTTATTGTCTCGTTCAGGAGGGAAACAAAACCTCCTGACTGCACTGAAATCCAGTTCCGGGTGAGACTTTTGCATACCCAGACTCATTCGGGGAGAAACTGGACTGTCTGGCAGCCTTCTCTCAGAGGTGCGTGCAGCCACTGCCATGGGACACTGAGACACAGGGGCCTTGTAGGGCAGGGCTGACGTGAAACCAAGGCTGTCTGCTCCACCCTGAGACTCCGCCCCATCCAAGCTGAGCAGGGAGGCTCTCCCAGCAGAGATAAAGCTGATCCTTACAACCAATTGGCCTGGAGGTCACCTCCCCCCAGTGATACTAACAACAATCTAGGCTTAACTACAACAAGACTGCACACACAGAAAAGTGAAATAGGAGAATCCAAGATGGTGGCATAGGTAAACACCTAAACTGCTGCCTCGCGCAACAATTTCAAAACTACAGCTAAAAGATAAAACGTCTATCACCCAGAACCAAGGGAAAGCTGGCTGAGTGGAAGTTCTACAACTAGAAAGAAAGAGAAAAGAGCATTGAGACGTGCACAAGCGCTGAAAAGCTGAGGTACAGAGGCGCATGATCCGGGCTGGCGGCTGGCGTTGCTTTTTTCAACCCAAAGGGAGACAAGCCCCCGATTACTCTGAAATACAGTTTCTGGGGAGACGCAGGGGACCCAAACTCCTACGGGGAGAAGCTGGACTGTCTGCCAGGGAGGGTGGCTTGCTTGCAGAGCTGCGCGCAGGAATAATTGTTTACGGCACTGGGTCACGGGACTCGCGGATGCCGACAGGGACCCAGAGCCGGCTAACTAGCAGCCATTGCTGTTTGCCACGCCCTAGCCTAGTGACACCCTGAGACCCCGCCCTGCACAACCTACAAACCCACCCAAGCAAAGAGGAGAAAACTGTAGCTCTCACTGTAGCTCCTGCTGGGTGGCCTCAGACAGTAGCTGACCTATACCCCATTGGAGATCCAGAAGCCAGTGTACCTAGTGGTCAGTGTGAGACACCAGATTTCAACTCCTCACATCCATAAGTGACACATTCAAGAGGCAGGCTCAGTGAGCACCAAAGCCCCACTGAAACAAGTCCTGCTCCATAAGCGTGTCTTCAGCGCAGCAGTTCTTCCATTATAGACACAGCAAGTGCTCACAGCTAATTGTCCTGGAAGTCAATTTCTCCCAGCGTACCAACAGCAATTAAGGCTTAACTACACCAAGACTTTGCACTCAGCCCACAAAGGGGTGTACCAAGAGCATCCACCTCATGTGATTGAGGAGGCTGAGCTACTGCCCCCTATAGATCAACTACCACACAAAGCTACTCCATCAACACAGGGAAGCAGCCAAAATGCGGAAACAGAAACATGTCACGAATGAAAGAAACGGAGGAAAGCAAACTACTGGACGACATAGAGTTCAGAACCACATTTATAAGGTTACTCAAGAATCTTCTAAAAACCGCTGAGAAACTTGATGAGACCTTTAAGGATATTAATGAGAATGCCAAAAAAATGGAAAAGGATCAGTCAGAAATGAAGCATACACTGTCTGAAATAAATATACAGAAACTCAACTGTAGATCAACGTACCCCAAGAATCAAACCAAAGATCTGAAATCAAAAAACATCCAACCAGAAAAACAAAAAGAAAAAAGAATCCAAAAATATGAAGATAGTGTAAGAAGCCTCTGGGATAACTTCAAGCGTACCAACATCAGAATTATGGGGGTGCCAGAAGAAGAGAGAGAGCAAGATACTGAAAACCTATTTGAAGAAATAGTGACAGAAAACTTCCCCCATCTGGTGAAAGAAATAGACTTACAAGTCCAGGAAGCACACAGAACCCCAAACAAAAGGAATCCAAAGAGGACCAAACCAAGACACATCATAATTAAAATGCCAAGAGCAAAAGACAAAGAGAGAATATTAAAAGCAGCAAGAGAAAAACAGTTAATTACCTATAAGGGAGCACCCATACGACTGTCAGCTGATTTCTCAACAGAAACTATGCAGGCCAGACAGGAGTGGCAAGAAATAATTCAAAGTGATGAATAGCAAGAAACTAAAACCAAGATTACTCTACCCAGCAAAGCTATCATTCAGAATTGAAGGGCAGATAAAGAGCTTCACAGATAAGGAAAAGCTAAAGGAGTTCATCACCACCAAACCAGAATTATATGAAATGCTGAAAGGTATTCTTTAAGAAGAGGAAGAAGAAGAAAAAGGTAAAGATAAAAATTATGAACAACAAATACGTATCTATCAATAAGTGAATCTAAAAACCAAGGGAATAAAAAATTTGATGAACAGTATTAACTGGTGAATATAATAGAATTTGGGGCATAGAAAGGGAGTGGACTGACAATTCTTAGGGAAAAAGGGGAGTGGGGGGTGCATGAAGAGATTGGACAAAAAGCATACACCTATGGATAAGGACAGTGGTAGGGAAGTAAGGACAGAGGGTGGGGTAGGAACCTGGTGGAGGGGAGCTATGGGGGGAAAAAAGAGGAACAATTGTAATAATCTGAACAATAAAGATTTATTAAATTGAAAAAAAAAAAAAGAAATGAGAAAGTAAAACAACCCCTATGATAAATCTTTGTTTGTAGTTCAATGAACATCCAACTGCTTCCCAGCTACAGAGACCACAGGTCTCTCTGGGTCCAGAGCAATTACATGTCATGAATAAAACGAAGGTCAAATGTGCAGATTTCATGCTAATCAAAGTCTTGTAAGAGATCATTTTGCATAGTTTTTTGAAGGGAAATTTATCTCAATATGTCGGGCTTTTAACAATGGTAAGCTGCACATGTTTTTGAGTTTATCTTAAATTTGTCTGAATAAAAGATTCCCTCCAACATATTTGCAGCATTTTGCAATGTCAGATGTTGCTTCCAGCTGCAAGAAAATGTATCCTTTATTCTTCTTTATGCTCTAAGGTACTTAGAATGTTTACATCTGTAGCTCCATGTGGAGTCCAGCACCCACAAGGTGGTTGTTTCTATACACCATTGGACTATATCAAACACAGCACTGTCAAATACATAATGGTTGGCTTTTCATGTGGGGCCCAACACTTTAACAGAACCTTTATTATTCATACCAATATGTTCATCTTCCATAGACACTCCAGATTAAATTGTCTTCATTATCATTACAGAACTAGATGAATAAGTGCCACATCTGCTCATGAAGTTGTTTATTATCTGTTCAGATGAGGTTTGGGATGAATAGCAAAATAACTATGGAGCAGACAAAAGCACCCAGGTTTATGCCTATTGTGAAATGCAGGACCAGCTATGCTAGCTCTCAAAATCCATTGGTCTCCCCCTTCCACTGAATGGGGAATTATTATTTAATGAGTTGATACAAGTTAACATGGGGAAGAATGCAAGGCAAACAGGAATCCAACCCAAACAAATGAACAGAAAGCTGGCATGTGATGGGAGCCTAATGAAGACCTTGTATTGTTCAATTCAATTTCTAGCCCATCCTTCCGAAAGAAAATTTGAAGATCTGTAAATATTTTACCAACAATCCAATATCAGATATTTCTCATGCAAAACAAGACTATTCGAATAAATCAGTTGATTAGGAAGACATCAACACATTACAGCTGTGCCATTTACAATCTATCTTTTCTGTTTCTGATAGGCCTGTACCTCCATTTTAGGACTAGCACCAGGCCCCCACAGTATGAAGAACCTGTGCCATTCCTGGTCTAGCTCCAAGTGTTCGTCTGCAATGTAACTTGATTGTGTCTCAAATCTCCCATCGGCCAGCCATGTCACTTAGTGTGGCTGAGGTCATAGAAATGGTTTGTTTCTGCCAATATCAAAATAATAAAAATAATTTGAAAAAAAGTAATAACTTCTCAGATTGTAATGTACAAATAAATCACCTGGGAATCTTGTTAACATGCAGATTCTGACTCAGTAGGTCTGGAGTGGGGCCTAATAATTCATTTCAAATAAGCTCCCTAATTAGCTAATGCTGCTGGCACTTGGAAGATACCAATGTGGAGGTAAACTCATGATTTCAGCAGCCTGTGGCTACTGCCATGCAAATCTAGTGTCCAAATAGACATGTGCTAGGAGTACAAAATCCACATCAGATTTTAAAGATTTTGTACAAATATTGAAAAAATAACTATTAATAATTTATATGGAGTAAATATTTAGAAGGTATTTTAGATATATTGAGTTAAATAAGATATAATATTAAAATGAATTTCACCTGCTTATTTTCACTTTTTAAATGTGGCAATTACAAATTTTTAAATTACATAGGTGACATGCATATTTCTACAGCACAGAGATAATTTATGAGACTGGTTGTTTTGTTCTTTAACATATGTCAAAAATGGTACTAGTATATATGTGAGTACATGTGTGTATGTATTATGTAGATAGATATGATATATATAGTATGTGACATCTTCATGTCTGATAAAGAACCTCTTTGACATGCCTGCATGGATGTGAAATAACTCTATTCTTCATTTTAACCAGTAAATGCTTTCAACTATAAGAAAATCAACCTGTTTATTTACCTGCTAGAGGCCCAGTGCACGAAACTGATGCACGGGTAGGATCCCTAGGCCTGGCTGGTGATCAGGGTTCCCCATCTCCCTGCCTCCCTGCCTCCCTGCCTCCTCCTTCCCTCGCCACCCACTCACCACCACCACATGGTTCCCTTGCCTCCTGCCTCCTCATCTCCTCCTTCCCTTGCTCCCTCAGCGCCCTGCCACCACCACTGGTCACCCGCCATGTTCCACACCATCCCTGGTAGTCAGTACACATCATAGCAAGCAATCGAACTCCTGTTCTCCTGATCAAACTCCCGAGGAGACACTTTGCATATTAGCCTTATATATATATAGACTAGATGCCCAGTGCATGAAATTCATGCATGCGGGGGAGGGGTTCCTCAGCCTGGCCTGCACCCTCTCCAATCTGGGACCCCTCATGGGATGTCCAACTGCCGGGCCTAAACCGGCAGATGGATATCTCTCTCTCAATCCAGGACCGCAGGCTACTAACCGCTCACCTGTCTACCGGCCTGATTCCCCTAACTCAGAGGTCCTCAAACTTTTTAAACAGGGGCCAGTTCACTGTTCCTCAGACTGTTGGAGGGCCGGACTATAGTTTTAAAAAAACAACTATGAACAAATTCCTATGCGTACTGCGGGCCCGGGATGAGTCAGCTGCTAAGCAGGACAGGCAGCAGCACCCAGCGGGCCGGATAAATGTCCTCGGCGGGCCGCATGTGGCCCGCAGGCCGTAGTTTGAGGACCCCTGCAACTGCTCTCCCCTGCTGGCCTGATCCTCCTAACTGCTCTCCCCTGCTGGCCTGATCCCCCTAACTTCTCTCCTCTGCTGGCCTGATTGCCCCTAACCGCTTCTGCATTGGCCCCGCCACCATAGCTTTGTCCGGAAGGATGTCCGGAAGGTCGTCCAGAAGACGTCCAGTCTAATTAGCATATTACCCTTTTATTAGTATAGATAGGAAAATTATTTTCTTGGGAAAAGGAGTAAAATAAGAGTCTACAATGTGTAATTTAGGGTATCTTACTCCATTTATTTTCAGTTCTCTTTGCTCTGATTCAATGCTCAAGCCCATTGACAACCGAAAAAACAAATCCAGAGAAAAAAAGAGACAATCCTCCCCCCACTAAGTCTCTATTTAAAGAGCAAGGAAACTTTTCTAGAAACCACCAGTGAACTTTACTTCCATCTCAATGTTCCAAACAGACACATTCCCAATCCTGAGCCAATCCCTGTGGCCTGAAAATTTGCCATGTTCTTATCATTTTGGACACCATTTCCTGAATCAATCACTGGTTAACGCAAGGCATTAACAAAATGGGCTTGAACTAACCATGGCCCACTTCCCAGACAGTGAAGTTGATCCTCTAAAGTTCAAGGCTGTCACCCAATGGGAAAACAAAAAGTAGGATGGAGGAAAATAAATTCAATGCTAACGACAGTAGGTGGGACCCCACTCCTGTTTTAATATGTATAGGGTTATTATCTTGAAAAAAATTATACCTATTAATGGTGAACACTTTAAACCCCCAAAATATATAGAAAAATTTATAATAGTACCCAGAATTGTCACACTTAGTAATAAAATAGTAGTAACTCTTCCTCTCATAGGAAGTTTTCTTTAGGCATGCACATATGCATAAGTTGTATAAACTATAAATACTCAACGCTAACCTTTTCTTTTCCTCCTTTTTAGACTGCTGTTTATCTATATCATTATTTTTTTCTAGCTACAAATATTCCATTGGGCATATATATCATAATTCAGGACTTCCCGTGAGCCACGAGTAAGTTTCAGATATACCTCCAGATGTGAAAACACTCAGAATACAGCTGTGTTAGAGCATGGTGCTGATGGCACCCCTCAATGATAAAGTGTCAGAAGCACAGCCATCCACTCCCACTGTTTTTAGTGACTTATGCTATTTCCAAAGTTGTTATAAAGGTTTTTAAAGACTGTAAGAAAAATGGAGTTGCAAGAATGTCGTGGTTATAACCCCATCAGCTGCATTGTCATCCTTCCTAGGCATACAAATTCACCACCCAGCAAGAATCATAAAGAACAGTCGTGTTCATTTGGCACCACTGGGGGTAATGATTAGAACTGAAGTGACCTCTTTCACTAGACTTGCTGGTAGTAAAATAGTGTTATCGTCAAACCAAGACAGAGGAGGCTGGCTTCCTGAATGTTCAGCTCACATATGGTTGTTTCAAGCCAGTATTTGATCCATGGATAGTACAGGAGGTTTTGTTCAAATTTCCCTGTGTGAAGATGTGTGTGCATGTGTGTGCACGTGTGTGTGTGCATGTGTGTGTTTGCATGTACTCATATAAGAGAAAAACAGACAGGCAGATAGGCAGAAATAAAAAACACAGACATACAAGCCGCATTTTAAAAATGAATTTGGCTGAAGTTAGAAAAAATTTTGTTAAAAACCTAAAGCAGCTTTCTTCCCAAAGCAGCTATTATTAACCCCATTTGACAAAGAAGGTAAAGGCTCAGAGAGTAATAAAACTAGACAGTCTTCAGCGCAATCTTTGACTCAAAATCTCTTGCTCCTATTTCGAAGTCAGCACTACCTTCCAGAAAGAACTGCTAGCATGGTCTGATTACAGGCCATTTGGGGAATACATCGAAAAAAAAATACATGTTGATATGAATGAAAGTTGATCTTGATAAAGCAGGACAATTTGGTAAGTTCTCTCTATTCAGGGAGCTGTGTGATAAAGGTGTCAGATCCACGTTAGCATCGCACTAGCACACTGGCTGGTAAGACAGCCCTCTTTTTAAACGGCGACATTAATCATTCCCACAGACCATGGGAATGATGTGCCAGCAATGTCCCCAAGATGCCCACGTAACTCAGCACTAGGTACTGCACAGCTTGGTTATTTTGCAGTACTTATCACTGCCTTATACATTTAAACCATGGGAAGATTACCAATAACCAGACATAGAATCAAGTGAGCCAATGACATCTTGATATTAAATTCTGTAGAAACTGATAAATAAGCTATGAAGTTGTAATGACTTACTGGGATGATTAAAAGCATAATTTTATGCATCATTGGTCTGATGCTGCTTCTGAAAGAAGCCCATCAGATCAGGAACTGGAGTCCCAATGGTCAACGGGAGACAGAGCCCCAGTGGGGGATGTTCAGGAAACACTTCTATACACTCACCCACTCCCCGACATCTCTGAATCATATCTCTGGTGGGACCCACTCCAGTACCTCTCTCTTAGCATTGGATTCATTCTCTTTCAGTTCCTTTAGCTACCCTCTTTTTAACTCCCTCTGTGTCCCTCTATACTTTTTCCTGCTTCTGGGCCACTGGATAAAAATAAAACTACAAAGCAAACTCCATTTGCATCTTTACTTCAAAGATGGGGACATATTATAATTGCCAAAGCAAAATATTTGCTCATGCACCACCTAAAATCACCATACCCCACACACTTCAGAAACCTCTGCCTCAAGGAACTCTGTCCTAAAATATAGGCAGAAAGACTCAAAGACAAACAAGAAGTGAACAGCTGAAGCCCCAGTCCTCTGACACTGAGAAAGCAACACCTCTCCAAGCAGCCAATGCTGATGACCAAGGACAAAGCTGTTTTTCCTATGGCAAGTCTTTCCACGAGGAGTGATGATTGATGATCTTGCAGAATACACAATGTCCTAATAACGTGTGTACACATGCTGAGCACATTTGGCTTTCCGTATTTATTTGCCAGATTGTGTATGTCAAGGAAGCCCTCGAAATGATCTTAATAAAGAAATGTGGTTCATACCTGGATGGCTGCAGAGAACGTTCAAAATATAAAATCCATTTAGTACCAATTAGTCTCAGAACATTATTTATGCAATCTGTCACAATGGCAGATATTAGCGAGAACATTTTTCTCTTTCCTTTGGAAGAGTTTATCAATCACTCTTGCTCCTGAGGAGGAGAGAATTTTTCAGGGTGCATTAGGAGACTCTAAAAATAAAAGGTGAAACTAGTGTTTATGAGAAGAATATGGGCTGATTGCAAAGTCTAGAGAAAAGACTATTTATTCTCTAGGTCACCTTAGTCAAGGGGAGCAGTCAAGCTTGCTCAGGCACTGGCAGTGCTCTGAGGCGAGGGGACAAACCTTCCAGGGGATTCTTAAACTTGTGATGTGCAGACAAGAAGGGGTTACACAACACTGTGATTAATACCTGGATTCCAACAAGCAATGTACAATGTATTGATAATTCGGTGCTTTTTAAATTTGCAAAGATCACAGAATTCAGGTTACCTGAATGGAGTAAACAAGCAATAAAATCCTCGTATGAGAAGTGATAATATTTTGTACTTACACAAGGTTGTGCTCTTTTCATCTTGAAAGTGGGAAGTGAGCCGCATTTGGTCCTGAGAGCAGCAATCTTGAAAGTCCTGGACTCCCATCACTGTTCTCTTGGCGAGTCATTCAATACCACCAAGGCCTCCATTCCACTTTGGGAAAACAGTTTCCAGGAGCCATATGGCCTCCAGGAGCTGAAAAGCAGAGTTTCCCAGGGCATATTACAATTACTTGGGAGGCTTTCCAATAGGTTGACTAACCCCCACCCCATAACAGACTAAATAATACTCTCAGAAGAGGGTTCAAAAGCAGCCTGTACAGGAAGGGCGAGGAACGACGGAAGATGGGCAAAGACTCCGTTTCTGTTGGTAGCAGGTTTTTAACAAGGGAGCTTCCTTAACAGGCTTGTCTTGGGCTCCCGCAAGCCAAGGAGATCTCTGTACCCTCCCAACAAATCTTAAAAGTTTACATGGAGCCTAAACAGTGTTGAGTCACAGACACTGTCCAGCTGATCTTGACAACACGTTACCACCTCAAGGCCACATTTTTGGAAGTAGCTCAGGCTGTCCCCATTGCCAATAAAGTTGCCATTGTTGGATGATTCCGGTGAAGGGACCTCTAAGGGGCCCACGCCATGTTCCAAGAAGGAAGAGTCAGTTAAGTTTCCAAAGCCCAGAGACTCTCAATGTTAGAATAAAACTACAGCAACCACCGAGTGGCCTAGAACCTGTGGCACGCCGTGAGCAATAAGCACACTAAGTGCCCAGATTCTGGTGTCTAATACTGTCCCCCTGCAATAGACATCAGGGCTCCTTGGAGAAATGGCTAATTTTCAGGCCACAGCAGGAAAAACACAAGCTGAGCCTAGAGGACCTCTCAGTGTGTAAAAGAATGCTAAAAAAATCAAAAGGATAGGGCTTGTCAGAGGGACACAAGAGTGCATCTGAAAAATATGCCAATGGCCAAAGGTAGAACAATTGAGTAACTAAATAATGAATACAATATTATATTACAAAATACAATATATATATATATGTATAAATATGAGTTCATCCTAGCTAATAAAAGAGTAATATGCAAATTGACCATCACTCCAACACACAAGATGGCTGCCCCCATGTGGACACAAGATGGCCGCCACAAGATGGCCTGCAGGGGATGCCAGTTGGGAGGGACCATACCTGAAAGGGAGAGCAGTTGGGGGTGATCAAGCCTGCAGGGGAGGGCAGTTAGGGGTGACCAGGCCGGCAGAGGAAGGAAGTTGGGGGTGCCCGGGCCTGCAGGGGAGGGCAGTTAGGGGCAATCAGGCTGGCAGGGGAGCAGTTAAGCATCAATCAGGCTAGCAGGGGAGTGGTTAGGGGGTGATCAGGCTGGCAAGCAGAAGTGGTTAGGAGCAATCAGGAAGGCAGGCAAGCAAGCGGTTGGGAGCCAGCAGTCCTGGATTATGAGAGGGATGTCCGACTGCCCATTTATGCCCGATCCTACTGGGATCTGGCCTAAACGGGCAGTCGGACATCCCCTGAGGGGTCCCAGATTGGAGAGGGTGCAGGCTGGGCTAAGGGACGCACCCCCCCCCCAAGGCAATATTTGTGCACTGGGCCTCTAGGACTTATATAAATGGGTAGAAAGAAGGGTGGGGGGGGGAAGAGAGAGAAGAAACAAATCTTCACAAAATTTGAATTCCAAATTACTTATGTACTAGAGATTCATGCAAGAATGGGCCTTCCTTCCCCTGGCTGACAACACCGCCTTCGCTCTGGCAAGGTACTGCCTTTCCACTCTGGCCCGGAGCTGCCTTTCCACTTTCCCACGCTGCCCAGGGGCCCAGAGCAGCTGGGGCGGTGCAGAATGCCTGCATCGTCACCATGGCAATGATGCAAGTGTCCTGCCCCACCCCCGGCCACTGGGCGCCTGCACATGCAAATTAACCTTCCATCTTTGTTGGGTTAATTTGCATACTCACTCCTGATTGGCTGGTGGGCATTGTAAAGGTATAGTCAATTTGCATCTTACTCTTTTATTAGAGTAGATATACATCAGGAAGTGAAACTTAGCACCTGCTCCCCACCTTTTTGAATATGGCTAGATTGAGTTACTTCCCAAGCATAGAGCATGGAAAGAGGGGAAACAACTTTACAATGCAGAAACTGGTGAATATTACCTTGGCCAGATATCAAGGTTAGCATCAGTAATAAGTTATATTCATAGCACCTACCCTGAGATGATATAATGAGAGAGCATTTCGTTTCTGTGGTCTTTTCAAAAAAATATGAGACTAATTACGAGAAAAATATCTGACAAACCCAAATTGAGAGAGATTATACAAATACCTGGCCAGTGCTCCTTAAAACTGCTAAGGTTATGAATAACCTTAAGAAATACTAAAAAAGTTTCACAGATCAGAGGAGATTAAAGAGCTATGACAACTAAATGGAAGTAGTATCTTGGATATGAACCTAGAACAGAAAATGAACATTAGTGGGAACACATGTAAAATCTGAATAGAGTGTGAAGTTTGGTTAATAGTAATATAACAGTGATAGTTTCTTAGTTGTGACAAATGCACAATATGGAAATATAAGATATTAAATTAGAGAAAATATTGGAATGAGGAGTATATGAGAACTCTCTATCTTTACAACTTTTCTTTAAATACAAAGCTATTTTATAAAATATGTTTTTTCTGATTTTGAGAGACAGAGGAAGGGAGAAAGAGAAACATTGATTGGCCGCCTCCTGCACTACTGGGGATCGAGCCTACAATGTGGGCCATATGCCCTGATGAGGAATCAAACTTTTGTTGCATGGGACAACACTAAACCAACTGAACAACACCAGTCATGGCAAATACAAAGCCATTTTAAAATCAAAAGTTTATTTTTAAAAAGGCATACCATCCATGTAGGAAACTATTTTTTCCCTTATTAGCTGCCTCCATGTCTTGAGTCTGACCCTAAAGCACATAAAAAATGTGAAAGGAGCCCTAACCAGTTTGGCTCAGTGGATAGAGAGTCGGCCTGCAGACTGAAGGGTGCCAGGTTTGATTCCGGTCAAGGGCATGTACCTTGGTTGTGGCCACTTCCCCAATAGGGGGTGTGCAGGAGGCAGCTGATCGATGTTTCTCTCTCATTGATGTTTCTAACTCTCTATCCCTCTCACTTCCTCTCTGTAAAAAAGCAATAAAACATATTTTTTAAAAATGTGAAAGGAGCTGGAAGCAAACAGAGAACAGGTTTCTAACTACACAGAGCCTGGCACACAGAAGTTACTAAAATTTTTATTAAAGAAAGAAAAAAAAAATATGTTGACAGAAGATCATTTGACTTTGGGTGATGGGAACACAATGCAATATACAGATTATATGTCACAGATATATACACTTGAAACATATATGATCCTGTTAACTAGTGTCACCCCAATAAATTTAATTTTAAAAATAGATTATAGAAACAAAAAGGAAGAAGAAGAATTAAAAATTATGCAAGGGGATGTGGAAGGAAGGTGTAGAGATGGAATAGACATATTCTAAAACTGCTGTCACCTGTAGTCTGACAGAGACGGTAAGGTAGAGGGATGAAAGAGGGATGCAGAGAAAACGTGAGTTTTGCCATCAGCTCTCTGTGAAAACATGGAGACATGCATTATTCTAACTGGAGGGTTCATTCATTATTTTAATACAGTCTCATAAGAGTTCCTGGACAGATGTGAATATTTCCATTTCATAGTTGAGGACATTCAGACACAGGGAGGTAAAATGCTGCACTTGAGGTCTCCTTGTATACCTGAACAAAGATGCTAGTGGACTGCAATGAAGGTGAATTTGTTCTAGGCTTGTAACTCTTATGGAATGTAAATGACATGAGATTTCCCACCTCTAACACCTAAGGATGTATTAATTAACAAGTGAAGAAGCTGCCAGATTGTGTTGCTCTAAATGACAATTGGCAGGATGTATGAGTTATGACAGCAGAGAATGCTAAGCCAATCCAGGCTTTGGAAGTTTGGGAATTCATAAACAACTTGTGTAAATGTGAACAGGATTACTGAACAAGACAGTCTGAATGCCCAGACTAATATCCATCCATTGAGCCAAAATTCCTAAGCCTTCTCTAGATCACAACACAAACTCAAGCGTTAATGTCAGTCTTCTTTCCCATTAGCATCTCACTGATAGGCTGTCAGGTTCTCCCACAAGTATGATTCACCTCCTTTGAAGGAAGGGCAGGGAAGGGGTGGGAGAGAAGCTCCCTTTTACAAGGTGAATGTCAATTCTTCATCCTTGCTGTTCCATAAACCAGTGCTGGATCTCCACATCACCCCCAAGTCTCTCCAGAAGGCACACCCCTGGCCAAGGATGTGCCAAGATGATGCCATAAAAGGGGGCTCATGCAACAGTGGTCACCAGCCTTGAAACGTCTTCAGTTTAACTGGCTATATACTTTAACCTATTTTTAAAATCTCTTTTGAGAACAGGTATACTTCCCTTATGAAAGAACCCTGAATCCTAAAATTAAGCACTGTGTGGTCTGCCTCAGGTCCTCCTCTTCTCTCTGATTTAAAAGGTCGCCCTCTTTATTGTTGTAATCTTGGTCTAGACCCTCTCATCATCATATCACCACAAGCAATCATAGCAATCTTTTGAGTTTTTACTCTGTATGAGGTGCTATATTAAGTAGTCTATGTGCATGATCTCCTTCAGTCTCCATTATTATGAACCTCATTTTTCGGAGGGAAAAACACCACCTGGAAATAGCAGGACCCAGTTCAAACCCAGATTCTGAGCCTATGCTCTAACCACTAGGTAAAGGTGCGTTCAAAGTTTAGGAGAAAATTCGTATGGTCAGTTCCCCACCTGGATTGGATTGGATTGGATTGGATTGGATTAGATTGGATTAGATTAGATTAGATTAGATTAGATTCCTTCTCAGGCCTTTTCTTATTCAAGCATGGAACATAAGCTCCATGAGAACAGAATTTTCTCTTCTTTTTCTTTGTTTTTTACTGCTGTGTCTCAGAGCTGGGCTAATGGCTGGCACAGAATTGGATATGTAATCACTCTTTATTGAATGAACAATCACAACACTCTTTAGAGATAGTAGACTATATTAGAAAAATTTGAAATTTGGAGTTAGGAAAACTTTTACACTTACCAAGTAAATTGATTTTTGCCAGATTGCACAATATCTCCGAGCCAGGAAAATGAGCACAGCGATTCCTTCCTTATAGGCAACTCTCGAGGGCAAATGAGAAAACCCACACAGAGCACCACAGAACTGGCACATCCTGAGATTTGACTCTTGGTATATGCCAATGGATGTTTCATTTTATGGCCTCTTTCTGTCTTCTGACTAGTTTTCTTATTAGAAGTTATGTGTGTAAATTCAAATTAGCCCCTTCATGAAGTCTGGCTTCCTCATTCATTGGCCAAACCCCATCTGTGAATGTTCTAGAGACACTTTTGGATTCTGCTTTCATAAACAAAAATAGCCTTGCCAGAATCATCCACGGGATTCTGTCTGAATGCAGATGACAAGCCTGAGTGCTGACTGATCAGTGGAGAGGAGAGATGGGCTGGCTTTCATTTTAGGCAAGAGGGGACAAGTGCATTCATGGGAAACAGAAGTTATTGGTTAGAGAAAAGAGCTATTGCAACAATAAAAGAGGCTATTATGGTTGACGACATGCTTCTACTGTAAAGTGCCTCAGAGGGTCTGCTCCCTTCTATATTCCTTGAAAATGAAGCAAGATATGCTAGTTGGAGCTCTCCTCAGAAATGTGTATGTGTGTATGTTCCAATCCAAGCTTTTGCCAAATGTAAAAAAAAAAAAAAAAAAAAAAAGTTTCAGCACCAATATTCTCTAAGGAGGGAAAAGAAAGCTAAATTTTCCACCAAGATCTTTTTTTATGGCCAAGCGCATCCAAAACCATTTGCCTTCCCCTGCACCAGTGTTCTTCTCGGCACCAGCCTAGTAGACCTGAAAACTAGTTCCCGGTGGCCAGGACCTGGCATGGAGTCTACCAGTGTAATCCAGGCGGCTCATCACCAGGCAGTTTGTCGACTTTCAACAGATGTTGCAAAAGGCAGTCAGATCTGCCCTCCTTTTCCTGGCAGTTTTCCTGTTCTCTCTTCTGAGGTCTGATGTTTCCTTGCAGCACACAGTCTGCCTGATGTGTTGGGGAGGGCTAGCTTTCTAAACTACTATTTGCTGATTAAATCCCAGGTAGTTCCTGAAGAGGCTTCTCACAGAGAGGAGGGAACAGGATTTATTCCAAGCTGACTAACATCCCACAATTTGAAATTACGCATTTTCTTTCCAGGAGGAAAAAAATAAAAGCATTTTGTTTCGCAGCTAAAGTTATTCTGCTGGTAATGCAGTAAGGGGCCCAAAATATGATTTATCTTTGGCGGAAAATACTGAAATTGATCTGAACTACATTTAAAGGTAATTTTGGGTGCCTACAAAACATGCTAGATACAAAAAAACAACCAACCAACTGCAAACAAAACTCGGCCCTGTCTGGTGTAGCTCAGCTGGTTGAACATCCTCCTATGCACCAAAGGTCACTGGTTCGATTTCTGGTCAGGGCACATGCCCAGGTTGCAAGTTGGATCCCATCCCTGGTCCAATGCATATAGAAAAAAACAGACCAATGTTTCTCTCTCACACTGATATTTCCTCTCTCTCTCAAATCAATAAAAACACATTTAAAAAAAAAACAAACTGGCAGATGACACTACTTTGTCTATTTCTCAGGATTACTCTTCTCTCTGCATGACTCCTCCACTTTATCCCTCTGCTGGATTTTCCCCTGTTCTCTGTCCTGGAGCCAAATTATGCCTGGCTTTATCTTATGCATATTCATCTCTCAGTGCTTCACACATCCGCAGAGAAGTGAGCATAGGATGGGTATCTTGAAACTGCTCTTCTCTCAGTCAGTTTCAGTTTCCAGGTGCCGCCCATGCCATGATGAACTCACAGCAGCAAGTGCAATTCTAGTATTTAAAGAGCCATATTTTCAGTAAAACATGGCTCCTAAATGCAAGCCAACTGCTTCATCTGATGCTCTATCAAAGAAGCAGTAATATTTTTCAAAGCTCCAAAGCTATAGAAAAATGATGCTATGTTGCGCTTATCAGGAAGCAATATGCTGGCTCCCTAAGTGGTATCTTCATAAGGGGTTTCAGAGTAAATGTGACTGCCTATAGCACCAGCTGGCTTTAGGGGCCAGCCTCCAGTCATGACTCCACTGTGCAGCTTTTATGCATTCTTATACCTCTGAGCCCTGATGCACTCCCACAGTCTCATTTGGCCTTCCAAATAACATCGCAGCCTCACAGTTCTCAATTCCAAATTCTGAAGGAGAATCAGATTGGCTTACCTCATGTTATTATTCCAGATAATAGACTATAGTTTACTGACCAGCATCAAGATTGCTTGTCAAAAAGTTACATAATGAACTGCCATTTGACTCAGTGATCCTACTTCTAGGAATATATACTAATAAACCCGAAACACCAATCAGAAAGAATGTATGCACCCCTATGTTCATAGCAGCATTATTTACAATAGCTAAGATCTGGAAATAGCCCAAGTGCCCATCAGTAGATGAGTGGATAAAAAAGCTGTGGTACATTTACACCACGGAATACTATGCAGCTGTAAAAAAGAGGGATCTCTTACCCTTTGATACAGTCTGGAGGGACCTGGAAAGTATTATGATAAGTGAAATAAGCCCAGTCAGAGAAAGACAAGTATCACATGATCTCACTCATATGTGGAACCTAATTAACAAAATAAACTGAGGAACAAAATAGATCCAGAGACACAGAAGCATGGAACAGACTGTCAAATCTCAATGGGAAGGCAGGGATGGGTGGGAAGAGATCAACCAAAGAACCTGTATGCATATATGCATAACCCATGGACACAGACAATAGTGTAATGAAGGCCTGGGACAGGGGACTGGGTGGGCTAGAAGAGGTCAATGGGGGGAGAAATTGGGGATATATGTAATACTTTTAATAATAAAGATTTTTTTAAATATATTTTTATAGATTTCAGAGAGGAAGGGAGAGGGAGAGAGAGATAGAAACATCAATGATGAGAGAGAATCATTGGCCGGCTGCCTCATGCATGCCCCCGACTGGAGACCGAGCATGCAACTCGGGCATGTGCCCTTGGCTGGAATCGAACCTGGGATCCTTCAGTCCACAG
Source organism: Corynorhinus townsendii (assembly GCA_026230045.1). Classification (NCBI taxonomy): domain Eukaryota; kingdom Metazoa; phylum Chordata; class Mammalia; order Chiroptera; family Vespertilionidae; genus Corynorhinus; species Corynorhinus townsendii. The sequence goes on along the minus strand of JAPDVU010000006.1, from coordinate 146,525,200 downwards.
GCTAATGCTCTATCCACTGAGCCAAACCAGCTAGGGCCAATAAATTATTTTTTTAAAAAGAAATAAACTATTAAATAAAGATTGCTTGTCCTAGATCAAGGATTCACCTCCAGTCCAATCTCCTGGACATTGGAATAGAGGCACAGATACAGTTGCCTGAGGTGAGGAATTATAAACAGGGGCATTTTCTATATAAAACCTGTGTGAAAGGCACATTGATATCATCAGCCAAAATATATCAGTTTTTAGTAAACCACCAATAAAGTGGCAATAAGACCACCTCTAAAGGTAGATATGTGTTTATCTCATAGAAAGGTTGGCAGCTCAAATTATTGTGTTCAATGGTTCCATCTATGTAGAGAAAGCAGCTCAAGGAAATGGCAAAATGATCTTCGTATTTAAATGCAAATTAATTTATAAAATAACTACTTAATTTGCAAGCTAATACTAGATGCCACAGGGAATATAAGAAATATTAGAGATGTAACATGCCCATGAGGATTTTCTCTTCCCACCTTTACCCTTCTTTTGTTTTTCAGGATTTCCAGAGAATGATGAAGCATGTATTAGAGATCAGTGCGAGTACAACATAGGACCTGAGAGCTGTGCAAACAGAGATACAGATCAATGGGATATCAAACATCTAAACATTTAAAAGAAATTCTATCAATTAGCCAGATGTTTCCAAATGCTTAACTACTTGGCATTGTATATACAGCTGGTTCCAGAGCAATCTAATTGATTGATAGAGCCTTTTTACTTTTCATCCACATGTTGGGTGTCAGGCAAATACATCTACCTTCACTGTAATACCTTTACTAGTTCTATGCATATAATTAAACAAGTGAAAACTAAAGCTTTAGATTAAACAATGCAGTGCTCATTGTAAGTAATCACAGATGTTATGTTAAGCCCATTAACTCACAGATCTAGTGAAAGAACAGATTCTTCTAGAAAATAAATCTAATTATCAGCTTCACTGTTTGTTTTTGTGGTGTATGTTTTTTTATATTGATATTATCATAGTGTTACCAAGTCTGCATTCAGATTTTGAATCTTTTATTTATGACATTGTCCGTTGGCCAAGTGACAGTAACAATTTCATTAACTGTGTTAAGCTCCAGCCTAAATTTGTCCATATAACAGACATGTAGTGGTTGCACTGGAGTAAACTAAATACATAACACAGAATGAGGGATCTAGTCCTTCCACTACAGTAGATTACAATTCAGTTGACCTACAGAGCTAGCTATAGTCTTCACATTGGAGTAGATTTCAACAAAGGTAAGAGAATTAGACAGTATGTGACAAAACATAAGCCTGCCTATAAATATATAGCACAATTCATATATAAGAATTGAACCAATGCAAAGTATATTAGTCAGGGTTCTCCAGAGAAACCGAACCAATAGGCGATATCTATCTATATCTATATCCATATCCATATCCATATCCATATCTATATCTATATCTAATCTATCTATGAGAAGATTTATGGTAGGGATTGGCCCATACAATTATGAAGGCTCAGAAGCCCCACAGTCTGCAAGCTGGTTGGTGGTGTAATTCTGTCTGAATCCCAAGGCCTGAGAAGCAGGGGAATGATGGTATAAGTCCCAAACTGTATCCTGTGGAGGCTAACAATATTAATACTTCCCCCTCCTGCCTTCTAAGTTTTTCTAGCTGGGCTAATAATCAAATTATCAGAGGTAGATTAACAGGTGAAAATCAAATTTTAATACATGCACATGGGGAATTCACAGAAGCATGAACATTTGAAAGACAATTGAAAACTAGGAATGGAATTAGTGTTTATTTTTTTAAAGGCTGATTTTAGCTTTTATGGCTCATGGTATACCTTTGCACTGCATCTTTCTTGGTAAATCGAAGACACTGGGTCTGAGCACTAGCCCTGACCCCTTCATATCTTTATTTCACTGCACCTCCTGGGCCCCTAGATCCCAGTTTCTTAATTTCTACAACTTGAAATTCATTTTGACCAATAAAATTTTGCTGCCCTTTCTGGTGTCTACTGCTACAGTCTGGCCTGGATAGGACAACTGAAAGAACCGTTGTATTAGGATACACAAGAAATTGGGGTCACTGCCTGCCCCAGAGTTCTGACCTATGGGCATGTTAATGGTAGCATTAGATTTATTTTTATGGAGGTACTACCTGCAATGACAGTGGAGTCCACCTATAGAAGCAGGAGCATCTGAAATAAACTTAAGTTTAGTCCATCCCTGGTGACTGAGTCTCCTGGGCTAGCCAAACCAGCAAAATTAGGAGCAGCTACAAAGAGCAGTGAGCCAACACCCTCCTCAGATGGGACACAGTATGGAAGACAAGTCATTAGCAGCATGACATACTCCAGGAGAGCAGAAACTAGTCTTCTTGCAAGGAGTGACGATGACATTGTGATGCATTGAGCAGATTCTACCATTGAAACAATCATGCTTTTGTGCAAAGCACAGATACAGCTCAAAGTTATGACTATGGCTCTTTCCAGGTGACTATAGCTGCTGGTTAGTGGGTAAGTCTCATCCTCTAGGAACCACTGTAGTGGAGAGAAGAGAATTATCCTTTCAAAGTGTATAATCCTCTTCTGAACTCAGGGTCAGCCCTCTCTTAGAACATTCATCCTACCCCTGAATGTTCACTTAATAAAAGCTGACACAACTTCAAGAAAAACTCAATGGCAAAGGTAAACATAGATTGATGGAACAGTCATGGGAGGCCCTGAAAAAAGAACATATATGTAAAAATAAAATAACTAATTTTTCAGCTCTTAGCATGTGCCAGGCACTGTGCAAAATGCTTTACATAAAACATATCATTTAAGTTTAAAATAACGCAGCAGAGTAAGTATAATTATTTCCTCTACAGAAGAAAAAACAATGCTCAGACAGTTTAAGGAATTTATCTAAAGTTGCACAGAAAATTGGTTTTGTACAGTGTCATTTTATCTATGCTGGGACTACATTTCCCACAATTCCCTTCCTTGTATGAGTTCTGGTTAGAGTTGTCCACAAGAAGCATTAGCTATAATGTTGGCAACAAAATGACAGCAGCCATTTTACTTTAGAGGTTCCTGTTGGTTAGAGTAAGAGGCTGAGGGTTCCTGTTTGTCTATACTCTTCTCCAACCTGAGTCCAAACCCTCCTTCTGATTGGGGTCCAACATCAACTCCAGGGACACCACCCGATGTTTCACTGAAATGTCACAGAAGCAGTACCCACGAAGAGGCAACAACCTTTCCTAGACTCCTACACCATCCCGTCACAGTCCTCTCCAGCAGCTGGATATGCCTGCAGGCTCCAACTCACCCACTTGACCCACACTAGTTCACCTGTGCCAGAGACCTCTCTCTGATTTTTTTTGGACCTTTTGTTCCCATATCCTCCCACCACTGAGTAAGGTAAATTTCCTATTCCCTAATACTTATGATAGTGCTGTGTCTCTAATTAAGCAGTGACTGACTTAGCAAGTGGTGGAGCCACGGGGTTGAGCTCCAGGAGCACCACTGTTAGGGACATGCAGCTATCTAAGGCAATATTAGGACTGGTTAGAATTCTTCTTTATTTTACTAAGAAGAAAAAGAAAATATTTATAGCAATTTTCTCCCATGACTATCTGGTCACACACAAACATTCCTAATGTTTCTTTAAAACAGTGGTTCTCAACCTAATGCCACGACCCTTTAATATAGTCCCTCATGTTGTGGTGACACCCAACCATAAAATTATTTTCATTGTTACTTCATAACTGTAATTTTGCTATTGTTATGAATGGTAATGTAAATATCTGTGTTTTCCGATGGTCTTAGGCGACCCTGCTAGTGGTTCTCAACCTGTGAGTCACAACCCACAGGTTGAGAACCGCTGCTGTAGAGCCTGCTTTAAACCACTGTAGAACCGCTGCTGTAGAACCTGCTTTAAACCACTGCTGCAGAACCTAAGGGTAAAACCACTGCTTTAAAGCCTAAGAGCAATATTTTGGTAAATAAGGTTATAAAATATACCAGCAAGGTGCCATGGGTGAACTGCATCTAAAGATTAAACCTTCCTGCAGTGATATAAATGGAAATGAGTGCCCACAGCAGAGCGCGCATATGATTCTATTGGTATAAGTCAAGTTTCTCTTACCCCAAAGCATGCACAAAGGCCTCATGTCTGCAGTTATAATGCCATATGCTCTTATGCACAGAGGATTCTACTGTGCTTTGCACAAGTCCCTGCGAGTACTAGAGCTTGATGGGGGCTGGTAGGCAGAAGCAATGCAAGAAAATTTACTCGTCACTTGCAGAAGGTCTACATTCTCTCCTATTCACAACCATTTCTGTGATTGCAAAAGCCAATTTTTCTGATAACATGGCATTTCTTATATGCATTACCTTCTCTTCTTTCCTGGGTCTGAATCATGAAGAATGAACCTTGAATCAAGTTTTCTTGTGTGCCGGGAACACACCCTGCCTGGCAATTGTGTTTTAAGCACACATTTTTTGGCAATTTTCTTTATCCCTAAAAATATCAAAGCCATAAATATTTTTTTAAAAGGACTGAGATAGCAAACTATATTGCCTCTCCAGTCAACCATAGGTGTTATTAGAGGAAATATAAAAAATAAGAGAAAGCATTGGGAATATGGTACAGGATAGAGTTCAGTTGTTTATACCAAGGAATATTTTGATTTGAGAAGTAGTTGGACCCTCACTCATCTTCCTAGGGACTGACTTCCTTGTTGAGTATGTCTGGCCAGGTAGACATAGTCAGAATAATCCCAAAAGACAATTGGTGGACATAGAATTCTTGCATCCATAGCATAAAGCCAATCTCAGAGACCTGGACAAGAGGACTTAATATAAAGTTTGGTGTTGCCGGATTAAAAGAGACCTTTCAGAACCATCAGGGGAACTCTTATGTTTTGAATCAAAATAGCAGCTGTCATTTATGTGGTTCCAGTCATTTACTCCACGCTAAGGTAGGTACTGGACACTGTATACAGTCTGAGTGGTTGATAATTTTGAAAACTGCAGATGTGTCCAACTTAACAAAATAGCTGTAAGCATATGTTTCCATAGCATCCTCCCAAGAAGCATGTGACCATCTAAGACAGTGGTCGGCAAACTCATTAGTCAACAGAGCGGCAAACGGTGGCTCGCGAGCCACGATCTGCCGACCACAGATCTAAGAAGACAGGCAGTGCCATTGTTATTTTTCTTACTTTACAGGTAAGGAAACTGAAACTGAAGCTCAAGCCATTTATGTCAGGTCTGCAAGGGTGCTACAGTTCAGCAAAAGACATCTGTCTCAGAACCAGCTTCTTAGACTACAAGTTCCACACCCTTCAACACTCCTCCGCTATGTTGCTAGAAATGCTCTTATTTGTTTGGATTCTCAGAGTTGCGCATTAGATAAAATGCATTATTTGACAATTAAAATTTGCAAGCTACTGTCAGTTGCAATTAATACTCTGTACCCTGTTGGTGATTCTAACGTTCAAAGCTACAGAGGAAGAGATAGCTCTTTTGCTTAAGACACCCCAAAAGAGAATATTTACACACAAGGTTGAACACATGATCACTACTATAATAAGGATATTAAGGAATTATCTGTGCAAACAATGTCATGTTTTCTCTGCCTTTTGAAACTCCCTTCCTTATTATCGGATGCAGTCCACGTTAGCTAACCATTCCATTTTGATTAGCTGTTCTGGTGAAAACCATGACAACTATTTTACGAGGTTATTACACTAATAACTATGTAAATATTTCTTCAGACAAATCATAAAAATCTCATGAAGATTTAGGATAGAATTTTATAAAATAAAATGTGGATACGATAGAGATCATTTAACTTCAATATGGTGAAGCAATAGGTTCTATCATCTAAATATCTGATCTGGGACTTGCAAAAATATACCATAGAAAAGGTTATTAGTCATATGTCAACAATGACATCAAAAGCACAGCATAACATTGCAGCATTCTTCAAAAATAGAATGATGACAAGCTTTGACCTATAGAATTTATAACGAGACATGTCAGTGAACTATGAGACTCTTGACTGCAACTCCCATGTCTTATTGCTGTATCCTCAGACATATGATAACTATTTTATAAATATTTGGTAAACAAAATGAATAGGATTTTAAACAAAGAATTTGTAAAATCTGGGAGACAAGGAAACATTTAAGGTTCGAAAACTACATTTCACGATATAAATTAAATAGAACATTAGATATAAATGAGTTCCTTATTTGTGTCATAGGAAGTCAGAATACTATAACAAGGGGGGAGGAAGGTTTAAACTTTGGAGTCTGAAAGACCTGGATTCAAACCCTAACACCACCACTTACTACATGTAAGATTTTAGACAAATTATTATGTCTGTATTTCATCTGACAAAGGAATTGATTTGCAAGACAAAAGAGCCACACCACTAACATCGTACACAAAAGAACCATTAAAAAGCATTAGGAAATTGAACTACAGACTTTCAGACAAGCTAGAGAAAAAGGATTCCCATAAATTCAGTAAAATATCTTCCTGCTTCTATTAGATCTATTAGAGAGAAAGAGTGTTCCCTGCAGGATCCCAGAAAATAGTGGCTATAAACAAGGAGATAGAGCAGATTGAAATTGGGTCTGTGGAAATTCATTTAATGATACTTGGAGTTATTTTCAGTAAATTGGCAGATGTGTGGGTTCAATCAATCCTTAACAGGGGGCCCAATCAAATAGAAATACCAGTGTCTTGACTTTCACGAGTAACTCATGAGATAGTGTTTTAATAAATCATACTGCTTCCAAGTCTTTGCCCTACTGACAGATCTTTATTCTGCCATTTCCTTATCATACACTAACAACTAGCATTTGTTGAGCCAGAGGTACTCCCTCACACTAAGCTACTCCCAGAAGGAAAAAGGGCAGCCTGGGATGCTGCCAAGGAGGCAGTCAGGTGGTCCAGCTGATTCCAAGCTAGTGATGACCACGGTAACCAGACTGGCTGTGGTTCCTGTGGCTTCATTCACCCTGCAGTGAGAACTCCAGAATGCCTTAGAACAGCTCAGGTGGGTTATATACTGTGTGCACAGCTTATGGGGGAATGTCTACAGTTAGCTGTCTGGGTTTGTATCCCAATTCTACTCCTCAGTACGTGCTGGAAGTGGAATTAATTTCCTAGAGCATGCCTCCATTTTATCATCTATGAAATGAGAGATTGTCATATTACCACATGGGGTTGTTGTGAGAATTAAGTGAGATGATATAGTCTATGGCTTAGCACAGTTCCTGGCACACTGTAAGGGCCCACCAAAGGTAAGATGCTTGTAGAAGTGGTCGTGGTCCTGGCGGTGGAGGTAGTAGTCATGGTGGACACCATGGCAGAGGTGATGGTGAGGGTGGTAGGGATACATTATTGAAATGCTATGACATAGTATTAAGTATAATGAAAAGAGTAAGGTTCTGATCAGTTAGATGAGGATCCAAAGCCCCATTCATTCAGCTTTTTGGCAACACTAAGATTTTTAAGTAATTTGCATAGTGTCTGATAGCCTCAGACTTAGCATAATGGTACTTAGTACCCATCTCAGAAGATTACGAAGACCTAATGAATTTATTGATTATCTATGCCATATATTTTAAGTGTAGTAGCTCATTTAACCACTTGTATGCCATAATCGTCTATAGAGGTAAGTGGCAGACCTTTTTTAATTAAATTCAAAATACCGTGGCAGTTAACTGGTTAACTTTTACTATGGTCCAGCAAGGTAATGTCTCCACTTTGTGATGAGAAAACTGAGACTCAGAGAGTTTAAGTGATTTTCCCTGAGTCACAATAGGGGGATATGGTAGGTTTTAAACTCAAGATAATCCGACTCCAAATCCTGAATTCTTCCCATGAAGCTACTACTCAAAAGCCTTACTATACATAAGAGTGCCTAGTACAGTGCTTGCTGCTAGTAGCTTCCAAATAATAAACACAAACTCTCTTCCATAAACCTACCTTACCTTGGGCCTATGGAGGATTTGGGGAACACACACACATGCCCAACACAGCTCACTGTTACCAGGGAGGACTTCCGTGCTGCATGTAGTAGAAATCCATTTCAAACTACCTTTGTCTCTGGCTTGTTACTTCTTACAGCTGGAAGTTCTCCTTCTATTCACTTAATTTACTTTATATTTATTTTTCTTATCTTTCTCTCCAAATAAAACATAAGGGCAAGGACTTGTCTCTTGCCCTCATCTACACCCCTACATAGTGCATGGCACACAGTAGGTACTCAATAACTCTTGATTGCCCAAGTGAATACTTTGTTTGAAACGGCATTAATAGATCAATGGCAATATTTTTTCAGAGTAACTTATACAAAACACACTAGCTTGACAGAATGTGCATCAAAACTTAAGCATCTTTGTGGACTCCCCCCTCCCCCCAGTAGGAAATGGTGAGGGAAGCCTATAATGTGCTTACAAACTATGCGTAACTGTGCTTAAAACCCCTCCACCTTGAGCATCTCCCTAACATGTTGGAATATTTCCCCCCTCTACATTGTACACCAGCAGCTTCTCAGGCTCACTTTTTAAGGTCAATAAGCAGGACAGATTTACATAAACCCCACTCCCAGTTTGCTCATTGCTCTTTCCTATTATTGACATAACTGACGTTCAGTCTTGGCCTTACATAGAGAAAACTATTCCTTTTTCATCAGTAAAAACCTGGCCTGTGACTTTACAGAGAATATCTAATGTCTTATGGGTACTATCTTCCTTGAGGATCCATTTTGACTCCCAGCAGTCCGTTTACTGTATATTTTACTCAACTTGATGGAGTGCAAGTAGGTGAATATTTACAGATGATTTGTCAATATCAACTGATGTTTTCCTGTCACAGATAAACAGCCTGTACCATGAATCAATAGTGTGTCGGCAATGCTGTCACAACCCCCCCTAATGTGTGTGCGGCATGTTGACAGCCAATATATTGCCATGAATGTCTGCAAATGTTAAACAGCTAGGCTATTTCTGTGTCACCACTTCATGCCTCTAAGAAGCAGAGCTTTTGTTTCAGGGGTGGCCAGGGAACGTGACAGAGGCTCCTCTGCCTGCACCGGGGCAAACGGCTCCATTCCATCCCATTCCAGCTGCAAGTTTCTGCTGAATGAATGAGCTGAAATCCATCTAGACTGTGTGGCTTTGATTACACAGCTGTGCTCAAAACAAATGCGGATGTTTTCATTGACAGCAAAGTTTTACAGTATCCTGAGCCACAGCCCTTAGAATCGGCACTCACTCTGCATCTCCCAGCCCAACTGGCAACAAGCAAGTCAGGCAGGCTGCTCCCTACTCACACTTCTGGGTCAGACAGTTTCTTTAAGGGCTCCAGACCCAAGAGCTATCAAGACAACATCACTAATTCCAGCAGAGAAGTCAAGAGCAGGCGAGTCCAACCTGGAACCCAGGTGACTGACATCTTCAACAATCTCTATAGCAGACAGTACTTTACAATCGTGTAACAGGGATGGGGAATATCCAGCCCTCAGGCCAAGGGCCTGTGAAATCATTTGGTCTGGCCCTGCCAAGGCATTGGGGGGTTAGTACACTAAATGTTAGACCAACTATAGCAGGCTAATTTTGAAGTTGATAATTTTGTATGGGCCACGGATATATTATAAATAGCCAAATGGCAAATGGCCCTTGGCAGATAAAAGGTTCCTCTCCCCTGATTTGGAACTTGAGCTTCAAAATTAGACTAACCTTGTTTCCAGTCCTTTCACTCAGATCCAGAGCAAAACATTTAGTTTGTTTTCTTATTTTAGAATTGAGGGGGGGAGGGGGAGGGTTCATAATGATAGGACCGGATTGTTATGATGACTTAATGAGATGCTGCATATAAAAGTTTAGCCTAGGGCCTGGCACTAAGTATGTTCTCAAAACATGGAAAGTATTATGAGAAAAAATGAGCATGATAAAGAAATGACAAGGCAAGATTTCAATGAAGGGTCTGTCCCAATGAAAGATGGAAGTGGTAATGTTGCCATAATGGGCCAATGAGCAGCCAAACATTCATGACTTGACTTTATGGGATAAATGTCACCTCTGTTTTACTTTGTACAGACATTAGAATTCTTAATGTGCTTTAGGATATCAGTAAGGCACAGAATAAAACCCACTCTCCTAGAATCCTATGAATCAAGGCCTGTCTTAATAGAAATTGCTAGGTATTAACACTATGTGGTGACAATATCTACTTACTTCACTGATTTCTTTGTTCATACAAACACTCACAAAAATCCAGCCAAACTAACTCTTCCTGTGTAACAGTTTCTGCTCCTCAATGCCAAGTTTTTACCAAAATTATAAATATAGTTTAGGTATAATTCATACATAAAAAGGGCATGAAAAGCACTCCTTTCTCAAGAATACTATTATATAAGTAGATCAGCAGGTAATGCTCCCATTTCTCAAGTGAGAGGAGCAATGCTCAGAAAAGTGACTTGCCCCAAATCCTGTACATAATAAACACACACGAAACAGATTTAAGAGTGGATAGGTACTTTAACACTCAGAATCCAGCGCCCATACCTGGCAAGGTGTGACTGAATCCTAAATATCCATTCTCCTGATTAATACCGCTCAGGCCAAAGAAACATTTCTGTCTCTCTTGCCCTATTTGCTCTAAAAAGGCAATTATGTCCCACAGCTGTGAGCGTCTGTGGTTGTCCGCTGCTGGCTGCTGGTATTGGAGACAGACACTACTTCAGAGAGATTGCAGGATTTGAGCAGTCGGGGCGCTTAGGTGAAAAGAAAAGCAAATTAATTAACTTGTCAAATCCTCTCTCTCAGGTAGTGTGAAAGCAATAGATCCTTGCACAATAAGTATTCTTTCCCTAGAGTGTGTCCATTTTCTCACTTCTATCTGTTTTCCAACTCATAGTTCTAGAGGTATGTAGGAATTTTATAGTTCAGTAGTTGTCCCTTGGTGGCTGAGAAATATTTTGCAATATTAAACAGCTCATGTCATTCTTAAATTCCCATTGCTGCTGCTGACTCTTTACATGTCAACCAGACGATTGAATGCTGGAATTGTATATAGAGTGTAATTAACATAAAACTACTTCATAAGAGATAATGACATTTTCCATTAAAATTAAATTACAAGTTTTTAAATAACTATATTTAAGTGTTAATGTTCATTATTTTAATTTTTATAATTTTCCCTAATTTACAAAAAAAATGACTTTGAAAATACACCCAAAATATTTTCCTTATTTCATGACTTATTACATTTATTATAACTTACTTTTTTGAGGAAGTGCAATCAAATTATGGACATTTGGATATAATGATATCTTTAACCTTTAAAGATTTACTGTTAAAAGCCAAATTATGTAGAAAAATTTACTACAGCATTCTTAGTGCTTGACTGAAGTAAATCAAGGGAAAAATTGAGGGAATGAGTATTAAGCATTTATTAGTTATGCATGTCTTTATTTTATTACTCATTCAAATATTGTTGGCCTATTGAAAAACACTCAGATGTATGCAATCACAGTGAAATCCTGACTCTGGTATTTTACAGACTTCTGGTCATATAGAAGACAAAGCTGTACACATTTTCATTGTGTGGTTATGAAGGTGAAGCTAGGATGACAGAATATACTTAATGTAACAGTTTTTAAGCTTGGCTTATTATCTTTAAACATTGAAACATATGGTGTGCTGACTTCCATGTGTCCCCTAGTCTAGGTCTTACAAATATTAGGGGCAGGCCTGAGCCCACATAACTGCCTGAATGAGGTTTCAAAACCATTATATTTGAATGTGAGCCCAGGTCCTTTTTCCAACATTCAGTACCTACTATGTGCTGGGCCCCTCATAAGAGATGTTTATTTTTCAATTACAGTTTACAACCAATATTATTTTGTATTGGTTTCAGGTGTACAGCACAGTGGTTGGACAATCAAATATTTTACAAAGTGTTCCCCCTGATTAATTCCAGTACCCACCTGGCAACATACATAGTTATTATAATATTACTGACTATGTTCCCTATGCTATATTTTACATCTCATGACTACTTTGAAACTACCAATCTGTACTTCTGAATCCATTCACTTTTCAATGCTCTTCCCATCTGGCAGCCATCAGTCTGGTCTCAGTATCTATGAGTCTGTTTCTGTTGTTTGTTTGTTCTTTAGATTCCACATATAGGTGAAATCATATGGTATTTGTCTTTCCCTGTCTGACCCACTTCACCCAGCGATTCCACTTCTGTATGTGTACCTGAAGAAACCCAAAACACTAACCTGAAAGAACATATGCACACCTATGTTCATTGCAGCATTATTTACAATAGCCAAGATATGACGAAACCCAGGTGCCCATCAGTAGAAGGGTGGATAAAACAATTGTGGTACATATGTACTATGGACTATTACCCAGACAGTGTTATGCTAGTTAGGTGCTTTTTAGATTGTTACACAAAAGAAAGTCACAGTCATATAGGGTCTAGGCAAGAGTCCAAGAGGTGGCAAATCTCCTCTAAGGCCAGTCTCACCCTTCCCCTGCCTTTGAGAGAGAGGATGGGGCCAAAGGCAAGGGGGTTCCCCTTTGCAAAGGACCAGGAGCCCACATTCAAGGCATATTGCTTCCTTCCAAGTGGCAGTCAAGTCACAGCGGGTTCTGGATCAAGGACCACCTCACAGCTTGGCCCCTCCCCTCCCACCTCACACTGAACTATGCATGCTTTCCCACCTTATACCTATCTCCTTTGAATGAAGGCAAAGTAGCTTGTCCTCTTAAACCCAAACCTTGTCAAACCCCAATCTTCTGGTTCAAGTACCGAAGTCCACGCTTTTCTTCACCGTGCCTATGGCACACCCTGCCTTCCTACTAACAAGCTACTGAGCTCCTGGAATTTAGACCCCGAACATCCAGCCTTCAGTAGGGCACTCCTTCCTAGTCCTGTGACCCGGGAGCAGTTCCTAACTTCTGGGTCTGGCTTCTTGCCAAGCCAGGAGCAAGTGTGTAAAAATTGAAGGATGTTTTTTTTTTTCGTTTTTTTTTTAAATAAATCTTTATTGTTCAGATTATTACAGGTGTTCCTCTTTTATTTTTCCCCATAGCTCCCCTCCACCTGATTCCCCACCCCACCCCATGCCCTTACCCCTCCCCCACTGTCTTCATCTTTAGGAGTAAGATTTTTGTCCAATCTCTTCCCGCACCCCTCACACCTGCTTCCCCTGAGAATCGTCAGTCCACTCCCTTTCTATGTCCCTGATTCTATTATATTCACCAGTCCATTCTGTTCTTCAGATTTTTCATTCACTTGATTTTTAAATTCACTTGTTGGTAGGTATGTGTTTGATGTCATTTTGTTGTTCATAATTTTTGTCTTTATCTTTTTCTTCTTCTTCCTCTTCTTAAAGAATACCCTTCAGCATTTCATGTAATCCTGGTTTGGTGGTGATGAACTCCTTTAGCTTTCTCTTGTCTGTGAAGCTCTTTATCTGACCTTCAACTCTGAATGATAGCTTTGCTGGGTAGAGTAATCTTGGTTGTAGGTTCTTGCTGTTCATCACTTTGAATATTTCTTGCCACTCCCTTCTGGCCTGCATAGTTTCTGTTGAGAAATCAGCTGACAGTCGTATGGGTACTCCCTTGTAGGTAATTAACTGTTTTTCTCTTGCTGCTTTTAATATTCTCTCTTTGTCTTTTGCCCTTGGCATTTTAATTATGATGTGTCTTGGTGTGGTCCTCTTTGGGTTCCTCTTGTGTGGGGTTCTGTGCGCTTCCTGAACTTGTAAGTCTATTTCTTTCACCAGGTAGGGAAAGTTTTCTGTCATTATTTCTTCTAATAGGTTTTCAATATTTTGCTCTCTCCCTTCTTCTGGCACCCCAAAAATTCGGATGTTGGTTCGCTTAAAGTTGTCCCAGAGGCTCCTTACACTATCTTCATATTTTTGGATTCTTTTTTCTTTTTGTTTTTCTGGTTGGATGTTTTTTGTTTCACATATTTCAGATCTTTGGTTTGATTCTTGGGGTACGTTGATCTACAGTTGAGTTTCTGTATATTTATTTTAGACAGTGTATGCTTCATTTCTGACTGGTCCTTTTCCATTTTTTTGGCATTCTCATTAAGGTCCTTGAAGGTCTCACTAAGCTCCTCAGAAGTGTTATCAAGTTTCTCAGCGGTTTTTAGAAGATTCTTGAGTAACCTTATACATGTGGTTCTGAACTCTATGTCATCCAGTAGTTTGCTTTCCTCCGTTTCTTTCATTCGTGACATGTTTCTTTGTTTCTGCATTTTGGCTGCTTCCCTGTGTTGATGGAGTGGCTTTGTGTGGTGGGTGACCTATAGGGGGCAGTAGCTCAGCCTCCCCAATCTCCTGATGTGGACACTCTTGGTACACCCCTTTGTGGGCTGAGTGCAAAGTCTTGGTGCAGTTAAGCCTTAATTGCTGTTGTTACGCTGGGAGGAATTGACCTCCAGGCCAATTAGCTGTGAGCACTCCCTGTGTCTATAATGGAAGAACTGCTGCGCTGAAGACACGCTTATGCGGCAGGACTTGTTTCAGTGAGGCTTTTGTGCTCACTGAGTCTGCCTCTTGAATGTGTCACTTATGGATGTGAGGAGTTGAAATATGGTGTCTCACACTGACCATTAGGTACACTGGCTTCTGGATCTCCAATGGGGTGCAGGTCAGCTACTGTCTGAGGCCACTCAGCAGGAGCTATAGTGAGAGCTGCAGTTTTCTCCTTTTTGCTTGGGGTTTGGAGGTTTTGGAGCTGTCCGACCCAGGCTGCAAGTTTGCTAGGTTAAGCTGTGATAGGGCAGGCCTTTCTTATGCTAATTGAGCTTCTTGGAGCTTGGGTGGGTTTGTAGGGTGGGGCCTCAGGGTGTCACTAGGTTAGGGTGTGGCAAACAGCAATGGCTGCTAGTTAGCCGGCTCTGAGTCTCCAAGGGCATCCGCGAGTCCCGTGCCCCAGTGCTGTAAACAATTATTCCTGTGCGCAGCTCTGCAAGCAAGCCACCCTCTCTGGCAGACAGTCCAGCTTCTCCCGGTAGGAGTTTGGGTCCCCCGCGTCTCCCCAGAGACTGGATTTCAGAGTAATCAGGGGCTTGTCTCCGTTCGGGTTGAAAAAAGCAACGCACCCAGTCGCCCGCAGCCAGCCCGGATCACGCGCCTCTGTACCTCAGCTTTTCAGCGCTCGTGCACGTCTCAATGCTCTTTTCTCTTTCCTTCTAGTTGTAGAACTTCCACTCAGCCAGCTTTCCCGTGGTTCTGGGTGATAGACGTTTTGTCTTTTAGTTGCAGTTTAAATTGTTGTAGGAGGCAGCAGTTTAGGTGTTTACCTACGCCGCCATCTTGGATTCTCCTCCGTTCTTGAAGGATGTCTTAACACATCTCTCTTACGCTCCAAGCAGAGACCTGACCTTGCTGAGTGGTCCTTCTGGACAGGGAGGCAAATGCAAAATAGCTCCCAATCCCCTGGGATCTGCTCTGTGAAGGACAGCTACACAGATAAACTAACACAGTGTTAATATGTGCTAATATAGTCATGCATTTGTAGCTCCCAGAGTAATGTTTGCCTTCTGAGGAGAGCCTTGGAGGCCTGGACAGAAGGTGTGATTCTCAGGTGGGAGGTGGGTACTGTTGGGATGGGGTGCCTGTGGAGTACAGGAGTCTAAAATCACAGGTTGCAGGGGAGGGTACCTTCGGACTTGCCTCTGAGTACCACTGTCCCAGAGCGTCTCCCCACACTTAACTATTTCCCCAAAATTTACTGATAACACTGAATTATTCATCCTCCCTAATGGGGATTATTTATTCTAATAGTTAAGAATCCCTGGAGAATATTTTGAGAGAGAAAAATCTCTCTCCTAATAACCAAGGAGAGTGGCAACTCCTGAGCTCTGGGTGGAGGTGCTTAGCTTAATGGCTTTATTGTGGTTTCATTTACCCCACCTGCTTGCCAGAGGGCAGGTGAGCCCCTGCTGGGTGAGAGGGGCACTCAGGGACAAGACTGATGTCTGCCTCTAGGCCAGGATTGCAGTCCCAAGACTCTGGGTTCAGCCAGAAAACGAGAAATCAGGCAAGTTTTCATTCCAACGAAACTTTGTACATTTCCTTCATAACTGGTATCTAATGAGTGAATTTCACTTCTAAGCAGCTGTTTCTTACAAATGAAAGGATGTTTTTGGAACATGAGCTTCCAAATAATAACAATAACGATATAAAAATAATGCTTGGCATATACTAAAGGTCTACTGCGCTTCCGAGGCTGTGCACATTAAACCCATACATCTTCACACAAAAACCCATGCATCGGGTTTTACAGGTCGAGGAAACAAGATCATTGGAAAGATGGAAACTAAAAGCCATCATGACTCTTAAGTTGAAACCCGAGGCCCTACGACTTTCTAACTGGGTGATACTGAGCAGGCAACGTGACCTCTCTGAGCCTCACATGTAACACAGAAATACTAATGTATATTTCACCAGGTCCTGGTGAAGATTCAGTGAAAGTTACGAAGGTACCTAGTATGTAGAATCATGATAAATATTTATTTTCTTCCCCTCTCCTCTGTTTTACAAATAAAGGAGAAGGGTGTAGAGCTCTTAACTGACTTGCCTGGAGCTCCCCAGGGAGTCCTTTGTGTAGCAAAGAGAATCTGGGTTTCCTGGCCCGAAGCACTTTCCCGTTGCACCACTTCTCCCTGTCTGCTCCCACCTCAGTGTCATCTCGGCTGAGCCGGCTCTTTCTCCCGGGTTCTTTTGTCTGACCTTAGAAGGAGCATAGGTGGTGTCTGCCTGTCTCTGTGGGATAATCAATTTATTTGTTTCCTGAAAGAAGAAAGCAGAACTGACTATCTCCCATCTTGCAGAGCTAGATCCTCAGCTGACCCTCCCCACTGGGGGTCACCACAGGAATGTCAGAATTGTCCTAACTCCCCCAACTGCTGCCTGAGTAGACCAGTGAAGCTCCAGGAATGTAGCTAAGGTCCTAATAAGGCTATCAAGAAGCAAAGGTAGGGGGATGGCTCAGACCTTGGAATGTATTGGCCACCTCCTGACCTTTGTGCCATAAAACCCTGCAGAAAAACCCTGACCAAAGTGACCACTCTCTGTAACCCACGTCACTCACCTAAGCCCACCCAAATGACTAGCCCTATATAACCTTTGTTCCCCTGGGGCTCACTCTCTCGTCTCGCCGCTGCGTTGGTAAAGAGGCTGGGAGCCAAGCCTGGGCTTGAATAAAGACTCTTTTGTTTTTTTACATCGGAAGTGGCTCCCTGGTGGTTGAATTTGGGGACCCCGAAATCTGGGCATAACATTTCCCACAAGACTGCCTTGGTTGACATTTTTTGACTAACTTTGGCCTACCCT
Source organism: Corynorhinus townsendii (assembly GCA_026230045.1). Taxonomy (NCBI): domain Eukaryota; kingdom Metazoa; phylum Chordata; class Mammalia; order Chiroptera; family Vespertilionidae; genus Corynorhinus; species Corynorhinus townsendii. The sequence continues at coordinate 146,507,804 of JAPDVU010000006.1, read as the reverse complement.
AAATATGTGTGTGCGCTCCCACTCCACAACACAGTGAAAATCGATTCCAAAAAAAATGAGTTTTGTGCCTCAAATTATTGTAGAATGAACCGAACCATTACCTGCACACCCCATCAAGGAAATTTCCTTGGGCGTGAAGAAAACTGGTCAATGGCTGTTTGTTTACACCCTGTTTGGAGGCCTGAGCTGAAACTGACCCCTGGAACACCCACACTTGTCCACTTGCAGCAACATCTCAGCCTCGGCACTTTTGACATTTTGGACTGGACAATTTTTGTCGGGGGCTGTCTCATGCATTGTAGGACGTCAGATAGTAAACCTGGCACCTCCTCAGTAGGTATCAGTAGCAAGACCTCCCTCGCCCCAGCTGGTGGGCCACATTGCACCCAGTTGAGAACCACTGGCTCACAAGATTTCTAAGGGCCTTTTGTGCATTGTTTTTCTGGGAGGGTCCACCTCCCCACTACCACCAGAGCAGAGTGGAACACTGAGTGGAAGAGGGAAGATGCCCTTTGCACATTTCTGTTTTGGTTGACATTCATATAAGAATGGAAGAATAACACAAACTATGGGAAACAGCTGCACTGGACATGTTTCTATGGCGTCCCCTTAACTTGTATGCTGCTTTTTCCCAGCATTTCCTCAAGGCTCAGAAATATCAATGCTAGGCACCCGATCACTATCAGGCCCACACAAAGTTGGTTCAAAGGATGGCTCTGAGAGGAAAAGGATGTGACCCTTCCCTCACCCTGCCCTTTTGCTTCTCCCCTTGGACACTTCAGGTGAACAGGCATACTCACTGTGAACCTCAGGTGCCAGCTCTCGGTGGGCTTCATCCCAAGGTGATGTGGAAACGGGGCTCTGCGTGGTGACCTTCAGGTAGCTGGCCCCTGAGGAGGAGCTCAAGAGAACTGTGACACAATTCACTTACTCCAGCAGGAAAAAAGTTCTCTCACCCCTCAGGTACACAGACCTGCCGTTAACATCATGTTATAGGCAGGAGCGGAGCAAGGACCATCAGCCAGGTACAGAAGGTCACCAGGGCTGAAAGCCGTGCAAGAGGCAAAACTGGGAAAACAAGGACCTTGCCCTCAGGGTAACCTTTCCTCCTCTAGGATATGGCTGGTCACGTGTTTAAACCCCCTGACCTTTTCCACCTGAAAGATAACATCTAGGCCTCAATTGTATTTCAGCTCCAGGCAAGCAGTAAAACCTGATGCCTCAGGACCAGCTGCATTCACTAATGACCCTGCCAGGGGCTGACCAATCAGTGAATAACATACGGACCCTGAAAGCTCACACCTGGAAAACTGATAAACATTCTTTTGAGACCCTCCCCCAAGACCTCCCCTATGATTCCCATATGCAAGGGAGGTAAATACCCTTGGGCAAAGGATCCAGCTTGGGCTCTCCCTCCCCCAGGGGAGCACCCCATGCCATTCTCTTCCCCCCTTCGACCCCACAAGACTTGCAACCAGGGGACCAATGGACAAGGGGTTAACCCAGGACAAGCTGCCCAGGCTCTCCTGTTGCTTCTTCTTACAAGTAAATTATTACTTGGTTTGCTGCACTTGGTCTCTTGATTGAAATATTTCCTTCAAGAAGACAAGAATCAAGGTCTTGTCATCTCACAGGTAACACTCATATCCTCTCGTGTATATACTAATTGGAGGCCCGGTGCACAAAATTCAGGCACTTGAGGGGGTCCCTCAGCCTGGCCTGTGCCCTCTCACAGTCTGGGAGCTACTGGGGCATTTCTCGGAGGCGGGAGAGGCTCCCACCACTGCCACTGTGCTCGCCCGCCATGAGCCCGGCTCAGGGCTTCTGAGTGGCACTCCCCCTGTGGGAGTGCACTGACCACCAGGGGGCAGCTCCTGCGTCTTGTGTCTGCCCCCTGGTGGTCAGTACACATCATAGCGACATTCAGTCCATTTCCATATTAGCCTTTTATTATATAGGATGTCACATGGCAGAGAGAGTAGAGCATCCATCTCCTTATAAAAAACCCTGACAGTTTATTTCCTGGCACTGAGGGACACTCTTTACAGGGGGCAGGGAGAGGAAGAACACTCTGCTGTGTTCCTATCTCTGATTATTTCACTATTCGTCCACCATGCCAATCCCTTCCCATGTGGAAGACCATGAGGGAACTCACACTGGGTTGGCTGAAACACAAGCTGTGTCAGGCTGGGGGTCAAGGCAGGGGGTGAGTCCCTAACCTGGGCTCTGTGGGAATTGAAAGAAAACAGGCTTGGCATCCACATCACCGCCTGGGAGTCCATTGTCAGAGGGAAGAGTGAGGGCTTATCCATTCACAGTAACTTTGGAACAACACAATTCAAAAGGATCCACCAGCCAGCACCCAACTTGCCTCCTTCTTGCCCTTTCTTCTCTCTTAGGTAGACCAGCTGTTCCTTCTCAGACAATCAGAAATGATCAACCTGTGAGAGCCACCAAAGCCTCCTCTGCCCCTCCCCCCATACTCCTACTTGGGAGACCAGGCAGAGCCAAGGTGAATATTAGCAGTGAAGAGGGATGGCCAAATGATGCATAGGAGCCTGTCCTCAAAGTCCTTGTTTACAGATCAGGTGAGGAAACTGAGGCTTAGAAAGAAGTGTGGGGTGGGACGGGGTGTCAGATAAGGGATGCTATGGTTTATTAAACATGTTTACTCTGAATATCAGATATACAATAAGCGAACAGAATAAAAAGAGAGAAACAGAAACACAAAGATGCACACAAAATTGGAGAAGCCAGGGGAGGAGAGAAGAAATGCTTTATCTGTGTCAGAGGTGCATGTGGCTTTGTGATTCTCAGGGGTGTCACATAGGTGTCACATACACTAGGGGGGAGCCAGGTTCAGAGAACATGTTGGAGCCTAGGTCTGCTCTCAGAAAACAGCAGTCCCACTCAATGTACCAGCTCCCTTTACATTGTGTAGTGTTTCAGTGCCTGTTACCCTAAGGCAGTGGTCGGCAAACTCATTAGTCAACAGAGCCAAATATCAACAGTACAACGATTGAAATTTCTTTTGAGAGCCGAAAACTGACTTCTGCTCATGGGCCACGAAGTTTCAATCGCACTGTATGTGCACACCCACACGTGGTATTTTGTGGAAGAGCCACACTCAAGGGGCCAAAGAGCTACATGTGGCTCATGAGCCACAGTTTGCCGACCACTGCCCTAAGGACAGGGATATGGTGAGACAGCAGAAAGAGGAAGCAAGCCGAAGACTGAGCTTGTTGCCCAGACTTTCTTTCTGATGCTTTCACGACAAGGTTACTGAGACTGAGCTACAGCCCCAGGTGTTCCTGAAGCTCTTGGAGCATTTGGAGAAGCTGCCCTCCTGGGCCTTTGTAAGGCATAACACCATAACATTGTGGTGTTAATGCCTTGCAAAGTGAGGCTGGCTAGGTGAAGCTGAAGGTGCTCTGCCCAGCTAGGAGTTGTCGCCTGCCCCTACTGGGATAAACAGCTACGGTGACTCTTTTCAGAAGAAGCTGCCACTGGGGCCAAGATTGAAGGGCTCTGCATGTTTTGTAGGCATGGGAGGGAAGGTTGCCTTGGGGTTGAAATGAAAGGGGGGAGGAGTATTATCTGAGAAGGTGGTATTTTCCCCTATTTCATTACCCTCCTTCCAAAAGCTATGATTCTTCTGATCAAGTCCTGTTCAACTCACTTTGTCAGACAGATGAGTTGTGGGATGATGGTTGTGGGCAGTCCCTGGTTCTTTGGACCTATGGTGCTGAGATGGATGGAGAAATAGACCATACAAGTCTCTCCAAAGCACTTAGAGGGGAGTCTTTCTCCCAATCCACCAACAGTATATTCCTGGATAGGGCCCACACACAACTTCTTCTCCATCCAGGCTCTCAGGTAAGTAGAGAGAGCAGCCTTGGGTCCTCACCACACACATGGCAGAGGTTCTAGGGAATGTCCTTGGGACCTTTGATTTGTGGAGAACTTACTGCAGAACAAAGGGAATAAATTCCTCTCTGTCGCTCATCCTTTAAAGCTGTAGCCTGGAATCCTGCAGCCAACTTTCCTCCTGATGTTGGCCCTTATGGTTCATATTATTCTGGGATAGCGGAGGCAGAGCCTTTTCCTGTGACCTGCATTTGATCTCATTTCAGCTCTACTCAATTTATCATCACAGGGGGTTTCTCTCTAAGTTTTTGGGAGCAAAGTCCAGTTTCCTACATAAGAATTCAGAAGAAAATTCTCCTCCAAACCTCCCTCCCACTTTGGTCTACCTAAGCTCTTATTTTTCTGGTGGCTGAGAGACACCATGGTCCAGCATCTATGTCACCATAGCGACCATCTCTAATAATAGCTCAGGGAGCCCCAAGCAGGCCTCCTGTCTGTCCCTGAGCAATCTCGGAGATGACTGAGTCTAGGGAAAGATCCCTTACCCTGGGTCCTCACCTTGCTCCTGGCTGGCCTTTGGTACTTCCTGGGACTCTTACTTTGGGTCTGTGCCAGACAGATGTGAATTTAGAAGAGTTTTTCAGAGCAATGCCATTGTCATTGTCAGTCATCTACATGAGAGTGGCTTAGGAGGAAGTGTCCTAGCCTGAGTGAGAGATGGGCCTCTAGACTCAGGGCCACATACCTTCAATACATCCCTTCCCCCTCTCTATGTCTCAAGGAGGAGATTGGGCTACATTTCCCAAAATGTCTATCTCAAAACTAGAAGAATCCTTGGTGAGGGGAGTTCTGGGAGATTGTGGGTTAAATAAAGTCTGAAATCACCTCTACTGCATAAATTCCAGGGCTTTAAATATGATAAGGTGCATTTTAAAATCACAAAGTGGAGGGTGTAAAAAGGTCATCGTTCCCAAATTGTACTCACCCAATTCCCTTCCTGTTTTCGGAGTGTAGCTTGAAATAAGTGTTCTGCCAAACATACCCCACAGCGGCGGAAGCTAAATGATTTCTAAAGCTCCCCCAAGCTGTAGAATTCTTTTTTCTCTGCAGAATTTTCACCTTTGATTAAAAAACATACTGAGTACTTAGCTCTATAGGCAATGCCCCAAAAGGCTAAAGAGAAAAATGATATACATATATTAAGATAGTCCAAATATTGAAGCTAAATTCCTCCTTTAAATGTGCATTTTGGATAATAGTAAAAAGAATTGATAGGGCATCATTGAACATTTATTTAATATACTAGCTACTGTACTAAATGTTTTACTTTGGGTTATGTAATTTAATTCTCACAGGAACCTTATGAGGTATCTATTATTTATATTTCCTACTTACAAATGGGGGAACGGAAGTTTAAAGAGGCTTGGTAGCATAAAGCCACCCAATTAAGAAAAGACAGAGGCAAAGCCTCAACTCCCTGAAATTTCATTCTAAGAATTTTAAATAACCAACTTATTAAGTCTTTCTTATACCCAATTCAGTCAGCTGCCACAGCAAACCAGAAATAAACTAATGGACGTGGTAATTACCTTTCATCTAAAATTCTTGAGTTAGCATGAAATAATGTTGAATCATCATTCTCTTATGTATACTGAAAATAGATATAGATATATAACAACTAAATGTTACCAAATTATTTATTATGATTAGTGCTAAATTACAATGTATATGAAATGGAGTCATTTATGGAAACACATAAAAATAGTTACCTATGTCTGTAATTATTATATTCACACAAGAATCTGAAATATAGTTTCTTGTCTGCCTTTTAAAATATATCCACAGAATGACTTTTGCAGTGTTCACCACACAATTTTACAATACTGATACCGCACCTGTATCATTTACCATATTATAACAACTGAACAGAATATGAAAGCAGTTAATAGCAAATTAATTTTTTATATCCATCAATGATTCCAAATAAAAGAGTAGTTTGTGCCACTGGCAGTGAGAATAGACAGCAGTAATTGGCATTGTCGATATTGCATACATAGATATGTATGTATATATGTATATGTTGCTCAGGGCAATTGCTCCAGCAGAAGGCAGTTAGTTGCCTTTTGGGTGGACCAATGATCGCCAAAAATGTGTGCAATTCCATTGGGACAATTAGTAGTACTATCATTTACCATGTTTCTCTCGCAAAAAACAAATAGGCAAGGAAGAAATACAGCAGGCTAAAATCTACAATGTTACATACCAAGGTAATAACAGTTACTGAGTTATCAGAGTCACGTAGTTTATGCATACTTGCTATTCACAGACTTTTTGCTGAATAACCGAGCTGCTGGGAATTGACGACAGGTAGACATGCATTCATGTGAGTCCATAATTAATGATGTTTATATTGTAATAAGCACATTCATTTTAACACCATTCATTGAACAGATTCTTTTAAAGTTTGAGCTAAATCTGCTATTACAACTACACACACAGAGAACCTGTAAACAATTTGACATTACACTTATGTACAAGTGAACTGCATTGTAAAGGAGAAGAGGTAATTTCAGTGGGTGTCACTTGGTATACATCAATGTGCCACTAACTGACCCAAGTCGTCAAGCACTTGAATGAGGTCAGGAAAAAGGAACATGAGCTCAATTCCGCTTCTTCTAGCAAAAGAGGAGCCTGAGAATCCCTGACAAATTCATTGGAGATCTCTGTGCAACCTAAGCAACAGGGTCTTTGTAAGTGCCCAGGATGGTGCTGATAATATTTAAACATGTCGACTTAATTTGGACCAATTATTTTGTTAGGTTTGACCCAGTGCTCAACTGGTTCTGACAGATGAGGGGAACAGGAATTCAACTGAGATCATTAGTTCAATTCCTTCAGGCAACACAAAGATTCTTGATTTTACTAAGTTCCTATAAGAGAAACAGCCGAATGCCATCACTCATCTAAGTGGTGACCCATTTACAGCAGACCCCATGGACAGCCTGCAGTGGAACTCAGACATTCAGCTCCCCACCCTGTGTTTGTGTTTTAAATATGATACTATTCCAGTAATTCATGAATCCACTTCCTTAGATCAGAAACATGGTAATGAGGGGTTGGTACCCCCCTTCTACACTCCCCCCCCCCCCCCCGCCGTGTGAGTTACAAAAATATGAGAATCTGTCCTTTTCTAAACTAAGCAGAATATTTTAAGAAAAATTCTCTTGATTCAACATTCTCCTTTGGATTAAAAATAAATAAATGACAGAAAATGACAGAGGAACTTGAAACCCGGGATAATGTAAACCTTCCCCTTTGCTCCAAAATTTATGGGAAAAACAATCACTCCTTTTTCAAGAGTCCTTAAACCCAATTAGAACATTTAATTGCTACAAAGTTAATTTTCTTCATGTGTGCTTTTAAGATCACATCTACAGGGAGCTTATGGCAAAAAATGATGACCATACTGGATTAGTTTGCAAATGCTTCTGATTGTATGAGCAAGCCTGACAGGCCAGGCCCCTATGAGATGGATTCTGTGCTTGGACATTGAGCTGAGCCCTGGACTGGGAGCCAGGCTGAGTGTCTGATGGTTTGGGATTGTGTACAGACATCCTGGTCCCAAGGAGCACCAGGGAAGCTCCATTTGCATAGGTTGACTGAAAACACTTTTCACATTCTTCAAAATATGCAAAGCACGTGGCTATGATTACAAACATAACTTACTGTGTCCTTAAGAGTACCCCAATTTTAGTCATTTGGTTATTATGTCTACAGGATGCCAAAACAGATCATTAATATTTTATTTCATTATGTTGTTCCTTCTTCGAGCAACCATTATGGTCTCTATAAAACAGGCTTAAAGTGTTAGTTGCAGGATTCTAGAAAGTGACTGGTTATTATTACAATGTGCCCTTGAGCTTTAGTATATATTTACAATGTACAGATAAATTATTTACTATAGTTTTAAAATAACTAAACAGATAACGAGCTCCACTTTCAATTTGTGTAGGGTCACAGGACCCCATGATTGATGAAGTGAAAATCAGTGAGTAGATAGTAAATTAACCAATGTGTTGGTGAAGTACCATTAGCGTGATAACCATTAGGTTTGTGTTATCATAGACTTACATGTTCTTATTTTTTTTCCTAAACATCTTCATGTTCATTTGGTGAGGGGTGTGTGTGTGTGTGTGTGTGTGTGTGTGTGTGTGTGTGTATGTGTGTGTGTTTGTTTTGGGTGTTGTTTTTTTAATGAACATGTTTAAAAACACATAGTTTGAAATTCCAACAAATAGTTTAAATAAGAAAGCCAGTTTATACAAGCTTGACTTTTCCTCAAATGCACCTTTGTTTGATTTTGTATCCATAGGTGTTAAACCAAAGTATTTTAATCATATTTTCTCTACTACAAATAAATACATACACGCAGAGTTAAAGATAATTTTGGAAAATATAACTATATTAAACTATCTAGAAAACCAAATATAATCATCATCATTAGCATCATCTCTCAAACTCAAAATTTCGAAGTTTCAAACTATGAGATTTGTTTATGTGTGTATACATATGTATAGATATAGATATATACTTTTAGATAGATGTACAAACATATATACATATATATATACAAAATTTTATACATAAACACACATATGCAACACACACACACACACACACACACACACCTCTCTCCCACATATATTTCAGTGCAGTTTCTTTTTTGTAGCTGCCTCTCATTTTTCCAACTTAGAACAGTTATGCTGAGATGCTGGGAGCAGCCAGTCATACTGGGTTTTCTGACCTGTCTTGAACAAAGTCGAAGGTTGTTTAAAAAGCCAAAGAGGTGAAAACAGCAGGTAGATGCGTGCACACATACACACAGGCACACACACCTATTTACTCCCATGAAGTTTGCCCGGGTCCCCTGGAAACAGCACAACGAGCAGCTGCAGGTGCAGTCCTCCTGGCATGGGAACTATCTTGCCACATTGGAGTTCATGCATGACAGGACGCACCAGATACTTGGTCCACAATATCACTGCCCCTTGAAAAGGCTTGTGCCATAAGGCACGTCTGTGGTAGGCAAAACTAATCCTCCGGATCTGTCTCTCCTTTATCTCCTAGGGAGAAGCCTCCTCTAATGGAATTTGCAATTTAAAATAGCTAATAACTTAATAACTTTCATGAGGGCATTGGGCTGGATTCTTCCTTGCTACCTTTTGCTTGGAGTAGAAGAAAGAGAACAGAGGTAAAAGGTTATAGAGTGAGGTGGGTAAGCCAGCAGCCTTTAGATGTTGCTTTTATAATAAACATATTTAGCTATTAAGGTTGATGACTTCACTGAAGTATCATTTTCAGAAGCAGAAAGAGACTGAAGCAGAAGACAGAGACGTAGACCCCAGGCCTGTCCATCACTACTGAAACGCTGGAAAAAAAATCACACATTTCTCCCTCTAAATCTCAGTGTTCACATCTGCATAAAGAGATCATTGTTTTTAGCTTCAAATAAGCCCTATGCAGATTTAAGGTGGTACTAATCATTCTTCTATTTTCATCCGATCTTTTGTCCCAGAGGTCTTCATCTATGGGGTAAGAATTCCTTAAAAATTTTGAGCCAACCCTAACTCAAGGTGCCCAACCTTGGTACTATTGACCTTTGGGTCTGAAGAGTTCTTTCTTGTAGGGACTGTCGTGTGCATTGTGAGCCCTTTGGCGGCATCCGTGGTTTTTATTCATTGGATGCCTGTAGCACCTCTCAAGTCATGACAATAAGAAAAGGTCCCCAGGCATTGCCAAAAGTTCTGTGGGATGCACCCCCTGTGAGAATCACTGCCTTAAATGCACAAAAACCACTCAAATCAGAGAGGAGTATCTCCTGAAATTGTTTCCCTCAGATACAGGGATAAACCACTGACCACTGGCACACTGAGAAAAACTGTGATGATCAGGGTTAATCCTCAGTATAGTTTAGACTTCAAGGTATTGTGGGGTTTTTTCTTTCCTTCCTTCCTCCCTCCCTTCCTTCCTCCCTCCCTCCCTTCCTCCCTCCCTCCCTTCCTCCTTTCCTTCCTTCCTTCCTTCCTTCCTTCCTTCCTTCCTTCCTTCCTTCCTTCCTTCCTTCCTTCCTTCCCTCCTTCCCTCCCTCCCTCCCTCCCTCCCTCCCTCCCTCCTTCCTTCCTTCCTTCCTTCCTTCCTTCCTTCCTTCCTTCCTTCCTTCCTTCCTTTCTTTTCTTTCTTTCTTCTTTTTTTGAGTTGACTATATGAATGAACATGAGTTTGATTTTTACCCAGAAATCTGGATTGTTTGAATGTCACACCAGGAAATAAGCTTTCCTTGACATCCTCAAGGACTGACACCCTCCTTACAGACCACTGTGTTGAATTAAAAGCTGTTAAACTTTGTAACCAAAGACTTTTTCCAGGCACATGGTAATGGACATTAGCCACTGACTCAACACCAACCTAAAAATTGCACATGTGTATACACACACACTCACACAATTATAAAGCAACCCTTCTCCACTACTTGTGCATCAATCCTGATTTCACTCTTGATGAATGGAGCCCACATTAGCATGGAGGCAGCCTGAATTAATGTGGATTTTTATTGTGCAAATGCAGGGAAATTAGCTTAAAGGTCAACATTAAGAATAAACTGACAAGACGGGAGAGGTTGCTGGAGGAAGGAGACTTATGAAATCCTTCAGTTGGCCTGTAAGAGCATTTAGAAGGCTGATTAAAAGGAAAATCACCGCCCCCTGACCTAGGACAAACCCCTTGATGATTGCTAGGCCTGGGCATATTTTTCTTTAGCCTTTTCACTGTAAATAAAGCAATGGTGACAGTTAAGGAACTAACAAATTTTTTAGCCAATAAACAAAGCACTTAGTTCACAAACAACAGGAACATTTTTTTAAAGGTTAGGAAGCAGGGGCATTAAAGGGATTGACTTGGGAAGCAGAAGAAGGAAGACAAGCAGAATCAAATTTAACATTAAAAAAAAAATCGTGGCCCAATCACCTTAATTAGCAGCTCAAGTTCGTTTGTGTCATTAATCATTGTCCACTTCCCTTGGGTAGCAGCTTAAATACTTAAATACTTAAATACTCATTGATGATCCTGACAAGCATGAATTTAAGTCATTCATTTATTTCTTATAGTGAATGGATGTGGGAAAATGGTTATTCTGTGATAAGGACAGAACCAACTGGACTGTTGAAACCTTCCAAAATTTTTCTATCTGAATAATTAGAGTACTACCATCTCCCCTGGTTAGAGTGACTGGAAAGTTACAGAACTTTGTGCCATGTCACATGGAATATGACCACTTACGAACTCACTTCTTTATTTTTCTTTTCTATTTATTCACTCTCAAAGGTTTTGCTTGAAGTTTGTAGTTAATGTTGGGGATCAGGATCTTCAGCTCTCTGCGAGCTTCATAGTCCTGCTTGAATCAAATTGGACAATGACTCAGGATGTCATTGAGGAAATACAGTTTAATTCACTGATCATTTTATATTAATTTTGGTGATGTTAGTATGTGAAGTTAATGCACCCACCCTAGGGGCCTTACACATAGTTAAATTATAGCTCACTCTCAAGTTCCTCTGACTCCAACTGCATAAGGGCCTGGAGATGAACAACTCTCCTTGGGTGAGGTACTATTTTTATTTCCTGTTGGGCATCATTAGGATACATCTCACTCAGAGATGTGCTCCCCTCTACCCAGGGACAAAATTACAATAATGCAAGCTTTTAGTTTAGTAAAAAATAAGTAAGTGAAAGGCACAAGCACATGCAAAACGGAGAAGAGGTTATGGATGACAGACAGATGAAAGGCCAAAAGAATCATGGAATCTACTCTACCCTAGTCCTGGGATGGTCTTCTTTGGGCCTTTTCTCTTAAGATAATAAACACTGCATACTTTGAATTACTAGTAGTGAAAAGGAAGTGCCACTAGCAAGTGAGAGGAAAGTTGACCCCCTATATGGTCCCTAAAATAGCAGAGTTTCTCGAAGTAAGGCCACAGATCATCCCATCCAATTCATTAAGAATACTAGCCCCAAACGGACTCCTCGGCCCTACTTGAAGTTCTGAATCAGACTTTCTGGGGCCAGAGTGAAGGACTCTCCACTTTAACAAGTGCTACACATGACTTTAGTTTTAGTGCACACTGAGTATTGAAAAAAAACAAAGCTGCTAAACAGTTTGCAATGGAAGTCACCAAAAAAAGAATCTCCATTCAATGTGTACAGCAAGATGAGAAAAACAGACATTTAAAACAAATAAGCTCTGTGGTTGCATCACAATGCTGTAATTATTAAAGTTTAAGACTCTTTTCTTTTAGCAGGGGTGGAGAGCAATAACCATTTCATCGAAACCCAGAATAATGAAAGCAATATCAATCAAACTCATTCCAGCAGGTTCCATTTGGTCTAATTTCTCTGCAGATATTAATCATTGCACAGTCCTGTGCAAATGACCTCTACCTCCATCATGACTCAGAACACAAAATGCTCATTCTGATTCTTCCTCTAGTGTGTTATTTTGACAATATAAATGAAAATAAATAAATTGAAACAGTGGGCCATCGAGATTGCAAGATCCAACAATATCAACACATTAAAGAGAGAAATGGTCCATGCTAAACCTATAACCCAACATGCAAATTGGGGAAAAAAACATTTATCTGCCAGAGTCCTGGAGGGAAGGTGGGGAGAGGAAGTAACTGCCTTCATTTTTCCTTTGAAAATTGCTATGTTAGGTGAAGGTAGCTAAGAATTCCACCTAAAAGTTTACAGAAAGTCTTATTAATTCTACTAAAGGTCACTTAGAAGACCAAGGTTAGTTAGAGTGCACAGCATGATATCTTCCAGGGCATGGCAGAAATACCAGCACTCAAGTAGGAACCACAGAGTTGGAAACTTGAAATTGTAGTGAAGGAAAATGTATGAGAATCAAAGTTTGGCTCCCATTATGGGAGCTGGCATCAAGCAATTTTGCAAAATGCCAGATATGCCTTTCATTTTCTCAGTGGAGCACGTTTTGCTTGGCACAGACAAAGGATAATCAGAGAGGAATTTAAAACCCAGAGAAGCAAAAGTAATCCAGAAGCTCAATCAGTGGTAACTAAGAGGACCCAGAATGAACAACACACATCTGTGCCTATGGACAAAGCTGCCTCAGAATCACATCAGGCCAATCAAAAAGTGAAAAACACCATGGTGACTCCCCTTTATTCAATATGCCCGCCCCCAATGAATCATTTGGGGGTAAACATAACTATGGAGGAATACTTAGGATTTGTTCATTGTTCCCCTTTTATTTTAATTCACCATGATGTGTTTCCACTAAGGTAACTATGCCTACATACAAAGGACAACATCACTGCACATTCTGGAAGCCACTTCACTTTCTTGTTTTATGGCCAATCTCAGCGCAATTTCTTCCTTGCAGGGGGAGAGCACTTAGCCTTCATGATCTAACAGTTTAATTTTCCTGTCTTCCACTCTTTTTTGACGAATGCAGATCACTCCCTTTTTGATGGTGGGTAAGAATACTTTATGAATATGCTTCTGACTTCAGGAGAGCCACATACTTGTAGGGAGTGGCCTCCTCAATTTCCCTGAATTTTAGAACTGCAGGATTTCCCAGGAAACAACTCAAGTTGGGGCTCTATATATTGGACTCCTGATTCAATTGACCCACTGGATGCTATTAGTTTCTTCATATCAGCAAGTTTTGGCCCTTGTCATAACCAATATTCATTCAAGAAGCGAGCCACATATATTCTGTCCAGAATTGAGCTAAAAGTTCTTAAAACAATTTTAAGTTCAGGAAACAGGCCTGAATCACAGTGACTACCAGGGCTACTAGAGAATTTAATCTTATAACTCACTTACCCAGAACTCATGCCCAGTGTTGTAGGCTGCATAGACATCACTTGATAACTGCACTCAAACCAGGACTGAAGATTTCCATTTACTCGGTACCTCCTTGGAGGTTTTCCCTGACCACGTCTACATCCATCTCTCTACCAAGAGTCAAGCAAATGAACACATTGTTGTCTTAGTTATTTGGACTATATGGGGTAGGCATCAGTCTAGAGCTGACCCAGATGAAATGTTGTTTTCTAAAATAAATTTCCTATGATTATTTTTGTTCACTGGGGTATAAAGCGTGCCTAAGCAGAAAAAAAAAAACACTTCATGACATGTCAATGGACAGAAATAATGCCATGAACATTTTCTTTGAAGTATTTAACATACTATTTAAAGTATGTAAGTCAAAGTAGTGGGTTGACTACCATCATACTAGTTCTCCAATCCTTACTCATGTGTGTCTATCTGGATGCCATTACGATCAGCTCTGAAATGTAAGAAAATTGGGACTTTGGCCATTTGATTTAAGCCCCGACTCTTTGAAAGTATTTCCAATAGGATCATAAGAGTCATTTGACCTAAGTAAGTTTGAGGTTATCTCCATTCAATTCAACTTGTTCTTCACCTATTAAGTTCTGTGACTCTTTGAAGGATCTTCTATTATTAGTAGGATGGTGTTTTAATGTGGTAAGAAATATTGAAAAGAATGAAGATATATTGGTAAGCTTTACAAAGCTATGTTGCAGTTAAGATAGAATGTATGCTACTATATAAATACATAAAAGAAAAGTAATTAACTTCATAAATTATAATTATCTTGATAACTCAACTCCCCAATAAACTTTCTTTTTCAGTTAAGTAAAACTTTAAACTCTATTTAAATCATCACAACAAGGAAACATTGGCTGAGTCTGTCACACTGGTATAAAGAATTACAAAAATTTAGAAAGATATCCATATACTAATGGACACTAGGAACAGGAATTAAGACAGAACTTCTTACAGAACAAAGATGCATCAGTGAAATATTTCAAAAAGAAGCAAGTGGTCATTATGTTCCCTCCTACAGACACCATCCAGTTGCCTTTATTACCTGTGATGATACATACAGATACACACAAACACACAATAAAGAATCAGGAGTACTTGGCACAAAAATAATGATTGACAAATTATTTTTCAGTTCCCACTGAAATGCATGAGGAATGCTAAAAATAAAACCTGGATTCTTAATCTTCATTCACCACAAGTCTATGAAAGAGCTATTGATACATTAATAGAATACAGTCACATGGCTGGGTGGCTCGTAACAACTTCTTTTTGGCTGTGTCTACAAAGGTCAAGGATGTAATCCAGAAAGATAGTTAGAAAGCCAAAACCTCTGTTTTGGAGCTCCAGTTGTCTAGTTGGGTTGTTCAGATATGAGAGAAATGACAGCCAATCCTAGTATGGACACAGCCAAATCCCAAAGGCAAACACAACTGGCCACCAGAAAGTGATAATGTATCACTGTAGGTGTGAAAAGCTATGAGTAATTATTAGGAGGTGTTTAGAATAAAATTCCCTCCGAAATTAAAAGCTGGACCCTGATTCAACTGTGAACTGTGTGGTGTTCTTACTTCCATGACCACGTGGGAACGCAGAGAATTCTATGTGGATTTTGTGGAAAGGCCACACCATTAAAGCATGGGCAGTAAGAACTTGGAAAACATTGAGAGAAGGCTGAGTGTGGGGCCAATTATTAGTGATTTTTGTGGATATGAATTTTTTTTAAGTCAAAAAATGTCTGACTAGCTCTTCTCATCCTCTCTGATTGCAGAGAAAGCAACACAGTAAAATGGAGCCTGAGGGTGTTAATTTCGAAAAAAGGGAAGATCGTTTCTGATGATGAGGGTTATTTGACATTAGAAAGTGTTGGCAAGAGAGGCTGGGAAATCTTCCCAGAAGCGTTTCAAGAAAATAGCGGAGGTCCTCTGCCTGAGCTAGTGCTGTGGGAGCAGGCAACCCCGTGGCTGTCCAGGCCCTGGGGTCATGTGCACTGTGTGTGTACACACTTCATTGTACTTGTGTCCCACAAATCCTCATGCATGTGGAGTCAATATAAACTGGCACATAATAGATTTGAGTGAAAAGTCATATAAATCTGCCACCCCCCCCCCTTTTCCCCATAAACAAACAGAAAAGGAAAATTAAAAAAAATCAAACGTAAGCCATTCGGCCAGATGTCTTTCTACCATATTCTGGTTCACAGGAGGGAGGTAGAAGATGAGAGAAAAACCAGTTTGGGATAAATGACTCTCAAGGCCTCTCAGCTCCTCTCACAGAGCTGGCTCTCATTATATCTAAGGTACTCAGCATATGGGCCCAAGTTAACAAACTAACACATAAGAAAAAAAGATTTTCTTATACTTCCCCACCTGGAAAGAAATCTACCCTGTGGATGTGCGTGTTAAGGTGAATTAGGTAATAGGCAGTAGTAGATCGATGGGCATTGTGTTCTAACAAATGTGTACTTGTTTTTCTTAGCGAATATGAGTTTCTTTTAGGAGGTCAATTTCCAAATGCTCAGCGTTTGTTTCTCCTCCCACCCGCGCCCTGCCCTATAGACGGTACTTCCGTAACAGTTCCGACTGCCAAGGGTGTTTTCTCTCGGGGAACCGGTCTGGAATTTTGATCTTGAGGAAATCCTGGATGCATTTCTCCAGCTCTTCCTCAATTGAGAGCTTTTCCTTAACAGCTTTTTTTTTGCTGCTCATGTTCGACTCCCTGGAGCCGGAAGTCAGAGTCCGGAGCAGGTCGCTCTTCCTCCGCATCTCCGACTGCTGGATCAGCTGCACCGGGCCCTTCTTGATGGGACGGTCCAGAGTCTGGATGTTGGTCTGGCGTGTCACGGGCCCGCAGATGACCGTCTCCTGGGGAGAGCTGCCCTCGGACTGGCTGTCACAGCTGGAGGTGGAGAGGTCATTGCAAGACGTGCCGCTCTCCCCTTCTTTGTCACCCTTGCCGTTCTTGCAGCAGCAATCACAATGCGAGGATGACCACCTAGAAGGCTCACCTGCAAGGAAGCACAAGACCCAAGCGATTAATGCACAGAGTAGCAGCGTAGCCCTAAACACACACACACACACACACACACATTCACACACACAGACACACACACAACACACTCACTCACACACACATACACACACACTCACACACACACATACACACAGCCACGTGTTTAGATGTGCTGTGGCACTCAGGATGGGCTGCAACAAGAGCACCCAGAAGCCAGGCCCATGGAGGGAAAGGTTAATAATGGCCTGCTGTGTAAGAGGAAATACAGTATAATTAATGCTCACATCCACAGCACTGGAGTCAGATAGCCCTGGGTAAGGCTACTCGGCTATAGCATTTACTAACCTGGGTACATTGGCAGACCCCTTAAATTCTCAAAGCTTCAGTTTCCCCATCTGTTAGATGAAGATGATTTTCCTACTATCTGGAATTGTAGGGAGGATTTAGATAAGTTAAATGATGTTCTGAATGAAGTATGTGGTATACAGTAAGCATTCAATAAATGCTAGTTGGTTTTACTGTGGCTGATGTTAAACCTTAATTCGAAGCTCTACATGAGAGCAGTCTATGAGTGGACAGCTGTCAGTCAGGGAGGACTGCCTTTGCGCCAGCCCCCACATAAGCTCTGTGCACTCATCATCTCTTCAGATCTTCATGATAACTCTATAAACTTAGTAGCTCCATACAAGAAAACTAAGACTCTGAGCGTTTAAGCAACTTCCCATAGTTTGCACAAGTAGTAGGTGGCAGGGCTAGTATTCAAATACAGATTTCCCAAATACCATATTGCAAATAACTAGCCTTTTTTCTTTAATTTGCCTGTCTGTAAAATACCTGCTTCTCCTTTCAAACAACGTTCAAGGTTTAACTTCACACTGAAGTCCTTGTTTACCCTCTCCCCAGAAGTATTTGTCAATGTTTCCTCTGAATGATGGTTTATATTTTGTGTCTCTATATTTGCCCTTAACACATGCATTAGAATTCTTTTTACTTTCTGCATGTAGGCTCCTATATCATGAGCACTCTTAGGTGGGTACAGTGAAGTATTCATTGTTGTAATCCTAAGGAACAGTGTAGAAATTCAATAAAAGACTGTATCTACATAGTAACTTTAAAGAACCTGGATCTAGCTATACCTGAAGCTAGGCCTATTTGGACTTTTCATTTAAGCCAGTGTGAGTCCTTCTCTTCCTATTCCCCTGAGTCTTGACTCTCAGCACTGAATCTGGAGATGTGGAGGCTGAGCCATTTTTCATATACACAGTTGGTGGTTCCCTGAACTAGAAAATTTAAGATTATGGCACAAAGCAATTTCCTAAACATATCAGTAACTGCCCCCAGCCTCGAACTCTAAACAGCCAGTCTTCTTGGAGTCATGAACCCGATACTATTGCTGATCGTATATTATGCACTGGGCACTTCATATAGTTCATTACATTACACCATAAAAAACAAAGGGCAACAAAGACCCTTTCTGATACTAATATTGGGGACAAGGATAATGTGGCAACTTTATGTGTTTTATAGGAGAATATAATGGGTTACTCTGTAATAAGATTCCACTTCATTGCCATTTTCAAATATGGTCAAAGTAGAGGAAACCTAGAATGGAAATTATAAAGAAAGTTATGTCCTGTCTTCTGGGACAATGCCTGTCCTCTACATACCTAAATAATTTAACTATTTATAGCAATGCGTGTTGATTCAGTTTTCGAGAGGGAGTAAGACAAAACAAGTCCCCATCATCACAACTCCAAGAGTCTCTCTAATGTGAATTCGCTCTTTCAAACCACTTTTTAAAACATGACTGAGTAATCCTTGTATTTACTAGTATATACCCATTAAATGAACTGCAGCAATCCAACTAGGGAGAAGGAATGGCGGCAGCACAAATGTCCTAGTTGTCCTGGGCTATTACAAATAAATGCCTTCCGTGAAGCAGAGAGCATCCCACATGTACCCGCCGGTGACATGGGACATGACTGCTGTCTGCCAGCCGGGATTCTTAGACTGTGTCTCTCCTCAGGGACAGAATGTGCCTCTGCCCCCGCCTCTCTAAACCTGGGCATCCCAGACTGACATTACTCAATGGAGAGATGGCTCCAATGATTTTGGTCAAGAACAGGCTAATCACATCAATCCAGAGTTGATCTACTTTGATCCCTTTTGAGAAAAGTTCAGAAATTGAACTTAACCTTAAAAAAGAAAGGAAGGAAGGGAGGAAGGAGAGAAGGAAGGAAGGAAGGAAGGAAGGAAGGAAGGAAGGAAGGAAGGAAGGAAGGAAGGAAGGAAGGAAGGGAGGAGAGAAATAAGAGAAAGAAGAGGAAGAGAGGCAAGACATAAAGGAGCAGAAATATATGCTGTGATATGCCTGCCTATTATGTTAGAACAAGAAGGCAAACTATTTTGAATGTAAACCTGCTGAACCAATAGAAATGCAAGCCCCGGGTTTTTCTGCCCCAGAGATGCCTTCCTTCCCCATGGAAATGTCATTCCAGGCAGTGGACTCGGAGGGGAACCTGAAGTTCTCCTAAAAGCCACTTGACAACACAAACACCCTCATGTGAGGGAGCCCTGTGTGTTCCTGTGGGAAACTGCACGCAGCCTCTCAGTGCGCCCAAGCCAGGAGCCTGGCACCGATGCAGCTACTTCTCCCTGAACAGCTGAGATGATCATGGATTTAAATGTCAACTGGGATGCTCCAGCTTCCAGGCAACTGGAAGTATTACTTTCCACTTAGCTAGGCACTAGCACTATTAAAGGGAAATGGAACAACTTCATTTTAGTGAAGCCTGTTAAAGCACCACATGCTTCAATATTTTATGAGAACATTTGAATGTTTTAGCATTTTGGCAAGATAATTCATAGGATGGCTTCTGGAGTCTATATATTATGTTGAAATCAAGGAAGAAGATAGGATTAATACAGTCCGGCTGGAGGTACTGTGTGTGAGTTATAGTGAAATTTGAAAAAAAAATGAACTGTGAGGAGATAACTACCTATATCTTTTCTGGAAGCACTGTCTGTCTGACTATCCTCTTACCAAAAACTTAACCACGGGCTGAGGTTTTAACCGGAATGCAGAAATACCATGCCTGTGGGTGCTGGACACTTCGTCCCTGCAGTCCCGCTGACATGTGCTCACCAGTCCTGGAAGGTGTGGAAATTGCAACACACTTTTGCTCCCAATTTGCTGAGGTTTCAACACTGACTATAACAACTCTCTCCATTTGAGGAGAAAATAGGATATAATTGATTAGCCAGATGTAGGGAGAGCACCATTTCATTCCAAGAAAAGTCTGATTTATTAATACCAAGAAAGCAAATAATTTATTGCCTTTTGGGATTTATTAAGTAGTTGCTCATCAAAGGAACTCATAGCTCTACCTTATTTGAAAACAAACTACTGCTGAATCTGTTGGTATCTGGCACACGATTTCCTTAAGTGCTTGATGAATGAATGAATGAATGAATGGGCCAAACACAGATGTTAAATTGCATCAAGTTGATAACATAGCAGGGCAGAGTTCAGGCTCCAGAGTTAGAACTCACAATTTGTCATCTTTGATAAACTACTCAGTTTCCTCATCTGAAAAGTAAGATTAATAGTATCTTCCTCATAAGGAGTTTTAGGAAAAGGAGATGAGATAGTTAATGTGAAGGTGTTTCCTGGTTTGTGTACCCAACAAGCATTCTATTCTCTCATCCCTATTTGTTTTACCATAAGCCAGACACTGCTCTACATAAAACAAATCAGGAGCTTTTAGATATAATCATTGTTTCCACAACCAACTCTTAGTTCTGGTTGGAGCATCGTGTTGGGAAGGACACTGACGGGCATTTAGTAATATCTGACTTTGGTGTGGGAGTGAGAATAACCACAAGCAGGTACAGTGTCTGGCACACAGTTTTGGAAGGAAGGTTCCTTTGCAGGACAATGTTCACAAGATCACAAACAGATGAGTCTTCCAGAATAAAATTTTACTTGAAGACACATCAACACAATTTGAACCCAGAGCCTGGAGGAATTTGTAATTGGATTAAATGGGGAAGGACAGGAAACCCAATTGCCCCAAGTCCTTAAAGCCCAAATCTTCCAACATTTTATAACTTGGAAAAACTAAGGACCAATCAAGCAGACTATATGACTGGACTTGGCCCCTTTCCATGATCTCCTCAACTGTGGGCATCCTTACTGAGAAAGAAGAAATAAAAGAGGAAGGACGAGAGAATATTTCTCCCCTATGAAAGATTCAAACCGAGCTGAGCGAAACACGACTTAGCAAACTCACAAAGTGCTTATGCATTTTTAAAAGAGGCAGCTCTGCAATCTCCCCACACCTCAAACTCCCCACCTGCTAATGGCTGGGAACACAATGTGCATCATTTACAGCGACATCTGGGAAAACTGCTTTCCCTGTCTCCTCTGTCAATGATGTAGGAGCCTGCCCGTCTGGGAGCGAGGTGGCCAGATTTAATTTATTGGGGCTGCTAAAAGACTTTTTTAGTATCCCAGCTGAAAAGTCAATAATGGCCAAATTGATGTTTTTATAATGCTGCTAACCTTGGGAAAGGTATTGCAGAGTGCAGATTGGGAGCAGGCAGGCTGTGCAAGCTTCTGAGAAAAATCAATCTTCAAGCTTGACAATCGTCATTTCTTGCTTGTGGTTGACCTTTGCCCCATGTGGACATTTGGCCTTGGATGGGCCCAGCAGGGGATCCTCATTAAGAGGAGGCAAGTTTGGGTAGGTTTGAGACAGTTAAACCATCCATGCACCAGTAAGGGCCTTGGGTGGACACACTGCCTACTGATGTTGCCCTTTCTGAAGGGGCCTGGCTCTGGGATTACAGAAAAAAAAAACAAAGTTGGGGCCAACTACTTCTGGGGTAAATAAGAGTTGGGTTGAAGCTGAAGAGCCAAGAGCAGACAAGGAGTCCTCCTCTAGCACCCTCCCTCATGGATAGAACCCAACAGGAAGCCACCTGACCAATGAAAAGTGGTTCGCTGAACCCCACCCCAGCAGCGCAGTAGACACGGGTGAGAGGCGACAGCTTACTGACAGCACACTTACCCTGCCTGAGATATAAAAGACAAGGAAGACACAACTCGACGTGCTGGAACTCATGCTCAAATGGAGGATTTGGGAAATATAAACAAAAGAAAACCATCACCTCTTTCCTGCCCTACCGCCCTCTTTTATACCTTAGGGCTTTGCATTTGTTCTTCTTCTTGCCAACAGCATTGATTCTTTTGATTTCCACCTCTTTAGCTCTTCTTTTTTTTTTTGTCCTCAACAAAAAAAAAAACATCAACTGGCCTTCAATGTCACTTTCTCATAGGGGGCCTTACCTATCTACCTATCTGTTTCCAACCCCACTCAAGCCAGTCCCAACCTCTAGTCCATGTCTTCCTCAACCACCAAGTGTAACTATGGTTTATTTGTTTAGTGTCTGTTTCCACACTAGACTGTAAGGCCTGTGTTTGTCCCCTTCTGAATTCCAATGCACATGCCAGGGCAAATAAATGCCAGGGTTCCAGGGCACACAGGAACTATCTTCAGGATAAATGAATGGGAGACAAACAAATGATGTCTACAGGCAGTGAATTTTGGTTTAGAGTGTGTGCGAAAGCATGCCCTGCCCACCGGGAAAGCCCAGTCAGGATGGCTGTGCAGAGTGGCACTGTGAGCAGGCCAGACTGAATCATGCTAGGAGACTTGGAAGAACCTCGGAGGCCACTGAGCACCCTAGTTCACAATGAGGAGAGAGAAAGGGGCCTAGGAGAGTCAGAGCCCAACTCTGGGTCTGCAGCCCTGTCTGGCACCATGCCAGGAACACAGATGAGAAGCTGCAGGGCCATGTGGGCAAAAGGTGGATAAATCAAATCCAACCAGAAGAGGTTTCACATATGAAAAGTCCAACATCTGGGGAAATAAAAGTTCTCAGGAAGAGGTCACTGTGGAGGACAGTGGAGATAAACACAGGACAGAGCAGTTTGGAGAAAGCAGATTCTGCCAATATGATGTGGGTAATAGGGGGAGAGAGAGGGAGAGAGAGAGAGAGAGAATATAAGTGGCCACAATGATGATGACACTGACCTGCATTTGCATTCACAGGATGCCGACACAGGGCTGGGCATTTTACCTGCATCATCTTATTAAACTTTTATAACCAGTGAAGAGAAGTAAGAAATTACAACACCTAATTCCTACCGCCTAGGGTGAATAGAAGCCTAGAGAGGCCCAAACTTCCCCCTGACATTCCATTAGAGATAACTCAGAATCCACATCTAAAAGGCCTTCCTTTAAATAGCATATGTCCATAAAGGAAGAATAAGCCTGGCATCTCAGCATGAATTAAAGTGCTTGGGCCTGACAGAGAAAGCCAGAGAACTCACATCAGTGGCCAAAGCCTAGCAAATGACATCAATGAAGTATGATTAACTTAACCATGTGTCATGTGTCTGCTAAGTGCTTCACAGACATTTTTCATTCTAACAGTAACACTCTACGGCAGAATTTCTCAATGTTGGTGCAATGACTTTTGGGCTGAATAATCCTTTGTTGTGGGGACTGTCCTGTGCTTTGTAGAATGTGTAGCAGTGACCCTGGCTTCTAGCCAAGTAGTTGCCATAGCACCTCCCCTCCTCCGACAAGGCAACTAAAACTGTCTCTGGATATTGCTGAATGTCCCTGGGGGCAACATCACCTCTAGTTGAGAACCACTACTCTAAGGTAAATATTATTCCTATTTTGCTGATGAGGAAATTCAATTTCTTAATTTTTTTTAGTTATTTGCCCATGAGCCACAAGATTAGTGAAAGATGACATTAGGATGTGACTTTTGGTAGATCTGACCCCAGGATAAATGCCTGTTTCATCACCATACTGTGATGTTCCAGGACAATGATGCCTGTTTGGAAGGAGCTTATCGGGCAGAGACCCAACCATTCCATTCATGATAAGTTTCATAAAAAGGCCAGGGAAAGGAGATAAAGGAAATAGAGTGGCCCTTTCACTTTTTATAAAATACAAAGAATGCCTCACTTTCACTGGGCTATATTCGGATGATAACATAATAGATTTACAGAATTTAGCAGCTCTGCCTGAATCTCTGCAATGTGGTCACTAACAAATTACTATTCTTTTTCACTAGGTTTTCAAAATGAGACAAAGGTGACTCTAATTGAGGATGTTTCCCACATAGCCACAACTTCTATGAATATCACTTAATAATAATAGGCAGCATTAAATAGAGTGTTTAGGTGTTATTCTGCAGTTGCTTTGCAGAATCTCATTTGAGATCTAAAACATCCCTACAAAGTGATTCTATTGTCATTCACATTTTACAGAAGAGCAAACTAAGGAACAGAGAGGTTAAGGGAGGGGCCAGCTGTGATGCAAACTGGGGCAGTTGACCCCAGAATTTCCACAAGTTGGGCAGTCTGCCTATTGGTTCAAAACTTGAGGGATTTTTTTGTTGTTGTTTTTAATTAATTTCTTTGTTGATTAAGGTATCACATCTTTGTCCTCATCCTCCCATTTCCATCCCAAACCCCTCCCCACGCATGTCCCCACCCCCCTGTTGTCTGTGACCACTGGTTAGGCTTATATGCATGCATGCAAGTCCTTTGGTTGATCTCTCCCCCTTACCCCCACCCTCCCCTACCTTTCCTCTGAGGTTTGACAGTCTGATCGATGCTTCCCTGTCTCCAGGTCTGTTTTTGTTCATCAGTTTATGTTGTTCATTATTACCCCTAGATGAGTGAGATCATGTGATACTAGAAATACACTTATAAGAACCGAAAATGAGACAAGCAATAATGGTTATGCTGAGAGGGAAATGAATCAGTCTGTAGTGAGTTTCTTTCTGGGCCAACAGTTCTTTTGAGTCCCAATTTCAATGTCAAACAGTTCCTTATGTCTACATGTCAGCAATGATATTTCAGTTCTGGATGGTGGACAAATGGTGGTAATGCAGGTCCAACCCTCTCAAGAATAGGACTCAGATCTGTGGATGATTTTCAATTTCTTCACCTGAAAATGTTAGAAATAACAATACTTCTCAGGTAGGAAGATGAGAATTAAATGATATTGATCCCCAGCATGATCCAAGTGCCTAGAATACATCCAATACCATTGAATAATGGTTTTTAAAAGAGAATGATTACTTTTGATATCCAAATTACAACATTAATATTAATCACAGTGTGTGAAATGTTTATAAGGCAATCTCAATATGGGTAGTTCCTTGTTTCGTTTGCTTTTCTTTCAATAGAGGGTCAACCCAAAGCCCACCTTCATATTACTTAACCAATAGCTCTACTTTCTACTCTCATGGGCTGTCTACCAAAGAATTGATCCCATTTGCATAGACTGATAATATTTTGGAAAACATCACTGATGAACAAATCAGTCAATATAGGGTGTTCCAAAAATGTTTTCACACACTTTGAATAATTATAAAGGTAGTGTTTATTAAAATACATTTCATTTTCAAAATTGAGTTTTCAAACTGTTACAGTATGTATACATTTTTGGAGGACACCCTGTATAGTATATGTCTTCCTCCTCCTAGCTCAGGCACAAGTATTGCCATACTGGACCAGCAATGACTTTAAGGGCAACAAAAATGGCTCAAAGAGGGACAAACTATGCACTGTGATGATAAATCATCATTAATCCTTTATATATGATTTGCTTTCTTCTGTTAAATCCCATTAACTACACACAAATGCACAACCTCATAAGATTGCCCAGCTCACCCTTCTCTTATGGGGAGAAATATCCTTCACTGTGAAGACCACCATTACACATCCAAGGTTAATTCACTAGACACAGTCATTCAAATTGGTTGATAGATGTATCCAATATGAAATAAAAGCAAAGGGGCACTAGCAGCAGAAATTAGCACTAGTGATTTCCAGACCCCAGGCGATGGAAAACAACACTATGATCCCTGTGATAACTATGGGGAAGTTAAATTGGGACATATTTGAGTTCTACGTATTTTGGTCTGTGGTTATTAAATATGTCCTTCTCTCTGCATTGATTAGACCAGTGGTCGGCAAACTGCGGCTCCTGAGCCGCGGTTTGCCGCTCTGTTGACTAATGAGTTTGCCGACCACTGGGTTAGGGGCTTAATCACAAGGAACAACAACAGCCTGTAATTATTGGAATTGAGAGTCTAGCTTAGTGGCCGGCAAACTCATTAGTCAACAGAGCCGCAGTTTGCCGACCACTGGGTTAGACCACTAGTAACACACTCTTCATTGTTAACATTTGGAAAGAGATAGGAACGAGCTTTTATCAAAAAGAACTAAAGGAGTAATATAAGGGTTCAATTTCATTCTTCTGCATGTGATTATCCAGGTTCCCCAACACCATTTATTGATAAGACTATCCTTTCCCCATTGAGTATTCTTGGCTCCCTTGTTAACTATTAATTGACCATAAATGCAAAGGTTTATTTCTGTGCTCTTCATTCTGACCTTGGCCTGCATGCCGATTTTCATGCCAGCACCATAATGTTTTTATTACTATCACTTTGTAGTATAGTTTGAAATCAGGATGCCTCCAGTTTTGTTCTTTCTCAGGAATGCTTTGGCTATGCAGGGTCTTTTGTGGTTCCATATAAATTTTAGGATTTTTCCCCCTATTTCTGTGAAAAATAACATTGGCATTTTGATATAGATTATATTCATTTAAAATGTATGAAAGTCTTAAACATACCTGAAACTGTAAAACTCCCAGAAAAAAAACATAGGGGGGAACTCCTTGACAATTGGTCTTAGCAACAATTTTTAGATATGACATCAAAAGCACAAGAAACAAAAACAAAAATCAATGAACTGGAACTACATATAACTAAAAAGCTTTTAAACAGCAAAAGAAATAACAAAATGAAAAAGCAACCTACAGAATGAGAGAAGATATTTACAAATCAGGTATCTGATAAGGGGTTAATATTCAAAATATATAAAGAACTTATATAACTCAATAACAAACAAAACAAAACAAAAAACTGATTTAAAAGTGGGCAGAAGAAGTGAATATACACTTTGTCTAGGAAAAAACATATAAATGAGTAATAGGTACCTAAAAAGGTTATGGAGGGATTGGGGGGAGATGAGGATGAAGAAAATGAGTTAATATTGGGAATTCTATAGGCTTATAGAATATCCAGATTCATAAACCTTGTCTTTCTCCTCATAAACACTATTTCAAATTCCTTTTTTCTACACTTCTCCTCTAATTCTATAAAAATACCTTTGTTTCAATAATTCTCTGATATTCATGCACCCATATGATTGCATAGAGTTGCACAACACAAAACATGAAACTGATCTTAGCAAAATGAATACAGAATGCCTTAATTTTTTTCATAAAAAGTTTTATATATTCCTTTTGCTCATTTTATCTTTCATTAAATTATGTTTCTGAAGAGTAAGTTGCCATTTGAAAGAGTCATTGGCTGAAAATGGTACTCATTCTACTTTAACAAAGACTTGAGAAGAGTCATGATTTAGTAGGGGAGAAGAAATTATGAAACCTAGTATTTGTACAATACTTAATAGACTATAGAACCAACTCCATTTATTATGCCTCATTTGATCCTCCCATTTACTTATTCAGCCCTAAAATCATATTTGATTGCTCTCTGCTTGATACTCTCTAGGCAATGGTTACATTGCTGACCACAGGGATCTTACATTCCAGTAAAAAAGATAAACAATAAACAAGTGAAAGATAATAACGTTTTAGGTAGTGAAGAAAATAAAACAGGATATGATGGAGTGAGCTGTGGTAAGAAGGTTGCAATCAATAGATAGAGTGGTCAGATAGCACTTCTAAAGATATGGACATTTGAGTAAGAATCTGATATCCAAAAGGAGCCAGCCTGTGAAGATCAGGAAGAAGTCATTACAAGCAACAGAAACATCACATGCAAAGGTCTTGAGGCAGGAATAAGATAGCATGTGCAAGGAACAGAATGAAGAACTTTATGACTTGAATGTGCTAAGGGAGGAGGAATGGCAGATGATGATATTGGAGAGAGAGGCAGGAGCCAAATCTTATAGGGCTTCAAAGGCTACACTCAGGGGTTATTTTTATACCAGGGCATTAAGAAGGATGATTTTAACGGGGGCATTACATGGCTTAATTAGTCTTTATTGCAAGCTTACTCTGGCTGTTCTCCAGAAAACAGATTATGGATATGGGAGAATAGAAGCAGGGAGGCCAGTTAGGAGGATACTTCAGCATCAGGCAGGAGATGATGGGAACTTCTAGGAGTGGAGATGGAGAGCAGGGACTCTGGGGTAGATTTCCTTATTCTCAATTAACAAAAAAGAAAAGTGAGGCTCAGGAAAGCAAAAATATTTGTCTAAGCTCAGTATTAGAGAAGATAATTTTTCTGTTTATAAGTCCAGTTCTTTCCCATTATGCCATGGTTATGTCAATGATTAAGGCATCGGAAAATACTAATTTTTTTCAAATCCTCAACAGTCCAACAGTTTTTGACAGAAGATGCTCTCCCTGTCTCTCATTCTATCCTGTGCATCAGAACTCTTACTTGGTTAGTCCTTCTGCTGATCTGCACCTGCTGGAGTTGTATGATTTACTTCACAAAGTAGGGGCCTGGAATTGAATTCTACAATCAGAAATCATTATATTGTTTGTAAACAATGATAGATGACAATAAATATGCATTCTGGTTAATTACAGCCTTCCCATGTGCCGACTTCACTCTCTCATCTCCATCATCCTGTCACATCTTAATACCTGACTGTGTGTTCTCTACAACCGCGAGAGAGAACCTAACTGCACACACATTGAACTGAAGATGCTAGCTCTGTATTCTGTTGGGTTCTTAGGAACAGGACCCCAACCTAAAGTTCAAACACTATTGAAAATTAACAGGCTTGCAGTATGTTTAGCCTATGTCATTCACTTGGTTTGTACATTAAGTTTTTATTCAAGGGACAGAGTTTCTAATAGAGTTCCATTATAGCCCAGGTCCTAAAGCTGAATTAGTAAAAACAGAGTAAGTCATGTTTGATTTATTGTGGTTCTCAACCTTTCTAATGCCGCAACCCTTTAATACAGTGCCTCATGTTATGGTGACCCCCAACCATAAAATTATTTTCATTGCTACTTCATAACTGTAATTTTGTCACGACCTACAGGTTGAGAACCACTAGCAGGGTTGCCTAAGACCATCAGAAAACACAGATATTTACATTACGATTCATTAGGACCTAAGACATTTGGTCTCTCTGGTTAGGACCTAAGGCATTTGGTCTCTCTCTCCCCCTCCCCCTTCCCCTCCCTCCCTCTCCCCCTCCCTTATCCTCTTCCCCTCACTCTTCCTCCCCCTCCTCCACCCTCTCCATCACCCTCTTCCTCTCCCTCTTCACCCTCTCCCCCTCCCATTTCCCCTTGTCCTCCCTCTTCCTTCTCTCCCCCTCCCCCTCCCTTTTCCTCTCCCTTTCAACAGCATGATCAAGAATTTGCCATATGTTCCATCTCAGGATTATGCTAGACCAATACTCCTCGGGACATCTTTGAGGGTGAAAGGAATAATGTGTCTAAGTGTGGAAAGTGTACATCTTTCCACTCACTCTGCCCAATGGGGAAATATGTAGAACCAGCTAAGGGCTTAGATGAGAGATAAGAGGGAAATGTTCATCCCTAGTACCAAAGAGAATGGACCAAGAGAAATTAATGTGCTGCAACTCAGACAGTTTCACTGCCAAGTGTAACATTTCCCTCACTCCCTCCCTTCCGAATATCCACACTGATAAGGGAGCTGTCTGGGGTCCTTCTAAAAGTTAATGAGCAAAGATGCTCAACAGAAGTTTCTCAGAATACCTGCTTCCGAGCCAGGGCACTGACGTGAGGAAACCCCAGGAAGTGCAATGCCTCTGCATCCCAGTACAAAGCCCCTCAAACTCACTTTGAAAGTTTGCTTAGAATCTAAATAAATGAAACCGAAAGACTTAATTATGAAATCCCAGAGCTGGCCATGAAGATAATAAAGTGCCCAAGTTTCTGTTTCAATAGATGTGTTAATATTTTAACAGCTCCTAACTGCCTGTGTTCTATTTCACAATTTGTGATTAAAGTTTGATTTTAATAGAGCTTCCAAAAAAAGCAAGACTGGGGTTTCAGTTCCTTGTTATTGCACTGGTTGGTCTGTCCTTTCTACCATGTAATTACTATCTCACTCTTAGCCACTCTCTCTTGGTTGGCAGAACCAGCACAGTCACAGCTGAGTTCCCTGGGTGACCGGATGCATACCCCACAAAACCAGACACAGACTCGCAAGCGGGCCTTTCCTGTCCCCTGTGCCATCTATCCCAGGCAAAGGTTGGAGAGTAAAATTTAAATGCATTTAATTTAATTTTAATAAATTGACTATTCTGCTCAAAAACTTCTCTTTCCTTTAACTGGGTGTTGTAACTTGAGACCTCCACAGAATTGAGTGAAAGGAAGCAGCTAAGACTCTTGAAGAGACTCTTTAGTTTCTGCTATTCAGATGAAAAATATATAAAGAGTAACAGAGTCTACAGGCCCCTTAAATAGTCTTGAAAAAGGAAACCTCTACAATATCAGAGGAAAACCCTCTAACTACATTAAACTTCTTTCAATGTATATATACATATAGATATTATAAGAAAATGAAAAAAATATTATATTAAAACAATGAAAGAAAGAAAACCACCTGTAATTCTACCACAAGGAAATTATTTTTACTATTTTGGTGTGAATGATTCCAGACTCTATACCATCATCTTTCCAAATGATAAAGATGAACCTATGACATTTTTTTTTAAAACAGCCTCACAGTGGTTCACTGGTTGTACTAAAAGTTTATCTTATTTCAAACCAAGATGAGTTGTTTGGTGTCTATTGGGACTTAATGTGATACCATAGAAACCATTAGGAAGAAGTGGTTTCTCATTTTTCCTAAGGGTAGAAGCATTAAGAAAAGGAGATTTGATTAAGAGAATATGGGGACAAATCAGAATCTTTAATCCAGGGCTTAGCCTTTGGGAATCATGATTTAACCTAAAACAGGAAGGCTTCTTAGAGCTGTCATTTAAAAAATACACTTGCTCTTGTCTCTGATGCCGTTTTAATGCAGCCACTGATAAGAATCCACTCCTCACAACACCTGAGCCAAACCAAGCATATTTTAAAGTGGCAGGTCTAATTTCCAACTTCAGCCTCAGTGTTATGAATATAAATCATCACCCAGAGGAGCAAATACCCTACAGAGGTCCTTGTCAGCAACTCATCCTTCTCAATAAACTTTCCAAAGACCAAACCTTAATCTCCAGAAATTCACAGAGATTGCTGAAGGCTCACCTTCAAGAACTGGCTCATATTCTCACACAGTTAGTGGTCAAATCTATAACAAATTGGTTATTTCATTTGCTGTGTTTAAACCAGATACTTGTAATACTCTCTAGATCTGCTACCTACAAGTTATATGCTGATTACCAGGTGACTAGTCATGTTAGGGGAAGGAGTAATTCTAGGCAGAGAAAACATATATGCAAAGGGACCAGAGAAACAATAGGGTAATGCATTTTAGTACTACAAGCAGTTTGATATGACTGAAGCATAGTTTACTGGTGGGCTTGTCAGAGGACATCATCATGGAAAGATGAAGAAATAGACGAGAGCCAAACCAGATTGTAAAGAGCTGAATTTACCAGACATTTAACCAAGGCTCAAAAATGTATGAATAATGTACTCATAGGCCACATCTTTATGAGAAACAACTCTGCAATGAATTAATTGCAAAATATACTTCAAAGTAATGGAAAGAGTTGGCTTGCTACCTTTTGGAAGATAGCTATAAAAATATCTTTTGTTTCAAAAAAGTAAACCTATAATGTTAACTATGCTTCCCAGTGTCACCTATGTGAAGTAGTTGGCAGAGTGGGATTTGGACACAATCCTGAGAGGAAAATCTAGGTCTCCTGACCCAAAGGTCAGTTTTCTTCCCATGATGCCATTTCCCTAGGCCACAAACAATAGCCTTTTAAAATGAGGACAAAGGATTTAAATAAAGTGCACAGTTTTCATATGGTCCCTAAAAATTAAATCCTGAGAGGAAATGTTCAGCGCTATGGCGGAGCTGTATGAGAACCAGATCGTCCTAACAGATGGCTGCTAGTCAAGTCCACATCAGGACGGCCTGTCCCAGAGTGCAGACATTCATGAAAGCCCACAGGGCTTGAGCTGTAGCCAACCAAGAGGAAGAAAAGAGCCAAGACCAGACAGCTTCTACTCTGGAGTCACATCTGCAAGACAGGTCACCTGGTTAAAATCAAAGCGGTTTCCCTGGGGAGCTAGAGAGAGTAGCTCTATAAAGATGCTCCTGCAAACACAGATGCTTCTTGCCTTTTGGCTGTGTGATTGGCTGAAAGCTATGGGCCAGAGAGTGGAATCAGAATGAAACTGTAACACACACACCTCACAGAGTACTCATGAGCGCACAATAACACAAAGCAACAGCCACAACCCAACAAATCACCTCCACTGATGCTGGCAAAAGAGTGGGTGAAGGAAACTCTCAGATACTACTAACACAAGTGTAAATCAACTCAGCTGTTTTGAAAGACACTCAGCAATATTTTTCAAAGCTAAATACATAGCTCCTTTGATCTAGCAATCCCATTTCTAATACTATGGAGGGGTATATGTACAAGACAGTTCTATATGTGAGTTCTATATATGAAATGATATTCATAATAAATTGGTGCTGGGAACAGCAAATGAGGAATAATATCATGATAGATATATTAGATCAATAGATATATAGATACATTAATCTGAAGTGACATTGCTAAAGCTCTTTCCATATATTAATTCATTTATCAGTAAACCTCACAACAAACCTAGGACGAGGATATTATTGTTATCTTTGACTTACAGATAAAGAAATTAAGCTGGTTACAGAGGGTGAAATATATTAACCAAAGTTGGTCTGTTCAGTAGGATGGAGAGGGTAAGGGGCCAACTATCAGTTTTTCCTTTATACAGTTCTATATGATTTTATTTCTCTTCAATGAACTATCATTTTTATGAAGCTAAAATAAAGTAAAGAAGAAAGAAAAAAACACTATGAAAATCTGTTTAAGAAATCCAAAACACTACAGACCCACAAATTCTCTTAGACTGACCTCAGGCCACCGCCCTCCTAACCCCCACCGTGTGTTTCTCTGTTCTGTGTTTGTGTGCTTCCCTGCCCCACTTTGAAAGGACAGAATGAACCTGGCTCCCCTTGTTACCCAGAGAGATGGTCCCTCCAGCCTTCACCATGAGGAAATGTGTACTGATATTCAGACTAAAGGCTCCTTTGCTCAGCTGCATTCCACAATGTGTGCTACGGTAAAAATGCAGAACAAGGTATTTTATGTGCCCCTTTGAATAGTAACCACCACTATGATACAACTGTGTTATGACGTGTGTTATAGGTACTGTTTAGGCTAATATTCTAATCACTTCAACTAGAATGAAGAAGTTGGCTTTGGTGATTCTTTCAAAACATGATCCAGTTGCAATCAACATCCTGTACCATATCCAAAAGGGTGCAATGTATAGCATTACATCAAAACTTGAAGAGCATGGTTTAAATAAATGAGATGAAGCAGGAGGCCAATGGGGCTTAATCTTTCCTCCCTCTGGCCTTTTAAGAGGATTACCATAATTCATTTCAGCAATATTATCTCATGGGCTGCACATCCTTCCCTCATTTAACATCCGGGTGCTGAATATTATGTTTATGAATATTGCCGTGTCCCCCACGAAATACATTTAACTATTAGTTCCTGTGTCAACCATAAATACATAACTACTAATATCAAGTAACAGGAAGTCACTTATTAGACAGGGAGTGGATTTCAGGTTTTAAAATAAGAGACAAAGATCACCCATAAAGGTAGAGCTGCCCATACGGTGAGCATTCACTCTTTAAGGTTTATTTTGTCCAAACAGTAAGCATTTCTTTAACAACCCCAGTGATAAGCTGACTGTCACGGGTGAGTAACCGCCCAGCTCAACAAACTGGCTCAGTGGACGGTTTCATTGAAGAAAGCAACTAGGTTTTAGTGTGCTGGAATGCGGGAAACAATTTCACAGATTAGTAGAGCTGAGGGCTCTGTGTGCCGGTGATGGTGTGTGGCAAAAACCACTTCCATTCTTTCTGGGCCAGCGTATCAGCAGATGACAGCATGCACGACATAGAGGCAGCCGCTGCCACTGACAGGCTCTTCACAACGATAGCAACTATTAACCCACACCTGCACTCTGTTCTTCATAAGCAAACGGTGTGATGCAGTATGTAGAGCAGGAAAGACAAAGTTTTAGGAACTTCAAACAGCATTGTTGTAGACATGCTAACTCTCCCGGGCGCACAGGCAGAACAGGGGCTATAAGAAAGCAGGAGGAAGAGGAGGGTATCACAGCCCACGTGGGAAATCAGGAAAGCTGGATGCCACTTCATAAGTTATTTTAAAATGTTGAATACGTAATCATGACAGAAATAGAAAACAAGTGGTCTAGACCCTGCATTTGGCCTGCAAGCATATTTTTTTAGCTGACACTTCAAAATAAAAAACAATTAAAAAAACATAGCCAATTTTTAAAAATCAGATGTTACATAAAAATCTAGAGTCCCAACTTGTTTTGAAAACTTAGAAAATCTGGTGCCTCTGGACCACTACCTTCCATGCAGCAGGTGGCTTCAGAGGAGTAATGGCTGCTCCGCTCAAAGACCCAGTTCACTACAGTCCGCAACTGAAACACCTCGATTGCCTTTCAACACCAGGGATGAACATCGGTTGCACTTTATCACTGCACTTGACCTATCATTTTATAACAGCAGAGGAACGTTTCTCTGTACCCTGGTCCCTATACCAAGTGGGAAGTCAGAAGAGTGGAAAGAGAGCCAAGACACTTCCTTTTTGACTCCTGACCTGCTACACTCACTGTCATGGCTGGTCTGGCTTCTGTGGGCCCCTGCTGTAGATGGTAAGTAGCTATGAGAATGGGCTTTCAAAGTCAGGCAGACATGGGAACAAATCCTGGTTCTTCCACTTAATACTGTTTGGCCTTGAATGAATCATTTGATCTCTGTATAAATCTGTTTTTCTATGAGGAAAATAGGAATACTTATGGCTATGGCTATCTCCCATGACAAACTATTAAGATTAACTGTAGGCATGCATGCACATACATATTAGCATATAATGAGAAGATAAAATGTATTAGGAAAAGAAAGTGAGTTAATTCAAGAAAAATCGGGCTTGACTGAAAATATATAATAAAATTAGATTTGCAGAGGAGAACAATTTGTTTGGATAAACTGTAGAGTCTTATCAGTAATCTAGTTCTGTCTCCAAAATATCCAGGAGGTTTATATATATTTATATAATCAGGCTTTTAGTCTTTGCTACTGGAGTATAAATCTGATCCAATAGAAATCATTCTCTCTGGCCCACATGGATCACTGAAAAATTATAGTCATCGATATTTGAAGATTTTTCCCAAAGGAATTACTTGAGTAAGTCCTAATAACATGTGTGCTGGAAAGGGGTCATTAAAATGTTAGGTAAAAACCATTTCTAGTCCTACTGACTACTAGCTAGAGGACTTGTAAACAATCAATCACCTTTACTTCTCTGATCTGTGTCTTCA
The DNA here is from genome assembly GCA_026230045.1 of Corynorhinus townsendii. Classification (NCBI taxonomy): domain Eukaryota; kingdom Metazoa; phylum Chordata; class Mammalia; order Chiroptera; family Vespertilionidae; genus Corynorhinus; species Corynorhinus townsendii. The sequence continues at coordinate 146,472,279 of JAPDVU010000006.1, read as the reverse complement.
TCTGTCAAAGGGTCTAGCAATTACTTCATTTTTTAATTGAATTTATTGGGGTGACATTAGTTATTAAAACATATAGATTTCAAGTGTACAACTCAATAAAACATATCCTAAGTCAAGTCTCTTTCTGTTCCCATTTATCCCCTCTTTGCCCACTTCCACCTCCCCCTTCCCTTCCTTCCCCTCTGCTATCACCATACTGTTGTCCATGTCTGTGTCATATATCTGTGTCATACATACAATTTATTTATTTATTTTGTTTAATCTCTTCACCTCTTTTCACCCTCCCCCCCAACAGCTGTCAGTCTGTTCTATGTATATACATGCTTCTGTTTAAATTCTGCTGGTTAAATTACATGGATGAACCTGGAATTATTACGCTAAGTTAAAAAAGCCAGTCAGCGACAGACAAATACCATATTATTTTACTATATGCGGAATCTAATCAGCAAGTGCTTCTTAAAGGGGCTGTGGGGAAGCTAAGGTGGCATGATGTCTGTGGAGCACATTAATGTTCCCAGCACAGAAAAGAAACGGAACACATGGTGATTCCATTCACCTTTATTCTGGGATTCATTTGAAAACCTTCCCACTCAGATTTTAAAAAGAACAAAAAAGGTGACATTGGTTTGACTTTTAAATAAAAACCAAAGTAATTTCAAACACTGATGAAATGGCACTAAGATTATCTAAATGTACATATTATCAAAAGCACCTATTTGCAAGATGCATTACAATAGTGATAAAAAAAATAAGTTACCACATCATTGATTTCATTTGTATAGAATATACATGGCTCCTTTCACAGAATTAGAAAATGAGCAGCTTAAAATGATCAACATATTGAAAAAACATCATATAGAAAATTTCGTTGTGATTCCTAAGACATATGGCGTGGTGTTAACATTTTTCATTACTTCATATATTATGGTGTGTGATGTGCTGCAAAATGCTTCCAAGCTCAGGCAATTTTCCCAATGATTCACTAAAGCAGGAATAATTCAAGTTAATGAGTGCGTATTAAGTATCTATTTTGTGCAAGGTATTGTGTCCGATAAAAACAACATTGGATCCTTGCCGCATGCTACATGCCTGCAGTGCAATGTTTCTGGGAGTGTGATCCTGGGACCATCTGCATCTGAATCACCAGGAGAATGCTTTAAAACTGCTTTTTTTTTTTGCCTCCTCTCAAAGACTCAGGAATTCAAAATTTTACAGTCTGGCCCTGGCATCTGCATTTTAACTGCCAGATAACTTGTGTGCCCCTAAGGTTGAAGAGATGCCACCTACTAACACCAACTGAGTTAAAGAACTAAACTCAATTCCCTAAGTAAATGGTGCACCAGTGAATAATATAACTATATCCTAGAACATTGAAAGTATTAGAACAGACACAGACCTTAAGAAGTCATTCACCCAACCACTCCATTGTACTTGTGCAGAAATTAAAGCAAGTAGCTATGAGAGGGGAGGGGTTGTGGGGCTGGATGAGAAAAGGGAAAGTATTAAGCAAAGAAAAAAAAAAGACTCATGGACACATGGTGATTGCCAGAGGGAAGGCGAGGTGGGAGGAAGTAGAGGGTAAAGGGGGGATAAATGGTGATGAAAGGAGATGACTTGGGGTGGTAAACACACAGTACCACAGAATTGTACTACAGAATTGTATATCTGAAACCTATATAATTTATTAACCAATGTTGCCCTAATAAATTTTATTAAAAATAAATAAAGTCCCTTCATTTCTCTAAAGTGACTACCTAACTCAATTGCTATCATACTTAAATGAAACAACCAGTCATTTGGAAAACCAAATTCTGATTTTCTTTCTAATGAATGAACTAGCCATGCTATATGTATAGAAAGGTGGATTGCTACTTAGTTTTGACAGAGGCAACTTCATTTAAATACAGAGTGGCTTGGAAGGTGTGTATTGCAAACAGAGTAGTGCACTCAAGAGCATGAGAAGGGTTGGGGGGTGGTTGTTTTTATTATTATTATTACTACTACTACTTTATTTTAGTATTGATTTCAGAGAGGAAGGGAGAGGGAGAGAGAGAGAGAAACATCAATGATGAAAGAGAGTCATTGATCGGCTGTCTCCTGCAGCCACCGACTGGGAATTGAGCCCTCAAACCCATAATGTGCCCTGATGGAGAATCGAACTGTGACCTCCATGTGTGGACTCTCAACCACTGAGCTCAACTACTGAGCAACACCAGCCTGGCTGACCAGAAGTTCTTGACAAATACAATCCTTGCCCCAAATAAGTGCTCAATAAAGATTTAGGAAAGGGTTTTTCCTTCCAAGTCAGTCTACTCCATATTTTCACATTTCTGCTTCCTTAGATTTTAGCTTTCTTCCTGTCCACCCTTCTTGTCTTCTTTTCTGTTTCCTCCTTCGGGAAAAGCTCATTTACTGCCCCTGCTGCAGATGTTTTCATGCAAGGTGCCAATGGCAGGTAGCACACAGCAAAATACCCAACCCTGAAAAGACATCTCAGGAAAAGAGAAATATTATCTTTTTCAACTGATAATGGCAGAAAACAAAGTTGGGAAAGAGGAGGGAAAAGACATTGTGTTCAGCTTAAGAACAGCCAAAACAATCATTTAGGAAGCAGCATCTGCTCTTCCAGCTGGCCCCACCTCTTCTTCCAAAACGTAATGGGTGCTGCTTCAACTTGCCACTGTGCTCATGTCCCTGGTGCATTGCTTCCAACCCCACAAGCACCTTGGGAGAGCATCTCCCTTTGGGAAATAATCACCTTTTGGCTTCAGCCTGTTTGACTTGCTATTTCCCCAGCTGTATCCTAACAACAGAGTAGTGAGGCTTGAAAACAAAATTGCTTATTATTCATAGAGTATATAAAGAATGGCTTGCCTTGAAATTTTGAGCTAAGGCAATCCTTGTAAAATGCCAGTTTGATTTAAGTCATTCACTCAGGCAAACATGGTTCTGAGAACACCCCACTGAAACCACCCAAGAATTAAAGGTCTTGTGATGGATGAGGGAGCAGGATATAATTGGTGTTTTAATAAATGCATTCTGACTTGGTAATCTACCTAGATTTATCACCAGAAAATGCCCCTGTCTAAATAAAATTACTGTTATGGTATAAAAACAATGACAAATGCCTTGTAATTGGCTGTTATACAAGTGCTGGCACCAGGAAGACAAGCAGGATATTGGTGTCTAGAGCTGTTTTCAAAATGCTGAGTGACAGACAAGCAACAGAAAAGGATGGATGACCATTATGTATCTACTTCACATGGTCTTAAGTCTGAATAGGTAGCAGATCAAGCTCTCATTGAGGAAGCTGTACCTGGGGTACAGAACTTTGGGGGATACGGCCAAATAAGTCAGCATCCTTCCATATGGTCTAAGGAGGAGAAAAAGACCTACCCTACCTGTAAATGAAGCATAGACAGCCTTAATGCTGCCACATACAAAGGACTGGGAACATCACATATGGAGGTATGTATGCATTTAAGTAACTAGCTTTTCACTTAGCATGACACTATGAGTATCTTCCCATGTCATTAGATATTCTTCTTAAACATGTCTTCATTTTAAATGGTATTCTTCTATAAAATACCATAGCCTGCTTAATAAATCCCCTGTTATTGGGTATTAGCTTGTTTTCTTTTATCTCTCCATTATGTTGTTTATTATTCATTCAGTAGATTAAGATGACGGGGTATCTGACTTTTGATGTTGTTCAATAATATCACTCATTTCCTCAACCAGACATTAAAGTCAAACACATAGGGCTGTACTTTTGGAGTCAGGGCTGAGATGGACCTGTGCCAAGCAATAAGAATAAATAGCACTTGCTAGAATTTTCCAGTGCAGCCTGTTGTATTTTTCATAGAAATAGGGGAACATAAATCTATTGTGGATCTATTTTAGATCATTAAAATATGGATGTTCTAACTTTCAAGCTGCCTACGTAAGTGTGAAGATGAGTACATGGCATACCACATAGATTCCCAAGTCAACATACAACCAAACAAAAACATTTAGATGGAAATCAACAGCTCAGAGAGCCTGGTCCTGGCTTCTTTCACACACTAGCTCACAGCCTTGATGATTATCAGCTTAGTAAAGTTAATGGTACTTGTGGATTTTATATATAAAGCAGCCCAGAGTTTAGCCAGACAATTGGTTTCTAGTCGCACATTCTCTGCTTTGTTCCTCAGAAAGCAGAGATTTTAGATGACATTTAAGAGTCAGAGAATGTTATAAGTAGTCAGGGGACATTGATTGAAATTCTATCAGGGGACTCACTCCATGTTTTTTTATTAAAGTTTTACTGAGCATGTATACAAATGTTTTCCTGCCCAGGGCTTTTATGGCTAGCTCAATATCCTAGGCCCCACATGCTTTTCACTTCAAATAAGGTAAGATTACCGAATCCCTATTCACATTTTGTCCACTTACTTTGGGAGACTTCAGGTCCTGCTATCAGAGTCTCTCTGTTACTTCTGGGGGATTCCCAGAGTTTACTCAGCTATGCTCAAGAACAAGTATACTCATATTTCTCATCTGTATAATTTTTACAATCAATGCCCATGCTTTGTTTGGACATGTATGTTTGCTCCCAAAGTTTATAGTTGCAAGAGTAATATCTGTTCAATGATAGAGACAGTGACCATCTCTGTGTCTCTCTGTCCTACTCTCACTTAAGTCTTTGAAAATAAATCCTTTAGCTCCCACTCACCCTCTTACTCCATTAGCACTCAAATAAGGTCTAAGAAGTCAGGTAGAGTACTCAAGGCATATGATTCTGTCTTGTTCCAGGCCATAGGCAACTATAGTCTGGAAGGATGCTAACTTAGTTGGCCATATCCCCCAAAGTTCTGTACCCCAGGTACAGCTTCCTCAATGAGAGCTTGATCTGCTACCTATTCAGACTCAAGTTGAATAAATTATTCCTACTCCTTTAGCCAACACACAGCAAACCCCTTTTAAGTCAACCCATTAAAATAGATGCCTGATTTATTCCCTGGGCCAACAGATTCACATACAGTTCAAGTGTAAATACAAGTTTGGGTTCAGAGGAACATCTTCTCATGTCATAAATCACATCCTTTCAGGGAGAAGCAGAGTTTGGGAGAATCATTTGATTTCACTTTGAGATCACATGGTTTGTCTGATTTTGAGAACCTAAGTCAGGAAACATCCGCATTAAATCATTTGGAGTTAACAACAAAAATTTCTTTATGAATATGCTGAATAAGATTTTCCAATTAAAAATAAGTGACCAAGACTAGCCTAGACTTGCACTTGTGGCTTGCCTCACCACAGCTGGGAAATGGTCTGAGAAACCAGAATAATGAAGTGGAGCTTAAATTCACTGAGGAGGAGAAGGAGCAGAGAGATGCTTGAGATGATAGAATAGAACAGAAGCGAAAGCAGATTACACAAATCTCATTTCCTCTGTCCAGATTCCTTCCATTGATTTTGAGATGACTTACACCAAGCATAAAAATCATATTCCGAGGGGAATCTAAATCAATGAGTTAAGTTACCTGGAAGGTTATCAGTGAGCACAAGACAGCTATTTTGCCCCAATGTCTCTCTTTTGATAAGGTCCCCAGGGTATCCCCTTCCAGGATATATGAGGCTTCTATAAGCAAGTCATTTTCTCTTTGGATTTTTATCAATCTTCAAGCATCAGCCATAGATATGCCCATATAGGATGCATCAGACTCTTAAAGTGCAGTGTCTCCCCATGATAAAAATTAAAGGCAGTTCCTCCTCCTCCTCAGGACACCCAAATATGGATTCAGTTCTCAGTCCCCACAAAAAAACTATAGTTGCCCTGTTAACCATGGTATCTGGAGGAGGACACACACACACACACACACACACACACACACACACACACACACACTCTTACTTTAAGAAGTCACTTTGGCGCCATCTTTGATTCCTTCTTTTCCCTTATGCCCCAGATCAAATCAGTGTTCTCAGTGCCACTTCCTAAGTATCACCATAATCTTTTTTCTCTATCCAATTTACTTTTGTAAATAGTAAATATATTAGAATCTTTCACTAAGTTATTGCCATAGCCTCTTAACCAATCATGCCCTCTCCAGCCCATCCTCCACTTATAACCAGATATTAAGCTTCAAATCTGATCAATATATTGTTCTGCTTAAAACCCTTAAGAGGCTCCTCATGTCTACAGAATGGAGTCTGTAATTCTAGAATAAAATACCAGATCATGACCTGGCCTCTGGCCTACAACCAAGCCATAGCTCTGACCACTTCTCTCCTCTGGCTGCTCAATCCAGCCAGCTTGGGCACTAAAATTCCCAGAAACACCATGTTTCTTGCCACAACCAAGTCTGTGCATATATGGTACCCTCTGACTGGAATGCCCTTATCACCTCATTGAATCCTTTTCTTAACTGTTAAAATTTTAATAGCTAACAGCAGTAGAAGAGTTTTACATTTTACAACAAACTTCAAAAATATATTTCCTTTTTAAGAAATATTAATTGATTTACGAGATAGAAAGGGAGAGATTTTGTTCCACTTATTTTTTTCATTCATTGGTTGATTCTTGTATGTGCCCTGACCAGGGATTGAATCCATAACCTTGGTGTATTGGGACAACACTCTAACTGAGCTTACATGGCCAGGGCCAAAAACATATGTTCAATTTTACTCTTAATAAGCATGAGATGTAGACAGTCTAGTTATTGGTAGCGGTTTGCCGCTCTGTTGACTAATGAGTTTGCCAACCACTGGACTGGACTAAATGTTACCAAGTAGTTGGAAGCTTTGAGGATTAGGCAATTGTGGCATATTGTGTGTAAAAAGGTAAAGGGTAGTATATGACAGTGGTCGGCAAACTCATTAGTCAACAGAGTGGCAAACTGCAGCGAGCCGTGGTTTGCCGACCACTGGTCTAGTATAACTTGCACCATTCTCAGGGGGGTACTTGCCCATAATTAAACAGTCAAGAATTTGTCCATGGGCCAGGATTTTTTCCACTGCTCCTGAAAGCTTTCTCTGGGCCTATTTTTATAGCCATGTTTTCTGTTGCAAGTGACAGAAAATGCAACCCCAAATATCTTAAAGAACAATAAAATTTATTGATTCATCAAATTGGTAAGTCCAAAGAAAGGACTAACTTTAGGAGTGTCTCAAACAGTACCACCAGGTCCAAGTCCTTCCACATCCCTTGGCTCTGCTCTCCTCCACAATGACTGCATCCTCAAGCTTCATTGATGGTAATATGGTTGCCAACAGCTTGGGACCAATCAACATTCAGATTTAAGACCAACTAAAAAGCAATGTGTGCCTCTGTCTCTCAGCAGTGTCTGAACATAACTACTCACATGTCTATACCTGAACCAGTTACTGTGGCCACAAGATACGATGCTCTAATTGGCCAGGCTTAAGTTACTTATCCATTCAATGACTAAGAAGACACTGTCCCTGGCCAAGTGAAACCTATAAAGTGAAAGTTTCAGTTGGATAACTTCCTATCTTTACACCATAAAAAGTTGGAAGCAGAGCTAAATTATTTTTATAAATTGAATTCTATAATTATAACTAGATGAATTCTTTTAAACCCACCAAAAAATTGATTATGTGTAAAATGTTCATCAACCACATTTACCCACTGGAGACACATACTTTCATTGCATGTTGAGGATAGAATTGGCCTACAAGGTCATCTAGGACAATCCCATGAGCTCACAGATGAAGACTGTGAGAGTCACAGAACACAAGTAGAGTGCCCAAAGTTTCACAGACCTCATGACAGACCTCACACCAGAACCTGCCTCTCTAGGTACCTTCAGCAGTGGTCATTCAACAACACCAACTAGTTAAACCACTGATGCTGGGCCATTCACAAGAGTATTTATACATTTTGTAATCTATAAACTATATTTTCATTCCAAAGCCTATGGTATAAATTCAGCTAAGAGTTCTCTATCATGAACATGCCCCAAAGATGAGATGACTGACTAGTGTTATTATAATAGATACCACAATATAGTATATACCTGATACTTTATTCACTTCTTTGTATATTCCCTTATTTCCTACCCCAAAAGGTCTTGTAGACGTATCAGTGGAAGCTGATAACATTCTTTTTTTAAAAAGATTTTTTTTAAATTGATTTCAGAGAGGAAAGGAGAGGGAGAGAGAGACAGAAACATCAATGATGAGAGAAAATCATTGATCAGCTTCCCCTGCATGCCCCACACTGGGGATCTAGCCTGCCACCCAGGCATGTGCCCTGACTGGGAATCTAACCATGACCTCCTGATTCACAGTTCAATGGTCAACCACTGAGCAACAACAGCTGGGCAGAAATGTGATAACATTATTGACAGCAAACACTAATACTGCATTCCTGAAAAAATACATGTAAATATTTCCCCCCAAATCAACAAAAGATATACCAGGCCTAGTTCATAAATGAGTGAATTACATATAATCTTCAATATATTTATTTGAAAAATGGGATAGAGCTTATATTAATTTTTGAGGACTGTTGTAACAAAGTACCACAGTCTGGATGGCTTAAACAATAGAAATTTATTTCCTCATAAATTTTTGTTCTAATTGTAAATTCTGATAACTTAAATTTGTAGTCCATGGGGGGTGGAGGGGGCGGGGATGGACATTCTCAGCAAATAGTCCTGTGGAATTATCCCAGGTAAATAAGAAGCTACGTGTAGGGTATTACCATGAGAGTCAAATGAAATGGCAAGGCAATACTAATCTTCTCTCTATTGTCTATAGAAATAGATTTAATATGCTAATGTCAAGCTTAAACCAAACAATTGGTCCTATTTTGGACCTTGTGTTTGAGAAAACGCTAATGAAGGCTTCCTTCTTTAGGATCCAGAGCCCAGCAACCTAAGATAACCTCGCCTTTGCTTTGCCTAAGCCTTGTGCACAGCGATGCTCAGCTTACATTTCTCAGTCATCTTGCAGCCTCTGCTCCAGCCAGCCTCACCGCAAAGCTTACTGGAAACATGTCATGCTCTCTTTCCCCTAGAGGCGTTCACACATGTTAGTGCCTCTCCATGGGACACTCTCTGCTTCCTCACCTGGGAAACACTACCTTCTAGCCTTGTCAGAGCATCATAGAAGTCTCCCTATTATAATTGTTGTCTTCTTGAGAATGTACGAATCTTGAAAACAGAGATCTCGCTCATCGCTGTATTCCCAGAGCCTAATACTGTGCCTGAATGTCAAAGAATGCTTATTTGAATGAATGATGGGTGACACAGTTGTTCCAAAAACTATGTCAGAGACACAGTCAGTGGGAACTATTTACAGATGTAAATATTACACACGTTTATGGAAATAGTCTTTTATGCCCATAAAGTGATAGAGGATTCATTCAGTGAAGTACAGTGTGAAAATGTCAAGTCAGATGTGAAGCTAACCTAAGGAATCTGGTTCACTTTTTTTCATTTTACAACAGTAAAGCTAAGGCCTAGAGAGTTCCAGGAATTAACACAGCTTAGTTATGGGAGAGATGGAACACAACATAGATCTTTGACTCCTAGTTCATTCAACTATTCAGCAGTATTGATTAAGCATGTATATTTGCCCATCATTGGGAATCCAAGGGTGAATAAGAAAAGTAAGGACCCATCCTCATATAGAATATATCCTGGTGAGGGAAGACAAGCAGTAAACCGGTAAAAAAGGAATTACCAAAAAAAAAAAAAAAAAAGATATAATAGAGAGGGTGATGCTATATAAATTAGTTAGGGAAGGCTCCTCAGAAGAGGTGGCATTTGATGTGAAGTTCAAGTAAGTATGAGCCATGTGACGACCTCGTTGCAATCAAGTGGAAGAAGGTTGGCGCACTGGTGTGAAAGAAAGGAGGTGAGAATGTTGGGAATGCAAGGAGTAACAAGGAAAATCACAGAAGATGAGGCTGGAGCCACAGGCTGGGGTCACTCAGGTAGGGCCTGGAAGGCCTGGGTAGGCAGTGTGGATTTATTCTGAATAATAAATCAGTGGGAAGTTCTGAGGTGGAGTGATATCACTGATATATTTTTAGCTCTGAGACCTTTTTCTCCAAAGCACAGTGTCTTTCATTTACCCAGGCATTATTGTTAAACTGATAAATGAACAGGGTGAAAATTTTCAGAATTGACATAGCAAATGAGCCAAGGATTTGTTTCTAATTTATTTTCCAGGAACATTAGAAGTTTTGTAGTCATATGTGTGTGTGTGTGTGTGTGTGTGTGTGTGTGTGTTTGTGTGTATGTGTATATATATATATATTTGATAATGCTTTCTGAGAGCAATCTCACTGGATCCTAAGTGAGCGAGGCCTTACACATTCAACCAAATTATAGTTTCCAAAATGGGGTTCTAGTGAGGATTCTCTCTGCCAGCAATATACAGAGACAGTGATGGTTTACAAAGATTATTCAGATATCAGCCATTCTTCTCCTGGCATGATGTTTTATCCAAGCAAGTCCATAGACCAAAGAGCAATGATGAGAAATCATAGCTGAGATATTAATACCTTCCCTTAAACATACCCGGTTACTCAAGGTCCCCAACTTCCAGTTTATATTAAACATGAATTTAATGAGTTTAAGTGATAAATTTCTAAGGAAGTCCTAAGTGAAAATATTTTCTGCTTTATCTATTCTAATACTTTCAACCCCAAATTTGGTTGGCAGAATAGAAAAAAAAAATAGGAGAAACAAGATAAAATGTTTAAAAAGTCTAATAACCCTACACATGCCATTTTTCCAACTGCCTCCCTCCTCCCACATTTTATATCAAAGACATGGACTTAGTGAAATGCCTACTCAAGGGCCGCTCATCAACTTTGCCAAAAGCCTTCCCAACCCCAGGGCCAAGGAACCCAAGTTCTCCCTTTAAAGATCAGCTAAACATCCTGTCCTCGTGCCTGTGGGAGACAGTCAAATAGTGTCTAATAATAGTGATTGGTTGCTTGAAAGTGGATCGGGAATAAGATCAAATCCTGATTAACATCAAGTTTGAGAATGACCAATCAGTTTCTCTGCCATATAGTTTCATAGCAAGGTAGGTGGCAGGTAAAAGAAAGATTCCAGGGGCTTGTATTGGTTGGCACATTACTGGCTTAGCTGGACTCACCCTGGCTAAATCCTCTGCCTTTTACTCTCTCTAGTAGTTTTCATCCTCCATCACCATCCACTGGTTGCTGCTGAGTGAGTGTTGTTGGCCAGCTTTTGTGAAACAGGTGCCTGCTTGATTATTTGCACCAATGTAATGTATGTGTTATTATGAAATGAGATGAACCATAACTATTGCACCTGGACCCAGGATAATAAGGAGGAAGGGGGCAGGAAACTTGCCTTTTGACAACTAGGGTAAAAATCTGTCACTTATAAATGGACATTTTTAGAACAGATCATCAGAAAGGCATTCAAAAGATGCCCGATTATGAAGTTCATTTTTTCTTTCTTTCCTCAGATCAAGTCGTAAATAACTATCTGACCTTTAGGGACTTATTTTTTTCCTTCTTGGCATATCATAACAAACTAATGTCCTTCAGAGGCAATAAATTTGAGACAAAGTATGAAACTAACCAACTGTGCCTTGTGATGGGAAAACATCAATCACTGCCTCTCAGCCGCTGCTTAGGGCTGGAATAACATTTGTCCAAACTAAAACACTGTGTGCGTGGTGTGGGTTTCCTTTTATCGGAGTGAAATAGCGCTGGGAATTCTCAGGGTGCTTTCTCCTTACTTAAGTGAGTCCCACTGTGGTTAGGCAACAAGGTCTAGGATAGTCAAGTCCTTTGCTAATGCAAATAGCCTTGTTTGCAGGGTACTTGCAATATCTTTAGGTACAAACAGCTCCCATAGTTCACCAGAATGAAACAGAATATCAATAATTTTCTGACTTTTCAGCAAATCCACCCAATAAATAGAATCCAGATCAGCTTTGTTTTTCATCCACTCCCTCAGAAACTCAGATTTAAATAGGATTTCCCATGGAGCTTAGTACCATCAGTAGCTTCCAAATGGCTATTAGAGAGAAACAAGACTCACAGCCTGAGCAGGGAGCCCAGTCCTTCTACTAAAGATACCCACTGACTCCTTCCATCCCAATCCATTGTGTGAAAAACAGAGCTGCCAACAAATATGGTGAGCGGCCAACAAAAGGCCAACAAAAACAAGCAGTATAAGGGAAGCAACTCCCTACAGATGTGGTGCTGGAGTTCAGAGCTACCGATGAACTGTGAAAAGCAGGGAATCTAAGTCCCCACCTTAGCAGGATGAGGTTTCTCATGTGTTATGTAGAAAGGAAGCTAAGGAGAGAAACCAAGATGGCAGCATAGGTAAGCACCTAAACTGCTGCCTCGCACAACAATTTCAAAACTACAACTAAAAGACAGAACGGCCACCATCCAGAACCACAGGAAAGCTGGATGAGTGGAAATTCTACAACTAGAAGGAAAGAGAAAAGCTCACGGAGAACTGGAGGAACAGCAAAGGGTTGAGGTACGGCAAATGGGTCTTTGTGTGCACAGAGAGGAAGGGTGGCTGAGAGCTGGCTGACTTTCTCTGGAGGGAGGGGGCAGGAAGCCCCCGACTGCACTGAAACCCAATTCTGACTGCACTGAACCCCAGCTTCAGGTGAAACCCCGTGGGCCCATGCTCATACAGGGGGAGTCTGGGTTGTCAGGTAGAGAGAAGGGCACTCGGAGACTCGGAGACCCAGGGAAGGGGGTCTGGAGGCACGCACACCAGTGCGCACAAAGACTGAGGAGGTTGCCACAGGCTTTCCCTAGCAGAAGGGAGTCGGAAGCTCCTGACTGCACTGAACCCCAGTTCTGACTGCACTGAACCCCAGTTCCAGGCAAGCCCCTGTGGACCCACACTCTTGTGAGAGGAATCTGGACTCTTGGGCAGAGGCTCGGGAGCTGGGAAGGCAGAGGTCTGGAGGTGCGCGCACACGCGCACAAGGGCAGGGCTGACTGGAAGCCAAGACTGTCTGCTCCACCCTGAGACTCCACCCCATCCAAGCTGAGCACAGAGGCTTTTGCAATTTGGCAAGTCTAATCCTATAAGGCTGTCTCCAGCACCAAACTTCTCCCAGAATAGACACAGCTGATCCTCACAGCCACCTGGCCTGGAGGTCAATTCCTCCCAGTGATACCAACAACAACCAAGACTTAACTACAACAAGGCTGTACACACAGTCCACAAAGGGGTGCACCAAGAGTGTCCACCTCAGGTAACTGGGAGGCCGACCCACTGAGCCATATAAGAAACCTAGCACACAAAGCTACCCTACCAACTCAGGGAAGAAGTGAAAATGCGGCAACAAAGAAACAGATCACAAACGAAAGAAATGGAGGAAAACAAATGACTGGATATAGAATTCAAAACCACGGTTATAAGGCTTTTCAAGAATATCCTAGAAAAGGCCAATAAATATAACGAGACCCTCAAAGATATGAAAAAGGACGAACTAGAAATTAAACATACACTGACTGAAATAAAAAATATTATACAGAGACCCAACAACAGACTAGAGGAACGCAAGAATCAAGTCAAAGAATTGAAATACAAAGAAGCAAAAAACACTCAACCGAAAAAGCAAAAAGCAAAAAAAAAAATCCAAAAATTTGAAGATAGTGTAAGAAGCCTCTGGGACAACTTCAAGCATACCAACATCAGAATTATGGGGGTGCCAGAAGAAGAGAGAGAGCAAGATACTGAAAACCTATTTGAGGAAATAATGACTGAAAACTTTCCCCACCTGGTGAAAGAAATAGACTTATAAGTCCAGGAAGCGCACAGAACCCCAAACAAAAGGAATCCAAAGAGGACCACACCAAGACACATCATAATTAAAATGCCAAGAGCAAAAGACAAAGAGAGAATATTATAAGAAGCAAGAGAAAAACAGTTAGTTACCTACAAGGGAGCACCCATACGATTGTCAGCTGATTTCTCAACAGAAACTATGCAGACCAGATGGGAGTGGCAAGAAATCTACAAAGTGATGAATAGCAAGAACCTACAACCAAGATTACTCTACCCAGCAAAGTTGTCATTCAGAATTGAAGGTCAGATAAAGAGCTTCACAGATAAGAAAACGCTAAAGGAGTTTATCACCACCAAACCAGTATTATATGAAATGCTGAAAGGTATTCTTTAAGAAGAGGAAGAAGAAAAAAGTAAAGATAAAAATTATGAACAACAAATACATGTCTATCAACAAGTGAACCTAACAATCAAGTGAATTAAAAACCTGAGGGACAGAAGAAACTGGTGAATATAATAGAATCAGGGGCATAGAAAGGGAGTGGACTGATAATTCTCAGGGGGAAAGGGGTATGGGTGGGTGCAGGAAGAGACTGGACAAAAATCGAACACCTATGGATGAGGACAGTGGGGGGGGGAGGGAAGGGCAGAAGGTGGGTTGGCAACCAGGTGGAGGGGAGGTATGGGGGGAAAAAGGAGAAACAATTGTAATAATCTGAATAAAGATTTATTTCAAAAAAGAAGAAGAAGAAAGGAAACTAAGACAGAGGTCCAAAGAAGTGCCTTCAGGCACAATGAAGGCTCATTTTGTGGAAATAGTTCCTGGCAGGTCTCCATCCCTACTGAGAATAGAACAGAGGAATGAGGTTCGTGCTGTGACAGCAGGGATTAAGGCATCCTAGAAAGTAATTTTCTAAACATCACAGGGTCCTGGGAAGGTCTTTTCAGCTCATGACATTCTCATTGGCCTTAATCCACCCCAATATCCAGCAAAATATAGTGTGTAGGAAACCATGCTTAAACTTTTTGTTGATTTTACTATAATTTCCAAACTACATTTTATAAAGGCAGTATCCAAACCAAACGGGTTTTATTTAACACTAGTAGTCCATCGTGCTATATAGTGCGATATTGTGCACTGTAGGCCTACCACTTCCACGGGAGCCTAGGCTGCCCGCCGCTTCCGTGGGAGCCAGCGGGAACCTCAGCACACCCCCAGGAGCTGTGCTGCTTCCATGGGAGCCATGCAGCTTCTTGGGAGGCGGGCCTGCCGTCTCCTCTCCAGGCCTGCGCTAGGCTGCAGAGGCTGCAGGCCACCCCCCGGCCTCCATCCCTGTCTGTGTCCACTCGGACCCCAGGAGGCTGACTTGAGCTGGGGAATGGCGGCTCGCCAGCCCACTGTCTCTGTCTGCATCTCCGCTCCAGGCTTCACCTGCACATGCAACCTCCTCCTGTCTGGTCATGACCTGTTACAGCAACCCAGCCTAATTTGCATATCCTCTCTCTCTCTCTCTCTCTCTCTCTCTCTCCCCCCCCCATGTGTGTGTGTGTGTGTGTGTGTGTGTGTATATGATTACTAATTTCCAGAGGCAATTAGAGTAAGATGGTTTAAAGCTTGGCCTTTGGAGTTAGAAGTCTTAGGTTCAAATCCTGACTTTGGTATTTTATAGCTGATGATCATGGTAATTTAGGCAAATTACTTAACCTCAGCTTCCCCATGCAAAAAATAAAGTGCTTAAGAGAGCACTGTTACCCTCAAGTACTTAATAAATATATACTAAGTATTGTTATTACTACTATTGTTTATTTCTGAACTCTGCTCATAATACAAGAAAGATCTGGCATAATTTGTTTCTGACATAAAACAGAAGCCAAATGGCTGAATGTGCTGACATCACTCTGTGCTCTGGCCAGCTCTGCATCTGCTGGAGGGGAGGGTAATTCAGCCAGTATGCATCTACCCTCCACCAACATAATGGATATCAAGCAAACCTGCCCCCTCTTTGCCACAGTGAGTTTGTGTAATAGAACACTCCCATCACGCCATGATAATAAATTCCTTGTCCTGGCTTCTCAACAAAGATGAACACCTATGGGTTTTGCCTGCTCAATTTTCTCTGTAATAGTGCGTTTCTGCTTTTCTCTCTCCAAAGCATGTCCATACCTGCCAACTCAGATGTATTATGGTCTTTGTACCCCTGTGACACAGACAGAAAAGGAGATGCCATGCACAAAAGATGGTTGATGGATATTCTCCATCATCAGAATATTTACCAACCAGATCGTATACATCTCCAGGTGAACAGGGGAAAGTACTCATTGAAATGGAGGATGGCCAGATACTCAAACAACCACAGTGTGGGGAAGGACAAAATATAGCTGTGCATATGATGATAATAATATCAATATTAGTGGATATTTATCTATTAGATGTTTATTACTATTGGTGGAAGTGGGGGCTTCTCCCCATTTCACTCTATGTTTCTATGTCAGTCCATAGAGAAGAGCAGTTTTCTCTTCCCCCTGGCACCATTAACTAAGGAGGTTGTTATATAGAAAGTTTCGAAACTCTTTCCCCATCCTCCTACTCTCATTTCCCATAAAGAAGTGTTTTACTACATGGATCCAGTAGAGCTGAGACATTTTTCAGGCTCTGTGTACAAATGGTGAGAGTGCTGTTAGAGATTTGGTTCTATGCTCTGCACTCCAGGGTACACCCATGTGGTAAGGCCCCTGGGAATGCACAAGGCCTGCCTCCCAGGCCTAGCCCCTGCCTTTCATACTATTTGAGCTCACTGCGCAGGCACTTGTGGAGTGTGTGAACCCTGGCTTTACCAAATCAGAATCAGAGGGGGATTTGGGAAGCCTCTCACACCCTTATTTCTACAACTACAACTTAGCATTTGGTACGTCTTAGCAGAGAGCTCCACATTGGAAGGGAGGGGAAAAAAGATGAAGCAATATGTGTGGTAATTGCTGAATAATGTCCCCCAAGGATGTCTATGTCCTAATCCTCAGAATCTGTGAATATGTTATTTTACAGAGAATATTAATTTTCTAGGCCACCATATCAAACTATCACAAACTGGTAGCTTAAGACAGCAGACATTTATTTTCCTAGTCGTGGAGGTAAGACTCCAAAATCAAGGTGTCAGCAGGATGAGCCCTTCTTGGAGGCTCAGCGGAAGATTCTATTCTATGCCTCTCCCTCAGCTTCTGGTGGTTGCTGATAATACAGTCCTTGGCCTTCCCTGGTTTGTAGACACATCACTCCAATGTCTGCCTGTGTTGTTATAAGGTGTTTGCCCTGTATGTCACTTCTGTCTCTGTGTCTTCACATGGTGCTCTCTTCTGTGCGTCTGTGTCAAAATTTCTCTTGTTGTACACCAGGCATTGGATTAGGGCCCACCCTTATCTAGTGGGACCTCATTTCAACTTCATCCCATCTGTAAAGACCCTATGTCCAAATAAGGTAACATTCTCTGGTATTAGGGATTAGGCATTCGGCATATCTTTAAAGGGGCACAGTTTAACCTACAGTACAGAGTAAAAAAGACTTTGCAGATGTGATTAGGGATCTTGCAATAGGGAAATTATCCTGGATTATCCCAATGTAATGACAAGGGTTTTTATAAAAGGCAGACAGGAAGGTCAGAAGTCAAAGAGAAGAAGACTACTTGACCATAAAGGCAGATACGGAGTGATGCAAGCATGAGCCAAGAAATGCGGGCAGCCCAAAAGGCTGGAAGAGGCAAGGAATGGATTCTTCCCAGGAGCCTCCAGAAAAACTCAGCTCTGCTGCTACCTTGATTTTAACATCTTAAGCTGAATGTAAGACTTGTGACCTCCAGAACTATAATATAATAAATTTGTGGTATTTTAAGCCACTAAATTGGTGGTAATTTGTTACAGCAGGAATAGGAAAAAGATAGGTTAGGTAATTTTAAAAATTAGAATTTTATATTTTGTTTTCCACTAATACTTGGGAACATAGTTCCATTAACAAAGGGGAAATGAGTGATTGGTAGAATTTGAACCCCCAACTCATGACACAAACCTGTACCAACTAGGTTGCACTACTCAGCAAAGCCCTCTTGTGGGATGATCTCATGAACTCTTCAACACAACCCCTTGCAGTAGGTACTCTTATTATTCCTAATAGAAATCTGAGGCAATTGAAGTCAAGGGACATTAAATAATTTGTAGTCAGTAAATAGTGGAGTCAGAATTTGATCCCAGATCAATCTGACTCCAAGACATGTTTTTCTTTATCACTGAGCCATACTCTTCTCCCATCCATCTGTAGTTAGATCAATGGCCTCCCTGAAAACGAGAAATAAAGCCTAGCCTACAAATGCTGCAAAAGTGCCAACTTGTCATTTCCTATTTTTCATCTAGCCAACTAAAGGGATGTGGTGAAAGAGAGGCCAAGTACACTTCTTCCTGCCACAGACACTGTTGTGAGATAATCAGTCCATCAGAGCCTCTTCAAAAGCCAATGGGCAGTTAATGGTGCCAGTTTTCCAACTGGCAGAAGGAGACTAACAGCCTTGGGCACCTCATATGCCAGGGAATTCTGGCTTGCGCACCAAGATGAACTGTCCTTCCAAACACTGAATAAGAGAAAATAACCCTCTCTTCCCATTTCTTTGGGCTGTTTCTGAGACACTGGAAGACTGTCCATCAAAGACTGCAAGCTCCATGAGGCACCATGTCTGATGTCTCACTTCTGCTTTCAGGACCTAACACAGTCTCTGGGATATAAATGTTCTAGAAATACTTGGTAAGTGACTGAAACAAGAGTCAGATGTGCTTAGATCCAGCATATGTTTAGATATCAGCTATGCTAAGCTCATTTCCACATCTGTGACACAGATTTAAAATCTGGGCAGCAGCGATTCTGCCTTGTGCAGCTAACAGAGCTGAGTCAGATGTTCTGCACAGAAGTTATTTCTTAATAAGCATCTATGATTGGTAGATGAGTAGATGGATGAATGGCAAAGGTCAGCTGGAAACATTTTTGTTGAACCTGAGTGATGCTAATAGGGCAAACATTTACCTGTGTACAGAGGGCCCAGGAAGTCTTGCCTGCTCCCACTTCTCAGTGCTGTTGATGGACTACGGGTCACAGGTTCCCCAGGAACCACCAGCTAGGTCAGAGTTAGGTGGAAACAAATTAAAGTATGACTGGGACAATTTTACCTCCTTTCACGCACATTAGTTTGTGTGTTTGTGTTTGCATCTGTGCTCTTTATGTGTTTTGGTCTAACATAGGAATATGTATAATCCCACAACATGTAGAAGTAAGAAAATGATGCAAGTTTGCAGTATTTCCCCCTCCTCTGCAAGTGCTCTCATTTCTTTTAGTTCTTAGGGATATTTCTGTTAAAAATTGCATATGATTGGTTCTATATCCCCCCATTATGACAGAAGAATCAGAGTTCTATACAAGAGTAAGTGAACACACCTGTGGCAAGGGTGTGAGTGTGACACAGAGGTCAGAGCAGCCATGAGAGCCCAATCTATCACTAATGACCTTTGCCTCTTTGAACTTGAGTTACTTAATCTTTAAATAGGAAGGATTCACACTTGATTTTTACCTTGGCCTATAAGGTCTGAAGATATGGCTCCTACCCCCATTTCAAAACTTTGGCCAAGCACTATTCCCTTCACTCACTCTGCCCCAATCACACTAGCCTTTTCTCTGTGTGTGTGTGTGTGTGTTTGTTTGTTTTTTTTGTTTTGTTTTGTTTTCTCCACAACTTATGACCTTGCACTTATTCCCCCTGCCTGGAAATACTCTTCCCTCAAATCACTGGTGTGATGTTCTATATCATGTTAAAATCTGCTGCTACTCATTTTACATCTCTATTTGCCCCAAGTACTGTGACCAATAATGAAACTAGACAAACACATGATGTGTTACATGAGGGTTCATGTGGTGCGAGGTTCCCTGCAGCTCTGCCCTGGACAAGAGGTTCTGGTACAAGTATTGGGCTTCAGAACTCTGCCTAATTGGCTGCTACAGCGTTCCAGCTGGCCACCTCCTCCCTCCCTCTCGGGCTCTGGATCCCTTCCTTGTTCCAAAATAGTGGGAATATCACACCTACATGAGGCCACTGTGTGTGAGCTTTTCCCAGGGAGGCTGAACCATGTTCTCCCTTGATCCATGTGAGGCCCTAACCCTGTCCAGTGGGTACCTATTCCCATGAGAACTTGAGCTAAATCGCCTTCCCCTGCTTGAAATAGAGCTGAGAGAAGCTCTTCTTGTTATAAACCAAGGGTGAGTTTGTATCATACACAGAAAACTATCAATATATTTATGAAGTAAAAATATTGAAAGGGATGAAACATTGAGATCACAGTTGAAACAAATAAAGGATTTGAACTAAAATTTACAGATTCTCAAAACAGAAGTTCTGGCACCCAAATTTCGTTAGTTCTCATCTCTGCTATTAGAGGTCAGAGTAAATAAATCTTAGAATAAATCTTAGATTTTGTCCTATGTTGAGTTTATAACACATAGAAGTACACCCTTTTACCCTTTGTGCTAGAAGAAGGACGGAGGATGAGCAAACAAGGTGAGCATAACAATACCATAATAATTGCTGCTAACTTCATGAGAAACTCATTTCTATGTATGAAATGCTGTTTGTTCATCTGATTTACCAATCATACTAGTGCAAATTACAATGAATATATTTCTAGAACTGGAATGGCTTTCAATAAACTATACTTTAACAGTTCAATAAGATTTCTAGAATGAGGAAAAGTATATATTTTCATTATTCAAATGATTGCACTTCAACAAATGTACTAATAATTGATATAGCAGTCCCTACAAAAGGTAAAATGCAACCAACTTGCTTACTGAAAACTAATTCTATTTAGAAATGATTCAAAAGAACAAAGTACAAAAACCAGAAAAGCCTAATTACTGTCTGTTAAAAAAGTGATTTTCTCACTGCACTAAAGCTAGATTCTACAAAATCAAACACACATGAAAGGAAGAAAGGAAGAAAGGAAGAAAGGAAGAAAGGAAGAAAGAAAGAAAGTCGGTCCAGATAGTAATTCCCAGTTAATGGCAATTCAAGGAATGGAGAAAATAGCAATGACTGAGATAACATGGGGGCACAACATAATTTCATGTGACTCATCTGTGTTAGATAACTTTGATAAAACAGTACATCTAATTCTTGAGTATTCCTCAGGCTCACGATGCAGAGCAATCATATGGTTTTAATCTTCACTTCCCCCTGGGCACCAGGCATCATACTTCACACATAGTAGGAGTTCAGTCAACCTTTACTTCAAGAGAACACAAATTGGCACCCACCCTTTGTATTAGCAACTTGTTGTCATTTCTCTCTGGTGCCCGCAGATGCACATGGCGATTTTAGATCAGAAGAACCAACTAAGAATCTCCTATTTTCCTCTCCCAGCAAAAGTTTTAAAATTTTATGGTGTATAGAATATAAATGCAAGGAAATATTGAAATAAAACAACAAAAACATGGTTGTTTTATATTGCAGACCTTTCCTAATTCTTGAAGAAATAAAAATATTCTGGAAAAATAGTACAAATACATAATTAAAACATGTAATTCTATATAAGAATGTATCTCTGGAGTGAATTTATATAAGTCTCTCTCTCTCTCTCTTGCGCTCTCTCTCTCTGTGTGTGTGTATGTGTGTGTGTGTGTGTGTGTGTGTGTGTAAGTAATATATCCAAAAGTATTTCTACTGGGAGCTCATTTGTATTAAATACTCTAAATCCTTTTATAGAAGGAGGCATTTTCACATCTAGTCAAGCTTCAAAACTTGTGAATAAATTTTAAAAACAACTCAGGGTTATAAGATAACTAATATTTTTAGAACCCATGCTGAAGGGACTTAATGGGGAATTAGTCATGAAGTAAAGAACATTCTCACTTTCTCTTAACAATCTGCCTTGTACTCTGGTTATTTAAATTAACATGAGCTCATAATCATCTCAGGCTAAAATAAATCAGACTGGACAAAGATGTAAGAAGACTGAGGAAAATCAGGATTTAATAAAAATGTTAAAATATATATAACGGATGCAGGCAGTTCTTTTTACCATCTGATATTCTACCAACATTCCATTGTAAATATGAGAAATACTAGTAAACACATTAGTGAATATTTTTAGAACAATAAATGAGTAACAACGGAATCTGAAAAACAAAATAAACAAACCTGGAAAAACAGACTTATAGATACAGATAACATTTTTACAGTACCAGATGGGAGGGATTTGAAGAATGGGAGAAAAAGGTGAAGACATTAAGAAGTACAAATTGGTAATTACAGAATAGTCACAGGGATCTAAAGCATAGGAAATATGGGCAATTACAATGTGATAACTATATATGGTGTCAAATGGGTATGATATTTATTGGGATGATCATTTAGTAAGTTATATAGTGTCAAATCACTGGGTGTACACCTGATACTAATATAATATTGTATCTCAACTGTAATTGAAAAACAAAAAAATCATATAAAGAAAAAAGAATAAATTAACACAATACCCAGTCACTAATGTAAAATAAAACTCTGTAAAATACAGTTGATAGTTTGTTTGTTTGTTGTGTGTGTGTGTGTGTGTGTGTGTGTGTGTGTGTTGTTAATCCTCACCCAAGTATATTTTTTCCATTGATTTTTAGATAAAGTGGAAGGGATGGGGTGAGACAGAGAGAGAGAAACATCATGTGAGAGAGACACATCGATTGGTTGCCTCCCACATGTGCCCCTACCAAGGGCAGGGATTTAGACTACAAGGTAAAAGCCCTTGGCCAGAATTGAACCTGCAATTCTCAGTCCACCGGCTGATGCTCTAACCACTGGGAAAAACTGGCTAGAGCCAGTTGATAAGTTTTGCTGTAGGATATCTACTTCTGGCAAGGCCATCAAGTCAGTAAGTTCACCAGATAGTCCACTGCATTTGAGTATTAAGAATACAAAATAATCAAACCCATGGTTTCATTACTTGTCCATTAAACCAGTTCACCTACATGGTGATACAACCATCTGCTAGAGTGAGGGCTGGGATTTAAGGCTTCATCTGAAATGTTCCATCCAACGTGGTTATTTTACTTTTTCAGTCATCTCAAGGAGCACCTGAGACATGTTCTCCCTATTACATGGGAGATGGATTCTTTATCATGGACCATTTGTCTGTGTCTCCATCATTTCCAAAATAATACTTCTATCAAGTGAATCCAACAATGCTGAGAAAATACATAAATAATAAACAAAGTAATTGACTTGAAAATGTTACAACTCGCTTTATATCTCAGGTTGGAAAGTGGGTTGCTTTTTCTTTGACACAAAGGAACACTGATCAGCACAAAGGCTGTCCTGAGCCTGTTTGAAAAAGGCAGAGCAATGCCTGGGTTTTTTGTTTGTAATGTTAGATTTCCCCAGAAAGCCTGATGTGGATCTGAGAAATGACTAAAATGTATTATTTGAGCAAGCCATCTGTAACTAATCTCAAAAAGTTTCTATACTTATCTCTTTAAAATAAGTCTGTGATCCTCAATTATCAGCTACACACACACAAATAACAGCTAGGGTTTAATTTAGTCCACGAATAGCTTTCCACATCTCTCCAAACCAAGATCCAGTCATCTGAGTTTTATTTAACTATCTAAACACAAATGTCACTAAATTTAAATCATGAGTTTTGACCAAACACCTCAGGTGATAAGTATCAGACACCAAAAAGAGGTAGCAAACCCAAATTGTGTGTTTTCAAAATGGGTGGCCCAGACTGGCTTTGTGACTCTTAGACTCCTCACTTACATCAAGGTAACAAAAGTGTTCAGAGCTGGAAATTAAAGAGAGGATTTCTAGAGGGATTTCTTGGATAGAATGGCTGCCATGTGGCTACCTCCGCCCCCTAATGGTGAGGGAGAAGTAGGGGTGATTCAAGGAGACCACATAGATAAATACCTGGAGTTTTTGAGGAAAAGTAGACTGGGGTCTGACTTCCCATTTCCTCCACCTGCTCCCTTCCACCCTTTCTCCCGTCCTCTACTACCAGAAATCTAAAACAAAGGTTGGCAAATATTTTCTTGCAGATCCAGATTGTAAATATTTTAGGTTTTGTGATACGTACAGTCTTTTTCATGTCACAGTGCAAAGGCAACCACAGACATACATAAACAAATGCATGTGGCTGTGTTTCAATAGAACTTTATTTGAAAAACCAGGCAGCAGGTCAGAGTTGGCCATGGGCCATAGTTTACCAGCATCAGATCTAGAAGCTGATAGAGCCTGACCTAGAGACTGACACACATCTCAGGCAGCAGACCACTCAAGACTGGCTGCTGCATTTTCAGTCAGTCTGCTTGACGGTTGCTCTTAGGCAAAGACGCTTGAAGATTTCTCATATCCAGATTAGGACCATGTTGGGAAGAGAAAGCCAACCAGGAACTGCTTAAATTCTGCCTCAAAGGACCACTGTGAGAGGACACTAGAATCCCAACAGGGAGATTACTGTGGAAGGAATTTTCAGAATGTAAAAATGTAAAAAGGGTATGCAAGCGCTGAGTCAAGAGGCTGTGAGAGAGGAAGAAGAAATTTATTTATTAGAGGTTTCCACTGCAACCAGTCCAGCAGGTCTGAACAGAGGACTTAACAGCTGCATTAAACCTATTTTCCCTTAAAGCATCCACAAGACATTTATTGCCTCAAAATGCCTCCAGAAAGCCTCCAGAAGCTTTCTGCACAAGGCAGGGAAGACCCTCTTTCAGTGAACACATTTTAAAGAAAGCTTGGCAAACAAAAATAAACTTGCATTTTGTTTACATTCCAGAAGCTATTTAGTTTACTGTATCAGATGCAGAAACATCCCTCCCCAGGCCTGGACAGGGTGAAAAAGAAATAGATAACTGAAACAACCATCAGGTTTATCAACCTAATTAATAAGTAAAACTCCCATGACTGCACCAATTCTCCAACATCCATGTTAGTTTAAGTCCATGGTCCTCAAACTTTAGCGAGTATCAGAGTCACCTGGAGGGCTTCGTGAAACACAGGTTGCTGGCCCAACCCCTGAGATTCTGATGGAGTAGGACTGGGGTGGGGCCTGAGAGGCTGCAGGTCTAATAAGTTCCCAGATGGTACTGATGCTTCTGGTCCAGGACCTCACTTTGAGACCCTGGATTAAGACAAGCCTGCCTTCCAGCTAAGACCTGTCATCTTATCAAGAATAGGACCTTCTAGTGTGAGTTGGGCACATCTCAACACATGAGTTGTGTGCATGGATCATTAGTCACTCCAGATCTGTTTTCAGAGAACAGCTATGGCCATAAAGTGATGCATCGTTGTTGCCAACACCACCCAGCTCTTCTAGTATCGTGGGCAACTTTTCTCAAGGAACTTGGATTTTATGGACTTGTCTTTCCTTTGCTCACATATAACATGAAGGTAGTTGCCTGCCAGTATCAAGTACTTTACATAATGTCCCAATCTATCCAATGCAAAAAAGGATATTGAAGGAGTTTACTGACATATTGTCTGATATTGTCATGATCCGTGAGTGGCAGAAAATAGACACCCAGTGAGCAGGCAGATTTCCATCTGGCAAGAAGATGGCTGTAATGAGCACCAATGTGCAATGACAAATAGTAATAGAAACTAGAAAGTTGATGGGAAAATTAGCTTTCCCCATTTCACATCTGCACAACACGGGGAGCTGCCAATCAAGGTCTGCAGAGAGAGAGAGACTTATCTGGGTTCCCAACCACATGCAAAGACATGTTCTCCTAAGTTTAAAAAAAAGAATCATGGGGAAAAAATAGAATCAGTCTGTTAGAGAGCTTTAAACAAATGTGGGGCTGTGAAACAAGCTGTCGCAAATTGGCAGGGAGAAGGCAGAAAATCAATGTGAAACGAAAGCTGCCTCTCCCAACAAAATAAAGCCGGCAATTAACTCTTTCTGTTCTTGCTGCAGCCTACAAACCACTTAAACCCCAGAACACAGGTTGCTAAGAAATGCTTTCTGTTCTTGCTCAGCCTACTTGATCCTTTAGCATGGGTGGGGAAGTGGGTAAGAAATAGGCATGCAGTGCTGAGCTTGAAGCCTCGTGGGGGCTGGTACCATGGATCTGTCTCACACCCAATTGTGTGAGCTGGGCCCTCACTGGAGAAGAAACTCGAGTTCCCTGAGATATGTGATCAGCACCGGGACCCCGCCAGCAGGCCAGGGGTTCCCAAGGCAGGTGCTGGGTGTGGAGGCCATGGGGGCATAGGCTACCAAGGAGACAGAACTGAACCTCACATCACCCTGCTTGGCCCCGGAGGATGGCTGGTTAGCCAGAGACGGGTAAGATTCCTCAAGGAAGGAACAACCTAAGACAGGCACAGTCGCAGAGGGGCCATCAGGAGAGAACTTGGGGTGGCAACAGAAGTGGGGCACAGACCCTCACCCTCCAACATTGCAGGGGCTTGAACCCTCGCCCCATCTGAAGGTCTCCTGCCCCTATGGCTGCTTCACGCTTCCCACACCCAGCTCAGATTGGGACCCAGGCAACAGAAAGAGACTTGGCCCAGCTCACATCGAGATACAGGTGACAGATAGACTTGGCCGACAGCAGCTGCCCTATATCTAAATTCAGCCTAGCACCAGGAATGCTCAGGGCCCACTCAAGAATGCAAATAATCCTTCCCACTAATATTTACAGGGTAAACTAAGATTGTTGATAGAGTATTAAATTTGACAGTAAAATAGTAATCAAGTTTTCAGATTAATTTAAATAGGCTAATTGAAATAAGTGAATATTCAAGTAAAGTTAATTGTACTGGACAAAAAGCTGTTCTTAAAGTAATAACTAAAATTTCTATTGCTGGTTCATCTCATGGTAAAATTCCTGAATATGCAATGAACCTAAAGCAGTCATATTTTTGGGCAAAAAAAAATTTAAATTTAAAGTTATCAAGACTGCATTAAAAAATTTACAAAAACCTCCATTAATAAAAAAAAAAGGGGGGGGGGGGGAGGGATAGTAGGGTAATACCATGTAAGGAAAAATATCCTATAAGTAAATTACATCTAGAAAATTTTTACTTTACAAAATTAATTTTCATTTGTAATGCTAACAGCAAGACAGCCATGAAAAACATACATGGTGTCTAAATAAGACAAAGGAAAATCGTTTGGGCAAAAATAAAAAGGATCCCAAATCAACTATATAGAAAAGATTCCTTTATTAACTTGTGATCGAGAATATGTTTATATATTTTCAGAAAACAACTCCAAGACCATGTGGATTCCTGCAACAGAGAGGAATTGACAGGTCTGCTCCAACCATGAAGACAAGAGGGAAAACAGTCCAGAGATGGAAGACGCTGACAACGCCTTGCTACGCAAGCAGTCAGCAGCTGTGCACCGCTGCAGGTTGCCTAGGACCAAACCAGAGAGGGTCGGACCTGCATTGCCACCAGGTGCCCACCATCCAGACATCATTGCTGACATGTACACATAAGGAACTGTTAGACATTGAAACGGGGACTCAGAACTGTTGGACATTGAAAATGGGACTCAAACATTTTTTTGTTTTGTTTTGTTATTATATGTTTATTTCTAGTCTGCAAAGGCAAAACGTTTTAAAGGAAAGAAATGGTAGGAAAAAGATACAGAGGCAAAGAAGCATTGAACAGACTGTCAAACTACATTGGGAAGACAGGGGAGGTTGGGCGAGGTGGGCTGTAAGAGACCAACCGAAGGACTTGTACGCATGCATATAAGCACAACCAATGGATACAAGACACTGGGGGAGGGGGGGCACAGGCGGGCAGGTGAAGGCATGTACTGGGGGGTAGGAGAGGTCGGGGGGAGGTCAATGGGGAAAAAAAGGAGACATATGTACTACTATTTGTAATACTTAAAACAATAAAAAAAAAAGTCAAAAATAAATAAATAAATAAATAAAAATTATATTAGAGAATATAACAATTTAAATTTCCCGTATGTTTTGGCTGTTCAACTCTACCTCTGTTCTGAATGAATGATATAAGAATGATAATGAATAAAAGGAAATAACTAAAATGATCACAAAAGTCCTGAAAAGGTACTCCTTAAAAGACCAAGCTATTAGTATATTTCATTAATTAATATTACAAGAATATTGCTCTGAGTTAGAATATGGTATAAAACAAGTGCAACAAAGATGAGCTGTAATTCTACCAACAGAATTCAAAAGTCATTCATTATAGTATCAAGATGTTTGTAAAAATGGAAAGTTTATTTGAAAATTAATTAGTATGCTTATGTGTAAGCATAGCACCAGTCAAGACACTTTCTGTTGTAGTAACAAACAATCCCCAAATCTCAATGGTTCAGTACACAGCAAAGGTATACTCTTTGCCCACACTATATCCAATGTGGTCATCAGGGGGACTCTGTTAGTCACTCACATGGGGGCTCACATTGAGGGAAGCTCCATGTGGGTTTTTGTTTCCATTAACATCAGGGAGGAAGATAGGGAACACAGTAAATCAACATTTGTTCATAAACTTTCTGCCCCAAAGTGGCACAAGTTACTTCTCAATTTCATTGACCACAGTAAGTTTTAAATAGTTCATGCCTAACCTCAAAATAAGTTTAAGAATAAAATCCTACAGTATTCCCAGATAAAGGAGAGCTAGAAATAGGTGGTGAACAGCACCAGTGACAACCATAATCACCCCACATCTTGCCCCCACTACTGCAATAAACTCTTAGCCAGTCTACCTGTTTCCACACAGGTTCACCTCTAACTTACTCACTTAGCATCCAGAGAGTGAAGTTTTCTTTATTTTTCTTTATTAACATAAATCTGGAAGTCCTATCAGTTTCATGCTTCAATACCCTCAGTGGCTTTGCATTGAACTTAAAGTGAGATTGCGTATCTTAACCATGAGTTACAAGGCTTTGGATGATCTAAGCCCTGTCTATATGTGTGACCTCATCCTTCTACCTCGTACTTGATCAAGTCAAAGCATTTTCTACTACCCACCTCCCTCATAACCACATTGGTCTTAACTAAGATTCCTGGATTATGAATTTTGTCCTTGTGCTTTTCCCTCTACATACTTCCGGCACTGGTGACCTGGCTTATCACTACTCACTCCTTCAACACCAGTCTTTCATTCTTCATCATCTCTCCCTCTCTTACAAATATTTATTTTTTTTCACAGCAACTGACATGATTTCGATTACAAATATACAGTTATATAGTTATTTATGTATTTATTTAATATATTTCTCCCTCTATGAATTCCTCAAGGGGAAATATGTGTTTCGTTTTGGTTTTACCATCTAGACATAGCCCTTAGCACACTACCTGCCATATGGTGGGTGCTCAATTACCACCTGGATAAGTAAGTTTGTCACAATTCTATTGCTAATTCTAATAAAGATCAACAACTCAGTTGAAACATTTGTAGCAGAAAGCCACAAATCTAAGATTTAAAGTGAAAACCCAAATGTTAGAAATTAAACATGTCCTTATGTGTTTGTTAACAATTCAGAGTTTGGGAAGAAGATTCATGTATAGTATGACAAATAACCCTGCAAATCCACAGTAGGTAGGTCAGTTAGTGGGATTACCATCGTACAAGGAGAACACAGACGCTGAGGAAAATGAAGAGACTTGCCCAATATCACATGGCTAGTAAGAAAGAGGCAGAGCCAGTGGGTAAATAAGAGACTTCTGACTATACATCTGATTCACTTTCTATATCCCATCCTATCTCCTGATTCAAGGAGGTCAGCCTTAGAAGTATTCATGTGGGGACAGTGTTAATGAAAGAAAATTTATTAACATAACACCTGGGCCAGATTCTGAACAGATATGCAAGGAATAACCTTCAGTCTCACTATGCATTTTGGAATCTCTGTTCTAAGGAAATGATTGGGCAAAATAACTTCATCAGGTGTGCAGATTTATAAATACAGGATGTCCCCAAAATTGTACACACATTTTAACAGCTGATAGATGTAGATTCTATTACATTTTTAAAATGAAATGTAGCCCTAGCTGATTTGGCTCAGTGGATAGAGCATTGGCCTGCAGACGAAAGGGTCCTGGGTTTTAGTCCAGTCAAGGGCACATACATTGGTTGCAGGCTCTTCCCCAGCCCAGACCCTGAACACATCGATGTTTTCTCACATTGATGTTTCTCTCTGTCTTTTCCTCTCTCTTCCACTCTCTCTAAATGATCAGTGGAAAAATACCCTCAGGTGAGAATTAACAACAAATATATATATATATGTAAAAATGAAATGTATTCTACCTTTATAATTATTCAAAGTGTGTATACATTTTTGGGGGGACACTCCCTGACATCCCCAAGGACCTTAAAAACTCCACTTAGAAGGCACTGGGAAGACTTTATAAATTACCTGTGGTGTTTGCTAGGGGTTACATATTAAGCTCTGACCATATTTATTAAAGAAATATATTGTGAACACATACTCTATACCAGAGCTATATATGATGTAATATACTAGGTTAGCTGGGAATGGACACAGAAGGCTTATGTTTGAATGAGAGTAAAAGTTATGGAAGTACAGGGGAGGTCTGGATACAATTCCATGGGAGGAGAGAGAAGGGGGTGGAGAGAGAGAGAGAGAGCGAGCTGTAATGTTTGGGAGTAGGAGTGGGAGGGATCTCACCAAAGCACCATCAACCTTGGAACAAAAGAAGAAACAAAGGGAGAGAAAGGAAAGGGAAGAGAGAAAAGAGGATGAGGACATGTCATGATTGTATCCTAGATGTGACCAAGCAACTGTGACCAAGAACACTTCTTGTAGCCTGTTTGAGTTTTTCTCATGAATTTAATGATTCAATGACTGATTTTTCAACCACTGTAAAAATTGAGCTCCGTGCCCAACTCCCATGCCCAAGCCCTTCCAATACCAATAGGAGCTACATCCTCTCCTTCTTTGTCCCTTTTCCCATGGGTTTCAACTCCAACCTTCCCTTTTCCCTTTGAACACATCACCATTTCCAGTTCTTGCCATACAGTGCCCCAGTGCATGCTTCTCCTTATTATCAAAGAGGAGGTTTAAAATCACCCATCCTGGAGTTGTTTTGTGTGAACTACAACAGGAAAATCTGCCTGACCATGCAGATAGCCATGATAGCTTATCACACACAGGAAAAGATATTAAATAGTTAGAGTGGCTGTGAGTCCATTCACATCCACATAAAAAAGCTGCATGAAATATTAACTGTGTATAGCCACTCGCTTCAGAGATAAATGATAA
The DNA here is from genome assembly GCA_026230045.1 of Corynorhinus townsendii. Lineage (NCBI taxonomy): Eukaryota > Metazoa > Chordata > Mammalia > Chiroptera > Vespertilionidae > Corynorhinus > Corynorhinus townsendii. The sequence goes on along the minus strand of JAPDVU010000006.1, from coordinate 146,441,233 downwards.
GACTCATTAGTCTTGACAAAGAATTTTTAAATCTGAGATTAGGTAATGACTACCCTTCAGAGGCTCCATAGAAGATAGTGCACATTCAGAGATAGTCCACTAGAATCCACTTTTTATTAGGCCACAGTTCCAGCAATAACCAAGAACCTTTAGAAGAAAGGTTCCACTAACTCATGGATATTCTTTGGTATCTAATTCTCAAAAGCCTGAAGTTGAAGATAAGAACTTTTCTGTCTCCCTAACAAGGAAAGGATCAAATCCCTTCTGAACCTAAAACTTTCATAACCAACAGAAATGGCAACTGGATATAATCAAGATAATTTTTATCATCATGCCTATACATCACACTATGCACATCCTTCTTACAATTCTTCTGGCTGTCCCTTACAGGATGTTTCTGTCTTTGGCAATCATTAATTTCTAATGACTTGCTCACAGAGAAGAAATGTCCATCTACCCTGGGACTAACTTAGTCTGCTGAGATAGGCAACCTTACCCACTTGCCTATTGGGAAGGAGGTAAGGAAGCTACGCTCAGAGGGTAACTTCCAGCAGCTCTCAGAGAGGATTACCCTGATAGAATAACCACATACTACCCTGTATAGAATACCCACATACATCCATTATTTCTCATCACTCTTAACTAGCTCTTCATTTTTTCTTTAAAGCATCTACTACCTTTTATAAACTCTCTCTCTCTCTCTCTCTCTCTCTCTCTCTCTCTCTCTCTCTCTCTCACACACACACACACACACACACACACAAATATTCTCACACATATATAAGCATATATATATATATTAAATCTATTTATTTACTTGATTTATCAGGATGAAACTTTCATGGGAACCAGGTCTTTGTTCAGTTCAGATGTATTCTCTGTGTCTTGTACAATGCATCTCAAACATTATAGATGTTCAATAATTATTTGTTGAGTCATAAATTTTTTTTGCCCTTGTTGCTGTCTCTCAGCAGAGCTGGGAAGATGAGACAAAGTAATAGGCTAAATCAGTGTTTGGCAAACTCATTAGTCAACAGAGCCAAATATCAACAGTACAACGATTGAAATTTCTTTTAAGAGCCAAATTTTTTAAACTTAAACTTCTTCTAACACCACTTCTTCCAAATAACTCGCCCAGGCCGTGGTATTTTGTGGAAGAGCCACACTCAAGGGGCCAAAGAGCTGCATGTGGATCGCAAGCCACAGTTTGCTGACCACGGGGCTAAATAAATAGCCTAGAAACAATTCCATTATACTCTACATCATGAAAACTGGCATATAAACAAAAATCTTCCTATGGTTTGCATAGACAACTGAGACTGCGTAAATGACAGTTCCAAGGTTAAGGTGGAAGTTTGCTTTCGGACTAACTCATGGATATTCTTTGGTATCTAATTCTCAAAAGCCTGAAGTTGAAGATAAGAATCTCAAGAAAGTATATTAAATCCAAGACAATATTCAGAGTGAATTAATAAAAGAAAAGATAAACACTGTTAATAAAAGGAAAGCAATGATAAAAAGTTCATTTACTTTAAAGGCTTTCTCTGAAGTTGAAATCTGGCTTGTTTTTTTTCTGGTTAATAATAAATAATGTATTGTATATATTTGCTCTTAAAAAGTGAGAAAACTTAATGGCGAGAAAAATGCTAGCTTTGTGGCTTACTAGCATTGTGTCCTTAGGTATGTTGCTAAACCTCTATGACAAGAGAACTGATGATTGGTTTAATGAAATGGGGGATAGGTCACTAATACATTCCTAATGTATAGAGTTACACTAAAGTACCTCCACCTTATGGGCTGGACTTCAGAGTTGTGTCCACCTGGTGGCAAAGCTCTTACTGGGTCCTGTTGTGAATAGTAAAGAAATCCACTTTGAAAGTTACACCTACAAAGTCATTCATATGAGTGATAGAAATTTTCCCGAGCTCCTTTTGTCCTCAGCTCTCACCAGAGATCTCCATGCCTAACTCACGGCTCAGGCACAACTGGAGGCTTGGTTAATTTCCTTTCTGATGAACAATGAAGCACCCAATTTTTTCTTTATACTTTGAATAAGTAACAAGCACCGTTACTCATTAAAACAGAAGATTATTACCCTGGGATAGTTATTTTAGTGTGGAAAAAGTTCAGACTTCGATTCAGAAACACAGGGCCTGGACTTTGACTTCATAATTAAGTACATGACCTCGAAACAGTTATGTACTCTCAATGAACCTTCTGCATCTCTAAAATTATATAACAAAATAGCACCCTCCTGAGGTTGCTAAGAAAAGTGATTATATGAAAGTGTGTTGCAATTGGTAAAGGGTTCTACAGATGTCAGCTATTTTAGTATGGTGAGTCTGGAGTTGTTTTGTGTGATAAGAATAATATCCCTTTACAACTTAGCAAGTTCTCTCATTTTCCTTGATTCACTCAAATGGATATAGTCTGAGTTCCAAGATCACTTCTAATTCTCTGAGGAATAGCGAGTTTTTACTTCCAAATAAAGCTTAAAAAGCACTTTAGAATGTGTTTGTTTTCATTCCTTCCTTTGTTCATCCACTATATCTTAATTTATGATATTTTATAAGCACTGTACTAAGTTAATAAACTTAGGATGTATAAAAAAATAAACATATGACTCCTTGTTCTTTGTAAACACACATTCATTCATTCAGTAAATGTGTATTGAACATTTATAATGGACTAGTAATATGAGCGAATACAGAGTTCAAAGTAAGAAATTGTGCAAAAAAAATAAATGTGACCACAGTGCCACAGGACTATCCAAAAGTGGTGAATACCTACCTAAGAACAATAAGAAATACATCAATCTCAAATTACCAATCATTAATCTTTTTACAATGCCTAGCAATCTACAGAAATGTGTCTAAATTCAATAAACTCCTCTTGCCACTAACTTTATGAACGTATCTGGAATTTAGTGTAGTTGGTTACTGTGCAGCTGGGATGTTTCAATGGTGAAACTGCCATTCAGAATATGTGAGGTACCCACCCTAAACACACACTCAGTTCACTACATAGGTTCTTCTACAATCAACTGAGAGGGAAAGTCAACAGCTATTCAGCTCTGTAGAATAGAAGAGATTAAAAATTACTTGCCTTGCCTTAACTGAGTCTTTCTGCCAATCCAATAGATGTATTTATTTTATCAATTTCTATCTGTACACTTTTCTAGTGGTACTATCGCTCACTGGCAGCTAGATGATGTGGAGGCCTATAAGAACAATCTTTAAAATCCCAAACAATGATTACTAACAGCTCAGTATCACTCTCCACCAACAATATTTTTAATGAAGAGTAGATGGCATGTGAAACATTTTAAAGGCAACCTTTAGGCCCTACTAGGCACACATAGGAAGTGATAGACACCCTACTTTTGGAAAACCACTTTCCTTTAAAATGATTTAAAGGAGTAACCTGTACCTACCCATATACTAGTACACACATACCCTTATATGATTTGAGTGGGAGCAAGATTTTAGTGCAATTTGAGCACTACTCATGGAACATATCTGGTTCAGAGTTTTATATTCTTGCAAATTTGATCCAGAGATTTATACTCTTTAAAATTTGGGATCGGAGCCAAGACTTAATTTAGTCTCTTCTGAGTGGCTGGACAAGTAATACCTGAACTATGTTGGCCATATTTTCCAGTGTGAGACGGGAAGCAAAGAAAATCATTCTCTAGTAATGGAGTGGCATGGAGCAGATGTCTGGAGGAAAAAGAGAGATTTAATATGGAACAAGGATTTTTTTTATTTGGCCCACTCCACCCACTATCAGTGAAGGTGCAGTAACATTCCAAATAAGAAGAGGAGGCTGCACCCAGCAAAAATAGAAGTGCATGTGAAGGAAACAACAAAGCAAATGCCTATTGCTTGACTTCAAACATATTACTGAAGACTATTTACTAGTAAAACTAAGTATGGAAAAATAAGTAGCAAATAAATGCCATGTTCCTGGTGATACTTTTGTTATCAAGGATTTATTATGCAATCTGTTTTCACTGAAGTCATCAGTACCTATGAGTACATGAAAATATTTTTCTGAATTCATGTGCCTATTATTTTATTGGAAGATAATAGCCTCAATGAACATTTTCCTTTAGTGACAGCTGTAATCAAGTCAGAGAGTGTTAAGCTCATATATTATTCTTTCACAGTGGACTGTGAAGGGAACCATGATTCATGAGTTTGCTGACTGTTTATTCCCAGCTGCAGACATGGTCCCCTTCAGCTAAAACACAGACTACAGTGCCCCACTTATCTGAATGTCAGACTTCCAGCAATGAGTCCTAAAAGGAATGAGTTTCTAAACAGCCAAAGCATAGATCCCAAATGTCTACACTTTGTTCCATGAAAGGGTTCATCCCTTAATTATATTGACTCTTATTTCCCATCATCTTATTTTACACACCCAGTTATCTAATTATCCATCTTAAAACTTTAAAAAGTAGTCAATGACCATGATTAAAAAACAAAAGCTGGAAGCCAGAAATACGACCCTAAAAACTGGCCACAGTTATAAAAGTCCATTTGTTTAGTAGCATTTAGACTCTACACTAAATGAATAACACTGCAAACATTAGCAATATCTACTGAATTATTTCATGTTTACAAACTCATCATAAGTCATCAGAAAAAGGTTAAATTATGTTCAATATATTTCCCCCAAGATGCTAGCAAATGGGTAATATAGATGGAAAGATTTATATTCTAAGCGGAATTTAATTGTAAAGTTACATAGAAAATACATTTTTGTTGAGAATGTCATTATGAAACACTAATGCAGCTAGGAGCTGTTTCCAGCTGATGTTTGATGGGAACAATAGAGAAAGGATTTCAAGCAGGGACTGGCCAATCTTTTTTCCCACCCTCTTCCTCAGCAACCAGTTCTGAAATCTAACTGTTGCCTCCTTACCAGCTTTTCAAACCTACAGAGGTGCGGAAAAGTGCCGAAAATTTATATGCCCATTACAAGGGAATAATGGGCACCCATGTTGCAGAGGTTTGAATGCATTTGGAAATGAGCCATCACGTGCTGCCTGACCAGCATGGGAGAGAGCACAAAGTCACAGAGCACAGACATGCTCCAATGTAGGCATCTCTCACTTCATTGGCTTCTACTCAGCCTGAAAAGCAAGCCTAGTTTTTCCCAGGGAAAAAAAGTGTTATTTACTCACTGCACAAGGACTAGATGATTTCATTAGGGGAAATCATCTTTTCATAACTGTCATTCATAGCTGCCACATTTACTATTTTGGTTTTACTGATCAAAGAGATATCTACAACTCACCATTTTTAATGAATAGATTTTTGCATATATTTATCATAAGATTGGTTTTTAACCACGTATTTCAATCCCATCAGAATTGCTGCTAAGCCTCCAATGGTCTTGAGGGCAGATGCCATAAATGCAACCAAATATATGATGAACAAGATAACCCTAGGGTGGTCACCATAATGCCTTTGAAAATTTCTAATGGGAGCCACTCACTCAGCTCTGCCATGGAAAACTACCAGCTACCATTTGCTTTGCACACACTGGTCCAGGAGCCTCATGGGCTATTGTAAAGAAAAAAATGTATATCTCCTGAGAAAAATAACGCAATTTTAGGAAAGCAATGTTTTTAGCTGCTATAAGCATTCTAATTACTTTAGAATGTTTCTTCCCCCTGCCCCCGCCCCCTCACCCCCTTCACCCTCCAGGGCCTTTTTGCTTTTGAATCAGCTACAGAAACAAAGCAATTTAACAGAGTAAAAGCTTATTAACACATGATGCAGTTCAGTGGCATGAGAAAATGCTGAGGAGAAAACAAAGAATCCATCCCATAAAAAAAAGGTTGGTCTGAATATTTAAAAGAAGAGAAGCTGAGAAGAAAGGTCAAGAGGGCAGCTCTGACTTCAGAGAAACCTCAGTTCCATGGGAGGAAAATGGCAGTTTAATTCCTCAACTTGCTCAGCAAGCGCAGTTTACAGCTAAGGTAGGAAATTTACTAAGTCCTCATTTATCATTTAAGGGAGTCCCCAGGTTCTCTTCAACTGTAGTTTCTTCTGCCTTTTTCAAACACCAGAGAAGGTGAAATTGCCCCCATTTATCTGTGGAAAGTGAATTTGAAGGTTTCGGCTTCTCTGCAGGGGTAATAGTAAGGAAGGGTGAGGATAGAGGTAAAAACTGTTTTATCAGAGTTCAGTAAGAAAAACTACCTGATGCTCCCTACAGAGTATGTTGAGCACTCAGAACAGAAAGGAAATAATATATGGGACAGTATGCAAGATATGCATGAGTTAGACAAAGCAATGTAGAATTTAGTGGTGACTTCATTGCAAAAATCTCATTTTCTTGATCCAAATAGACTGTACCTTGAACAACTCAACTTGCCTCCAAAAAACAGTCTAAGAAAATACGCAAATAAAAGAAATGAACATTGAGGGCGTTACAGTGGATATAAGATGCTTTGAACAGAGACTTTGCTTCCTCAAGAATAAACATTTGTTCATTCACCATTTGACTATTGTGTACTATATGTTGGGAATGGTGCTGGACATGTGAATGTGAATAAAATAAATTTCCATGTTTTTTGGTGCTTGTAGTCTAATATGGGATAAAAACTACATATCCATTCAGTGTTCATTCATTCAGTACATGTTTATTGAGCAACTAAATACAGTTAGCTCAATAAGAAGAGCCTAAGTATGAAGTCAGAGAAGAGGGTGAGGCATCCAGGAAGGCTTCCTGGGGTTGCTGATGTCTGAGCTGGATTCTGAAGGTGAATTCTATATTATGGTGAATGGCATTGTAGCAGAGGAAACCTCACTCACAGATGCATGTATGCATGAGAGTGGCACATTGCTGGGGCAAAAAGATTATATCTGAGGAAAATGAGAAAAATTAAGGATATAGTCTACTTTATGATATAGTGCAGATAAGTGTTAAAAACACTGAGATGATTGGTTTATTTTTTTATGCTACATTTTTATTTGGATATGCTCCCTTGGCATATTTCTCAAGGCAGTGATGAGAATTTGAAGCTATAATCACTGGTTCACTCTAGCTAAAATTCTCAGTATCAGACACTAACCATAGGGAGGAAAGCTTAGATAATCTTCTATGATGCATCGTGCAGGGGCTATCTTTCTGGGAGGAGTAAATAGTCCCACATTGGTATTTTCTGTCATGCCTGTACAAAGAAATCTATCTGAAGAACTGTCAGCAGCATTATCTTTGAAAATAAAATCACTATATTTAGGACTGTGGCATGCCCCAAAACCCCCTGATGACTTCCTTGTCTCTAATCTGTCATGATGATGTATTAAAGATATCCTCCAAAAGTATCTTCCAAAGCCTCCCTCAGTAATGCACTCTGTTCTCTCATGGCCATTATGGTCACAAAGCTTCCTTATAGTACACCTGAATTCATCTTATTACAGTTCTAAACCCATCTGTAGGACTTGAGAGATCTCTTTATTTTTTAATACCCTAATCCTCATTCAAAATCCAAACCAATGTGTAAACAAAACTAAATAACAAAGCCTCCTTACACATGATTTTCTTGTCATCAGTGGAAACACCTGAGGAATGTGGTCACAGGACAGTCATAAAAAATGGAAAACCCACCCAGCTTGTGTGGCTCAGTGGTTGGGCATCGACCCATGAACCAGGAGGTCATGGTCCAATTATCTGCTAAGGCACACACCTGGGTTATGGGCTCAGTGCCCAGTAGGGGGCAGTGATCAATGATTTTTCTCTCTCCTTATTGGTATTTCTATCTCTCCCTCTCCCTTCCATTCTGAAATCAATAACAATTATTTTTTTTTAAAAAAGGGAAACCTAGTGGGTAGTAGAAAAAGAAAGGGTGAATAATGGTGAAGCAACATAACTGCCTTAAACATTTCATGATAAACAGTCTCCTTTGGAGCACAAACATACTAAGGACAAAAAGTTCTGGCAATACCCAAAGTATGCATCCCTCTTCTATGGGGGTAAATGAATGTTTGTTCTGAAGCTTTCACCTAAGAGAAAGCCTGCAATTAATACAGTAAAAAACCATTTCATGGATGCTTGCATTTTCTCCTATGATGAATGTTTAAGATTAATTCATTATAAAAAGTCATCTAAGATAAAGCAATCAAGTGTCTACATGCAGTGAAGCCAAGAGAACAGGAAAAATAATACATTGGTCCAGCTCAATCTATGCCCGGTACATTAGCTATTTCCTTGAATAATACAAAAACACAAGCGTATTCTGCTGCCTTGACCAGAGCTAAACCTAATGAAGTTAATCTACCGTCGGTGATACATGTGAAATTATTTTAATACACTTAAAACATCTTATTTAAATGACACATAAAAGTAACAAAGGCATAAAAATATCAGTCAATACAGGTGAATTCTAACGCTGTTAAAAAAAAGAAAAAGCACATCAGAATGGTTTTAGAGTGTCTGCACACATCTGAAGCTAAGTAATTACTTCTTTAACTTTATTACAGAAATGAAAACTACTCTGTGATAAGAGCTACATACAAACTTTCAGTAAAATAAGAGCTTATAATGGATCAGATGTAATAGCTGAGAAATAAAATAATAAGATCAATTTAAATCCTATAAACCCCTTTTCAATAATCTGACAAAGCAAGAAAATGGATTTGGTATATTTTTATTTGTTAATATATATTGATTTACCCATATAAACATCAGTTTTATTTCACTCCTGTGTTTGGAATCCCTTAGCTCTAAGTTGTTTTATTATTTTTCACTATAGTTTTCCTACAACTCTAAGCACACCTTCCCACCCCAGCCTCATGGCCAGTAGTGTTCCTTCTCCCAGGAAGAAGATGCAGAATAAAGAAGGAGGGAAGGCCATGCCCTTTGAAATTCATAAAAACAACCTTAAAACTCCAAACGATGCATGGAAATTTGTATAGGTGAGGATTTAAGTTATTTTCTCCCACAAGATTATTGCCAACCTCCTCCACCCCCAGCAGATTCCATGTAATGATTCCATGAGAGGATGCAATACACACACACACACACACACACACTTTTCACCTAGTTTTAATGGAGGGAAGAAAAAGTCAGAATAAAAAGATAGGAAGAACAATTGCCTAGATAACTGCACAAAATCCTGGCATCGTGCAGGTTTATCAGGTGTTCTTAGATGGAGGGTCTTGTGATTATTGTCTCCTTTCCATGTCCCTACTCAGTTCCTGAGTCTGGGCACTTAGTGAACCTGACATGACACTTGTAGCTCAATAGCCTGCAGAAGACTTATCAGCAGGATGTTTTTTCCCATTATGAAAGGGTTGATTGATTTTTAGATAATATTCTTAGGCCTAAACTTCGGGAGGGCTTCTCCCTTCTTCAACCTGAAGAATCTTACATGTATGTGGTAGTTTAGAGAAGACAGGATTAACCAAGGGTTATCCACTGATGAACTGTGGACTGATTCTTGCCCCACAGATACCTTTTAAAAATTGTACAATGTAAAAAAATTAATAAGTATCACATACAGCCTCTAATTTCCATATTCAGTTGAAAATCAGGAAATCTGACTACATTCGCTCACTTTCCTGCCTGGTAGTACTCAGCGGAGTTGAGTATCAGCTGTCCCCTGTAGTGAGCATACAGATTCTCCAGTGTGTCACAGTAGTCACTATTCCTTATAGCATGGCATCCAGTCACTTTAATCATGGGTGTTCTTTCCAGGATCTCCATAAACACTGAATTTGAGGATGTTATGGTTAAGATCATTAAAGAAGCCAGGGAAAAGTAGAAATTCAACAGGACATATTTCTCCTTAAATTGAGAAACACTCCATGAAGGATGTCCAAGTTTGGAGAGCTAAGATTGAAGGTCTCTTGGATGAAGTGGGGTAGGAAATAAATGGAAGAAATGAGAGAAAGCACTCCCTAAGCTCCACCACCTCATCCATTGTTATCCCAAATCAGAAGGAACAGTTATATGCACTCAAGCCTCCAATAAAGGATATTCTACTGGATTTATTCTGTGAGCTTAAATGGCTATCAGACTGCTCAATTATGGTTAGCACAGAAACACAGCACTGTGATCACATCAGAACATCAATCCTCTCTCATCTTTACTTTGTTAGGGACAACAGCCACTGAGATGAAAATTCCCAATTTATAACTTTCAACATCTTACTGACCTTAACATACAATTCAGCCTTTATACTGGCTTCGCCTAAAAAGGCAAACAGACCAAGAATATTGCAAGATTTAAGTGAAAAGTGGGACTCCCAGAAAGGAGGCATATCCTACTGTGTACTGCATTTCACTTGGGAAACAAACTATGGTATATAATTCTTCTCTCAAGAATTTAGGGGTTCTCTGTAAATCAGGGTCCGCAACTGATCTCATCCTGTCCTTGTCCCTGGGGGAACCAGATCCTTTCCAACTTCCTCTCACTTCATTATTATACAGAGTAGCTTCCTTCTTTTGCATGAAATCTGGGCACCAGACTCACCTTGAACTCAGAGGCTTATTTCTCCCTTATGGAGGTCTTATCAAAGCATTTTCCCAGCAAAGCCTGGATCTCACTATAATCACTAGACCAACTACCAAGATTATAACCTTTTATCAACATCATTAACACATGTACTCAGTATTTTTCTTTTTTATAAAGACTGTACCTTCTACACATGCAGTATAAAATGGAAACATATCTATAATCAGTTAGCTATCAACCAGCAGGAAGCTAAATCATAAATGAAGAGTACCGGATCCAGATGTCCCAAGGAAGGGAAGTGAATTTATAAAAAGAGAAAAGAAAAAGAAGTAAAATGAGTCAGAATGAAGAAGGTGTTGCTAAGAACAAGGGTTTGATGTGGAAGTCCTAGGATATTGGCCCTAGAAAGCACCTCTTGGAGGTTCCACTTCCCCATTTCAGATGGGAACACAAGAGCAAAGTTCTTTGTAACAAAGCCACACAAATACACTTGCTGAAATAAGGATTTTCTTTCTCTATCATAATAGCAGGGGCAGTTCTATTCCATGAGCCTTTCCAGTACCTAGGTTCCACCCATCTGGAAGTTCCACCATCATCTAGGATGTCCTCTTCTGCAGGCTCAGCATGGCATTGTCATCCATGTGCCTGGTCATGGAAAGGGAGAAAGACTAGCAGTCCCAATCAAGCATTTACCTTTCTATTACATGTGCTTTTATGGATGAGAATTTCCCCACTTAATCTACATGTGGGATTATAGGCTCCACTCATTCAACTGGAATTCCATGATAATGGAAAAAGGAGGAATTACACATTGCGAGGGACTATGAGAAGACTGGTGTAGGTCTCAAGAAGGTAAGATGCTTGTCAGAGATCATTTGCTAATGCAACCATGTTAGGGTCCTAGCCACAGACTATGGCAATCTTCTCCATTATATTCATCTTCTCAAAGAGCTGGCCAAGAAGACCATGGACTGGAAAGAAATCAGATTTCAGAAATGGATGAAGGGATTCTGAATGAAGGCTTTCTCTAGCTGGCCCATGTGGATGGAGTCAATGCTCTTCTCTGGAACAAAGAAGAACTGAAGTTTGCTACACAACTGACCTAAGAGGTAGAGTTTTGCAATACATGCATTATTGCTTGCAAGCAACACAGAAAGCAGAATAGATTAGAAAACAAAAGCAGTCCCAAAGGGATAGCCCCTGAGAAGGAGACTTCACATGTTTTTTATTGGGTAGAAGCTAAGACAGTAGAGTCCAAAAAAATGCATCTCCAGTGCAAAGCCTAGCAAAGAGACTGTGGTAATAAGAACTACAGGCATATCATTCACGTTAGCTGAGTAGAACATTATAAAAAATAAACAAAGCTATTTTTGGCTCTTGGGAGAGCATAAAGACAACAAGATTGGCCATAGGCCATTGGAAAAAATGACTCAAAGGGGTTATCATCCATTACTCTTCTACTTTCTTTTCTACCTCACACAAGCATATTCTATTTCCATTAGAAAGAAATGAAAAATTAAAATTTCTAGTGTGAAATCTAATTCTAGTAAGAGAAGTGAGACCTGTAAAGAAATATGAATTCTTTTATCTTCTCCCTTCCATATAGCTTTCATCACATTTAACAAATAATACTATTTTATTGTGTGAATCTTTCTACCATTTCTAATATTAACTTTGCTATCCAACCTCACTTTCACCTTCTCCCTAAAAATACTAGACTTTAATGTCTTTAGAGGCTGAAATTATCTCATAACCTCCATTATATCCCAGAGTACCTGGTAGAATGCTTCAGATATAACTGAAAGCATCAGGATGGCACAGGTCCTAATTTAGATGATGCTTCCAATCTTAATCATTTCTTACTGGAATTTTGTTTTTAAAATATTTATCATATGGTAGGCTTAATTAGGGCACCCCAATAATGTCCACATACTAATCCCCCAAACCTGTGAATATTCTACCTTGCATGACAAAAGGGACTTCTCAGATGTGATTCAGTTAAGGATCCTGAGATGGGGCTATTCTCTGGGATTGTCTACATGGGCCCTAAATGTTATCATAAAAGTCACAAAAGAAAGACCAAGAGGGAAAATGTGGTCTGATGACTGAAATAGAGATTGAAATGGGGTAACCAGGAGCCAAAGACCACTGGAAGCATCTAGAAGCTAGAAGAGACAAGAAACAAATTATCCCCTGAAGCCTCCAGAAGGAACCAACCAAGCAGACACCTTGATTTTAGATCCTTAAGACTCAGTTTGGAACTTCTGACCTCCAGAACTGTAAGATAATAAGATTGTGCTATTTTAAGCCACTAAGTTTATGGTAATTTGTTATAGCAGCGATAGTAAACTCATACATGTATCCTCTCAATTAGCAATGCATTCACTGGGCTAACTAATCTTATCTTACCAATTATTAGATATAAAGCAAATAGGAAGACTTAATTTTCCACCTGTGAATGCCTGAGCCAGCAACTCTATGTCTAGGAATATTTCCTAAGGATATTTACACAATAGCATTTCAAGCACCCATTAAAAATAATGAAAAAGATCTGCAAATATTGACCTATATTCTGAGATGATATATTATGTAAAAAAATAATAAGCAGCAGCATACATGTAAAGTTGAGTATGTTTCATCTCAATCAGCTTGGAAGAATATACACCAAATTGATCAGTGTGTTTACTTTTAGATGGTGGGATTTCAGGATGACCTTCCTTTCCTTTAATTTTGTTGGCCTATTTTTCCTTTTACAATGAACATTTATTAGTGTAACCATCTGAAAATCCAGGGATATTTTTCTATCTTGGACAAAAGAAAGCTTTTATTTGTCCACAAATATTTTATCTAGTCTATGACTTTCTAGGATTGCTGTACCTGCCGCCTGTCTTGGTCTCTTCCACCACCCTTCATGTTATGGTCTTTCTGTTTCTATCACATCACTACCAAAAGCACCAAAAGTCCATTTCATGGAACAAATAAAAGCAAACTCAAGAGTCAGGAGTATCACAGAATTTAATATATGTGTCTGCATTGTTCTCCCTTACCCAATTCTGTCTCCAGTTTTCCCCTATTTCTGTTAATGACACAACCACCTACCCAGCTACCTAAGCCAGAGCATCAGGGTTGTTTTTAACTCCACATCCCAAATCCCATCAGTCACCAAACCCTTCTCTATACCTTCAATTTCTCTTAAATCTATTCCTTGTTCTCCATTCCCATTGTTAACAAATTTAGGTCAGGTTGCCTGATCATTTCTTCCCCAGTCGAATGTAATAAATATACTTCTAGCTGGGTTCATTGACTATAATGTGTTCACCCAGATCTTCTCCTCAGAGGCAAAACAATAAAGCTTCACAGGCTCCTCATTCTGAGCCAAAAGCCCTCCAAAGGGCCTGACACAGACTTTCATGATCTGTACTTGCAATCTTTCTTTTCCTTACTATTTCCTGCCAAGACTATTGAATCCAATGGTTACAATAACACAGAACTTCTCTTCACAGTGCCAAACCTTTAGACATGCAGTTTTCTGCCTGGCATGCCCACCTTGTCTATCCAATGACACCTCTTCACCCTGCAGAATTTGGCATCTATGTCACCTCCTCTGTAAAGACTCACCTGAGTTAAGCTTCTCAGTCCCTAACCTCTCATAATCCTCATATATATCATGACAGTAGCTCTAGATGAGAGCAATCACCATTATACAGTGATTAATCACTTGTGGAATCTGTAGCCCCATCTTGATCCAACCATGAACTCCTATGGTAAGCACTGCCTTCTATTCATTTCTGTATCCTCAACACATGGCACAATGACTAGCACAAATATGCAATTTGCCAAATAGATTAATGAATAGCTAACTTTTATTGGAGGCTTACTCTGTAATAGGCATAGCATAAACATTTTCTAACTGAATCCTTACAAAAAAACCTTCAAGATAGGTGCTACTATTATTTGCAGTTCATAGATAAGAAAACAAAAACACAAAGGGGTTAAACAAATTTCCCAAATTTACCCATTTAAAAATTGCATAGAAGCTGAGACCGTCTAACTCTAGGACATTAGCTTCTATACTGGAATGAATGAATGAATGAATGAATGAGCAATCTCCTGACCTTTCGTGTTAGTGTTAAACATGTAAGGCTCTGGCCTAATCCTTAACCTGTTAGTGAGACATATGTGTCCAATCCACTGTCCTGTATTCCTTCTTGCTTTGATAATAGAATAAGAAGGTGAGGTAAGATGTTATTAAACAAAGCATAAGTTGAGAACCCCCTGGCAGCTAGTGGGAGGAGAGAATGGGAGGCTTTGGGTAATTAAAAAGTGTTAATTATTCATTAATAATAAGTTGTGGCTCTTGCCTGTAACTATCCTATAAAAGGCATGACAAAGCAAATGTGTTTAATCAAGTATTTCTTAGATCTGAATTACAAAGACAGTCTCCAAGATGAATTTCAGTTCCTCATCACATGGTTAGCTTCCTTACAGTTTCCCCATGGACATCAATGCCATGGAACTCAAAGAGGATGTTTTTCATTCCAGCAGCATTCACTAACCATTTCTGCACAGTGACATATGTGGAGTCACCGCTTCTGGTTGCAGTGTGTGGTGCCTAGGAACATGGAACATTCCAGAAAGCTTCCCTGGTAGAAATGCGGGAGAAGCAGATAATACATCCTGGTCTTGAGAGAGAAACAGAAGGCCTGAGAGGCTGTCATTTGGGCAAAGTTGCGTGGCAATTTAGTGTTTGCCTCTCCAATCCCAAAACAGTCTTAAACTATATGCCTCTCAGTCACAGTAGAAATGGCAAAACAGGGGCAATTTCCATTATGCTGTACCACTGAAATCATTATTTCAGATCAAGGTTTTAAAAAAATGCTTTCCCAGAAATATCTCGAAAGCTTAAAACCACTGTACAGTAGAGAGAATTTGGGTAAGAGTAAATAGATATGAGCTTAGTATGCCCATCTTGTCAAACCAGAGTGAGGCAGGGATTTTTGGTTGCAGGGGACTAAAACCACTCCAAACTGCTGAAACCGGCTTGGCTCAGTGGATAGAGCGTCAGCCTGCAGACTGAAAGGTCCAAGGTTTGATTCCGGTCAAAGGCATGTACCTGGGTTGCGGGCACATCCCCAGCAGGGGGCGTGCAGGAGGCAGCTGATCCATGTTTCTAACTCTCTATCTCTCTCTCCTCTCTGTAAAAAATCAATAAAATTTATTTTTTAAAAATAAAACCACTCCAAACTGTCTTGGCCCCAAAAGGGAGAACTTAGAAATTCATATCTCCACATGGAAGGGAGAGAGAGGGCAGGGGAATCCCAACCAGACTCAACTCTAGTAGAATTCTGTCTGTCTTTGTTTCTAAAATGAAGGCATCCATGAGGAAATGGAAGTCCCCATTTTTATTATTAACACTGTGATAGATGGCTGATGAAATAATAAAATTCCCTGTAACTTTTCGACAACATTTGTATTTTCTTGAAAAGGTATTTGTTTCTGAAGTATAATGGACGTCATGTCAGTAAGCAAGGGATCTGTTACAGGTCATTAGCCAATTCGCCTTCGATCTTTATTGCCTTATAAATACAATTTATATTCCCATAAATAAGAATTTGTGTGATACCTAATCTCCAAATAGATGCCTAAGGTTAAGCAGATTCTTCCTTTTATATACCACTGTTCCTACAAGCTGAAGGACTCCAAGTCTCTTATGTATGGGAAAGGAAACCATGGGAGAAAGCATAGCAGAAAGAGTATTATTTCTTACAGGACTCAGTCACACACTAATTCAAGTTCCCTGGCTCATGAAGTTTTTTAAAAACCTCTCCCTAGACCTGGCTGGTGATGCAGTTGGTTGGAGTATTATCCCATACACGGAAAGATGGTGGGGCTCTAGTCCTGGTCAGGGCACATACCTAGGTTACAGGTTCAATCCCTGGTCAGGATGCTTACTGGCGATAGCTGATTGATGTTTCTCTCTCACACTGATGTTCCTCTCCTGCCCCTCTCACAAGTCAATAAGCATATCCTCAGGTGAGGATTAAAGAAAAAACCTCTTCCCAAATATCATAGCCAACAGCCTTTAAACAAAGTTTTACTAGGGCAGATATGCAGAACTGTAACGAAGAGGGTTGTGGGAAGAGCGTTGCCTACTCTGAGCACATTCTCTGCAAGTGGATTTTCAACTACTTAAAAACATAAAATATTTAACAGTTTGTAATGGTTTGTAAGACTAGGATGATGGACCATAAGAGAGAGCAGCATAAAAGCAAAGGCATGAGACTGAGAAAAGGAGTCAAGGATGGAACCCTTCTCTGTGTCAGTTCCCTACCAGACAATGCAGGGCCTGAGGTCAAATTCCTTTTCTGCCTCTGACAACATCGGCATCCGGGCAAGTGCATCTGAGGAAGAGCTACAGGCAGGACAGAGGTCTGACCTTGTCATCAGCTATCTGTGGGACCTCAGAGCGATCAGTTAACTCTGCCGTGTGCCAGGTTTCTTGTCTGTAAAGTGATGAGGTTGATCAGTCTCCCCTGGCACCAAATCTAGTGAAGACTATTGTTCCATCAAATGGAGCCAAAGAATATTTTTCCATCAAAAAATAAAGAAATGAATCTTTCAGTGCAAACTGCTCACAGGTAAAGCAATTTTGAAAGCCACACTCACTCTTTTAGGCCAATAGAAATCACATTCATTTTTCCTTCAGTCTGGTTAGAACTAGAAAAAAATTTGGCACGAATGATCTCAAACTTCTTTGTCAGGGGCTTTTCATGCCCTCTTTGATAGGTCCTAGCAGCCTTGACACTCACCTCCAACCCTTCTTATCCTTCACGGGTCCAAGATCTTTGTCTCTCTTCTCTCAATGTCCTCTTTGAACTCATCTGATGAACTGAGAAGTCACACTAAAGCAGAGATTCCCAGATATGTTACCCACAAAGTGCCTTTACACTGTCTCCTATCTTTGTACTCCCTGTATAATTCTTTATGTAATGTTTTCTACTCAATAAATACACAGTTTTTACCTCCAGCTTGAGCTTCGTTAGAAACCATGCACTTAATGTATTATGTCTGTTTGTTTCTAATTCATCTTAAAACATAGCTATTAAAATCATTTGTCCACCTATGAAGCACCTAAAATCACTTTTCGTGCCCTGTGGTGTGCATTTTACACCTGTGAGATGCTTTATTAGAGTATGAATGACAAATGTCTTTTTCCAGAGGTTTTAGATTTAGATCAAATGAAAATCCCTGACACCTTTTAAGCTACCTGCTATTTGCTCACAACAATGTGTATTTCAGAGGTGTCAGGGGATGGATGACAAACGTAAGAAAACATTTTACAGGACATTAATCTTAAACCAAAGGAATGGGAAGATCCCTTAATTGCAACTCGAGTCATTTTGGAGGCCGGGAGCTTTTCTCCATGTCCCTGAAATAACCACATAGTAACAGCCATGGTAATAACAAGAGTGACAGCGCGTACTGCATGTTGACTATGTGCTGGGGTTCTGAGAGCTGGCCTATCTTCCTTTCTCTTGTATTCCTGCCTGTATCACTGGCTGCCACACCGCACAGAGGACCTGGGAGACGTTTTTTATGTGTACCCCTATTTCATCTCAAAAAACAAACAGCACGGGGGCGGGGAGAGTGGGGGATAGCCAAACCAAACTCCATGCACTGTGTCTCTCAGGCTTCAGCACAAAATCCCATTTCATGCTTCAGAGCCTTGACTGTGACACGGCGCTCAGGATACCAAGCAGAGCGGGAGCCTAGCCCCAGAGGCGTGCCCGCCACGCACTGTGAGGCTAAATGGGCCCTGCAGGGCAGCCTGGCCACTTCCTGCAGGTACGGAGCTGCTGTCTGGCTCCTCTGCTTTCTCAGACAAGCAAGCAGAGAGGGGGAAATGTGCATTATATACCTGGTCCTTGAGGCTCACTGTGTCTTCCAGGATGATGGGCAGCTCTCAGTTCCTGCTGGGGAACAACTTGCTGATAAACCGGAGTTCAAAGGCTGGCTCCACCAGTTACTGAATTTTATTATTCTGAACCAGTGGCTTAACCTCGCTGAGCTTTAATTTCCTCATCTGTCACTGAGAGATGCAAGAGTCTACTTCCTAGGGGCTCTTGCTGATTCTGGTGGGATGACTGCAAAGCACTTGGCACCGTGCTTGGTGCATAGCCTGCTAGTCTCCTATCGCTGCCATAACTCATCACCAAAGACATAATGACTTAAAACAGCTACTTAGTATCTCCCAGTTTGCATGGGTCAGACAGCCAGGCACAGTGTGGTTCAACGAAGTTTGCTAGCCAGGGTCTTATGAGGCCAGAGTCCAAGTGTTGGCTGCATTGAGATTTTATTTGGAGGCTTTGGGAGAGAGTCTGCTCCCAAGTTAATTTGGGTGGCTGGCAGAATTCAGTTCCTTCTGACTGGATTCTGAGGTCCCCATTTTCTTGCTGGCTATTAGCTGTGGCCACTTTCTGCTCCTAGAAGGCACACCCATTCCTTCTCCTGAGCCTCTCTCCTTTCAGAAACTAGCAATGCTACATAGTCCTTCTCAGTCTCCCCTTCTCTGCCGTTCTCTTCAGGGCCCATCTGAATAATCCAGAACTTCAATGACACCTACAAATTCCATTTGCCATGAAACATAAGATATTTACAGAGTGTAACACCAGGGGAAAGGTCATGGGGGCCAAAATTCTGCCTACCATAATCATTCTATATTAATTATTGTTCAAAAGTCAGCCCTACAAAGGAGCAAAATTTATGTACTCCAACTACCTATAATGCAATAGAGATTAAAAAACATAATAATAATCCCTCACTTTGATCTTTACAGTAGCTTCGGAACAGCAGAGGTATCATTATTATTCCCATTCTACAAATGTTAGACTATATTAGCAGGGTTGAACATTTGGGGAGTTAAGAAGACTCCAAAGAGTGATGAAAAAGACATAGATTACTTTCCTCAATGACAATTTATGGCAGGAAATATTGGAGCTATAAATAGTTGCCTCCTTGGGGGCACGCAAGGCTACCCTGGGTCTCTGTATTACCAAGACTGAGATGCACAGCAGTGATCATCATAGAAGCCAGGTCTCTTAGTCATGGCTCTCCTGATACAAGCAATGGAAAGCCTCTTGACAAAACAGAAACTAAAAAGGGAAAATATGTTTTTTAAGACTTAATAGGACTCACATATAACCCGTAACCAAGGACTGGAACAAGGAACAAGCAAACCTAAGAAAAATCCATACAACACTCCTGCATGCTCACTCATCTTTGTGGACCTGCTTCATTCTGTACTCTTAGCAAATCTGACATTTTGCCCAACCCCATACCCACCCTTTCCCCAAATCCAGAGTTTATCTGCCAGCAGTTTAAGGGACCAACTTGACCAAGGCTTCCTAGCTGGAATTCTAAAGTCAAGGCATGTAGTTTAAGTCTGTTATCCATCTGTTCTAATCATTTATAATCAAGGGAGCAAAATCATGTAGGATGGATGTGATTGTCAGGCCCAAATGTGTGTGTGTGTGTGTGTGTGAATGTACAGAGCAGAGGACAACACTCAAAGAAGCAGCAACCATGGGGTGGACACTGCCCAGGGGTTTGCTCAGCATTCTTCATGACAGAGCCAGAACTCAAAGGATCCTCTCTCTCTCTCTCTCTCTCTCTCTCTCTCCATGTATATTTTCTGAGTAATCACCCTTCCTGCAGGTGAGGATCTCTTTACATTTGACTGTCATCATCCAGCTAATCAAGCCAGAGACTAGTGCTGAGGAGCTGTTAGGTGACAGGAAGTCCACATATGGCTGTTGGCTTGTTGGCTTGCACCCTTGCTCAGTCACTTGTGACTCAGGTAGCAGGATTGGTTTCCTTTAGGATACACGGTATGGACCCCTGAGATTATACTCTAAAGACCTCCTTCAGGCTCTTTCCTCAGAAGAGGTCAAAGGCATAGCAGCATCTTAAAGCTTGATAGATTGCCTACAAATAGAGCTAGCTCTTAATTCCAGATGCTCAGACTCCAAATCCTTTACTCTTCCAATTCACTCTCTTAGAAAAGTTACTGAAATTCAAGGAAACGTTTCACAACCACATGCTCCATTTACAGCAAATAATGACATCGAAGGATATCAGAGGAGAGAAGACTCGCTTAAGTAACATCTGGCACATAAAAAACAATGGTCAGGCCCTTTGACATCCTTATACTCCTACATAGGATCTGCAGCTCAGCAAGGCTGTGAAGATGATTTTTGTGAGCACTGGTGATTTCAAGAAGGTAAATCTTTGGTAGAGTACTTGAGATTGTAGGTGTCATCATAGTTGCCATCATAAGCCACCTTTCAGATGACCAAGTACAATAGCAATAATAGGTTGTCTTCACTGAACATTTATTAGTGTCAGGTTCTCTTCTAATTTATGTAAATGCTAGAGGCCCAGTGAATGAATTTGTGTACCAGTGGGGTCCCTCAGCCTGGTCTGTGGGATTGGGCCGAAACTGGCTCTCCAACATCCCCTGAGGGGTCCCAGATTGCGAGAGGATGCAGGCCAGGTCGAGGGACCCCACCAGTGCACGATCAGGGCTGGGGAGGGACACAGGAGGTTGGCCAGCTGGGGAGGGCCCACGGGAGGGCTCCAGGGCATGTCGGGCCCGTCTCACTCAATCCTGATCTGCTGGATCCCAGCAGCAAGCTAACCTACTGGTTGGAGCATCTGCCCCCTGGTGGTCAGTGCACATCCTAGCGAGCGGTTAAGCGGCCTTAGCATATCATTAGCATATTATGCTTTGATTGGTTGAACGGATGACCAGACACAGCATATTAGGCTTTTATTATATAGGATATATGTGGATGTATGCACTATTTTGAGTAGGTAAAGCATGTATATATATAAATAAATACATTAATTTAAAAGTATGCTTCCTTCCATCCCAATCCCATGATTTCTTTCCAAAGGCCAACTATGTTACCAGTTTCTTTCCAGCAATAATGTTTGTATCAACAACCATAGGTCAATAACCCATTAACTTTTTACCAGAGGCAGAATAATATTCATACATTTCTTCACCAGTCTGTTCTACTCAATAGTAAACTGACAATATACTTTATGACAAAGAGCAAATAAGTAAATACTTTTTAAAAATAAGTTGTCTGATATGGTTTCACCTGCTCCACAGACTAATCTTTTACTGGGTTGTCCATTGATTGAAACTTGTACAGATAAACACATTCATTTATACCCTGAGGAGCTCCACCATTCTGTCTAATTGCTATTCACATCCCACTGCCTTTCACATTACCTGAAACACCAAAATTTTTTCAGGAAAAATAATAGGCTACAGTAACCTCAAGCAAGTAATAAAAAGCATTGATCCTTATTGGTTTAGTTCCTGAAGATACATGCAATCATGTTACCAAATGGGAACAGGAAATAAGTGGGAAAATAAATGTTCTGCTAATGTGGGTTTAATTAGTATATAGATGTCTCTCAAAACCAAAAAACAACTTGAGAACAACAACATAAAAGTTGTCTACTGGTCTAATTAGAAGTAGTGATAAAATAAATAAATAAATGTTAAAGAAATTGCACATTTGTAGAACACAGTTTAGAAGACTTGTATGAGTAAATGAATTATCTTTCGCTAACTCCAGCCCTCAAGTACCAAATAAAGTAGTATCTATAGCAAATCAGAATATCTCCAAGGATTATCTTCTAAACCCTCTTCCAAAAAGAATATCTCACAACAAGGAAGTTTAGGTATAAAAAAAGTTGTCCTTGCAATTATTAAAAATAGCAAATGGAAATGCTCCCAGGTCTGATAAGCTCACTGCTGCATTTGTGGTAATGACAGCTTGTCATCAAGGAAACAACTAAGGGAGATGCAAAAAAAAAATTATAATGGTAAGGTTTTTCTCTGCTCTGAATTACTTGCTCTCAGTTTTGAAATCAACTTCTAATGATAACCAAAGAGCCTTAAGTACGATTTATTCTATGGAAATTATTCTGCTGCTCAGTTTGCTTAAAGTAAATAAATAAGTAAATAAAAAGAGCATGAAATTTGTCTTGATATGACTGCAGGGCTTCCGATAGCTAGCTAGCATCGCTTATCAAACGAAAGACAGACCTGTTTATCTCCAGGTGTGTTTTTTTTTCTTGGAACAATTTCTTTCCAAAAATAATTATAAAGCAATTACTTGCCAGTTCTCACTTTATTGGTTACTACTTTTACTCAAAGAATAGCAATTACTACATAATTATAGTACATGATTATTTGGACAGTCTCAACTGTGTCTGACCAACGATAAATTATACAGTCAGTGTAGCCCTAATTATATATTCTATAGAGCATAAATATGTAATGATTGTGTAGTTACATATTAATAAGTCCCTCTTTATTCTTCAGAGCCCCGCACAATAAAATGCCATCTGATCAACCTCCATGTGGTAACCTCTGGAGTTGTTCTGCTTGGCTGGCTACAGAGTGCATTCCACACTTCCTATCACTTCTCAATCGCACCCAGGTTCAGTCACAGGGAAGAGAGAAAATAAAAATTGAGAAGCAAAAAATGTATTTCTAGCCTTCCTTTTTAGGATGTGTTCTTTTTGATGGCAACTCAGCAGCAGTGGCTTAGATTCAAGAATTGCAGGTGCAGAGGCTTGGAAGCGCCACCGCCTCACCTACACAGAATCACTGCACAAAGAAGCCTGGATCCAAAAGCATAAAAGAGGCTTGAACTTGATTTTGGACCATAAATTTGTTGTTTGTGATCTAAAGATATTATTTTGGTTCCAAAAGTGACTATCAGGAATCAGGTATCTGAGGAAAAAGAGTTTAGAGATGCAAGCCTCTACGGAATTTTAAAAAAAAATCCCTTTATATAACTAGATTTTATAGAAGTCTGAATTGCATAAAGTAAGTTTGTCACCACCAAACTGAAGCCCATCAAACTGAATTATACCTGGGCTGCTCTCTGAGAGGTGCCGCACTGAGGGACAGACGCTGACATTCACAGGTGAGGTGAGGATGAATGAGAGTGGACACTGAGCAGCATGCCCCCTGCCACACGCCCTCATTCTCTGCAGAGGCCATCGTTCTCTGAAAACTCACTCTTGTGCAGTCTGCCCTGATGTCCTTGGAGCAGAAATCGTGCTGACTTGTCAAGTGTTCACCTCGTGGAGAAGAGCCTGTCACAGGAGCAGGAAGAGACAAGGGCAGAGAGAACACATGTGCCGAGGGACATAGACAGCTGAGGCCACTAACACTGGGGCCACCACAACAGAGAGAGGGCGATGAGATAAGTCAGATAAGGCACTGGTCCTAGTCTCTGGCCTTGAGGTCTGGATTCAGGTAAGTACACAATAAACATTTTTTAAATGAATAAGTAAGTAAATAAGTGACTAAGGGGCTCTATAGAAGTTTTCAGTCAAGGAGCAATGTAACTCAAAGAATGAAAGGAATTAAGAAAGGAGAGACTTCTCAGTAAATTATTACAAAGTACCAATCTCTTCACATACACCACCTCCTTCAGTCTTTGCAAGAATTCTTTAGTTAAATTATTCTCATTTAACTAATAAGAATCTGAGGCTGGGACTAAGGAAGTCCCTTTCCCGATATCACACACTTAGTAAGTGGCAGGGCTGAGCTTTGTACTCAAGTTTGCCAGACAGACATTAATACCCATTCAACTAGGATGCCCATATCCAAAAACACCTGCTAGTACTGTTAATAAATACTAGTGGCAGTTGCTTTACACATGTCATTTTATTCAAGCCTTATGAAATAATCCTATTAAATAATCAGTGAGAATTCTATTATCAATCATAATCCACAGATGAGGAAACTGTGTCTTAACAAAGTGAGCTCTCTTGCCAACATGATAAAGTAGCTCCTAAAGCTGGGATCAAACCCTCATTAAACAGCAAAGCCTGTGCCCTAAGTCACCTCCCTCAGTCACTCTCATACCAGAAGTCCAAATGGAAGAGGTCATTTCCTGCCCAAAAAGGGCTTCTAATCTAGGGGAATAGCCCTGCCTTCCCACAGGAATGCATTCCTGAGTTACAGTCAGTGGTAAATGAGCACATTCTCCTCTCTTGGTCTGGATCACCTTTCTTTTCCCCTTGCTGTGCTTTCACCTCACACTCTCATAGCAGCCTGGATATGGACTTGTCCTCATTCCCTAATAGGCCCTGATTCTTCTGGAGTCTAAAAGGGAAATTCTTATTTCTGTAGCCCCAGGGCCCTGTCTAAGACATGGGTAGGAGCAGGTGCTCAACCGCTTTGAAAAGATGAATGACTAAATGAATAAGTGAATGCGTGAATGGATATGGAATTCTAGAAAGGACTTTAGAGAAAATTTATTCCAACTACTTCATATTACAGAATTCAATTCTTGGATTCAGAAAAAAATGTTAATTGAATTGCCCAGAAGCAATTTCTAGATAAATATGTAACACATAGGCACACACACACAAATACCAGCCTCATAATTAAAGTGAAATATATAAAATGTGCTTCTTTGGAAGCAAGCTTTATGCATATTTTAAATTTATTACAGGATTTTTTTTAGCTCTATAGGCCAGAGATTGTGATGAGAACACACCCTAATTTGGCAAGTGTTTTGTATCCGTAATGAGATTTCTAAATGTTATGTTTTAGTATAGAAATATGAGTAAAATATTTAATATAATTATGACACTAGGCATATAGTCTTTCCTCCTCTAGCCCTCAAAAGGATTACAGAGCCTGAGGTGATAGTCAGCAATAAAGGGGATCTAGATACCTGTGTATTTTTCATGCACAGATTTTTTTTTTAAACCTGGAGTCTATGCCTCAGCAACAATTCCTGAAATCATGGGAGACTTGAAATGGACACAATACATCTGACTGGTAACCTTATAACTTACCATCCAAACCAGAACTAGACACATTTGAGAGTGAAAAGGAATGTTATCAATAATTAGGTCTGGCAGGTCCCAAGCATCTCAGGACAGATGGCTGCCCTACTCACATGGACACATTTACAAAGCAATGCTGACTAAGTTTAAAATAAAGGTGAGCGGCACAGTGAGAGAAAACTTAGTGGGGGAAAATTCTTGGTAGGGGAAATGACAGGGACAGAGTTTTGACATGTAACCTTTGAGAGCCCTGAGAATCTGATGGAGATCATAAACCTTCCTTAGACAATATACACACAAAATTCGGCACAACATTTTTGGAGGGTTCATAAGTTCCTTACACCCCATCCACGACTCCAGGACTATTGAATAAGACTCCCCAGATTAAGAGTCCTGGTTCTACAGTGGGATTTCTCAACCCTGGCACTAATGACATTTTGTGCTGAACAGCACTTTGTCATTGGGAGCTATCCTTTGCAATGTAGGACATTTAGCAACATCCCAGACTCTACAAACTAGATGCTAGGAGCATCCCAGAACCAGTTATAACAATCAAAAATGTCTCCAGACATTGCCAAATGTCCCCTGGGAGGCAACACTGTCCCCTGTTGAGATTACTCTTCTAGAAGTAGGAACATGAACAGCTCACATAAGGAATATGTAGACATAACTTACTAATATACAACACACAGCAAACTAGAGTTTAATAAAAAGTGAAGCCCTGCAGTATAAAAACTGCAAAACTGCCCCCCTTTGAATCTGTCTACACTCCTCCTTCACCAGAGATGTGACCATTCTCTCCACAAAAAGAGAGCTAATGACACTGACTTGGGGGGAACTGGCTCCACAGAAGAGTTCCTGGGCCCCCATTCTCATGCCACCGTCTGACAGGTGTTGAGCGGAAATGATTCTGCAGAAAACATTCTGAAGTGTTTATAATGAGGAGAACTTGTAACCTAAATCAGGAGAAACATTCTGGAGGCTGTTCCGTTTATAAACAATTCCACAGACACAGGGAATAGTACGCACCTGGAGAAGTGTAGCTTCC
This sequence comes from Corynorhinus townsendii, assembly GCA_026230045.1. NCBI lineage: Eukaryota > Metazoa > Chordata > Mammalia > Chiroptera > Vespertilionidae > Corynorhinus > Corynorhinus townsendii. Next base: position 146,414,820 of record JAPDVU010000006.1, on the reverse strand, counting down.
AATTGAGTAAGTATTTATTAGACACACTCTGCCTCCTCAGCATATTCTTCTCATTTGAAAAATGAGGAATTGGACATATGATTTCAAAGATCCTTTTAGCCATAACATGGTGTGATTCTATTAAGATGTGTGTGATATAGATATAGATATAGATATAGATATAGGTACAGGTATTTATACAGGAGTAGAGATATGGATATGGATATGGATATATATATACACACACACACACACACACACACACAAACACACATCCCTTTTTCTGAACTTTCTGAGTCTCAGTTTCCTCTGTATACTAAGGGCAGACAACTACACAGCAAGTCCCAAAAGTAGGTCTTCAGATGACCACCTGGCAAGCTGGCAAACTGCCTAAGATACCCCTGAGGAATTGGTTAATAGGGCTAATGGGGGAGGGAAGAGGGGCTTGGTGTGTCATTTGCCCCAGGGTTCCACATTTACAAAGAGCCTCAAATGTTAACCACTTGTGCTATTATCAATTGAGATTATTTGCATTTACACCTATATCACACACACACACACACCACACACACACACACACACACACACACACAGAATCACAAAATTTTGAACATGCTAAAATAATGCACTAAAGTAAACATTAAAAATCACAATTTGGTCCTCCTACTGTGGCATTTCTTTAATTTCAACGTACCAGGATATTTTAAAAAGTAGAAGCATCTTAAACTCCTCACCACCTCTGTGTCTTTATTTATTATAAAATTAAATTCCTGTGCCCAACGCCTATCTCAGTGGGTCTGGGTGGAGCCTGAGACACTGCATTTTAACAAGCATCCTGGGGGATTCTGAGCAGATGTCTTGGGAGCACACTTTCACAAGCAGAACTTTAGTTAAAGAGAGAAGAAAGAAAAAAAATATCTTTCCCAGGATATTAGACAAAGAGGAATATAGATAATTGTGGGTGATTAGGAAAATGAAAGCCAAAAACATTTTCCTTTGCTTCCTTCTCAGCTAACACATTCATGCTTAGTCTTTAAGGCCCAGCTCCAATGTGACTTCCTTGTAAAATCCTTTAGGCAATCCCCTGTTCCATCAGTTATTGCAACATCCATTGAGCTGTGAGCATCCCAAGAGACAGAGTATACCTTGGTTATAACTTATTTATCCAATGCCTGATACCAGACATATTCAATAAATGTGATGGGTATAGTATTTTATTTTATCATTTTCTTCTCTGTTACAATTTTGTTTGGAAGCATGAGACTTAGTTGGAACGTTTGTAAGGAGGACATTCTGATAAGAGGGAAGTGTGTGGTAGGCCACCTGCCCTGTTTATCAGAATTCTGACTTAAAGGAGACTTAGAAGAGTGCTGAAGGCAGCACCCCTAATTATTCCGTGACCTCTCCAAATAAGTCCGTGCATGTTCAGACCCCCAGGTGTTTACTGGAATCCTTATGCTTAATCCCTAGATGCCCTTGTCTAGAGGACAATGTAAATACATATGTCCTCTTAAGATTACTCACCCTATTGATTGTATCTAAAGATAAAAACTGCAATAAAAGGCTAACGAGGCAGGCAATTGAGGAGGCCTGGAGGCGGCCTGGCTCCTTCAGCTGGACCATCCCTTAACCCTCTCCCCCACAGTGAAATCTGTTCATCCATCATTCAGGGGCTGCTGGTCAGCCCCTGCACAACTCATCCCAGAAGATTCCAAATTTCAAGAAAGGCCATCAACGCTGACCCTACATCATCTAAGATGACATTCTGGAGCAAACCTGAGATGAGAGGGAATGGCCAGCACGGTTAGGTGAGGAGACACAGAGGTGGGGATGAATTTAAGATGCTTCTACTTTTTTAATATGCTGGTACATTGAAATTGAAGAAATGACACAGGTATATCTCTGGAGACCCTCTATAAGAGCACTAATCCCTTCATGAGGTTCTACCCTCATAAGTTAATCACCTTTCAAAGGGTGATTACTACCTTTGAGAGTTAGGATTTCCACATATGAATTTTGTAAGCACACATTCAAACCACAGCACTTATATATTTCATTGAGTAAGACTGTAATCAATTCTAGCATGTTAAATAATGTGGGAACTATACAAATATAAGACATTTTCCCTGCCCAATAGTTGCAATGTTCTTGTGAAAAGGACACTCATATCTAAAACAAGAGCATCATAAACAGAGAAGAGAATTTAATTTTGTTTTACGGGCTCCTGAGAGGGAGGTCAACAAGGGCTACAATTTCTCCTTTCAATGTCTCAGAAGCTAGAGTTATTTCTCCCAAATGGGCTGACCTTACTTGACTTAAGCTGATTTATAAAAATAGATAAGATTTTAATAAAAAGAACAAAACAGGAAGGGCATTCTAGGCAAGGGGAATTGCTAGAGAAAAAGAAAGAAAATAAAGCCAGAAATCCGCGTGGCGTATTCCTAATACATACCTGAGATAAGCCTGAACAAATCTGGGGTCAAAGAAAAGAAGAGACAGAGTGGAGAATGGTTACAAAGAACCAGTTGTCAGAAACCACAGAAAGATGATAGGTTAAAAAAAAGATAGGTAGGAGGACACATTGATTTAAGAACCGTAACTGGATGTTGGATGGCATCATCAACTACTATTTTATGGAAAGAAACCAAGGCCCACAGAGAGTGAGAGACACACCATGTTAAGCAGGTCTTCTTGCTAACTCATCATGTCCACTACCTGTCTCTTCCCAATGGGTGCCCTTCCTCTGGAATATCCATATTTCCTAATATAAAAATTAAATTTGAAATTTGATTCCCCTCAAATGCAAATGGCCATCTTCTGCATATTCCTTCTATAAGCTTCTGAAATTAATAGCAAGAACATGAATTTTAAAAACATAAACATATTTTTCTTTTTTGATGTAGTTTATATTTTATTTTGCTCTGCAAATTTAAGGCCTTATGAATAGCAGGTAACTGGATAACTAGGTCTCAAGAAACATGTTCCACATTCCTGCCATCTGAAAGTGGACATCAATTAATAGCATGGATAGAGGGCAGGTCACAGACATGGCAGAAGGTTTGTTTTCTAGATGTGTGGCATTGGGCAATTCACCTAATCTCTATAAATTATGTTCCCTTGTCTGAGTACAGTATATGGGGCATTATCCAAGGCGTCCCTTGAAATAAACTTAACCGTGCAGGTGTTGGGACATTAAGTAGTTGCTAGTGAAGAGACTACTCTAAGCAAGTAGGACCGAGGGTAAGCATTATCATCTGACCTTACATTAATATAGTTAAGACTGCTGGAGGAATTACACCACACAAGAATATGCAGTTGCAAATCACACAGCACACTTTAGTACTCACAAGATTCCTGGTGCCGTGGGCTCAGACTTAATGGGGTTCCCAGGGAAGGGTGTCATCCTCTGCAGGCAGCAGCGGATCTGTCTGTGTGTAGCTGACCATCTGGTTGGGTCAAGTCAGCGGGAGAAGGGCAACCGAAGTCTCCTGATCAAAGGTTTGGCTGTTCTACTGCCGTCCTGCATGGAGCAAGACAGTGTGGAGCGTGGATCAAGAGGATGATCAATGTCTGAAGTCGGGGACTCATTTTTAAGCCTGTTCTGGCCCACGGCAGTCCAGGTGGCTATCAGTAGCATATGTCATCACACAAGTATTAATCAGAGTACAAGCTGGTTATCAATCACAGTGTATCAATCAGAAGGTGTCTATTAGGTTTACATACATCATTGCTAAGGGTAGCATTCAGCTATGGTCTTATCTATATGGTGCAGTTAGGGCATGGCCAGAGTGGTCATTCCCTGTGCTCTTTAATATTACTCTTTAATATTTCACACAAGTATTTAACAAAAAAATAATTTTTCTATAAATTAATTTGTGACTAAGACATCCCTCAACTATAAAATTCAGGTGATAAAATCACCTACATCCTGGCAGTTTTGTAGAGACCAAATAGGACAAGGCATATAAAGTACTTAGTAAAGCTCCTAGAATATGTTGAGTCCTCAGTAAATGTTAGCTATTATTAGTCACAATACCTTCAAATACATAGTGCTTTAAAAGGAAATCTGAAAGTTATACCTTGGAGTGGCAGAATATGTACTGATTTGTAAATCTTAAATGAAATTTACTTATCAATTCACTTGGTTCTCTGATTCGCAGGTGCAGTTTATTTTTATACTAGTAACCCTGCACACGAATCCGTGTGCCAGTAGCTCGCCAGTAGCTCGCTGCCACCCTCCAGTAGCTCTCCTCCCTCCTGTAGCTCCCCTACCCCCCATCATAGTTTTCTGCCCTGCCCCCTCCTGTAGCTCTCCGCTGCCCACTTGTAGCTCACTGCCCCCGCCCCCCGTCCTGCTGATCCGTGATCCAGTCGTTATGCGTTCAGTCATTACGCTTCATGGCGTAACGGCCACTTGCATATTACATCTTTATTATATAGGATTAACCAATAGATAGGCTGAACATATGTTTCAGACCCAGAAAAGCAGAAATCCCAATAAAAGACATCATTCTGTTTCAATGAGTGTATTCTGAATTTTGCAATCATAATATGCAGAACTAAGATAATTTAATTTCAACATTCATTAAAGCTTTGTGTTTTGCAGGTTATTATTGTTTTTATGTGGGATTACATATGGCAGAAAATTTGAACTGAGTTTAAAGGCTTCAAGGGCCTTACCTGGCCATATGTGAGCATACTCCTGGGATAATATAGAGTCCCTGAAGGTGTATGCAAATCTTGGATGCTTGAAAAGAGCCATAGCTATAATGAGATTCTCAGAGGAGTCCATGATAATAAAAGCTTAAGAATTGGTGAACAATATCAATGGTGGAATGAAAAATTAATAACTGGACACATATATCATAATCAGTAGCAGTACTTATAATTGGGTAGATCTATATATAATAAAATTGATAAAAAATCTATGATATATTGTGATAAAAGCAAGTTATAGAATAATTTTTAAGTTCTAGAAAGGTGTTTATGGCATATATTTTTATATATACTAAATACATGTAATATTTCAAAGCAGACATATTACAGCATATGTAGTACATATTTTATAAAATAAAACTGTATATACTGATATACATTTGTGTGCATGTGTGTGAGTATATAGTATGTACATATATTTTTTACTCCTTACCTAAAGATATGTTTATTGATTTTTTAGAGAGAGAGGAAGGGAGAGAGAGATGAGAGAAACAACTGTTGGTTGCCTCTGGTAAGCACCTTACGGGGAATGGAACCATGTCTGGGTATGTGCCCTGACCAGGAATTAAACCCATAACCTTTTGGTGTATGGGATGATGCTCCAACCACTGAGCAACCTGGCCAGGGCTACTATGTACATATTATAAGGAGCTTAGAAAATATATTCTAAGTAATAATGGTTAATAATGGTTATCTTTAGGTAGTAAAACCAATACATAAGGTCTTCATTTCTAACTACCCTGTTTTCTCAATTTTAAGTTGCTTTTTCTCTACATTTTAATATTTATGAAATCAGAAGTCACCATATAATCAAAATATGCATCAAATTAAGTATTTCTTTGCTCCCTCTATCCCCAAAGCCCTTATAATAAATATATGATGGTATCATTTTGGAGGTGAGTCCAAGTCAAGAAAATATAGCAGGGATAACTGGAAGTATCAGGAAAACACTTTGCAAAGTATCTGATTGTCTAACCACTATGCTGTATACCTGACACTACTACAAAATAGTGAATGTAAACTATAATTGAAAAATGAAATTAAAAAGAAGAAATAGTCTGTATATACCTCTGAATTGCTTAAATTCTTTTTAAGAAGCAAATATATTTTTATGACTTGTTTTCCCCTAAAACCACCAGAGTAGATAACTTTTATGCCCTTTATTTTGCTCCATATAATATGGGATAAAATAAACTAGGCCACAGGAATGTGTATCTACCTATTGAAATCCAGTATTTGCATATATTTGCACATTATTCAGTATCATTAAATGTTATTTTCTTAAACATTGTGAATCTCTCCAGTGGTAAAATAGTATGACCAAGAAATGTTGAAGCTAGAGGACTTTCTCTCATCTCTCAAAAAAACTATTTCAGACTGATACAAATACAGGATATTAATATGTACATTATTGTAGCATTCTTACAATATGTGAGACACTGGTCTGAGCACTTACATGTATTATCTTATTAAATTTTCACAATAATAACATAAAATAAGTTAAATATGTCAGCCCAATCCTATATAATAAAGGAGTAATATGCAAATTGACTATCACTCCAACACACAAGATGGCTGCCCCATGTGGTCAAAGATGGCTGCCCCCATGTGGACACAAGATGGCCAGCAGGGGAGGGCAGTTGGGAGGGACCAGGCCTGCAAGGGAGGGCAGTTGGGGACGATCAAGCCTGCAGGGGAGGGCAGTTAGGGGTGACCAGGCTGGCAGAGGAGGGAAGTTGGGGGTGACCAGGCCTGCAGGGGAGGGCAGTTAGGGGCAAACAGGCTGGCAGGGGAGCAGTTAGGCATCAATCAGGCTGGCAGGGGAGTGATTAGGGGGTGATCAGGCTGGCAGGCAGAAGCGATTAGGGGCAATCAGGAAGGCAAGCAGGTGAGCAGTTGGGAGCCAGCAGTTCTGGATTGTGAGAGGGATATCCGACTGCCTGTTTAGGGGTCAGGCCTAAATGGGCAGTCGGACATCCCTTGAGGGGTCCCAGATTGGAGAGGGTGCAGGCCAGGCTGAGGGACACACCCCCCATGCACAAATTTCATGCACCGGGCCTCTAGTCTATGAATAAAGAAACTGAAGCTTTTGATTGAAAATTATGCTAAGTCCCATAATTAGTGTAAAGCAATGGCAGGAATTTTGTAAATTTCCACCTCCTGTCAACACCTTAATTTTTCACAGTTGTACTACTCCCTCTCCTCGACTGAAGAAATAGTATAAATGTACCTTGAAATTACTATTTTTGCTCACCAATGATTAAACCAAAGTGTTCCTCAAACAGAGGATGAATGAGCAATAACACAGACCAGCGTAAGAACTTCATTCAAATATCCTGCAAAGGGAAACATGCTCACTAGCCTCTGCTTTCCCCAGAGCATTCCAGGGTCTGAATACAGCCCTTTGGGGCAGATACTATTTTCAAGGGTTTCTTCAGGTTTGGCAGAAGCAGGTGGCAATCATTATCCCTGGTCTACATCTAATTAAGATTTTGTCATGTTTGTTCCTATTTAGATTGCCAAGGTTTGTGCAGCTTAAAAGGCATGTTACCTTCTTAAAAGCTAAGTGGAATGAACAAAGCCTAATTAAATGTGACTTGCTGATGGATTCAGTATTTATAAGCAGACAGTTCGCTGGCTTCAAAAGTGAGTGTTGGTAGCCGCAGAGCAGCGAGTATTCAGAGAGGTTAAAAATACACGGCTGGATGATGGGACTCAAAAACAGGTTAGAACCAAGTCAGATGTATTTCCATAAATCACGCCAGTGTTCAGATTTCATGTGCTAAAATAATTCAAAAGTAATTTTGCACTGCCTTCTGATCTGAAATCATAGTGAGTGCTGGAATTGGAACAGATGAAAAAGTGTGTGTCTCCCTTTCTTCAGAAATAGGGCACAACCAAATTGCTCTATCATAAATATTTTAATATATTTTTATTGTTGATAGTATTACAGATATCTCCCATTTCCTCCCCTCCTCTCAGGTCCTACCCACCCTCAGGTCATCACTACCCTATTGCTCCTGTCCATGGGCTATGCATATAAGTATATAGGTTCTTTGGTTTATCTATTCTTGTCCCCCCAATCCCACATTGAGGTATGTCAACCTATCGTAAATATTAACATCCACAACTCAGCACTTGATTTGCTAGGTTTTGCTACCACAGAAACTGAAGAGCAACTAGCTATAGGACAGCAAACCTGAAATGAAAGCCTTGCAAACAAAAAGAACAATCAAAAATTTTTCCAAGTAGCCCTAATTTTAGCGGCAAGAAGAGAGAGAGTATGGGTGGCAGGGCATATCAGTTGGTACCACTGATTTCCTTACATTTGCTCAGCTATCACCCTCTATTTATATTTCCTCTCTTAGTATTCAGGATGAACTTAGTTTTCTATTATCTGCAGTCCCTCTCCATTTCACTTTGATTACCTTCTTCCTTTCCCCCATACCAGTCTCCAAGCTGTAGCTGGAATCCATAGCCAAAGGTTATTTACTTGTCATTGGCATTATTATATTTTTAGGAAATAGACATGATAATGTTATGCTCTTATTTTCAAATGTTTGCTGGCTCCTTATTTCCTACAAAATAACTACAAATCTGCTATAAAGACCTAGACAAGGCTTTACATGGGTCTTAATCTCCATTTCCAGATTCATTGCTCATCACCATTTATCAAGACACTCCTTCCTTTCTTGCCACAATGAACAAGTCCCTGGTCTCCAAACATGTTATGCACTTTCATGCCTTTAGATAATTGTTCATGGTTATTCTCTTGACTTAAAATTCTGTTCTCTGCCTTTCCTTCTGTATCTGGTAAAGGCTCATTGTCCAAGGACCAAGTCCAATATCAACTCCTTGGAACAGTATTAAATGTTTCCTGCAAAAGTATTAAATGGCTCCTATCTTTGACCAAATAACACACTAATCATAACAGGGCTCTTGTGTTTGTTACATCATATTATACCATTTGCCAGCCTGTCTGTGTAGTGCCTCTGTTCATCAGAGAGTGAATGCCTTAAAGTAAGGGTCCTGTGTCTGCTTATCCCTATACTAGAGGCCTGGTGCACTCAATTCGTGCATGGGTTGGGTCCTTAGATCTGGCCGGTGATCAGGGCCAATCAGGTTCCCCGCCACTCCGCCTCCCTGCCTCCTCCCTCCTTTGCTCCCTCAGCATCCCACCACTGCCACTGGATGCCCACCATGTTCCGTGCTGCCCCCTGGTGGTCAGCGCTCATCATAGCAAGCAATTGAACTCCTGTTCTTTTGGTAGAACTACCGAGGGGACACTTTGCATATTAGACTTTTATATATTAATATATAGATAGTACTTGGCCTTGTCCAGGATGATCAAGATATAAATGAATGCAAACATGAGCGATGAGGACAGAGATGAACAAGAATCTCCATACAATATTTTGAATGGAATGGAAGTAACATGAGTTGTTAATCATATTATCCATCAGATGCACATACTCTATTCCACTTTGTAACCTATTTTTAAAACATATTTTACTTCAGTGGTGTCCAGACCTTAATTTTAAATGTAAATACAACTGTCTTGCTTCTTATCAATTAATTTTTCTTTCTCACCTGGATTGGGGGATACCTGTATTTAGCATGGAAAATTTGTACAAGATGCATGCCACTCAGAATTATCTAATAAGCAAAGAAAATAACTGAGGATTTCAGCACAAACTGCCTCTATCATAAATATTTTAATATATTTTTATTATGATAGCAGATCAAGGTGTTATAAGGAGGACTAATGGTAATCGTTGACTGTGGAAATATCAGAAGAATGAAAAAGAAGAAAAACTTGAGCCAGCCATGCAGATTTACCTTAAAAGAGAAGTACCATGATGTCAAGATACCAATTGCTTAATGTGAGAATAATGTTTCTTTCCTAGGCATGCACACCCAGAGCTCTGAGTACCAAGATTCTACAGCTCCACATGACGTGGCTCTAATTAAGAAGTTCTCACTTGCTGGGGATTTACTACAACAAAGAGGGGCAGCATGGGTTACAAACTCTACTACTTACCAAGCAATTTGGGGCAAGTCACCATTTATATAACTCAGACTTCTGTAAATAATTAATGCCAGCATGCTTACAATTAAATATTAAAATTATTTCATAATAAGTATCTCTGTCCTATGCCTTCACCACATCAGAATAGACGTCCCAAGAACAAGATAATATTTAGCCTTCCTCTTAACAGAGCAACAAGTCTTTGTTCTTGGAGTTCAGGACTCCTTTCCCTAGGAAGCAATCAATATTTTGTGGTTTGAAAACTAAAAAGAGGCCTTAGCATGGTGAGGGTGGGGAGTGAGGTATTGCACACTGAAGAAAACCTCCACCAGGTCTTTCTTTGTTGAGGAGGATTTAGATCAGAGTTAAAAAACCAAAACACCTATAGTGGCCATGACATGAATGTGTGAGCTATTCTGGGTGTAAAACAGTCTTGGGAGGGCCTGTGATCCAACCTGGAAATTTCAAGTTTTGACTTAAGGCTTTGAATTTTCTGAAATAACCTTCCTAACAAATTGGGCTGCATTAGGCATTTTGCTGCTATCTGCTGAGTCCCACCAAGTGGAAAGAGCTGGACTTCCCTAGAGGTTGTGTGGCTCTGAGGTTCAAGATTAGGCCAAGGTGCTAACTACATAGGAAAGAGTTTGTAGGTCCAGGAGCAGGATTTCAGGATTCCATGGTCAGAGAGACCAGGACATACATTGAATATAGTAGAGGAGGTGGTGGCTCAGGTGAGGATGACCACATAGTAGCCTTGGGACATGTGATAGGACCCCAGTGCAAGGCAGAGGCTAATGAATGGTAACAGTCCAGCATTCAGTATGGCAGACATGCAGTGGGAATTTAGGTGAGCAGCACAGACTGGAAACTCTCTCCATCTTCTGAACCATATCCTGGGGCAATATAAAATACAAAGGGTTGAGGAGAAATCAAGATGGTGGCATAGGTAAACACCTAAACTGCTGCCTTGCACAACAATTTCAAAACTACAACTAAAATACAAAACAGACATCATCCAGAACCACAGGAAGGCTGGCTGAGTGGCAATTCTACAACTAGAAGGAAAGAGAAAAGCACACTAAGACTCAGAGAAGCTGCAGGAGGCAGAGGTACACATGCAGAGAGGAATGACAACTAAGTGCACAGCTGGCTTTCTCAAGCAGGAGGGAGACAAAAGCTCCCGACTGCACTGAACTCCAGTTCCAGGCAAAACTCTGGGGACCCAGACTCATACAGGGTGAAACTAGACTGTCAGGAAAGAGAAAAGCACACTGAGACTCAGAGGAACTGCGTACGGCAGAGGTACTGAGGCATGTGTGTGGAGAAGGCAGGCAACTGAGTACACGGCTGGCTTTCTCAACTGAGAGGGAGACAAAAGCTCCCGACTGTACAGAACTCCAGTTCCAGGCAACATTCTGGGGACCCAGATTCATTCAGGGAGAAACTGGACTGTCTGGCAGTGGGCAGAACTCAAGGACGGCTTTCTCTCAGAGATTCTTGCAGCAATTACCACGGGACACTGAGACACAGGAGACTATTATGGCAGGGCTGATGGGAAACCAATGCTGTCTGCTCTGCCCTCTGCCCCATCCAAGCTGAGCACAGAGGCTTTTGCAAGTCTTGTCTTATAAGGGTGTCTCCAGGACAGAAGTTCTCCCAGCGTAGACACAGCTGATCCTCACAGCCAGTTGGCCTGGAGGTCAATTCCTCCCAGTGATACCAACAACAATCAAGGCTTAAATACATCAAGACTGTGCACACAGTCCACAAAGGGCTGCACCAAGAGTGTCCACCTCAGGTAACTGGGGAGGCTGAGCCACTGGGCCCTAGAGGACACCTGGCACACAAAGCCACTCTATCAACTCAGGGAAGCAGCCAAAATGCAGAGACAAAGAAACAGATCACAAATGAAAGAAATGGAGGAAAGCAAATGACTGGATATAGAGTTTAAAACCACGGTTATAAGGTTTTTCAAGAATTCCCTAGAAAAGGCCGATAAATTTAGCAAGACCCTCAACAATATGAAAAAGGGCCAACTAGAAATTAAGCATACACTGACTGAAATGAAAAATATTATACAGAGATCTAACAGCAGACTAGAGGATCGCAAGAATCAAGTCAAAGATTTGAAATACAAAGAAGCAAAAAACACTCAACCGGAAAAGCAAAAAGAAAAAAGAACCCAAAAATATGAAGATAGTGTAAGGAGCCTCTGGGACAACTTCAAGTGTACCAACATCAGAATTATGGGGGTGCCAGAAGAAGAGAGAGAGCAAGATACTGAAACCCTATTTGAAGAATTAATGACCGAAAACTTCCCCCACCTGGTGAAAGAAATAGACTTACAAGTCCAGGAAGTGCACAGAACCCCAAACAAAAGGAATACAAAGAGGACCACACCAAGACATATCATAATTAAAATGCCAAGAGCAAAAGACAAAGAGAGAATATTAAAAGCAGCAAGAGAAAAACAGTTAGTTACCTACAAGGGAGCACCCATAGGACTGTCAGCTGATTTCTCAACAGAAACTATGCAGGCCAGACGGGAATGGCAAGAAATATTCAAAGTGATGAATAGCAAGAACCTACAGCCAAGATTACTCTATCCAGCAAAGCTATCATTCAGAATTGAAGGGCAGATAAAGAGCTTCACAGACAAGAAAAAGCTAAAGGAGTTCATCTCCACCAAACCAGTATTATATGAAATGCTGAAAGGTATTCTTTAAGAAGAGGAAGAAGAAGAAAAGGTAAAGATAAAAATTATGAACAACAAATACATGCCTATCAACAAGTGAATCTAAAAATCAAGTGAATAAAAAAATCTGATGAACAGAATAATCTGGTGAATATAATAGAATCAGGGGCATAGAAAGGGAGTGGACTGACAATTCTGGGGGGGTGGGGTACGGGAAGAGATTGGACAAAAATCCTACACCTATGGATACATAAAAGTGTTCGATGTCAGATGTTCTTGGCAATCTTGATGAATGAGGGTTTAAGTTCAATTTAATTCAGTTCAGTGGGAAAAAAAGACAAAAAACAGTTGTGACATTCTTACATTATATAGTATGAACCCTGAGAAAAAAGACACGTACCAATAAGGGCACCTGGGGTTTAACTGGGCTCAGATTGAAAAAAAAAAAAAAGAAGAACCAGCAGCCATTTCTACATAGGGGCCTGCACTTCTGGGAGGCTTACACTGAACTACTTGCTTCTGCACTGAATTGCCTGTCTGCACTGTGTTTCTACCATCTGAGCCAGCCCTTATAAAGGAGTTCCTGGAATCCTATTTCAACCAGGACTGAGGCTTTCCCCATCCAATCAGAGCTACACAGCTCCAACCAAACAGAGCTGCCCTATTCTGACCAATCAAAGCAGTGTCTTTTGGGCTAATAAAACTGCAAGGATTTGGAGTCCTCATTTGCATGAGGACAGATCAATCAGGGACCAAGGATGGGGACTTCTATCCATATAAGTCAGTTACCTTCTGGCTCTGAGAGCACATTTTCCCTTTCCATCAAAGACTGAAAACTGCCTCTTCCTGGCCAGAGCAGAACAGAGCAGACCAGTGCAGGTCAGAGCAGACTGGCACAGAATGGAACAGACCAAAGCACAGCAGTGCAGACCAGTGCAGTGCAAAGCAGACCTGCATGGAGCACAGAGGAGCAGATCATCACAGAGCAGAGCTTTCTAGTTGAAGAGGGGCCTCATCAAAGTTGTGCTGTATCACCACTGAGCTGTTTGCACTGAATAAAGTTTCCTTTTTCACCACAGCACCCCAAATTGGGGATTCCTGTTGCCCTTGAATGGTGCTAACAACCATCAGTTGACAATTGCAATCCAAAACCTTTTCAGAAATAATGATAATAGGTATAATTTTTCTACCACTTATGAGCTGCATTTAATACTGAACAATCATATGTGATAAGAACCATTACTATCCCCACTTTACAAATAAGGACAACTGAGGCATAGAGAAGTAAGCCTGACCAAGGATACACAACTAGCTAAGAGCTACAACCAGAGTTTAGATCCAGGCAATCAAAATACAGAGTCCACACATATAAACAACACACTACACCACCTTCTCAGACTTAATGTCCGTTCCTTCCTCCCAGGATGTTTTGAGTTTCAATGTGTATGAATGAATTAGAGTGCTGTACAAAAATGTTGATTAGTTTTATTATTTGGGTCCATAAGCAGGACCACAGTCTGATTCTGCTAGCCCAGACTGACATGAAAGTCCACAATTATTCTTCCTGTGAACCACAGCCTCTCAGTGGACAAGGGTAAGAACTCACAACCCATCTTTTTAAATATATATATATTAAAATACATTTTATTGATTTCAGAGAAGAAGGGAGAGGGAAAGAGAGATAGAAGCATCAATGATGAGAAAGGATCATCAACCGGCTGCCTCCTGCACGCCCCACACTGGGGATTGAGCCCATAAGCCAGGCTTATGACCTGATCAGGAATCGAATCATGACCTCCTGGTTCATAGGTTGAAGCTCAACCACTGAGCCACGCTGGCCGGGCTCAGCCCAGCTTTGAAAGCAAAAACCTGAGAACCCTGCACTGCCTGAAGACCCCAGTTTTCACCTTTCCCCAGGAGTTATCAGCCCCTGCAGCTGGCTACTGTCATGTCTAACCTCTGAACATTGCACTTGAGATAGTGGGCTGATAGGTGTTGGTAGGGTTGATGGAGAAGGGTTTATCTTCTCTGAATAGGATTGTGGACCAGAGTAAACATACAAACACAAATCAGTATTTCTCAAGCATCCACCATAAAAATGAACTTGGAAATCCAAGAGCCCTTTATAAGAGACTTTAAAGTTTAGTGTTTTAGTACCAGTTAAACATTTTTAAAATAACAAAGCATGTTTTAAATTATCCTGAATACCACCTCTTTGTAACAGACCAGGACCACTAGCCCTGATGGCTATTTAAATGTAAATACATTAAAGTCAAAAAATTCTCAAAGTTAAGCTCCTCAATTGCACTAGTCATGTTTTAAGTGCTCAATAGTCACATGCTGCTAGGGGCTATTATATTAGACAGAAAATCCTTCCTTAATCTAATCTAGTCCCATCACAACATTTTCATCATCAGAAACTTCTGTTGGAAAGTACTGATCTAGCAGGTAAGTTTCATAAGAACAGCGCCCTTAGCTATATTGCTCACTGCTATATTCTCATTGCCCAAGACAGTGACTAGCATAGATAGGTGCTCAGGAGACATCTGTATAAATAAGTGAATTAATAACTCCAAGATCTTACATCCATCTTGGGTAAGAGTAAAACAAAAATAATGTGGTTTTGGAAAATGGGCTTGTGGACTGAAATCACCCAAGAACTTGCCATATCTAATCTGCATGCACCCTTCAAAAATTAATGTGTGGCATGTGTGTTATATTGCATTTTCTGCTAATTAAACTTCTTACCATAATGTAACTTTGTGGCCAGTCCCATATTTCAGATATTCCCAGGAGATCTCTGAAAGGAAGGTAAAGGTAATAATACACTACTGGAAAATTTCTGTGAAATAACTTACATAATAAAGTGCATGGAACCAATTTATGGATCCCATTGTTACACAAATGTGTCCCATGCATGAGCGGCAAAGAATGAGAGAATAGCACTTAAATTTCCTATGGGCTAGGCATACTCAGCTTGTTCATTTAAATAATATATGAGCCAATGCTACAGGAAAGTGGGAATACCCTGATCCCTAAAATCCATATTCTATGTCCTACCCTGGCTGAGAATTATTAGCTCAGAGTTGTAGAGGGCCTCTCTCATAATGCATTAGATCAGCCAGTGAGTGGGTGAACTTATGCAAGCTGTCCAGCTTTTTGAAGTTAATGATCAACAATGTGCATACTCTTTTTAAAGTACTTACATTAGTGTGTAATGAAACTAATCCCCTCTAACAAAGTGGAGTTCATTGCAGATGTTCAGATCTCTGCTAATAAAATAGGTCTGCTATGTCCTCAGTTCACCATAGAGAAGGGTCCATGGGTAGCCTAAAGGCAGGTATGAGGAAGTGTCTACTGTCACGTTTCTATCAGAACTTCTCCTGATGTGTGCATGTTTGTTTTGGAAAATACTGTTTCTCCCAGTACGCCGCTTAGGAGGATGTCCTGTGATCCCTCTACCCCACCAACCTATCTACCCAGAGGCAAAAAAGAGTGCTGTCTGTTCAAAAAAGAGTGTTAGCCATTTCCAGAAGCCGTCTGGTCATGTTGCCAGAGAAATTTGAACACACTCATGCAGGGCCCTTTTATGACCCAGAGAAGCCTCATCCAGCTCCCGGGTCCTCGTCAGGCTCCTCACTCAAATTCTGCCTCTTAGATCCAGATATGTAAGCATGACCGTAGGACCCCACCTGCCCTGCTTCAGAATGTCTAGTGTGTGGATGGATAAAAACTACCAACCACTCTCCGCCCCGCAGCGTCCTCATTTAATCTCTGATGCTGCCCTTCTGTCTAATAGTCTGGTCCTGTTTGGGATTTTTACAAAAGGTATCAATAGAAGCATCACCTTACTCATTGTTGAGTTGGTGATCCATGCTGAGCAGAGGCCCAGGAGATGTGCATGGCAGCCTGACAGTGAATCAGAAGCATGTTTCAATGATCATCACCTCACTGTGCCTTTAACTGTATCTCTAGGACCAGCACAGTATTTGGTGTAGAACATTCATATGACTAATACCTGTGGAAAGAAGGTAAGGAGCCAGAGAAGGTGAGCAGGCAAATTGCTTCCCATCTTTGGGAGTGTCCACTCAAATATCCTGCATTTCTTCAAGTCCTTGAAGGCATGGCACCACACCATGTACTTATGGCACTGCATCAGGCATTATGGGGAAATAACACAGAGACATAAAATCACTCAGCATGTTGCTTGACACACTGTGTGTGTTCTATAAGCCTTGAGGGATTGAGTATTATAGCCAGAGCTTGGGCAAGGGCAAGAGGAGGAGGGAAGGGGGTGGGAAGAAGCAAATGCCATGTGCTGGGGGAATGGAGGAGAGAAAGGAGAGAAGGCAACAACTGAATAGTAATTGTTCAAAGAGACAGTGTGAAGCTCATGTTAGAGACTGCAAAGAGCAGTAATTTGGGAGATAGCATCCCTGGGTTCAAAGCTGGCCTCAGCGCTTACTAGCTTTGTAAACTCTCCAAGACTCAGTTTCCTCATTTGTAAAATGAGAATAAAATAAGCATATGTGTTTAGGGTAATTAAGAAAACTAAATGAGGTGATGCACATAATGTACTTCAGTACCTAGTGCAAAGTAAGTGCTCCATAAATGGTGGATGATGAGATTGATCAAATGGGATGCTAATCAAGGTGGCTCACAGTTGTTCTGTGGATTTGTCAGAGAATTCCTCTGGAACATTTCTTGTCTCAGCCCCAGGGAATGAATAAATGGAGGTGATCTCTCTTCAATATTTGATAGAGCACAACACTAACCTCTCTCTTGTGAACCACCAGCAAATTGTTCTGTGCTTTCCAAGGGCCTCTTTGCTCTGGTTCCAAAGGCCTTAATACCGTGGTCAGCAAACTGTGGCTCGCAAGCCACATGTGGCTCTTTGGCCCCTTGAGTGTGGCTCTTCCACAAAATACCATGGCCTGGGTGAGTCTATTTCGAAGAAGTGGCGTTAGAAGAAGTTTAAGTTTAAAAAGTTGGCTCTCAAAAGAAATTTCAATCATTGTACTGTTGATATTTGGCTCTGTTGACTAATGAGTTTGCCGACCACTGCCTTAACCAATAAATTAAAATGCAAAAAAAAAAAAAGAATATCTCTCTCCTTTCTCATTAAAACTTTCCCCAGGCCTTCCAGGAAGAATATAAAGAAAAGAAGAGTAAGTCCAGTCCCTTATAAATGAGATGTGAGGTTCAGCAAGGTCAAACGACCTTATCCTGATAATAAAGCAAATAATTGCAAGAGCAGCAGTTACAGCCTCTGACTTATACACTGACATTTTTGCCATTGCACCTCATGGTATGATAATTCTGGAATAGCTACAGTAGCTTTAGTTCGTGAAGATAACCCATTATGACAGAAAATGCTCTCTGTGCAAAATTGCATGCACTGATCACAGTGGATTTTAGCCAAAGGTCCTGGTCTCCATCTCTTCAAGCAGGCTGTGTGCCTTGAGGATAAAAACTGTTGGAGTCTATCTAATGTCCTAGTGGTTAGCACAATAACTAAAATAGTAGACACTCAATAAACATTTGAAGAATGAATAAATGCATGACTGAAAACATGACATAATCTGGAAAAATTACCTTCAATAATTGGAGTTCTGAGAGAGAGAGAGAGTGGGTGCATGCAAAAGAATATAGAATAATGTAGAGTGGTCATAATATTTAAGTTGGGTACTGATACAGGGGAAACTAGATTGGAAACAGTAGAAAGATTATAAATAGAAAAAGAAGGTAGTGTTCGTTTTGTTTGCTTTTGCTTTTAAAATGGACCCATTATGAATACTGTAGTAGAACTTGAGCTATAAAGAGAACAGATAAGAAGGGACGTTACTGTAGAAATGGTTGGTGAGAAAAACAGAAAGCAGATTTAGAACACAGAGGAGGAGAAAGAGGGAACTGGAAAGGCATTCAACAGGGAAAGGAGAAAAAAGAAAAGACTAATCTTTCCATAGGACATTATATGGTTCTTTCCTACAGACTTTCAGAAGCTGAGAGAGCAAAGGGGAGAAATTGGAGTCACGGAACGGATAAAAGAGAAGTGGGTGTGATATATAGGCACTGCTCACTCTTAAAGGAAGAGGAAGGGAAGAAAATGGGTCATTTTTGTCATCAAGCAGGACATTCCTCCTTACATGCAGGTAGAAATCAAGACCCAGCTATGAACTGGTGGTCTGTCTTCAGCTTCTTCCTTCTCCCACTTTGATACCAGCTCTTAGGGCTGCTCCTTGGCTGGCCAGGGGACATACTGGGCTGTAATACTTTCCCAAGCTGTGGGTATATCCCTACAGTTTTTCAACCATCAGAACTTCCCCAGACTCTACTTTACTCTCTCAGGACACATGTTTCTACCAAACAAACAAAAACCAAAGAAAGCTAACTGGTTCAAGTAAAGTAATTCCTATTGCAGGCTTAGCTAGCTAATGGTTACCTTGCCTATCACATATAAAGGTAATGCAATTAACATCAAGATAATGAATGGATGGAATTCCGTGTGTTTCAAGCCCTGAGCTAGATAAAGCAGAGTACAGTGGAGAAGCACATGGGCTTTGGAGACAGAAAACAAAGGCAGAGATGCATCCCACCATTTCCTACCTATGTACCTGGGGAAGGTGTCTTCTCTGGATTCTTTATCCAATTCTCTATCTGTAAGGAAATGATTCTTCATCCTTCATTTCCTCCTCTATGAAACAGACATAATGTTATCTATGTTGCAGGGTTGTTTTTTAGGATTCCAAATAGGTATAATGATAATAATGCTATTTACTATTTATTCATTTATTTGTGCATTCACCCCCTTTGAAAAAGGGAAAGCTGAGGCACAGAGAGGCAAAGTGGCATGACTAAGGCCACACAGTTGGGAAGTACCAGAGCCAACATTTAAGTCCAGGCAATTGTTTCCAAATCCCTAACAAATACAGAAAATCATCTAGGTCAGTGGTCGGCAAAGCTGCATGCGGCTCTTTGGCCCCTTGAGTGTGGCTCTTCCACAAAATACCACAGCCTGGGCGAGTCTATTTTGAAGAAGTGGCATTAGAAGAAGTTTAAAAAATTTGGCTCTCAAAAGAAATTTCAATCGTTGTACTGTTGATATTTGGCTCTGCTGACTAATGAGTTTGCCGACCACTGACCTAATATGAGTGAAGGGAGACAGGATCATCTCAATGCATCTCAAAGAGCCACCCTTTAGGCTTCTGTCATAAGAACCCAAGCCTGACCTTCAGCTCATTTTTCAATCACTCCTAAACCTCAGCCTTAGATGATTTTCATGCTATGGTCCCCCATATGCCTTCATATTCCTATGAAGATATCTTGGTTCATGTCATGCTACCCCAAACTGAAGGTCTCTCTCTAACTCTTAAGTCTGTAACTTAAGGATCAGTTCAAACTCACTGGTTCTCTGAAGCATAATTTTTTTCTTTTCTCTGGACATAACAGAAATCCCACTCGTCCCAAAAAGAATCACTCATACCCTCTTTTCAAAATTAATTATTATAACTTATTGAATGTCTACCATGTGCCATGTACATTATATATATTTCCACTTATTAAATTCTCCTGACAACTGCCAGGGTCTGACAACTTGCTCAAGGCTACCCAGCTAGTCTATAATAGACACTAGATTTGAACTCAGGTTAATCAGTCTCCAATGTCCATGCCCTACCCGTGTTATTATTTAACATGCATGTTTATTTCTTATTTCTTGACTCAAAGTGTCAAGAATTTTTCATAGTGATTTGATATATAAGATTTTGATCAATGTTCATTAAAGTACAAAGTAGGAACATAACCAGCAAGAATAGAACTGGGGGGAAAAAATGGGGAGAGTCACAGTCAAAGTTTATTTCCTTATCTTTTCACCACCCATTAAAAACACAGGTATTATTTCCTTCGGCTACTCATACTACTAAAATAACAATAACAACTACATTTATATAGTTTCTGCTTTCAGCCAGCCATGGTTCTAAGTACTTTTCTTATATCAATCCTTTTAATCCTCACAACAGTCCAGTAGAGTAGATATCATTATTATTCCCACCGTTTCACATTTCCCCATAGGCACAGAGTAAGTGGCAGAGCCAAGATCTACAGTCAGTAAGTCTGGCTCAGGAGCTCTTGTCTCAGAGTCTTAACCTTATACAGGGAGGTCAGAAGCGCTTTCTCTAAAAAGCTGCCATTTGAGAGAGAGCTGATTGATGATAAGAAGCAAGTCTTGCAAGATTTTGGAGAAGAACATTTCAAGGAAGCAAATCATTACTGGGTACAAATGTCTAACATGACATACAAGTTGTTAAAATGTACACCATTCAAGAACTCATTAAACTACATGAGAGAAATCCACAGACACTAAATATATAAAAGATGTAAAGTAACCATGTATATAAGAGAAAATGTGAATGTAAGCTTGGGAAAATGTTCATGCTTCCTATTAACCATGACATTTCAAATTAAGGCAACTTTGCCCTACTATTTTACACCTAATAGATTTGTAGAACAAAACAAAAATCTTAAAGTCATAGCACACTACTAGGAAAATTCTAGAGACATTGGAATGGTCACTCTTCTAGTGACATAAAAGTTTCACTGCCTGTTTTGGAAAGCAACAGGGAAGTAACTCTTAGGAGCTCTAAAGTCTTAAATAGATTTAGTATCATAGACAGCAATTCCACTCTAGAACACTTATCCTGGAGAAATCATTTTGCAATGAACAATGCAAAGAAGTACATTATAGCTTGTTTATAATCACAAATACTTGGAATTGAAATGTCTAAAATTAGACTACAAGTAAAGTGGATTATGATACATCAACCAATTGTGTAGTAGCCATTGAGATAGCAATCATGAAGGCAATGAAGAAATTTGTAAAATGTTTATGAACATTATCTGAATAAAGCAAACCATAAGGTTATATTTACAATAATGATTATCATGTTATTAATATTAATATTGACACCCACCCACACCGACTTCTCTCCTGAGTTCGGTATGACTGAATTGCCCAGATCTCAGTAACCTTCCATGTAGTTTTGCGAATGGAGGGGACATGTATGTGTGGGCTTGTGAGTATGCTGTGTGTGCAAGGGTAAGAGGTCAGGCTTCAAAGGGAAGGATGGAACATATGAGTTCAAGAGATCCATAACATGTGAACAAGCACTTTCTTTCTTTTGACTTTGGTAGAAGAGTTTGCCTTTTTCATCCAGAGGAAATCATAGAAACAAGTTTACCAAGTGTCTATTGCTGAAACCTAGCAACTTCCTCAATAATAATAATTATAATAGTAATAATGTGGGAAATTCCCATAGTTTTAAAAGAATGCCCTGGATGTAACCAGAGTATACTAGTGATGGCCTCAGGTTCTCAGTCAGGGATCAGGAGCAGAGAGGCGTCTAAAGTATGTTCAGGCTGACAGCTGCACAGGATGACATTAGAGGAAATCCACAGTGGCAGCTTGCTTACTAATTCACAGCATGAAAATGCAGATGCTCTTCTTGGCTTCTGAACTGCCTCATTCTTTCACAGCCTGTTCCAGAGTAGCAGCATTTGTGGGCTGGGCTTCAGGCCTGCACACACCTTCATGCCTTGCTCATGCCCATACTGCTGTCACAGGTGCCAGAATGGGGTCACAGCTGTGCCAGGAGCTCATTTATTCAGCCCCAGAAAAGAGGAGGAAGAATCAGAAGTTCTCAGGAACAGATTTGCAGCAGCTCTGCCTGGGCAAGGGCCAGTGCACAAAACAGCCTGTCTGGCTGCATTCTGTCAGCATGGGGATACCATGTGGTCTCCCAGGAGACGGATCACATGGGACAAGTGGCAGTCCCACCCTGTGCTTCCGCTAGTCCTTTGGAAAACAGAGGCACACCCTGCCTGACATTAGTACGGACCCATTTTACCATTTTAACTTTACTTAATGATAGATGTTTTAGATTCCTCAAATCGATGTCTCCAATTTTCTGAGGCAACATCTCCTTTTTCTCTACATGGCCCTTCCGTATCTGTTCTGCCTGCCTCTGAACATTCTCTCTGCATCGTGCGTGCCTTCACCCTCCAGCTCTACCAGGGGTCTGCTATGTCTCAGCACTTTGCATGAAGCAGAATAGCCTTTCCCACTATATGGCTTCCTTTCTGAGGACTTCCTCCCATTCATTATGATAGAACTAAATTGTCACCTCTTCCATGGAGCCTTCCCTGGACTGAGAACCTTTCCGCACTCATCACATGCAAACCAAAGTCAGTCACATTATGGAGCTCTCCATTAGAGCCCTTTGCCATGCTATAGCACGTGCGGGTGTGTGTGTGTGTGTGTGTGTGTGTGTGTGTGTTGCATTAGACCTGAGCTCCTTTAGGGAAAGGCATGCCTTACTCATTTCTTGATCCCCTGAATCTTCCTTCCTCGTAGACTTTCAATATCTGATTGCTGGACAAACAAGTAAAAGTCATTTTCATATGTACAGCCCTCCGGTCTCCTCTCAAAGCATCATTCCCCTGCCCTCCACCCAAGCTGGCTGTGAGGTATTTACTCTCTTAGGTATGGACCACATATTTTTAAGTCTTCTTCCTCATTTGTATTCTTATCCTCTCCCTTTTAGCAGCATGCCAGAGAATAAGGTCAGCATGCTTAATGCACAGTAAATGCTTAATAAAGATTAATAATAGCACCATCACATCTACTTAATACAAGCTGCTACCTGGTGGGAATTAGTTTTGGGGTGAACACTTTGGAGGGTGCACAAGGTTCACAACTGCACAGGATTGCCACCATGTATAGCACGAGAAGAATGATTAAGAAGATAGGCTCTGGAATCTGCCTGCCAGAGTCCTTTCATTACACTCCCTTCAATACCATGTGAAATTGGGTAAGTTATTCGACATTTCTAAAACTTGGTTTTCTGTAAAACAGGGATAATGGCATTCCCATGATGATTAAATAAAATTATGAAGGTAAAGTGCTTATCATAGTGTCTAGCACATAATACAAACTCAGCAAATGAAAGCTATTAT
The DNA here is from genome assembly GCA_026230045.1 of Corynorhinus townsendii. Lineage (NCBI taxonomy): Eukaryota > Metazoa > Chordata > Mammalia > Chiroptera > Vespertilionidae > Corynorhinus > Corynorhinus townsendii. The sequence goes on along the minus strand of JAPDVU010000006.1, from coordinate 146,391,391 downwards.
TTTGGTTGTTAATGCTGTCGCAGGCTAAGTTCAAGTTTTTGCCATCATGACAATATAACCATTCTTAATTGGTCTAGAATTTTCTGTGTTTAGATAAGTGCCATCACCCACTTGTGTTGTGTAATCATTAAGTCTATGAGGTTGGATGGAAAGAGGTTAACCAAATAACTTATATATGCACATGCACAGCCCATGGGCACAGTGGGGTGAAGCCCTGAGGTGGGATAGGAGCTGGATAGAGGGGGACCAAAGGAAGGAAATGGACATCTGTAAAACTGTCAACAATAAAAAATAAAAACTGCAAAAAAAACCATCCTAAAAATAAAAACTTAATAAAAATAGAAAGGATAATCATCACACTTCCTCAGAAAAGGAAGCAGTCAAGTGATTTTTCAAGGTCAACCAGCTTAGCACTGAAACAAGTGCTGAGATATCTCCTCTAACAGGATACCATCCTATATGTGGTCTAAGGGTTTGGACTTTGAAGATGGATCAGAGGAAGCTCCAAAGTGATTTTGTTACTTCCAACTCTGAATGGGAATTTGTAAATCCAGTCCCATGTTGATTAAATCCTTCAAAACCACACTTCAAAAGAACAGGAAGTCTATTGTACAGACTGGTTCCCTTCAACCTCTTAAGGATTCCTTTTTATATCAGTTGCTCTCTGAGGCAAATGTGTTCTGGTTTCATGCTGAGTTGTATATTTAAGTAAACTGATAAAAGTCTACAGCTCGAGGTTCTTTAAGCTAAGAGTAAATAGTTGGATGAAATCAACTCCCAAAATCGACACTCCCTAAATTGCAGAGTGAAGTCAATATACAAAGGAGAGATGAGAGGATAAAATGGAGCCAGATGTGGCAGACTGATGGCATTAGTAGACTCAATTCTTCAATTGCCCTTGACTCTGGACTTAGCCACATGGCATGCTTTGGCCATTGGGACATTAACAATCAAGGTGTGAGCAGAGGTATGAAAATCACTTACACATTGAGCCTTGCTTTCACTCTTGCTCCTCCCCCTTTGCCATGAACACGCCCCAACTAGAATGCAAGATGAGACACATGAGGCAGTACTGAGTTGCCTACAATCTTCCCAACCTGAACAATCCTAGACCAGCCAATATCCAGCTGACCCCCAGATATGCAGAGAGACTCACATGGAACACAGGACAAAAAAGAAGCAGAGTCACCAGGCCCCCCTGCAGCTAACCACACACAAATGAGTTGAGTGAGCACAGCCAACACCACAATAACTACCTAGCCAACCTGCACTCTTAAGCTGTTTAAGGCTTATTGTTTTAAGTCATAAGATTTGAGGTGGTTTCTTATGCAGCATTATTGTGGCAATATATAACTGAATCACCAGGGACCAAGTGATAAGAACAGAAGAAAAGCCACAGCAAACAGTAAATATATATTATTTTTCAAGATCTTTTGACAGGGGATATTGTAAGTAGAAGCTCCTTTGGCACAACTGCCCAGTGATTCCAATGCTGTGAAGTAGATTACTGAAATGTCTAATATCAACTATCTCCTCTTATAAATCCTAAAGTACATAATGCGATTACTTTTAGAAATCTTCTTGGTTAGGAAAAAGGGCACATAGCATTTCAACATATTTACTCACAGGTTTTGCAGTCACATGATCAAATGGAGAAAGACCTGGCTATTTCTTTGGGCAATGTCAAGTGTTAGTATTTGTAGTGTCCCTCCACTCCTTGTTGGGCATATTTGCTTCTCTAGAGAGGAATCCTTCAATTTCTTGCCAAGCTAGTTAGAGTTCTGGGCGATATGCAGAGGGCAGAAGTTGAAGGTCTTATGAGTCAATGTGTAGATTTTCATTTAACTCCCCATTTTCAGTATAGTATTTCAGCATTATTCTCCCTGGGTTTGCTATCTCTGAGTCCAATGCCTCACTGCTTCAGTTATCTGATAACAACAGTCCCTGCACCTGCCAGGGCAGAGAGAGTGGGTTGTTCAGCTGAACATAGTGGGTGATTTATCAGTGCTCCTTATGTGTCTGTTTTCAGCCCTGTCCCTTCCGATGTCCTCAGCAGCCTGGACCCTTTGATCTCTCTGGCCTCACCAGGGAATTGGACTCAGCTTTTTCTTAATGTCTTTCCCCTTCTCTCAGGGTCAGCTTTCTCTTCCCTACTAAGTTAGTTATCACTTGTCCATCCACTCTCCCAAGTTCCAGGATGTTATTGACATTTCTCATCTAGTGCCATCTCTTGATCCTTGTGGTTTGATAACATTTTATTTCCTCTTTTGCCATTTTAGGGGTGTTGCATAAGAAACAGAGGGAGGAAATTTTGTGTATTCAATTTGCTGTCTTTTACAAAAAGGCAGCAGGTCAGAAGGTCACAGTTACATATGCTCTGAGTATAGGAATTACACTTTTAAAAAAAATTATTTTTATTGATTTCAGAGAGGAAGGGAGAGGGAGAGACTTAGAAACACCAATGCTGAGAGAGAATCATTCATTGGCTGCCTCCTTCATACACACCAATGGGGATCGAGTCCACAACCTGGGAATGTGCCTTGACTGGGATTCGAACCATGACCTCCTGTTTCATAGGTCGATAATCACACTCAATGCATTCCAGAAAATTCTGGGTCTTTCTTACTGCTCCTTAAGAATACAGAATACTCCCAGGATATAGCTAGGATGGTCTCAGACTCTCAGTGATATTATACCAATATTCATGAATGACAGTAACATCATACTTCCAATTAAGAGACCTCAAATTCTTACCCCTCCCACCTTGAAGGAGACATCAATCATATCTAGGGTAGCACACTGTTTGACAGCTGACACCTCTCTTCATCCTTCTCCTGGGTAATTACTCCTTGCTTTTCAATCTGTGCTCCTGTCTCTCCTGTGTGACTTAGAGGAAGACTTTAAGACTTTTTTGAATATTTAAGTAGCAATTATCCCACTGTGGAGAATTGATAAAGACCAATGCATTGAAATTCATCAGCTCAGGATACTGTTGTATGCTACTGAAACACCTACTCCACTAATTGTACTGTTATCTGAGGCCTCATTACTGTAAAAGTTTGAGTTCTTTCTAGCTTAAAGCAAGAGTACTAACAGGACCATGCCAGCATCACAGTCAACACCTCAAACAGCTGAAATAGTACCATGAACTCCATGAGGATTCACTCAAGTTCTGAAAACCAATGAGTACTCTCCATGCAGTCCGAAGTAGAAACCCTTAGATGTGACTCCATGCTTTTGTTTTCCTTTCTTCCTAGAATGTCTTCTATCCTTTGCCTTAGAAAATGTCTATGGCTATTTTAACACCCACATTAAGTTTCATCTACTAAGTCCTCTCTAATTTTCCTCACTTTGTGTCCCACAACTCAAATTTTTATTTATTCCTTTGTTTATGAACTGCTCCCAGTTTATTACTAAGTATTCTGATTCTATATCTGACCATGAGTCAGGGAACAGAGCATGGGAAGGAAGAGTTAAAGAGACTAAAAGTATAGGTTTCTGTCACATACTGCTTACTTTGGATATGAGCCTCAATTGCCTTATCTGGAAAACAGGGATGATAAGAGAACCTATATCATAAGAGGCTGTTAGGAATAAGTGTTGTAATGTGTCTTAGGTGATTAGCACATTGCCTGACATATCATAAGCTAGCATCCATAAATATTATCTAATATTGTTATTATTTTTAAAAGCAGGGCTTATGCATTATAGGTGTGTGTAACTACTATACTACAATGCTTGGTACATAGAAAACTACTCAGTCAATTTCAAAAGAATAAATAAAGGGATAAATGAGTAATCCTGTAAGAATAAAATTGTGTTTATAATCCAGGTAAATAAAGCACCAGATGATTAGTTTTTAAGAGACTAAACTACCCATATGAATTGTCCATATTATTCCAATAAGCTTAATATCTTACAAATGGTGATTTTATTTTTCACTCCAGATGCTCAGTGTACTTGGTGGATTCAGAGTTGAAATAACTATAGCTTTGCTGGTCATTTTGGAAGCCATGGAGTATAACACATATGAGAGACACCAAAGCCACTCATAAAAATTTCAACCTCACATTACTCAATTTCTCTGAACTTCAAAAGCCCTCATCTCTAAAATGGAATTACTATGAATCACACCTGCTCATTCCTAGGGTTCGGGATTGAACATATGACATACGCCAAAATATTCTGCAAGCGTGTGAGACCTATGCAAATGTTGATGTCTGTATATTTATTTATTTGATTGTTTATTTGTGGAAGCTTATTTCTTGGCACCACCTAAAAATTCCTATCCAACTTCACTAATATCCATACTCCTTCAGATATATCTAGTAGATTGAATTTAAGGCCACTAACAAAATCTGTTGCTGTGTTGGTGCATGATAAGAGATTTGCAATTTTCTGTAGTAAAACCCAAGAGGGCCAATAAGATGCTTTCATTGATTGCAACGTCAGTGTTAAACACTGCAGTGGCTTTGAACAAAAGGCATTCTTTAGCACTCTGCTCTGGATTTATTTCTTATGGTCCTGGGTAAATGTGGCTAGTAGGTAAATACAGGCTTCTGCATTAACTCTAACCTAAAGAGACAAACCTCTCAGGAGGACTATCTCATCTTTATGCTTTTCCAACCCTTGGGCCATAGATCTATCGGTCTGCAGAGAAGAGGCATCCTAAAGCTTACAGAGGCACAGAGGTGCTCTTTGAGTGAGCCAAGCTGATAAAAATTAAAGTTCAAAGTCACTGGGTAATCTAAGACATGTATTATACCATCACGGAGCCAGGCAGGGCTGATCAGCCAAACAGACATCAGCCAGGTGAACAGTAAAGAGAAAAGTAGTAAATGCCTCTAAGATTCACCTTGTCTTCCCCCCAGGGGTGTCAGAACTGTGGGATGCACATAGTATTTCAAAACAATGTGCCTTGGAAAGCACTGGAGTTCTTAAAAAACCTGTGTCACCAGAGCACAATATAGATGGGTGGCGTATTTACATTTCATTCATTAAAAAATTGGGTACAGATTAAAAATCACTATTGCAGCCAATCTGAACTAGGAATGACAGGTATCAAAGAACCAGGCAACAGGCTGGAAAAGCCCACAATAGGTCTCCAGCCGTCAGGAGTAGCAGGGAGTAACTGGAGGTAGCTGGGAGTAGCAAGACACACACTGGAGGTCTGATGGTGGAGGGCCTTGACAGTTGGGCTGGAGAGTTTGGAGTCTATGTGTTGGGCCCTTCGGATTCACAGCCAGTTTCCACATGCATGATAGAATACACATGAGAAATGACCACCCAAAAAGTTTCAGCTCTTGTCTAGCAGGAGTACACACTCCCTGCTTGGGGCCAAGAAGACAGTATTCACCCCTCCCTTCTGGTTTCATCTACACAGTCAAATCACCTAGCAGCATATCTTGCTGGCCCCAGCAGACATTCTACTCTAAAACCCTACAAAAAGGAGATATAGATTGACTCTAGAATTATCACTTCTTCCTCTTCCTGAGCCTCTAGGATTAAGAGGGGATTATGTCATTGCCTGGTGAATTCACAGGCACATATACACCTCTCTTCGAATTATCCAACGTATTTGAATGTCACATTAACGTGTGACTGTAATACTACTTCTGACATAACTCTGACAGTGTTAATGCAGGCTAACATATGAGCAGAACTTGTCATTTGTCACTTCTTCCTTCAGCAAATATTTATTGAGCACTGTGCTAGATGCTTCAGGAATCGAGAGATGGAAAGTATAGCTCTACACTCAATTTTCTCACCTGCTAGGTGGGGGAAGAGGAACACAAACCCATTTTATATACAGTGTGATGCGGCTACTGGAAGACTAATTGATGTGAAACATTTCTGGCAAGTTAATCTACCAATATTAAATTGCAATGCCCTCTGACCCTGAAATCTCACAGGGACATATCCTGAAGACATACTCGCAGAAATTCACAGTTCATAATCGCAGACATTCCTCACTGGGGTTTTTATAAAAACAGAAAGCTGCACTAAATCAATGTGCATATAATTGGGAACTTGGGTGATTATAAATTCTAGAACATCCATAAAATGGAATTATTACATAGCTATTTAAAACAATGAGGCAGTCCTATGTGTGTTAACATAAATATATCCAAAATACAGTCAAGTAAAAGCAGAGTGAAAAATATTGCCCAAAATATATTTTATATGATTTTTAAAGGAAATGTTTACTAGTATATTTAGTTACATGTGCATCAGCAAAATGCAAAATTTATGTTTTATGGAAAGAAACACATGAAGCCATTAACAGTGATTATCTGTAGAAAGAGGGATTGAGGCATGTACCAGGTGTACCAGTTAATAATAGGGATTTTGTAATCAAAGAAAACACAATAATTTCAAGAGAAACATCAAAAGTGCTTTATTCAAAGTAATGTCCATCGCTAGCTACACATTTCCCCCATCTTTCAGGTAATTTGTGAATACCGTCCCAATAGAATGTTTCTTGTTTTGAGGCAAACCATTCAGAGACCCAATTTTCCACTTCTTCGTATATTTTGAAGTGCTGCTCAGAAAGTGCATGTGCCATCAATCAGAACAAGTGGTAACCTGAAGGAGCAAGGTCTGGTGAATACTGCGGGTGGATTAATACTTCCCAGGCAAGATCTTTTAACGTGTCTTTAACTGGGTTTGAAGTGTGTAATGGTGGGTTATCATGAAGCAAAATTACTTTGCTATGTCTTCTGGCACATTCTGGTCATTTCATGATCAAAGCGTGGCTCAAATTGATTATATTTTTTGTTGTTAGCAATCAGTATTAACAGTTTCACCTGGTTTTAGAAGCTCATAATACACTACACCTTCTTGATCCCACCAAATGCAGAGCATTGTCTTCTTTCTGAAGTGATTTGGCCTTGCAGTCCATGTTGATGGTTGACCTGGATCAACCCATGATTTTCTGCACATGAAATTCTCAAAATAAATCCACTTTTCATTGCCAGTCACAATTTGATGCAAAAAAAGACTTTCTTTTGTGCTGTTGAAGCAACATTTTACTGATGACTTTCTGTTTTCCATTTGTCTTTCATTCAGTTGATTTTCCTTCCTTTAAAATCTTTCCCATTGCTTGTAAGTGATCGGAAATTGTTTGTTAAGCAACGTTTAATCTTTCTGCAAGTTGTTTTTGAGTTTAACATGCATCTTCATCCAATAATGTTTGTAATTGTTGGTCTTCAAACTTTTTCAGTTGACCTGGACGTTCTTTGTCTTTCACATTGAAATCATCACTTTTAAAGTGTTTAAACCAGTATTCACAAGTATCTTGAGCATGCTCACCATAAGCTTCCCGAAGTATACGAAAACTTTCATTAGCACTTTTCTTCAAAATAATGAATTAAAACTTCCCACAAATGCTCTTTTTTTTTGCATGAAATTCGACATTTTTAAGCATAAAAATATCTATGATGTTAACACCTTCAGAAAATTTGACATATGAAGTTTTGAAGCTTGCTGTCAATACAACAAAATAGCATACATATCAAATTGCATATATATCAACATATGTGTAACTCCATCTATTGAAAAAGATCCGCATTATTAACTGTTACACCTTGTATATAAAAACACCAAATAAAATTAATTATTAAAAAATTCAGTGTGACCAGTGTAGAGAGCTCTACTGTGGATGCCATGGGAACAGGTTCTTGAATTCTAATGGGAAAGGATAGGAAAGGCCAACACAGCTATTCAAAATAGGTAACAGTTGGAGAGTGAGACAGTATTATACTTGAAGAAGCAAAGTTCCCAAAGGTACTAGAATATGTATTTTTGAGGAAATACTGAACTTTCAAGCAAGGAGAAGTGCTAGATTGGCAACAAACTTCCAAAATCTGTAAATCACTAGAACATGTGCTCTTACCTGTAGCTCACCAATGTTATACAACTTTAGAAACTACTCTATACTTCTGTCTGAGGAAACAGTGTCATGCATGGACCTACAGGTAAAATCTCTATCACGGCCCAAACTGTCCCTTCCTGCTCTAAATACTTTTGCTTCCATATAGATCAACAGTAGATGGTTTCATTCTCTCACTCTATTATGCTCAGTCTTTCTCAAAACTATACTTCCTCAAGCTTTCCTAACCGGAACCCTAAACAATACTGACTTTAACCATACCCTAAACAGTCGCAAAAGCATCAAAGGCTGACCATAACATTATATGATGAGAACAGGAAAGCTTTTGATTATAAGCACAACTTAACTCTTTTGTAGACTCTGTTACTACCAAATTAAAGATTTTATAAAAACATTTTCTTAACTGCTTGTTTTCTGAAATTCTTTCTTAGGATAATTTATTCTCCCAAAGACAAAGAAATAGGCCCTGGAGGCAGATTAAGAGAACTCGATATTTTTCTCTTTTTCTGGGTGAATCCAAAGTGATTTTCAAACAGTGAATGTCTGAGTTGGAAGCACCCATAAAAATCTTCTTGCAGAGGGAGAAAAATGGCGGTGGAATAGACAGACGTGTTCCGAGGCTTGTCCGGGAGCAGAAAGAAAGAACAGCTGAGGGTCGCACGAGGAGTGTTTGTTGGCAAGTTAAGGGACAACTAAACTGCAGGAGAAGGTGGGGGACTGCTAGACGGGGTTCCCCTGATGGGGCAGCCCCCACTTGGGCTGGGTCCCCTCCCTGAGCCACTGCTCCGATGCATAGACCGCGCCATCTCGATAGGGAAAGTGGAGCTTATCGGAAGCCTGAAAATCCACAACTGCAGCAACCACCGAACAGCTGCAAGCCCCAGAACACCTGTCCCCAATTGGCACAAACTCGCGGATTCAAAGGAGCTCTTAATTCCACCACAGAAATATCAGATTTCACCTGGGATCAGGTGAGGTCTCTGGTCCTGGTGGAAGAGAGAAATGTGCCTTTTGAGGGAGCTGGAGGACCAGGGAAGTCTGTGCCTAGAAAAATCCATGGCTGGTGGGGCTGGCGTGATCCATGAATGCTGAAGGGGGTCCTAAGAGCTGCTAACAGAAGGGATCCCTAAAAAGCAACCCATTTTGATCTGATGTGCAGGGACAGCCTAAGAATTTCAAACGTTTGCTGGCTGCTTAGACTTGCCCGCAGACCCATTGTTCGCGCAGTTGGGCTTTTTCCTCTTCAAATCCTTGCTTCTGATTACTAAGCCCAATACATAGGATCACCCAGTTGGGGACACCCTGGGAGACTGCAGGGAAAAGTTGTTTTTCTGGAACCTGGGGGTCAGAGCTGGGAGTAACCATCGGAGAGCCAGCTCTGAGGCAGCCCACTCCCACAAACCGGTATTGAGTGCCACAGGGATAAACACAGGCTAGAGAGGCCATAAATAGACTCGGAAGTCAATCCAGAAACACTGCCACCCAGTGGCTGAATCACAAATTGACTCTTGTGTAATCAAAAATAAAGGAATACCAGAAATTAAGACACCGCCTGTTTAAAAATCAGGACTGGCTTACAACACTGAGGAACAATAGAACGCAGGGAACTGCAATACTGTCCGGACTGAGAAACAGGCGTGCCAAACAGAACAATAGAGGAAGTGAATGACCTTCACTACTGAACATTATATATTTTTTTATTTTCATTTTTTGCATCTTTTACTTAAGAAATTATTGTTTTTTCTTTTTTTCTCACTTGATTTTACCTTTTTAATTATTACATTTTTATTTTTACTTATTTTTTAATTTTTTAAAAATATATTTTATTGATTTTTTACAGAGAGGAAGGGAGAGGGATAAAGAGTTAGAAACATCGATGAGAGAGAAGCATCCATCAGCTGCCTTCTGCATGCCCCCTACTGGGGATGTGCCCGCAACCAAGGTGCATGCCCTTGACTGGAATTGAACCTTGGACCCTTCAGTCCGCAGGCTGATGCTCTATCCATTGAGCCAAGCCAGTTACGGCTACATTTTTATTTTTAATCAGTATTATTACTACTACTATTTTACCTTTTTTTTTTTAAGTGTCATTTTATTTTACTTTGGGACTAGTGTACTACATTCTATTATCACCTTTCCTTTAGCATCGTTTTACTCTATCTCAACTCTACCTTTATGCCATCACTCTCTTCCTAACTTTTCCCCTTTTGGTGTCCTGTTTATCTTAACCCCTTTCCTGCTTTAGATTTTCCCTATTCTTTCTGTTTACACACCATTAAAATTTCACCCTACATATATATCTAATTTCCAGTCCCCTGTACCAAGTGCATACACACCTCTCTCTTTGCTGTCTTAACTACCCAAAAATTGTTTTTCTTTCTGTCCTTTAGTTGTTGTTTGCTTGAATATTGATTATATTGAATTTTTATGCTTTTTTGTGAGATTGTTTTGCTTATTCTTTTTTTGTTGTTTCTTTGTTTTGGTTTGCTTTGTTTTTGTTGGCTTTTTGCTTCTGTTTTCCCTTGCCTTGCTTGATATTAGTTGGTATTGTAGTTTGTATTAATACCCAGGTACTTGTGGCTGGCATTTGCTGGGATTAGTGGTTCCTCTATTGGATTTTTCTCCCCATATATATAGTTTGTTCCCCTTTTCTCTTTTAGTCTCTTTCTTGTCTCTTATTTTTTTTCTCTCTTTTCCCAATTTCATTTTGACACTCCTTTTATTCCTTTCTTTTTCCTCTTCTTCTTTCTCTCCTATCCCCTAATTTGCCTTTCTCTGGTGTCACATTTATTGGAGGTTATTAATATCGTGAATACATTTCTGTTCAGTGCCTTGTGTGTTGTACCTGGTTGTGTTGTATTTTGTGCCTTTAAGTCAACGCAGGAGAGAGAGAACTACATAACCAGACATCTGGAGAAGAGAGAACATGGGGAGACGAAGAAACAGCCCACATATGAAAGAAAAGCAGGCATCACCAGAAAAGGAAGTAAATGAAACAGAGACAAGCAACCTGCCAGGGAAAGAATTCAGAGAAATGGTCATAAGGTGGCTGAAAAAAATGGAAGACAAATTCGACAATATGAGTAAGAACTAAGAGGAAATGAAGAAGAACCAAGAAGAAATGAAAAATGGCATTGCTGTTGTAAAGAACTCAATAGAAAACATCTAGAGTAGACTAGAAGAAGCAGAGGACTGCATCAGTGAGCTAGAAGACAAGATGGAAAAAACACCCAAGTGGAGCAGCTTCTAGAAAAAAAATTAAAACGCAGGAAGAGAGCCTAAGGGAACTTTGGGACAACACAAAACAAAATAAACATCCACATAATAGGGGTTCCAGAAGGAAAGGAAACTGAGCAAGGAACAGAAAACCTGTTTGAAGAAATAATGACAGAAAACTTCCCTGATATAGGGAAGAAAAAACCCACACAAATCCAAGAAGCTCACAGAGTCCCAAGCAAAATGAACCCCAAAAGACCAACACCAAGGCACATTATAATTAAATTGGCAAACACTAACAACAAGGTAAGAATCTTAAAAGTGGCCAGAGAGAGACAGAAAGTTACATACAAAGGAACCCCCATCAGACTAGCAACTGATTTCTCAACAGAAACTCATCAGGCCATAAGGGAATAGAATGAAATACACAAAGTCATGCAAAGGAAGGGTCTGAATCCAAGAATACTGTACCCAGCAAGGCTATCAATCAAAATTGAAGGTGAAATCAGGAGCTTCACAGACAAAAAAGGACTAAGGGAATTTAATACCACCAAACCAGCAATGCAAGAAATGCTAAAGGGTCTGCTGTAAAAAAAAAAAAAAAAGAAAAGAAAAGAAATTGGAAGCGAAGAAGGAACACAGGGGTAAAGAATAAAAATGGCAACAAATAAGTACCTATCAATAATAACTTTAAATGTAAATGGATTAAATGCCCCAATCAAAAGACATAGGGTAACTGACTGGATAAGAAAACATGACCCATATATCTGCTGTCTACAAGAAACCCACCTCAGAAAAAAAGGTGCACACAGACTGAGGGTGAAAGGATGGAAAAAGGTTTTTCAGGCGAATGGAAATGAAAAAAAAAGCTGGGTTAGCAATACTTATATCTGATCTCAAAGTGAAGCCCATAACAAGAGATAAGGAAGGCCACTTCATAATACTAAAGGGAGCAATCCAACAAGAAGAAATAACTCTGGTAAACATATACGCACCCAATACAGGAGCACCCAAATACATTAAAAAAAACTCCTGGAGGATATCAAGGGAGAGATTAACAGCAATACAATCATAGTAGGAGACTTTAATACCCCACTATCACCATTGGACAAATCCTCTAAACAAAAAATCAGCAAAGAAACATCAAGCCTAAATGACTCACTAGACCAGATGGAATTAATTGACATCTTCAGGACATTTCACCCCAAAGCCACAGAATATACATTCTTCTCAAGTGCACATGGGTCATTTTCAAAGATAGACCATATGTTGGGACATAGGCAAAGTCTCTTCAAATTCAAGAAGATAGAAATCATATCAAGCATCTTCTCAGACCACAGTGGCATAAAACTGGAAATCAACTACAATAAAAACAATCCAAAGAAGTCAAACACATGGAGACTAAACAGCATGCTATTAAACAATGACTGGATTACCAGAGAGATCAAGGAAGATATAAAAAACATCATGGCAACAAACGACAATGAAAACACAACAATCCAAAATCTATGGGACACAGCAAAAGCAGTCTTGAGAGGGAAGTTCATAGCTCTACAAGCCTTCTGCAAAAAACAAGAAACAATGGAAATAAATTACCTAACCCTACAACTCAAAGAGTTAGAAAAAGAGCAACGAGTGTAAGCAGAAGGAAGGAAATAATAATGATCAGAGCGGAGATAAACGACATTGAGACCAAAGAAACAATACAAAAGATCAACAAAACCAAGAGCTGGTTCTTTGAAAGGATAAACAAGATTGATGAACCTCTAGCCAGGCTCACCAAGAAGCAAAGAGAGAGGACCCAAATAAACAAAATCAGAAATGAAAGAGGTGAAATAACAACAGATCCCGCCGAAATACAAAGAATTGTTAAAAAAAATACTATGAACAACTCTATTCCAACAAACTGGACAACCTGGAGGAAATGGATATATTCCTAGAAAACTATAACCTTCCAAAACTCAATCAGGAAGAATCTAAACAACTCAATATGCCAATAACTATGGAAGAAATTGAAGCAGTCATCAAAAAGCTTCCAGCAAACAAAAGCCCAGGGCCAGATGGCTTCACAGGAGAGTTTTACCAAACATTCAAGGGAGAACTAAAACCTATCCTCCTCAGACTATTCCAAAAAATTCAAGAGGAAGGAACACTTCCAAGCTCCTTCTATGAAGCCAGCATCACCCTAATACCAAAACCAGATAAAGCAACACAATGAAAGAGAATTACAGGCCAATATCCCTCAAGAACGTAGATGCCAAAATCCTCAACAAAATTCTAGCAAATCAGATCCAGCAGTACATCAGAAAGATCATACACCATGACCAAGTAGGATTTATCGCAGGAATGCAAGGATGGTACAATATCCACAAATTAATAAATGTGATACATCACATAAACAAATTGACAGATAAAAACCACATAGTCATATCAGTTGATACAGAAAAAGCATTTGACAAAATCCAACACCCTTTCTTGATAAAAACTCTCAACAAGGTGGGAATAGAAGGATCATACCTCAACATAATAAAAGCTATATATGATTAACCAACAGCTAACATCACACTCAATGGGCAAAAACTAAAACCATTTCCCCTAAGAACAGAAACAAGACAGGGATGCCCACTCTCACCACTCCTGTTCAACATAGTACTGGAAGTATTACCCATTGCAATTAGACAAGAAGAAGAAATAAAAGTCATCCAAATTGGAAAAGAAGAAGTAAAGCTGTCCTTATTTGCAGATGACATGATATTGTACATAAAAAACCCGAAAGACTCCATCAAAAAACTAAGACTTAATAAATGAATTCGGCAATGTAGCAGGATACAAAATTAATGCCAAGAAATCTATGGCATTTCTATACACCAATAATGAACTTACAGAAAGAGAAACTAAAAAAGCAATCCCATTTATCATCACACCAAAAAAATTAAGATACCTAGGAATAAACTTAACCAAGGAGGTAAAAGACCTATACGCAGAAAACTACAGGACACTGAAAAAAGAGATAGAGGAAGATGTAAACAGAAGGAAGAACATACCATGTTCATAGATTGGTAGAATCAACATCATTAAAATGTCCATACTACCCAAAGCAATCTATAGATTCAATGCCATCCCCATTAAAATACCAACAGAATATTTCACAGACCTAGAAAGAACTCTCCAAAAATTCATCGGGAATAAAAAAAGACCCTGAATAGCCACAGCAATCCTGAGAAAGAAGAATAATGTAGGAGGGATCTCAATACCATATTTCAAGCTGTATTACAAAGCCATTGTTCTCACAACAGCCTGGAACTGGCATAAGAACAGACATATAGATCAATGGAATAGAATAGAGAATCCAGATATCAACCCAAACCACTATGCTCAATTAATATTTGACAAAGGAGGCATGAACATACAATGGAGTCAAGACAGTCTCTTCAATAAATGGTATTGGGAAAATTGGACAGATACATGCAAAAAAATGAAACTAGATCACCAACTTACGCCATACACAAAAATAAACTCAAAATGGATACAGGACTTAAACATAAGAAGGGAAACCATAAAAATACTAGAGGAATCCACAGACAGCAAAATCTCAGACATATGCCAAAAGAACTTCTTCACTGATACTACCCCTAGGGCAATGGAAGCTAAAGAGAAAATAAACAAATGGGGCTACATCAAAATAAAAAGCTTTTTCACAGCAAAAGAAACCATCAATAAAACAATAAGAAAGCCCACTGCATGGGAGAACATATTTGCCAATGTCATCACCAATAAGGGTTTAATCTCCAACATTTACAAGGAACTCATACAACTTAACAAAAGGAAGATAAACAATCCAATCAAAAAATGGGCATGGACCTAAATAGATACTTTTCGAAAGAAGACAAAAGGAAGGCCCAGAGACATATGAAAACATGCTCAAAGTTACTAATTATCCGAGAGATGCAAATCAAAATGACAATGTGGTATCATCTCACACCTGTCAGAATGGCTATCATCAACAAATCAATAAACGACAAGTGTTGGCGAGGATGTGGAAAAAAAGGAACTCTTTTGCACTGCTGGTCGGAATGCAGACTGGTGCAGCCACTGTGGAGAACAGTATGGAGTTTCCTCAAAAAACTAAAAATGGAACTCCCATTTGACCCAGTGATCCCACTTCTAGGAATATACCCCAAGAAGCTAGAAACACCAATCAAAAAGGATATATGCACCCCTATGTTCGTAGCAGCACAATTCACCATAGCTAAGATTTGGAAACAGCCTAAGTGCCCATCAGCAGATGAGTGGCTTAAAAGACTTGGTACATCTACACAATGGAATACTATGCTGAGGTAAAAAAGAAGGAATTCTTACCATTTGCAACAGCATGGATGGAACTGGAGAGCATTATGCTAAGCAAAATAAGCCAGTTAGAGAAAGAAAAATACCACATGATCTTACTCATTTATGGAATATAATGAACAACATAAGCTGATGAACAGGGACAGATCCAGAGACAGAGAAGCATCTATCAGACTGTCAAACCTCAGAGGAAAGGTAGGGGAGGGTGGGGGTAAAGAGGAGAGATCAACCAAAGGACTTGTATGCATGCATATAAGCCTAGACAATAGACAGGGACACCAGGGGGGTGAGGGCATGATTAGGGGGTGGTTGGGGGGGTTAATGGAGGGATGAGGACACATACGTAATACCTTAATCAATAAAGAAATTTTAAAAAAGATAAAATAAAATGAGATTGGGGAGATAAAAAAAAAAAAGAAGAGAATAGCAGGCGGTATTGAAATTAGGAACAATGTGAGTTACAATATCAATTGGATCTGTGACACAAGTGTTTCCATTTCAATTTAAATACTTGGGTCACATATATTGATTGGAATTTGATAAACTAGGTGAAAAATATTTCAACTCATCACAAACTAGTATACTTGATAGAAAAGGCTATAAACATTTTAAAAATCTTACAATATAGATAGATGTGTTTGTTTCTCTATCAGATCATTATTTTCTTTTTCTCCTGCCTGTCTGTGACATCCATCATCTCTGATCACATTGATATTCTATATTTACTGCTACTCCCTGGAAGTCAATTTACCTCCTAGACCTTATTTTCATAGAGATAGGCATCCATCTTAGAGATATTTTTGTTTTTCTTTTTAATTTGTTTTTATAGTCAATTTACCTCCTAGACCTTATTTTCATAGAGATAGGCATCCATCTTAGAGATATTTTTGTTTTTCTTTTTAATTTGTTTTTGTTTCTTTTAAAGAATAGTTTTTTGATTTTTATTTTATTTATGTATTTTTAATTTATCTTTATTGCTGAAAGTATCACAAATGTCCCCTTTGATATTTTTTTTCCCCATTGATCCCCTCCACTCTGCACCAGCCCCTCCCAGGCCTACACCACACTATTTTCTGTGTCCATAGGCTATATTCATATAAGTTCCCTGAATAATCTTTCCCTACCCACCACCCCATCTCTGCCTTCCCTCTCAAATTTGTCAGTCTCTTCCATGCTTCTATGTCTTTGGATCTATTTTATTCATCAGTTTATTTTGTTCAATAGATTCCACATATGAATAAGATCATGTGATACTTATCTTTCTCTGACTGGCTAGTTTATTGATTTTTAGAGAGGGGTGGGGGTGGGGGGGCGGGATAGGGCCAGAGAAAGAGAAACATCAATGTGAGAATTCAACATTGATCGGCTGCCTCCAATAAGGAATCCAGCCCACAACCCAGGCATGTGCTCTTGACCTAGAATCAAATCAGCAACCTCCTGGTGCACAAGAGGACGCCCAACCAACTGAACAACACTGTCCATGGTGAGAGGTTGTTTTTGAAGGAAGATATCCCATGGTAACTGATGAGGGAAAATCAGCCACATATTTGTACCATTTGGTGTCTTTCTTTTAACAACTGCAGAACATTTTGGAAAATATAAAGGCCTTTATGGATGACCTTTGACAGAAAAAGACATTTCACCATATCATTAATATAACCATATTATAAATGACTTTTATTTGATTCTTTTGTTATCATCATCAACTATTAATACTCTTCTTATAGTTTTTTTTTCATTAAATGAAATACACATAAAATTCTTCACATATTGCAGAGTTTCTACACAAATTGTTTTATTTTTGAGCAAGCACTTATTGAATGCCAACTGTGTCTCAAGCCTTATTCTAGACATTGGTGATTTGGCCATAAAAAGTCATAGTTTCTAGGTTCATGGTCTTCCCAGCTGCGAGGAGAGGGGAAACAGGCAAGTCAAGGGACAGTCATGACAGTGTGACAAGGGCTTAGAGGAAGGTAGTTGGTGTTCTGGAAGCTCATTGGCAAGGAGTTTCTTCATGATGTGTTGCCAGTGAATGGTTCCTAAAGGTTATTATGTCCAAGCTCAGACTTAAAGGAGAATAATCTATAGCAGTTCTGAAGGGAAGAGAGAATGAGAAAAGAAGGAAGAGAAGAGTGTTCCAGTCAAAAAGAAGAGTTTATTCAAAGGCTCAGAAGTGAAAAAACACATGGCCTGTACTTCAGTGTGACTGTGGCATGGAATCTAAGATGGGAGGAAGAGGGAAGTGGGAGGAGCACGAGGAACCTAAGAGCATGAAAGAACTCTGAATGCTGCTGAAGCTCTTAGACAATATTTAGAGAATAATGAGGACACTGCAGGACTGAGATCTCCAGATTGCCCAGGGCCAAAAAAGCTAGAGAGGAGCCCATCACAGAAATCCTGACAGGTGATATTGGTGACCTGCACTATTGTACTGGCATACCTCGGAGATATTGCAGGTTCGCTTCCAGATCACCACAATAAAGCAAGATTGCAATAAAATGAGTCCTAATCATATTGTTGGTGGAGAATCTTGCCTTCAATTTGTAAAAAGCACAACATCTATGAAGCTCAATAAAGAAATGTGCAATAAAACAAGGTAGGCCTGTAGTGGGAGGGGAGGAAAAGATCCATGTATGTGTCTGTGTCTGTGTGTGTGCATGTGTGTGTTTAGTATATCACCATCACCTTTCTTCCAAGTTATCAAGGAAAGAGATCCAGTCTATAAAACTGTAATTGCACCCATGAACAGCACACTAAAGTAGCCCTTTTGGTGAGTGCTTGAAAAGTCTGATTGACTGGTTATTGATGGCAAATGTAAATATCATATTAGATTGTCTCATAGGTGAGAATTAAACAGGCACATTGATTTTCATGCTGCTCAGAAAATGCTAGCTGGAGCCTGTGATCCTATTTAGCTACATTACAGCAAATGCGGGAGATGGGAGGGGGCAGTTGAGAGAGAAGATAGTGTTGCATCCTGTGACCATTTCTCTACAGAGAATTCCCAAATTTCAACCCATGAGAAGAGACTGACTTTAGAAGCAGATGAAAAACAAAAATCACACAGAACTTGTTTGTCCCTAATATGGAGAAGCAAATTAGAGCATTAACCTAGTATCCTGAATCCCCAAACACAGCCACTTTCATTTCAATGGTTGTGAGGCCTTACATACTTACTACATGAGGACAGAACTATCAACCATTAGTGAGGCATCCCTATAACTTTAAGTCTCTGCACTCTTATATTCACTGCAGCATTATTCACAATAGCCAAGATATGGAAACATCCCAAAAGTCCATCAGTGAAAGAAAATGTATATAGATACAATGGAGTTATTATTCACCTTTAAAAAGCAGGAAATCCTGCCATACAAGACATTATGGATGAACCTGGAGGACATTATGCTAAGTCAAATAAACCAGTTATAGAAGGAAAAAAAATACTGCATGGTTTCACTAATTTGAGGTTATCTAGAGTAGTCAGACTCATAGAAGAAAAGAGTAGAATGGTGGTTGCCAGGAGCTGGAGCCTGGGTCAAATGAGGAGTTGTTCAGTGGGTAGTAGTTTCAGTTCCACAAGATGAGTGAGTCCTAGATCTGCTATATGACATTGTGCCTATAGTCAATAATACAGCATTGCGCATTTAGAATTTATTAAGAGGGTATCTCTCATGTTAAGTGTTCTTAGCAAAACAAATAAAAATAAACAACGAATAACAACAATAAAAATAAAAGTAGGACATAGAGTTCTTTGCCCTGAGAACTAGTCAAATACCTCCTCATTTTTATGGTAATATGTTGCCAAGCTAGTTTCATGGCTCAGTCTCCAATGAAGTAGACACAAACAATTAATTGACAAGGACCTGATTATTTTTGAGTAGATTATTCATTTAGCTAACAAATGTTATTGTGTTCCAAGCTAGCACTGCAATAGGCATTGAATTTAAGTTGAAAGCAAAACAGACATGATCTTTGCTCTCACATGGGAAAGACAACCATTGATCAAAAATGAATAAATATCTGATAACTAACAGAAGTCTTAGCTATAAAAGAAATGCAATTTTAGTAGCACACTTCTTGGAGGCTACATTAAAAAAGAACCTTGATTAGACTGTGGGGTCAGAGATGTCTTACCTAATTAATTTATCCTTAAATTGAAACCAAAAAGATGAGTAGGAAGCAAGTAGATAAAGGAGAGGAGTGGGGAAAGTCATCCAGATGGAGGAAATGCTGAGTGCAAAGGCTTAGGAAAGGCACAGAGAAGGATGCCTTTGATGTACCAAAAGAAAATGAGACCAACTGTAAAGACTGGGCCCAGTCTGGCCAGCATGGCTCAGTGGTTGAGCGTCCACCTGTGAACCAAGAGGTCACGGTTCAATTCCCTGTCAGTGCATATGGCCTGGTTGCGGGCTCAATCCACAGGAGGCAGTGATCAATGATTCTCCCTCATCATTGATGTTTTTCTCTCTCCCTCTCTGACTCTGAAATCAGTTAAAAAAAAAAAAAGAAAGAAAAAAGACTGGGCCGAAACTCCTAAGTGTTATAAATTAGTCATTGTAGATCTATTGTTTGGATACAGTCTCTGAAAATATGAACCTATGGCTAAAGGTCGGTTTTTCATAGTCTTCATGTTTGTCATTATCATCACTAACAATTTTTGAGCATTTGCTATATAGGCTATACAATCTAAGTACCATGTATAGCTTATCTCATTTAGTCTTTATAACAATCCATGAGGTAAGGGCTATTGTTATGCTCATTTCCAGTATAATGTACATTGAACTCAAGTGATTTGCCCATATCCACATAACTACTAAGCAGTAGAGCTAAGATTTTAATAGGGCTGCTCTGATTTTTAAGTCTATGCTTTAATTACTAAGTTAAATTACATAGATAATATTTTTTAAAAGTCTTGGTATGTGGGGTGGGGAGGCAATAAAAATATGCCTAATAGACACAGGGAGCAGAATCAACCAAGGGCCTCAGCTGCTGCACTCTGAAATCCATCACTGTGTGCAACAGAGTGAATGTTTGTGTGCCTTCCAAATTCATATGTTGTAACCTAATCCTCATTATGATGCTATTGGAGGTATGGCCTTTGGGAAGTAATTATGCCATGAGGGCAAAGAGTCCTCATGAATGGGATTATGACCTTATAAAAGAGATCCCAGAGTGCTCCCTCACCCATTGTACCATGTGAGGCCCCAGCAAGAAGATAACCATCTATGGACAGATAGCAGGTCCTCACCAGGCAAGCATGTCAAACTGGCAGCTGGCGGGCCACATGCCTACCTGTCGCGAGTTTGACCTGCTTGTTAGAGACTTGATCTTGGACTTCTCAGCCTCCTCAACTGTGAGTAATATATGTCTGTTGTTTATAAGCCACCCAGTCTATGTTAATTTGTCATAGCAGCCAAACAGAATAAGATACAGCTTTCATGGGCTCCCTCCCAGACTGAGAGCAGCAGGCATACTAGGTAAGGGCAATTCCTGGGAGACATAGGAATTCTCTCACACCTGACTTTGAATTAAGGACTCCCTGACAGCCTTTCAAAATCTAGGACACTTCCACCCACTCTTTACTCCTCTCTCCTTCCCTCGGGGTCAGACTTGCATTGCAGTCTAATTGTTTTCCCATCCTTTCCTGGGTTTTCTTTTTTTTAAAATATATTTTTATTTATTTCAGACAGGAAGAAAGAGATAGAAACATCAATGAGAGGGAATCAGTGAGGGGCTGCCTCCTGCACACCCCCTACTGGATCAAGCCCACAACCCTGGCATATGTCCTGACTAGAAATGGAACCTTAACCACTGAGAAACACCGGCTAGGCTTTTTCTGAGTTTTCTTCCCATTTTCTCTCATGGAGATGTTTCCCTAATAAAATTTTCACACATTTTATCCTGTTTTTTCCATCAGTTTCTTGGAGGACCCAGGCTTAGATGGTACCCAATAAAACATTTATATAACCAAAAAAGGCTGATAGAAAAGGAAAAGGTCCCAAGACTCTTTAGCACTCTGGTTGGTCCACATTCTCAGATGGTTAGAGTATAGTACTAAGTTACAGATTCTAATCCATTTATTTTCAGTCTATGCCACACAATCAATCTCAGACTCTCTGAGATAGTCTTCTTACTTTCCTGTCCCCTTTTCCCTCTCAAAATTTTATACAATGAAATGATGGGATTCACTTCAACATAATACTGAAGGTGGAAGGAGCTGATGGGATGTGACTGAGGCAGGATTGGCCAATGCTTTGATGGTTCTAGAGCTTGGTAATGAATAGATTCATTGGTTGATTTTTCTATTCTGTTTACTTTTATGTGGATTCAAAATTTTCCATAATACAAATGTAAGGGGTAAAAAGTATTCTGATTTGAATAATACATGATGTAGTCACCCTACCTCTAACACAGGCCAGCTATTAATCTGTTCCACTATTCACAATGAAGACTCAATAGGACATATGCAGGATTCAATGCACACAACATTCCCATTCCTGAAAACTCATGAGTTTAGAAAGTTTTTTAAAATTGTAGTGCTTTTTGTGGTTACTGCAAGTGACAGAAACCAAACTCACAATGGCTTAACAAACAAACAAAAACAGAATATTTTGATTGCATAGTGAAAAAACACACCACAATAGTAGGTAACTTAAGCTTGGATTCAGAGACTTAAAATCTGTCACCAGGAATTGGTCTCATGCCCCTCCCCTCTTTTATTCTATGATGGTAGACTTTCCTTTTACAGTGGCAAGATATGTGTCTGTTTCCCAAAGTTTATGCCCCATGTTCTCAGTACATATCTCTATTGCTCTAGAAAATCCTAGAATGAGCTCTGATTGGACCAACTTATATTACATGCCATATTTAAGCCAATCACAATTCACAAAAGAATGGACTATATTGATTGTGGACAGTCCTGGGTTGACTGTCAAACTCTGATGTTGAGGGTAGTTCCCACATAGACTAAGGAAAATGGTTATTCTCCATCACAGCGCTATTGCCAGGAAAAAAAGAAATGGATAATGGGCAGGCAGAGAAAACAGGTATTCACTACCTTCTCTTCTGCCTAGGTATCAACTGCTTTATCATCATGTAAATGAGAAGGTTGTGTGTTTTTTTTAGGTGAGGAAATGTGACTTTAAGTTCACTCAAAAACTCAGACTTATAAAAAATTTTACTTAAGAGTTATTCTTATCCCTTGAGATTCATTATAACTGATACAATTGCATAAGATTTATATTGCACCTACTTCTTCTTTATCAGCAAAGACTGCTTTGATTTACCTGCATTTTAAAAAATGAAATAAAATTATATTTTTACCTCACTAATTAGGTACATTATACAACTATTTTGCAAGGACAAAGTTAATAGCATAATAAAGGGGAGGTGTCTCAATACATGTATTATTCTTTTTTTCTCTGAGAAGACATGCTTGAAACTGAATTTTAAACACTCTAGCACTAGTGAAACAAATTAATAATGGCCCAGAGGTGTTGCATATTACTCATGATCTTGAAATTATTAATGTAACACTGAGCCATTATTGCCACATATTGCCATCAGAGTAATTAACACATCTTATCTAATAGAATAAGGCTGTCAAATCAAACTAAGAAGTAATTAAGTTATATAACTACACAGCTGAGGCAGAAAGATGCATTCAAATGAATTTATACAATTGCATGTCACCTAGGTGATTTTGAATAGCCAAGAAGGGTGATTTGTTATTTACTATCTAGTTTGCCATTGATGTCACTTCACTATATCGAGACTCAATTTCTATATACTGTGAGGAAATTAGAATAAAGTGATTACCAAATGCTAGTGTTCCTATGAATCACCTAGGGAGATTCTGAGAAATCTATATTCCCTGGTTTCCCGTGGAGACACTAATTCAGAAAGTCTAGAGTGGAGGACAGAGCTGTGTTCTTTAACACACCCAGGTGATTTTGAAGTTGGTGATCCATGACCCACAATATGAGGAATTTAAGAAAAAAAGATTTTCAAAGGTCTTTCCAGTTTTAATGATCAATGGTGAGGTCACTAGCTTTCCCTAAAATGATAGATTTTTGTTAGGAATTGACATTTGTTTCATATATGAAATGCCATGATATCTGTTATCTACTTATAGTCTCACCCTTCTTTTCCATGAAACTAGCATTGAAAAAGTGAAAAGCAAATGAAAAGAAAAATAACCATTTTCAGCTTTTATGAAATGTTACTCAGCTCTGAAATTATTCCAAACCATAACACTCGTATCCTATCCTATGTAGTAAATGAGTCACACCAAAGAAATCATAAATGTGAGGAACAATTTATAATTTTAAGAAAACTCTATGATGTATTCTTCTTCCAAATGCCTTTTCTCTTTTAGGCCTCTGATTTCACAGAGTGGGGACTAATCATAGAAAATGTGCATAGTCTTCAACTTTAAATATTTACAATTGAAGTAAATTAGAAGCTACTGGTATCCTGAGATTTCCCTAAGATCTGAGAATGGCTTTCAAGAATGAAACCAGGTTGTAATTATGAGGTTATGAGACTTACTAGTAATATTTAGCCAATTCCTATTGCCATAATAGGTCATTGTGCCTAACAGCACAGACACACTATAAATATAAGGCAAAGTGTTGGGAAAGGAAGGTCTTGGTCGAAAGTAATGTATAATTGGTTAGCATTAAAATAGAGAAATAGCAACTTACAACATTTAAGTATACATACATATGTAACTATGTATGGTGTCAGGTGGGTACTAGACTTACAGGGGGATTGCTTCATAAATTCTATATTGAATGCCAACTGTATTGAAAAAAAAATAAAATACAATCAAAAGAGAAAATAAATAAATATACAATCATATGTAAAATCACCAACAGAAAATAGTGCAGCAATTTTGAAAAAATTATTTCACTCTTAGAGTCTGCACATGCACCTTGGACATTCTCTGCCTGGTGACCATCAGAGCTACTTTTTGAGTCAAGCAACACTGTTGTTTGAAGCAGAGTGCATCGTTGCCATAAAACTTGTTTAAGATAGAGTAGTGTTTGGTGAGCATATGATAAAGTCCCTGGAAACCTTTCTTAAGCCACGACATGGACAGTGAAGCTGGCAGTAGTTACAGAGAATGGGGTAGAAGAGACTAAAAGTCCAGTTTGTTCATGGACTTATAAGACTTCACAAAATACTTGCTGTTCAAATGGCAAGTGCCAACATAATTTATCAAACTCACAATCTTTACAGCACACTCATCACAACAGAGCTAAGCTGACCTTTAACACACTGGAATATATCTACATTATAAAAGGCCAGTGGCTGTAATGCTGTAACGACCAAACGCCCGCCCGGTCACCAGGAGGTGCATGGAGCATCTCTCGGGCCCTCCCTCCACCCCTTCCTGGGGCGCCAGCAGCATCTGCAGAGCATCACAGGGTGCCAGCAGCATCCGTGGAGCATTGTGGGGCACTGGCAGCATCCGCGGTGTGTGCAAGGCATCACGGGGTGGCGGACATGGCCCTGATGGCAGGCTAAGCCTAGGGGACCCTACACACACATTATTTAGTCATGTGCTGGGCCTCTGGTGTATATATATATATATATATATATTCTCACCTGAGGATATTTTTCCCATTGCTTTTCAGAGAAAAAGTAGAAGGGAGTGATGGAGGGGAGAGGGAGAAAGAGAGAAACAGACAAATTGATTCATTGCCTTCTGCACATGCCTGAACGGGGACGAGGAGCAAATCACAACACAGGTCCATGCCCTTGAGCAGGAATTGAACCCCAGACACTTCAGTGTGCAAGCCAACGTTCTAACCTCCAAACAACACTGGACAGGGCAACATGCTGGAATATTCTTATCACCTTAGGAAACCTGGGTATAACTGGAAATAAAGACTCCAGTTTATCTTTTTTTAAAATTTAATAAATCTTTATTGTTCAGATTATTACAATTGTTCCTCTTTTTCCCCCATAGCTCCCCTCCACCTGGTTCCCACCCCACCCCCTGCCCTTACCCCCATCGCACTGACCTCACCCATAGGTGTACGATTTTTGTCCAGTCTCTTCCCACACCCCCTACACCCCTTTCTCCCCGAGAATTGTCAGTCTACTCCCTTTCTATGCCCCTGATTCTATTATATTCACCAGATTATTCTGTTCATCAGATTTTTTTATTCACTTGATTTTTAGATTCACTTGTTGATAGATATTTGTTGTTGATACTTTTTATCTTTACCTTTTTCTTCTTCTTCCTCTTCTTAAAGAATACCTTTCAGCATTTTATATAATACTGGTTGGGTGGTGATGAACTCCTTTAGCTTTTTCTTATCTGTGAAGCTCTTTATCTGCCCTTCAATTCTGAATGATAGCTTTGCTGGGTAGAGTAATCTTGGTTGTAGGTTCTTACTATTCATCACTTTGAATATTTCTTGCCATTCTCTTCTGGCCTGCATAGTTTCTGTTGAGAAATCAGCTGACAGTCCTATGCATGCTCCCTTGTAGGTAACTAACTGTTTTTCTCTTGCTGCTTTTAATATTCTCTTTGTCTTTTGCTCTTGGCATTTTAATTATGATGTGTCTTGGTGTGGTCCTCTTTGGATTCCTTTTGTCTGGGGTTCTGTGTGCTTCCTGGACTTGTAAGTCTATTTCTTTCACCAGGTGGGGGAAGTGTTCGGTCATTATTTCTTCAAATAGGTTTTCAGTATCTTGCTCTCTCTCTTCTTTTGGCACCCCCATAATTCTGATGCTGGTACACTTGAAGTTGTCCCAGAGGCTCCTTACACTATCTTTATATTTTTGGATTCTTTTTTCTTTTCTGGTTGAGTGTTTTTTGCTTCTTTGTATTTCAAATCTTTGACTTGATTCTTGCGATCCTCTAGTCTGCTGTTAGATCTCTGTATAATATTTTTTATTTCAGTCAGTGTATGCTTAATTTCTAGTTGGTCCTTTTTCATATCCTTGAGGGTTTCGCTAAATTTATCAGCCTTTTCTAGAAAATTCTTGAAAAACCTTATAACTGTGGTTTTGAACTCTATATCCAGTCATTTGCTTTCCTCCATTTCTGTGATTTGTGACCTGTTTCTTTGTCTCCACATTTTGGCTGCTTCCTTGAGTTGATAGAGTGGCTTTGTGTGCTAGGTGTCCTACAGGGCCCAGTGGCTCAGCCTCCCCAGTTACCTGAGGTGGGCACTCTTGGTGCAGCCCTTTGTGGGCAGTGTGCAGAGTCTTGTTGTATTTAAGCCTTGATTGCTGTTGGTATCACTGGGAGGAATTGACCTCCAGGCCAACTGGCTGTGAGGATCACCTGTGTCTACGCTGGGAGAACTTCTGTCCTGGAGACACCCTTATGAGACAAGACTTGCAAAAGCCTCTGTGCTCAGCTTGGATGGGGCGGAGACTCAGGGCAGAGCAGACAGCATTGGTTTCCCATCAGCCCTGCCCTAATAGGCCCCTGTGTCTCAGTGTCCCATGGTAATCGCTGCAAGCACCTCTGAGAGAAAGCCGTCCTTGAGTTCCACCCGCTGCCAGACAGTCCAGTTTCTCCCCGAATGAGTCTGGGTCCCCAGAGTCTTGCCCGGAACCGGAGTTCAGTGCAGTCGGGAGCTTTTGTTTCCCTCTCAGTTGAGAAAGCCAGCCATGTACTCAGTTGCCCGCCCTCTCCGTGCATGCACCTTGGTACCTCTGCCTTCCACAGCTCCTCGGAGTTTCAGTGTGCTTTTCTCTTTTCTTCTAGTTGTAGAATTTCCACTCAGCCAGCCTTCCTGTGGTTCTGGATGATGTCCGTTTTGTCTTTTAGTTGTAGTTTTGAAATTGTTGTGCGGGGCAGCAGTTTAGGGGTTTACCTATGCCGCCATCTTGGTTTCTGATTCCAGTTTATCTTTTAGTATCTGTTCTCTAGGAAAGTATAGAAGCACACTTGGGGCTTAGAGACAAAGAGTAGACCTTGCACCACTAGCTGTTTGATTTTGTGTAAGTTATCTTCTATGTACAAGTTCCTTCATCCATAAAATAAAGATATAATGACCAATTACAAGTCACAATCAAATGGCATATTGTATGGAGCACTTCTGGCCATGTGACTGGCACAAAACAAGCATATAACAAGTTTAGCTACTACTTACAATTTTATTATTCATTCATTCTTTTAAATAAATATATATCATGCACCTACTATATATCAGGAACTGTACTATATCACAGTATTTCTACACTTTAGTTATTGGAATATCACTAATTATTTTAGCCATTTCCTCAAATAATTTTTAGTATTATTTCTTAGATTTTTCCTTTTTTTTATACTGAGGTATAATTGAGAAAAAGTCCTATTAGTTTCAGGGATACAATTTAATGATTTCAATTTTTATATATATTGCAAAATGATCACCACAATATATCCAGGTTAACATCCATCACCATACATACAGTAGTCCCCCTTATCTGTGGACAATACATTCTAAGACCCTTCATGGATGCCCCAAACCAAGGGTAGTACAGAATCCTGTGGGGTTTTTTTCCCTGTACATACATACCTATGATAAAGTTTAATCTATAAACAGGCATGGAAAGATTAAGAATAACTAATAATAAAATAAAATTATTATACTATAAAATTATGTGAGTATGATCTCTCTCTAAATATATGATTATACTTTAGTCACCCTTCCTTTTGTGCTGACATGAAATGACACAATGCCTATGTGATGAGATGAAGGGAATGGTGTCGGCATTGTGATGTAGGCTATTACTGACCTTCTGACAACATCAAGAGGAAGATCATCTAGCCATAATAATGGCATGTTTTCAACCCCAAAATTTAATGTTTTATCTATCTTAACTAAGAACTTATCACACTTGTGGCCATAAATTTGAAGTTTGAGGTACAACAGCAAAACTAGCATAAATTTATTTTTTCTTTTTCACGATTTCATAGAAAGAATTTTCATTCTTACCATAGATCTTAGTAACCTCAGAAACAATATTTTTCTTTTTTTATTAAGTAAGAAAACTTCCATCTTTTAAAAAAAATTATTGATTGATTTAGAGAGAGAGGAAGGGGGAGAGAGAGAAGTCAATTTGTTGTTCCACTTATTTACCCTTTCCACTTAAAAGAAGCACTTTACGGCTTCTCTTTGGCATATCTGAACTGCCAGTATCACTACTCTTGCATTTTGGGGCCATTATTAAGTAAAATTAGGGTGACTTGAACACAGACACTGTACTACAACGACAGTCCATCTGATAACCAAGACAGATACTGGGTGACTAACAGGTGGGAAGCATTACCGTATGGAGACACTGGACAAAGGAGTGATTCATATCCTGGCAGGATGGAGCAGACAGCATGAGGTTTCATCATGCTACTAGAACGCTGTGTAATTTAAAATTGTTTATTTATGCGATTTTTCCATGTAAATTTTTGGACCGTGAAACTACAAAAAGCAAATAGCAGATAAGAGGGGACTACTTTAGCTACACATCTTTTTCTTGTGATGAAAACTTTCAAGATTCACTTTCCTTGCAACCACACAGGGCAGGTCTAGGTTCTAGCTCAGAAGCATTTAGGGTCCAGCTGTCAGGCAGGGCCAATGAGATGCCTGGCCTGATGGAGAGGTGACCACGGGGAAACAGTGCTGAATGTGAGCAGGATTCACACAGGTGATGGGAGCTCAGGCATCCCCTTAATGAATCTGAAAGTGGCCAGGTAAAGCAATTATCTTACTCTAACAGAAATTGTTTTTTGTGGCACCCCAAGAACCACATTATTCATGCAGACCAGTATCTGCTGAGAATACACTACTCCTAATGAAATAAACCCATACATTTCAGCATCACTTGCTGTCACACAGATGGTCCCCTTATTGCATTATATCATAGTCTCATTGGCAACATACTGTGAACAAGACACCAGTCACATCAACCAAGTTAGATCAACATCTGTGGTCATGTATATAGAAAATCCTCCTCTTAGTCCCGAGCTGCAATGGCAAAGTACTAACAAAGGTTTGAGCAGGCAACTCAGGACTGTGCCTTTGATCCCTCTTCCAAGGCTAGAAGGAGATTCTGAAGAGGACGGCCACTGCAAGAAGCCTCCTTCTTCAATCTCCCCTGCTCAGAGTTGAAGACAAGCCTTACAGTAAGGGGAATGTACTGTTTCCAAGAACATCCATGCCTTCAGTCTTGATGTACTGGAAAACCAAGCACACTTCTCCCAGATTATCCATTCACTCATTCATCAAGCATTTGTTGAGCATTTGCCAAGCATGGGGCTAGCCTCTGGGGAAATACAAATGAATGAAACCCCATCTCTGTCCTCCTGGACTTCACACTGTGGTAGGAGTGACATACAAGCAAATTGGGTGATGAGTGCTAAATAGAAATACAAGGCACAGTGGGGGCAGGGTGATGAAGTGGGAATGAAGGAACCACTCACTTTTAGAAGGAAGGGATCAGAAAGAAACGAGCACAGGCAGGAGGGATTGAAGGGATTTTCTTAGTGGGGTAGTGAAGGAAAAGGTGAAGGTTCACTTTCCAAGAAGGAATCAAGGCAGAAAAACACATCAGAAACAGCATGGCAAGATCAAGGCTGTTTGGCTGAATGGCGAGGCAGGGCCAGATCATATAGGGGCCTATAGGCCCTGCTAATAAGTTTGGGCTTTCTCCGGTGCGGGGAAGGCGGGGGGCAGGGAGACTGGGAGGAGAGAAGGCAGTTCTTAATGCTGGATTTATGTTATTAATTTCTTCATCAGTTCTATTTAATTTTTCTAGTGTCAGCCCAGTCTCAGGGGAGCATCTTTAGAAATTCTTGGGGAATTCACTGTACTCTTCAATGTTCATGTTTTAAGACTTGTTTTCCAAGACTAATTAAAATTAGAGCAGTATATGAATTTATATATAATAAATGCAAAAATAATGAAAACTACAGCTATTACTATGTATGGTGCCTGGGTAAACAGGCTTTGATAAGCACATACCCTTAGATGTATGGGGCATAGAAAAAAGAAACAGATTTCTCCCAGTGAGTAACTGTGCCTCTCAGCATTCTTGGTAATTCCATTTTAATAAAGTTGTCTTAACTGAACTGAACTTTCCCAATGTACCTACAGGCTCTATTTTAAAATTCAGGCTGATGTCCAGGGCAGGCACATTTGGCCTCACCTGTTATATTGTTTGTTGTCAGAGGGGCAGGGGTTGGGAGGGTGGGAAGTTGGGGGCTAGGTGTAAAAGGTGAAAGGATTAAGCAGTACAAATTGGTGGTTCAGAGATGTAGGTTACAGCATAGGGAATATAGTCAATAATATTGTGATAAATATGTATGGGGCCAGTGGGTACTTAAAGCAGCAGGGTGGACCACTCTGTAAAGAACATGATTTTCTAAGCACTTTGCTATACATCTGAAACTAATACAGAATAATACTGAATGTAAACTGTAATTAAAAAATTAAATTTAAAAAAAGACAGTGGTTTTTGTCCCCAAACTTGTTAAGGCCAGTTTTATGTATATTGTTGCATGACCCAGTTTATTTCAAAATTACACTGACTAGTAAAATACAAAAACAAAAAGAAAAATAGTTGCTTCTTCTATGACATAAATTAATTGCTTTGGGAGGCCTCCATAAAGAATAAAGACACTCTGAAGAACACTCTGACCGCCCACTGTAAAAGTGCAATAGTTGAAGTTATATAATGGGTGATGTTTATTTAAGAAACGCAAAAGCCATTTGGTGTAGCTATACTTAGAAATGGCCTTGGTGTCATAGCAATATCTAAATAATATATATTTAAGTTAAAATATTAAATTGTGCATAGTTTTTTAATGATTTCTTTCTTTAATGATCTGGCTTAATGTAGTAATTAGGGCCCAGATTTAGATAATTTAGTGCATACCATAATTAGGGTCCGGCTTCACTGCTGACTACCTGATGGGATGGGTTACTTTAACCTTTTATCCTTCAGTTCCCTCATGTACTAAACTGGGAGATAATAGTTAACTACCTCACAAAATTATAATGAGGGATATATCTGCTAAAACTACAGAGTATAAAAGCGTAGCTGAGCCATAGCACTTCAGGATGTGTTGTTCTAATTTTTATTATAATCATGATTATATTTGGGATGAGATGGCAAGGAACTTCCATTTCTACTTTATATATTTCTCCATTGTTCACCCAACATCTCTACTGAAGCTTTAGTAAAACTGAAGTCTGGTTTGGTCCTTTTCATTAGCCCATCAGGTTTTCAGCATGAATTTTCCAAGGTTTAAAAGTTCTGTTTTTTTCAGGGTGTGTGTGTGTGTGTGTGTGTGTGTGTGTGTGTGTGTGTGTATCCACATGCTCATGTGTTAAGGACAGTCAGCAAATAAATATAACAAAAAAGCTTTGTGTGTTCAAATCAAACAATGTCTTCTCTATTTTTAAAAGAAGTGCAACTAAGCAGAGCATAGCCAGATTGTTTTTGCATACATAACCCTGATATCCTTCCCACCTCTGCCCTTTTTGGCCCCATTATGCCTAACATGATACTAGGCAGATGCTAAACCAAGACCTGGGCGCAGGGTGCTCTCTGAGTTTGTGGTCCAGTCTTTAGCAGGTTTTGCTTTTGGGCTTCCTGACCAACCTCTCCTAAGCCAGAACTGAGTGCACACTGTTGTGGTTCTTCACCAAGAACAGCAGATAACACAGCCTAACAACTTGTGCAAAAAATTTCCTCAGCCCAAGTTTTCATTACTCCCAAGACAGTGATCTTTTATCTCAATTTGCTATGGTTGAGTATTCCTCAGTGTTCCAAAGAATTAATGCCTCCCAGTCAAAAACACAAAAAAAGAATAAAATACTTCCATTACCACCCAATTACTTGGGGGTTTGAAAATAATATTTGTATTTTACACGTCACCGTTGGTTATTAAACCTGCTAATTGCCAAATCTCTTTTGTTCCCACTGAAATGAAAGAGGAAGATTATTCAGACAATTCCAGTATCTTGAGATCCCTGTAAATGCATGTTTACATGGTGCCTCATATTAGACTTTCTCAGTCAAATCCCCTTTCTAACTCTGTATGGTCTTAAACAAATTAATTGATCTCTTTTAAACTTCAGTGTCTGGTCTATAAAATGCAGAAATAATAAAAGCACAGACCTGAAGGCATTACTATGAGGACACAATAAGATAACACATACAAACACTACTTCCAGAGGCCTTTCACCGTGAAAATAATTGACAGTGCCAACAGAAAATAGTTGAAATACTGTGGGCCCCATAAATTTTTATTATTTCTACTGCCAGTGAGTGATAAAAATACTTCTGGAGGCTCTGAATATTCCAGATAAATTTTCAGCTTGCCACTCTGAGGATGTCATGACCATAAAGGAGGTAGCCATCACTTCCTGGTTTCCAAACAGTAGAGGGTAGTACTGTTTATAAACTTTAACTACATCTTGGGTGCCATGAAATTAAAGTAAAAATATTCATAAATCTGAAGCAGTTGCTTCTGTTATCATAATCTTAAAAAGAAACTATAGCTATAACTATGTATGGTGCCAGGTAAGGGCTAGGGATCACTTCTTACCAGTACATTATATAAATGTTTAACCACTATGCTGTACACCTGAAACTAAAATACTTGAATGTCACCTGTAATTGAAAAATCAAAGAATAAAAGAAACTATAGCTGCACTTTCTAAATTCTGATCTAATATCTGGTGACAAAACCTTATGCTGAGTTTAGGATTTTCATGTCCCATCATAGGTGACAACCTAAGGCATATTCATGCAACAGGGGCCCAAAGACCACCACAGTGACACCCCACACCTATAATTTACAATGCTGCCAACAGGCTGAGTTTGGCAGAAATTTTCTGTGGGCAGAGGTTGAAATTTTATGAATGGTTACGTCTAGCAGCAGTTGGATGTATATGGATCTGACCCATTAATGCTAATGTGCTTTTTCGTTTTAATATATTTGACAGTTTTGCTTTTAGTCATCTACTCATCACTCATCTCATCATAGCCATATAAAATGAAACCCCAAATACCCCCACTCACTTTCACCACCAATTCAAAATCTGGTCCCGTCAGCTTTTCTCCGTATCCTAGAAATGCCCTGGAGATAGGCTGGAGCCCTGCTGCTATGCTTTTCATACCTTTTCCCTTCACGCCTCTTTCATGTGTCCACCTGACTCTCATTACTGCCCTTACCTCTCCTACCTACACTTTTCAACTTAAGGCAATTGGTGGAGGAGAGTTATTAAAAACTTCCTTTAAAGACCACTTAGGAGAGATAAATGTGACAGGTTTTCTTAAGAATCAAATCAAGCTTCCTTTGCCCTGGCACTTCGGGTCAAATAGTGTTGCCATTGTGTTTTCACAGTGAGTTCCCACACCACTGCTTCTCAGTGCAGGCTCCTCTAGCACTTGCCCACAACGCATTCACTACTGTAAGAACAAAATCAAGACAAAGAATTTTTCTTCTCTCTTTCTGTGTGTTCATGCTGAAAATTGAGACTGAGAGGACAATTTAGGTTGCTACCTAAATCTGTATCTCCTAGGTTAGTTCTTTTTGCTCAAATAAATGCTTTCTAAAATAAAATAAATAAATAAAAATTGAGACTGCAAATGGTATTCCATTCTGAGGACATACCTATGCAGTGAACAAAATGAACTAGCTTGACTTCCTCCCACAGGTAGAGAGGCAGCTCCCGCATTTCCTAATGGTAGGGGCTTAGGAACAACAATCTGATTGGATGGGGAGGTTAGGGGACTTACCTGGAAGCTGTATTGAAAGTCACTTTTATTTTTATTTTGATTGTATATGTTTAATCAGGATGACCCGTGCAAACAAACAAGTCTGATGGACACTACTGATGAGGCTAAGCATTGGTCCAGCAGCCTTTGGCTCAGCCCCTGAGCACAGGGCAGGGTCAAATGCGGAAGGAAAAGTTCCCAACCCTGTTAACACAAACAACCAAGTCCCAAGTACTTCCCTTTTCCTTGCTTTGGGTTGATAGTCTAAACTCTAAGAGAGCAGACATATGTTTTTGTGAACCACCTAGCCAAGTGCTTGGCTTCTAGCAGGCTCTTTATAAATATTTGCCAAATGAAACTGCAGCAGCATCTCAGCAGAAACCTGCGGCAAATGATTTAACAATATACATGTTTGGTAGCTTTAAAGGTTATATAAGCTATGTGTGTTCATAGCAGAAAGATTTGAAAATGCTATTAATAGAAAAGAGAAAATATAAATCATCTTTTAAAATTTAAAAGTTATTCTCCTCAGATTTTTGTTGCTACTTTGTAAAATTGGAAGTGGATTTATTTTTCTGTCTAGTATCTGTATTTTTTTGTCTTAAAAATATAGCTATATATGTATTACTTGCATAGTTTTTAAAACCCATAATTTTTAAAAACATCGTTCTGCCACTTTGGGTGGCTATCCTGCCTGTCTCCATATGCCTGTATTTATACAGAATGTCCAAAAAAATGTAGACACACTTTAGTAGCTGATAGCTCAATTGATGTTTCTTTCTTTTCAGCCAGACTAAGCTTTGAACAAAGGATATTCATCCTAAAATGCTACTGGAAGTTTGAAAACGCAGTTGAAATACAAATACTGCCTGTATAATTATACAAAGCATGCATAGTTTTTAAAACCTATGGTTAAAAAAATATCTTTCTGCCACTTTGGATGGCTCTCCTAAATCAGTGGTAGGCAAACCGCAGCTCGCGAGCCACATACAGCTCTTTGGCCCCTTGAGTGTGGCTCTTCCACAAAATACCACGTGTGGGAGCGCACATACAGTGCGATTGAAACTTTGTGGCCCATGCGCAGAAGTTGGTTTTTGGCCTGGGATAGTCTATTTTGAAGAAGCGGCGTTAGAACACTCAAGGGGCCAAAGAGCCGCATGTGGCTCGCGAGCCGCAGTTTGCCAACCACTGTCCTAACTGTATCCATATACCTGTATTTATACAGGTTGTCCCCCAAAAAATGTATACACACTTTAATAGCAGATAAATCACTTAATTTTACTCCTTTACAGGTTTAACTGATTTGAAATAATGGGTGACACCAGACTAAGTTTTAAACAAATAAATTTTATCCACTAGACTTTGTCATTGGGATACATAAAATATAAAGTAAAGTTTATGGTACAAAACCTGCAACAATAGACAAATTGATGGTGCACAAATACTGAAGGAAATGATTCTTGATGTTTGCGATTCTATTGCTGCACAATATTAGCAGTGCCTGGGCCAGAACAGTCATCAGTTTGAAAGCAGGCACTAACAAAAATAAATTATTCAGTTCTATAGATTTTTTAAATTTTGAAAATGAACTATATATTAATAAACACTGACTTTATAATCATTCAAAGTATGTATACAGCCCTACCCGGTTTGGCTTAGTACAGTGGTTGGCACACCACGGCTCGCAAGCCACATGTGGCTCTTTGGCCCCTTGAGTGTGGCTCTTCCACAACATACCACATGCGGGCATGCACGTACAGTGCAATTGAAACTTCGTGGCCCATGCACAGAAGTCGGTTTTCAGCCTGGGCGAGTCTATTTTGAAGAAGTGACATTAGAAGTGGGGGTGTCGGTCATATGTGGCTCGCGAGCCGCGGTTTACTGACCACTGACTTATGGACAGAGCACAGGCCTGCAGACTAAAGGGTCCCAGTTTCAATTCCAGCCAAGGGCACATACCCAGGTGCAGGCTTGATCCCCAGAGTGGGGTGTGCAGGAGGCAGCCAATCCATGATTCTCTCTCATCATTGATGTTTCTATCTCTCTCTCCCTCTCCCTTCCTCTAATTAAGTAATCCTTTGGTGGACCAGTTAAACAATGTTAAAATGTGACACCAAAAAGACATGCTGCCTTCCTTTTACCCGATTCCCACATTTTCAATACTTTTCCTTAATAATAGCTAACATTTATCAAGTACCAGCCAGCAAGGGCCATGTACTGTGCTGAGTTCATTTATTTGCTCCACAAATATTTACTGAATGCCAACTAAGTGCCTAGTACTGCTGTTGATGCTGGAACTACACCAGGAAAAGGCAGACCAGGTTCCTGCTCTCAAATCCAGGTATAAGCTGGGTTTATACTGGCCAGGCTGGTGCTAGGCCAACTGGGTCTGCATTCCACCTCTACTAGGTACTAAGTGTAGGTGACCTCAGCCGGCGACTTGCCTTCTCAGTGCCTTGGTTTCCTTATGTGAAATAGGAACACTATCTTACTATCACATTGTACACTTTGAATTTACCTGCTTTATATAAGTAATATGAACTGCTTTTCATTTTACT